>JBBGZY010001180.1:205000-1632444 GCA_037952925.1 Lithobates clamitans
GTTCTTTGCCATGAGGTGCCATGTTGAACTTCCAGTGATCAGTATGAGAGAGTGAGAGCGATACACCAAATTTAACACACCTGCTCCCCATTCACACCTGAGACCTTGTAACACTAACGAGTCACATGACACCGGGGAGGGAAAATGGCTAATGGGGCCCAATTTGGACATTTTCACTTAGGGGTGTACTCACTTTTGTTGCCAGCGGTTTAGACATTATTGGCTGTGTGATCAGTATGAGAGAGTGAGAGCGATACACCAAATTTAACACACCTGCTCCCCATTCACAACCTGAGACCTTGTAACACTAACGAGTCACATGACACCGGGGAGGAAAAATGGCTAATGGGGCCCAATATGGACATTTTCACTTAGGGGTGTACTCACTTTTGTTGCCAGCGGTTTAGACGTTATTGGCTGTGTGTTGAGTTATTTTGAGAGGACAGCAAATTTACACTGTTATACAAGCTGTACACTCACTACTTTGCTACAATGTAAAGTGTAATTTCTTCACTTCGAGAACTGTCCTCAGAAAATGGGGACATCTGGTCACCGTACCCTTTAGTCAAAAATCAATGGAGATTTCTACATAATCATTAAAAAATATATACTGTATTTATTGGCGTATAATACTCACTTTTTCACCATGAAAATTGGGTGCAAATAGTGCGTGCGTGTTATACGCCAATACTTCAGTTTTAGCTGCCTTGGAGGGGACAGGGGGGGGGGGGGCAGGACGAGCACCGTCAGATTACATAAAGTGAGATTCTCCTGTTTACTTGGCGGCCTCTGTAATAGGAACTCCCGTCTCCTGGGCCTCCATTGGACCACTGTTCTGTGTATCATAAGAGATTCTCACTGTATGTAATCTGTATGTAATCTGTCGGCGCTCGTCCCGCCCCCCTCCCTGTCCCCTCTGGGCTGCAGATGGGCATCGATCAGACTGCACTGATAGCAATGGTGAGGCTGCTGCATTGATGGCAATGGTGAGGCTGCTGCACTGATGGCAATGGTGAGGCTGCTGCACTGATGGCAATGGTGAGGCTGCTGCACTGATGGCAATGGTGAGGCTGCTGCACTGATGGCAATGGTGAGGCTGCTGCACTGATGGCAATGGTGAGGCTGCTGCACTGATGGCAATGGTGAGGCTGCATTGATGTGGACTGATGAGGCTGCATTGATGGCACTTGTGAGGCTGCAGATGGGCATTGATCAGGCTGCATTGATGGCAATGGTGAGGCTGCAGATGGGCACTAATCCTTATTTTGCTTCAAAGTTCCTTATTTAAAAATTTTTTAATAAGTTTTTAAGTTAAGTTTTTTTCCTGAAACTTCCCTCTTAAAATGAATGTGTGTGTTATATGCCGATAAATACGGTATATAAAGTTTTCTGTCCACTAGGATACACTGACCCAGGCCAAATTCAATCTCCTCAAGGTAAGGACCCTGTTTAGGGGACAGGACCCACTCTGGGTAGCTTTGACTGCATTGCCACTATACACACTTAAAGCTAGTACACATCATTTTCTGGACCAGATCTGCAAATGCAGTACATAGTTTTTTGATGCGTTACAGACTGTTTAAGTCTGTTCTTGAACAGAAGTCTGTTCCAAAACCATCAATATGCTAATAATGCTCTGAGGTGCATTCCAGAGCATTCAGGTGCATTTTTGACGTGTTTTTAATGCGTTTTACGGCGTTCTGGTGCGTTCCAGACCAGACAAAATGTGACATGAAGTATTTTTTCAGTCTGGTCTGGAACAATGGTGTGAATTGCTGGTGAAAAATACCATAGGGATGCATTTGGATGCATTTCTGGAGGATGGCAGATGTACAGGATGGCAGTGGGGCAGATGTGCAGGGTGGCAGTGGGGCGGGTGTGCAGGGTGGCAGTGGGGCGGGTGTGGAGGGTGGCAGTGGGGCAGGTGTGGAGGGTGGCAGTGGGGCAGGTGTGGAGGATGGCAGTGGGGCAGGTGTGGAGGATGGCAGTGGGGCAGGTGTGGAGGATGGCAGATGTGGAGGGTGGCAGTGGGGCAGGTGTGGAGGATGGCAGTGGGCAGGTGTGGAGGATGGCAGTGGGGCAGGTGTGAAGGATGGCAATGGTGCAGATGCACAGGATGGCAGTGGGGTAGGTGTGGAGGATGGCAGATATGCAGAATGGCGGTGGGGCAGATGTGCAGGAAACTATTAAAAACATTTAAAAAAACATATTAATCACACACCCAGTCACAGGTGGCGGTGGTCTCTCTCTTAGCTGCTGCTGCTGTCTGGGTGCTACACACACACAGTACTGTACAAAAGTTTTAGGCAGGTGTGAAAAAATGCTGTAAAGTGAGAATGCTTTAAAAAATATATTTTTTTATTGTTTATGTCAGGGGTCAGCAACCTTTTTCCACTCAAGGGCCAGATTTAATGTATGTAAACACATGGTGGGCCGCATTTACTTACATTGCTAATAACAGAGCTGGACAGATGTGCAGGACGGCAGTGGGGAAGATGTGCAGGACGGCAGTGGGGCAGATGTGCAGGACAGCAGTGGGGCAGATATGAAGGGTGGCAGTGGGGCAGGTGTGGAGGATGGCAGGATGTGCAGGATGGCAGTGGGGCAGATGTGCAGGGTGGCAGTGGGGCAGATGTGCAGTGGGGCAGATGTGCAGGGTGGCAGTGGGGCAGGTGTGGAGGATGGCAGTGGGGCAGGTGTGGAGATGGCAGATGTGGAGGATGGCAGTGGGGCAGATGGCAGTGGGGCAGGTGTGGAGGATGGCAGTGGGGCAGGTGTGGAGGATGGCAGTGGGCAGATGTGGAGGATGGCAGTGGGGCAGGTGTGGAGGATGGCAGTGGGGCAGGTGTGGAGGATGGCAGTGGGGCAGGTGTGGAGGGTGGCAGTGGGGCAGGTGTGGAGGGTGGCAGTGGGGCAGGTGTGGAGGGTGGCAATGGGGCAGGTGTGGAGGGTGGCAGTGGGGCAGGTGTGGAGGGTGGCAGTGGGGCAGGTGTGGAGGATGGCAGTGGGGCAGGTGTGGAGGATGGCAGATGTGCAGGATGGCAGTGGGGCAGATGTGCAGGATGGCAGTGGGGCAGATGTGCAGGGTGGCAGTGGGGCAGGTGTGGAGGATGGCAGATGTGGAGGGTGGCAGTGGGGCAGATGTGGAGGATGGCAGTGGGGCAGGTGTGGAGGATGGCAATGGGGCAGGTGTGGAGGATGGCAGTGGGGCAAATGTGGAGGATGGCAGTGGGGCAGATGTGGAGGATGGCAGTGGGGCAGATGTGGAGGATGGCAGTGGGGCAGATGTGGAGGATGGCAGTGGGGCAGGTGTGGAGGATGGCAGATGTGCAGGATGGCAGTGGGGCAGGTGTGCAGGGTGGCAGTGGGGCAGGTGTGCAGGGTGGCAGTGGGGCAGGTGTGGAGGGTGGCAGTGGGGCAGGTGTGGAGGATGGCAGTGGGGCAGGTGTGGAGGATGGCAGTGGGGCAGGTGTGGAGGATGGCAGTGGGACAGGTGTGAAGGATGGCAATGGTGGAGATGCACAGGATGGCAGTGGGGTAGGTGTGGAGGATGGCAGTGGGGCAGATGGCAGTGGGGCAGGTGTGGAGGATGGCAGTGGGGCAGATGGCAGTGGGGCAGGTGTGGAGGATGGCAGTGGGGCAGGTGTGGAGGATGGCAGTGGGGCAGATGTGCAGGATGGCAGTGGGGCAGATGTGCAGGATGGCAGTGGGGCAGATGTGCAGAATGGTAGTGGGGCAGATGTGCAGGGTGGCAGTGGGGCAGGTGTGGAGGGTGGCAGTGGGGCAGGTGTGGAGGATGGCAATGGGGCAGGTGTGGAGGATGGCAGTGGGGCAGATGTGGAGGATGGCAGTGGGGCAGATGTGGAGGATGGCAGTGGGGCAGATGTGGAGGATGGCAGTGGGGCAGATGTGGAGGATGGCAGTGGGGCAGATGTGGAGGATGGCAGTGGGGCAGATGTGGAGGATGGCAGTGGGGCAGGTGTGGAGGATGGCAGATGTGCAGGATGGCAGTGGGGCAGATGTGGAGGGTGGCAGTGGGGCAGGTGTGCAGGGTGGCAGTGGGGCAGGTGTGCAGGGTGGCAGTGGGGCAGGTGTGGAGGGTGGCAGTGGGGCAGGTGTGGAGGATGGCAGTGGGGCAGGTGTGGAGGATGGCAGTGGGGCAGGTGTGGAGGATGGCAGTGGGGCAGATGTGGAGGATGGCAGTGGGGCAGGTGTGGAGGATGGCAGTGGGGCAGGTGTGGAGGATGGCAGTGGGGCAGGTGTGGAGGGTGGCAGTGGGGCAGGTGTGGAGGGTGGCAGTGGGGCAGGTGTGGAGGGTGGCAATGGGGCAGGTGTGGAGGGTGGCAGTGGGGCAGGTGTGGAGGGTGGCAGTGGGGCAGGTGTGGAGGATGGCAGTGGGGCAGGTGTGGAGGATGGCAGATGTGCAGGATGGCAGTGGGGCAGATGTGCAGGATGGCAGTGGGGCAGATGTGCAGGGTGGCAGTGGGGCAGGTGTGGAGGATGGCAGATGTGGAGGGTGGCAGTGGGGCAGATGTGGAGGATGGCAGTGGGGCAGGTGTGGAGGATGGCAATGGGGCAGGTGTGGAGGATGGCAGTGGGGCAAATGTGGAGGATGGCAGTGGGGCAGATGTGGAGGATGGCAGTGGGGCAGGTGTGGAGGATGGCAATGGGGCAGGTGTGGAGGATGGCAGTGGGGCAAATGTGGAGGATGGCAGTGGGGCAGATGTGGAGGATGGCAGTGGGGCAGATGTGGAGGATGGCAGTGGGGCAGATGTGGAGGATGGCAGTGGGGCAGGTGTGGAGGATGGCAGATGTGCAGGATGGCAGTGGGGCAGGTGTGCAGGGTGGCAGTGGGGCAGGTGTGCAGGGTGGCAGTGGGGCAGGTGTGGAGGGTGGCAGTGGGGCAGGTGTGGAGGATGGCAGTGGGGCAGGTGTGGAGGATGGCAGTGGGGCAGGTGTGGAGGATGGCAGTGGGGCAGGTGTGGAGGATGGCAGTGGGACAGGTGTGAAGGATGGCAATGGTGGAGATGCACAGGATGGCAGTGGGGTAGGTGTGGAGGATGGCAGTGGGGCAGATGGCAGTGGGGCAGGTGTGGAGGATGGCAGTGGGGCAGATGGCAGTGGGGCAGGTGTGGAGGATGGCAGTGGGGCAGGTGTGGAGGATGGCAGTGGGGCAGATGTGCAGGATGGCAGTGGGGCAGATGTGCAGGATGGCAGTGGGGCAGATGTGCAGGATGGCAGTGGGGCAGATGTGCAGGATGGCAGTGGGGCAGATGTGCAGGATGGCAGTGGGGCAGATGTGCAGGGTGGCAGTGGGGCAGGTGTGGAGGGTGGCAGTGGGGCAGGTGTGGAGGATGGCAATGGGGCAGGTGTGGAGGATGGCAGTGGGGCAGATGTGGAGGATGGCAGTGGGGCAGATGTGGAGGATGGCAGTGGGGCAGATGTGGAGGATGGCAGTGGGGCAGATGTGGAGGATGGCAGTGGGGCAGATGTGGAGGATGGCAGTGGGGCAGATGTGGAGGATGGCAGTGGGGCAGATGTGGAGGATGGCAGTGGGGCAGGTGTGGAGGATGGCAGATGTGCAGGATGGCAGTGGGGCAGATGTGGAGGGTGGCAGTGGGGCAGGTGTGCAGGGTGGCAGTGGGGCAGGTGTGCAGGGTGGCAGTGGGGCAGGTGTGGAGGGTGGCAGTGGGGCAGGTGTGGAGGATGGCAGTGGGGCAGGTGTGGAGGATGGCAGTGGGGCAGGTGTGGAGGATGGCAGTGGGACAGGTGTGAAGGATGGCAATGGTGGAGATGCACAGGATGGCAGTGGGGTAGGTGTGGAGGATGGCAGATATGCAGAATGGCGGTGGGGCAGATGTGCAGGAAACTATTAAAAACATTAAAAAAAAACATATTAATCACACACCCAGTCACAGGTGGCAGTGGTCTCCCTCTTAGCTGCTGCTGCTGTCTGGGTGCTCACGCCCAATGCTCCAGCACTGCCCTATCATTTTCAGATTGCTCTAACATGTTGGTGTAGACTAAGATACACCAAGATGGAGGCACACCAAGATGGAGGCACAACAATCCCAAACATACAGCCAATGTCATTAATAACTATTTTCATTGTAAAGAACAACAAGGAATCCTGGAAGTGACGGTTTGGCCCCCACTGAGCCCTGATCTGAACATTATGGAGTCTGTCTGAGGTTACATGAAAAAACAGAAGGATTTGAGGCAGCCGACATCTGCAGAAGATCTGTACTTAGCTCTCCAAGATGTTTGGAGAACTGACCTGCCGAGTTCCTTCCAAATCTGTGTGCAAGTGTACCTAAAAGAAGGCAAAGGGTGCAGAATGGCTAGTTTATAAAGTGTATATATATAGCTAATGTATGTCTTATTCTATTAGACTTTTATTTGAGGTATAGACTTGTGCATCTGGATTCGGATGAACCTCCAAATCACAGAAAATTTGTTGATTTGGAGACTTGTCAAAATCCAAATGCATGAAAGATTATGTGCCCGAATTCAAAGAAAATGAATTCGGGCACATAAAACAAAGGAAAAGAACGCTTGGCGGCCTTATTCTGCACATGTGATGCAGGCATGGCACCACCATCTTGGGTGTATACACCCAAGATGGCGGCGCCATACCTGTGAATGTAACGTCACATGACACCACATTATGTGACATCATGCGCACCGCCTACAAGACACAGAGCATGCTTTTGCTTTCAGATTCAGAGCAAATACAAATTTGGACCCTCCGATAGCGATGACCCAAATTTGAATCAAATCCGAAAGAAAAATGTTTTTGGTTTTGACAAATTCGTGCACAAGTCTATAAGGTAGTAGTTGCTAAAAAAAATAGTTACACAGAAATTTGCAATATTTTACATTATATAATTTATTATATTGGTTTTCTAATTCTAATTTTGATTGTAGATGCCACGCAAACCATCAATTGATGATCAGATCTTAAAAGAAGCCCTGAAATGTTATCCAGCCATTTTCAATGCTGAGGGAGAGTTAACGTCAGCTTCTGATCCAGTTTGGAGGGATGTATGTTCTCATTCTTCTTTACAGAAGAAAGCCTCTGAGACAGGAGAGTTGTCACAGAATGCATTTAAACCAAAACAGATCCACGATTATATATATCAAAATAGGCATGGTCTGTAGACATTCCTACACCTAGAGTTCAATCTCACATCACCTAATGCAAGAGATACAAGCCAAGAGTCCTCATCTAACTTAAGCTCTATAAATGAAGACTCTTCAGAGAGTTGCTTTGTGGAGTCACTCGGAAAGCAACCAACAGTCTTATGGCAGGTATCAATACCTTATGAGCAATATTTAGAAATTGAGCCCAATATAGTCATCTATAATGAGGGTAGCTCCAGGAAGAGGTGGAGAATACTTTAAAAAAATGCATGGAGTACTAAAGTTGCAGATGTGTTTTATAAACAACATGGAATTCCTTGTGTGTTTTTGTATCAGCGATGATCACACTAGAAAATTTATAATTGCACAGTGTAAAGAGTGCAAAGCAGAATGTTTCTGCAGAAGAGGAGCCTGGTGTTGGAAACCCGCTATTCCTTCATATTCGCGCTCCTGACACAGGATCCATAGTCCATTTAAAGAAAAGTCAATTGAGAGGTGACAAAAGAAGGAACGTTGGTGATGAGATGCTGAAAACACTATTCTGCAACTGGAGACGAGAAAAAATTAATAAGGAAATTACATTTGGGGAAAAAGAGCCACCCAACATACCGTCTTTAAGAGTTTGTAGAGATGCCAGACAGGAAGCAGTTCATAGGAAGCTCGGTACACCAAAGTTAAAAGATCCAATTTTATCTCTTGCAGAAATGAAAAGTATCCCAAAATATGCAGGTAACATTCAAACTATCTCATATGATAATTTTTTTGTGCATTATTGGTCAAAGGAACAAATATACATCTACAAAAGGTATTGCTCAAAACACTCTTTCTCATAAATTGAAGTAGATGCCACTGGGAGTTTGGTTCAGAAACTAAAAAGAGCAAATGGCTTGTCAGCTCATATATTCTTATATGAGATTGTGATTAACTTTGAAAATACTCAATTAAGTGTTTCGTAAATGTTGAGCGAATGTCAGGATACGCCAACTATAACTTTCTGGTTCGAAAAATGGCTCAAAGATGTACATAAATCACCAAAAGAATGTGTCTGTGACTTCTCATTGGCCCTACTTGGTGCAATTTGCCGAGCCTTGAATGACTGCAGCCTTAACATCTACCTCAAAAAGTGTATATCAATCTTACATGGCCTTACCACTGAAAAACTAGCATGCTATATTCGGATAGATGTTGCCGGTGGAAATGCTATCCAAAAAAGGCAAAACTGGTTAGGAAATTTTATATTCGGTGTGTTGGACTAATGATTAACTGTGCATCATTTGACATTCTAAAACACCTTGTTCTCAGTACACTTATCCTTTCCAGGTGTAAAACAACAGGTGAAATAGCAAAAGGCAATGTCTCTAAATATGAAACATCAAAGTTATACCTTTGTCATTGCATTGAGACTGGAGATTTAGAAATTATTGATGGCTATGTTGCCAAACAAGATGATAGTGAAGAACTCAATGACAAAGAGGAAATCAATTCTCATCCACTGCCAGAGTGGCTAAGTGACGTTGTCCAGGAAGCAGATGAAACAAGTAGAGAACAGGGTGACCAACCAAACCCTTATTTCTGTACTGGCTTTTCTCAGAAATTACTGCATTTGATGAAGTAGTTCCCCATCTGGACATCAGTCATGCAACCAGTGTTTAAATCCCCTAAAATCCTAATAAATCCCCTAAATCCCCTAATAAAACAGCCTCTTCTGCATCAGTTGAGGGTGATTTTGGCCTTCTGAAGAATGCTATTCTTCAACACAATCAAAAACCACTTCCGGTTGACAAGTTTATTGTATGCCATTTAACAGCTCTTTCTGGAAGTTCTAAAATAGCTGCTGTACCCATTCCTAAAATAAGAGGCCCCAAAGCTGAATATATGGAAGATTTCATAAATGAGTTTGGACAAAACAAACCTTTGGAAGAAGAACAAGAGGATAGTCTACAGTTACTCGTGTTGAAGAACACTAATCAATTTCTAAAAGAGCCTACTTCAGGAACCACGCACATGGAGGAGGATGTTTTGGAGCTTATAGAAGAGGACAAGCACATGGAAGAGAATGTCCTAGAGCTTATAGAAGAAGAGTGCTGGCGCGGAAAAAACAAAAAACCTCATGAAACTGAATGTAATTCTCAGAGAAAAAATGATGTCTCTTCACAGATGCCAAAGTGCAGGGATTCTGTTGTCCCATTGAATAAACCCTTTAAGAAAAGACAGACATATTTAACACCATTTCCAAATATAAGCCAAATAATTGACAAACCTTACTCGAGAAACCCATTAGGCATACTGAGGAATGGAAGTATTTTGAACACCATTAAATTAAACAATGATATATATATAAGTTAAATAACACTTGTCCATTTGATTCACTGCTGCACAGTTTGTCTTCCATCTACATTGATTAAGAGCTATAAACAAAATTTGTAGATAGTAGCCAAAACCCTTTTCTTAATTTTGTTAAATATTTTGTTGAAAATGGTCCTAATCAATCCTATATTTTGGCCAATAAACACAAATGATCTGAAACATGACTTTGCATATGCAATGCAAAGTTCATCTAAGATCATTAACAGACCATGTTCACCCACCTGCGGCCAACGTACTACAATCATAAGTAGCCCTGGCCCACATCTAATAATTGAGCCACGTGTTGGTTTACCTTTAACAAAACAATTTCTGTCTGAATTTCCTGGTGAGATAACAATATCTGACATACATTATGCACTAGGAGCAGTTATAATGCATGTTCAAGGATGCCACTATGTGTCCTATTGTAAAAGGAAACATAACGTGTAGGAGGAATATAACGATATGAACTACTCTGTAAAAACTGTTGATCCCAACAAAGTATGTGGACTATCAGAGGTCGTTATATATGTTAAAGTCTAGGTGATTCTGGCTACATAATACTGGTTAGTGTTTCCTAACCTAGTCCTAGAGACTTTCCTTAGAGAATAATACCAAAAAACATTCTGTATGCCTATGCCACTTTTGGTAGTTCATATTTCTCCTTCACCCCTGTACTCCCCCCTCCTTACCCCCTCCCCCTCATTCTATGGAACCTGCTCTGTAAGAGCCCCGCAATTGCTACTATAGTTGAAAACAAAGTATTCTATATTCAGTTGAATTGGTTTGTTAACTGCAGTTTTGTATGGATTTTGTACCTGTACAGTTGGTTATAAGATATGCTTTACCAAATTTTGCCTTTTCTGTGATACTCTACACAATGATGATACTGACAATTGTTCTTATATATTGATATGTTGGTTCTTTAATGAATAAAAATAATACAAAATAAATATTTAAAACACTTGCACTATTCTTTTTTTTTTTTTAATGTCCATTATGTGTTTTAAATGCCGCTATTAAATAAATACTTACTGAAAACATCAAACATGAGTCTTGCTCTTGTAAAAATAACACATAACTTCTTAATGGACTTTCCAAAACTTAGAAAACTCAAAATAAGCATTAGATGGAGATGAAGGGAAATGGATGAGGTCAAATTACCATAGGGGCTAGGGGACACCCAGCTACAGGCCCATGCCTGCCAATAGGCCCTGCCTGCCTGGATCACCTCGGCATGCTCAATGGCACTCATCACTGGTACACGTGAAAATGCTCAGTATCTGCTCCGATATAGATACTAGAACAGGTATCCGTGCATCCCTGCCAAATATCCCTGTAATTATGGATAATCAAATGTGAAAACCACTTGATCTTACCGGATCTAACGAATATCTATTAGCCTGAATGATTTTTGGCCCAAAAATTTGATAAGGGGGGGCTAGCCCGTCCATATGTACCACCTAATATCTCTATTTTGATGTGGAATATCTCTGAAATGATGTGAGATCTAACGTTAAAAACACTTGATCTTACCGAATCTAACTAATATCTATGAGCCTGAATGATTTTTGGCCCGAAAATTTGATAAGGGGGGGCCAGCCCCCCTCATTAATCACTTAATAAGTCTCTAATTATGTGAGCTCTAATGTTAAAAACACTTGATCTTACCGGATCTAACGAATATCTATTAGCAGTGGCGTAGCATAGGGGGTGCCGTGGCCCCGGGCGCGACATTTAGGGGGGCGCCAGTATGTGTCACTGACTGCCTCCTCCTAATTTTAAATTCCTGTGTCCCCGGGCTCCGGCCGCCATGTTCAGTGTCCGGCGCCCTGTGATTGGGCGTATGGGGGGTCATGTGAGGCGTAGAGCTGGCCTATCCTCGATCACTCCTGAAGTCCTGCCTCCGCACATGACCCCCATAACGCCCAATCACAGTGTACTGCGCCGGACACTGAATATGGCAGCTAGAGCGCGGGGGAGAGAAGCAATGTGAGCCGCCACTGTCTTCTCCTCCTCCGGACTGATGCAGGCCAGCCAGACACGAAGGTGAGTGAGACTCCCTCATGAGATTCGTGTTACTGGCCCCGGGGGGGGGAGAGAAAGTCAGTTAGTGTAGTATGGTGGGTAGTTAGTGTAGTATGGTGGGTAGTTAGTGTAGTATGGTGGGTAGTTAGTGTAGTATGGCGGGTCAGTTAGTGTAGTATGGCGGGTCAGTTAGTGTAGTATGGTGGGTAGTTAGTGTAGTATGGTGGGTAGTTAGTGTAGTATGGTGGGTAGTTAGTGTAGTATGGTGGGTAGTTAGTGTAGTATGGTGGTCAGTTATTGTAGTATGGTGGGGTAGTTAGTGTAGTATGGTGGGTAGTTAGTGTAGTATGGTGGTCAGTTAGTGTAGTATGGTGGGGTAGTTAGTGTAGTATGGTGGGTAGTTAGTGTAGTATGGTGGGTCAGTTAGTGTAGTATGGTGGGTCAGTTAGTGTAGTATGGTGGGTCAGTTAGTGTAGTATGGTGGGTAGTTAGTGTAGTATGGTGGTCAGTTAGTGTAGTATGGTGGGGTAGTTAGTGTAGTATGGTAGGGTAGTTAGTGTAGTATGGTGGGGTAGTTAGTGTAGTATGGTGGGTAGTTAGTGTAGTATGGTGGGTAGTTAGTGTAGTATGGTGGGTCAGTTAGTGTAGTATGGTGGGTAGTTAGTGTAGTATGGTGGGTAGTTAGTGTAGTATGGCGGGTCAGTTAGTGTAGTATGGTGGGTCAGTTAGTGTAGTATGGCGGGTCAGTTAGTGTATAGTTAGTGTAGTATGGTGGGTCAGTGTAGTGTGTAATGGTCAGTAAAGGAATCAGGTTGGTCAGTGTTGAAATCAAGTAGGTCAGTGTAGTGGTCAGTATAGGAATCGGGTAGGTCAGTACTATTGTATTTGAAGGGACCCGGGGAGTGCTAAAAGTCCGCAGGTTAGGGGGGCGCAAATTATTTGCCTTGCCCCGGGTGCTGGCAACCCACGCTACGCCACTATTAGCCTGAATGATTTTTGGCCTGGAAATTTGATAAGGGGGGCCAGCCCCCCCTCATTAATCACTTAATAAGTCTAATTATGTGAGATCTAACGTTAAAAAACACTTGATCTTACCGGATCTAACGAATATCTATTAGCCTGAATGATTTTTGGCCCGAAAATTTGATAAGGGGGGGCTAACCCGTCCATATGTACCACCTAATATCTCTATTTTGATGTGGAATATCTCTGAAATGATGTGAGATCTAACATTAAAACCACTTGATCTTACCAGATCTAACGAATATCTATTAGCCTGAATGATTTTTGGCCCGAAAATTTGATAAGGGGGGCTAGCCCGTCCATATGTACCACCTAATATCTCTATTTTGACGTGGAATATCTCTGAAATGATGTGAGATCTAACATTAAAAACACTTGATCTTACCGGATCTAACGAATATCTATTAGCCTGAATGATTTTTGGCCCGGAAATTTGATAAGGGGGGGCTAACCCGTCCATATGTACCACCTAATATCTCTATTTTGATGTGGAATATCTCTGAAATGATGTGAGATCTAACATTAAAACCACTTGATCTTACCAGATCTAACGAATATCTATTAGCCTGAATGATTTTTGGCCCGAAAATTTGATAAGGGGGGCTAGCCCGTCCATATGTACCACCTAATATCTCTATTTTGACGTGGAATATCTCTGAAATGATGTGAGATCTAACATTAAAAACACTTGATCTTACCGGATCTAACGAATATCTATTAGCCTGAATGATTTTTGGCCCGGAAATTTGATAAGGGGGGCCAGCCCCCCCCTCAGTAATCACTTAATAAGTCTCTAATTATGTGAGATATAACGTTAAAAACACTTGATCTTACCGGATCTAACAAATATCTATTAGCCTGAATGATTTGTGGCCCGAAAATTTGAGAAGGGGGGGCTAACCTGTCCATATGTACCACCTAATATCTCTATTTTGATGTGGAATATCTCTGAAATGATGTGAGATCTAACGTTAAAAACACTTGATCTTACCGGATCTAACGAATATCTATTAGCCTGAATGATTTTTGGCCGGAAAATTTGATAAGGGGGGGCCGGCCCCCCCTCATTAATCACTTAATAAGTCTCTAATTATGTGAGATCTAACGTTAAACCACTTGATCTTACCGGATCTAACAAATTGCTTCCAAAATAGCTAACTGTTTGGTAAATTTTTTGATAAGGGGGGGCTGATGACGGGTTAGCCCCCCCCAGCAAATAACTGTTAATATCGCTTCTTCTGTGTGAGATCTAACGCAAACAACGGTTGATCTAACCTGATCTAATAAACGGCATAAGAGGTAAAAAGTGGGTGGGAATCTTAGAGTAACATGAACAGCAATAGTGCGGGGGAAGAGCAAAAACCTGTTTTTAAACAGGGGGCCCTTTGACAAATTTGTCTGCCACTGCATGTGAGGTATGGTGGGTTCTAGGCACATTTTATATACCTTACTATTCATTCTAATGGGAGTGTTTTGAACGAACCAAATATGCAGCACACTGCGCTTTTGTTAAATGCACAGCTCCCAAAATGCATAAAATTGCAGACGTGTTTATATACCCTCAAACTCCATGCAGCCATTGACCACAGTTGGATTCAATCACAGGACCTGGAGCTGCAAAAGGCTAGAGGGCTAAGCATTTAGCTACCGTACACAAGTATGCTACATGTCCCCAGTCTTAATTTGGTGTTTTAGCTGGGCTGTAGCCATCCTGAACCTGCTGTATTTGCTGGGTCTACTCTATAGACATTGATTACTTATGCCTGTTGCCGTTGAGTGTCCTCCGGTAGTTAGAGATTTATTCCAGTGATGCTTGATGGACAAGGAGATAAATATTCAGGGTGACCTTCTAGAAAGCTCCTTCTAGAAAGCCCATGTGGGAAGGTTGTTCTTGCCTCCCAGGCTTTGCCTGGAAACAGGGCCACTGTAAGAAGGGTCTTTGCCTGGTAGAAAGGCATTTTATCACAAGGAACCTTGGGCCTTGTTGAAACAGATGGAACAGAGCAAAAAGACTGTGTGGGGCATCTTGGGGGAAGGCTTCCATGCTGAAGAGTATTTTGGAGAGTAGAGTTTAAGCTCCTGTCAGTGCACATTGAAAGATGTTCATACTTCTGATCAGCTAAGGAACTGATCAGCTAAGGAGCTAAAGAATTTTCTTTGAGAAAAATGAAGATTCAAATTGACCTTTAACTGCAGACATTGACTGCTCTAGAGTGTTTGATTTGCTTGACTGCTCTTAAAGAACCAATTACTTTAACTGCTACAAAGAGTCTGAGCTATTTTCTAAATTTTGGGTATCCTGTACCCCAACTCACTCTTCAGAGCTTATTGAGCAAAATAAACCCTAAAGCCTTAAAAAGACTAACATGATTGGTGCTCAGCTTTCTTTTGTACCCCACAATATATGTAGGTGAAATGCTAATCTGCCACACCATCAAGGGGGTCATCGTTAATCACCCAGAGATGAGGAGTGCTACACAGAAATATATATTACCGATTTGCTTTGTAAAAATCCTGCTTTTTTAAAATAAGTGAACAGTGTTCTTCTTATTTACCAGCTAAAAAGAAAGTTGTTTTTTGGCAACGTGCCAAGCATCTGCAGAAGGCACAGCATATCATAGCACTATAAAATCCATAGGATCCCCAAGCAGCGAGAGGCTTTTCAGGCTATAAATTGACAATGTTCCCATGGATCACTCAGCAGGATTATGGGCATGCTGAGCAGCGGCACAGTCCTGTTATAAAAGAAAGCAACCAATAAAGTGAAAACAGGCAGGTTTGTTTGCAACAGTTTGTCCTAGGAAAAAAAATCTCTGAATAATGAAAAACAACAAAAATAATGCATGTTGAGAAAAACTCATAGTTAAATTTAGCCCTTCATCCTGTAAAGGTGGAGTTAGGGCAGATTTGGCTAGTCTGATGTAATTGTGATGGTTAAAAATGTTACTAAAGGCAAAATCAAAAGTTACATATATGATGCAGTCTGTCACTAGAATTAACAAAGCATTCACCTCTGTAACTTCCTTTACCAGACCAAGCCGTGCAACAAAAGTGGCAGTTAGAGGGTTGAGGCAAACCATTTAACACTGACAGGGGTGATCAGCTTTTAGTCATTTATTGAAAACCTTTATCACAAAATGAAAAAAACTGTTTCTATAATTGCTTAATAAGTGTTAGCTGCAGTTAGGCTCTAATTTGTTAATCCATCATATAAAGTCCATCTAAATTCACTAGGCCAGTGATGGCAAACCTTGACACCCCAGATGTTTTGGAACTACATTTCCCATGATGCTCAACTACACTGCAGAGTGCATGAGCATCATGGGAAATGTAGTTCCAAAACATCTGGGGTGCCAAGGTTCACCATCACTGCACTAGGCCATTCAACCAGCCAGATCAACAATTGAAAACAAAGGGGAAAACTCCATAAAAATTGAAAATTAATGCAGCCACCACATTAAAGGATTGGTTAGCTGCAATATATTATTTTTTTTGTGTTTATTATCACTTTAAATAGTCAACATTAGCTTGGGAAACTGATAGGGTTTAGTAACTCCACTTATGTTGAGAAAAAAAAACATTCCCCTCTGGGCGATCTATATACAGGATTTTGACAAACTTTACTGCAGATTCCTACCTGGTTATTCTGAAGAAATCCCTGTGTGTTTGTGGTGGTTTCTTAATTGTCAACCAGTTGCTGCACCTGCAAAGCTCTAATGAGGAAAATTGCAGGACCTGCATTCCTTTTAAATGTGATTTCCCATTGGCAACATCTCACCAAAAATGAACAAGCCGTCAGCAACCTTCCTTTCTTGTGTGAATAAGACTGACGGTGAGTGAGCTCTGAATACAGCCATCATGGGTTTTGGATGGAGTGGGAGACCATTCAAATTCCTGTCCAGTGATATGTTGTCCCTGGACACATAGTGGCATTCAACAGGCCCCAGGACGATGTCAGGTTTGACGAAACGCGTAGGGAGGAGCAACGTGCTGACGTCACCACGTTCACACAGGTCCCAGAGTGACGGGCTGCTATTGAGAGCCACCCATCTCGTTTATACTGCAATCTCTTATTGTTTTAACTGTAAGTGCAATACTTTCTTATTTAAATAAAGTAACCTAGGATTTTACACTATGGAAGCTTTTATGTCTTTTTGGGGATCAATGGACAACACGTGCCCCTGAAAGATTACATTCTGTGAAGACGCTGGGATCACCGTTCCATCTCTCAAAAGGCCCGGGCTAGGTATTAAGCCACAAGCAAGTGTGATCCCCTGTAATAGGACATCATTTGGAGTCGGTAAGCGGCAGTGTGTGCAGAAGTGGAGGTCTTTAGCTCTTTTAACCACGACTCTTGGGTGTATCCTGTGTTAATATCACCTTAAAACAGTGGACGTTTGAAAATCACCTTAAAACAGTGGACTATTTAAAACTGATTTAATCAATTAATCAATCAATTTTTATTTATGTACGGAGTCACTTTATATATATATAATTTAGCATTATTAAGGTTTATTGCTAGTATTCACTCACATGAGAGCATAGCACAACTTAATATAGAAAATGTGTTAGAATGACCCAGTCAAAGTCCAGACCTAAATCCAATTGAGAATCTGTGGCAAGACTTGAAAATTGCTGTTTACAGACGCTCTCCATCCAATCTGACAGAGCTTGAGCTATTTTGCAAAGAATGGGCAAACATGTCACTCTCCTAGGTGTGCAAAGCTGGTAGAGACATCCCCAAAAAAACTTGCAGCTGTAATTGCAGGGAAAGGTGGTTCTACAAAGTATTGACTCAGGGGGGCTGAATGCAAATGCACGCCACACTTTTCACATATTTAATTGTAAAAAATGTTGACAACCATTTATCATTTTCCTTCCACTTCACAATTAAGTGCCACTTTGTGTTGGTCTATAACATAAATACCCAATAAAATCCATTTAGGTTTTGGTTGTAACATGACAAAATGTGGAAAATTTCAAGGGGTATGGAAAATTTTTGAAGGCACTGTATCACTGTTCTTAGTGTCACAAACCCTATTTGACTTTTTTTTTAGAACAGAGCTTACATTAAATCATTGTGTTTGGGTAAAACAGGGAAAACTAAAAAAAAAATATTTAAAGATAAAATGACAGCATTATTCGATAAAAACAATGGCAAATATTTAGGCATTTCAAATCTCATCATTAGATTACGCTTGTTCATGCAGAAGGCTCAAATACATCACTGAAATAAACTAGCGGCCTAATTCATTTTTCACTCCCTACAGATTACAGCCTTAACAATCAGCTGTGATTAATAGTTATTGACAGACAATTAATGGAGGCATTTCAGCAAACTTGATAAAATTCCAGTTTATTGCATTTTAAATTAGACAACTTGTCCAAGAAAGCTCAATTGCTCGGCTAGATGATTACCGTGCGATTAGATGGCAATGATTTAGGTGCAAGCTTAAAAGCAATCTTATTACCATCACTTGTCTAACCTATTCCCTTCTGATTACACTGCTCATCTGAAAATGAAAATCTATTTGAAAATTAAAGTGGTCGTGTTAACCTAAAAGGCCCTTCTGAATAGTTAGATTAATTTGCTTTGTGTAGAACGGAAAATCTTAATTACAAAGTATTTATCTGCATGGCATGGTGACATGACTACACCACACCAGTAGCCGATGAATAGATATCTGCCTGACAGAAATGGCCAGAAGATTTCCCCCAGAATGCTTTTTAGAAATAACTAAAACTATTTAAATATTTTTCTTTCTCCTTAGCGTTCTAAAAGTAATGCATAATACATATTTTTTTCAGCCACAGTGTTTATTGTATGGTGTAACTGCTGTGCATTTGCGTCAAAGTGACAACTATTTTGTGAACAGCACTATAATAGTTTAAGGACTCCAGTCCAGTGTGAAAATACATCAATGAAATGCATACAGAGGATAAGTATTTTTTTTTTCCATCCTTGCAGAGCTTGAGTATGAGATGAGGTGATGCAAGCATGTGGGTCAGGTCTAAGGGTGGAAGTATTTGGGTCAGCTCTCAGGATAGAAGTCTGTGGGTTAGGTCTTGGGGATATACATCTGCAGGTCAGAAGTAGGGATTCTAGTTTGTGCATCTGTTGTAGGGAATTAAGTCTGTGAGTGAGGTGTGGGGGTACAAATCTGGGGGTCAGATCTGGGTATGCAAGTCTGTAAGTCAGGTGTATGGATGCAAGTCTGTGGGTTAGGGCTGGAGATACAAGTCTGTGTGTGAGGTCTGGGGATATGAGTCTGTGGGTCAAGTCTAGGGATACAAATCTCTGGGTCAGGTGTGGGGATACAAGTCTCTTGGTCAGGTGTGAGGGTACAAGTCTGTAGGTCAGCTCTAGGAATACAGGTCTGTGGGTCATGTCTAGGGTTACAAGTCTATGGGTCAGGTGTGGGGATACAAATCTATGGATCAGGTGTGGGGATACAAGTCTTTGGGTCAGGTCTGACTTATCCAGGGCTAAGAACTCTCTTCTGGTCTTCATATGATTGTGCTGGTGCCTTAGTGGCCAAATGTCTAGCACCAGCACTGTTGAGTGGGAAGAAGGAAGTGAGTAGCATGTTTCACTATACCTACACCCACTGAGTAGTTCTCTGCACACCTGGTAGTGATCACTGTCAGATTAGCGGGAAAGCAAAGCGTATATGCAGGGGGGACCAGACTTTAAATTGAACATGTTGCTTTGCCCTGCATGGGCAAGGCATAGTTTCACTAAAGAGAACCCATCACCAACTTAAAAGGTTGCAGCAAAACAAGTATTTTACATATTTACTTGCATCGATTTTTCTGTTTTATAAACTTTATTATTAGATTGCTCAAAAATTTGACTAGGCATTTTCCTAGTACAAGCACCTCCCTCCTTGCATGTCATAGTCCTTACTTATTCTGAGAGCATGTAATCACTTTCTGTGGTGGTCCAACTCCTCTGCCCCTGCCCTCACCTCCTTACATCACTTTTTATGTAACTGCTGGGGGAGGTTTGTAGGGCAATACTATAACATACCTCCCAACTTTTTGAGATAGGAATGAGATGGGAATGAGGGACACCTATTATCAAAAGTATGTAGGCAGAGGACACCCTCCTGCCACGCCCTTTTAAATTATAATTAAATAAAAATGTCCCATAGACACACTCCTAAACCTTGCGGACTGCCTTCTCAGAAGACTTGAAGCTGTTATAGCTGCAAAGGGTGGGCCAACTCAAAATTGAACCCTACAGACTAATGCCGCGTACACACGGTCGGACTTTTCAGCTACAAAGGTCCGACGGCCTGTCCGACAGACTTTCGATGGACTTTTGGCGGACTTGTGGCAGACTTTCTTACGAACGGACTTGCCTACATACGATCACACAAAAGTCAGACGGATTCGTACGTGATGACGTACACCGGACTAAAATAAGGAAGTTGATAGCCAGTAGCCAATAGCTGCCCTAGCGTGGGTTTTTGCCCGTTGGACTAGCACGCAGAGGAGCGGATTTCTGGGTCCGGCGTAGTTACGACGTAAAGATTTGAAGCATGTTTCAAATCTAAAGTCCGTCAGATTTGCGGCTGGAAAAGTCCGCTGAAAGTCCGGGGAAGCCCACACACGATCGGATTGTCAGCCAGCTTTAGTCCGTCGGCGTCCGTCGGACTTTTGTAGACGAAAAGTCCGACCCTGTGTACGCAGCATAAGACTGGGATGCCTTTAAAATTCATGTGTGTAAAGGCAGGCATCCCAATACTTTTGGTAATATTGTGTACATATAATATTTTAAACGCACATATAATCTTAAGGGAATATTTTTGTTGAGATGAATGGTTTGGCGACAGCGCCTCTTTAGGGAACTCCTATCAACAGTTTTTACCATTAAAGTTAGGACTCTTGACCTGTATGCTTCCAGGTTCCAGTAATTAAATCATCAAGTAGTGAAGCAAGGCCCTGGAGCTTGCTCTTCTTCTGAAAAGTCGGCAGTGGCAGCTCCCACGCTCCTCTTCTGACAAATTTACTTTTAGGCTAATACAGTATATATAGGCCAATATATCAGTAAATATTTTAAACACAATAAAAATTCAAATATATTTCTACCTCACAGTCGAAAGGTGATAAAGGTTTTTAAAGAAGTCTGAACAGTCTACCTTCTAGAGTTTCTTGATCCATAAAATCTTTTCAGGCGATCACAGTTCTAATTTAATTCTGAGAGATTGTGAAAATGATTTATAGGCAGCTGTGCAAAAGCCAATATCGGCGATACTATGGTTTACTGAGCATTGGGCTTTAAAAAGAAAAGTCTGCTTAGAAGAGATAAATGGGATATCAGATTTTCAATCACACATTGGGAATGAATGTATCGGTCTAATTTTCCTCTGGCACCCAAGCCACAAAATATTGTCCATAATAGGCAAAGAACTACTGAACTTGGTCCAATCAGTGGGTGAAAATCAGTACTGGGTATATACAGTAAGTGTCACTCACCAATTTTTTCCCCTTAATAGGAAAAAAATTATATATATATATATATATATATATATATATATATATATATATATAATATATATATATGCACAATTTGGTTATGTAACTCTCCAACCATATAAAAAAGACGAATTGGGTAAAATGTAAATAAAATAAAAAAATAGCTAAAAACATAATTCTCATTGTCATTCAACCCATTTCCTCACTTCCTTCAAGTTCAAGGTGTCAAGTACCTGCCCTGGGAGCAGGTCATCAAACTGCCCTGAGCATCTGCAATAGAAGCATACCTGCAAGCAATTTTGTAAAATATTTTACTTCCACTTTAAGGTCTAGAGAAAAAAGTACAGTTGTTAATCATGGCAAAGCTGTGACAGCTTACAGCACATAGTACCTGGTATTTCTTATTTCTTTGGATAGACAGAAAACTATCCTTTGTGTGCTTTTCTGAAACTAGTTTCACTTTGTCCGGGTCTAAAATTAGGCCAGGCAAGAAAACTATTTTTATTTTATTTCTAAGCATGGTAAGATTTTGTGAATCTAGTTTCTTCTCAGTCATAATTACTAAACAAAATTTTACAACTTCGATACGTGTTGGTAAACCTGTACATATCTTCACAACTACTTAGTGCATCCAGATGAATTATACCTTGGTTTTTTTTTCAGGAAAAATTGGGCTTTCGTGGTAAAGCTAAAGTAAATGTTAATGAATATCTCCAGATTTTTTTGTTTTTTAATACCAAAGGAAAAGTGGCACAAAGACGATTTTTTGTAAATGTAGCTGTGTATTTCTTGCTATTACCATGTGTATTTTGTTTGATGTTTGTACGTATAGTATGGCCCAGAAAAAATAGTATGCATTTTGCTTTTTAATCCTACCTTAAATACACTGACCCGAAACTTTGGCTCTGACCATGACATTTAACCCTCACACTGACCCTGACCTAGACCAAACCCTGATCTTGCTAGATTTAGCTTTATTTTATATCATTTTTTTTTTTTACACACTTCTTTCTTTGCATGTTTCTCCTCTAGCGAAGAGAAAGATGCAATGGGGGTTATTTACGAAAAGGCAAATCCACTTTGTACTGAAAGTGCACTTGGAAGTGCAGTCATTGTAAATCTAATGGGTAGATCTGAAATGAGTGGAAGCTCTGCTGATTTTATCATCCAATCACGTGCAAGCTAAAATGCTGTTTTTTATTTTCCTTGCATGTCCCCCTCGGATCTACAGCGACTTTACTTCCAAGTGCACTTTCAGTGCGCAGTTTATACCTAAACTACAGCTTTAAAGATAGTAAATGGGCTTAGACATTGCAGCCTGTAGAGTGCCATATGAGCTCTGAATCTTGGGGTGTGTTATTATATAAATATTATAAAATTGCCCACTTAGGACCAATAATAATGCTTCCCTTCCTTGCCTCAGTAACGGTCCATGAGGCCACCCATCACAGTTATGGACTAACAATGAGGTGCAAAAGGCATGATGGGGTTAGCCACGTTAGCTGGTACAAATATGTACTGTAATATAGAATGTCTCAGGGCTCCAGATTTACTCTGTGAATGAACATGTAGCACCCAGATGTTTAGGCAGGGTTGCTCTTAAATTTACCTCCCAGGCATAGTTGCCTTGGCCAATTGCTAGGGATCAATTGATTTCATCCTAAGTCTGGAATTGCATGCACTACTTTCTTCTGTCACTAGATGGCCGGCTATCTGGTGACATTAGATAAGACAAGGGCATTGCAAAGACAGATGAGGAATAGATGGGGTATCTCAGCCAATGGGCAGGGATTTTCTTGGGTCCCTTGGCCTGCTGGGAGAGCCTATTTATTTGGGTGAGGTCAGGTGATCTGGGTTCTGTGCCACCTGGATGGCTGTTTGGGTGTACGTGTCTTGTGCTGCCCAGGCTGCTAGGCCAGAGTTTGGGCCTATCCTGGGCACATCTGGCTGCTAGGCTGTCTGGGGCCCTATCAAGAAGCAAAAGAGTAGCGTAGGGTTGGGATTGAGGCTTGCAGTCCAACCAGAAGTGACTGTTCTGCCGGCCGGAGAACCTGTCGTGGTCAGAGGTAGAGGGGAAGCTGTCGCCACTAAGGGACCAATTGTGAGTAGCTGAAGCAAGTACTGGAGCAGAATTCTCACCAACTAGGGACGGTGAAGAATCGGGAAACTTCAGCAGGTGCCAAGCTAGGGACCCAGCCATTGGGGTAACGCTTGAGGAGTATCTGGAGTGCCAAGCCAGGGACCCAGCAGGGAAGTGGGGTGACGCTTGAGGAAGATACTAAAGTAAGAAGATTAGAAGAGCTCACAGGATTCAGTGGCAGTAAATCAGCAAGTCTAGTGAGACTGGGAGCTCAGTGGGCTGAGAGTCTACAAGAAGTGACTGTATGAAAGTAAAGGAGTTTGTTACAGTTTGTGTTAGGAATTGTTCTAAGACTGTTGACAGCGCTCCTACACATGCAGATGCGGTGTCTTGCTGGATGCCTTCCCCTGCATGACTGTCTACCTGTAGAAGTCTCAGAGTCTGCTAATTGACATTGCAACTACCTAAGGGTGTCCTGGCCCTAAACCCTCTCTCCCACTATTCTGTTCAAGAGAAAATAAAATCTCTTTGCATTCAAGAAGTGTCTGGCGCCCATGAATGCACCTCACATTACACCCACTATGCCTTGCAACCCACTCTGTACAGAAGGATGTCAGTTGTCCCTGGCTCTGGAGGTTCTCATTAGACTAAGGGAGGCATGGGACCTTGCTACAAATGTACACTTTTCATTGTCTGTTTCCTAAATTAAACAGGCTTTACTTTCAATGCACAAAGGCGCAAAAAATACCACTTTTAGATTGTGACAGTATTTTTTTTTCTAATGGATCTGATCGCAGCTCTATTATAGACAAAATGTTCACGCACATAGCAGCATTTAGCTACATATTTTAGTGCAGCAATGTAAAAAAAAGGTCCCAAACCTACATTTGAGATGGTGGACTTATGCCTATAAAGGTTTATGCATATAAATGTATTCTAGTGGAATGAATGAAAAATTGTAAATGCTGTTTGGTCATATACACTTCTAAACGTGCATAAACCCAAGTAGTTTACACACCATTACATGCATTTTTTTTGCATGTATGTTTCTTCTAGCTTTTGATCCAGGATAGATATGAGTATTTAAGTTATGCTTGCATGCATGAGCCCTAAAAGACTCACAGGTTTATTATAGGATATATAACACTTGGATTATCAATGCAACTGCTTCATTAATTTGTGCCAGAGGATTTTTTCTCCTATAAATGTTGTGGTGTATACATCTAATAATAATAAGAAGAAAAATGTTATGGGGGAGATCCTACTCCACGGCACTCCTAATTCAGTGGAGAATAATTTGTAAAATTCTTCAGTAAAGTCATCTGTGCCCGGAGCCTTTCTATTAGGGCTTTACAGTATTTCTTTCTAAGCCCAACAAAAATATATAATTTAGTAATAAGAGTACTCTATGGATAGACATCATTTTAAGAAAACAAGCAAGCATTGGCTAATATGTTTAGAAAGGCGTTTCTACATGTGTGAATATGAACATTTAGTTGGAAGGGAAGAGAGAAACTAAACATTTCTATACACTGGAGAGAATCTCTTCGCTGAGGAAGTCCTTACCCACGGACGATACGCGTGCGAGGGGCTTTGTGACGTCAGTACAGCCACCTACCTGGTTTTTATGTTTATGCTGTGTACTCCAGCACTGGGATTCAGTGCCACTCTTGTGAGTAATTTTTATTCAATAAAGAAGTGACTTTTACTGTATGGAGAGCACTATGTTTTTTATTTTGTTTTAACATGACATGATACTCATCTTTATTATTACCCTTATGAAGGGACTGCATTTGTGACCTGTTAGCTCAGTGGGTCAATTTCAGAAGGTGAGCGGCCTGAACTTCAGGTGGTGGAATACACTTATTTGGAAGCACGATTGTTACCATCGTTCCATTACAGCACCTTATTCACCTTTAGGGGGTCTCCTCTCTGTCTGTTGCGGTGACATCTGCTTATTTCTATGGGAACCACGTGCTTTGGGACTTTATTCATACTGCTTCTGAGCGCTGCACCGCTCTGTTTTTATTGTTCATTTAAGGATTTTTTTATATTGACCTTCGGTGTCCAGCTGCTGTGCGTTAGGATTGGTTTTGCGCTGTCTGACTTTTTCTTTACAGTATGCAGAATAGGGTTAGGGAAATCCCTTTAAAACCAGGCTTGAAGGTACGGCACAGTATGCAGAATAGAATAGGGAAATCCCTTTAAAATTGAACACCTATTAATTACACAGGTTCTTTGGCTGATTAAGGTGGTAATTAAACTCACTTGGTGCCTTATCTGCATTAAATTATCCTCAGAACCTGATTAATTCCTATATGTTAGGGGTTTAAAAGGATGAGGTGGCAACTCTAATGCCGGACCTTCAAAGCGCATGCACCGCTGACGTCACCGGCTGCATCCAGGGTGAATATCTCCAAAATGGTGCACGTTTAGGAGATATTCATATTACCTACAGGTAAGCCTTATTATAGGCTTACCTGTAGGTGAAAATCACAAAGCTGACTTTACTACTGCTTTAATACAAGTCTAATAGGTGTGTACTACAAGAAAAACAGAAATGGAAGGCGCGCACACCTAGTGCATTATCAGAGATAATTTAATAATAAGACATTTTTGTATAAAAGTGGGTACTCACAAAATGCAACTGACAAAAGGCCATAAACACAGTGCATGGACATGCACAAAACACGGGGTACAGCTAACGTGTTTCGGGGGCGCATCCCCTTCCTCAGAGCCTAGCATGTTTTGTGCATGTCCATGCACTGTGTTTATGGTCTTTTATGGCCTTTTCTCAGTTGCATTTTGTGAGTACCCTCTTTTATACAAAAATTTCTTATTATTAAATTATCTCTGGTAATGCACTAGGTGTGCGCCTTCCATTTCTGTTTTTCTTGTAGTTCCTTTCGGATTACCCCATCTGAGGAAGGCAGCATCCCCCTAGTTTTGGGATACCATATATACCTTTCACACCAGCATTTTACCTGACATCTGCTACTCCTCACCTTGGAAGAACTGTTAGTGCTTGAAGTGACTGTTTTTTGTACTACTAATGCCCTGTACACACGATAGGATTTTCCAATGGAAAATGTGTGATAGGACTTTGTTGCCGGAAATTCCGGCCGTGTGTAGTCTCCATCACACATTTTCCATAGGAATTTCCGACACACAAAGTTTGAGAGCTTGCTATAAAATTTTCCGACAACAAAATCCGTCGGAAATTCCGATCGTGTGTACACAAATCCGACGCACAAAGTGCCATGCATGCTCAGAATAAATTAAGAGACAAAAGCTATTAGCTACTGCCCCATTTATAGTCCTGACGTAAGTGTTTTACATCACCGCGTTCAGTACGATCGGATTTTCCGACAACTTTGTGTGACCGCGTGTATGCAAGACAAGTTTGAGCCAACATCCGTCGGAAAAAATCCATGGATTTTGTTGTCGGAATGTCCGATCAATGTCCGACCGTGTGTACAGGGCATAATAGGTGTGTGTTAGCACTGGACTGTAGATTAGAGATAATTTCACATCAATAAACAAATCTTGTTTTCCTTGCTGAAATTTAGTTGATGGTAAAGTTAAGAACCTCAATCTGGGCATAGTCTGCTACCTTTCTACCACTGGTCAGGGTAGTCAAATCAATTGCTCAGCTGGCTCTTTACACTGCCATTAGGACACATAAGCTTAAGTCTAGCTTCTGTTCAGGCTTTCTATATTATTTCATTGTAGTTGTATTACAAAACGGTGCACAAGCAGAATAGTTTCACTCTGAATTACTGCACAGATCTGGAAGAAATACACAAAGCAACCAAGAAGTAAGAATACAAATTCCTCCTATATGTAGACAATATTTGCTTTTCTCAGAATTCATCTTTAAGGCTGGGTTCACACTATTTTCACATGCATGCTCTCAGCAGGGGTCTGGTGCATCCCCATTCACCGTTTCAGGTCTGATTTCAGCACGAATTTTGGGCTGAATTCAGACCCAAATGCGGACCAAAAGACGCACAGGGCTCCTGTGCAAATTCGCACCGGAGCCGCAGCGAAGAAATGTGAACCGGCTCCATAGAGAGTCAAAATCTCCTGCTATTGCGAATTGAGGCCAGGTGACAGATGCATGTTGTTGGGGTCAGGAGTGCACCGCTAAGGTAGTGGACCTTAAATTGAAGATAGAAAAATGCAGGGACTAACTATATGCACCTCTGGTATATACAACTTCTCCTCTTCACCTCCAGCACATACACTTGATTGCAGACTATCACTCCCAGGACCAGCTAACACTGTCGCTGAGGCCTGACACTGGCTCAGCCAGGCCCAAAGCAAATGCCCTGTACAGGCAGGGACAGCAAGCCCCTATGGTGTAGCAATATATGGTAGTCCTTGGGATAGCTGTTCCACATGTGGCCACTGATCCCAGTACCATCTCTTCAGGCCCTGCCAGCCCTCATGGCTGCAGCTGCCTCTTTCCTCTGCTCATGCCACCACAGTCCTTCTGACTGGCTCTGCACCTATCTCAGACTGCTCCATCCCAGTCCTCTCAGACATGCCTCTCAGTCCTCCCGACTGTATGTCACTCACCAGCCCTCTTCTCTGTTCCTTGTTCCTCCAGGAGACTTGCCTGGCAGTGTTCTCCCGCTGTCCTCTTTGCTCCCAGTGCCTCCTGGCCAGGACACTTCAGTGATTTTTAGGAAGGCCTCGTCCACACATGAACCCAGGCCCAAGGCCACTCCCCCCCAACTGGGGAGCTCCCTCAAATGCCATGACAGCCTAACACTCCATATCCAGCTTCAACCTGAACAACTCCTCTCTAGCTGGACTGACCCTGAGTATTTGAGGAGGCCTGCCCCCTGCCAATCCAAGTTGAGGATTGGTCAGGGCCCTCAGAATACTCCAGGCAACTCCACCTCTCCTCCCCTCCCATTCCTCTAGAAGGCACCAGAACATTTGGGAAGTTGGGGGGGGTCTGGGTGATGCTGCCTGTGAGTCATCCAGCTCTGCATAAATCTAGAAAATACCCTATTTACACTTCTAGCACTAGAGGGTGCAACACTCACCCCCCCACCCCCACCCCTAATGTCCATCCAGTCCCTTGGCTGGGTGAATTTCAAAAATGGCTCTGGGCCCAAGAGCAAAGGCATCCCATATAAATACAGTTTTGGAAGGGGGAAGGGAACAAACAGGGACAGGGCTACATTTTAAAATATATCAGTAAAAAAATAAAGATATTTTGTTTGTCTACACAGCTATGTACATCACACTATACACAATCCTAACGACATGTCCCTGTAGCTAACACAACAACATCTACACTGTACACAATGAGCCAGAGCATCCCCCCTTAAGGGAAGTCCTCTGCCCGCAGGAATTCTTGAATCAGTCCGGAGAAGGATGGACAGCCGTCCATGCTAAAAACCTGCAATGAAAGACATAAATAACACAATCCTACCACTAACAACTAACTGTACATGGTTTCTGTTAGAAGGGGATAATTATCCTGCTGACAGAAGGACATTAACACCAAAACCACGCACATTACTTCTTCCCATTCTTATTCTGTCAGGAGGGGGTTATTATCCTGCTGACAGAAACAAACAAAAGGAAACAAGAAATTAACAGTTCTCTTTGGAGTTCCTGGTTGGAGGGGCTTCTCCCCGGACTATCAGGCTCCTTAAAGAGGTAAAGTCAGGAATTAGACCTCAGCCAGAGTCCATCAACAGGAATATCCTCCATCCATCGGGCACAGATCAGGGTGGCAGGCCAGTCTAAAACAGTCTGCAACCTTCACAGCAGTTCATGTTGCAGTCCATTTCACTGATGAGCTGCACGCTCCAGCAGTCTCTCACGCATAGAAATGCGGGTCAGGCAGTCTCCTCCTTGTTAGGCGCCCGTCTTCTCCTTGTGGCCTAGGCTCTTGGAGATGGCTCAGTGGAGGTCCTCGCCGGCGGTTAATCAAGCACACATACACACATTAGGTATGCTGAAATGATTACAATTCTTTATTTCAGGATTCGCTGTTTTATGCTGTCTTTACAAGACTCTGCCCCAATTTGGGGGCCAATCAAAATAATACATATTAGCATATTCGGTAATTTCTTAATCATATACTGGGTGTCTTAATCTTGTGATTTTCCATACTTTAATAATGCCTACATCTTGTGATCTTAAAATGTTAACCCCTAAGTTCAAGTTAATAGGTCAAAAGATTCCTTATTTTCTGTCACCGTCTGCTGGACTATGAGGTGTCCAACCACTGCTTCCCTAAAAAACTAATGTTAGCTGCTGTTGGCCCCCCTAGCCCAGCAACAGTGTACAGAGATAAAAACCACAGACAGATGTTTCCTCAGATGGAGACATAAAAGAGGAAAAGATAGACAGGGTGATATTGTGATGAGATAATTCAGTAAGTCATAAGACAGTCTGTCATTCACTAAAATATACCAAGATATTTTTCTAATTATTAAGCAAAATAAGCAAACCCTGGACATATCTCATGAACAGGGTGAAATCAACAATTAATCAATAATGAAATGTATTATGGAATCTCCTTACAATCCTCCCTTTGACCATTCGATATCATCGAAATGGTCATTCTACCTTTTCGTCACGCCTCAAGGAGTCATATTCCTCGGCTACCTTTTCGTCATGCCTTAAGGATTCATATCCCTCGGCCTCATTTTCCTGGTTCTCGTACCATACCGTGGGATCTCTGGTAATGGAAGTCAGCTTCATGGTTTCGGAATGTGCTTCGCTACCCTTTTTGTAGAGGCATTTAAGTAACATGAAGCATGCATACAAGAACAATATGAAAAGCAGTATGGTAAAAATTGTCATTGCAGTGTTCTTAAACCATGAAGTGAGACCTCCCAAACTGAACCCGGTAGAGAAAGGGTCCCATGTTTTCCCAATATCCCTTGCATCCTGTTGTAGCTTGTTTACCTCTTTTCTGTGTTGTGTAATAATGTCATAGTAATCAGGGATCTCGATACTCGTGTTGTGTATCCAAGTGCAGCATTCATAGTCCTCAGTAATTTCACAGAGGCCAGTGAGGGCTGCGCTCATGCTTTCTATAGCCAGGTCATGTAACCCTAGTTGTTTTCTAATTGCTCTGGTTTCTAGGTTTAATTTTGAGATGTCATCAGAGTCCTTCTCCAAGATCTCATCAATGATTGAGGTGTAGTTATTTAGTTTCTTCATCAGATCTATTCCCCAACCTGTCCAGGAAGGGAACCAAGCCCAGGTCATATCTTTCTCTAGGAACATTTCTCTCTTTCCAAGATGTTTTAGAGGGTATCTTGGGTGGGTGCTAGCTTTAAGTAGGTGTCCTTGCCCATTATCCCCAACTACTCCCATTACAGGAACTATTTTAGCAAGGTAGCACCATCCCTGAGGTTCTTCAGGAATCCATGGGTAACAGAGCAGCTTGCCACAACAGATGTAAGTTGTGTTACCTAATGCCAAGGGTCGTTGACTAACAACGGTCCTTGCACCCTTTGAATGACCAGATGCCATCAGCAGAGCTAATAACTGTGCGACCATGGAGTGGGAACTAGAATTAAAAAGGTCATAGATGGTAGCATTTATCACAGGGTCTGAGGTGCGAAAAAGTGAGTTGTCGGTAGGGGAAGCCATGGAGACATTAAGTTTTGATCGTTTGCACACCTCAGCTCCCCTGGAAATGTTTCCCAGTATGAAACACCAATCTGGGGCGTGGCTCCTGCCCACAATTTGAAAACTGAGGGGCTTATTGGGATTTTTTCTTATGACATTGGCAAGAATTATGGGGGGTGTTCCATTCAAAAAAGGAGTGATGTTTAAGGGAATGGCCATCAATGGGATTCTGGCTGTACTGGGGTGGAGTTTGCTGCATATCCAACATTTCTCAAAACCAGACTTTTGTGCATAACTGTACTTAAACCTCAACAACGACATCTTGTCAGTGAAACCTGAAGGGGGTTCAGTGGGGGACATACTTCTTTTATATTTTATGCTAGGTGCTTTGGCTGTCTGGGCCTTTCCACATATCCCTTTTAGTAGCCCTAAACCTTCTGGATGGTACACACAATTCGCTATTAACCAAGTAGGTAGGAATACTATCAGAATCAGACATGTCCAGAGGCATAATGTTTTTCCTGACACAAAGGTGGAAATCATTTTGTCAGGTACTGTGTGCAAAGTTCTGTTATTCGTTTCTTCTTGTTGGTGGGGAATTCGTCTCGTCGTCCAGAGAGATTTGTTTTATGCCTTCTTGAATGTCCTTCAAATCTGGTCGCTGTTCCTGAAGAGAGAAGTCTTGGGATGCTGGTGGAGGGTCAGGGGTCTGGGGTTGCTGTGGACACTTCTTTAACCGGCTGGCGTGGATCCAGGTGTTTCCTAGATCGGTCAGTACAGCAGTTCTGGAAACCTTCTCTATCTTCCAAGGTCCAGAGAAAATGGGTCCAACCTTCTTTTTGTGTGCCAGTTGTTTCACCAGTACTTTGTCTCCTGGGATGAAGGGATGAGTAGGTTCTGTTGAAAGAGGAGAAAAGGTGACAGAGACTTGTTCGTTCATATCTTGTAGCATACTTACCAGATTTTTCACGTACATTTCCTGTTGAGAATAGATGTTAATGTCAGTATTTTGATCTAAGAGGGGCAGCTCTATGTTTGCAGGAACTCCCATCAAAATCTCAAAGGGCGAGAGTTTTGTTCTAGCATGTGGTGTTGTCCTGATCTGAAATAGGACAGAAGGAAGGTAATCCAACCATCCTTTCATGGTGCCCCCCGTGGCCTTTTTTAACTTGTCCTTAATGTTCCTATTCATTCTTTCCACTACTCCTGCACTTTGTGGGTGGTAAGGGATGTGCAGTTTCCACTGTAAGCCTAGTAGCTTAGCTAAAGTCTGTGTAACAGAGGAGCTGAAGGCAGGCCCTCTGTCTGACCATATGGCCGTTGGTATTCCGAACCTACAAACCCAATGGTTCAGTAGGCATTTGGCAGCAATTTTAGCAGTCTCACCTGTACAAGGAATACCTTCAACCCAACCTGACCATTTGCATACGATCACGCAAAGGCATTTCAAATTGCCTTTTTGTTTGGGCATGTGTGTGAAGTCTATTTGCAAATCTGTTAGGGGACCCAGGGGTGAGGGCAGGTGGCCATGTAATCCATGATTTTTCCCTTGGACATTGTTTTGTGCACAGGTCAGACAACTGCTGGTGAGGAGTTTTGCCTGTTTACTTAAGTTGTTTGTGCAGAAAGACTTTGTGTATATGTTTGTTAGGGCGGTGGTACCTATATGTTCTGGACCATGGAGATAGGAAAGTATGAGAACACTGCTTGATTCTGGTATTCCCAATATCTTCCCCTCTTTTGACCAAAGACCTTCTTGGTCCTTGGTCAAGCCATCCTTGACCCAAAAAGAAACATCCTCCTCTGTAGCTAATCCCTGTATTTGTGCCACAATGGTTTTAAAGTTGGGTGATGTAAAATGTTCTTTGAAGAACATTGTTGTGGGGGCTGGCTGACCAATGTACAGGGCAGCGGCTTTTTTTGCTTCTCTGTCTGCCAGAGCGTTTCCTTTGGAAACTCTGCTGTTATCTGATGAATGTGCCTTTACCTTGACGACCGCTATCCTCTTTGGGAGAAGAATCGCTTGCAGGAGTGCTTTAATTTGCGTAGAGTTAGCGATTGGCTTGTTGTCAGCGGTTTTAAATCCTCTATTCGCCCAGATTACGCCATAGTCGTGCGTTACACCAAAAGCGTACCTACTATCTGTGTAGATGTTTACCTCCTCATCAGAGAAAAGTATGCAAGCTCTTGTGAGTGCCTCCAATTCTGCTACCTGTGCCGAGGAGGGTGGTAAGGCTTTTGCTTCCAACACCACATCAGGTAGTTGGACAATGGCATACCCTGTCAGGAATGTTGCATCAGAGGGGCGAGTACAACTGCCGTCTATGAAGACGTCCTGTACTCCTGGTAAGGGAATGTCAGTGAGATCTGGGCGAGGGCTGGTTATTGCTGCAACCTGTTCAACACAATTGTGCTTCTGATCAGGGTCTCGTGGCAGCTTGAGCAAAGAATGTAAAAGACGGACAGTGGGATTACTTGGTGGTGCGTGTTTGAGGGTGAGGTTGTCAGTATTCAGAAGTGTGATCTCATACCCACTAAGCCTTTGTGCTGTCATATGCTGTGTGTTCATGTTTTGTAGAAGGTGAGTTACTGAATGAGTAGTGTAGAGAGTCAGTTCATGGCCTAATACTGATTTGTTAGCCTCCTGAACTGCCATAGCACAAGCAGCAAGGTTTTGTAGACAAGATGGCATCCCCTGTACTTGGGTAGGCAACTTTTTTGAGAGATAGGAGACTGGTCGGTACCCGGTTCCATGTTGCTGTGTCAAAACCGCAGCAAAAGAATTTCCCGATACCACACAGTATAATTGAAAGGGTTTGCCATATTCTACCAATCCCAGGGCGGGGGCCTGAGTCAGACTTTGTAACAAGGCCTGAAAAGCACAGAGCCTTTCTGTTGTCCAATCTACTGTCTTTGGGGCGGTGGACAAGGTAGCCTCCCTCAGAATGCCATCATAATATGAACAATCTGGGATCCATTGGCGGCAATATACAATTGCGCCCAAGAATGAGAGCAAAGTTGCTTTGTCTCTTGGAGGACTGAGAGCCTGCAGGGCTGCGGCACGTTTGGGGGATACCAGCCTGGTTCCCTCCTTCAGAATGCATCCCAGGTATTCTACCTGACTTTGACACCATTGTATCTTCTTCCGCGATGCTAGGTGGCCAGACCTGGCCAGGTGATGTAACAGAGATGTGGAATCGACCGCACAATCTTCAGCAGATCGACTGCACAGGAGCAAGTCGTCCACATACTGTATTAGCACCGACCCGCGCTCAGCAGTCCATGACTTAATTGTCTCATTAAGGACCATGGAGAAGGCTGCGGGACTGTCCACATACCCCTGAGGTAATCTTGACCAGGTCAACTGCTTTTTCCTCCCCCATGAGAATGAAAACATGGGCAATACCCCATCATCGATCGGGATGCTAAAGAACGCGTTCGCCAGGTCTACTACTGTGTAGCAAAGGGAATCAGCAGGTATTTTCAAAAAAATGAAAGAAATATCTGCTACCAAAGGTGGCAGAGGTATAACCTGCTTGTTCACGGCCCTTAGGTCCTGTACCAGCCTCCATTCCCCATTTGCCTTTTTCACAGGGTAGATAGGTGTATTCCAGGGGCTTATGATGTGTTTCAGAATCCCTTTTGCTATGTAATCATTGATTAATGGTGTGATGCCTTCAATTTTTTCAAGTGGCAGGGGGTATTGCTTGTGATATTGTACTACAGCGTCTGGACGCATTTGTGGTGTGTAGGGTGTACAGTTAATAAAACCCACACTCCCTTTGCTGTCTGCCCATATAGCATGTGTTTCTAGAGTGGGTGGCAATGATGCAAAGAGTCCCCTGAAAGTGTGTCTCTTTGGAGCGTGTAAATCACAGAACGGTGAGCTGGCAGTGAGGGAGCCCCCTCTGTCAAATTTAATGGTGATATTCAGTTTTGAGAGTAGGTCCCTCCCCATTAAAGATACTGGGCAATCCACAAGGACAGCAAAACTCTGAGTGCACAGTTCCTGCCCTTCTGGAGTAGCCACGGGCAATGGTGGAGTGATGGGGTGGGTAACTGATGTCCCATTTATACCAATAGAGTTTCCCTCAGTGCAGTGCGGTGTGTCATATATGGCATCATTCAGACTACTGAATGTAGCCCCTGAATCCAAAAGTAGACATATCAGGTGATTGTCTACCCGCAATAGTACCTGTGGAAGACTTTTCCACGATGGATTATAACACACAAGGCTGAGGGACGGGACATACTCTTGGCATCCCTATTGTGGTGTCCGCCGAGCGGATGGCCACTGCATCGGAATGCGTGGGGGTGGTCTGTTAGGCTGAGGCTGGTATTGGGGTTGTGGTGGGGGTGGTTGGGGTTGTGGTGGGTGAGGATACCTGATATCCTGAAGGCGACGGGGGCCGGTGTTAAGATTCCTACCTCTTCCTCTCTGGGCGTTTGTTCTAATTCTGTAGGGACATTGGGACTTCCAGTGCCCCAGTTCCCCACAGTTAAAGCACCCCTGGTCTGGTGGGTAAGCCTGGTCTGGGGGATAAGATTGCATTGGTGGATAAGGTTGCATTGTCATTATGTGGGTGGGCGGAGTCCCACCAGTTGGCAGAGTCTGGGTTGGTGTTAGGGAGGGAAAAATGCCACCCTTCTGTTCAAATACCCCTGATGTTTCTCGTGACCTAGCATCTTTCATAAATTCATCTGGGGGTTGTTCTGCCCATTTTGGATTAGTGAATTTAAGCAACTGTGTCACCTTCGTATCGCCACCAGCCATAATGGTGGTGGTGAACAATTGGGGGTTGGCGTTATCTACTGCTTTCCACAGACCATATACCCGGGTACAAAATTCATAGAACTTTTCCTTCGGTCCCTGTTTTGCTAGGACAAGTTCCTGAAGTGCAGATGAACCCTTGTATATAGCAGACCAATGATTCCCCATACCTTTCCAAAAAGACACCCAATCTTTATTTTCTTCTATGTGGGCTGTCCATAAGGCCTCTACGGGATGCCCTTCTGGGCTGTCAGGGTCAACTATACTAAGAATCCCTGCTATATCTTCTTTATCCAGGCTTGTCCCTGCACTGTATTTTGCAAGGAAAGCACCAGCCTCTCTAGGGCTTTTCTTTGGGCTGGGGCATAACTCCTTTATTTTTGACAGTGTGCCTAGGGGTAGGGGAATATGGACTACCGTCTCCCCTATATGCATGAGTGGTGCTTTAAAGGTGGCACCTAGAGTTTCCTGTTCCACTTCCATTTCTCTTTCCTCAGTAGAGGATTCACCCTGCTCCCTTTCCTCCTGTGGGGGTTTCTGGCTTCTGAGTGTAGTGGATGGCTGTGAAATTATCTTTTCCTCAGCTTCCTTAATCCTTCTTGCCGCGTGGGTTCGAACCCCACTTCTGGTACCAAAACTGTTAGGCGCCCGTCTTCTCCTTGTGGCCTAGGCTCTTGGAGATGGCTCAGTGGAGGTCCTCGCCGGCGGTTAATCAAGCACACATACACACATTAGGTATGCTGAAATGATTACAATTCTTTATTTCAGGATTCGCTGTTTTATGCTGTCTTTACAAGACTCTGCCCCAATTTGGGGGCCAATCAAAATAATACATATTAGCATATTCGGTAATTTCTTAATCATATACTGGGTGTCTTAATCTTGTGATTTTCCATACTTTAATAATGCCTACATCTTGTGATCTTAAAATGTTAACCCCTAAGTTCAAGTTAATAGGTCAAAAGATTCCTTATTTTCTGTCACCGTCTGCTGGACTATGAGGTGTCCAACCACTGCTTCCCTAAAAAACTAATGTTAGCTGCTGTTGGCCCCCCTAGCCCAGCAACAGTGTACAGAGATAAAAACCACAGACAGATGTTTCCTCAGATGGAGACATAAAAGAGGAAAAGATAGACAGGGTGATATTGTGATGAGATAATTCAGTAAGTCATAAGACAGTCTGTCATTCACTAAAATATACCAAGATATTTTTCTAATTATTAAGCAAAATAAGCAAACCCTGGACATATCTCATGAACAGGGTGAAATCAACAATTAATCAATAATGAAATGTATTATGGAATCTCCTTACACTCCTACTGTTCCCCTCTTCTCTGATGGAGAGTGGCTCCTAGCAGGCTGTCCTGCTTTCACAACCACCACTCTGTCTTTGAATATTGCTCTCCCTAGCCTTCATTTCCTCCGAATGGCCTGAAACCGGTCCCAGGTCTCCTTACACCCTGGCACCCACAAAGGCTTGGGGATGCGCATACACTCCCACACCAGGTCATCCTCCCAAACTTTCTGGAAGTTCTCAATAACGTCAATGGTGCCAGAGCAACTCTGTGCTGAACTTCCTGCTGGAACCTGGAAAGCCTGGGCAGTTCTCTTGGCTTCCCTTTCCTGGCAGGACACAAGCATTGGGGGACCTCTTGACTGACTGCCTGTATTCATCTGCTCTGTATTAGAGTTGTCTGCTGCTGTTGGGGTTTCCTGCAGCTCCTTCAGCTCCCGCAGCAAGATCTGGTACATTTACAACCTCGGACCGGATCTTTTCCTGGACCTGGGAGCCTCCCTAATCCCATTCCTCCTCTGACCTGCTGTGTGATGACCAATCTGCTGGAACCCAAATTCTGGGAGAACCCCAATCTATGGCCCTGTCCTCACCTTACCCTCCTGGCTCACCACTAATTTTTAGCCCATGTCTCACTGAAAGGAACACACTAATGCCGCGTACACATAGTCGGAATTTCCGACAACAAATATTCGATGGGAGCTTGTTGTCGGAAATTCCGACCGTGTGTAGGCTCCATCGGACATTTTCCGTCAGAATTTCCGACAAACAAAATTTGAGATCCGGATGTTAAATTTTCCGACAACAAAATCCGTTGTTGGAAGTTCTGATCGTGTTTACACAATTCCGACACACAAAATTCCACGCATGCTCGGAATCAGGCAGAAGAGCCGCACTGGCTATTGAACCTCATTTTTCTCGGGTCGTCGTATGTGTTGTACGTCACCGCGTTCTTGACGTTTGGAATTTCCGACAACATTTGTGTGACCGTGTGTATGCAAGACAAGTTTTGAGCCAACATCCATTGGAAATAAATCCAGGATTTTGTTGTCGGAATGTGCGATCGTGTGTACGCGGCATAAGGACGGTCCCACCCGTAGGCTTACACTGATCACCCAGGGCAACAGTAGACCTCTCAAGGCACACTTTACTGAAAATAGCAGAAGTGTGGAGCATAAAATCACAATGTCCAGCATTAGCAGATCGCTGGACATATGTGCAATCCATGGGTGTGATCGCCCGCTGTGGTTGCTACGGTGACAGCACATGGTAAAGTTCACTGAATTTTGCAGGTTGGCACAAGTGTCCATCCCAGCCGCAGCTGGGGCAACTGGGTAAGCAGGCAGCAATAATTTGAACTTGACGGTAGCTCATGCTGTTTGCTATGGACAATGGCACTTGGTACTGTGATTACAAGCAGGCAGAGCACATAAGTTCTTCCCTCTGTTCAATCCCTTTGCATTCACTGGAACAAAGCACAATTCCCTGGCTCGGTCAACTTCGGTTGCTGGGCGGGCAACGGCTGTCAGGTTACATGTGGGCGGACGATCCCGGACGAGCCCCCAAATGTAGCTGTACCCCTCAACTGTTGCCAACCGTCAGTATTTTTACTGGCAGCCTGTAAAAAACAGGCACTTTTCTCCTGCCAGTAAATGCCGGTAAGAGGAAAAGGTTTGCCAGTAAAAAAAAATATGGCTGTGACGCTTGGCTCAGAACTGCGCATGCACAGCTCAGATCCGGAGGTGGCTGAGACCATCCAAGTGTCTGCTACAGTGTGTTCGGGCGGTACCGGTAGGGGGGGCGGTCTGACGGAGGTGGTGCCTGAGCGTGTCGTGTGATGTCATGGTGCAAGGGAGCCAAGCATATTGTACTTATTTGTAATTTTGTACTTTTGGAAATTCCCGTAAAAACTTGGCTGTGCCAGTAGATTTTGGGTGTTGTGTCAGTAAATTTCAATATGGTTGGTTGGCAACACTAGTACCCCTGTAGGGGCTGCTGGTGATTGTGGTCTGTCTCCCACCCTATACAGGCAGGCACATGAATTTCCAGACACACTTCAGTAAAAAATCAGTCCTTGTATTTGTGTTTTTTTTTTTTATTAAGGGGATATAACTTGGATGGGGATAGGTACATATGGGATGCCCACTTGATTGAAGATAGAAAAATGCAGGGACTAACTATATACACCTCTGGTATTGACAACCTCTCCTCTTCACCTCCAGCACATACACATGATGGCAGACTATCACTCTTTGTACCAGCTAGCACTGTTGAGGCCTGACACTGGCTCAGCCAGGCCCAAAGCAAATGACCTTTGCAGGCAGGGACCACAGGCCTGACTGCCTCTGCACCCATCCCAGACTGCTCCATCCCAGTCCTCTCAGGTGTGCCTCCCAGTTCTCCTGACTGTGTGTAATTTACCAGCCCTCCTTGTTCCTCCTTGAGACTTGACTGGCAGTTTTCTCCCACTGTCCTCTTTGCTCCCAGTGCCTTCTGGCCAGGACACCTCCATAATTTTAGGAAGGCCCCGTCCGCACACAAGCCCAGGCCCAAGGTCACCCCGTGAGTCATCTAGCTCACCCGGGATTTCTGCCCAACCCAGGACAAAACGCTGACAGGCTTGGCTGCCAGCCAAGCCTGCGTAAATTTACCTGTACTAGGAAAAACCCTATTTACACTTCTAGCGCTAGAGGGTGCTACACATGCATGAGGTGAAATTTCCTCTGCAGGATCCTCTTATACGCCCGTCTCTCTTTTCACAATATCTTCCTCAAAGAGGTTAGGGTTCAGGATCTTATTCTTGAATAGATTCAAGTGGTGGGGAGGCAGAAGAGAGCTTTTGAGCCCTGGAGACTGAAGGCTCTAAAAGGGAAGAGAGTTTTCCAAGAAATAAGACATAATTGCAGTGAAGTAGATATGCCTTCATACATAGCTAGCCTGGCACAGAGCTAGAACTAGAGGAAGGGAGCTACATTGATATATGACCCTTCTCCAGTGCGGGAGAACAACTGCTCTCACTGTTTCACTGTTTTTTCTCAGTGGCGCCTGTAGCAGGAGTGCTATTAGGTTCTTTTTTCTCTGCTCCTTGTCTTCTTTATTGCAAAGTGAGTGGATCTTCTGGGGGGATATTCATGAAATGGATGCTGATTGAGACGGCAATGGCATGAACACACAGATAACCAACAAATACAAATGACCAAGCAAATTAAAGGGGACATAAATAAGTATTACAACCAACCAATAGTTACCACCTAGTACTCTGGCTATGCACATATGAGGGGAAATGCCATGCGCTGTATTACCTGGTACTCTATATTTCTTTTAGAGATTGATGTTCTGGTCCTACTTGGGATGAAATCCAGTATTGCATTTTATAATATTCAGTGCATCCCTTAGCTGGCATAGCTAATCCCACCTCTCCTGATTCAACTCTGCTTATATATTCGGATGAATTAATTGAAAGTAACTTACTATACCCACTTTTCTACATCTAGTATTGATATGCGGGGGTTTACATCACCAGATAGATACTACCACTCACAAAGATATATTCCTTCTATTTTTAGTGTCAGCATAGCATGGATTTTGTTATTGGCCCCCTTGAAGCAACAAAATACTACCTTCCCAGGGCAACTATCTCACTGAATCTTTTCCATCATCTCCTTTCGGGGTCTTTCGTTTAAGTCTGTACAAATTATTTTAATATAATTATATAGGCATTAGTTATTTTGTATGGACATACATGATACATTTTGTATATGTAGAGCAGGCTGCAATTATGGGCAATGGCGAGGCTGCAGATGGGCACTGATCAGGCTGCAGTGATGGGCAATGGCGAGGCTGCAGATGGGCAATGGCAAGGCTGCAGACGGGCACTGATCAGACTGCAATGATGAGCAATTGCAATGACAAGGCTGCAGATGGGCACTGATAAGGCTGCATTGATGGGCACTGAAACTTATTTTGCTTCAAAGTTCTTTATTTAAAATTTAGGTATTTTTCCTGAAACTTCCCTATTAAAATTAAGGTGTGTGTTATACGCCGATAACCACGGTATTTTTCTATGAACTATATGATTATAAGATGTTAAACCCCCACATTTTTGGGGTAGGATACCATAACTTTTTTAATATTGTACATTAAAAATTATGTTTTATTTTTATCAAAAAACCATCTCCAGTGTTTTGCTGCTATAGTCCGCCATTGTAGGTTATTGGAGGCCCCACTCCAGTTTATATCATATGAGGAACAGCTCCTTACAAGAGAGAGTTGCCAACTCAGAGACATATACAACAGATGTGACCAAGAAGGACACTTTGCATGTGATATCACTTAAGGGGATATCCCTGACAGGTTCAAAGGGTGTTTTTTTTCTGGGCAGACAACCAAGGGTCTGATCTAAGATACACATTGAATAAAGGTTTTGACAAGTGAGAGTGAGGCCAGAGATTTTTAAAAAAGAATGGACAAGGCTGAAACCTTCAGTTATATACACGAGTGAGTGCACAAACACAAATTATACCACAAAAAGGAAAAAAAAGTCCACATAAATTGTTTCCCTGTAAGAAGCATCGACTGGAACCGGAGACTAAGATAGTCTAAGATCAAGCGAAAGTTCTCCTCTTCCCCTCCCTCCCTGCAATCTTCTGGGACACGTCACAGGTCCCAGAAGATTGCACGGCCACTGAGGAGGTGCAGCGCGACTCGCGCATGAGCATTGTGCACTCAAGCTGTCACAGCCGGGTGCACACACTTGTAAGGCCGGCGCAGCGAAAAGGCAAGGGAGATAACTGAGGGTTCAGGCGGCCGCATCGCTCAATTATGGGACAGGTGCGTGTTCTCCACTTTTTGTAGCTGCTGACTTTCATCAAACACAAAAACGACTAGAACTCCGCTTTGAGGCAGCCCATTTATTATGAATTGGCTGCCAACATACTTCAACGGACCAAATAACTTACATGTACCCCCCCCCAAAAGCATTGCAGTTCAATGTCAGCCACTGTTCAGCGTGTAGGGGTGCATTTCACAAGAAAAAACGGAGTGCATTGCATTGCACTGACAGAACTAACATGACTGCACAGAAAAATATTTTACAGGTCGACAATGGCTTCTTATAAATATAATTTTCTATTTGGACTTTAGTTACTCTTTAAATGTAAAGCTCCCGTAAAGTATAAGTAGATGTTTGGTCGGACAAAATTATCTGTAAATTTTATTTCCCACGCACTACAAAAAGACAGCTGAAGTGTGACTTTATCTGACATCGAATATCATTCTAATGACTAGAGTTGGAAGCATTCAGAATTGACAATAAGAGAAAATCCTTTTATAGGCCTTTAATATAGTGAATTGTACTGATATACACCAAAAGAGCATCAAGTATTCAGTGAACAAAGAATGGAGTATTCTGCTCCTTAGTTCCTACATTATTGGTTGTCCTTGGGTGACTCACGTCTCTTTTAGTCTGCATTCTTCATTTTCTAAAATCCACTTCCTTCCCTGCTTCTTTTACGTTTTGTGTCACGGTTTGTGGCAGAAATGTCAGGCCCTAAGCCACTAATAGGCAAGCATGATGAACTAGGTAAACAATGGCTTTGGAAACACTGATGACAAATAGCATGCACTCTGCTCTGATTATAGTATGAAACCTTCACAATCTTTTGAGAGCATAGTCATATTTACATTATCAGTTTGCACCTGCTAAATACACTATAAAATAACTATATAATGCAGCTGACTTACTGAACAGGATTTGCAATTCTGTCTTGCTAGTCCTGAGATTTACACAACCCCACAAGCAAACTCAGTCAGCCCAACGAGTTGTATCTACTGCTGTTAAAGTGGTCATAAAGGCTTTGTTAAAACAACAAACATGTTATGGTTACCTGCTCTGTGCAATGGTATTGCATAGAGTGGCCACGAACACCCTCTTCTGGGGTCCCCCACCAGCGCTCTCAGCACCTTCCTATGGTGGCACACCAGCTGGCTTTGCTCCTGAGCTGCTCCTTGCAGCTCTCTCCTCACAGGCTTTAATTGACAGCAGCAGTGGCTCCTGCTGCTGCCTCTGTGTCCTGTGAATGCAGAAATCATGGGAGAGAAGGCAGAGAATCCATTAAGGTAAAAGAGATTTTAACTTTAGAACCACTTTAAGCAATTGAACTCAATCACCTCCTTGCCCCCAGCCTGTGATTAGACAGTTAAATTGTTACTAAAACCAGAACCTTGCATTTGTCAGGGCTAGGCTCAGCCATTCCTTCTCAGAGCAAGCCAATCAGCTGTCGGTTAATTGCCAGCTGCAATCTTTTCCACAGTGACTCACCTGATGATGATATCCTGTTCGTCAGTCCTGAGGGTTACTTAAGCTGTTCAGTTCAGTTCCTCTCTGCCTTCGCCTTGGTCAACACATCCAGAGACTCTCTCCTGTGTACCTGTTGAAGACTCGCTTGGCTGACATCCCTTCTTGTTCCTGATCCTGCTTGTTGTTCCACTATGCTGATTCTCCGGTTTCCTGACTTCCTTGCCTGTCCTGAAGTATGCTAATCTCTAGCTCTCCGACGTCCTGGCTTGTCTGACTATCCGTTCCGGTTACCGAACTCTGGCTACGATTTGACAATGTTGCTCTGTTTACCTTTTACTATTATTATTATTATTATTAAACAAGTGTGATTTTAACTGCACTTCTGTCTCGGTCTGATTCATGGTTTCTGATAGTAGGCGAAGGCCATGAATTCAGAAGATGCAGTCAATCCACTTGTTGGTAATATTTTTTCCAGGTTGGATCAGCAGGATCACCGTATGGATCAGTTTGCCTTAGCGCTACAAACACTCCTAAATCGCATGGCTCATCTGGAATATCCCACTGTGGCTGCTCCGGTACAACCTGTGTTGCAGGTCGTCCCTGCTGCTGCTCCAGTCTCTGTGCAGGCACCCGCCTTGAGTATTACCTCTATAAGAGGTTTCTCTGGTTCCGTTCCGCTTCCCCAGTGATTTGGGGGCGATCCAGTTCAATGCAGAGGGTTTCTCAATCAGGTTGAGATATACTTTGAGATGCTGCTTCACACGTCTCTCTGCGGATGAGAGAACCCTTTGGAGGAGGGAGAGATTGTGCCTTTCTTGTGGCCTGGCAGGTCACTTTTTGAAGTCTTGTCCTACTCGTCCAGGGAGCGCCTGAACCTTGAGTTCCTGTAGCGGACAGACCTTAGGTGGCGTTGCTTCGTTCCCAGTTATCCAGAAGGATAAACCTCTGATCCCGGTTATCCTTTCTTGGTCTGAGTCGTCCGTTGAGATGCAGGCTCTAATCGACTCTGGGGCTGCAGGCCTGTTCATTGATGCTACCTTTGTATCTAAGCACTCGATTCCGCTGCAGCTTCGTGCCACTCCACTTGCCATTGAGGCTCTTGATGGGAGACCTTTACAGTCTGCCCATGTGACTGTTCCATTGTCCATGGCCGTAGGGGCTCTTCACTATAAGATAATCCAATTCCAAGTTATGTCCTCACATAAGTTTCCACTGGTTATTGGTTATCCTTGGTTACAGAGGCACAACCCCTCTTTCGATTGGCTTCCTCCTCAGATTCTCTCTTGGTCCCCACAATGCAGCAGGACATGTTTCCAGAATGTGACTAAGGTCCTATGCACCTCTTCACTCTCCTCCCTGCCAGAGGAGAACTGAGATTTTAGCAATTTCTTTGACAAAGGTCAAGCTGGTAGTTTGCCTCCACACCGGTCATATGATTGCGCAATTGACCTTCAACCTGGTGCCATACCCCCTCGTGGCTAAGTTTACCCTTTGTCGGTCTCAGAGGATAAGGCCATGGAGGAGTATGTTGCAGGCGCACTTTCTCGAGGTGTAATGCGCAAGTCCACATCTCCTGCTGGTGCTGGTTTCTTCTTTGTGAAGAAGAGGAGTGGTGAACTGAGACCTTGTATTAATTATAGGGCTTTCAATCGTTTCACGATTAAGAATGCTTATCCAATTCCGTTGATTCCGGAGTTATTTGACCGCCTCAAGGGAGCAACAGTTTTCACGAAGCTGGATTTGAGAGGAGCATACATCGTGAGGATCAAGGAGGGCGACGAATGGAAAACTGCATTTAATACCAAAACAGGTCATTATGAGTACCTCGTAATGCCATTTGGCTTTTGCAACGCTCCGGCAGTTTTGCAGGAATTTATCAACGATGTCTTCCGAGATTTGTTACAGCTATGTGCGGTGGTTTATATCGACGATATGCCCATTTTTTCCAAGGGACTTGGAAAAAATGGGCCACCACACACATGTCGTGTGCTTCAGAGGCTGAGAAGGAACAATCTCTATTGTAAATTGGAGAAGTGCGAGTTCCATTGTGAACAGGTTAAATTCCTGAGTTATGTCATTTCCACTGCCGGTTTTTCGATGGACCCACAGAAACTTTCATCAGTCCTACAGTTCCCCCCCAACCCGTAGGTAAACGTCCTCTGCAACGTTTTCTTGGCTTTGCCAATTATTATCGAAAGTTTATTCGTAACTTCTTGTCTCTGGTCAAGCCCGTCTGATATGACCAGAAAGGACGGTAACCCACAGAGTTGGTCTCCAGAGTCCATTAAGGCCTTTGAGTCCATTGGCACAATCTGATCCTATGTTACCCTTTATCCTTGAGGTTTATGCTTTTGAGACTGGAGTTGGCACCCTTCTGTCTCAACGTCCTATCTCAAAGCGCTATGCATCCTTGTGGATACTTTTCCAAGAAATTGTTACCTGTGGAATGCAATTATGAGATTGGGGATAGAGAATTAGCGATCATTTTAGCCCTTAAAGAATGCAGGCTCATGTATCCCTATGTATGGTCTTCAACCTCTGCCCTTCCACCAATAATGTATCCTACTGACTTGAAATGTAATGTAACACCTACAGATCTTTAATGCTTGAATATTAAGATTGTACCACTGCATACCCTTGTTCATTTTGAAACTTGAATAAACTTTTTCTGTTAAAAAAGAATGCAGGCTCTTCAAAGGTACCACTGTGTCGGTTCTCATTCTTACTGACCATAAGAATCTCACAATCTTGTCTGAGGCTAAACGCCTCTCTCCCAAAAGGGCACGATGGGCTCTTTTCTTGTTGAGTTTCAATCACATTGTCTCATTCTTACCGTGTACTAAGAATGTAAGGGCTGACTCTTTTGGGCAATTTCCCAACAACTCTGGTGGCCTAGTCTACTTGCTGATGTAGCCACTTGTTCCATGTGTTCTCAGAGTAAGTCACCACAACACCTTCCAGTGGGCCTCCTACAACCCATCCCCAATGAAAAGAGGCCTTGGACCCACCTGTCCAAGGATTTCATTATGGAGTTACCCAACTCTCAGGGCAACACAGTTATCCTTAGGGTGGTTGATCGTTTCTCGAAGATGTCCCATTGTATTCCACTTAAGAAGTTGCCCACATCTAAGGAACTGGCTTCCATTTTTGCTCCGAAGATCTTTAATTTACATGGGCTACCCAGGGTGATCGTCTCGGACAGGGGTAGTCAATTTGTGTTCAGTTCTGGCGAGCCTTTTGTGCACAGTTGGGACGAGGCCAACCAGTCCTTGGAGCAGTTTCTACGTTTCTATATTTCTGGCCAACATAACAACTGGTCAGACCTCTTACCTTGGGCGGAGTTTGCTCACAATCGTGCCTTGAATTCTGCTTCCCAATTGTCCACGTCTATGGCAAACTATGGTTTCCAACTTTCCATGTTGCCCGACTCATTTCTTCCGCAGAGCATCCCTGCGTTAGAGACTAGCATCTCCGTGGTCTTCATTCCACTTGGGCACAAGTCCAGGAGGCGTTGCGACATGCCAATGATAGGTACATACTCCATACTGACCGCAGATGCCCGCCTGCGCCTTCCTACCAGGTTGGGGACAGGGTCTGGCTGTCATCTCGCAACCTCCAACTCCGTGTTCCCTCACTGAAGTTGGTACCTCAGTTTATTGGGCCTTTCCGTATTCTCTGCAGGATTAACCCAGTGGCTTACGCTTTAGACCTTACTTCTAATATGCGTATCTCAAATGTATTTCATGTCTCCTTATTAAAACCTTTGGTCTGCAACCGCTTTACTACCTCGGTGCCACGTCCTCACTCAGTACAGGTTGAGAACCATAAGGAGTATGAAGTACAGTCCATTATTGACTCCCGTAGGTTCCGTGGGCGCATACAGTACCTGGTGCATTGGAAAGGGTACGGTCCGGAGGAACGCTCTTGGGTCTCATCCTTGGACGTACATGCCCCTGTCCTCCTCCATGCTTTCCATAGACATTTTCCCCTCAAACTCGTGGTCCCATGAGGGGGAGGGGTCGTTGAGGAGGGGGTACTGTCAGGGCTGAGCTCAGCCCTTCCTTCTCAGAACAGGCCGCTCAGCTATCGGTTAATTGCCAGCTCCAATCTTTTCCACGCGTAGTCACCTGATGATATCCTGTTCGTCGGTCCTGCTGGTTACTTAAGCTATTCAGTTCCTCTCTGCCTTCGCCTTGGTCAACACATCCAGAGACTCTCTCTTGTGTAGCTGTTGAAGACTCGCTTGACTGATGTCCCTTCTGATTTCCTGATACTGCTTGCTGTTCCACTACGCTGATTCTCCGGTTTCATGATTTCCTGGCTTGTCCTGAAGTACGCTGATCTCTGGCTCCCCGACGTCCTGGCTTGTCTGATTATCCGTTCCGGTTACCGGACTCTGGCTATGATTTGACTAAGTTGCTCCTTTTACCTTTTACTATTATTAAACAAGGGTGATTTTAACTGCACTTCTGTCTCGTTCTGATTCATGGTTTCTGACAGCATTCACTATATCTGGCTTCCCACAGTACACAGAACATGGAAATACAATTTTAGTAAATATAAACTGCTAAATACCTTTTCTCATCAGCAGTTAGAGCAGTCTTGTGACTTATATCAGTGTCTGATTAAAGCTTGTAGGAAGAGCTTTCATTATACTCTGATTGTCCTATGAGGCTGCAGGACTCCTGACCCTCTGTCTGGACAGTGCTGATTGGCCCTGTGCTGATCACATGTAAGAAGAAAAAAATCTCTCTAGCAATACACACCAAACTGAGCATGTGCAGCTTGCCCCCAAGGTTCTGTTCAGGAGATTGTTTGGGGATTGTGGAAGAAGGGGAGGATCAGAGAAGACAGGATTTTTACACAATGTTGAGGACTAACCACTTAGGTTTCACATTGAGCACAATAAGCATGCTTTAATGCATAAACAGACTAATTTTAATGCTGTGGGTTTAGTAACATTTTGAGGAATAGCTACAGGCTAATGAGGTCATCTCTTCTGCACACTCCACCTGTTAGAATTTTCCACGTTGCACGTACATTTCTTAATATTTAGCTTTTTGGTCATACTTCTCTTGTGGGTCCCAGAGTCTACTGGCAGCGGGCTATTGCCAGCTGCAACCGCTTTCTCCTCAAGTTGGCACTCCAGTGAGTGCTGGAAAAGCAGAGCGGAGAGCAGCGACTGACAATCACATTTCTCTGCCCCGAGCAGATTAAGAACTGAGTATTTAGCGGATATGTGATCACTCAGTTCTTAGGCTTAGAGCTGCAGCATCCAAATTCACTGTTATCTGTCTGGAGCTTAAATAATAAATAACGTAAAAGACTGCGCTAACTAGCATCAGAATTGTTTTTGCTTTTCTATAGATGCATTCCTTTGACATTCCAAGAAAACATAAAATGCAATTAGTATTTAGCACTTTATTCCAATTGTTTAAACATAAGTTATGCTTTTATAATGCTTGATATAAATACAGTCCAAGAAAAGTATTGTGATATTACCATAACAAGGTAATAATACACATTTAACAAATTTTATACACTTTATGAGTGATAGTAATTATGCAATTATTTTAGCATAAACATGAGGAAACTGCCTCTATAATATACAAGCTGTTAATGTATATTTTATGCAGTAAACAAATCTCACACATAAGCTCAATTCGCTTGCATATTAATTTCATAAAGATTATATTTTAAGGTAATGACACTTATCGCCAGTATTTTCTTATTTATACCGATAATTTTCATAATTAGTTCTTCTCAAGTGTTTACTAGTATGAAGGACTCAGTACTTTGCATTAATGCCATTCGCAGTCTGATGGAGCACAGTAAAATCACATCTTCCACTCTTGCTCCTTAAAGAAAACTGTAAAGAGGAAGTATGGAGGCTGCTGTTGGTAACTTCTCCATTTGAAAATACTCGCACCCTGGCTAAGGAACTAAGAGATTGGCTAAAGCAATCTGGGAAACAGAAACAATTACTCTTGCTCTGGGGATTCCCCTTTACTGCAAGGGTTAGGTGCTCGTACCTGAAAAAAGGACTTAATCGTACAGTAGAGGAAGTATTCAAAGTATTTATAAACCTTGGGCTATAGGCTCATACCTTCAGGTGATTGGACACTGGCAAGCTTTCAAGGACATGCACACTGGGAGCCTTTCGTATAACCCCAACCCAGTCCACGAATCCTCAGCTTTGTGCTAGTGTCTCAAGGTGATGGACCTATTTTCTTTCATGGACAAATCACTCTTAACTGGAGGCCGCTGCTGTTAACTTCTCCATTTGAAAAAAACTTGCACCCTGGCTAAGGGAATAGGAGATAAAAAGCAATCTGGGAAACAGAAGCAATTACTCTTGCTCTGGGGCTCCCCCTGTACTGTAAGGGTTAGGTGCTCATACCAGGGAAAAGACTATCTTAATCGTAGAGTAGAGGAAACATTTGAAGTATTAATAGACCCTGGGTTATAGGCTTGTACCTTTAGGTGACTGGACACTGGCAAGGTTTCAAGGACATGCACACTGGGAGTCTTTTGTATAACCCCAACTCAGTCAATGAATCCTCAAGCTTTGTGTTAGTGTCTCAAGGGGATGGACCTTATATTTCCCAAGGACAAATCACTCTTAACTCATTTTTATTTTCCTTTATTATTTTATGTTTGGATTCTTCATTCAACTCCTCACTGTCTTCCAATGCCACAAATATAAGCAGTGTATCCAGATCGATTCAGATTCAGTAAACCATGGGAGCCCAACCTGGACACCACGCTGTGGGTACAGCCTGCAAATGTTGGTCTGGATCCTGCATGTGCACTCACCTTGGCATTTAGTGTATTGCATCTAGTCAGCAGCAGGGTGCTTTATATGTCTAGGGCCATTGTCCATCCCTATGAAACCCAGTCGTCCCTGAAGACCCCTTTAGGGGTATACCCAACGAGATGGGTGAATCCTAAACTTTATATACAGTCCAGTGTTATGGATAGGTAAAGACAAGGTCATTCTGTATCTGTGACTCTTACTGTAAAAAAATTTTTCAATCAGGGCGCCTTGGCAAAATGCCTAAAAATTGCCCCAAAATTGTCAACAAGCCAACAAGTGGATCAACTCTGCCTTTTTGTTGCATAAACCACAGGTTTTTATTGTGCAGCATTACAACACTGAGCAATGTGAAGGCCAACTGCTGGCTTCCTAACAACCGATGATGTAATTGGTTGAAAAGGAGGATGTCAGGAACCTGAAATCTTTGTTTACCCCTTTCCCATTTGTACTGGGGTCACTTTAGCTGAGTGAGAGAGAAGAGGAATACTAGTCAGTACTTGTGCGCAAGGGTAAGAATATACAATAATACCTCGGATTGTGAGTAACGCGGTTTACGAGCGTTTTGCAATACGAGCTATTTTTTAAAACTCCTGACTCGGTTTGCGAGCGCTGTGTCGCAAAACGAGCAAGATTCAAGCCTCTGGGGTGTGCAGTACCGCATTTGGCCAGAGGTGCGGGGGCACCGGTGACACTCGGAGCCGTTCGAAAACACTCTGTTCCCGAATTTCTCCAAGCCTCTCTGAGTGCATCCAAGCGGCTCTGAGTGCTCTCCGAGTGTTTCCAAATGTCTCCGGCGCCCCCCACCTCTGGTTACATGCGGTACTGCATACACTAACAGTACCACTGGAACTGATTATCTGAGTTTCCATTATTTCCTATGGGGAAACTCGCTTTGATATATGAGTGCTTTGGATTACAAGCATTCTTCTGGAACGAATTATGCTCGTAATCCAAGGTACCACTGTAAAACCTCTAATGTTGGGTGTACTACATAAGTGGATGTTGTTATATTGCGTAAAACTATTTGTTTAGTTTCTTACATTTTTGAATGGGGTGCCTCGAGATTGTGTACAGTTTTGAAGGGTGCCTTGACTGAAAAAAGTTGACTAATGCTGCTGTAAAATACAGAAGCTACATTTAAACTGTACTCGCTAAAGTGTAAACTTTTTAAATTTGGCTCTAAAATTGAAACACTCAGAGCTTAGGTGGTACATTTTAGCTCCACTCCCACATATATGGTAATCGGGTGCTTTCTCCTGCCCTTTTGCACTTACTCTGTATTCCAAACCCTACCTTGTGAGTACACCACAATGGAATACCCTTACACATATCTATGGCAGAGTCCAGGCATAAGGGTGCCGTTGCTAAACAGCAGGCAAACATTTGCTTTGCTAAAAGACCTACACAACACTCAACCTCAGAGTGATAATGCGCCTCTTGTTAGGAGCAGGAGACGGCTCGAACACCAATCTCTGCATACGATTCTATATCCATTTCAAGCAACGAAAAGCCTACCTGACAAGAGCAGAACTTTATGCATCTACATATGCCACAATTCCTAAGACAAATAATGACTTGCGACAGCCAGCTTTGCTCAGGGTTTAAAGTGGTTGTGAAGGGTCCAGGTTTTTTACCTTCTTGCATTCTATGCATGAAGGTAAAAAACCTCCTCTGTGCAGCAGCCCCCCTAGTACGTACCTGAGCCCCACTACAATCCAGAGATGTGCAGGAGAGCCTTCGCTCCCGGAAACTCTCCCTCCTCATTGGCTGAGACAGCACTGGGAGCCATTGGCTCCTGCTGCTGTCAATCACAGGCAGTGAGCCAATAGGGAGAGAGAGGGGACAGGGCCGAGATGCAGTTCTGTTTGTGAATAGACATGCAGAGCAGTTGCTTGGGAGCAAGCCTGCTACAGTGGGAGGGGCCAGGAGATCTGGCGGGGGACCCGGGAAGAGGAAGATCAGGGCTACTCTGTGCAAAACCACTGCATAGAGCACGTAATTATAACATGTTTGTTATTTTTTTTTAAATAGTAATTGCCTTTAACGTCACTTTCAAAATTCCATACGTTTTCCCTCAATATCAATACGGATCCCAATATGCCTGCCCTAGGCTAGACTGACACAGAAGAGAATAGAGAGGACAATGTACATGAGGTTCAAGAGAGGATTTGATTGAAAATCCTTCAAATAAGCCAATTTGTGCAATAATTTTAGCCCGTTGGGCCATGAAAAAGAGTGAAGGCACCCGAAGACATATATAACAAAAAAACAACTGCCTTTCATCAGAATTTATGTGAGCCAACGGTCACTTCCTGCTGTGTTGTAGCAAAGCCATAAATTTTAAGGGCCTAAAACGCTGGAAAGCAGTTTTGTAACACAGTTGTAAAAGAGCTCTTTCTATGACTCAATTTACTAATATTTTTATGGTCACAGGTAATTTGTCATTGGGCAATGCATGTACTGTTCAATGAATATAAAAATAAAACTGCCTAGTTACAGTAAATTGCATCATTTTATTCTTGTAGCATCTAAAATTCATAAGGGTCCCCATAAAATTTAGTTGCATGTGATGCATAAATTGTGTTATAATGCATCTTAAAAATCCTATGTGGACTGTCATTTACCACTAGGGCTGCTCCAATGTGACACAGAGGAAATACTCAGCATAGAAACTCACTGAAAACTGAGCATGTGCAGAGTTTCTACCACAGCTGCAGAATCCCTAGATGAATTGGGGACATGAACAGAAGGGGGAGATAGAGAGCAGCCGGATGAACCAGGTTTTCTGCAGAATACAGAACACGAACCTCATAATGACTGAGTGACTATGAACAGCATGTAGTATACCATTTATTGATAAGTTTTTATGATGTGGGCTTAGTGACACTTTAACCTCCTGGGCGGTATGATTATGTCAGATTTTTTTTAATCTCAAAGCGGTACATTGTTTTGCATAGAAATTTGGCGTTTTATATTGTAAGTCTGTAATTCGTAGGAATAACTCACTTAAATCTGTCCAAACAAGAGTCTAGTAGACATCCCTGGTATGATAATGTTTGAAACACAAAATCATAAATTATAATATAATAAATAACTAAAAATAATTATCAAAATAATAATATAATAATAATAAAATGTATTCAATAATGTAATCAAATCAAAAACACTGAAATTTGCTCAGTGGCAGAATTGTTGCTGTCGTCACTTTCAGTGTCTGATGACGAATTTCCCCACAATTCACTATCGCTCAATTCTGCAAGTGATTCTAATTTACTATCACTGTTTTCTAGCTGGTCTAAAACCGTTTTTTGATGTAAAGGGACACTTTTTGGTTGCTATGGACATTCTCAAGTTTCCAGGCAGAAAGAACAGTACATATAATACAAAAGTGTAGGCAGGGCACTGGACAAAGCAGAGGTGAAATGATTTGATACAGTAATGTAATCTTACAGATTACAGTGTATTGTATGTGTGTTGTACTTTTTGAATTGATCGCCGGGCTCCACCCCCATGTGTCGCAGCGCTCCCAGGGAACGGAGCCTGGAACATTAATAGATCGGTCGGATGATCCAGCGGAGGATACAGTGGGGGGACATTGCAGGATCCTGGGGACAAGGTAAGTAAGCTGTACCAGGATACTGCGATGCAATCCCTAAAGTGGCTCGGGGTAATGCTTGTGGTACTGAAAATTAACCCCGAGCCACAGGAAGGTTAAAGTGCATCTAAAACCAAAAACATAATACGTTTTACCTTACCAGCCTTAGATGTGGAGGCTGCATGAATTGTATTTGTCTGTTTCTTTTTTGTATATTTCACCTGGTAATCCTGTGAACAACACACTTCCTACCCTAGGGTGGCTATGCTTACGTACCCCACTGTATCTATTAAGGGATCCATAGCGGTCACAGTAGGATGTTATCCCGATTTGGAATACAAACACATCTTCCTCTTTTAATCCCTATTACAAGAGGGTGGGGGAATTTGTAGTTTTTAAAAGATGGCTTGGAAGGAAGAGGATATTCTTTGCGGATTCGTTTTCACTCTAGTTTCAGTTGCAAGAAAACATTATTCCAGGACAGATCAACCAGTATTTTCTGTACTTGCTGAAACTGTTCTTAGCATGGAAAATGAAAATGACTGCAGCCACCACAACCAAGGACCAGTAAGCTGCAATATATTCAATTTTTGTTCTTGGGCTTAGATGTCCTTTAAGAAGAAATCATAGCACAAGAATATCTCATGCAACAATAAAACTCAAATATTTAGGAGAGTGAAATTCACAAAACATTTATTGTAAAAGCCTTTTCTATTATCCAGCTCAGAAATGATATTGTGAAAAGCGGTCTGTTTAGCTTTCATCTTTCTTAGACTTTGATACAATTTCATTTACTTGTCCAAGATCTCCAAATGACGCCGTTGCAGAACCTCTCTTGGCTGGCTTTGCCTGAAAGTACAAAATGAGAGAGAGAAAATATTTCAGGTCTGTTTGCAATTTTCTAGTGCAGCTCTAAAGCTAAATTGAATCACTACGCAATGCCATTCTAGCCGCTATGTGTATTGAATCTGATGCTACTTTATTTAATGAAACCCAATGAATTCATTTAAACATAAAGTACAACAAATGTTTGGCTTGTTTAATAATAGTGAGCATAAAAGCAAGCCTAACTTGAACCAACACTCATTTATTACTTGGAGTAGTAATATACACTGATACATTGCAGGTCCTTACTGTCAACGCTGGGAAATATAATTCATCTGGAGCAAATATACAGCATTTCATTTCATGGAAGGAAGTGAATGGATATCAAAATGTGATTCAATATTTTGGCAAGTACTTGATTTTCTAGGGCACATGTGACAAACGCAAAGCCCATGGGCCGAATCCAGCTCACCAGGTCATTTCTTGTGGCACCATCTACTCTCCTGCAGCTGCGGCACTCCACTCATCTCTGCCCCTATCTTGTGTTTCAGCAGAGAGGAGGACAAAACTTCTCCACTAGATCCTGCGCATCTCCATGCAGTTGCGGAGAGGCTCGCCTCGACCCCCATCTCATCAGTCGGCAGCAGAGAGGACAGAATTCCTCCTACAGATCCTGTATCACTCTGTGCAGCCACAGCACCCCTTTTTCTCCACTTTCCCTGGTCTCAGCAATCAGCGGACTCTTGCAGATGACTCCAGCCCTCCTCTGGTTCTCCCTCCAGACCCTGCACTTTCTGCTTCCCAGCTCCACCTGCAGCTTCTTCCCGGAAGCGGCACATGGGGAGTGCACTGTGATGTAGGGGACAGTGAGGGACTCTTGACTTCCGATGTTGGTGGGGGGTGGCTCTTGACATCTAATGTAAGTGGAGGTGGGGTGCTCTGGACATCTGCTTATAATTATTATTATTATGAGAATAAAACAATTCTGTGCCAGTTGAAAAGGAGGGTCGCACAGGGACTGCTCAGACAGAACACCATGGTAGAACCATGTTTTGTCTGGGCAGTCTCCAATATAGTTTGTTGTGGATACCGCCGATGTGCAACCCTCCTTTTCAGACATGCATCATCTGCATCAGACTGCATGGAGTCTTAAAGCGTTTGTTACCCCAACAATTCATATTGCTGATATGTGCCTGCTGTACCATGTACTTGTCTGAGAAAGTATCCTGTTCTCTTTGTATTGCTTCCCTTGTGTGAAATCCCTGGTGATCCTGCCAGTCCCTCTGCTTTCCTATTAAAAACGTACAACACATAGTGGTCAGTTCTCTAGCTATGCTTGGAACTCAGTGTGCTCTCCTCCAATGATCAGACTTTTCCTGACACGTCGTCTGGACCCGGCGCATCGCGGATCAGTGACGTGCCCACAGCGCTGATCTGTGCCCCTTCTGGCTCATTCATGCCCCCCCCCCCCCATGCCTCATTCATGCTCATCCATGCCACATTCATGTCACATCGGTACTCATCCATGCCACATCCATACCACATCAGTGCTCATCCGTGCCACATCCATGTCACATCAGTGCTCATCCGTGCCACATCGTTACTCATCCGTGCCACATCACTACTCACCTATGCCTCATCCATGCCACATCAGTACTCATCCATGCCACATCAGTGCTCATCTGTGTCACATCCATGCCACATCCATACCACTATAGTGCCCATCAGTGCCCTACAATGCCTCACAAAAGTGTAATAGGTAGGAAATTGGATTTGAAATTTATGTCCCTTAGAACACCTGATGGTGCTCCCTGCATGTTGGGTCTCTGTATGTGGCCAGGTTGTGGAAAAGTCCAACACATGTGGTATCGCCATACTCAGGAGTAGCAGAATGTATTTTGGGGTGCAATTTTTGCTATGTACATGCTGTGTGTTAGAAAAATCTTATAAATGGACAACTTTGTGTAAAAAAAAAAAAAAAAAAGTTTTCCAAAAACTTGTGGAAAAAATTACATGTTCAACAGACTCATAATGCCTCAGATTATGTGTTGGGGTGTTTGCTTTCCAAAATGGGGTCATTTTGTGGGCGTTTCCACTGTTCTGGTGCTCCAGGGCCTTCAGAAAAGTGCAAGAGGTAGTCAAGAAATTTTGGTGTACGTTTATCAAACAGAGATAATCTATCTCATGTCAGTTCTCAGAGAAAAATCTTCTCCTCTGGCACCCTGTTTATGAAGCACCAAACATTTGTTCTCAGAAGAGAGAAGTTTTTCCTCTGAGAACACCTGAGATCTGAGCAGAAGGGTGAGGACTGCCTGTGATCTGATAAACCTGTGTGATTACAGAGCAGCTGAGTTTTAAAAGTGAAACCAAAGTTAAAAAGACAGTGTAATTACATGAAAATAATAAGCACTGACCACTAGGGCTTTTTTTAAGGTTTTTTTACACACATTTTGCCACATTCTTTAAATGTGTGTTTTGGCCCTTTTTTATTGCTCATTTTGGCATTATTTACGTGCATTTTGCAGTTTTTTAACATGCCGTATTTTTTAACGCGCATCTAGTCGTGGGTTTTTTATTGTGCATTTTGGTGCTTTTTACAACATATATGCTTTTGACAACATTTAAAGTATTCTGTTTTTACTCCCCTTAATCAAACTGTATTGATTGGTGGTTATATGTTATGTTGTCACTGTCTACTATCCATCGGAGTTATAGATAAGAAAGGGAAGAATAGTGCTGTTCACAGGTATATGTAGTACATCTGCTAGATAAAGTCGTTTAGAGGCAAGAGGGTATAGGCACACAGAAGACTGGCCAGTCATTATGGGCATTAAATTAAGTAAGGGAATGAAGGGTAAGAGACCCTCAAAAATGCCCAGCGCAAGAGGAGCGCTATATATGAACCGAAGGTGCGGGTCCGCCTATCCTGAGCCCCTAGATTAATGGTCAAAGTGGACATGGATCCACAATGGGTAACTGGGTTACCAAAGTCCACAGGGACTAAGAATCATGCAGAGTAAACAGCTAGAGAAACAGCTATCTATGTGAGCAGGATGGATCAAGGGTGACAATTAACACTAGACAGAAAGGGACATTTTGATGTTAAGTTGTGGGATGAATTTGGGGTCAGGCACTACAACTAGTTAAGTTAAAACAGAGTAATGAGAGTTAAAACAGAATTCTTTATATGTTGTCAGAGAGGGAAGATGGGATGAGCACTATGGCTGCCCGTCTGATCATTGAAGGTACAGTATGTGAAGTATGGTATTACAATACATGGGATGCAAAGGATATCAGAACTAAATAAAGAAAGCAGAAGTTAAGCAGGAAAATAAAAAGAGTTAAAAGAAAGCGAGAGAATGATATGCATGTGTTGTGTACAAATGGGAAAAATGTAAGTGATTTTAGAGAGATATTAGTGTATGTGTGTAAATGCTGGAACCTTTAGTTCTATTGCTTGTGTGTGTCATGTATGCAGATGTGACCCCCTCCTTTGCGCTCTCATGAAAGAATTTAGCTGGGATGAGAGATCAGTGATAAGCTGGAAGGACACCATGCCAATTTCAGTTTTTTAGACAAAACATTTATAACAAAATGTGCCGGGTTAATTAATCTAATGATAAACAATGTGATCACAATTATTTTTTAATATGTTTTCCAAACATGGTAAAATGAAAGTTACATTTAACCGTGTATTACACAAATTTAATATCCTTTGATAATGGAAAATTACCTCCTTTAAGGAAATAAATCTCTGGATATATATTAGGATTAGGGTGTGATATTAAAATTATCATTTGAGTATTAATTTCTAATATGAGTTTAACAATTTTAATAATAATATAGATATATTATAACTGGTTTAGACAACCTTTGGTTGGAAATGAAATTAGTTTAGGGATTAGTTTAGATTAAGATAACAATTTTATTTTACATTTATACATTAAGCCCTTATTGAGAGAAAAAATCGATTAAGATGAGGTTGTTATTTGGAATACAGCTGCCATAATATTTAACAAAGCCAAAATGGATGGGCTACATAAGAAGTTTTCTACAAAAATGAAATCTAAAGGTCTGATAATAACTTGATGTGCGGTCCATGATGTGAGAGTAAAAATAAATAAAATTTAAATATAACAGGCCCATCACATCAAGTCCACACACCCTGTTAGGATAGATGCCACCTGCAGCCAAGTGTATAGTTTTTGAGGTGGCTGAGAGCTTTCTGTTCTGTGATATACACAGATTGTTGATCCTTTTGTTTTTATTAATTTTTGAAATCCAAAGCCGAATGTGTGGATTGTGAAATTATGTGACCCTTTTCCTTGTAAGTGCAGTGGGTATAAGCAGAAGAATATTTTGGATTTATGGACATCTCTGCATGACCGCAGGGTATTGTTATCATTTATTATAATATTGCCAGGAAAAAGTTGTCTTTTTGAAACATGAAACTGAAGTTCTTACACAAACAGCATGATAGAAAATAAGCCATTGTAATATATTTATGCAAGCGAGGCCCAGTAATCAAGGGTTCACCCCGATATATCAGAGCTGTAGCTTTATGCAAAGGTGCTATTAGATAAAGTTAGAGACATTATTTTGGTCAAATATTTAATGGTCCCACATTCTGCGCAGCAAATATACAGCTAACTAAATGTTTGTCTAATGAAAGGTTCAAAATCTGAATTTGTTTTGTTTGTTTATGTACAAATCTAACAATGAAAAATGCGTACAATTTAATCCAGCCACCTTATTGCCTCTATTATAGGAGGCTGGAGACAAAGGAAAACCACATGTGTTAAATTGATGGTGTAGTAATCAGCTGCTGTGAGCCCAGTGCAAGACACACTCCCTGAAGACCCAGATATTTGATTGTTTTTGTAGAGTTATTCCCGGTTTTATACTGAGGATGCAGTTTAACACACAGAAGGATACTCTGTATTTAGAGTCATTGGATTGTTTTTCCCAGCTCAAGAAGCAGAGCTCCATATTTAAGCAAAGCCTGTGAGCTAAAAAAGAGTATATATTTTTATAGATAGTCAAGATATAGAGAGCTTTTGGTTCCATTTGAAGGGTCACAAGTTTGTTTTTACTTCGGCAGGTAAACCAATCAAGCATGCTAAGTTAATTTGTTTGGCTGTTTTCAGCCTTCCAGGTTCTTGCTGAGGTAGTCATACTAACTTTAAAACTCACACATGGAAGCAGACCAGGTGACTAAGGATGCTGCATTAGGCTTGATTCACACCTACGCATGTTGCTTTTGAGCTTTTTTGGAGTATTTTTTGTGATGCTTGCCACGTTTTTGAGCAGCGTTTTTGTAGCGTTTTTGCGGCGGTTTTTTTTTTTACAGTTTTGTTTTATACTGTATACCGTCTAAAAAAATAAATAAAAAAAGGAAAAAAAAAACGCATCAAAAACGCTGCAAAAACGCTGCACTTGCGTTTTTGATGCTGGTCCATTGAATTCTATTACATGCAAAACGCTGCATTTTGCATGAAAAAAGTCCCTGACCCTTTCCAAAAATGCAGGGGTACAAAAAGGCATTGTTGTGAACATGTTCCATAGGAACCCATGTTAAAAAATTCCCATGCATTTCTGCAAAATGCATCAAAAAGCGCGCTAGTGTGAATGGAGCCTTACAGCCCCGGACACTTGCTGGGTATGTGCAACTCACAGATTCCACCATAGTTCTGACCCAGTATAGCTGGGATCAATAATTCAACTTTAAGGACCCCGGAACGAGAAGAACAAGTGGTCCACAGGGGGCGACTTCTTATGAAACAGGACTTTGGAAAAATTTGATCTTTTATGTCTGCCAGTCACTCTTTTCCCTCCAGCTTGACCGCGTCATCAGTCACAAGCAGTTATGGCTGCCTTAGTAAATGAGCGTGGGATAGAGCCAGGGTTCACCACAGTTGTTTTTATAACATACCACTTCTTGTTTTACCTGTTACCAAAGGTGTTACCAAAAGCTGAACATCCCTTCCAGAGATTACAAGAAGATATATCCAGATGCCCAAGTCAGGATCTTAGGAGTATGCATTTTGTCTGTATGGACATGTTTTTTGGATGTCCAGTGGCAAATGCTACCGCAAAGGCCACAGTAAAAAGTGTTATCAGAAGTAGTTTGTAAGTACAGAATCTACAGAGAGTAACAGAGGAAATCATTTTTATAGGAGAGTCCTTACTAGAAGTTTTGAGGTTTTATTTTTACACCCCCTACTGTCTACAATGTAGCGGAATAAGTAGAGTAAGAAACTAGAAAACTTTTGCCTAAATGTTTTCTTATATTTTATCAAGCCCCTAGGGGGATGTTGGACTCTCTCCCTATGGGATTTTGTTTGGGAGTGTGTTGCTCACTTTCTTATATTTTGTCTCAGCAGCTGAAGTCCTCCATTTGGATCTCACAGAGAATGTTGCTGATCTTTTAAGGTTTTTGAAAAACTCAATTATGTGTTTTCTCCCCAATTCCAGATCCTAAAAGTTTGGAAAGATCTAAAACTAAAGCCAGGTGATTTGTGGTTTGTTAAGAGACATATTATTATTATTATTATTATTCAGGATTTATATAGCGCCAACAGTTTACGCAGCGCTTTACAATATAAAAGGGAGACAATACAGTTATAATACAATACAATAGGATTAAGAGGGCCCTGCTCAGAAGAGCTTACAATCTAATAACATATATATATATATATATATATATATATATATATATATATATATATATATATATATGGAAATGTTTGGAGACTCAATACAGCATTTATTTCATGTACAAGTTGTGCAAAGCTTGAAGGAAAAGTCATCCTTTATCCACACCAGACACTGCAAAAATGACTAAATTAAAGAAATCTCTGTGTTTGTGTGTTTGATTTGTTTCCCTCTTGCGATCACAGTCTAGGGTACGTTTTGACTCAAATACTTTAATTGTAAGGGATATATATATATATATATATAATGAGATTTGAAAAGTAGTTTAGCCAGGTTGAAGTCATCATTGCATTTTGATTTGCTTTTTATGCGTATTTTGGCAAACAGCACATTTTCTAGCCACTTTTGGGGTGCCATTAACCATTAATGGCACCGCAAACATATCATAAATTTTGCCTGTGTTTCTGGAATGCACACAAAAACGCAGGTAAAAAATTTGCCAAAATACAAGTTAAACAAGCACCAAAATGCACATAAAAATGAGTTTTAAAAACAAGCCAAAATGTGTGTTGCAAAAAAAGCAGCAAAAAGTGCATCAAAAACAGTACCAAAATGCTGACAAAAAAGGCCCAAAAAGCCAAAATGAAAATTTTTTGGGCATGGAGCATTGTGCATTTTTTCAATGCGCATTTTGGCATGTTGGTAGTGTATTTGTTAAATGACAAAATGTGTTGTAAAATGTATGCCTGCCAACTGTATTTGGGGTGCCATTAACAATGAATTGCTTATTTTGACAGAATTTTACAGCAATTTGGAATTGTGGCAAGAATTGTGCAATTTTGCCAACAATTCTGCATTGCTCAGATGTGAATGGGTTCTAAAAGAAAATACATTATAACTATACTGTGTGTGTGTTTGTACTGTAGGTGTATGCGTATATATACATACATTTTATATATATATACATATATAAAACACATATGTGCACACAAACATATATAGTTATTTATATCTTTAAGCTTGCTATTGCTGATATTAGGAAGAAAGAAAGCCTCCTTACTCACATCACAGCAGTTTCTCACCCAAATTCTCCACCTCTGAGCTGCAGAGTCTGGGACCGAGATATTTTACAGAGATGGCCAGTGGGATCTTCAGATCTCACCTTCATAAACTGGTCATCTGTGTAAAAGTGAATGAGAGAAGGGTGTGTCCTGTGATGAGAAGTGAAGAACATGTTCTCCACTCCTCATCTCAGCTTCATAAACTGGCACACCTGAGAGATTAGCTGTGATCATTAGGATCTCGGCTCTTCTCTGTTTGATAAACGTACACCCAAATGTGTAATTTATGTCCCTAGAACACCTGATGGTGCTCCCTGAATATTGGGCCTCTGTATGTGGTCCGACTGTAAAAAAAGTCTCACATATGTGGTATCCCCATACTCAGGAGAAGTAGCAGAATGTGTTTTGGGGTTAAACCTGTTAAAATGACAATATTGTGAAAAAAAAAATCTTAATTTTGCAAAGAATTGTGGGAAAAAACTAAAACTTAACCACATGCCGACCAGCTGCCGCAGTTGTACTGCGGCAGAATGGCACGGCTGGGCGAAACGTCGGGTGTACGGCTGGGTGTAACATCGCTTCGCCCTGTGGCCACTAGGGGGCGCGCGTGCACCACCCGCCCCCGAGCCGATGCGAGTGCCCGGCGGTCTCGATCACCTCTGGGCTCCCGCGATCGCCGCTGAGACACGGAGAACCCGGAACTGTGTGTGTGTGTAAACACACAGTTTCCAGTTCTCTGAGGGGAGAACTGACAGATCGTCTGTTCAAACAGAGTATGAACAGCAATCTGTAAGCTTACCTGCACAGCAGGGAAGCTAACATCCCCCTTCAGTTAGAACACAAACTAGGACACACTTAACCCCTTCACTTCAAGTTTTGACTTTAGGTATACTTTAAATGCAGTTATTATACCATCCAAGGTGGTTGGGTAGGCATTATAAACTACAAAATCTCTTTAATAATATTCCATTTTCTACACAACACCTTTACAGCAGAACAGATCATACATGATCCTCATCATAACTATCAAAGTATAACTAAAGGCAAAATTCTCTTTGTTTTGAATAGAGTGGAGAGGGAGTAGAACCCCTGTCCATTTTTTATTGTTGTTGGTGTCCCCGTCAGAGAGATTCACCCTCTCTATTTGTCAGGTTTACCATTATTTGAAAGTGAAAGCAAAAGAAAATCCTAAATTTTGGGCTGTGCCCAGAAAAGTAATAGTCATCCAATGGACACTAGTTCTGGTGAGCGTATGGGACTGCCTTAATTACAGGGATTTCCTCTCAGTTTTGCCTTACCCTTCATACCTCACCCCCTCCCACACCCTTTCATTTTTTTTTAAACTTTCCCCAATAAGTTACATTCATTTTATTCCCTAGGAAGCTCTCTTCTACCATCTCCTGACATGTTTCCCATTGTTCCCCCCCTTCTCACTTTTCCACACCCCTTCCCCCATCCCACCCCACCCTTGTTCCCACGTAGATATGCCCACTAGGCTTGGTTTGCTTAATTTGTAGTCTTGCTCCCTAGGGATGCCTAACACGCAATTCAAAACTGAATAACTTCTGTTTAAAATTGTTCAACATGCCTATTTGGATCCTTTTTTGTGTGATTGTTTACATACAGTTCTGTAATAGTTATTGAGCTCTTTTCTGGATTATCTGACCCTGGTTGTTATACTCTGTTGGTGTACCTGTACCCCTTTCTGTGTATACTTTCAAAATTTCAAATAAAAATCTTGGAAAAAAAAAAAGAAAGAAAAAATAACAACTTGATACAAAATAATGTTCTTTAGCAAGGAACATACATACATAATAATTATGCTACCAAAATGAGTGTGTTCTGTAAATTGCCTCCAGAATTGCTCCTATTTCTTCTTGCTGGGGGCTGCCATTTTGCTGAAGCCCAGAGCCCCTGAACAGCAGTAAATCATAAAGGGGAACTAAACCAATCGATTATTAACTGTCACATTTGCTTGTGTCCTTAAACAAACTGTCAAACCATCAAATGGCTGGTGTCATAACTGATCACATGTGCAGCACCTTGGCAGTTGCAGATCAAACAGAAGCAGCATCCTTGGCTGTAAAGGATAGGAGGGTTTAAGGCTGTCAGCAGATTGGCCTCTAAAAACTCAGCAGTGCCTTAAAATGGAGAGCAACTGAGCATGTGCAGAGCAGGGTGAGACGGTGTAGTACTGGATTTTAAGTGGTATAGGCACTTGTTATTAAAGTTTTACATAGCTATACCTGCAAAAGGGACCAGCCTGAAGTGATCTAGCAGGACTTAATTTTTTGACTAAAATTCAACTTTAAAAACACTTTAAAATTATGCAAACACAATTCTCCAATTCAAATAGCCTCCTCCATTCTATTGTCATTGAATATTTATAGGGTTTACATGAGCAGCTGTTCAGTACAATACGCCAGTCTGGGAGCTTCTTTATGATCCACGCTCTGCACAAGAAGCCCCGGTGATTACCTGTGATTCATGAGGTTTCCACCCGATCATATAGTATATCTGGAATGTGGCTGGTATAGAGCCATCCTCCTCCCCGTACATCTCTATGGAAAGATGAAATGTGTTTTAGGGACAGATGTGCGCAGAATTCCAGACGACAACAGAAAACAAACTGATCAGCTGCTGTAAAACTCAAGACATCTGGGCTGAGGCATATATGATTAGGCTTGTTCTGCAGGGAGACACAAAGATGGCCACTCCAGCCAAGGCCTTTCATTAATCAGACTGATTTTCATTCCATGTTTTACATTTTCAGAATGTGGTTATAGTCTACACTCACCGGCCACTTTATTAGGTACACCTGTTCAACTCAGCAACTCAGTGCATTTAGGCATCTAGACGTGGTGAAGACGACTTGCTGAAGTTCAAACTGAGCATCATATTAAAAACTCAGTGGGAAGAACACTGCTTTCATCATTGGTGTCAGTGGAAGGAATAGTGCTCCATCAATGGCGTCAGTGGGAAGAATAGTGCCCCATCATTGGTGTCAATGGAAGGAATGGTGCTCCGTCAGTGGGAAGAATAGTGCCCCATCATGGGTGTCAGTGGAAAGAATAGTGCTCCATCAATGGTGTCAGTGGAAGGAATAGTGCTCCAGCAATGGCGTCAGTGGGAAGAATAGTGCCCCATTATTGGTGTCAGTGGAAGGAATAGTGTCCCATCAATGGCGTCAGTGGGAAGAATAGTGCCCCATCATTGGTGTCAGTAGGAGGAAGTGTCCCATCATTGGTGTCAGTGGGAGGAACAGTGTTCCATCTTTGGTGTCAGTGGGAGGAACATGCCCCATCAATGGCGTCAGTGGGAAGAATAGTGTCCCATGATTGGTGTTAGTGGGAGGAACAGTGTTCCATCATTGGTGTCAGTGGGAGGAACAGTGCCCAATCAATGGCGTCAGTGAGAAGAATAGTGTCCCATGATTGGTGTCAGTGGGAGGAACAGTGCCCCATCAATGTCGTCAGTGGGAAGAATAGTGGCCCATCTTTGGTGTCAGTGGGAGGAATAGTGCTCCATCAATGGCGTCAGTGGGAAGAATAGTGCCCCATCATTGGTGTCAGTGGACGGAATAGTGCCCCATCATTGGTGTCAGTGGGAGGAAGTGTCCCATCATTGCTGTCAGTGGGAGGAACAGCGTTCCATCATTGGTATCAGTGGGAGGAACATGCCCCATCAATGGCGTCAGTGGGAAGAATAGTGTCCCATGATTGGTGTCAATGGGAGGAACAGTGCCCCATCAATGGCGTCAGTGGGAAGAATAGTGACCCAAGGGCCGGATAAAGGCAAAAGGACCACATCCGGCCTCCGGGCTGTAGTTTAAAGACCACTGGTGTAAACTAATAAACTAATTTGGACTCATCATTTGGTGTAGTGCTCCTTCCACTGGGGCATCTTTCAATGTTTACCAACATGCTCATTTAGGATCTGATTGATTCACAAGCCATGCACTGCTTAGTTTCACCAATGATGTAAGGGGTAGTGTCATCGGTGTGACGGGAAGAAGAAAAAAAAGAAAAAACCTGTAAAGGAAAACAGTTATACAAGGATACCATGTTACCTTGGTATATGGCGGCAGCTGCCATCATTGAATCCCTGTGTAACAAGCATCTTCTGTTCAAAGCGCAATTACTCTCGCCCATACCTAAAAGACACAAATACTGTACAGATTACCATAACTGTAAGGGTAGATTTGGATGTATGGCCTGCCGCACGCTGATTGCTACATGTCGGCCATATTTTGCCAAGGGCGTGACGTGAAGCATCGCGACCGCAGCATATAAACACCCTGCAAAAACACGGCTCAACCGCGCATTTATACCACCCTCCAACTGCATGTCTAAATAAGGCCTAACTTACATGCAAAATGTCATTATATCTGACCAAAAAGAAAAGAAGTGTTTTTGAATTTTTTTTTTTTTTTTTTTACCACTGAACCAAGTATATAAATAAAAAAAAAATCGAATGGAAGCACAATACATTCACTTTCAAATATTGGTCCAGAATTTCTCTTACTTGTATACGAGAGACAAAGTTGCGGGCAGTAGACTCTGTAGCATCTGGCCTTCGAATCTGCTCTATTGTCAGGAGAAATGTCTCCAGACTTCAGGAGGTGCTGCATGCAGGTCACTCATCCATGGGCAAACCCTGGTATGTCAGTGCAGCCAGACATTCACTGCACTCATCTAATTACATCCCCCCAAGTAACGTGTCATTTACACAAAAAGGAATATAAAAAATAAAAATATAAAAAAACGTATACTTGCCTTGCAAATCTTTCATTAGTTCGAACATTCCAGGATAGTGAACCTGAATTTCATCCGAGTCCTACAGAAATAAGAAAACAAGGAAGGATTACATAACTACAGACTGAATGGCTGAATATGTGGCTATTTTATTCCATGTCACATCATAGCAGTAAGTGGAAAACAATTTCCTGCTGCTCTGTCCTTAGGAATTACAATCTGGGGTTTACAGATTGCAGGTGATAAGAGACAGGCAGCTATATACATTTATAGATGTGCCATCAAAATCATTTTGACCCCAAAAAAAGCAAAAAGCAAAGAGAAGTTAAAAAGAAATAATACATTCTAGCTTTAAAAGGAATTTCTCACTAAAAAGAATACTTAAAGCTAAGTCCAGTGAAATAAATTGGGGGTGTTTTTTTGGATTCCCCCTACTTAAGTTTATCAGAGCTCTGATAACATCAATGGTGATACTATAACAATATTAGCTATAAGAATAAGCACAATGCTCAAAGAAGCAAATGTATTAGTTATTTACAAATAAAGTAGAACAACAACAACATAGACATCTAAAAGAATAATACAGAGTATATAGAAATAAAAGAGCAGAGATGATACGTTACATAACAAAATATTTACTAATCTCAAATCAGCGCGATCTTTATGTATCCCAATAATTACCAATAAAATTATAACTAAAGTGTTACTAAACCCACAACAGTAAAATCAGTCTGTCGTCTGTAAAAAAGGCTGTTTGATCCTGTCCTCTCTGATCCTCCCTCTCTTCCACAGTTTTCAATCTCTCCTGATAAGACAGAAGCTAGAGGACAAGTTGCACAAGCTCAGTTTGGTGTGTATTGATGTGTATTTCTTTCTTGGGAGGGTGCATGTGATCAGTACAGGGCCAATCAGCTCTGTCCAGACAGCAGGTCAGGGGTCCTGCAGCCTCATAGGACAGTCAGTGTAGAATGAAAACTCCTCCTACAAGCTTTAAACAGACACTGATAGAAGTCACAAGACTGTTCTAAATGCTGATGAATAAAGGTATTTAGCAGTTAATGTTTACTAAAATAATTGCATTTTCATGTTCTGTGTACCAGATATATATCTGCATGCAAACTCACGGAACCCAAAATTTATGAAAAAATTGTGAAAAAAATGTAAATAAAGTATAATTAAATAAAATACAGTCCAGTACTCCCCAGTAGAAACAGTGACCTTCAACTTCACTCCTTCCTTCAGTGACTTGTGCACCTTCACACACCAGATGTGTAGCATTTATTAAAACATATTGGTGAAATGAAAAACAATAAATATGCACTCACTTGCCAAAGAGGACCACACCCTGAAATACATAACCACACCCATCGACATCACACATGACATCATGACGGTCATTTTGTTGGCTTGCAACAACACTTCCCTGCTGTCCACAGTGGTTCACATCCATGTGATATACTGCTGCTCTGGTCTGTTTCTCCTGCTGGCTCTTCCTGGTTCTATTGACCACCTGGAAGGTCGCCACCTGCTGGAGACTTACTGACTCACTTTTTAGTGTCTTTTAAATGTGAGTGCATATTTATTGTTTTTCATTTTAGCAATATGTTTTAATAAATGCTACACTTAGGTAGTGGTGCTTTTCTCTCCTTCTTCTGTTTATACATGGTTTGCTGGTGGGAGCCACCCCAGATCCTGCTTGGAAGAGAGACTGCTGACGCTGCCATAATGTGAACTTCAAGCCACAGTGACTTTTATAGACTTTTCTCAAAGACTAAAGCCGGGTACACATTATTAGTTGCAAGGTTAGTACAGCGATCTCTCCCATTGAGCTGTTGTGTTCTGACAGGGGGATGCCCTCCGCGCCATTGGCTGAGATGCTGATCAGGCGTCGATCGGATGTTGGTTTTCCAGCATGCACAAATGACAGAAGCCAGCCAAACGGCCAGCTTCTGTCAGACAGACCGACATAAACAAAGGCCAAATGTCGGACTTTTTTTTTTTTGGCGGTTGCACCAGTGTCCCCCTTTCTTGCGCCTGGGTACGTTTAGAGTGCTGATGCCCTTCACAAATCCCTTTTTGGTTACAGAAGCTGGTCATGAGACCACCTTCTGTCAGATGAGATGCTGTACACAGGGACCGAAAGCTGGCCGGTAACTGCTTAACCCACCATTTTCAACCTGTGTGTACCTAACTGTGTACCTAACATTAAGCCTGTTGCACATTGTTAGTTTTTTTTCATGCAAAACTGTCAGCTCCGGTCGGATGCACTGTACCAACCATGTACAGTCTATCTCCCCCGCGATCTGGCCCGCTAAACTGTTGTGTTCTAACAGGGGGACACCCCCCCCTCCCCCCCCAGAACACTCTAATCAGCGCTCTCATCGGGAGTTGGTTGGATGCTGGTTTTCCAGCACGCATGGCCGGCTTCTGTCAGACAGACCGCCATACACACGGGCAGAATGTTGGACGTTTTTATGTGAACCGACATCTACCATAAATGGGAAAAACAACCAAGTAAATAGTGGCGCTGAACAAACTATGTATGAGTGAATGAAACATTGAAAATTAAAATAAAAGTAAAAATAAAACAATTAAACACCCAGTGAATGAAAGTGCATAATCAAAAAAAAAACAGTCCATAATAAAATGTGTCCAAATCTGGATGAAAATATAAAATTGATAATCCATGATAATCCTGTTAGAATTTTCACTTCCTCATTTAGCAGTGTAGTGTTGGATTACACTGGGAGACAAATGATTAGAGGAAAAGCACCCCCACCCCTCCACAAAGGCCGAGACTTTCAGAGCTGTGCTGAGAGTAGAGCAGCTTTCTGCTAATCCATTTATAGCACCGACCCTGACGCAAAATTCAGCCTGGTTTTATCACGTGTTGGAGAACTTGTCAGGAGCCACAGGACTTAGTGCTTTGGAGAGAGATAAGGAAACACTGCAGATATATGTGCCCAGCTCAAAATTCATAAATTGGATTTACATCCACTTTAAAGAGGAGTTAAGCCCCCCCACGAAAAATTAAAAGTCAGACTTTTAAAAGAGTTCATATTAGGACACTTGCCTGTCCAGGGAGCTGAGGTTGTTGGCACCGCAGCCGATCTTCGGATCAGATGTCGGGTGCAGCCGCCACCATTCCAGGTAAGGGAACCCGGCAGTGAAGCCTTTTGGCTTCACGGCCGGTTCCCTACTGCGCTGCGCGAAGTACGCTGTGCTTTCTAATTGGCCCGGCAGCAGAGGACAGAGGAGGGGGGGGGGGGTCGAACTTCCAGGAGACGGCGCCACGGCGCCGTCTCCGGCAGTGGGAAATAGTACCTGTCAAAAACAGTTACCTGTCCGCCCCCTCCCTGAAAGGTACCGGAGGAGGGAGGAGACAGAAAAGCAGAAGTTCCACTTTTGGGTGGAACTCTGCTTTAAGTTAGCAATGCGTTAAAATTGACCCGACATGTTGTTTGCCAGGCTTTACCACTCCCTAAATGCTTCCATTGATGTCAATGTAAATGCACTGCAAACATTTTTATGGTGTTTACAGTAGGGATGCACCGATACCGATAGAGGTATCGGTGCTGATACCAAGCATTTGAGCGAGTATTAGTACTCAACCAAATGCTCCCAATAGAGAAACCGATACTATGCAATGCAATTTGCGTCAATACAAAATAAATGGGTGCAAATCGCACTCCAAAGAATCGCATGCAATTTGAACAGGAATGCGGTGCGATTCATGTCTTAATAGCATGCGATTTCCCCCACACTGCCTGTGCGTGTGTATATATACATACAAAGGGATTAAAGCGCCATCTAGTCAGGTTAAACAAACAACTCACAGTACATATCTGGTAGCAAATCAGGGCCGCTGGAGGTGCTCACAGGGCTGGAAGAGATACAGGCGGTCCACCCCAAGCTGACATCACTTCTGCCCTATACCCAAGGGGCCCCGGAACTTCTCCTCCAGCCCTGGGGGCACCTCCAGCGGTCCTGATTTGCTACCAGATATGTACTGTGAGTTCTAACATTGTTTAACCTGACTAGATGGCACTTTAATCCCTTTGTATATACACACACACAAGCAGTGAGGGAAATCAAATGCGATTTGGACAGGAATCGCATTTGATTCCTGTTCATATTGCATGCGATTCTTTGCAGTGCAATTTGCAACATTTTTTTTGTATTGACGCAAATTGGACAGCAAAGTATTAGTATTCGGTATCGGCGAGTACTTGACCGAAAATATCGGTACTCGTATTCGCGAATACAAATTTTTTATTGGTGCAACCCTAGTTTACAGCATATTTCAGATGCGTTTAGAAAGTGTTACTAGCCCAGATGAGAAGACAAAAATCCATACAATAGAAAACCAACACAGAGGATGCATTTGGCAAGCATTTTTCGACCACAACGCAAACACATAAACAATGTGCTATTAACGTGTCTTAAAGCAGTTTTAAACCTAACAGAAAACATTTATCACACTCCAGCTTTCGAGTTTTTAGATGTGATAGTTGCATTCGTTTTCTTTTTTAAGCTTTTTTTTCCCAGCCTGTAAGTCTGTTGTTTTTCAAAATGACAAGCTCTCTTCCAGATGTATCGGTTACAGGGATGAGACAAACCATTTAACACTGGCAGGGATGCTTACAAAGATCAGCTTTTATTTATATAAAACCTTTATCCCAAAAGGTAATAAAATGTTGCTGTAACTGATCATAAAGTATTAGGCCTCACGCACACTGGATGTTTTTAATGCTGTTTTCTGCCTCTAAATGCCTCTGCATGTTAGCCTATGTGCCTATGCATACACAGGGGTTGATTTACTAAGGGCAAATAGACTGTGCACTTTGCAAGAGCAGTTGCTCCAAAGCATAGTAAATTAGCAGCTCTGCTAACTTTCATCATGCGATCAAAAATGCTATTTTTTTAATTTTCCTTGCACATGATTGGGTATTCTTTGCAAAGTGAACCTTTACCTCGCGTACTAAAGTCTGGAGCAACTGCACTTGCAGAGTGCACAGTCTATTTGCCTTTAGTAAATCGGCCTCATAGGCATTTAGAGGCAGAAAACCCCCCACTGCCAGCATGCCCAGGAGCAGTGGCGTTTCGTTTGCTTGATGCAAGAAAATGCGTGTTAACACTAGATGCGTCAAGCGCTTGAAAATCAATTTGCTTCAATGGCCAGAATAAAATTCTGGACAATGAAATAAATAAAGAGTTTGACGCGCCTAAACACATCTAGACACGTTTAAATGAGTCCAGAGTTTTTTTCTGTCAAGACACTCTTGCCAGAAGCAAAAGCATCTAGGAGAGATGTGCAAATATCCTGTGTGTCTGAGGTCTTAGCTGGAGTTTGGATTTAATTTGTTAGTGTATCTAAATCTGCTGGTACGTCTAACACTCCCCTCCCCCTCAGACAGGCAATGCTGTTGTTAAAAGGTGTCTCTGTTGCTTCTTCACCCAGAATGGAGGCACACTAAGACCCCTTAACACTGGGGCTGCCCGTGCATTACCGCTGCTTAAGCTGCGCTTTTGCACCACTTTTACGCCGCTAGCGGAGTGCTTTTATCCCTCCAAAAAAGGGGTTAAAAACTCCCGTGCTGCAGTGTTTCCGAAGTGCTTATCATTGCAATGGGCAGGGGCATTTTGAGAGCGCTATATACTGCGCTCCCAAATCGCCCCAAAGATGCTGCTTGCAGGACTTTTTCTAACATCCCGCAAAGCGCACCGCCCGGGTGTGAAAGCACCCATTGTAATGAATGGGAGGAAGTTTTCAGGCACTTTACAGGTGCTATTTCTAGTGCTAAAACTCCTGAAAACTGCCTCTGTGTGAAAGGGCTCTAATACAGGAGGTGTGTTACTGGCGAGATCCCCAGGTGAAAACAGACGGGGAAAAAGCCTAAAAAAATAGAAAACTAATGCAGCCACCACATCTAATGATTGGAGAGATGGAATATATTGCATTTTTGGTTTTGGGTTTAATACCGCTCATGTATTAGGTGCGGTAGTAGGCACTTAAATATGTTTGTCTAAATGAGTCCTAGAAGAATACGTCTAAGTGAGAGCCTGGACAAGGTGTCACATACAGTGGCGTAGCGTGGGGGGTGCGGAGGGGGCCGTGGCCCCGGGCGCAACATTTAGGGGGGGGAAATTCCGCGCCAGTGAGTGACTGGCTGCCTCCTCCTAAATTCACTGCCCTGTGTCCCCACGCTCTGGCCGCCATGTTCACTCTCCGGCGCCCTGTGATTGGCCGTATGGGGTCATGTGTGGCGGCGGGGCTGGCCTGTCCACGATCGCGGTACATCCTGGAGTCCCGCCTCTGCACATGTTCAGTCTCCAGCATCCTGTGATTGGGTGAATGGGGTCATGTGCGGAGGCGGGACTCCAGGAGCAAGCGCGAGCGTTAACAGGCCAGCCCCGCCACCGCACATGACCCCATACGCCCAATCACAAGGCGCAAGAGACTGAACATGGCAGAGCGTGGGGGACACAAAAATTTGAGATTGTGAGCCGCCGCTGTCTCCTCCTCCTGCTCCCCTCTGGACCGATGGAAAACAAAGAAGAGCAGTATAGTGGTCAGTATAGTGTAGTGGACAGTATAGAAGTCAGTATAGTGGACAGTATAGTGTAGTGGTCAGTATAGTATAGTGGTCAGTATAGTATAGTGGTCAGTGTAGTGGACAGTATAGTGTAGTGGTCAGTATAGTGGTCAGTATAATGTAGTAGACAGTATAGAGGTCAGTATAGTGTAGTGGTCAGTATAGTATAGTGGTCAGTGTAGTATAGTGGTCAGTATAGTATAGTGGTCAGTATAGTATAGTGGTCAGTGTAGTGGACAGTATAGAGGTCAGTATAGTGGACAGTATAGTGTAGTGGACAGTATAGTGGTCAGTATAGTGTAGTGGACAGTTTAGAGGTCAGTATAGTGGACAGTATAGTATAGCGGTCAGTATAGTGTAGTGGACAGTATAGTGGTCAGTATAGTGTAGTGGACAGTGTAGTGGTCAGTATAGTGTAGTGGACAGTTTAGAGGTCAGTATAGTGGACAGTATAGTATAGCGGTCAGTATAGTGTAGTGGACAGTATAGTGGTCAGTATAGTGTAGTGGACAGTATAGTGGTCAGTATAGTGTAGTGGACAGTGTAGTGGTCAGTATAGTGTAGTGGTAGGTATAGCGGACAGTATAGTATAGTGGACAATATAGTGGTCAGTGTAGTGGACAGTATAGTGGACAGTATAGTGTAGTGGTCAGTATAGTGGACAGTATAGTGTAGTGGACAGTATAGAGGTCAGTATAGTGGACAGTATAGTGTAGTGGACAGTGTAGTGGTCAGTATAGTGTAGTGGTAAGTATAGCGGACAGTATAGTATAGTTGACAGTATAGTATAGTGGACAATATAGTGGTCAGTATAGTGGACAGTATAGTGTAGTGGACAGTATAGAGGTCAGTATAGTGGACAGTATAGTGTAGTGGGCAGTATAGTGGTCAGTATAGGAATCAGGTTGGTTAGTACTATTGTAGGAATGGAAGGGACAGGACTCGGGAATTGCTAAAAGTCCGCAGGTTAGGGGGTCGCAAATTACTTGCCTTGCCCCGGGCGCTGACAACCCACGCTACGCCACTGGTCACATAAGTTTCTTAGGTCTTCCAAAACATCCCTGTTATTTCTACATCCAGCTTTCCACGGGATCTGAGAAACATCCTTCTACCAGTCTTTCTGCTGATTTGATTAGCTTCATCCCCTGAAGGTCATATGCATTGTTTCCAGGGTAAATTAAAGTTGCAGCTGACAAAGGAATTGTAAAATTCCTGCATTTTATCCATATTCCCAGCAAGCAGACAATTACAATAACTGGTGCAAAAATGTGAAACCCTCCAAAGGCTGCAAACATCCTAGTCGTCATACTCCTACTGCAAGCAGATAGCACCACCTGTCTGTCATGTGTGGAAGTGCAAGTGATGGGAAGCTTCTTAAAAAAAAAATGTTTTTTTTTGTTATAAGATGTTTAGCAACCAATCGTTCTTTGCAAAATACTTTATGGTGATAAATATGTGTATACACATTTGAAAAATGCCAAATGACAACTCTGTTAGAAATATGTAAAGAAGATGTTCTCTCTGTGCCTGTGTGGGTTTCCTCCGGGTACTCCGGTTTCCTCCCACACTCCAAAGACATGCTGGTATTTTAATTAGCCCTACTATATGTATGTATGCATATAAGTTAGGGACCTTAGATTTGAAGCTCCTTGAGGGCAGGAACTGATGTTAATGTACAATATAAATGTAAAGCGCTTCATAAATTGATGGCGCTATATAAGTACCTGTAATAAAAATAAATGAGGAAAAAAAGAGTTGAATTCCTGGCACACAATAAAACTAAGGATTCTATCACATGAGCATTCCGATCACAGTTTTTCAACTCTATGGTAGTCTATGAGTAGCTGGAACATGCGTCCATTTACAATCGATTACCTCCGAGTCTTTCTAGGCCCAAAAAACAAACAAAAATAGTCTGCACCCTTTTCAAATTTTTCAGTCCTAAACATGATGGATCGGCAGTAAAAAGATACAGACACACGTCCATTAACATCTGCCTGCCCAAAAGCCTAAAATGTGTCGGTTAAAGAGGAACTATAGTAAAGCATAGCATGCACAAGCCACGTTGTGCCTTGTGAATGGTCAGACAGTCTCTTGGGACCTGTGACGTGCCCCAAGAGCCTGCATAGAGAGGAGGGGGGAGGCAAACTTTCCCTCCATAGTGCACCATCATTGGTATTAGTGGGAGGAATAGTACCTAACTGTTGATATTAGTGGGAGGAATCCTGATAGCTCATACATCAAGAGAATGTAATAATTTCTCCTCTGTAGATTGCGGATTTGGAAAAAAGGAAGGCAGAATGACATCCTGATTCAGATGAAAACTGGACACTACCTTAGGCAAAAATTCTGGTTGTGGCCACAAAACTGCCCTATCCTGGTGCAAGATCAAATATGGTTCTTTACAGGACAGACCTGCCAATTCCGACACCCTCCTGGACAATGTCACTGCAACCAAGAAAACTAATTTTCTTGTCAAAAGGACCAGAGGAATCTGCTGAATAGGCTCAAAAGGTTGCCTCTGTAAGACCCCCAGGACTAAATTTAAATCCCATGGGCACAGAGGTGGCCTGACTGGGGGAGCACACGAATCATCGCCTGTACAAATGTTCGTACTAAATAGTGAGCAGCAAAAGGCCTCTGAAAAAAAAAAAAGGATAAGGCCGAAATTTGACCTTTGATTGTACTCAAAGACAGATTCATTTCCACCCCTTTTTGCAAAAATGCCAGAATTCTCCAGATGATATATCTTCGGGGATGCCATCTCCTGGCCTCACACCAGGCAATGTAGGATTTCCAGACTCTATAGTAGATACTCCTAGAGACTGGCTTCCTAGCATTTAACATGGTAGACAATACTGGCCCAGAGATGCCCCGGTCTTTTAAAATCGTGGTTTTAATAGCCAAACCGTTAAATTTAGAGACCGTAAAGCAGGATGGAATATTGGACCCTGCGAGAGCAGATCTGGATGGAGTGGAAGAACCGATGGGTTTCTCACCGCCAATATTTCAATTTGTGCGTACCAAGTCCTTCTGGGACAGGCTGGAGCTACTAGAATCACCGGCTTTCTCTCTTCCCGGATCCTGCGCAGTAGCCTTGGCAACAGCCGGATTGGAGGGAAGGCATAGATCAGAGAGAACTGATCCCACGGAATTACTAAGGTATCTGCTCCTAATGCAAGCGGGGTCCCTAGTTCTGGACACAAAACTGTCTAGTTTCTCGTTGAACCTGGATGCCAGCAGATCTATATCCGGAACCCCTCATCGACGGCAGATCAACAAAAAGATTTTGGGTTTAGGGACCACTCCCCTGGAAACATCTGCTGGCAATGCAGAAAGTCCACCTGCCAATTTTCCACTCCCGGAATAAACACCGCTGATAGGAATGGAACAAATTTTTCTGCCCAGGTCAGCATGCAATCCATTTCCTTCTGGGCTGTCTGACTCGTGGTGCCTCCCTGGTGATTGATATATGCCACAGCCGTGGTGTTGTCGGACTGGACCCTCACGGTACATCCCTGTAGTCTAGAAGTCCAGAAGCTTAGAGCCAAATGAGCTGCCCAAATCTCCAAAATGTTGATGGGCAAGCTCCTCTCCTTCCAGGACCACCCTACCTGGACCGTGGCCTCCTCTAGGACTGTCCCCCATCCAGAGAGACTGGCATGTGTCGTCACCACCCTCCAGACCACAGGTAAAAAAGACTTTCCTTTTTCCAGATTCTTGGCTATCATCCACCAACTGAGACTCTGACGCACCTTCAGCTGACGAGACATGTGCTAATCCAGAGCCTGGACAGTCTTGTGACAGACAGACAGAATGTTGTTCTGTAGTGGTCTGGAGTGGAATTGTGCTTAAGGGACTGCTTCAAATGAAGACACAATTTTCCCCAGTAGCCTCATGCACAGGCGAATGGAGGGATATTTTCTCCCCTTTATGACCTGTATGAGCTTTTTCATGGCTCTGACCTTCAGTGGTGGCAAAAATACTTTTGCCTTTACCGTGTCTAATATCAACCCCAGATACTCTAGGCACTGAACCGCTGCAGGGCCAATTTTGCCAAGTTCAGAGAGAACTGATCCCACAGAATTACTAAGGTATCTGCTCCTAATGCAAGCGGGGTCCCTAGTTCTGGACACAAAACTATCTAGTTTCTCGTTGAACCTGGATGCCAGCAGATCTATATCCGGAACCCCTCATCGACGGCAGATCAACAAAAAGATTTTGGGTTTAGGGACCACTCCCCTGGAAACATCTGCTGGCAATGCAGAAAGTCCACCTGCCAATGTTCCACTCCCGGAATAAACACCGCTGATAGAAATGGAACAAATTTTTCTGCCCAGGTCAGCATGCGATCCACTTCCTTCTGGGCTGTCTGACTCGTGGTGCCTCCCTGGTGATTGATATATGCCACAGCCGTGGTGTTGTCGGACTGGACCCTCACAGTACATCCCTGTAGTCTGGAAGTCCAGAAGCTTAGAGCCAAACGAGATGCCCGAATCTCCAAAATGTTGATGGGCAAGCTCCTCTCCTTCCAGGACCACCCTACCTGGACCGTGGCCTCCTCTAGGACTGTCCCCCATCCAGAGAGACTGGCATGTGTCGTCACTACCCTCCAGACCACAGGTAAAAAAGACTTTCCTTTTTCCAGATTCTTGGCTATCATCCATCAACTGAGACTCTGACGCACTTTCAGCTGACGAGACATGTGCCAATCCAGAGCCTGGACAGTCTTGTGACAGACAGACAGAATGTTGTTCTGTAGTGGTCTGGAGTGGAATTGTGCTTAAGGGACTGCTTCAAATGAAGACACCATTTTCCCCAGTAGCCTCATGCACAGGCGAATGGAGGGATATTTTCTCCCTTTTATGACCTGGATGAGCTTTTTCATGGCTCTGACCAGAAATTCTATTTTGTACCCCTAATGCCCTGTACCCCTAATGCCCTGTACACACGGTCGGACATTGATCGGACATTCCGACAACAAAATCCATGGATTATTTCCGACGGATGTTGGCTCAAACTTGTCTTGCATACACAGGGTCGCACAAAGTTGTCGGAAAATCCGATCGTTCTGAACGCGGTGACGTAAAACACGTACGTCGGGACTATAAATGGGGCAGTAGCCAATAGCTTTCGTCTCTTAATTTATTCTGAGCATGCGTGGCACTTTGTGCGTCGGATTTGTGTACACATGATCGGAATTTAATCGATCGGATTTTGTTGTCGGAAAGTTTTATATCCTGCTCTCAAACTTTGTGTCTCGGAAATTCCGGTGGAAAAAGTCCGATGGAGCCTACACACGATTGGAATTTCAAACAACACAAGCCAATCGCACTTTTTCCGTCGGAAAATCCGACCGTGTGTACAGGGCATTAGACACCATAGAAATAACCCACTTGTCTCGGATAACTTCCTCCTAGCCGTCTGAGAACTCTAATAGCCTCCCCCCACCCACATGAGTGGGGGCGCCCCTTCATAAGGGGGGTTTGGGACTGGATTTAGGGGGCCGCTGTGCCCAGGGCTTCTTCTACCCTTGAGGCTTTCCTCTAGACCCGGATGGCTGAGGCCATCGAAACTGCCTGAAATTGGAAGTGCTGGGTACTAAAGCACTAGACACCTTAAAGGAAGGTCATCTGCTCCTTTTCTTAACTGGTAGAAGTGCACTTTTACCCCCTGAAATCTTCTGGATAAATTTATCCAGATCTCCAAATAGCAGCTGCCCGTGAAACCAGCTAATAATCTTTTGCAGGGTAACTCCGCAGACCAGTTTTTTAACCAATGAATCCTGCGCATATGTACTGATAGAAGGGTAAACCGGGGCACCAGTTGTATGGAATCTTTAAGAGCATCTACTGCAAAACATAAGGCACGAGGTAACTCTGCAAATTCCTCAGCAGACACCCCCTGATCAGGGACCCTCTTAGCTACCCGCTTAACCTGGTCCTTTAAAGACTGACAGATACCTATAGCTGCTACAATTGGTTGTGCAGCAGACCCAGTAATAGCAAATGAAGCCCTTAAAAAAGACTCCAATTTCTTATCCGCTGGATCTTTAAACACCTGGGCATTAACTACAAGACTGGCAAGAGTCTTATCCACAGAAGAAATGGCAGCGTCCATCGATGGCATACTCCATTTCCTTATAAACTTTTCCTCCATAGGATACAAAAGTGCAAACGTTTTAGGAGGAATAAAAAGCTTATCAGGGTGATCCCAGTCAACATACACAATTTGTTCTAGCAACGGATGCAAGGGGAAGGCCTCAGGGACCTCTACAGGTGGCAATTTAAATCCTGATCAGACCATCTCCATGAGGGACTTGATTAACAGTCTCTGGGATTGAGAGGCTGAAAACGGTTCTTCAGAACCTGACTCCTCAGCAGTGGAGTCTGTGGCCTGACCTTCCTCCCGGTCATTCACTTCTTCCACATCTTCTGCCCAATCCTGTTCCAATGCAGGTGGGTGCTCAGGTGAAGGGGATCTATCCCATTTCCTTCCACCTTGGGAACCTGAAGCAATTATACCTGCTATCTTTCCCTCCAGCCTAGCTAAAGCTGATGCTAAGTTGTCCAGGTACCAACCATTTTAGAGTATCACCGTCCAGATAGATCCGATTATATAGTCCCTTAAATCCTTCAGGATCTGTTTCCAGGACCATTCTATTAGCTAGATCATGGAGGGCTTCTCCAACCATGACCATCACCTTACAAGACACTGGCGAAAAAAGAGAGGTATTTCCTGTGTAGGAGGGGTTATATAGGAGAGGACTTCCTGTCTTTTTGATTTGCCAGTGTCCATTCACCTATAGGGGGAATATAACCCAATTAGTTATTATGGATGCTTTGTGTCCCGTGATGTACGATAAAAAAAAAAAAAAAAGTATTGTAACAGACATCAACGCGCTTAAAGCTCAGCTTTAAAGGCATAGTTCACCTTTACCAAAAAACTGCCTATGCAGGTATGGGGTGTCTGTAGATAAAAACAAACTGTGCAGCTCTGACTAAAGTTAAATAATCACCTTGCCATAGGTGTAAGACATTTATGTTACACACAAATTGCAACAACCCCTGGCTTATAACTGGCCTTTACAGCAAGGAAAGGCGAAGCATGTCAAAAAACAACAAACAAAAATTCTCAACTTACCAGCCAGCCTGCAACAAACCGAATTGCCCTGTCTAACAGTTCACATATATGCGTAAGCTGCAGCAGCCACGCCACAGCACTCCAGTGTACTACAATCCTAACTCTGAGAGTCTCCTAAGTTGGAGCACATATATAATAATAAGCAGATTAAGGGCAGGTACTCCTGGAGGGAGCCCACCGTCATGGGTATAAGGACACACTGGACACCCAGCAGTAGCACAATCGCAGCAAAGGTATCCAGTGCGCCCCTCATGACGCCTGACTGAAATACTTCTAGGACACTGCTAGGACGTTGCTAAGATAGGCCTAGACATTTACTGCTCATCTCCACCATCACAGGATGAGCTCTGTCTCTGATTCTAACCCCTTCATATGCACTTTCTCTCCCCTGATTCAGTAGCTCTGTGCTCAGCATCTGAGAGCGCACTCCTGGGATGGAACTCATCCAGATTGCTTCACATCCCACATTCCTCCACAGCATCCTCCTAAACATTATAAAGTAGGGAGAGCATGTAAGGATTTTAAAGCAAGTAAAGAGCACTTAAAAAGGTAACCAGCAATTCTTAAATATAGGTATGTTAATGGTGAAGTTAATGTTCTACCAATTTGGCTGCAAAAGTGGAAATGCAATTTAAAGAATATACTGTATCAATCCAGAGACTCTATTGTACTATATCAAGCCGACTAGACTATACGCCTATGTTTCCCTTTAACCACTTCAGCTCCTTCCTGACCAGGCCATTTTTTGCGATACGGCACTGCGTTGCTTTAACTGACAATTGCGCGGTCGTGCGACGATGTACCCAAATAAAATTAGCGTCCTTTTTTTCCCACAAATAGAGCTTTCTTTTGGTGCTATTTGAGCACCTCTGCGGTTTTAATGTTTTATAAACAAAAAAAGACAGACTATTTTGAAAATAAAATAACAGTATTTTTTACTTTGTGCTATAAAACATTCTCAAAAAAAAAAATCGAATTTCTTCATGAATTTAGGCCAATTTGAATTCTGCTACATATTTTTTGAAAAAAAAAAAATCCCAAAAAGCATATATTGATTGGTTTGCGTAAAAGTTATAGCGTCTACAAACTATGGGAAAGATTTAGGGACTTTTTATTTTTCTTTAATGTTTTTACTAGTAATGGCGTCGATTAGCGATTTTCAGCAGGACTGCGACATTGCAGCAGACAAATCTGACACTTAGGGACACTTTTTGGAGACCAGTGACACTAATACAGTGATCTGTGCTAAAAACAATGCACTGTCACTGTATAAATGACACTGGCAGGGAAGGGGTTAACATCAGGGGCGATCAAAGGATTAACTTGGTTCCCTGAGAGTGTTTTCTTACTGTGTGGGGGACGGATGCACTCGAGGAAGAGAGACATATGTGTTCTTGATTAGCAGGAATCACAGATGTCTCTCTTCCTGTCTGACAGAAGAAAACAAGGCAGACCCGCTGATTTACTCAAGCTGTGTCCAATCACAGCGGGAGCCCGGCACCGGCAGCGTGCGCCCCAGAACCGTGCACGAGAATCTGGTGATTTTGCGCTTGAGGGCCGCCCTGCCACAGTAAATGTACGTGGAGCGGTCCTTAAGTGGTTAACGTGCTTCTAAAGGCTAAAAGTTTTCTACCATCATGCATTCTATGCATAAAGGTAAAAGCTCTTCATTATGCAGCCACCCTAATACCTGAGCCAAATTGGGATCCAGCAATATGCACAAGAGTGGCTGCTCTCTTGGGTTTCTGCCTCCTCATTGGCTGAGACACAGCAGCAGGAGCCATTGGTTCTGTCTGCTGTCATTCACAGCCAGCGAGAAGGAAGCGGGGGGCGGGGCCAAGCCCTGTTCTTTGTGTCTTATAAGCACACAGAGTGGGGCTCAGGAGAAAGCATGTATGAACGCCCCCATAGCAAGCAGCTTGCTATGGTGGCACTCAGAGAAGAGGAGGGGCCAGGAGAGCCTTCGGGGGACCCGAGCAGAGGAGGATCGGGGCTGCTCTGTGCAAAACCATTACACAGAGCAGGTAAATATAATATTGTTTTTTTTTTAAATACCTTTAATCTCACTTTAACTTACCACAGTCAGCATGTTAAAACCAGCTCTTCCCAGCAGATTGCCTAGGTCATTAACAGCAGTAAATGGAGACACGTGCGGTGAAAAGCCTCCTTCCCTCTCTAATTCAGCCAGCTGTAAGGAGCAGCGGAGTTCATAAAGAGTTTCTCCACCAAACATGGCGCCAATGAATGCTCCATCTTCTTTAAGTACCCGATGGATCTAAGGACAAAGAGAGTTTATTACATATTCCACACTATTTAATAACAGGTTTTCTACATTACAAGTGAGGACTACCCTTCTGTTTTTAAAGAGGGAACTGCGTGGGTCAGAGGTAGCCAACCAGTGGTCCGTGGACCACTGTTGGTCCACGAGAAATTTTGGGGGTCCTCCAGGGGTTCTGTCGCAAATCAACATGGTGGCAGATGTATACCGCCCAATGTTGTTTCTAGTGTTGTTGTCAATGCATGCTGATAGACAATACTGTCAGCACGCATTGATACTACTCTGTAGTTTTTGTCTCCTGTAAACTCAGAGGGAGGCGCCAGTAGCAGTACACAGAGTGGAGGGTGAAGGAGGAGGGGACTTCCAATGGCAGAGCTGAATCCAGACTGTGGGAGGGAGCATGGAGCTTGAGCACGTGGCTGGATAAGGAGGTGAGATCCAATGATGAGTCTGTGTAAGGCAGCAATGTTATGCAGAGTGCGGGGGTGGGGGGGCACAGAGGGGGGCAGAGAGCCAGAGCATTGTGTGTATAAGGCAGCAGTGTGATCCAGGGGGAGGGGGGCAGAGAGCCAGAGCATTGTGTGTATAAGGCAGCAGTGTGATCCAGGGGGAGGGGGGCAGAGAGCCAGAGAATTGTGTGTATAAGGCAGCAGTGTGATCCAGGGGGAGGGGGGCAGAGAGCCAGAGAATTGTGTGTATAAGGCAGTAGTGTGATCCAGGGGGAGAAGGGCAGAGAGCCAGAGCATTGTGTGTATAAGGCAGCAGTGTGATCCAGGGGGAGGGGGGCAGAGAGCCAGAGCATTGTGTGTATAAGGCAGCAGTGTGATCCAGGGGGAGGGGGGCAGAGAGCCAGAGAATTGTGTGTATAAGGCAGCAGTGTGATCCAGGGGGGAGGGGGGCAGAGAGCCAGAGAATTGTGTGTATAAGGCAGTAGTGTGATCCAGGGGGAGAAGGGCAGAGAGCCAGAGCATTGTGTGTATAAGGCAGCAGTGTGATCCAGGGGGAGGGGGGCAGAGAGCCAGAGAATTGTGTGTATAAGGCAGTAGTGTGATCCAGGGGGAGAAGGGCAGAGAGCCAGAGCATTGTGTGTATAAGGCAGCAGTGTGATCCAGGGGGAGGGGGGCAGAGAGCCAGAGAATTGTGTGTATAAGGCAGTAGTGTGATCCAGGTGGAGGGGGGCAGGGAGACGGAGCATTATGTGTATAAGGCAGCAATGTGATCCAGGGGGAGGGGAGCAGAGAGACAGAGCATTGTGTGTATAAGGCAGCAGTGTGATCCAGGGGGAGGGGAGCAGAGAGACAGAGCATTGTGTGTATAAGGCAGCAGTGTGATCCAGGGGGAGGGGAGCAGAGAAACGGAGCATTGTGTGTATAAGGCAGTAGTGTGATCAAGGGGGAGGGGGCAGAGAGATGGAGAATTGTGTGTATAAGGCATGTAAAATTTATGTTAGTGGTCCGCGGGATTCAAGATTGTGAGTTTAGTGGTCTGTGAGGTCCAAAAAATTGGCATCCACTGCACTGGGTGATCTATGTACATTGCAAGGATTTTAACAAACTTTGTAGCAGAACCCAGTGGCGGCTGGTGCTCCAAATTTATTTTTTGGGGGCGGCGCCAGCAAACTGAAAAAAAACTCCCATCAATTACAGCTACTATGCCATCAAACGCGGCCACTGTGCCATCAAACGCAGCCACTGTGCCCATCAAACGCAGCCACTGTGCCCATTGCACAGCATTGCACCCGCTGTTCACATTTTTGGGCGCCTATTAGAGCCTATGACTCTAATCAGGTGCTTCCAAAAAACACCCTAGCTGGTGTAATTGAGATGCCCAGCGCCCGATAATGGGCCGGGCACCTGAATAGGGGGTGTCAGCAGCAACCATAGATAGATTCATGCAATGCATGAATCTATCTATGGTGATTAGAGTGGTGCAGAAGAGAGGGGGCAGCACTCCTGCGCCCTTTATGGACGCACCGCCACTGGCAAAACCCTACCTGTTTGTGTTTATAGGAAAGCTGGGTGTTCTGCTATGTCCTTGGAAGTCTGGCTCCAGAAAGGGAGTGTCTGTGTTCCAGCTTAATCAGCTGATGCATTTGCAGTCTTCTAATGAGGAAAGTTTCTGTGTCTGCATCCCTTAACCCTTATAGGAGTATCTTAGCAAAAATGTATTTCCTATTGCAGAGGATGCCTAAAATTTTACATGTATCTTAGTGCAAACCTCTGAAAAAATCAGTGAGCCAATCACACAAGAACAAAATTACATTTCTTGGGAGTTCCCTTAACTAATTAATGAATAAAAAAGTTAATTTTCAAGCAACTTTAAACTTCATTCAGTCTATTTCTAATAGCCAAAAAAGGTTTGCAAACAATTCATTTTATGCATAAGCATTTTATTAAAGTGGTTGTAAGCGTAATTTTTTTTTATTTTCAGGGAGACGAAAAACAAAATCAATGGTTTATTACAGCGGGAACCTGTTAAAACTATCAGGTTTTGTCTATGCCTTCAATGGGGAGATTTCCCCTTAAAAGTGGTTGTAAACCGCAGACATGAAATATGAACAAAGCATATCCCTATATAGTATGTACTTGTCTCAATTAAGAGCACTAAGTGTAATTTCTTTCTGCTGCTTCATTCTTCTGTTATCAGCATGAGTCACTTTTGACAATTTTTCATGACACTATTGCCCTGCATACACGGTCGGATTTTCCGATGGAAAATGTGTGATAGGACCTTGTTGTCGGGCTCCATCACACATTTTCCATCGGATTTTCCGACACACAAAGTTTGAGAGCAGGCTATAAAATTTTCCAACAACAAAATCCGTTGTCGGAATTTCCGATCGTGTGTACACAAATCCGACGCACAAAGTGCCACGCATGTCCGACCGTGTGTACGGGGCATAAGAGGAAAAAGGTGACAGGGGATGGATCTCCAGCTGATTGACAGCATTAGATCTGTTCCTGTGAGCTGTGTGAAGGGGGGTGTGTCTCTTCCCTCCAATCCACTCTCAGAGCTCTCCTCACTGAGCTCTGCAGAGTGTAACTTCAGCTCTCTGCCCTTTTTTTTTCAGAGCTCAGACAAGCTTTATAAATTCTGGATTTTGAACAGATGTAGAGAAGAGAAGACTGCAGATAAACAGGTACAATTTATGTAGGAGGATTTGCTTGATCTCTGTGCATCCCTTGTGGCCAGACACTTCACTGGGTACTGTATGTGGAAGAGTTTACCGTCACTTTCATTTCTGTCCCACACAGGTGGGGTCACTGTCACAGGAAGTGGGGGGAAATCTAACCAATGAGGATTCAGAAAGCAGTAAAAACTTAAGAGGTTCTGAGCCTTCCTCGCCCTCTCTAAAACTGCAATTAAAAAGTTCTGGCTTGAGTTCAACCAAGTGCTTATTTGGAAGATATCTTCAATAGTAAAGTGTCTATTTTATGTGAATCTGTATGAACAGCAGACCATATTTCTTACCTCATGAAAAGCTCTCGGTAAATCATTCACCCAGTGCAAGCTGTAAAACAGAAAAGTGATAATTATACAATGTACGGGTGGACAGAAATCATTTATCAAACTTCCTGAAAGATGAACTGACTGTGTTGTTCACAGCAAGCAGATTCTCTATCCTACATTCTCCTAGTGCAGTTCTGGGACACAAATTAAAAAAAGAAATCCGGTTGCTACAGACAACAGAATCAAATGCTGTTCCAGTTTTTGGAAAATGAGGCATCTTGTATCTTAAAACCCAACTCCGGGGAAAAGTAAAAAACCCTCCCCCTTGCAATGGGACACTGGGGCTGGGTCCACACTGCTAGGATTAAATGCTCAATTGTTTTTTTTTAGGGGGATTTAGGGTTTGTGCCACCAGGGAGCAGTAAAACCAAGCAATTGAGCCGTTGAGCCACAGTTTTACACCCACCACACCAACACCCACAGATATGCAACCACTCCGCAGAAATGTAATCACATGTCACGTGGGCATTACTGCAGCCGAACGCAGCCCATGCAAGTCTATGGGGCAATGCCAAAATAACTTCGTAACCGCGTGCAATGCACGTGACTGCAGCAGGGAGGTGTGGCATTTACAGCGTTAAATCAGGCAGTAAGGAGGTGACCACAGATTGCTTTTCAGAGGAGTGGTAAGGGCTGCCACACATTTAAATGAGCCCTTATGCAGGCCGTAGACAGTTCAGCAGGAACTGGCTGAGATTCGAACCATGTATGGGCAGGCTAAATGTACCAAGTTGATCGATTGATCAACTTGGGTACAACCAGCCTGCTGGATTTTACATGCAATTATCGCTAATGGCTGGTATAGGCAAAAGCAATAATCACGGTCCTCTCCTGGGGGGGACGCACCCCCACCCCGAAAGGAGAATACAATGGCTCGGCAGGAGGGATTCCCCGTGGTTCAGGGAAAGAAATTTGCTTTGTGTATGGCCTGCATTACTCTGCTCCCCTGACAGGCAGCGTCAATAGACTGTTCCTCCATTGTCCAATGCAAGGCTATGGTCCCTGAATTCGTCTTGAAGGACCATTGGAGAGCAGGAGAGAAGTGGCTGTCGGAGCCAATTTAGCAGAACAAAGGAGCCTGACGGAGGGCTTAGGATAAGTAAAAGTTCTTTGCCAAGTCCTTAACAGATGAACATTCAATAAACTCTTGCACTACGGGTGGAGCTCCACTGTAAGGCCCCTTTCACACGATCGGACCGTTCAGGTCCACCTGTCAGTTTTGACGGCGGACCTGAATGGGCGCTCCATGTTGGTCTATGGAGCGTCAGATGTCAGCAGAGACATGTCCGCTGACATCCGACCCGGTCCGATCCACTAAAAGCAGACGGATGGCCCTACGTCCAGGTCCGTCACTGGCGGATCGGATCAGGTGAGATCTGATGAAAACGGACATGCTGTCTGTTTTCATCCGATCCCTCCATAGGCAGCAGCGGCGCCTGACAAGCCCCTCCCCCCTCAGTGAGCAGAGAGGGACCTGTCATCCGCCGGCTCAGCGGAGATCAACGGACAGATCTCCCGCTGAGCCGGCAGACTGAGGCGGACTCCGTAGAAACGGAGTCTGCCTCATGTGAATGAGGCCTAAGGGAGCATTTTCACTTTTACTGATGATCAGATTTGAGGACATGGGATATGAAGAGATATCAAAGCATCAAAACCTTAAACTGCTGACAACAAGGTCAAATGTGTTATCTTGAAATGGCAGAAATTCCTCATCTGCAACAACTTTGACTGTTGGAATTTCAGAAACTGCAGATCCTTTCTAGAGATAAAGAGAAGAATCGCACAAATAACGGTTAATTGCATAAAAAAGTAACCTGTGTGGGTTCTATTAAAAGTACAATAGCACAGACTAGACATACATCTTACCAGAGCCGCCTCGCTCACGTCTGCTTGAACAAATCTTTCCACCGTTTCCTAGACATAAAAACTGTACGAGTAAATCTTTTGGTAAGATTTGATGAGATATCACATGTCAATATAAGGGATTACTTAGAAACTATTGCAAACTCCTGGGCATGAGCAGTAACATACAGAGCAACTATAAGAATTGTAAACAGGCTTTTTCAGCAAAGAATTTCAAGTATATGTAAAAGGTATAAAATAACCTATTCATTTTAAAATAGAAATGAAAGGCAAAACATTTGTGTATAGGTATAAAAAAAGTCACTTTGGAACAGGAAAGGACCATCCCCAAACTGTTCCCACAAAGTTGGGAGCATGAAATTGTCCAAAATCTCTTGGTATGCTGATGCCTCAAGAGAACTAAAGGGGCCAAGCCCAACCCCTGAAAAACAACCCCACACCATAATCCCCCTTCCACCAAATGATTTGGACCAGTGCACAAAGCAAGGTCCATGAAGACATGGATGAGCGAGTTTGGGGTAGAGGAACTTGATTGGCCTGCACCTCAACCCGAGTCCTGACCTCAACCCGATAGAACACCTTCGGGATGAATTAAAGCAGAGACTGCGAGCCAGGCCTTCTCACCCACATCAGTGCCTGACCTCACAAATGCGCTTCTGGAAGAATGGTCAAACATTCCCATACACACACTCCTAAACCTTGTGGAAAGCCTTCCCAGAAGAGTTGAAGCTGGTATAGCTGCAAACATTGGGCCAACTCAATATTGAACCCTACGGACTAAGACTGGGATGCCATTACAGTTCATGTGTGTGTAAAGACAGGCATCCCAATACTTTTGACAATCTAGTGTTTAAGCAGGGTTCAAAATTCCTGAGCTACTAGCCAGGTCTCAAGGGTTACTCGCCACCAGTTGCCCCACCCAACCCTTACCCTGCCCCGCCCCTAATCACACCATCATAAATTATCATGAAATGACACTTAAATGTTTTATGCAGAATTAAGTTACAAAAATACATTTTAACAACAACTTTATCAGTTCCCCTCCGCACAGCCTCACCAGTGCCCATCAAAGCAGGCTCACCTGTGCCCATCAATGCAGCGTGACCTGTGCCCATCATTGCAGCCTCACCGTGCCCCACATTGCAACCTCACCGTACCCCACAATGCAACCTCACCGTGCCCCACATTGCAACCTCACCGTGCCCCACATCGCAGCCTCACCGTGCCCCACATCGCAGCCTCACCGTGCCCCACATTGCAGCCTCACCGTACCCCACATTGCAGCCTCACCGTACCCCACATTGCAGCCTCACCGTACCCCACATTGCAGCCTCACTGTGCCCCCATTTCAGCTTTACAGTGCCCCCATTGTACTGCTCTACAACAGAAGCGGATGTTCTCCATGTCATCTGGTAATCTTCCACCCTACTGGCAGCAAATATACCACTTACTAATGATAACTTTGGGCTTTGACTTACTGTACCTGCCTAAACTTCACCTATTTGCACTAATAACTACCCATATAATAAATGAATATCTCAAACGGATAATCCCCCTGCTACTCTAGAAAGGTAATCATAGGAAAGTGGAAGGAAATAACAGGTTGGATGTAAAGACGGTATTATTACTGACATTCTGTCAGGGCTGTGTTCAGCCCTTCCTTCTCTGAGCTGGCCGCTCAGCTGTCGGCTAATTGCCAGCTCCCATCTTTCTCTACACACGCTATACACACCACATGTGCGGCGCTCTTTTGAGCGCTGCCGCGCTTGGTGTTTTCCGTCAGCGGCATATAGGGGTGGCATTGGCGCCAAACGCCACGAGACTTGGTCTCTCAGCAACAGGCGCCTCCCCCCCATTTTCCTGCACGCCAGCGTGAAGTTTGCGAGTGATTGGCGTGCGCGCCCTTATGTGTCCCATTTGGGGTTGACACTTACCACAGGTTGGTCATCCCTCAACACACTGCCAGCATCGTTTCACATTTCTTTGCACTAGGTAAGGTATCCAAGATAATGCACTAACATATTTCGCATCTAATATATTTTTTTTTTTTTTTGTTATATCAGATTTGTATATTACACATTTCAATTGATCTAATTGGTTTAGTTTTCACTGTTCACCATCACTGACACGGGTGCAATACCCTGCCTTTATATTGCCCATATTTTCATACCAATATTTTTTTTTTTCCACACGTCATTTCATTCACTTTTACATTTTTTCCAGAAACCCCCCCAAAATATTTTTTATCACCCATATAACCCCCAGGGACCACCACCCTTTGGATTTCCCCCCCCCCGTCCCCCCCCCCGGTTTTGTCATGTGGGGGGGTGCCGTGTGACACTTTGGCAGGGACCATTCCGATCAGTCCGTGGCAGTCCCCGCTCAAGGGAAGTCAGTGATTTGATTGACTTCCATTGAAGGGGCATGTTGGAAAATTCTTGGCTGCAGCCACTAATCTGTGTCTTCTGACAACAGCAGGTGCAGCTGTCAGAACACTGACATTTTCCTGCTGGGGCGAATCCTCTATATAGTTTGGGTGGATGAAGAAAAATTTACTAGTATTTTTTTTCCTTTAACCTACTGGCTAAAAAAAAAAAAAAAAAGTGTACAGCCAGCCTAAGTAAAGCTTGGTATACACTAATAATAAAACTGACTGCTCCGGACAGAGTTCCTGTACTAATGAGCTGTTCTGTTTGGATAGAGGGACAGCCACCCCACCAGAACACTCCGATCAGCGCTCTCAGCCATTGGCTGAGAGCGCTGATCGGGAGCCATTTGGCTGAAGGTTTTCAGAATTCTTGTCTGATAGAAGCCGGCCAAATGGCCAGCTTTTGTCGGACCGGCTGCCATACACACAGGCCGGATTTTATTGAACCGGCTGAGGCGCCCGAAATTAGGCCTCTGTGTACAGGGCTTAAAACCCATAGCAAAGAAGTAAAACTAAACCAGGGAGGCATGCAGAAGAGGTTTTGCTGGCTAAAGAGTTAAACATTTTTACCTTGTGTTAAAAGTGTCTTACAGGTCTGTTTTAAATGCCGCTACGCTATGTCTAGCATACCAATAGACTAATTCTTTCTACAATATGTCAGTGGACTAACCTTAAAGCAGAACTATAGGCAAAACTTTTTTTCATTTTGGATCGAGCAAGGGAGGCTTATAACCGTTGTCAGATTTTTTTTCGCCATCTGTTTTCCATTGGGGAGATTTCCCTTCACTTCCTGTCCCAAAGCCAAACAGGAAGTGAGAGGAAATCCCTGCAAATTAGGGGAATTCCTTGGAGACCCCAGGTGACCAGAACTAGTTTCCCCATTGGAAGATTTAACCTCTATTACGTTTCTGGGGACAACCCAAAATTTGGGATTTTCTTTTACTTGTACTTTCAATAAAAATAGTAAACAGGACAAATAGAGAGGGTGAATCTCCCTAACAGGGACACAGACAGTAATAAAAACTGACAAGCGTTCTAATCCCTCTCCACTCTATCCAAAACTAAGGAAAAAAGTTTTGCCTTTAGTTATACTTTAAGTATAATGATGCAGTAGAGATATGGGGCAGCAGGTGAGGGCTGACAGGGCAGTCTGCTATCCAAATCTTATAAACATACTTTTTCATATATAAAGAGAGTAATGTCACCAGCACACCAAGATCGCCAAAAATGAGTTCAAGGCTTTAATCAGCAATCACATCGTTACAGCAGAAAGCAAAGTTTCGGGGGCATGCAGGACCCCTTCATCAGGCACATGCCTACACAGTTCTTTTGGGTGGAGCTCCGCTTTAAGGCCTCCTCCCCGGCTCCTGTTTGTGAAATGAAGCTTCTGGGGAGGAAGGGGGAGGGGATACCCATTTTTGACAGGTACTCGCTCCCACTTCCGCTGCGATCACTTTAGGCGATCGGAAGCAGAAGTTTTCCTTCCCCCCCTCCCTACTGAAATCTTCTGGGACACGACAGGTCCCAGAAGACTTGGGGACCAGTCACAGAGTGCGGGCACTCGGGAGGACACAGGGAGAACACAACTGAGGCGAGTACACCGTTGGATTGTGGGACAGGTGAATGGCTGTTTAATAAAAGTCAGCAGCTACAGTTTTTGTAGATGCTGACTTTTAGTTTTCACTTAAGAGACTGGAGCTTCACTTTAACCTTTAAACTCCTTCTGGGTCAGTGATTCAAGGTACTGAAGCTAGGCGGCCAGCATGATAGTCAGGTAACTAACCTTTTTTAGTAGTTCAGCAATGACATCCCACCCTGTTCTCTCATAACAGGATTACTTTAATCTCATGCAAGTCAAGCAAGTGATTTCAGCCATGCAATGATGGAGTCTGGGAAGACATGCCAGGAGTTTTAGTTCTTCAAATATCCACTGTCCAGCTGCCCTTAGATACCTTTAACCACTTCAATACAGGGCACTTATACACCTTCCTGCCCAGACCAGGAAGGTGTATAAGTGCCCGGTGGTCCAGTGTGGTCATCCTGGGGGGGGCTGCGCTGATAATCAATCAGAACAGACCGCCCCTGTCAGAGGAGCAGCCGACGGCTCTCCTCTACTCGCATCTGACAGACGCGAGTGAGGAAAAGCCCGACACCGGCTCTTCCTGTTTACACTTTGATCAGCCGTGATTGGACATGGCTGATCACGTGGTAAAGAGTCTCCGTCAGAGACTCTTTACCTAGATCGGTGTTGTGGGGCGTCACACTCACAGCCCGCAACAACAATCGCCTCGATGCGCGTCACCGCTCAATATCCCGAAGACGTCATATGACGTCTGTTCAGGGTTTGAAATCACGTTGCCGCCGTCATTTTGCTATATGGCGGGCAGCAAGTGGTTAAAGTGGCATTGGACTCAAAAAGTGAAGATTTGTTATGTTACAGGGAACATTTAGAAAAGTTAAAGGTGCCCAAGCATTCCCCTGAAAAATGTAATTTTTGTCTAAAAAAAAGCAGTGCACTTCCTGATATGAGACGTTGCCTGCGCACTTCTGTATCTAGAGACTCATAGTTGTATATTTGCAGTGTGAGATCTGCCTTTGATTGGTAGTCTCAGGGGATTTTGAGTTTGATTTGGTGATGTCACAACTGTGCTGCTCACTTGGTCTCTCCTTGCTGGAGGCTCCGACATGAGGAAGCAAAGCCCTGCCTCTACCAAGATGGCCACCTCCATACAGACACAGTGGAGAACAGGATATGATAAGTCAGTAATGGGGTACGATCAGCTGCAAGAAGGCCACAAGGAACACCGGTGACTAATCATTTGCTCCCTGCCTGCCTTTTTTAGGGCACAGCTTTCAGAGTTCAGTTCCTTTTTAACTGGTTCCCAATCACTATGCATGTACATATAACTCCTCATTGGTGATGCCAGGATCGAAATTCACAATGCAAATTATTGGAGCCAAGGTGTATTGAAATTCTTGAAGTGTATTTTTTCCCCCTAACAATTTCCGTTTGATAAACCGCTGCACAAATATCATGTGACATAAAAAAAATCACAGCAACCTTCTTTTTTATTCTCCAGGTCTTTTGCTTTCAGAAAATATATGTTTTGGGGTTCCAACTATTTTTTTAGCAAAAAAAATTGCAGATTTTTACTTGTATGGGAGAAATGTGAGAATTGGTCTGGTAAGCAAACGGTTAATATAGAACGCTTCGTCACGCTCCCAGCAAATCTAAGCCCAAACTGCTTTTCAAAGCCCTCAATTGGCCTCCTGACACTTACTTTTTCTACCTAAAATGTATTACAAAGAAAAATGTTGTATTAAAATATGAAAATGACAGGAAGCATATTTTTTGCCTTGCCGCTCAGTCCTGTTATTCCTGAATAGCTAGCTGGCGTGCAGACATTAAGTAGTGCTGTTTATTCACTGCTAAACTACAACAATTTGATGTATGGAAAGAAGGCCAGCAGATGGTAAATGATATGCAACCAACATTAATGCAAAGCTATGCACACCAGTATTACTATGGGCCGCTGGAGCTCAGAGGCAATGCAAAAAATGATTCCAAAAGTAAATCTAGGGGGGGGAACCCAAGGAAAAATAAAATCTAAATGTAAAACAAGAAATGGCGTGTTTATAAAGTACGTGCCAGGGCTGAATTTACGCTGTAAATTATGTCAGCCCTTAAAACACAAAAATATTACTATGCTGCATAACTGCTGTGTCAACAGAGTGAAATTGAAGCTCAGCGGTGGAACGGTTTAGCACCCGTGACAGGGATGACTTGGCGTCCGCACCGAACTGCTACGGCAAAATGGTTTCCATAAATAAATGTGGAACTCTATTGCGTGAAAAGCAAGGTGATATCATTCTTCTTGTTTTCAGGTGAAATTTGCCAATCATGCCATGAATCTGCTCTGAACTCTGCGGGTGACTACCGTGTCTCCTACATGCCAAATGCAATCCCTCTCGTTTATAACGCCAGTAAAAACGTCAAGGGTCTCTGAGAACAGCTTGTCTCCAACATTTAGGGATGGATTAGACCATCCACAGCAGCCAGCGAGTGGGTGTATATTCATTCGACAGCTGTGACAGAATCCGCAGCTACTTCCTAGCAGAGCTATAGATTATAATGGCAGGTAGGGGGACATTCCGCCTCCTAAGCCTGTCCTGTTTACACATTCTTAACCCTCTCATGACGAAGGCGAGACAAATATTATTGCCCCGTACACACCATCGGACTTTCCGACAAGAAAACAGTGGAATTTTGTTCGAAGGTTGTTGGCTCCAACTTGTCTTGCATACACGGTCACACAAATGTTGGCCAACAATTACGAACGTGAGAACGTGGTGACGTACAAGACGTACGACGAGCCGAAAAAAAAAAGTTCAATAGCCAGTGCAGCTCCTTCTGCTTAATTCCGACCATGTGTGAACTTTTGTGCGTCGGACTTGTGTACACACGATCGGAAATTCCGACAACAACGTTTTTTTTGTTGGAAAATTTGAGAACCTGCTAGCCAACATTTGTTGGCGGAAAGTCCGACAACAAATGTTTGATGGAGCATACACATGGTCAGACTTTCAGCCAACAAGCTGACATCCAACATTTGTTGTCGGAAAATCCGATCGTGTGTACGGGGCATAACACCTGAAACCACTTTTACACATTTGATATGAGTTAATAAAACTTTACATATCATCACAACTACTAAGACCCTTTTCACACAGGGGCCAGGGCTGCGTTTGCGGTAAAGCGTCGCTCATTTTAGCGGCGCTTTACCGCTGTTTAAATGGCGCTTTTCAGCCGCTAGTGGGGCGCTTTTAACCCCAAAGAAGGGGTTGAAAACTCCCATGTTGCGGTGCTTCTGAAGCGCTTTTCATTCCAATGGGCAGGGCGTTTTGGAAGCTCTAAATACAGCGCTCCCAACCCGCCCCAAAGATGCTGCTTGCAGGACTTTTCGGAATGTTCCACAAGCGCACCGCCCCAGTGTGAAAAGTCACACTTGAATGAATGGGAGGCGTTTTTTAGGCGCTTAGTAGAGGCTATTTCCAGCGCTAAAACGCCTGAAAACCACTCTAGCGTGAAAGGGGTCTTAGTGCCGGTTCACACAGCGGCGGCTTCAAAGTTGTCAGACTCTGAAGCCGCCTCGTACAATATGACTTCAGCGAGGCTTGCAAAACGACTTCTGTATAGAAGTCAATGCAAGCCGCTCTGAAGTCGCCCTAAAGTAGTACAGGAACCTTTTTCTAAGTCGGAGCGACTTGAGTCGTTCCTATTAGAACCGTTCCACTGCAATGCATGGAGCGCGACTTGTCAGGCGGCTAAGTCACCTAATGTATCCAGGTGAAATATACCTTGTTTTCTTAACGACACATTGGACCTTCATTTGATGGTAATGGGTAATCAAATCTTCAGATTTGATTACCACGTACAAACAATGTGTATTTTGCTTTTTTTTATCCTACCTAAAACACACTGACGCTACCTAACATTGCTACTAAATAAAAAAGTTTTCTTCCTCTTTTTTTTTTATCCTACCTAAAACAAACTATGACCTTTGACTCTAACCTTGCCCTGGCTCAAACCTTAATCAAGCTATTTTATATTTATTAATTTACATGATTTACAACTTTTTTCGTTTACAATCTTCTCTAGGAAGGAGAAACAAAGTATCTTTTTCTCCATTTAAAGTGAAACTTTAGTCAGAAAATTAAAGAAGTACTGCCAAAGCTTGTTTGGTTGTACTTTTCCTGTGAATCACAGGAGTGCAGTACGTTCTATACTCCTGTGACCCGTTTTCAGCAGACAACGCGCTGAAACCCGGCGTCGGCTGACATCACAGAGCTGGTCCAGGCTCGGGAAAGATCGCGACCATATGATCAGGATCCACCCACATGCCTGGAGCGCACCCAGCCTCTTAGCGAGCCACTGAGAGCCTGAGCCGGCCACTCCCGTCCCCTCCACAGCCCAGTGATTCAGTGAGCGTGGTGGGCAGAGCAGAGAGTGGTGACTGACAGTCACCAGCTCTCTGCTCAGGGAGCTCTGAGAACTGACCAATGGGCGGTTTTTGATCGCTCGGATCTCAGTCTTAGAGCCAGCGGGGGACAGATGCATCATCGGACTGATGCTGCATCCATCATTGGTAAAGCATTGACAATAAGTGTCTATGCTGTTTAAAATCCAATAATACACTGTCTCACCCTGCTCTGCACATGCTCAGCTGCTGTCCTCTTTTAGGCATTTTTAGGCACTGCTGAACTTGTAAAGGCGAATCTGCTGACAGCATTAATGCAGAATTAAACCCTCCTATCCTTTACAGCCAAGGAAACGGCTTCTGTTTGATCTGCAACTGCCATGGTGCAGCACATGTGATCAGTTATGATACCGGCCATTTGATGGTTTGACAGTTTGGTTGAGGACACAAACAAATGGGACAGTTAGCAATCCCATCCTTCCAGGAATGTAATTGTTTTTGAAACGGTTAAATCGATGGGTTTAGTCTGCTTTATGATTTACTGCTGTTCAGGGGCTCTGGGCTTCAGCAAAATGGCAGCCCTCAACAATAAGAAACTGGAGCAATGCTGGGGGAAATTTACAACACACACTAATATTGATAGAATAATTATTAATGTGGAATGTATGTTCCTTGCTAAAGAACATTATTTTTCAGCATGTGGTTGGGGTAAAGTTGCACTTTAAAGTGGTTTTAAACCCTTTACAACCACTTTAACCTACAGGTAAGCCTAGATTAAGGCTTATCTGTAGGTGCTTGAAATATCTCCCAGACCTGCACGGTCTAGGAGATATTTGCAAATCGCAGTAGGGCGATTTCTTCTGCACATGCGCCAGAGTTAGAAAGGGCACGCTATGCCGTTTCTAGCTCGGGTCATGCCGTTAAAGGCGGCTCCCGGGCGCATGACGTCACGTGACTCCGGCCAGTCACAGAGCCGGAGTTCGCGGCCCCGGAAGGAAGAGGGGTGAAGAATGGACGCTCGCTACTAGCGAGGAAGACAGGGACATCGCGGGCTTCTCCTGCAGGTAAGTGTCACATAATGGGCTACTATGTGATTCCCTCACTGGCAGCGAGCGCCCATTCTTCACCCCCCTTCCTACCGGGGCTGCGAACGTGACGTCATGCGCGCGGGAGCCTCCAGTCACGGCATGGCCCCAGCTTGAAACGGCACAGCGTGCCCTTTCAAGAGTGCGCATGCATGCGCAGAAGAACTCATCGTACGGGGAAGTCGTGTAGGTTTAAGAGATATTTCAAGCACCTACAGGTAAGCCTTATAACAAACACGTCACACTTATCTCCGCTGTGCAGTTGATTTTGTACAGAGTGGCCTCGATCCTCCTCTTCTGGGGTCCCTCCGCGGTGCTGGTGGCTCCTCCTCTTCTCAAGTGCCCCGTCGGAGAATTGCTCTCCTTCGTGGACACCTGTGCGGGCGTGCTCCCGTATCCTGCTGCTGCGTCCATAGACATAGACAGCAGGACTCGACTGCCCAACAACGCCTGCATCATTGGATTTGATTGACAGCAGCGGAAGCCAATGGCTGCGCTGCTATCAACCTATCCAATCAGGACACAAGACACTGACCAGAGCTGGTGTGCTCGTTCCTGTCATGGGAATTATGGGGCTCAGGTAAGTTTTAAATTTTTTTTTTATTTTCCTTGCATGTCCCCCTCAGATCTACAGTGACTTTCAGTGCACTTGTAGTGCAAAGTGGATTTGCCTTTCGTACATAACCCCCTGTGTTATGATTGGTTGTCAGGCACATATGCAGATATTCACAAGGTCAGTCAGCAATGACTGAAAAACTTCTGCCACGACCAATCAACTTTCCAATACCGAAATAGATGGAAGTTTTAGGCCCGATTCACACCTATGCATTTTTAGTGCTTTTTGCATTCTGCACTACAGAACGTGTTCCATAGGAAACCATGTTAAATGGACTGTAGTGCAAATCTGCAAAATGCAAAAAGCACTAAAAATGGCATAGGTGTGAATCAGGCCTTACTAAATCAATTAAATGGAGGGTGGGTGCTTTAGGATTTGTATTCAGTTTATTTTAGTTCAATAACGATTGAATGATCACATCAATTCACATGTGGCCACTTTTAGAGACGGCTTTTTAATGTGCTTCTTATAACAGCAGAACGTTCCACAATACTTTCCATACAGCAACAGTGACACCTGCTGGTTCTGCCAGTGGTAAGGCATGACTGACTCACTGTACTAGTTTGGAGCTCAGATCAATATATGTATTCACTGCAAAACCAAAGTTCAATAAAAACACTAAGCTTTCCCATCTGTTTACCCTGTAACAGTATAAACTGAATATGAGCATAGAAAGCTAAATGTGAAGGATCCCACAAACAGGCGGATGATTACCAAACACTATGCGAATACCATTACCGCTATAACTACAATGTAAAAGCTTTTTTTTTTCCTTTTTAGTTTTGTAAAGAGTGCAGATGGATTAGAACCACTGTCAATTTTTACTGCTGTCTGTATCTCCATTAGGGAGATTCACCCTCTCTATTTGTCTTGTTTACCATTATCATTGACAGTGAAAGTAAAAGAAAATCACAAATTGTGGGTTGTCCCCAAAACAGTAATAGAGGGAAAATCTTCCAATGGGGACACTAATTCTGGTGACCTGGGGGCCCCAAGGGATTGCCTTAATTTGTATGGCTTTCCTCTCACTTCCTGTTTGGCTATGGGACAGGAAGTGAAGGGAACAGGACACAGATGGCAAAAAAGAAAAAACACAGGGGTTATAACCCTTCCTTACTTTATCCAAAGTGAAAAAAAGTTTTGCCTATAGTTCTAGTTTAAAGTGAACCTCATAGGTTTGTCAAGGCTCCCTTTTAGCACTGGAAGCTGCCATGTGATTATGCCAATGTGTGAAGCAACACTGTGTCCGGAAAGAATGCAGCATTATGCCCCGTACACACGGTCGGACATTGATCGGACATTCCGACAACAAAATCCTAGGATTTTTTCCGACGGATGTTGGCTCAAACTTGTCTTGCATAAACACGGTCACACAAAGTTGTCGGAAAATCCGATCATTCTGAACGCAGTGACGTAAAACACGTACGTCGGGACTATAAACGGGGCAGTAGCCAATAGCTTTCATCTCTTTATTTATTCTGAGCATGCGTGGCACTTTGTCCGTTGGATTTGTGTACACACGATCGGAAATTCCGACAACGGATTTTGTTGTCGGAAAACTTTATAGCCTGTTCTCAAACTTTGTGTGTCGGAAAATCCGATGGAAAATATGTGATGGAGCCTACACGGTCGGAATTTCCGACAACAAGGTCACACATTTTCCTTGTGTACGGGGCATTAGTCGGACTGTGGCAAAAAAAAAAAAAAACAGGTTCCCTTTAACTGGTGAAAGATGCAATGGATTTGGTGCAATCTGATCATTTGTTCAGCGACTATGATCATACCATACTGTTGTAATTATGATGAAGAAATAATACAATTTTATAATCTTCTGGCGGAGATGTTAAAATCGGCCTCAAGACAAGATAGATGGACTAAAGGTCTTTGTGAATTCATATGATTTCCAAATTTTCAATGGATCAACCATTTTAAGATTATACAAACCTTGTGTTAAAACATATTTGCCTGAACAATAATGTCCCATATCACAAAACAAGAAGATATTTACCTGTCTTTAAAGGGTAAATAAAAGTGACAAACACAGCCATAGAAAAAAGGGTTATACAGACTATTAACACATAAAAACCACCCTTGTCTAGAAAAACCCATTGTGTTAGATTTTAAGAGCTGTGTACATAGCTCATCCATTTCTAAATACCCATTGAGTCTGTCTAAAGTTCATTTCAAATGCTGCAGTCAGTATTATGTTTACAATACATGTGGTTATAAGGTATTCAGATTATATATATATTATATTCCAGGTCAGATACGATTAATATTTTAGTATCTACTGACCGAATGATAATTCTGTTATAAGATAAATATATAAATGTTGTGATTTAGGTCAAATTATAAAGTAGTATTAGAGTAGATGCCAATCAGTATTATGAAAGACATATGAATAGTGATTATAACTGTATATTCATCGGATATACCAGAATGATACATTTATCCATATAGATAATAATTTTATGTGATATTGATATATATATATATTAATATATATAACATGTGTCTTTTCTATATAGACCAGTCGTTATAAGATAGATAAAATACATTTAAAAACATTTGTAAAAGAAAAAAAAAATTTTACTTACAGAAATGCCTGTTGCTAGGCAGATCGTCCTAATCTGCCACTTTCTATTCCGCGGTGATCTTCATTCTTCTCCTCCTCGTGTTGTTTTCTGGAAAATTTGGGCGCGGTGTCTTCTGTGACCTTTGTGTGTCACAGAAGACAGCCGCCCATTCACAAATCGCCAGGGAATCGCGCATGCGCAGTTGGAAACGGGCAGTGAAGCTGCAAGGCTCCACTGCCTGTTTCCCTTAGTGAGGATGGCAGCGCCTGCACATGATACAAGGGACTGATCGGCCTCGGGGGGCCGACATCGTGGGTGCCCTGGACAGGTAAGTGTCCTTATTTAAAGTCAGCAGCTACAGTGTTTGTAGCTGCTGACTTTTAAAAAAAAAAATTTAGGGTTGGAAGACCGCTTTGAAAGATAGTTCAGAACACATTTTTCTGCTCTCAGACATGCCTAGTGGTTGAAGGTGATATTACCCGAAACTCACTAAAAAGTAAATTATTAGATTTTTTTAACCAATGGAAAAAAAACCATACCTTGGGCTGAGCCTATTATAATTTTTATAATCTTATTGTCTGAGTATTTTACAATCGATAATTTTTTTCTCCCAAATCAATAACCGCCTTGTAGATTTTTCTCTAAAGATTCAATTTTCAATATATATTTTTGATTTTGCATAGTTTCCATTTTATGACATAACAAACGTCTAATTTTATTTTACGCTGTTAACCATTTACTTACCTGCAGTATAGTAACGGTTGAATTTGTGAGATATAGACGTTCTGTCTAATTGTTATTTTACAAGGTTATTGATTCTATAAGTTTATCACTGTTGTATCACATCAAAGGTACTACACTGCAATTTAGCGGGTGTTTCAATTGATATTCAAGATTTTATGTAACGCAATGGGTATTTTAATTTTATGTAACGTTGGTTTATGTCAACCGATATATATAACTATTCTGTATGATTACATGTCTGGTGAAAAAATTCATATTTTTAGACTGTGGTCATAATAGATTGAACCTGTATCTTAAAAATATCATTGTTAAAAATTACTGAATCATAAATACTGTGCAGGAAAACCTTCCTTAATAAGCACAATACGTTTGCTGGGCGCAGAAACCATACCTGGTCATTGGATATGGTACTGCACTGTCCTCTCTTAGGCTAGGTTCACACATGCAGCTGTTTCTACCGCCCTCAAAAAAGCAATCCGCAGTGGAGTTCAACCACCTGAACGGCTTTGGTTTTTGTTCATTGGCCACTATTCAATACATCTTTGTTCTTCATGGATGAAAAAATGTAGTTATGTACACAAAGGTGGGCCAGGACGGAGTTAAAGTGATTGTAAGGTTTTGTTTTTTTAAATAACAAACATATACTTAACCCCACCGTGCAGCTCGTTTTGCACAGTGGCCCCGAACCTTGTCTTCTGGGGTCCCCCGGCGGTTCTCACGGCTCCTACCCACATCAGATAACTACCTAGGAGAAGCGCTCTCCCGGGGGGGTTACCTTGCGGGCGCGCTCCGGAGTCCATCATTTGGCATTCAAAGCTGCCGAATGTATGACTCGGCCACGCCCCCCACATCATTGGATTTGATTGACAGCAGCAGGAGCCAATGACTGCGCTGCTATCAATCTATCCAATCAGGACAGGAGACACTGGCCGGAGCTGGTGTGCTCGTTCGCGCAAATTAGGGGATGTGCTCGTTCGCGCAAATTACGGGGCTAATCTATTTATAGCAACCACCCCAACACAAATTTCCAGCTGCTTTTATCTCCTGTCTCAGAGAACTTGTCAGAAGTTATGCTGATAGCAGAGGACTGGAGTAGCAGAAAGACACAGGACTCAAGGCTTTGGAGAGAGATAAGAAAACACTACAGATATATGTCCCCAGGTCAGAGTTCATGAATTGGGTTTACATCCACTTTAAACCGATGATGTCATCCCCTACATAATGCTTCTGCCTCCCACATTTCCTACCTTATAAAAAAAAGGAAGAAACAGCTGACACCATGGCGGCCACAGACCGATCTATGACACACCTATTTGTGAACTATTTCTCAATATAACCGAAAGAAGGCAGGGTGAGGGCAGGCAAACTTTAAAGTCAGAAGGTTTTTTATCTTAATGCATTCTATGCATTAAGATAAAAAACCTTCTGTGTGCAGCAGCCCCTCTCAGCTCCCCTAACACCTACCTGAGCCCCATCTCGATCCAGCTATGTTGCACAAGAGTCTCAGCTGTCCGGGACTCTCTCTCCTCACTGGCTGAGACAGCAACGAGTCCCAATGACTCCTACTGCTGTCAAAGTCAGTGAGCTAATGAGGAGAATGGGGGCCCGGCCGAACAGTGACTCAGTGTCTGAATGGGCACACAGCGCAGCGGCTCGGCTCAAGTGCCCCCATAGCAAGCTGCTTGCTGTGGGGGCACTTAGCAGAAGGGAGGAGCCAGGAGAACCGGCTAGGGACCTGAGAAGAGGAGGATCGGGGCTGCTCTGTGCAAAACCACTGCACAGAGCATGTAAGTATAACATGTTTGTTATTTTTAAACCCCAAAAAAACGAGTATCACTTTAAGTTGTGTTTTTTTTTTACTTTAGGTTTCTTTTATAACCCAACTCCAGCCAAAATGTTTTTAATTTGACATACAGTTTTTATGTTAGGTTATTTCTTTTAGATCTGACTGTCTAACCCTGGGTAGGTTGAATAGCTTATTCTTCCATTGTATGACTTCTCAGTGGTTTTATTCTTTTATTATTTATCTCTTTTTAGAAATAATATAAAGCTTTTGATTAAATGAAGACACGTACCTTTGTTAAATGATGTGAAATATAACCTCTTCCACTGCCCAGATCTAAAGCAAAAGGAAATGTTCTGCAAAAGAAAGAATAGTAAATTAATTATTAGGCCCCATTCACACCTCTTTTTTTTGGACTTTTTAGGGCAGTCCATTTACTTGAACATGTGATAAAAGTGTCAGAGAAGCTCCTGCACCTTTTCAGGCGTAGAGCTTTGTGCGGTTTTTAAGCACACATTTGCCGAGCGTAAAAACGTGCGTCTGCTGGATGCATTTGGAGTGTCATTAAAGCGAAGTTCCAATTTAAAAAAAGATTAAAAGTCAGCAGCTACAAATACTGCAGCTGCTGACTTTTAATAATTGGACACTTACCTGTCCCAGGGTCCAGCGATGCGGGGGATTGAAGCCCCGCTTGTCTCCCCCTCCTCTCTGCGGCGCCGGAATTGTCACTGTGGGCGCCCGGCTGTGACTGGCCAGGCAATCATCTGGGACCTGTGACGTGTCCCAGGTGATTGCCGAGAGGGAGGGGGGAGAGGCGATCTCCCTTCCGGCACCGCGGGAGGAAGTGAGAGCGGGAACCCTCTAAAAAGAGGGTTTCCGCTCTCCCCACCCCCAAAAAAATGACATGCCAAATGTGGCATATCAGGGGGTCACCTTCAATGAAAGCGGAAGTTTCAATTTTGGGTGGAACGCCGCTTTAAGAATTAATGGTGTCGCAAGCGCAATGCGCGCTTTTCACACTTCTGGCTCCCAGAACACACAGATGTGAATACAGACTTAACTCTGCTTAGAGCACTAACTAAATACATTTCAGAATGCAATAGCCAGCAGTGAGAAATTCATCCGTCCACACTGTTTAGTGTGGATGAGGAATCTATGGAAGAAAAACCATTATGCATATGGTCAGCTTAAAGGGTAAGTTCACCTTTTCAGGCAGAATTTCACTTTTCATAATAGATAGAAAGCCTTTTCTGATGTATTTTATGCCCAAGCCATCCCAACGTGCTTACACTGGCTTACCTAGTCTACGACAGCTTTGAATATGTACCTCTCTGTTCAAAATGTTAAAAAAAATGCATCTGAGCCCATCACTTCCTTTGGCATCATGTGACCCCCAGGAATCTTCATAGCCCATTATGCACTGCTTTACTGCATCACAGAAAGGGGTGTGTTTTACTTCTGTGGACCTCACTTACCTCATTACTATACCACCTGTTTTTTAATTCCACCCACTTTTCTACTTCTTCTTTATACTGTACAAGTACATGAGAGGGAGACATTTAGCTTTCAATCTTTATATATTCCAGCTGCAGCTCAGGGAGAGGGAGGATGTAACCCACCAATTTCACCTTCAGGTCCCATTCACACAGTGTAATGGGAGCGCACATTTTTTGGTGCATTTTCACTGCAACCCATTGATTTCAATGAGCTGCCCTATGCACAACGAAAAACAGCAAAGCAGCCCATGGGGCATTTTGGCACGTTGCAGTTTGCACATTTAATACTGCGTGTTTGTCACATATTATTGCACTCGACAAAATATGCATTTGCTTCTGCCTTTGGAGTGTTGTTAACAATTATAGTTCATTTCAGTTGTATATAGTGCCCTGTAAAAGTATTCATACTTTATTGGGATTTTATATGATAGACCAACACAAAGTGGCACATAACTGTGAAGTGGAAGGAAAATAATAAATGGTTTTCAAACCTTTTTTTGCAAATAAATATGTGAAAAATGTGGTGTGCATTTCGCTGCAATTACAGCTGCAAGTCTTTTTGGGGATGTCTCTACCAGCTTTGCACATCTAGAGAGTGAAACGTTTGCCCATTCTTCTTATATAATATTATATATTAAATAGCTCAAGCTCTGTCAGATTGGATGGAGAAAGTCTGTGAACAGCAATTTTCAGGTCTTGACACAGATTCTCAATTGGATTTAGGTCTGGACTTTGTCTGGGCCATTCTAACACATGAATATGCTTTGATCTAAACCATTCCATTGTAGCTCTGGCTGTATGTTTAGGGTTGTTGTCCTGCTGGAAGGTGAACCTCTCAAGTCTTTTGAAGACTCTAACAGGTTTTCTTCTACGATTGCTCTGTATTTGGCTCCATCCATCTTTCCATCAACTCTGACCAGCTTCCCTGTCCCTGCTGAAGAAAAGCATCCCCACAACATGACGCTGCCACCATCATGTTTCACAGTGGGGATGCTGTGTTTAGGGTGATGTGCAATGTTAGTTTTCCGTCACACATAGCGTTTTGCTTTTAGGATAAAAAGTTCAATGTTGGTTTCATCTGACCAGCAATTTTCAGGTCTTGACACAGATTCTCAATTGGATTTAGGTCTGGACTTTGACTGTGCCATTCTAACACATGAATATGCTTTGATCTAAACCATTCCATTGTAGCTCTGGCTGTATGTTTAGGGTTGTTGTCCTGCTGGAAGGTGAGCCTCTCAAGTCTTTTGAAGACTCTAACAGGTTTTCTTCTACGATTGCTCTGTATTTGGCTCCATCCATCTTTCCATCAACTCTGACCAGCTTCCCTGTCCCTGCTGAAGAAAAGCATCCCCACAACATGACGCTGCCACCATCATGTTTCACAGTGGGGATGCTGTGTTTAGGGTGATGTGCAATGTTAGTTTTCCGTCACACATAGCGTTTTGCTTTTAGGCCAAAAAGTTCAATGTTGGTTTCATCTGACCAGAGCACCTTCTTTGCTGTGTCCCCCACATGGCTTCTGCAAACAGGACTTCTTATGGATTTCTTTCAACAATGGCTTTCTTCTTGCCACTCTTCCATAAAGGCCAGATTTGTGGAGTGTACGACTAATAGTTGTCCTGTGGACAGATTCTCCCACCTGAACTGTGGATCTCTGCAGCTCCTCCAGAGTTACCATGGGCCTCTTGGCTGTTTCTCTTGTCTTGAAAGGTTTGCAGTAGTGCCATACTCTTTCCATTTTCGGATGGTGGATTGAACAGTGCTCTGTGAGATGTTCAAAGCGTGAGATATTTTTTTTAAAACCTAACCTTGCTTTAAACTTCTTCACAACTTTATCCCTGACCTGTCTGGTGTGTTCCTTGGCCTTTGTGATGCTGTTTGTTCACTAAGGTTCTCCAACAAACTTCTGAGGGCTTCACAGAACAGCTGTATTTATACTGTGATTAAATTATACACATCTATTTACTAATTAGATGACTTCTGAAAGTAATTGGTTCCACTAGATTTTAGTTAGGGGTATCAGAGTAAAGGGGGTTAAATACAAATGCACACCCCACTTTTCAGATATTTATTTGTAAAAAATTTGAAAAACCATTTATTATTTTCCTTCCACTTCACAATTATATGCCACTCTGTGTTGGTCTATTATATAAAATCCCACTAAAATGAATTTACGTTTTTGGTTGTAACATGACAAAAATGTGGAAAATGTCAAGGGGTGTAAATACTTTTTCAAGGAACTGTACAGGTGGACATATAGCAGAAAAAATTATCCGGATGGCCGCACTCCAACAAAATTCTCTTTATTAATAACAAACCATACAGCAAAAAATGAGAAAAAGATTGCTAACGTGTTTCACACTCTAACTACTGGTGCTTACACTGTACAGGTGGACATACACTATACAATCCAAATTTTACAATTTCTTTTAATTTACCAAAACTATATAATAGGAGGACACACTTATCTATCCAATCCAATCAGCAATTCCCTTGTACTTAATACAGTCGTTGATGGGAGATCTAAAGGAGATTGTACAATCACATATCACGTATAGTGCAGCCTTTTAAACCATGGTGCCTTCAGGTTTCCTCAGGGGTGCCTTGGCAAAATGCCTAAAAATTGCACAAGCCAGAGGGTGGATGTAGCCTGCCTAGTCACACAAAGCCACAGGTTTTCATTGTGAAGCATTACCACCTTCCAGTCACTGGTGTTCCAACAACCAATAATGCATAGTTCCCAATTGTCCCTGATTTCGAGGGGCTGTCCCTATTGGAACAAAGTCCCTTTGTCCCTCTTTCATTCTCATTTGTCCCTCATTTTGGTCTGATCTATATAGTTGGATAAAAAATGCACTATTTATCTTACAAAAAAAGTGTTTCACAGTGCTAAACCTCTCATCCAATTTCGAAATGGTTACTTTTCCAAATTTCAACAGCCAGTATAAAAGGAATAGTAATAATAAAGAAAGCACTTGTGGGTTTAACTAATCATTTTTTTGTAATATTTTCCTTTAAGGGGGCGGGGCAGGGGTGTGTGTCCTAAGCCTACATACTTATGCTAATAGGTGTCCTTTGTTTCCATCTCAAAAAATTGGGAGGTATGAATAATGTCACCGGTTGATGAGGGGGACATTGGGCGCCTGCACGACATCCTTTTTTGCCCCTCCCCTGCCCCTCTCCATTAGCATTGGGGTCACATTAGCTGAGTGAGGGAGAGAAAATGGGGGAGAAGAGGAACATTGGAATAGTCAGTACCAGTGTACAAAGCTGTATTTGCTTTTGGAGGAATAAATCACCTCTAATGTTGGGTGCCCCACATGTGTGGATGTTGCTGCATTATGTAAAACTATCAGTATCGTTTTTTTACATTTTAGAAAGGGGCGCCTCAAGATTCTGTGCAGGATTCTAAAGGGTGCCTTGACTGAAAAAAGGTTCATAAACACTGGTATAATGCATGGTGAGCCTTACAGACTTCCAAGGACATACTTCTTCTGTTTTCAATACTACAGCTTTGCTCCACATAGGCTGTTATGTTCTCAATCAGCTCCTGCACACTCTGCCAAATGAACAATGTAAGGTACAAAACAATATATCGAAAGAGGAGGATGCTGGCTAAGTCCTCAGGGAGAATGGTGCTCAATGATAATGGCTGCATGGAACTACAGAGGTGGGCAAGAGTAATCTCCTGGAGTGGGAGGACAGGTGCTGGGTGTGTTTTATTGGCTATAGGCTTCTGTGATGTGATGCACGAGCCTCAAAAAGTAAACAAAAAACAGTCTTCACCTCCCTGACTGAGCCAAATCCTTCTTTATTTGTTCTTCAAACAATCCCCCCTCCCAGACACTGCAACTTACAGGGGCAGGGATTCAGCTACAGACTTGTGAATCAGCAGTGACAATACTCATAGTCATGCCCCCTACAGAATCTTCCATTTCACCGTAGTGCAGGCACAGCCTACATGAGAGTGACAACTGCTCTAAATTCAGGAGCAGTGCAGCATTTTTTGTTACACCATCACAGGAAGCTGCACTAGCTGGACTTCATTGGCAGGATCTACACTAATCTGTGAGGAGGACTAAGAGAATACCAGATATTCTGTGTTGCAGCACATATTTTTTAATGAGAGGTTATAGTACTACTTTAATTCTCACCTTGCTACATCAAAGACACGATCCGCAATTCGAGCTCCCATCTATAACAAGTAAAATGAAAGTCAATAGGAGACACAAAGAAATGTCAATATATTGCTCCAAAACCAGAAAATATCAAACATGGGAATTGAAGGTGCATTATGTGGTCATGATGTTGTCACATTTTAATGACACATGCTTTGCTTATTACACTTTGCTCACAAAGGAATCGCGTCTACAGCAGTGGTTCTCAACCCTGTCCTCAAGTACCCCCAACAGGAAATGTTTTGGGAATTTCTCTAAGGCAGGCCATACATGGGTTGAATTTCTAAACTCTTATCTAAAAATTTTCGTTCGTATTTCGCACCATTAGTGGGCTGCGGCAACAGCGGATTTTCGTGCGGCCATTGAATTTGAGTAATCGGACATGTGGGAAATTTTTTGAAAAACAAATGATTTCCTAATCAATGATGGGAAAATCGCGCGAGAAGTGTAATCGGAAAAGAAAGAAGCATGTGCAAGAAAAGAAAATTCCCGGAAAGAAAAGAAGATTCCCAGCCACAAAAATTCTTTTCTGTAGCAACATGAAGTGAAATTGGAGGCTTGGTTGGTCGAATTTCGAAATCAATGGTCGTGCCATCGGATCACAAAACGCACAAATTTTCTGATTTTTAAAAGAAAATTCTTTCGAAATTCGACCATGTATGGCCAGCCTTAGATAAAATAGCTGTCCAAAATACCAAACCATTGACTCTGATTTAAAGCATCTGTGCAAGATAATGGAAAACCTGCAAATAAGGCCTGTTGGGGGTACTTGAGGACAGGGTTGAGGACCAGGGGTCTACAGCAACACAGGACTTTTCAGATCACAGAGACCCACTGAACAAAACAATAGTAGAAAAGGACAGAGAGCAGCTATTAGATGGAAAACACGTTAAGAACATGTTTATTAGTAACAATCAACGGATAAACACTGTGGCTTTTCTGTGTTGGGGTCCTGGATTTAGCTTCCATTATGTAACCACTTGAAGTCCAAGGCAATTTTAAAAAAAAAATTACAAACACATTAACATCTGCATTTTTTGCTAGAAAATTACTGAAACCTCCAACTCTATAGTTTATTTTAATTATTTTTTTAACACTTTTTATTTTCACGTTTTTTTTCTTTTAAAAGAAGTTCATCTTTTGAGGAAAGAAAAAAAAAATGCATGTACACTATATTGTCAAAAGTATTGGGATGCGCGCACACACACACTTTAATGGCATCCCAGTCTTAGTCCGTAGGGTTTAATATTTGCAGCCATAACAGCTTCAACTCTTCTGGGAAGGCATGGCTAGTCTCCGCTCTAGTTCCTCTAGCCCAAACTCACACATCCATGTCTTTATGGACCTTGCTTCGTGCACTGGTGGGCAGTCATGTTGGAACAGGAAGGGGCCATCCCCAAACTGTTCCCACAAAATTGTCCAAAATCTCTTGGTATGCTGATACCTTAAGAGTTACCTTCACTGGAACTAAGGGGCCAAGTCCAACCCCTGAAAAACAACTCCACACCATAATCCCCCCTCCACCAAATGATTTGGACCAGTGCACAAAGCAAGGTCCATAAAGACATGGATGAGCGAGTTTGGGGTGGAGGAATTAGAGCAGAGACTGCGAGCCAAGCCATCTCCTCCAACATCAGTGCCTGACCTCACAGAATGGTCAAACATTCCCATAGACACACTCCTAAACCTTGTGGACAGCCTTCCCAGAAGAGTTGAAGCTGTTATAGCTGAGGGTGGGCCAACTCAATATTGAACCCTATGGACTAAGACTGGGATGCAATTAATGTTTGTGTAAAGGCAGGCGTCCCAATACTTTTGGTAATATAGTGTATTTTTGCAGGAAAAAAAAATGTTCATTTATTTTTATTTTTTCTATAGGAGCCTGCAAAGTATTGATGCAGGTGCAATATCAGGCTCCTGCAGACTCCCCCTCCAGCTTTGTGCCTGTACCTTCGTATGGGCTTTCCTTAAGAAAACTGGAGGAGTGTGAATGGACTACAAGGGCGCTTATAAGTCCATTGAGAACTAGAAGCTGTCTGATGCGGTGGCAGACAGAGCTTATAGTTTCTTCATTCACAGATTGCTGTGAACGAATGACGCAGCTTTGAAGGCGGAGTGTATAAACGAACACAGTCTGGCTCAGGAGTGTGCCAGTACGGGTACCCCAAGAAGGAAAAAAGGACAGCACTTTAGCCTTTAATATCACTTTCAGTTGTCTTTTGCAGGGAGAATGTAACATTTGAACAGAAGAGAAATTACCCTAACCAGGGGCGTAACTATGGGGGTCTTAGGGGGTCGCAATTGTAATCCGGCCCCATGCATCAGGGGGCTCATGTGGCTCCGCAGTCATATTCGGTTCACACACCTGGACAGGAGGGGTGGCATATAGAGGAACCCATACCCTCCATTTTCCTCCTGCAGCCGCTGAAAGCCAGCCTCTCCTCCTCTCCGTCACATGTTCAGCGGCTGCAGGAGGAAATGGGATGGCATCGGTATCTCTATATGCCGCCCCTCTTATGCAGGTTACTTGTTTTCTGCTCCCCTGGTACCCCCTCCCCATCAGCTGCTTCGAGGGATGCTTTCAGGATGAGGAGAGGGGTAAAGAGCCGGTAAATATGTCATTTACCGGCCTCTTCCTTTTTTGAATGGACACAGTGAGTGATCAGTACTATTCGCTGTTTTGTCTATTCATAACTGAAGCAGAGTAAACTGTGTTCACTCTGCTTCAGTTTGTGAAAGAACAGGAAACTCTGTACAGAGCTTTTCCTTTCCATTCATTCTGTGCAGCTGAGACAGCAGAGATGGAGAGTGGGGGGGGGGGGCGTGTCCGGATGCAGTAGGAAGCAGACGTGTTCCAGAGGAGCTCCGCCGGTCCTTATGCAATCCGTAGGAATCCTGCCTCAAAAATCCTCGCTTTCCTTAAACACAGACTCCTAAGTGCTGCCAGGCACCATCAGCAGCAGAACCGGGGGTTATTGTGGAGGCCGACCGGCTGATGGGGCTGCCTTAGGCCCTCGGCTGGCTCCACATCCCGGAGGCCCTCTGCCATCTTGCGGCCTACGCAGCCCCCGCGATCCCCGGCCTCGGGTGCCGCAATCGACGGGTGGAGGACCGCAACAACCCACAAAGTGAAGCCATCCGGCTGCGAGAGGGGGAGCGCCCCAGAGGAGACAGACGGGGACATAGGCGGCACCTTGGAGGCCTTCGGCTGGCGCCACACTCCGGAGGGGATCCGCCATTTTGAGGCCTACGGAGCCTCCGCGATCCCTGGCCTCGGGTGCCGCGATCGGCGAGAAGAGGGCCGCCGCACATCATATAGCAACATCACCCGGCGGTAAGCTGCAGCGGAGCCCGGGGGGGACCAGTAGGGACACAGAATACCCCACAGAGAAGCTAAGCTGGCTCCTCATACAGGCCCGCTGGCTGCCATCTTGCGGCCTTTAACAAAAGCACCAATCCCTGCCGTAGTCCACAGAGGGGGAGCCATCACCTGGCCTGGGACTTATGCAGTGCCTACGAAGGGACTACACCCAAAGACCATTGGAGGAGTCGCAGTAGAGGCCTACATCCTACCTGCGACCTAAAGGACAGTCTACAACATATACAGTAAGGTACTGGACTTTGGGGGTGTTGTATAGCTGCAGATTTAACAGCCTGAACCCTTGCTGTGTGCTGCCCCACACCATAGTTTATCCCATCCAGCAGTGGAGGGCACTTGGGCATGAGAAGAGGCAGATCTGGCTCCGCGAAGACAGGTGGGCATACCCCTAAAGCTTCCTCACAGCGGAAGTCATAGGCCCCAGTGGGCGTGACCAGCTACACGAACATGGCATCTCAGACCGTCCCTGCGGATCCGGGTTCGGAGGAGGACCGCTTCCAAGCTCTTATGCTGGCTATTTCTGGCTGCCAGAACACCCTAACGGCGAAAATTGACACTCTGCAAATGGAATTTGGGCTCATGCGCAGAGATATGGACAAGATGCGGGACCGCATGACTGAAGCAGAGCGACGTATTGGTGACTTGGAGGATGCCGTTCGAGATAACCGGGCCTCTATCCATACCCTACAAGCCAAGGTAAAGATCCTTGAATCGCAGGCTGAGGACAGTGAGAACCATAGTCGCAGAAACAATTTGCCGCTGGTGGGCCTCCCGGAGGGCGCTGAAGGTCGGGATCCCACGGCTTTCACAGAGACTTTGCTCCGCACCCTACTCCCACAAGCCCCATTCTCCCCGCATTTCGTGGTGGAGCGAGCGCACAGGATGCCTCCTGTGCGAGGCCCACCTTGGGCCCCACCGCGTACCTTCATCTTTCGGTTGCTGAATTTTCGTGACAGAGACTTGGCCCTCCGAGAGGCCCGGTAGATTCCGGAGCTTCGCTTCGAAAACACCAAGATCATGATGTTCCCAGACTACTCTGTCGACACCCAGCGGCTCCGCAGAACCTTCGACCACGCCAAGGCACAACTACGCCTGAAGGGGCTAAAGTATAACATGTTGTTCCCGGCTCGCATGTTGATGGAGAATCCTCTCGATACTTCACCTCGCCGGAGGAGGCTTCCCGTTGGTTGGACACCCTACCCCAAGATCGAAGAGGGCAGGAGTAGTCCGTACAGAAATGCTTGTGTATGTCTCCAGCGTTGTGGCCTAGTGCCTTAGAAGTAACTTTCTTGCTAAAGTATGCCTGTCACCTTCAACATTTACCTAGATGGCGATGTTTGTTCATATTGCGGCTCACACAGCTCCCCCCCCCCCCCTCATGTTATTAGTTCTGATTCACTACAAGGTGCCTGTTGGGGAGGGAGGGGCTGGGGTGGTGGATGTCTCCCTTGCAGTTTTTCCCGCTTCCTTCACCATGGTGCTCTACTTGGAGGCTTTATCCTCAACCACTTTCATGTAAGTGGACACTATGGCAGCACAGACATACCATATTTTGTTGCTTGAAGGGAATGGAGACCGATGGAGGAGAGCATTATTCCCCAGGGCCTCATGGGCAGGTCTGTGGGGGTTTTGTGTTACGGGTCTGACCAAAAGTGTGTGCCCCTAGCTGCGGCTAGGTGTTTTTCTTTTCAATTTTTATTATCAAGTTTACTTTTCTAGTTTACAAGTCATATGGATTCCTATTACGCTTCTTTTATCCTCAGGATACGGATGGATATCTCTGGACTGCACCGAACTCTGACCGCCCCTGTGTTGTTTGGTGCCGTTCTGGGGGTTGTCTCTCTGCCTTGTGGGAGACTTTCCTAGAACTTAATGGGTTTTGTTTGGGGTCTAGGCACGCCAAGTTCCACAGTGGTTGTGCGGGGTGGGAGGGGCTTGGGTTGTTGTTTTTTTCTTGTTTTATAGTGTTATTTTTTACTATAAGACAGATGAGTGACAATGTATGTTATCCAGGGGTGCTATGGATTTGGGCCCTGCCACTGCTCTGCCCGGATCCATGGCGGACCCATAGGTACAGTGTATTGATGATGATGCCGGCCTCCCTGTGTCCTGCTGACCGTAACTTAATCCTTGCATATTTATATCCTCCCATGCTATGGCCCCCCTGAGAATTCTTTCCTGGAATGTCCGGGGACTGGGCGATAAAATAAAGCGCTCCCTAGTGTTTGATTATATTAAGAAATACAACCACCACATCTGCATATTGCAAGAAACACATCTAGTGGGGAGTAAGATAATGAGTCTCAAACGCCCTTGGGTGGGGCGGCATTTTCATGCCACCCACTCTGGCTACTCACGTGGAGTCAGTATTTTGACTCATAAGTCCCTTCAATTTGAGTTGCTGGATGTTAAGCTGGACCCTGGGGGTAGGTATGTACTAATTCATGCAATTATTGATACGGTTGAGATGGTAGTGGTGGGCATCTACTTACCACCCCCAGCTGACATGTCCCTAATCCATAACCTTATCCCCCTCTTAGCTCAATATCCCACAGATAATGTCCTTCTGGCAGGGGATTTCAATATAGCGCCGGATCCGTCCCGCGATAGACTTACACCCGACCCAGCCACAGACTCTTCCCTATCCAGATGGGCAGGTATATTTGGTTTTGAGGATGTGTGGAGATGGAAATACCCTAATGAACGCTCATACACATGCTGCTCCCTTTCACACAATACGCTATCTCGCATTGATCTCATCTATGCCAGTGGCAGCCTTTTGCCTAAGATTAGAGAGAACAAGATCCTCCCCAGAGGAATATCGGATCATTTACCGATGTTCTGTGTTATACAAGCGGCGACACCCCCTGCTGACAGAATCTGGCGTCTGTCTAGATTTTGGATAAACCACCCGACTATAGAGTTTGAGATGGCCACCTTGATTAGACAATACTGGTTGATAAATGCTAGCTCAACTTCGCCGGGTAATGACTGGGATGCATTTAAGGCCTATATCAGAGGATGTTATATGTCTTCTATTGCTACGGAACGTAAAAATAACCAGCTTATACTTGAGGAGGCGGAGGCCAAGGCTCAGACTCTTAAATCTGACTTTGCCCTCATGGCTAACCCCATCACAGGTCAGGAAAGCAGCATATAGGGAGGTTCTGCTTCTTAGGGTGGCCAAAGTCAATAAAAGACAGTTAGTTCAATCACAAAAAATATTTGAACAGGGGGAGAAGACGGGGAGACTGTTAGCCTGGCTTGCTAAAGAACAATCCACGGCCCCCACTATAGCGAGAATTGAGGCGACTGACGGAACAATAAAGACAGACCCATCAGATATAAACACATGCTTTATGGAATTCTACTCCAATCTGTACTCATCAAGAGCAGTATACTCTGAAGAAGAGCTATCTGGGTTCTTGGATGAAGTGGAATTTCCTACTCTGACCCCTGAGGCAAGGCAGTCCCTGGATAGTCCAATCACATTAGAAGAGGTCCAAATAGCCTTGGGCTCTTTACAACCAGGTAAAACTCCTGGGGTGGATGGATTCCCTCCTGAGTTTTACCAGCAATATGCTGAGGAAATGGCTCCAAGAATACACAACATGTTTGTTAAAACGCAAAGGGAGGGAGTCCTCCCCCCTTCTATGGCACAAGCAATCATAGTCGTAGTGCCCAAACCAGGGAAAGATCCCCAACTGTGTTCATCCTATAGGCCCATTTCCCTGTTGAACTCTGATGCAAAAATTTTAACTAAAATACTCGCCAGGCATCTCAATGAGGTAATACTGACATTAGTGCACGAAGATCAATTGGGGTTCATGCCGGGCAAGGGCACAGACATTAACCTCCGGAGACTGTATGCGGTCTTGGCCTCGGGAATTGGAGACGTTGACCAAGCAGTAGTGGCCTCCCTAGATGCAGAAAAAGCTTTCGATTCCGTGGAATGGAAATATCTGTGGGAGGTCCTCCGCAGATTCGGATTCGGTCCTGTCTTCATCTCCTGGGTTGAGGCAGTGTACAGATCCCCGACGGCCAGGGTACGTACTGGAGCGGTCCTCTCTCTGTCTTTCCCCCTTCGTAGGGGAACAAGGCAGGGATGCCTGTTATCCCCGGGGCTCTTTGCACTGGCGATAGAGCCCATGGCTATCCTTATTAGGTCCACCTCACAAATACAGGGTATTACTATAGGTCCACTACAGTAAAAGGTGTCATTGTATGCGGATGACACCTTGTTATATCTTAAAGATGACGGACAATCATTGACACAAGCGCTTCAGGTTATAGATAGGTGTGGGCGATACTCAGGAATATGTATTAACTGGGGAAAAACAGTATTGTTCCCACTCCACTCTGGGTTTGCTCCTTTGCATTTGGACGCACAGCTTTGCCGGGTATAACAGTTCAGATACCTTGGCGTAGAGATACACAGAGACCTTCGTTAGTTCATTGGCCTGAATCTGACCCCGGTGATGTCTCGAGTGACCCACCAATTTTCTTCATGGAAATCCCTTCCCCTTAGTCCAGTGTGCCGCGTAAACTTAATTAAGATGTCCATCCTGCCCAAATTCACCTATTTGTTCAGACAAACTCCTGTACCCATACCTCTTTCCTTCTTTGCCAAGTTGGACAGTTTGGTCATTTCCTTTGTATGGAATGGAAAGGCCCCTAGAATCGCAAAAACAACATTACAACTACCGATTACGCTGGGAGGCTTGGCACTCCCATGTTTCTTAAAATATTATTGGGCGGCAGTCCTGGTGACGTTAAAGTGGTGGCTCGCGGAGGAGCCCTCTAATCCGGCATCCGATGTGGAGGCCGCGTTACTTGGTTCCTACTCGGAACTACGGAACCTCATACATAGAGGGCCCCGCTCCAATCCCAAAATATCAGTGCCCACGAAAACGACCATTAAGGTGTGAGACACAGTGAAAGCGAAACTAGAGAAACAAAATACGTGGTCCCCTGTGACACATCTTTGGGGTAACCCGCGGTTGAGTCATTTTCAGTCAATCCCAGATCCCGTCATATGGGCTAGATACTAGATACGGAATAGTTGCTCTTGGTGATATTGTATCGCAGGGACAACTGATAACGTTCGATGATCTGAAAGGTAGAAAAGGCCTCCCAAACCGGTGTTTTTTAGATTTCTCCAGATAAGACATGCATTTCGCTCCCAGTTTCCCAGCCCGATAACTCTGCGGATGTCGGATTTGGAAACTGAACTTCGTGCATCTGAAGGCACTAGACTACTCTCGTCTATTTATAACAAACTTACCCTGTTGGACACATCTAGAGTCTCACAACTGCTGACAACCTGGCAGCGTGACATCCCTGACCTGACTGAAGATGACTGGGAGGAGGGGGTGCAGAAATACCTAACTCTGACCATCTCCTCTAGGGATAGATTTACCCAATTAAAATTTCTACACCGGGATTATTAATCTCCATCGCGCCTTGCAAAAATGTTTACAAATAGAACAGCCACCTGTCCCAGATGTGGCTCAGATGATGCAGACTTTTATCATACTGTGTGGACATGTCCAAGGATAGTGGTTTTTTGGAAGACAGTCCTGGACGATATTAACTCGGTGGGCAAAATCAGGGTCCCCTACAGCCCTCTCCCCCTCCTGCTGGGCATATGTGACTCTCTTGAGGCCCCCAAAAGGAAAAAATTATTTGTTTTTTACACTGCAATGTATGCCAGAAAGGCGATTCTGCTTAACTGGAATCAGCCTCAATCACCTACTAAACAACTATGGCTCTCTCTCATCAATGCAGCCCTGCCCCTATATAAACTAACATATATGGGAAGGAACTGCCTGAAAAAGTTTGATAGAGTCTGGGCGGGTTGGGTGGAGGCCAAACACCTGACTATTCCATAGATAAACTAAGTACTTTAACTTACACTCCTGGCTGTCCAATCATCCCTGCTTTAAGTAATTCTGCCCCGGACAAGGCCTCCCCGATACAAGGTTAATATATAACTAAGCTTGGAGGACCCCTGCTAGGCCTTCCTACCCGGGCCTCCCCCCCCCAACCCCCCCTACCCTTCCTCCCCCCTCACGGGGGTTTTTATAGCGACCTGGATTTGAAGTTTTACAACTCTACTCTTGCCATTAATTGTGCGGTTGAACTATATTATCTGCAGTGTACTTATTGACTTAATATGGTATGGACGATCATTGTACAATATCTGTCTTGAGCTAATGTAACTTGCTTTGTATTCTGTTTGTTTGAGATAAATAAATAAACTTTATGTTAAAAAAAAAAAAACAGATGGAGAGTGAGCCCTGTGTCCTAAATCTATTTTCTCTGTGTCAAATGTAAAACATCAGAGGTCTGTTTGGAACCGCAAAAAATGATAAAGAATAACACTGTAAAAAAAAAATGTGAATAATATGGTAGAACATAATACAAAAAAAAAAAAAATCAAATAACAAAAATAAAAAAACGATTGACCCAGTCCACTGCCCTACTGATAAAGTCCACTGCATTACTGACACCGTCCTCTGCTCTACTGACCAACACCATTTACAGTTCTACTGCCACCAGTGGCGGAACTACCAGGGTCGCAAAGGACACACTTGCAACCTGGCTCAGTTGTTCCGCCATCATGGGGGGGTGTTAAGATGGCAGGGAGGGGGCCCACTGCAGGACATGTGGGAGACCATACTAAAGGGCCCTGCGACAATAATAAAAGGCCCCGGGAACAGTGGGAAGAGCCCCGTGCCCGGAGGAAGGGCCCCAGCTGGCGGTCAGGGAGGGAGGCCCTTCATAGTTTCTTGCACCGGGGCCCTGAAGGTTCTAGGTACGCCTCTGACCCTAACAAAATTGTACTTGAAGAGAAGATACCCTTATGCAGGGTACACACGGTCGGACTTTTCGGCCGGACTGGTCCGACGGACCGAGTCCGGCGGACAATCCGATCGATTGTGGGCTTCATCGGACCTTCAGCGGACTTTCCCAGTCGAAAATCTGACGGACTTTAGATTTGAAACATGCTTCAAATCTTTACGTCGTACCCAGCCGGACCCAGAAATCTGCTCGCCTGTATGCTAGTCCGACGGACAAAAACCGACGCTAGGGTAGCTACTGGCTATCAACTTCCTTATTTTAGTCTGGTGTATGTCATCACGTACGAATCCGTGTGATCGTGTGTAGGCAAGTCCGTTTGTTCAAAAGTCAGTCGGAAGTCCGTCAAAAGTCCGTTTGAAAGTCCACTGGAAAGTCCGTCGGACAAGTCCGGTCGAAAAGTCTGACCGTGTGTACACGGCATAAGACTATTCAATTAGAAAGGAAAATACCCTAAAAATATTTGAACAGAAGAGAAACTACCCTAAAAACATTCAATCAGAAAAGTAAACCCAAGGATCTTTCAATAAGAAGAGAAACTCCCATAAGAACATTTATTCAGATGAGAAAATACCCTGAGAATATTCAACCAGAAGAGAATACCATTCGAAAATAAGTAAAGACTATTTTATTAGAAGAGAAGCTACCCTATGAATGTTCTATGATATCAGAAGAGAAAATACCCTAAAAGAATATTCAATTGGAAAAGACAATAAATATCTTAAGACCAGTGGTTTCCAAACTGCGGCCCTTTGCTTGCCTTTATTCAGCCCTTGGGGCACTATTCCTCCCACTGACAATTAACAATGGGGCATAAATTCCTGTCACTGACACCAACAGTGGGACTTTATTCCTCCCACTGACACCAACAATGAAGAACTATTCCTCCCACTGACACCAATAATGTGGCACTATTCCTGTCACTGATACCAGAGATGAGGCACTATTCATCCCACTGATACCAGAGATGGGGCACTATTCCTCTCACTGACACCAATGATGGGTTGTTGTTACTGACACCAGGAAATTTTCTACCCCCACTGGCCAAAACCCGGCCCCTCCAAATTCTTAAAGAGGAAGTAAACTCTGATGGGTTTTACTTCCTCTTTATTCCCCTGCAAAGTAAAAGCATCACAAAACAGCCCATTGTGTGGCACTTACCTTCAAACGAAGCCCGCAATGTCCCTGCTGTGGTTGAAGCATCCATCTTCACCCCTCTTCCTTCCAAGGCCGCGGACTCCGGCTCTGTGACTGGCCAGAGCCACGTGACATCACTCCTGTGAGCCGCCAGTCACGACACATGCTGGGGAAGAAACGGCACGGAGGCTCGTGTCTTCACTGAGGTGCACGTTTAGGAGATATTTTCAGTACATATAGGTAAGCCTTATTATAGGCTTACCTATATGTAAAAATGTCTCAGGGGGGTTTACAACCACTTTAAGTATAGTATATTGGCCCTTTTTTTTTTTTTTAGAAAGTTTGGAGACCCATACCATAGACCAGTGATGGTGAACCTTGGCACCCCAGATTTTTTGGAACTACATTTCCCATGATGCTCAACTACACCGCACAGTGCATGAGCACCATGGGAAATGTAGTTCCAAAACATCTGGGGTGCCAAGGTTCGCCATCACTGCCCTAGACCATCTGATAAGAAAAGAAAATACCCTCCGACCATTTAAATGAAGAGAAATGAAGGGAAGGGAAGCTACCCTACGAATATTCTATCAGATGAGAAAATACTCTAAAGCCTAGTATACACGATCAGAAAAATCAGACAGAAAATACCTCCTTCGAATCAATTGTCTGATGATCTGGTTGTTAGTACACGGCTTTCGAGGGCCGATCACGACAGTTCATGCAAAATTATTCAAAATGACAAACACGGAAATGTTTCTTATACAATACAAGAACATACAATAATCAGTTTAGTATTAGTCTGAGAACAATTTGGAAGACTAAGACCACACATGATCGGAAACATCAGAATACAATACAACACATTACATCACTTTCAAAGTTGTATTCTGTTGTATGAGAATTTTCGTAACTTTTTCATTTTCCATATTAGGATAGCATTGAAAAAAAAAAAAAAATGGACAATAATTCGTCATTCTCATTATTTGCGCAAAGCTTAAAAGTATTCATTCAGAAGAGAAGATACCCCAAGAAAATTAAGCTGGCCTGGGCAACTATGGCTGCCAGAGCCTAACAAAACTTGTAGATTAGGGGTCTCCAAACTTTCTAAACAAAGGGCCAGTGTACTGTCCTTCAGACTTTAGGAGGGCCGGACTGTGACCATTGGAAGTAGAAAAGGTCCTGACATCAGTGGGAAAAACAATGCCACATCTTTGGTGTCAGTGGGAGGAATTGCGCCCATCGTTGTCATCGAGAGGACGTGTGCCCGTTCATTAGTGTCAGTGCGAGGAATTGCGCCCCTTCATTATTGTCAGTGGGGGATATTATGCCATATTATTTGCATCAGTAGACAAAATAATGCCGCAAGGGCCAGATAAAAGCAAGCAAAGGGCCGCATCTGGCCGGGCTGCAGTTTGGAGACCGCTGCTGTAGATGATCAACAATCGCTAACATCTCTATTTTTAAAAGAGAGAGCTGCAGACGGGACAGAATGGTGGTACTTACTTCTTCCTTGAGGTAGTCGTATTCCTGAGCGTTATCTCGCGATGCTGCCCAATTCTTCTGCTTCCTTTTCATACTTCTGTCAAACACATTGAAGACGCTCTCTGTCCTGGAGGTGGTCGCCGCTCTCACAGTCATATAGTGACTGTGTACTAAGTTAGGATTAGAGCTGTGCCATCTACTGGCACCAAACCCTCTATGGGCGCCTCTGGAAAGCAGAAGGGAGCAGCGCTTGCAGAGTAGGAGTCCCGCCACTGTGCCTGGGGCCATGATCAATCGGGTGACAAAGCTGGCTTCCTCCTCTTCTGTCACAACTAATCATACAATGTACAAACAACCTGCATACTGTCCTACTTGTATTACTATGTGCCGTCACACAGGGATTCCCGATAATCTACCCTCCAAAATGCCCTAGGAAAAAAAAATATATATATGCATATTTACAGTAGATAGATAGATAGATAGATAGATAGATAGATAGATAGATAGATAGATAGATAGATAGATAGATAGACACAGAAAGGAACTGCTCAGCAATCCAACTGTGTTCAGTCTAGAACATAACTTAGTAATATGTGTATGTAAAGAGCTCACTAGCTATGAGCTTTGTGATCTATGGAGCAGAAGGAAAAGCTCAGCCATACATGTATGTAGAATATATAAAGAAGATCAGTGATACATGTATGTATATAGATTAAGCACAAGCTCAGGCGTGTTCGCAAACAGCATATGCAGAGCCTGCCAGGAAGTCGGCACTGCGGAGAGCTAATCACAAGTAGTGAGACATTGTCCCGATGTGCAGAGATCAGGAAATGTCTCACTGCTTGTGATTAGCGCTCCGCAGTGCCGACTTCCTGGCAGGCTCTGCACGTGTTGTTTGTGAACACGCCTGAGCTCATCCTGAATAAAGATCAGTGATATATGTCCTAAATCCTAAATGTACATAATATAACTGGGTACTGACATTTCTAGGTAAAGTTGATCCAGGGAATATCTGATTGCCTCTCGGGGGATCAGGAAGGAATTTTTTCCCCTGCTGTAGAAAATTGGATCATGCTTTGCTCGGGTTTTTCACCTTCCTCTGGATCAACTGTGGGTATAGGATTGTGTATATGGGATTGTATATATATATTTTTTTTTTAACTAGATTGACTTGTGTCTTTTTTCAACGTAACTATGCATGTATAGAGATCAGTGATACATCTGTGTATAAAGATCAGTGATATATGTATAAAGATGAGGTCGGTGACACGTGTATGTATAGAGATCAGTGACACGTGTATGTATAGAGATCAGTGACACGTATATGTATAGAGATCAGTGACACGTGTATTGATAGAGATCAGTGATACGTGTATGTATAGAGATCAGTAATACGTGTATGTATAGAGAGCAGCGATTCGTGTATGTATAGAGAGCAGTGACACGTGTATGTATAGAGAGCAGTGACACGTGTATGTATAGAGAGCAGTGACACGTGTATGTATAGAGATCAGTGACACGTGTATGTATAGAGATCAGTGACACCTGTATGTATAGAGATCAGTGACACGTGTATGTATAGAGATCAGTGACACGTGTATGTATAGAGATCAGTGACACGTGTATGTATAGAGATCAGTGACACCTGTATGTATAGAGATCAGTGACACGTGTATGTATAGAGATCAGTGACACGTGTATGTATAGAGATCAGTGACACGTGTATGTATAGAGATCAGTGACACCTGTATGTATAGAGATCAGTGACACGTGTATGCATAGAGATCAGTGACACGTGTATGCATGGAGATCAGTGACACGTGTATGCATAGAGATCAGTGACACGTGTATGTATAGAGATCAGTGACACGTGTATGTATAGAGATCAGTGATACATGTATGTATAGAGAGAAGATCAGTGATACATGTATGTATAGACAACAGTGAGTGACACAAGTAAAGAGAATAAATCAGTGACACAATATGTATGTCTAGAGATCAGTGACACATGTATGTATAGAAAGCAGTGAGTGGCACATGTTTAGAGATTAGATCAGTGACACATGTATGTATAGAGAGAAGTAAGTGATACATGTATGTATAGAGAGAAGTAAGTGATACATGTATGTATAGAGAGAAGTAAGCGATACATGTATGTATAGAAAGCAGTGATCTATGTATGTATAGAGATCAGTGACACATGTTTAGAGATTAGATCAGTGACACATGTATGTATAGAGATCAGTGACACATCATGTATGTCTAGTATGTAGAGAGAAGTACACACAGGTCGGTGTCCGGCTGAGTCTCAGTGTGATGTGATGAATGAGGACATCTCTCCCCGCAGACAAGGACACAGACACTCGCAGTGAAGGGGTGTGGTCACAGGCGGCCTCCGTAGCCGGGGTGAGAGGTCAGAGCGGGGCATTGTGGGAGATAAACACATGGTCGGTTCTGCTGCCTATATCTAGGTATAGGAGGGAGCGGTGCGGGGAGAGGTGAGAATCCGGACTTCTTATATATAAAGTGCGCTAGAAAACACGCGCTGGTGCAGGGAACTCTGGGACTTGCAGTCCATTGTAGCCGGTTGTGGATAGTTCCGGCGACTTTGCTCTTGAAGGAACAGAGACCAGAGTGAGAAGCATTGGAGCTGTAAAATGTATCTTCCTGAAGCGCAGCTAGAGTTGCCACCTTATCTCTTTAAACCAGAACAAGTACCAATTACACAGGTTCTGAGGCTGGTTAAGGTGGTAATTAAACTCACTTGGTTCCTTATCTGCATTAAATTAGCCTCAGAACCTGTGTAATTTATATGTGTTTGGGTTTAAAGGGATGAGGTGGCAACTCTAAGCGCAGCAAACCTCTCAGATGTGAATAATACAAAAAAAAAAAGTCTAGTAGGCGGCAGGCCTCCTCATTAGATTGAACTCATGGTATAGATCAGGGATCCTCAAACTACGACCCTCCAGCTGTTGCGGAACTACACATCCCATGAGGCATTGTGAAACCTTAATGCCCCGTACACACGGTCAGACTTTCCGACGGAATATGTGCGATCGGATTGTGTTGTCGGAAATTCCAACCGTGTGTGGTCTCCATCGGAATTTCCGACACACAAAGTTTGAGAGCAGGATATCAAATTTTCCGACAACAAAATCCGTTGTTGGAAATTCTGACCATGTGTGGTCAATTCCGACGCACAAAGTGCCACGCATGCTCAGAATATAAACAGGAGTTTATAGTCCCGACGTACGTGTTTTACGTCACCGCGTTCAGAACGATCGGATTTTCCGACAACTTTGTGCGACCGTGTGTATGCAAGACAAGGTTGAGGCAACATCCGTCAGAAAAAAAACAGGGATTTTGTTGTTGGAATGTCCGATCAATGTCCGACCGTGTGTACAGGGCATAACATTCACAGACATGGCTAGGCATGATGGGAATTGTAGTTCTGGAACAACTGGAGGGCCGTAGTTTGAAGACCCCTGGTATAGATACAAAAAAGTCACTTCTAGCACTAATAGGTCTTCTAAGGTGAAGAGTAACAGATGTCATATAAAATGGTGGTGTGAAAGGTATAATATGGTATCCCAGAACTAGGTGGATGCTGCCTTCCTCAGATGGGGTAATCCGAAAGGAACTACAAGGCCTAGCTCTGAGGAAGGGGATGCGCCCCCGAAACGCGTTAGCTGTACCCCGTGTTCTGTGCATGTCCATGCACTGTGTTTATGGCCTTTTGTCAGTTGCATTTTGTGAGTACCTATTTTTATACAAAAAATTCTTATTATTAAATTATCTCTGGTAATGCACTAGGTGTGTGCGCCTTCCATTTCTGTTTTTCTTGAACTCATGGTATGCCTGCAGTTTTTACAAAGTAACTAAATTCCTGGAATTCTGCTTTATTAAATGCACTCCATCAATAAAATAAAAAATGTGCACTCATTCCATTTTTCCATTGGAGCCCACAGAGCATAGCATGCACAATCAGTACACCATGGGTGCAATGCATAGGCTCCAGCATTGTTTTCATCCCAGCCCCTGGTCCTTATTGAGGTACTGACCTACCATTATGGACCTAGAGCAGGGATATGCAATTAGCGGACCTCCAGCTGTTGCAAAACTACAAGTCCCATCATGCCTTTGCCTCTGGGTGTCATGCTTGTGGCTGTCAGAGTCTTGCTATGCCTCATGGCACTTATAGTTCTGCAGCAGCTGAATTGCTGCCCGCTAATTGCATATCCCTGCCCTAGAGGAAGGACACAATGGATTGCAAATGTTGTGATATCACCGCACTTGTGCTTCACTGAGTTTTATGAGTCCCTCTGCTGCAGTGGCATATGGGACTTGTAGTCTTTGCATTCACAGATCCGGTGACTGAATGATGGAGCCATGCTAAATTCAAAGCAAATTAGCTGTGTGCAAGGAGTAGTGCTTGCGAGGTAAGTGGGGGTGGAGACTGGAGAATGTGATCACCCTAAGACCCCATTCACACAGGGGCAACACGACTTGCAGGTCGCCTCACCGAGGCGACCTGCACACGACTGCCCGGGCGACTTGCAAAACGACTTCTGTATAGAAGTCTATGCAAGTCGCCCCAAGTCGCCCCCGAAGTCGTACAGGAACCTTTTTCTAAGTCGGAGCGACTTGCGTCGCTCCCCTTAGAACGGTTCCATAGCACAGAACGGGAGGCGACTTGTCAGGCGACTAGGTCGCCTGACAAGTCGTCCCTGTGTGAATGGGCTCTAAATGTGGGTGTAACATGGTCAGAAAGGTGGGTTGTGCTTTTAATACAACTAAACTCCTGACAGCAAAAGCAGCACACATGATACATTATTAGGCACATGGTTAACCCTTAGATTTTAAAGGAGTTGTAAAGGCAGAAGGTTTTTTTTTATCTTAATACATTCTATGCATTAAAATAAAAAGCATTCTTTGTGCAGCCGCCCCACTCAGCCCCCTTAATACTTACCTGAGGTCCATCTCTGTCCAGCGGTGTCTTAGCCGTCCAGATACTCCCCCCTGATTGGCTGAGACACAGCAGTGGTGCTATTGGCTGCCGCTGCTGTCAACCAAAGTCAGCTAGCCAATCAGGGGATAAAGTGGGTGGGGCCGGGTCGAAATCCAGACTGAAGGGGATCAAGAAGGCTATTATCAGTGAGGTGGCTGGAGTCGTGTGACATCACTCCCGTGTATGGCGTGGGAGCCAAGGGGTCACGGCATGGGCACTATAGATCGTGCCCTTTCTTCCGTGCGCATGCGCCAATGATGTCGGCGCAAGTGTATATGGCGAATATCACCTAAACCGTACAGGTTTAGGAGATGATATATATATATCATAATTTGTAGGGACTATAACTTTCATGCAAACCAATTAACATACACTTCTTGGGATTTTTTTTTTACCAAAGACATTTAGCAGAATACATTTAAGGTTTAATTTATAAAAAATTCAATTAAAAAAAATTTAAAAATTATTGGACATGTTTTATAACAGAAATTAGAAAATATTGTTTTTTTGTTTTTTTTAAACATTTAGTTTTTTTTTTAATTTTATATAATAAGAAATAAACCCAGTGGTGCATCAAATACAAACAAAAGACAGCTCCGTTTGTGTGAAAAAATTATATAAATTTCATTTGTGTACAGTGTTGCATGACCGAGCAATTGCACCACAATGCTGAATAGCAAAAAGTGGCCTGGTGATGAAGGGGGTAAAACCAAATGGTTAAACAGGCTTGTTTTGATGAGATGTGTAGCCTCTTGACCTTCGGAAGATTTACCCCCTTCATGTTTTTTTTTTTGCAAAACAGCACTGTGTTACTTTAAATGACAATTGCGCGGATATGGAATGCTGTACCCAAATACAATTTATGCCATTTTTTTTACCACAAATAGAGCTTCTTTTTGGTGGTATTTGATCACCTCTCCGAGTGACTGACAATTAAAAAGAAACAATATTTTTTACTTTCTGCTATAAAATATATCCAATAAAAAAATTAAAAAAATCGAATTTCTTCATCAATTTAGGCCAATATGTATTCCGCTACATATTTTTGTTAAAAAACCCCACAATAAGCGTTTTTTAATTGGTTTGCGCAAAGGTTCTAGCGTCTTCAAACTATGGGATATATACTGGAATTTTTAATTTTTTTTGCATTAGTAATGGTGATCAGCGACTTATAGCAGGACTGCGATATTGCTGCAGACATTCTGACACTTTTGACACTTTGTGGGAACCAGTGACACTAATACAGTGATCAGTGCAAAAAATATATACACATTCACTGCACTAATCTTGGGTGATCAAAGGGTTACCTGTGTGCCCAACTTGTATTTTTTTTTGAGTGTACTATTTTGTGGTTTTGCTAAGGGATGTGGTGGATTTTATTCCCTCCCTTTATTCCCTGTATTTTTTTTTTTGAGTGTACTATTTTGTGGTTTTCCTAAGGGATGTGGTGGATTTTATTCCCTGCTTTGCAGGGAATCAAAATCCATCACTGACAGGACAGTGCTCTGCCTTGTTTACATAGGCAGAGCTCTGTCCTGTCTCTCTCCTCACTGATCAGCAGGTACCGGCGGACATCCATTGGCCGGCTCCAGCTGATCGATTTGTGCTGTGTCATCAGTGGCACGCGCCCCCCTACCCAGGAGTGCCAGATCACGTAATAGGTATGGGATCTGGCACAGAAGAGCCGCTCTGCCACTGTACATCTAAGTGATGCGGTTGGCAAGCAGGTATTTTTCTGTACTAATATATGTCTTATTTATTAAAGCTATTTGTATTTTTGTTTTGTCTTTTAACATTTGAAGGTCTGTGGGAAGAAGAAATTATTAGCTTAGTCGTCTGTTCTAATATTTGTCAAAATGTCATCAAAGAAAGAGCTCGCAATTGACCAGCGGTTCAGCCGGGTCACGAAGGATCCCAGATTTTGGGAGATGCCCGAAAAGGAGAAGAAAATAAAAATCGACAAGCGCTTTCGATCGATGTTCCACGACAAAAGGTTCAGTGTAAACTATACAGTGGATAAACGAGGACGGCCTATAAACCACAATACCAAAGAGGACCTAAAGCGCTTCTATGATCTCTCTGATTCGAGTGATGGAGAATCTTCTGAAGAAGAAGCCGAGTCCAAGAAAGGGAAACAAAAGGCTAAGCTAAAACAGAAACCCAGTGCACAACCCAGCAAGACGTCTGAAAAAGGCCAGAAAGAAAAGAAAAAAGTTAAGGCAAAGAGTGAGCCAGGTAACAGTGCTGGCAGTAAAATAGTTAAAGAGAATAAGTTATGTGAAGGAAAAAACAAGAAAAAACCTGAATGCCTTGAGACCGATAAGAAAACAATAATGAATATTGCACCGGCCAAGAAATCTGTTAAAGAGATGGAACAGGAGGAATCTGAAGAATCAGGTATATTTTATACATCTGTAATGACAGCAGCTTTGTTTCACTGGGGGGAATTTACTAAAACTGGAGAGTGCAAAATCTGGTGCAGCTCTGCATAGAAACCAATCGGCTTCCAGGTGTTTTTTTTTTTTTTTTTTTTTTTTTTGTCAAAGCGTAATTGAACAAGCTGAAGTTAGAAACTGATTGGCTACAATGCGCAGCTGCACCAAATTTTGCCCTCTCCAGGTTTTAGTAAATGCCCCCACTGTCTCTTGCAGTAGTCTGCCTCATGTGAGAGTGCTTTGTGCAGGTAGCCAGAGCCCAAACTGCAGAGTTTAAACTGGCACCAATCAATACTATTGTGCCTTCAGAATCCAATCCATACGATGCACTACTAACATTGAGGGCAATGTTAACCCCCCCTTTTTTTTTTTTCCTCCAATGTGCTGGATAACAAATACCGTAGTTAACTGTAGTGAAGTATATGCCACCCGTTTAAAGTTTACTTGATGCCAGATAGTATAGTTTGTTACACCTCTGGCTTTGCTGTGTAGGAGACCCCATACAAGGAAATAGAGGGGGCCACTTCAGGCTCTAGTTGGTCATTATATGCTGACAATGGCTGGGAGTGCAGGCAGGGAAAGAACTTGTTTTAGCTCCAAAGAAGTTAATGAAAAAGGAGTCCCAGGAGCCGCACATCACACAAAACCCTTATGTAAAGAATGGACTTCTCCTAGACTCCATGCAGGCCACGCCCCTGACATGTTTCTCCCCATCCAAGGGGCTTCGTCATGGGAATCGTAAAGGTCTGTGGAAAAAAATATATTGGCTTAGTCGTCTGTTATTCTAATATTTGGCAAAAAAGTCAGCAAAGAAAGAGCTCACAACTGACCAGCGGTTTAGCCTAGTCATGAAGGATCCCGGATTTTGGGAAATGCCTGAAAAGGACAAGAAGAAAATAGGATTTGCGTGAAGTGCGGCTCCTGGGACTTCTTTTCCTTCTTTGACTGCTATGTAGGAGAAGCACAGCTCTCCTGCTGCAGTGCTGGAATTATAGCGAGAGCTGATCTGTAATCCGGGATGTGTCATACACCTCATTACAGTTACTTATTGGTTACTAGCAAAAAAAAAAAAAAAGTTCAGCTCTAACATTAGAAGCATAAGATTGAATCCTAGTCTGTCTGGATTTAAAGTAAAACGAATAGCTAAACAATAAAACTACTTTAAAATGCTGCCTTTCCATTGCCCTGCATACATTTTGTCCATTAATCTGAATAGAAATTTTTCCATTTTCCCCCATGTTTTTGGTGCACTTGTGTGACCACAACGTTCTGGCTTCTCTGTGTAATTAAACAGCTAATTGGGGGGGGGTATAGACTCTCCTCCTCGTTCAGTGGCTACAGCAGTGGACCCCAGTAGGTGACGTCACTGTTCTATGGAATTCGCCCTCATTGGTCGTACATTTGCAATAAGAAGCCAGGGCTTTGCAGTCACATGATTACAGAAGTAGTAGAAAAAATTGTATTACAAAAGAAAAAGGTATTTACATTTTGATTCATGCTAAAAATGGTGTGTGTGGGAAGGTAAAATTTTTAAGTAATGGTTTTTATGAAAATCCAAACTGAATGAAATTTAGTCTGCTAAAGCACTCTTTATTATGACAGCTTCATTTTTCTATGGAGCCAGTTCCCTTTCCACAAATTGAGGTTGTCAAGTACATCAATACATTAATTGAAAAAAGGAAAACAAAAGTAGAAAAATGAATAATATTTATTACAAAAATGTCAAAATCTTAAAAATAGGGAGTATACACTTGGGGTTGCCATCAGAAATCATGGGGCCATGTACAGCCTACCTGACCTATCCCCAGATGTACAAAAATTCAATTTTTAAAAAAATCATTTCAAAAAATGTTTTATTACAAATGTAAAAATTTTATTTTTATTATTGTTTTACAATTTTATTTTTTTCTACAACGTTGTTGGGGGGGGGGGGGTTGCATCGGATTGGATGAAATATTAGGGGGCTAAACAGACCCATAACATCTCACCTTTTGAGACAGAAAAGGGAATTGAGGATAGAGGTTCTTTGGTTCCTTTCTCTGTAGACCTCAGTTGCACTCAAGATCAATGAACAGCTCTTTCCCCCACTCTCCATCTGTCTGTTGCAGTCAGCGGGAGGGGGCAGCTGGCGGCGCTGCGGGGGGGACGAGTTGGGGCCCGGGCACACGGGGAGTCAGACGTGGCCAGCACAGGGAGGGGGATTGGTGCAGCGGGAGGGGAGGGCAATTACAGAAGGATGCACTGTGTTTGTGCCTCTTCTTCCAGCAGCTGAAAGCTGGCCGGAGGTAGAGGGGGAGAAACCGGCTTTCAGCTGCTGGAGATATAGACACAATACATTGTTCTGTAATTGTTCTCGTCCCGCTGCACCGATCCCCCTGCTCTCCAGGCCTCTCTATGTGCCTGGGCCCCCTACAGAAGGCCCGGTGTACTCCCCTATTGGTGGCCCTGTATACACTACCCTGAAGGGTAAAATCAATGCCACAATTGTTGACTTTGTTTTGGATACATCTCTACCAACAATTGTAACTACATCAAATATAGGGTGGCATTAAAGATGTAACATACAAATCAAAAAATATCCTCCGACATACATGGTATGCATAATTCTAACAAATCCCATATGTCTACATGTTTTTCGGGTGTTCTGAAGAAGCAGGCAAGACCCAAGAAATGATGTACATTTACAATTGTTGGTAGACATGTATCCAAAGCACAGTTAACTATTTGTGCTATTGATTTTATCCTTCAGGATAGTGCATACTCCTCAGGATAAGTCTGAACATTGGAGGAAAGCAGGCCGAGTTCCCAGCATAGCTAGAGAACTGACCATGGTGTGTTCTGCTTAATGTGGTCAGTTTTTTTTATAGCAAAGCACAGGTTCTGGCAGGCACACCAGGGACTTCACACAAAGGAAGCAATACAAAGAGAACAGGATACTTTTTCATACAAGCACATGGTACAGCAGGCATATTACAGAAATATCAAATGTTGGGTTTACATACTGTTTAATGATCATATGAGTCTGTGTGGCTTGATCTGTTACCCATGGTTTTTTTTTTTTTTTTTTTTTTTTTTTTAAATCCTTGGTTTGCAGGACTTGATGTTGAGAGTGATGAGGACAACAAAAATGAAATTTTTTCTGGTGAAGAGGATTCTGAAATGAGTGACGTTGACCTGAAAAATGAGGAAGATGAGGAGGAGAGTGAAGAAGATGACGAGGAGGATGATTCACAAGGTGACGACTCTGAAGAGGAGGAAGAGGATGATGCTAGCTCAGGGGAGGAAGAGGATAGTGATAGTGGTCCAGATTTGGCCAGAGGGAAGGGGAACATTGAAACAAGTTCTGAAGATGAGGATGATGATGATGATATGGCTGACACAGCAAATAAGGATACAGAAATTGAACATGACTGGAGAGAAATGGATAAAGATGCACCTCGGGGAGACCAGGTATAAGACACATGACGCACTGTTACCCTGTGAAAAGATCACCTTATTTGTCTAATCCTATACTTTCCAAAGCTACGGGAGACTTAAAGCGGAACTTAAGTTCCACTGTCACAAACGGCGAGCAGGCAGGCTCTTTATTGCATGTCTCTTCTGCAATAAAAGAAACTTTAATACCCCCACTCGCTTTCTCCTGCATGTAATCTGATCTGCACATGCGCAGCTCAGCTAACACCAGCAGCACTGTCTCTGTATGTCAGGATAACTGACTGCTGCACATGCCCAGGAGTGACGTCATCCGGTGCCGGCCAGTGAAGCTGGCTGTAAACTGGCACACAGGAGAGGATGCCAGTGAGGAATGAGACCATTGAAGCAAAGTTCTTTATCCAATTTAAATCAAACTACAGAGTATCAGAGTTTACCTATAGCTAATATTTTTTTTTTATTTTTGTATGAAGTGGGGAAGGATTAGGACCTCTGTTTAGTTTTTATTTCTGTCTGTGTCCCCATTGGGAAGATTCACATTTTCGATTTGTCCTGACAACAATTGTGATTGAAACAGTAAGTAATGAGTAATCCAAAATGCTACAGTTGTTACCGAAATGAAAGATGAGGGAAAATTTTCCAATGGTGGCTGCTGGTAACAACTATCCCAGACCCCTTTCACACTGGGGCGATTTGCAGGTGCTACAGCGCTCAAAATAGCGCCTGTAAAGCGCCCTGAAAGAGCCGCTGCTGTCTCTCCAATGTGAAAGACCCAAAGGGTTTCACACTGGAGCGGTGCGCTGGCAGGACACTAAAATAAGTCCTGCTAGCAGCATCTTTGGAGCGGTGTATACAACGCTCCTAAACCGCTTCTGCCCATTGAAATGGGGCAGCGCGGCTATACCACCGGCATAACGCTGCTGCAGCAGCGCTTTGCGGTGGTTTTAACCCTTCCGCGGCTGGTTTTGAACCCTTTCTTGGCCACTAGCGGGGGATAAAAGTGCCCCGCTAGCGGCCGAACAGCGCCGTGAAATTGGCGGTAGAGTGCCGCTAAAAATATCGGCGCTTTACCCCCGACGCACCCACCACCCCAGTGTGAAAGGGGCCTTAGAAAGCTACTAGCGTCACTTTACCAAGATTTCCTGTTGTATCTCAGGAAGGGGTTTTAATCCTTCCATATTCTATTCAATACTTTAAAAAAATGTGTAGAAAAATAGCTACTGGTGCATTTGAATATACACACATGAACAAATTTGTCTGACAATCAGTTTCCTGTAATTTTATGATTTTCTCCCATTGCTTATATTTTTAAATCACAAGGAATAATTTTGTATTTTTCAGTCTCAGTAGAGATTGATGACTTCACACTCATGGCATCTGATCCCAATGGTATTACTTGCTGCAGGAGAAGGACCTAAGCTTGTTACTTTTTTATTATAATACTGTCGCCTCTTAAAGTGCAGTTTAGCAGGAACCAGCCGAGATTTGAACCGTTAATGGGCAGGCTGAATGTACCAAGTTGATCGATTAATTTGGGTACAACCAGCCTGCTGGATTCTCTTGCGATTTATCGATAGTGGCTGCTATAGCCGCTAGTTATATTCACTGTCTTCTGCCAGCAGGGACAGCTTCCCCCACCGGGAGAAGACCATTGCCTGGCAGGAGGGATTCCCTCATCAGCACTGTCTGTGCTCACTGGAAGGAAGAGTGGAAAGATCCCTGGTGCCGCATATCCACAAAGTCCTATGGTGGTATGAGAGAGACCACCTCAGCCTGAGCTCCCACCAGGCCACGCCCCCAATGCGTTTCACTCCGCCCTTCAGAGCTTATTCATGAGGCTGCAGCATTACCCACACTATTCCCCATAGTGATCGAGCCTGAGAGGCACACTAAACAAATCATGGAACACTGTCTGTGTTGATGGGGGAACTAAGCTAATTTCTTTCCTGCAACCCGTGGTTTGGCACTCTTACCTTGTAGCACTGTGTCCTGGGTTCTGTTCCCACCAAGGACCCTATTTGCATGGAGCTTGATTCTGATTTTTTTCATACTTGTGTGGTTTTTCTTTTTTTCTCTCAAATCCAAAAACATACAAATAGTTTATTATACTTTCACTGAAATTATTCCAAGTATGTGCTCCTATGTACAATGGTGGTAGGGACATCAGATAGTAAGCTCCTTTTGGAGATGTGAATGGATTGTTGTTCTTTGGAAAGCACTGAAGATAAAATACTAGCCTATAGAAAGAGGAATTCTAATCAGCTATTTCCCTGGTTGATTGTCATGGAGTACAGTAATTTTTCTTGTGTTAGCAGGAGCACCTAGCAGTGTTACATTTGATCTGTTGGTTGACATCTTGTGTTTACTGTATATCCTCCCTTGGTAATTTAATATCCATATTTTTATTCAATGCAATAGATAACCAGAAGGCTGGCTGTGTGCAATATGGACTGGGACAGGCTGAAGGCTAAAGACCTACTTGCACTCTTTAACTCCTTTAAGCCCAAAGGAGGAATTGTTTTCTCTGTAAAGGTAAGGCATTAAGAATTTTATAATTTATGGTTTCAGTGCATTTAAATCCTTTGTTTTCAACTGGTGATTCTGCCAGCAACACCCTTTGTGTTCTAGGGTGACAATGTTCACTCACTGTACTGTTTCTATGAAGTAGCAGTGTCGTCACCCTTAGGACAGGAGGTGTGTTGGGACTACAGAACATGCCCCGCCTTCTCTTCTGATAACGGGGTGGGGGGGGTCTGTAGTCCTCAGCACTTCTCTTCTGATAACGGGGTGGGGGGTCTGTAGTCCTCTGCGCTTATAGGGATCTGTTTACTGAGGTTTTCTATTATTGGTTGAACTCAATGGACTTTTTTATTTTTAACCTTGCTATGTAACTATAATGCCGCGTACACACGGTTGGAATTTCCGACAACAAATGTTCGATGTGAGCTTGTTGTCGGAAATTCCGACCGTGTGTAGGATCCATCAGACATTTCCGACAACAAAATTTTGAGAGCTGATTCTCAAATTTTCCGACGCACAAAATTCCACGCATGCTCGGAATCAAGCAGAAGAGCCGCACTGGCTGTTGAACTTCATTTTTCTCGGCTCGTCGTACGTGTTGTACGTCACCGCGTTCTTGACGTTCGGAATTTCCAACAACATTTGTGCGACCGTGTGTATGCAAGACAAGTTTGAGCCAACATCCGTCGGAAATAAATCCAGGATTTTGTTGTCGGAATGTCCGATCGTGTGTACGCGGCATAAGAGTGCAACACAGGCAGACAGCGTCAAGTCATCAGCTCACCTGATTTCTGGCAGGTTAAAAGTAGTTTTTCTAAAGTGAGCAACTAAAAGAAGTTCATTGTTGGGGTTTATGTACCCTTTAACAAATTAGGTTTTATGATTACTAGACTGGCAAAGGGTGCAAACTATTTAAGAATACCTATACTAAGAGAAATACAAAGAGCACCATTGTATATGTAATTTTCATATGGGGAAATCAGAAATGGATGCTTTATATATCTGTCTTAGTTAATTCTTCCATTTAGTTTCAAATTCAAGATCAACTGATTGACATTTTTTAGGATTTGAAAAGTCCATGCTTTAGATGTGGGTGTGTCGGAATCGCTCTCCTCCATAATAAGCAGGGGTTTTCAGATCACTGACAGAACTTGGGAAGACTGGGAACCACGATAATGCCTGGATAAAATGAGCAAACTTTCTGATTTTAACACTGTTGCTGTTTATGCTGGATAGTAGTTTTAGTACACTAATTTGTTTCACTTGCTGCATGGAATTGTTCGTTAAAGCTGAACTCCATCCAGCCACAAAACTGGAATGCTGCAGTGATCTAAACAAATGCACAAAGGAACCAATATTCAAATATCAATACATATGCCTCTTGCACTTAAACAACATTTGTTTAGCTTAGATTTCACCTGTAAAATGGTTGTCTATAAAATCAATGAGCGCTAATGCTAGGCAGAGAAGGCTTCAGTTTTGCTATGTTGGAGTTTTGGGCCGGACCACATCAACTGTCGCATAAGCCTGTTCTGCAGACATTTTCATTGTGTTTTTTGGGTTTTTTTAATTATTTTTTTAGGATGTTATTTTATTGAGTTTACTAGGTTTGAGTAGCTCAAAGTGCACATCCATCACATCATAATCCCAGTTACACAATACAAAGTCAGAAATATCTGAAGAAATTATACACAGTGAGGCATGGTCTAGCAGGGACCCAGTGAGGTTAAATAGTAATAGGAAAATTTGTCCAAGGTCCTCACATTTTTCACATCCCACAGGCCAAGCTATCATTTCCCTAAACACGCAGAAAGCCTTTGACAGTGTTTAGTGGCTATATCTTCTATCTGTCCTCTGAAAATTTGGATTTGGCCCCAATTTACTTAAATGGGTGACTTTTATATACCGTCCCTTGAAAGAGAATATGGGTTAATACCACCATCTCTGAACCATTCCAGATTTTCAGGGGCACGAGGCAGGAATGCCCCATTTCATTTTTTTTTTTTTTCATATACAATCTTTTTATATGGATTATAAACTGAAGGATTTATCAATAAATGGTTGTGGAACAAATCATTTGAGTTTCCATTATTGCTTATGGGGAAATTTTGCTTTGATATGCAAGTGCTTTGGATTACAAGCATGTTTCTGGAATCAATTATGCTCGCAATCCAAGGTTTTACTGTATATACTTTCCTATTTACTAATGCTAGCAGCATGAGGATTTAAAATAATCAATGTTAATTGGGAGAGTGAAGTTCTACTTAAAACATACTTACCCGTATTTATCGGCGTATAACACGCACCGGCGTATAACACGCACCCCAAGTTTAGGAGGGCATTTTAAGGAAAAAATTTTTTAAGAGGGAAGTTTAAGGAAAAAAAACTTACATTTAAATGCCCATCAATGCAGCCTCATCAGTGTCCATCTGCAGCCTTGTCCATCATTGCAGAATGATCAGTGTCCATTTGCAGCCTTGCCCATTGTCATATGCAGCCTTGCCCAGTACAGCCTTGCCCATTGTCATATGCAGCCTTGCCCAGTGCTGTGTGCCGTTTGCAGTTGCCCATTGTCATATGAACCTTGCCCAGTGCCGTGTGCCATTTGCAGTGCTTCATTGTTTAAATCTGCCGCCATGATAGAGCCTGTGTACTCAGCTCGTCACGCCGCCCCGCCTCCCTGCTGTCTCTGGATGAGGAGCGAGCGCTGCCGAAAAAGACCGAGCTGAGTGTACTGTGTACTCGGCTTGGCTCGCAGTCCCGCCCAGTCCCGCCATTGGACGGAGTGTTATGTCCATCACAGGAGCTGGGCGGGACTGCGAGTGGAGCCGGGCACTCGGCTCGGTCTTTTTCAGCAGCACTCACTCCTCATCCTCTCACAGCAGGGAGGCGGGACGGCGTGACTGCGAGCGGAGCCAAGCTGCAGCTCGCTATTTTTCGGCGGCGTTCGGTATTTTGCGGCGGCGCTCGCTTTTTTTGGCACACAGACCGTGGGGATCGGCGTGTAACACGCACCCACGATTTTCCCCTGATTTTAAAAGGAAAAAAGTGCGTGTTATACGCCAATAAATACGGTAATCATAAAGGCCTGTCATGCTTTTTAACATTGATGCAAAACTCCTGGCTAAAGTTCTGGCCATGAGATTCAATAAATACAATGGGGGGGGGGGGGGGGCTTAGTGGGATCCCAATAATGGAAACTCAAATGTTTCGTTCCTTAACCATTTATTAATCCTTCAGTTTATAGTCCATATAAAAAGATTATAGCAAGGGGATTAGAAGCAAAATCCAGCAGGAGCTAGACGGTATAAAAGAGAAGAGCGGCGCCTCTAAGTGTAGCATTATGATTACATTCAATGAAGGCACAACATTTAGCAACTCGCGTGGTTTATGATTAATGGAGGCACATCTAAGTATGCAGGCATCTGGGGTAAAGCTGTCTGCAATCGTGACCGAGAAAACTACCCTGCAGTACAGCGATCCGAAAGCGACGCTTGAACCACTTGTGGATCACAGAGTGGAAGGGACGACGTCCGTGGTGGTGAGGAGGATGGTCTATACGTGGACAGCTTTACCCTGGATGCCTGCATACTTAGATGTGCCTGTTTTAATTATCAACCATGTGAGTTACATTTAATGAAGGTACAACATTTAGCAACTGTGTAGCTACACTTCGATTTGCCTTTCTTCTCTTTTATACGCAGTTGTGACATGATGCTACTTGTATATCAAGACATTGCTTTGTATATCAAGTCAGAATTTATTTAAAAAATGTAGCTCGTCTTGCAAAACGCTCTCAAACCAAGTTACTCTCAAGCCAAGGTTTTACTGTAATATTTAGTTGATTTAAACTTTTATTTTATTTTATTTTTTTTTCATTTCCTCAGTTACTTTCTGGTATCTTGCTTAGGCAAATGATGTCATGCATCCCAGGAGTCTTCAGGAGAGGAGGAGGGGTTTTCTCAGCTAAGAACACTCCCCTACATGCATGCTTAAGCTAAGGGCATATGGATTCCAGGAAGTAAATGCTACATTAATCATTTGCTCTTATTCAAGATGACTATGGCCAGAAATGCTAGGAGATTGTTTTTCAAAGTGATTTCTCCACAAAATAAAGCATAGAGACATGGATGGATGGAGCTTGCTTTGAATATTATGCCAATTGAGTAGAAGGTGGAGTACTAACTATTAGGGAATCCAGGATTTATTAGGGGGGGAAAGGAGGTAAATGCATCTTTTCGTTCCTCTACAGTTAACGGGTCCTCCAGTGCCTGATGATGTTTGAACTTTAGTCCTGGAAATGCAACATTAACAAAGTAGTTGTCCAAGTCAGCTTCCAAATAGTCAACGGTGGAGGAGTGTAGTGCTGAGTTGGTGGTCACAAAAATATCCAGTATGTAGCTAAAAATTGTGGACCCATTGAGGAGGGCATTTTGAGTACCACACCCAGGTTATATTCTGGATTATTGAGGTAGGCTAAAAGTTTTCCCGCCTTAATTCCAAACTCAAAGACCTTTTTGTTGGTGTTTATGGGCCCTCTTTTTATCCAGGTTTGATAAGTTGCACTGGATGGGGATTCTATATGGCAAGCTTTTGCCTGGACATCTACAGACTCCAACTCCCTAATAGTTCAGAATCTTAAAGGATGGCCCCTGTCCTGGGCATGAAGGAGCCCTACAACTTGGTATTAAAGGCATCCCACTTAAAGGAATAGGAGGAAGTCTGTGCATTGTCCAGCCAAAAGTGGAAATAGCCGTGGAGCTGGAGTTAATCAAACCAGTAGGGATTCAATCTTTACAGATATATTCCTTCCATATAGGGGCCACAAATGTCTATGGACAGTGGAGTATGGTTTGAGATTCCTCTAGGTAAGTATTCCACCCCTGCCACCCTAGATATTAGGTCGGTGCTGGCAAAAGCCATATCCTAAATGAGAAAAAGTACCATGAGAGTCAGTGTCCGGAGTAGGTAAGAGCTGTGTTATTTTTCCATCTCCACAATCCCATTACATAAAAACGAAGTTGCCATTCTACCATCCAGGGGTTGGATTTACCTACCCTCTCAAACGGTCAATCTGAGTCAATTTCAAAGCAAGCAGGGTCCTGTCATTAATAAAATCCCTAGAAGAGTGATTCAAGGGAATGTAAACATTCATTATAGTGAGACCTTTGCCTTCAATAGGAGGTTTATGAATAAAATATCTAAAGCAGGTGGTCCATTTTAAGGTATTTTCATTTTTTCTACATGAGAGATGGTAAGGTTCCTCAAATAGGCAGGACTGGAAACATTTAGATTCAGGTGGTCTTGCAGCTAGTGTTTCACAATGCAAGATTACCTTGGCACCTACATATTTGCATCAATGATAATTCATCCCTGGCCAGGCACAGTGTGCGATTTAATATTTCCGCCTGATTTGGAGGGTTGTGGTCTCCCAGGATTTTTTTACTTTGCAAACATTCTAAACTGTACAGGTATAATATGTTCATGCTTCCCATCTCTACATAGAAATATTTTGTTAGTCAGGGCTTAACATAAAAAAATCGACTTTAGATTTTCCTATGTGTGCTGCTTTGGTTGCTGTGAGCTGCACTATGCAGAAGAAGTATCCTAATTGAAATATTTCCCCTCATCTTCCTGTTCTATTGCCAACTGTAAAATTTTGGAGTACCACACTAAAGAGAGATGTCATGTCTTCTAATTTGGAATACAAATGGCAATAAAAAAAAAAACAAGGGTTGTAATGGTTTCTTACTATACCCCAAACTGTAAAAAAAAAGGTTTTGGCTATACAAAAATCACAAATAGCACTGATACTGTAAATGTGGATGTATTGCACGAAAAAGTAAACTTCAGTTTTCAGTAACCAGTTTGTTGAATCCCTCAGATTTATCCTTCAGAGTTTGGAAAGAAAAAACTGAAGGAAGAAGAACTTCACGGACCCTCGGAATTGAAGAATGTTTCAGAGGATGCTGCGAAAGATCAGGGGTATGTGATCTACTTCTTAAAGGGCACATGTAGAGCTAAGGAAAGCAAAATGCTACAAAGAAAGTGGCTAGGGAAGGCATAGACAATACACTTACCGTATATACTCGAGTATAAGTCGAATTTTTCAGCACATTTTTTTGTGCTGAAAGTGCCCCCCTCGACTTATACTCGAGTCAAGCACTTTTCTGCAGCAAAAAAATTCATTTTCGGAACCGACTTTGGGGCCCCGTATCTCAGGCCCACTTGGTGCTAGGAACCCCAAATTTGGTGTGCAAACCCAGTGGAACTGGTTCCATAACATATCCAAAGCTGGGGTTCCTAGCACCAAGTGGCCCTGAGATACAGGGCCCCAAAACCGGTTCGGAAAATGTCATTTTCTGCTGCAGAAAAGTGCTTGACATTTTCTGGACTGATTTTTGGGGCCCTGTATCTCAGGGCCACTTGGTGCTAGTAACCCCAGCTTTGGAAATTTTATGGTGCTAGTTCCACTGGGTTTGCACACCAAATTTGGGGTTCTTAACACTAAGTGGCCCCAAGATACAGGGCCCCAAATTCGGTCAACTGTGTCCATCTGCAGCAATGTCATTTCGGGACCCTTTGGGTTCAGAGACCCCAAATTTTGGCTGCAGCTAGGGGGCATCTAGGAACCCTTAACTACCGAGTTTGAAGTTCAGGGGACCTATGGCTGCAAATGGGCACAGTGAGGCTGCAAATGGGCACAGTGATGCTGCAAATGGGCATTGTTGACCCTCTTTTCCACTTACAGTAGCTGTGCATTTCTCACCCTCGTCTTATACTCGGGTCAATAAGTTTTTCCCATTTTTTTGTGGTAAATTAGGGCCTCGACTTATACTCGGAACGACTTATACTCGAGTATATACGGTACTCTTTCTTCAGATATCTTATTTTCAAAGGAACTTGTCAGGATAGGCTTATGGGAGCTGCCATTGCTGACTTTAAGGGTTGCATGGAACTGTGCAATAAGCTTTCAGTTATCTGGATCAAGATTGTGTACAACAGATCAAGTGAGTGCATCTTCAAGCGGTAAAGTCAAGTTTAAGGTTGACAGCCCTGGAAACTGCACTTAAAAAAATAATTTGGCTACAGCAGCTTCTTTATTCTTCTATCCTGGTAAGTCGAGTTTAAAAGTATTTTGCAAGGAGGCTATAAAGCCCCATTGCCCATGCAGGTTAGCTCGACTAATTCATACTGATGCATATCCCTTCTTGCACAGCTCATCTGCAGTGATAATTTAGTGATGACAGCTAAGCCTGTCCAGCCTTAAAGTATAACTAAAGGCAAAAGCTTTTTTTTTTTTTTTTTTTTTTTTTTTTTTTTTTTAGCTTTTGGATATAGAATTGCTTGTCAGTTTTTCTTGCTGTCTGTGCCCCCATTTTGGCGGCACAGTGGTGTAGTGGGTAGCACTCTCGCCTAGCAGTAAAAAGGGTTGCTGGTTCGAATCCCAACCACGACACTACCTGCCTGGAGTTTGCATGTTCTCCCCGTGCCTGCGTGGGTTTCCTCCGAGTACTCCGGTTTCCTCCCACCCTCCAAAGACATGCTGGGAGGTTTATTGGCTTCTGTCCAAAAATTGGCCCTAGTATATGAATGTGAGTTGGGGACCTTGGATTGTGGGCTCCTTGAGGGTAGGGACCGATGTGAATGTGCGATTTATGTGTGGAGCGCAGCGTAAATTGACGGAGCTATATGGGTACCTTAAATAAATAATAATATAATTGATGAGCATCTTAATGAGACACAATGTACAGGGATAGGGATAATTGTAGACACACCCCTACACTCACTCAGATTGAACTAGATGGACCGGTGTTTTTATTTAACCTTGCTAACTAACTATACATTGGGGAGAGTCACCTTCACTATTTGTCAGGTTTACCTTAATCATTGAAAGTAAAAGAAAATCCTAAATTTTGTATGTCCCCAGAAAAGTAATGGAGGGGAAATCTATCTTCCAATGGGGACACTAGTTCTGATGACCTGGGGGTCCCCAAGGAATTCCCTTAATTTACAGGAATTTCCTCTTCCTGTTTGGCTATGAGACAGTGGGGCACAGATAGCGAAAAAAAAATCCAACAGCGGTTATAGCCCTCTATTACTCTATCCAAAATGAGAAAAAAAAGTTTTGCCTATAATTGTACATTAAGCTAGGTATACACAGGAATTTATTTTTTTTCTGTTCAACAGAGTGGGCTGAATGAAGAAAAAAAAAAAAAGACGAGAGGTCGCTGTACTAAGTGATGTCAGTGCTGTTATCTCCCCCCGCTGAGCTATTGAGTTCTGCCGCCCCCCTCGCCAGAACACACTCAGTGCTGGCAGCCATTGGCTGATCGGATGGTGGTTTTCCATCATTCTTGTTCGACTTGACCGGCTTCTGACTGAAACTTCAGAATCTCTCTCACCAGCAAAGAGCAAAGTTTTGTTGGTCCAGCCAGTGAGGGAACAATGCCATAGCAAAAAGCAAGTGGTTTCTTCTCCCTCGCTATTATACCTGTTGCTGGTGACTTGCAGCCACTTCCGACACTTGCCAACACTTTTACATCCTTATTTTTTTGCTTTGCCATAATGATAAGTAAAGGGGATAAAGGCATACAGGACAAGTACAGGGGCCTATAGGTTAGACTAAAACGTTCGACCTGGAAAGAACAATTATGATCCATAGCTGCTCTACCTCCTCCTTTACAGCATTTGTTTGCCATTTAGGTACAAGCGTCCTTTAACACTGCATGCAGAGGAAACATTCTGCCTGTAATAGAAAGCAGCTGTACCCCGGTAATTACCACAGTGGGGTGCTGCCGACAGAAATATGAAGCCTAATGTTGCTGTATTTTGTAAGACTTGTAAATTACATGAAGTTTTATGAACACGTTTTATGTACTATTTGTCTAGCCAGCTATTAATCATCATTTTAATGATGCTGACCATCCGCCTCCAAAACCAGTTTAATGTTCAGTCATCCGCATAGTATGAAATAGAGCAATGGTAGCCAGTAACCCTTGATGTTCTGAACTAAATCATAACTTGCTTTTGTAGAAGTTCTTTAAGATTGTACAGTATATAACCTGTGATCGCTATGCTTGATTTCCATGTTGATCACATTGGTAGTAAATAGGGTTAATGGTTCTGCCTTCGATTAATATGAAACTCTAACAATTACACAAATGACATCCTTGCAGTTAGTCCTTCCCTATTAAAAATAAATGCTTAATAATTTTTGAGGGTAAAGGAGTAACCTGTAAATACTTAAAGCAGTATGGCCCAAGCTATTTTGCCCTACTTTTCCTATGGATCACAGGAGTGCACTTCGTTCTGCACTCCTGTGACCCTTTTTCAGCTGACAGTGGGCTAAAGTCTGCTGTCAGCTGATGTCACTTAGCCACTCCAGGCTGGGCAAAGATCCCGATATTGCAGTCGGGATCCACCCAGATGCCTGCACCGGCAACTGGCTCAGCCACTCAGCTGCACTGCTGGGAGACGGAAGCCAGATGCCCCCTCCCTTCCTCAGCCCAGTGCTCCCGTGAGTGCTGGAAAGGCAGAGCAGAGAGCTGGTGACTGACAGTCACAGCTCTCTATCTGAGCAGAGGGGAGAACTGAGCGATCAGCGGTGTTCTCATTGCAGAGGTGCCGGAGGACAGATGCTGCATCCACCTAGGTTAGAATTTTTTTTATATGTATATATATCTCCCATACTTCTCTTTAAAGCTATTCTTCGCTGCGGCAGTCTCCCTCCATGCTGTGTGACTGGTTCAGTGAAGCCTCTTCTCTAAGGCACTCCAGCCAGCAGTTGCATCCCAATATCCCTGCATTGTACATAAGAGCGGTTGTGGCTTGCCCACAACCTGGAGTGTCGGAGAGAAAGGGTGAGCACTTGAAGCCTGCTAGAGTGAGGAATAAGGTAAGTATTCAAGCTATTCCTCTATCCGTAGACCCAATGAGCATCTAACCCTTGCAATGTAGGGGTGGGGGTAATAGTGCACATTGCAAGGCTGCTTTTTTTTGTGTCATTTTTGGAATTCAGCTTTAACTGATATTTTTGGGGCAATTTGGCTGGATAAATCAGTAGCTAGATCTCTGCTGTTACCAAGCTAACCTGCCTGCCATGGCAAAACAAATTTGGGTTTTACATCATGCACTGATTTTTCTTTCTTTTTTTTTTTTTTTTGTTTTCCCTTTATCTTATGGACTTGGCAGTAAGGTAGAGAGGGAATCCCTGGTGGGGGAAGAGGGTTAAACTGAACTCTAGTGCAATGCATTTATTGCCAAAACATGCAGCCAATGAAGCCAATGCCATAATCTCATACAGCCCTTTTTGTATATATTTTGGTTACCTACAAAAAGTCTGTCTCAAATATGCATGTACATTTCTGTTTTATGACTTGATACTTACAAAGCCATCCATAATTTTGCCCCCAGCTACATCACTAACCTGGTCTCAAAATACCAACCAAATCATTCTCTAAATTCCTCCAAAGAATTCCTGCTCTCTAGCTCCTCTGTCACCTCATCAAATGCTCACCTCCAGGACTTCTTCCAAGCCTCTCCAATCCTCTCGAATGCTCTACCCCAGTCTGTCCGACTATCTCCTACTTTGTCCACTTCTAGACAAATCCCTTAACATTCATCTCTTCAGAGAAGCCTATCTGGCCCACACCTAACAGCTGTACATTTATTTTCTCCATCAGCACCTCCCCAACAGTTATTACCTCTTGTATCCCTTGACCCTCCCTCTTAGGTTGTAGGTTTTAATGAGCAGGGCCCTCTGATTCCTACTGTATTCAAATGTATTGTATTTGTACTGTCTACCCTCAAGTTGTAAAGCGCTGTGTAAACTGTCAGCGCTATATCAATCCTGTATAATAATAATAATGTTTTCTGATGTAATGTTGGTGGCTTTTTCACATTGCTAGGCTCCTGGCTGCCACGCTGGTGTTTTTTAAAACTGGCGGGACATAAAGTCTAAGAAACTAGCTTTTCTCGAGCAGCGGCTGCATAATTATTTCATGATGGGTTTATAGAACACCTGTACTGAGAGAATATTGAGGTTGGACATTGTTGACCTTACCTTCTGAAAATGTTAGTTTGCTTTAGCACTTTCTGAGCCAGTGACCCAGTTCAGGCATGTAGATCAGAAGTTCTGAGGACACAACTAGTATTTCCCTTATCGTCTTTCAGGACAGCACTTGAGAGAGTGACTCCTCCCCTTGCCAACAGGAAACACCTCTTCCACCAAACTTTAAAAGGAGGCTCCTTTCCACATCTTGTCAGTTTTTGTGTTTCCTCCGGAGGGAACACTTCGTGGGGAAGTCAGGGCTCTCAGGTGCTGTCCTGGGAGCTCAGGTTTCCTGTTTTTTTTCATCAAACACTTTGTTACCTCATGAGAGCTGTTCCTCCCATTCCACAGCTGAGGTGAAGTGCTGCTGGCTGGGCTCCCTCTCCCTCTTCATATGGGCTCAGGGTGAGTCCGACTGTCGTGGGCATCGCTCCTAGGCGGCGGCAAGACAGGCGGTGGCCGTTTACTGTGTTTTTTTTTTTTTTTCTCAGGTCCACCGCCTGTTGCTTATTCCACCGCCGCCATCTTGGGGATGGCAGCGGGGCTCCATCCGCCGGAAGTGAGGCATCCGGAGGGGGCGGAGCCCACGGAACAGGCGTGCGGCATCATTTCCGCCGGAAATCGCAGAGGGAAAGGGGAGGAACGGGGCTGGTGCTTATTTGGCGGTTCCGGTCCGGCGCACAGGCGCTATTGGAGTCCGGAACCGGCGTTTAGCCACACAAACACAGCAAGCGCTCCTCGATGGAATCGATGGCGGCAGCAAGTGGGACAGGCACAGGCACCAGCAAGGCCCAGGTAAGGGGCAGTTGTATACTGTCCTCCTTGTACTGTGGGGTCTCTCTCTCTCTCTATCTCTCCCCCCCGGTGGCAGGGGCCTGTCTGGGCACATAAGGCAGTTTAGTTCTTACTGTGCACCTGTGGTGAGCATCCTTGGGTATAGGACAGGTTGTCTCATTAGGATGGTTTCTTCTTTTGTCTCATGGCAGGCCAAGAGCTCTGATCCAGTGGCAAAAAGAAAATGTCCTTCATGTAAATCCAAGCTACCTGAAGGATGGAAGAAGACGTTATGTCAAGCTTGTATTGATTTGCTAGTTAAAGAAGAAGCTTCTTCCGCTTGCAGCGACTTGATTGCATCTGTTAAAAAAGAAAGAGGGCTTGGTTTTCCACGATTCTTCAGTTGGCAATAAAGCCATGTTGGCATCTTCCGCTCAGTCAGGATCTATTGACTCAGGGGCCAGTGCATCATCCAGATGTAGGCAGGTTAAAACTCACTGCCTGGTATCTGAGGAGCAGTTGATGAGAAGCAAAGGCTTTTCTGAACGTTTAACTACGATGTTGCTGTCCAGTAGGAAAAAGGTAACCAGGGATATTTACGCCAAAGTATGGAAAGTCTATGTTTCTTTCTGTCATTCTGAACATAGGGAGGTTAAAGATCTAGTATCAGTGCTGGAGTTCTTGCAAAACGGTGCAGACAAGAATTTGGCGGTCAGCACCCTTAAGGTGCAGGTGGCCGCCTTGGGAGTTTATCTGGAGAGATCCTTATCTTCAGAAACTCTGATCATGAGATTTTTCAAAGCACTTTCCAGGTCTAGACCGGTCCCGGTGAAGCATTTCCCAAATTGGGATCTCTCGGTGGTTCTGCAGGCTCTGGCAAAAGAACCATTTGAGCCTTTACAGGCCATATCCCTAAAGAATTTAACTTTGAAGACTATTTTTCTGGTCGCAATTACTTCAGCAAGAAGGATTAGTGAACTGCACGCTCTATCAGTAAAAGAGCCTTTTTTGTCAGTTTTTCCTGATAGAGTTGTCCTTAAAGTAGATCCGGGGTTTTTGCCAAAAGTGGCAAGCTTTAGTAACAGGTCTCAGGAGATTACTCTACCAACCTTTTCTGCTAACCCTTCGGGTGCAAAGGAAGAGCAGTTTCACAATTTAGACGTAAGACGTATCCTATTACAGTATTTGGAAGTAACAGGAGGGTTTAGAGTTTCAGATTCATTATTTGTTCTTTTTTCTGGAAACAAGAAAGGCCAACAAGCATCAAAAGCATCATTGGCTAGATGGCTTAAGACAGCTATTTCTGTAGCCTATTCTCAAATGGGTTTATCTTCCCCGCTGGGAATTAGGGCTCATTCAACAAGAGCCCAGGCCACTACATGGGCAGAAAGAGCTGGTGCCACCCCAGATCAGATTTGTAAGGCGGCTACGTGGTCAAGCTACTTAACGTTTGTCCGTCATTACAGACTGGATCTCCTATCAGCAGGTGATCAGGCTTTTGGCAGAAAGGTTCTGCAGGCTGTGGTCCCTCCCTAGGGGGGTAAGTCTCTATTATCCTCTCAAGTGCTGTCCTGAAAGACGATAAGGGAAAATTCAAGTTAGACTTACCGGTAACTTGTTTTCCTTGAGTCTTTCAGGACAGCAGCATCCCGCCCTATTGTTTTTACATATATATACTGTGACTAATCATATCTCGATTATGTGTTCCAGTTTGGGGCCGGAGGTTCTCTACTACTACTGACAAGATGTGGAAAGGAGCCTCCTTTTAAAGTTTGGTGGAAGAGGTGTTTCCTGTTGGCAAGGGGAGGAGTCACTCTCTCAAGTGCTGTCCTGAAAGACTCAAGGAAAACAAGTTACCGGTAAGTCTAACTTGAATTTTTTAGGTTAGTAATAGCAATTCCCATACCTCTCTCAATAGAGGTTTCTTTTACCTCACCTTTGTAAGAATATACCTGACAGAAATGGGGAAGGCTGTATTTTTTTTTTTTTAATGGAACTATGTAATTTTCGATTGCGTTATAAATAAAGTTGTCGGTTTTTGTATTCATAAGTGGCACAAGCTTTAGTAGGTTGATGTTTTTGTTATGTTTATTTCAGCATTTATAAGGAGAAGTTGCGTGAATATCAATTCAATCGGCTGAAGTACTTCTATGCCGTTGTAGAATGTGACTCCCCAGAGACGGCCAATAAAATCTACACGGATTGCGATGGCTTGGAGTTCGAAAGTAGCTGCTCTTTTGTGGATCTCAGGTAAAACACAGTGATAAAATGGCTCAGCTTCGGCAGCCGATTTTATATTCGTGTTCTTGCACAACCAGGGACATCTTGTTAATATTTTAATTGTGTCATGCTATGACTCTCATAAAGCTGAACTTTAAAGGCTAGTTTGCCTTTTCAGGCAGGATTTCACTTTTCATAAAAAATAGAAGCCTTATCTAATGTCTTTTCTGGCCAAGCCATCCTAATGTGCTTACCTCGTCCGTGGCAGCTTTGAATCTGCACTTCTCTGTTCAAAATTTTAAAAGAATGTATCTGAGCCCATCACTTCATGTAGCATCATGTGACCATCCAGAAAACTTCATATCTCATCATGCACTACCTTACTGCATCACAGAACAGGGCATGTTTACCTCTCTGGACCACACTTCCATCATTACTATACTACCAGGGGTGGCCCGTCCATGCTTGCCACGCCCCCCACCCATAGGATGCATTAAGGTGAAAAAACACAAAGGTTTACAACCCCTTTTAAGGTGACCACACACTGCACAGTCTTGTTGTACACTCTTCTTTACATCTATCTTTAGCTATGTAGTGCAAGGGCCTGCCTGATTTGATACAAATTGAAAAGATTAAGGTAGGTCCTCCTATCACATAGTTTTGGTAAAGCTAAAGGAAAATGTAGAGATTATTCAATCTCAGATTGCGTATGGCCAGCTTTATACAAGTACATGGGAGGGAGTGGATGGAGACACTCAGCTGTCATTGTTCTTGTGTAAACACATTAATTTCGCTTTCAGGCCCCATTAACACAGCGTAGTGGCATATGTTTTGGCAAATTTTCCTGCAGCACGCAGAGGGCAGCCCATTAAGTTAAATAGGCAGCCTTACATGCAGCAAAGTAGCTAATAGATTATATTGGGGTGTTGCGGTTTGCACTATTTTTTACTGCATGTTTTGCTGCATTTGTCGTGCGTTTTTTCACTCAGCAAAATGTGTTTGTTTCCGTGTTTTGGAGTGCCGTGGCACCAAAAGCACAACTAGTTAATTTTAGGTGTATAAAGGTGGCCATACGCGATACAAATTTGATTGTACAATCTCCTTTTAGATTTATTAAAACTATATAATAGAAGAACATGCCTATCTATCCAATTACTCTGTATACAGTCAGGTAAGCCCTTGCACTACATAGTTGATGGTAGATCTAAAGGAGATTGTATAACCACATGGTTTATTAATGGAAGTACATAAGCTTTTAGCTATGCCTGCTGGATCCTCTTGAGTCTTAAAAAAATGTATCTGTGCAGCTTTTTGCATTGGGTATTGGTTACTGCCAAGAAGTTGATAAGCGAAGTTGTAGATCCAAGTTGGGCTGCCTACCTTACAACAATGGAAAAAGGAGAAAAATAAAATGCTCTTATACAAGAAACTCCTCTGTGCCTTTAGAAAAAAAAAAAAAATTGGACTGTGTGGCAGGCAGAATCTTCTGCTTGCTGTCAATAAGATGCAGAGCTTAGTTAAAGTGATTGTAAAGTCTATAATTATTTTTAACTAAAAAAAACAAAAAAACATGTTATACTCACCTGCTCTGTGCTCTCTCACTGTAAACAGCCAGAAATGTAAACTACAAGTATCATCAATCGAACAAAATCATTGTTGCGGTATTTAAGGCCCCTTCACACAGTCCGATCTGGTCCACCTGTCCGTTTTTTTTTCAGGTGGACCCGCTCAGACGCTCCATTTTCCTCTATGGGCAGTCGGATGTATATGGAATTGTCTGTTTACACCCGGCTACCTTCACTCTAATCCGATCCGGCAAAAACAAATGAAAAGGGGATATGGACAGCCGGTCAGTTTACTTCCAACTGCCCGTAGAACTGGGGTCTGCAACCTGTAGATCAGGCTCTACCAGTAAATCGCGAACAGGTAACTGGTAGACCACGGCTTGGTCTTGCTGACCTGCCATTCCAGAGCATCAAACCGAGTGCAATGCAGAGGGACTGCTTGTAAAGTTAGAGCTGTAGTATGGAGCAAGAGCCACAAAAGGCGATGCCTCCTCTGTAGTGCCGGCTCCTGTCCCATGCGGAGTGATACCAACTGCACGCCACCTCCTATCCTGGCTAGCGGTCTCAAGAGTGGTGCCAGCAGCAGGAAAGAATAGATCTTCAGGTCAGTGTGACGCAATACACAGGGCATAATAGAATAAGGCTGCTTTCACACTGATGTGCTGTGGTGTACCCACCCCGTGGGTGCAGTGCAGTGTACCTGCAGCTTTCCTGCGCTCAGCCATAGACTAGGCTGCTTTCACACTGATGTGCTGTGGTGTACCCACCCCGTGGGTGCAGTGCAGTGTACCTGCAGCTTTCCTGCGCTCAGCCATAGACTTCTATTATAGCCTGCGGATTTGGTGCACTTTCTGAAAGCGCACCACACCTGCAGGTTTTAATAGAAGTCTATTAGCGCAGCTAACCCAGGAAAGTTGCAGATGCACTGTGCAGCACCCACGGTGCAGGTAAACCTCAGCACATCAGTGTGAAAGAAGGCCTTATAGATAGGGGTGCACAGAATAGGTATTTTGGTGCCGAAAACTGATACCGAAAATGAAAAATACACTAGGCCGAAAACCGATACCGAAAATGACTAATACCGAAACTTATTTTTTTATAAAATATTTTTATACAGGAGATGGTCAGAGACTGGGGACATGGTACAGGAGATGGTCAGAGACTAAGGACATGGTACAGGAAATGGTCAGAGACTAAGGACATGGTACAGGAGATGGTCAGAGACTGGGGACATGGTTCAGGAGATGGTCAGAGACTGGGGACATGGTTCAGGAGATGGTCAGAGACTGGGGACATGGTACAGGAGATAGTCAGAGACTGCAGACATGGTACAGGAGATGGTCAGAGACTAAGGACATGGTACAGGAGATGGTCAGAGACTGAAGACATGGTACAGGAGATGGTCAGAGACTGGGGACATGGTTCAGGAGATGGTCAGAGACTGGGGACATGGTACAGGAGATAGTCAGAGACTGAAGACATGGTACAGGAGATGGTCAGAGACTGGGGACATGGTACAGGAGATGGTCAGAGACTGGGGACATGGTACAGGAGATGGTCAGAGACTGGGGACATGGTACAGGACATGGTCAGAGACTGGGGACATGGTACAGGAGATGGTCAGAGACTGGGGACATGGTACAGGAGATGGTCAGACTGCAGACATGATACAAGAGATCAATGCAGCCTCGCCGGTGCCCGTCAGATGCAGCCTGCCTGTGTCCCCAGCACAGCCAGCTAGCTAGCCTGGGTCCCCAGCGCAGCCAGCTAGCCAGCCTGTGTCCCGAGTGCAGCCAGCCTGTGTTCCTAGTGCAGCCAGCTAGCCAGCCTGGGTACACAGTGCAGTCAGCTAGCCAGCTTGGGTACCCAGTACAGCCAGCTAGCCAGCCTGTGTCCCCAGTGCAGCCAGCCAGCCAGCAGCCTGTGTCCCTAATGCAGCCAGCCTGTGCAGGGGAAGAGAGAGGAGAGCCGCCACCCTCCCGCCTGGTTGATTAGCGTACCGGGAACATAACAGCTTTCATTTCAATAGCTGTGTGTTCCCTGCCGTGCGCCGTCACATAAGCCCCTCCTCTTTGTCCGGGCACTTTGATAGACAGATCACCCGTCCATTCCTATTGGCCATTTTTCTCTTTCGGTAAATTGCAGAAAAAGCCATTTTCGACCGATATGTTTTGGCGGCTGAAATTTCAGTGCATCCCTACTTATAGGGGGCTCAGAACAGTAAGGGTTACATAGTTACATAGTAGGTGAGGTCGAAAAAAGACACAACTCCAACCTATGTGTGTGATTATATGTCAGTATTACATTGTATATCCCTGTATCCCTGTATGTTGTGGTCGTTCAGGTGCTTATCTAATAGTTTCTTGAAACTATCGATGCCCCCATCCCCCCCCCCCGCTGAGACCACCGCCTGTGGAAGGGAATTCCACATCCTTGCCCCTTGCAGTTAATTTAAGTTTGCAGTTTGGGGGGTGGTAAAACCCCATAGTTGTGTTTTTATCACCCCTGTCCCAACCGCACCCCCTTTAGCTGCAGTGTCCAGGAGTGCACACATGTTGCAGCAGCAGCAAGAGTTATACACCCTGTCATCGTTGATGGATTGAGCACCTGCCAAGCATAACCCATTCAAGTGAATGAAGAGCTATGCAAGTGCCCTGCAACCTTGTGCAGTACAGCAAACAAGGGGTTAAAGCAGGCAGCGTTTTGTTGCTTTCTCACCACCTGCTTTAACCCTTGGACCCCACAGAAGCATGTAGTTGCAGGGCACTTGCAGAGTGGCCCCATTTACTTAAATGGGTCATGATTGGCAGGTGGTAGCACCCACCAAGAGCAACAGGGGGCTTTATTCCTGCTGCGGCATGTGAACACCTTTGGCTGCTGCCTCAGCAGCTAAAGGAGGTAGGGGTAAGGATTGGAGGCAGTAAAACCCTGACTCAACCGCAGGGTATGCAGAAAGCTGCAGTCAGGAGGCAGCCACATCGCCGCCTGAATTTCTGTAGTAAAATTAGACTGCCTCTGAAAAGCGATCCACCGCAGTTGCACGTGTAAAAGAGGCCTTGACATATTTTTTTTTTTCCAAAAACATTTTTTATGAAAGACTTTCTTATTTAAACAATTAGCACATTCTTAACTATTAGAGAGGGATTCTCTGTTTCACAAATTCCACATGAATTGTCTCTTATCACATCTGTCATCCCTTGGCTTTTATGTACTCTAAACTGAAAATGTCCGCTGTTTCAAATGTGTAAAATTTAAAGTACTGTAAAGAGGTATCCGGTGCTATCTTTATTGGAAAGAAATAAACACTGAAGGTCAAAAAGGAGAATAACAGATAGGCAAAGCTTAGCCTGGAGTCCGGTCCCCAGTAGCAAGGGAAGCCAAATCGGACAGATGCACCAAGGAGGGTTTTAAAAGGTAATAGCAGCCATCCTGTACTCTTAAAATGGCTTACAGGTTTTCTACACGGCATACTTCCTGAGCCAAGCCTTAATGTGGATTGTATTTATTATATGCTTCACTTCCAGAGCAGTTGCACCATCATATTGCTAGGTAAATGTTACAGGCCCTTGGGGGTATAAAGCACAGAACAAATAAGATATTTGTCTTCTAAACCCTTTCTTGTAAAAAAGGTAACTGAGGTGTGAACAAAAGTATTTATCATGCTTGAATTCGACCCTAGGGTTTGTTGCTGACGTTATACATAATGCTTGTCTATTATCTGTAAATATTGCCTATGAAAACCATTCTCCTGAATTAAAGCTGTCTAGTAATAAATAGCAGCCAAGTGCTTATGTACTACACTCTTTGCATGACAACGTTCTGTTAACTCATTTGTGTATAGTGCTCTTACATTTGCAGGCTTAAAGTGATTGTAAAGGTACTTTTTTTATTTTTTTTTATTTTTTATATATATATATATATATATATATATATATATATATATATATATATATATATATATATATAACTTGTCTATACTTACCTACTCTGTGCAGTGGAATCGCATAGCTGCCGCGAACCTCCTCTTTTCGTGTCCCCTGCTGGCGCTCCTGGCCCCTCCCCTCTGTCCAGAGCCCCATGGGGAAGCTGCCTCCCATTGGGGCACTCATGCATGCTCGCACCTGCTCTCCCCCCCTCCGCTTCCTCATCAATGACTTTGATTGGCATCACTGGGAGCCAATGGCAATGCCAGCGAGACCCAGAAGTAAGGGGAGAAAATATCTGCAGACGTGCATGGTGCTGGATCGAATGAGGTCTCTGGTAAGTAAAAGAGGGGGTGAGGGGGGATGCTGACACCTAAACATTTTTTTTTACCTTCATGCAAGGAATACATGAAGGTAAAAATGTTTAGACTTTCCAACCACTTTAAGCCTAGTACACACAATGAGAAAATCTGATGGAAAAATACCGCTTTTGGAGCGATCGCCTGATCGTTAGTACACAGCTTTCGAGAGCTGATCACAACTGTTCATGCAATATCTGAAGGGCCAGACACCAAAATTGTTCTCGTACAATAACAGAATAAACAATTTTAATGTAATTGGTGTAGTATTTGGCCAAATAAAATTGTGTGACCAAGACCACACATGCTTGGAAATGAAAGAATGTTACAATACAATACAATACATCACTTCCGAAGTTGTTTTGTGTCATATGAGAATTTTGTGTAACTTTAGTAACCTATTGGTTTTCACTATGAGACTAGCATGCAAAAAAAAAAGGGACTGTCATTCGTCTGATATTCTCACTTTGTGCACGAGGCTTACTGCAAACTGGAGCTCATAGCATCCTATCAGAAATGATCTCTCAACAGATCTGACTACTGTGCACATTGTAATTTTATATTTATATAGCATTATTAAATGTGTGTCTCTGGACTCTGCACTTGACAGGTTTATTCCTGATGATGTACAGTTTGATGATGAGCCCAAGGACTCGGCTGTAGATGTGGATCTCTCTGCTTACAAACCCAAGTTATTTACCTCTGTAGCCAATGTAACATCCAAGGTATGGACAACTCCTTTCATTTTCTTTGACCTCTCTCTCTAACAATAGAGTCCCTTGTTTCTTGCTGCAATTCAGACACATATAGGGCCTGGTGTAAGCCAAGTGGCAAATTAGCCTTGGGTCCACAAAGACACCAAGAGCCCTACATAAAGCTATAGCAACACAAGCTGTGATGCTTAAAGCATACCTGTGCTTATCTCATGAAAGAAAGCATCCCTTCAGATGTTCATGCTTCTTGGCACGTTTATCATTGGCTTGTAGGGATGGGAGAAGGACATACACATCTAAAGGGATGTTCAGTATGTCTTATTTCATAAAGGACTAAAAGATATTATTGATCTCTCCTTCACTACTATCAATATATTTCCTGTTGTACTGATATAAGCGGTATAAAAATAGCAATTGCGGTTGATGGTACTGAATCAGCTAATTTACAGGGGCAACAATTAAAGAGGTATTAAACGCAAAAGCAAACATTCAATGATTGCAGCTTATCAATTCTTAGATGTGGTGGCTGCATTCGTTTTCTTTATGCATTCTTTCCCTTATTTTCACCGGATGATCTGGCCAAGCACTCTGTTGTTTTTCAAAAGAACAAGCTGTCCTGCAGATGTGGCAGTTACATTGATGAGAAAAAACATTTTCACAGGGGTGCTTTATGTAAAATCTTTATGCCAAAAGGAAAAAAAAAACAGTTTTAACTGCTTATAAAGTGTAAATCTGGAGTTTGGCTTTAGTATGTTAGTGTATCTAAATCTGCTAGCATATCTAATACTCCGCCCCCCCCCCCCCCCCCCCGATTAACAATGCTGCTGTCCAAAGGTGTCTCTGTTGCTCCTTCATCCAGAGTGGAGGAACTTTAATACAGGAGGTGTGTTACTGGCCAGAGTGAAAACAATTGATGCACCGAAATTTTGGTCACCGAAAATTATCTGACCAAAGGGAAAAAGAAAGTGATAGTAGTTTCCAAAAATGCCCACGATTATACCCAGATTTTGCTGCGATTTTACAGTGCTCATGGTGTGTTTTTTAGGAAATGCAACACGGGTGCATTTTTGATGCTTTCTTGCTGCGTTTTCAATGCATTTTCATTGGGAGGTGCATTTTTGGTGGTTTTTATTTATTTATTTTACTGACCAAATATGCATTAAAAATGCAGCAAGAAGGATTTTTAACACTGCTTCAAAAGGTATTAATTAAAAAGTCGAATACAATATAAATATATATACAATTTTTTTTTTTTTTTTTTTTTTAAACCTTTGGTTTCGGCCAAATGCATCCTGAATTTTGCATTTCAGCGCCAAAATTTTCATTTCTGTGCACCACTAGTGAAAACAAAGAGAGAAAATGCCTAAAGAAGAAAAGAAAACGAAAGCATGTACCACATCTAAGGATTTCTAAGCTGTGATATAATACATTTTTTTGGTTTTAATACCACTTTAATTTATATTTTTAATACAAGTATGCACTATTTTCAGTCTTTTGGGCTTATTACATGTGGTCACTTTTTGTTTAACCCCTATTTTTTCTTGTCATTTTAGGTAGACCTGACTTGGGATGAGACTGATCAGGAAAGGGTTACGGCTTTAAACAGACCGTTCAATAAGAATGAGATGCTTGACATGGATTTTCAGGCATATTTAGCATCTTCTAGTGAAGAGGAGGATGAGGAACTCTCAGCAGGTTGGTTTATTGAATCCACCCATTCTTATGATAAAAGACGTCATGCAGAGGTGTAGCCAATGCCTGTGTCAGTAGCCTTCATCAAATCTGTACTGAGATAATACGTAGGTTACTGGAAATGTTATTTACCTGGCTGTGGCATGTATCCATATTCCTCCCGTTTATGAGTCACACATTAAGTATGCAGATAAGGAGTTTTTATTTTTTTCTGATTTCACTAGCTACATGCTTGTTCCAAATCAGTCACTTAGTATGTGTAGAAACCAGAGAAATTTGGGCTCCAAGCACTTTCAGGATGAGGTCAGCAATGACCGTCCTCTTATTTCTCATGTGGTGTTTCCTTTACATTCTTCCAAGCCTTGAAGCAGAATTAAACCCAAAAGCAAACTTTTTGTTATATTGCAGCTTACCAATTCTTAGATGTTATGGCTGTATCAGTTTTCTTTTTAGGCTTTCTTTCTTTTACTTTCACCTGGTGGTCTGTCCAGTAAGTCTGTTGTTTTTTAACAATACAATCTGTCTTGCATATGTAGCAGTTAGAGGGCTGGAAAAAGGCATTTAACACTGACAGGGGTGAATACAATGATCCGTTTTTAGTTATATAAAACCTTTAGCCAAAAGGAAACACACTGTTGCTGTGGCTGCTTATAAAGTGTTAGACTAACAAACTAAAGCCAACTCTAGCTATCTAAATTTGCTTGTGCATATAACCCTCCCATCCCCCCAGACTGACAATGCGACTGACAGTGCTGCTGTCCAAAGGTGTCTCTGTTGCTCATTCATTCAAAGTGGAGGCACTCTAAGGGCACTTTCACACTGGGGCGGTGAGAGCATCGGCGGTAAAGCGCCCCTTGTTTTAGCGGCACTTTACCATCATTGTAGCAGCGCTTTTCGCTAGGGTTAATAGTGCCTGCAAAGCGCCGATGCCGAAACGCTTTGCAGGCGCTTCAGCAGCGCTCCCCATTGATTTCAAGGGGCAGGGTGTTTTAGGAGCGGTAAACCGCCCCAAAGATGCTGCTTGCAAGACTTTTTATAACGTCCCGCAAGCGCACCGCCCTTGACAGGAGAGGAGCTTTGCAGGCGCTATTTTTAGCGGTAGAATGCCGGTGAAGCGCCTTCAGTGTGAAAGTGGCCTTATACAGGAGGTGTGTTACTGGCAGGATCACCAGGTGAACATTGAGAGGAGAAACAAGCCTAAAAAATGAAAAGAAATGCAGCCACCGCATCTAATGATTGATAAGCTGCAAGATATTCCATGTTTGGTTTTGGTTTTGGTTTTAATACTGCTTTATGTCTTCAGTGTTGCTTTTATCTGTAGCAAGCACCATCCAACACAATTACATTAAAAAATATATATAAATAAACATTAAGATTTGCTTTTAATTTAGGAGAAATGTATTGCATTTGGTACCTTCTTTGTTATTGCTGCTTAATGCTGCATGGATTATTCTTACACTGGTTTTGCAAATATGGTTTTACCTTTTGTAGAAATTGTGGAGCTAGAAGATGGGAAGTCTAAAAAAGGGCCAAAGGATGATGAAGACCAGATCGCTCGTTACAGGGAGCTGCTTAAGGACATCCAGGAAAAAGAGAAGAAGCAGGAGGACAAGGATGTGGAAATGGAAGTAAAATGGATCCCAGGTAATTCTGTTTTCACTTTTACCAACAAAAAAGTTAATGTAATATTGAGCTTTTTAAAATTAAAATATAAGCATGTTATCCTTGCTTGCTTTGTGCAATTATTGCACAGAGCAGCCCCTATCGCCTTCCTCTAGGGTCCCACACCAGCCCTCTGGCTCCTCCATAGCTTTCTATGGGGCAACTCATGTGGGCTTGCTCCCGAGCCACCCTATCTGCGTCTATAGAAACAGACAGGGTAGCTCAGCCCTGCCCCCCTCTCCATCCTCACAGGATTTGATTGACTGCAGCAGGAGCCAATGGCTCCCACTGCTATCAATCTGCCCAGTGAGGAGGGAGCGAGCCAGTGCTCTTGTGCACAACGCTGGATTGAGATCAGGCTCAGGTAAGTATAAGGGGGCTGGGAGGAATCCTGCAGCACAGAAGGTTTTTTACCTTAATGCATAGAATGCATTAAAGCGGTTGTCAAGTCTGAAGGATTTTTATCCTAATGTATTCTATGCAAAAAAAAAAAACCTGTGTGCAATAGCCCTCCTAATACTTACCTGAGCCCATCTCGATCCAGCGATGTTGCAGGAGAGTCTCAGCTGCCGGGGACGCTCTCTCCTCATTGGCTAAGACAGCAGCATGGCACCATGGGCTCCCGCTGCTGTCAGTCAAAGTTAGTGTGCCAAGGAAGAGAGAGAGGGGGTGAGGCCGAACCGTGGCTCCCTGTCTGAATAGACACAAAGAGCAGTGGCTCGGCTCTGGTGCCCCCATAGCAAGCTACTTGCTGTGGGGGCAGGAGGGAGGAGCCAGGAGCACCGACGAGGGACCCGAGAAGAGGAGAATCTGGGCTGCTCTGTGCAAAACTACTCCACAGAGCAGGTAAGTATAACATGTTTGTTATTTTTATAGAAAAACTGAGAGTTTACTATCACTTTAAGGTAAAAAAAAAACCTTGAGGCTTGAGAACCATTTTAAAGATCTTTTCACTGCAGTACATAGTACAAGAAAGAGGACTTAGAAATATATATATTTTTTTTCTAGTTTTAAATCCACCTAAAGAGACATAATTTTCTGCCCATTCAGAACATAGTGACAATGCCTCCTGATAGTCCACTCCCCAGCGAGGTATATTTCCCTACCCGCTCCCTCACATCCATCAAATTGCACGGACGTGCAACGCTGCACCCAAATAAAATTGATGTCCTTTTTTCCCCACCAATGGAGCTTTCTCTTGGAATTTCTTTCTCTTTGATTACCTCTGCGTTTTTTATATTTTGCGCTATAAACAAAAAAAGAGCGACAATTTGGAAAAAATATATATATTTTTTACTTTTTGCTATAATACATATCCAATATTTTTTTTTTTTAAACAAATTTTTTCATCAGTTTAGGCCAATATGTATTCTTGTACATATTTTTGGTAAAAAAATCCCAATAGGCGTATATTGATTCGTTTGCACAAAATTTATAGCATCTACAAAATAGGGGAAAGATTTAGGGAATTTTTTTTTTTTTTTTTTTTTTTTTTTATTGTTTTTACTAGTAATGGTGGGGATAAGCGATTTTTAGCAGGATTGTGACATTGCAGACAAATCTGACCCTAAGTGACATTTTTTGGTGACCAGTGACACCAATACAGTGATCAGTGCTATAAAAATGTACCGATCGCTGTATAAATGGCACTGGCAGAGAAGGGGTTAACACTAGGGGGTATTCAAAGGGTTATGTGTTCCCTAGGGAGGCGTTTCTAACTGTTAGGGGGATGTACTGCCTGGGAGTAGAGAGAGATTGCTGTTCCTGATCACTGGTATCCTTGTGCTTGTCAGAAACCAGTTTTCAAATAAAAGTAAATAAATTGAGCTTAACCACTTCAATACAGGGCACTTATACACCTTCCTGCCCAGACCAATTTTCAGCTTTCAGCGCTGTCGCAGTTTGAATGACAATTGCGCGGTCATCCATCACTGTACCCAAACTACATTTTTATCATTTTGTTCCCACAAATAGCTTTCTTTTGGTAGTATTTGATTACCTCTGCGGTTTTTATTCTTTGCTAAACAAATAAAAAAAGACCGAAATTTAGAAAAAAATAAAAGTTTTGCTTTTGTTTCTGTTAAAAAATTTTGTAAATAAGTAAGTTTTCTCTTTCACTGATGGGCACTGATAAGGCTGCACCGATGAGGTGGCACCAATGAGCGGGCACTGACAGGCACTGACGATGGACACTAATATGCGGCACTGATGGGCACTGGTAGGCAGCACTGATGGGTGGCACTGATATGCAGCACTGATGGGCATTGATAGGCGACACTGATGGGCACTCATGGGTGGCACTGGTGGGCACTTATAGGCGACACTGATGGGCACTGAAAGGCTGCAAAGATGGGTTCTTATGGGTGGCACTGATAGGCGGCACTGCTGGGCACTGATACATGGCACTGCTGGGCACTGATACATGGCACTGCTGGGCACTGACAAGTGGCACTGCTGGGCACTGACAAGTGGCACTGCTGGGCACTGACAAGTGGCACTGCTGGGCACTGACAAGTGGCACTGCTGGGCACTGACAAGTGGCACTGCTGGGCACTGATACGCGGCACTGATGGGCACTGATACGCGGCACTGATAGGCATCCCTGGTGGCACTGGAAGTGGTAGGCATTGGAGTGGGCACTGATTGGCAGCTGCCTGGGCACAGATTGGTATTTCCCTGGGGGTCTAGGGGGCATACCTGGTGGTCCAGTGTGGATGGCCATCCTGGTGGTCCTGGGCGGCAGCTACAAAAAGTGTAGCTGATGATTTTTAATAAACAGACACTTACTTGTTCCACGGTCTAGTGATGAGGCTGCTCGAAGTCTCGCTCCTCTGCCCCTCCTCTCCGCAGAGCCATCATTGCAACTGTGGGCACCCGGCTGTGACAGCCTGTGGTTTAAGAGCCGGGGTCCCAGAACATTGCAGAGAGGCAGGGGGAGAGGAGGAATCGCCTAGGAGGCGAGGCGACGGAAGAAGCAGAACTAGGTACCCACTCCACACACCCCCAGTAGTGTATTTAGGTTTTGTGCTGCCCTAGGCCTGACTAAACTTTTGCACCGACTAATTTAACCCTTCCTGTCAAGGTCACACCCCTTGCTGTTTAAGCCCTGACATTTTTGCGTGGGGACACTAGTTCTGATGGCCTGGGGGGGGGGGGGGGGTGGCAATGAATTCTCTAAATTTGCATAGATTTCATCTCACTTCCTGTTTGGCTATGGGGCAGGAAGTGGAGGGAAATCTTTGCAATGGGACAGGGATGGTAAAAAATAAACTGACAGGGGCTATAACCCTCCCTTATTCTATCCAAAATGAAAAAAAAAGTGTTGCCTGTAGTTCTAGTTTAAGCACAAATTTCTAATAATTTTATGGTGAGGACTAAGAAGATATAACCATGTCAATGGTGCAGCAGAAAACATATAGCATCCCCCCCCCCCCCCCCCACAGCTGCGGAATGCCGGCTGCCCGCATACCGGAAGCAGTGCGGCTGCTTTATGGGGGGGGGGTTAGACTAATTTGCCTCTCAGCCCAGTCCGCCCCATCAGACTGGCGCTACACTAACAGTGTAGCGCAAGCCGGCTGGGACTCTTTCCGTGCTGCCCCCCTGCAAAGTGCTGCCCTAGGCCTGGGCCTTGTCGGCCTAGGCCAGGATACAGCGTTGCACACCCCACATCCCCCCCCCCCCCCGTAAAACAATTACATGCTAAAGGGAGAGGTGTGCGTAAAGTGGAAGTTCCACTTTTGGGTGGAACTCCGCTTTAAAGACAGTTTCCGACCAGAATGGTACAGGCTGATTGGCAAATAGCTAATGTGGCATCATTATTCACAAAGCGAGTGCAGTGTACAAGGATATAGAAAATAGTAGTCACACACACTCAGGTTTCTTTTTTTTAACCTTACCAGCTATGTAACGTTTGAAGTAACCAGGCAATTTTCTGTGTTGCTAGGGGAATGGCCTACCCAATGAGTTTTTACAACAACACTTGACCCTTGCTGAACCGCAATACTGACCTGCTATTGTAATGTTCCTACCTATTGGGCCTTCTTGTCACTTTAGTACCACTATATGTTCTGGCCAGAACTAGCCATCATGCTGTTTAGGTCAAAAGGCCAGAACAGTGCATTACTTTTCATAGGGAGTTTGGAAATGATGATTTTTTTTTTTTATTATTATTAATTAATAAATTTTTTTAAGCGGTAATACAATGAATGCCCACTGAGAGGCACTGTTGCATTACACAGGAAGTTGTCCTGAAACCCTCTGGTTATTCTTGACTGTTATCCAATGTTAAATAGTCTAGGTTGAAAAAATGATTTCATGTGCACATAGTTAAATAAAAGTAAATGCTTAATGATAGTATTAAGAGATTATCAATACTAAAGATCATTTATAAAATGGCACGGGGAGAAATTGTCATACATGCACCTGATGTCTGTCCAGTAATCCTTTTTTAATGAATATCTTAAGGCACCCTCTGGTTAAAATGATATAACCTAAAATGATTAATAGCATAAAACCAAATGATACATTTTTCTTAATGGCAAATGGAAGCCAAATATTTTAAACTCACAACATACAGTATGTAGGAACATCTACATGGATGATTCCAAATGATAAGGGCACGTTCATCAGAAAGCTAACAGACATCATTGTATAATATGACTTCTTGCATGGCCTTGACATGGGGGTTGATTTACTAAAACTGAAGAGTGCAGAATCTGGTGCAGCAGTGCATGGCAGCCAATCGGCTTCTAACTTCAGCTTGTTCAATTAAGCATTGGCAATAAAACCTGGAAGTGGATTGGTTTACTATGAAGAGCTGCACCAGATTTTGCACTCTCCAGTTTTAGTCAATTTTACTTTTTTATTTATTTTTTTTATTTTTAACTTGTATTTGTTTTATAGTAAAGATAAGTCTAGATAAACCCATGATATGCACGTTCCACTGTTGAATTCCCAGTAATCTGACCCTGTTACATGACCTGATAAACGGCTGCTTGCCTTTTAATAGAAAAGGACTCAATGCATGTACCTTCATATAGGGGGGTGCATGTGCGACCCCAGACACCAACAACGGGCCGCTCATTCTTTGCATACAGGAGTGGTTGGAGTCTGAAATCATATAGACCCGAGTAGATACTTAGGCAGGGAAAACACTGATTACTAGCTGCTGGATTCAAGAATCACACAGCAAATACCAAAGGTCCAACCTTGGATTAATATACTAGTTGTAGGTTGGTCATTTTACTTGTTGTGAAACAAAACATGTGCTTTACTCCCCTTGGAACAGATACTCCGTGAAAAGTCCAAGAATGGCAGCTTCTATCTGAGGCTTCTTAGCAAGGCATTTTGTGTTATAACTGATTCAAAATTCAGCTTGCTTTTGGTGGTATTTGATCACCACTGGGTTTTTGTTTTTTGTGATATAAACGAAGAAAGACTGAAAATATTTAAAACAAAAAAAAGTTTTTTTACTTTCTGCTATAAAACATATCCAGTAAAAGAAAATTCTTTAGAAATTTTGGTCAAAATGTATTCTGCTACATGTTTTTGAATAAAAAAAATCCCAATAAGTGTATATTAATTGGTTTGCTTGAAAGTTATAGCACTTACAAACTATGGGATATATACTGGAATTTTCCTTTCCCTTTTTTTTTATTTTTTTATTTTTATTTTTTTTATACTTCTAATGGCAGCGATGATGCCCGGGTGGGGGACTGACTAACTGCCACTGACATCATCAATGACATTAATACAGTAATAATACTATACACTTTCACTGTACTAATGACACTGTCTGGGAAGGGGTTAACATCTAGGGCAATTAAGGGGTTAGAAGTGAGCCTAACTATGTGTAATGTGTGTAAAGTATGCTGCTTTTCACTAAAGATCTCTAATTTTCTCATCCCTGCTTTGCAAAGATGAGAAACTGACAGATTGTTCCCTTTGTACAGAGCTCTGTATTGTTTATCAACACAGAGCTCTGGGCTGTGATTGCACACAGCCGATCAGCAGGTCCCGGGACTTGATAGACTCGCACCGTGATTGTACACAGTGGGAGCCGGGCAGGGTGCACGCATGCGCACGCCCTAAACCTATGAGTAGGCCGCGACATACGGCTATGACGCTTTGCCTACAGCCGTCGCTTGCCCGCAATACACTGTGGGCCGGTGGTTGGCAAGTAGTTAAGACCTGTAATAGCAGGAACATTTATGGTCGCTGTATGTAAAGGTTAACCAAATCTAAGAACAAAAGTGAGACATATTTATCAGCTTAGCAATCCTTAGATGTTCTGGCTGCGCTCATTACCTTTTGCCAGGCTAAGAACTTTTCCAGCAAGTGCAGCAAATGTTTTATTTTTTCTGTAAACTACTAATCTCCTCACCTTCTATATAATGGAGATGAAGAGAGGAAGACACGTTTGACCCAGATTGGATGACTACCATGGCTTCCTCTGTAGACAGTGAAGTAAATGAGCATACTGTAGCTAGCCCAGAATAGGAAGTGTGTTATTCGCAGAATTACTTGCTGAAAATTAAGCATGAAAAAAAGAAAATTCATGCAGTCACCGCGTATTTAAGGACTGGTGAGTTTCAACATGCAGAAACTGTAACCCGTAATTGTAATATGTATAAAAACAACACATTGAGCACAATAAAACAAATATTCCCCACTAAACTGTTAAAATTCTTACCCAACCATGTGCAGTTGACAGCTTTCAATGCTGCTAGCTCTTGCTATCTGAGTGCTGCTTCGATGAACTTTTGGTCTTCACATTAAAACATTTACAGTGGACAGTGCATTCTCCAGTTTTTTTAGCTTGGAGAAGTAGAGGAAGGAGGAGCAGGGGGGTGCCTTGCCATCCTTGGCTAAGATTCTGTATGTTTCTGTTGATGCACACAGTGTAGGGAGACAGAACTGTAATCCCTGCATGCAAAGGTGACTCCATAGCATGCTGCGAGAGAAAGGAGCCACCCTGAAACAGGAAACCTGGGCCAGTGGTCATGACACCAGCATAAACTTGAACAAAGGCAATAATTTAGAGATAACGAATCTGAATACTCAGTAAGTATTTACTTCGACTCCTGAAAGTTCTTAACCACTTGCTGACTGTGCTATAGCCGAATGATGGCTACAGTGTGGCCGGCTAGCTCTGGGAGGTCGTCATATGATGGCCTTCCGTGATTGTGTTTGCTGCGGAACGTGGGGTGACACGCTCTGTGATCACCGTGTCCGGAGGACACTGCTGATCACAGATTGAGGTAAAGAGCCAATAAGCGGCTCTTTACCACGTGATCAGCTGTGTCCAAACACAGCTGATCACTGATGTAAACAGGCGCCGGTTAGCGACACTCCTTTCCTCATGCTGACAGCGTGAGGACAAGAGAGCCAATAACCAGCTTCTCTAAAAGGGACATGTACACTGATAATTAGGACACTGATTATCAGTGCAGTCCCAATAGTGCCCACCAGTGCCACCTATCAGTGTCGCCTTCCCAATGCCCATCAGTGCAGCCTCATCTGCGCACATCAGTGAAGGAGAAAAATTACCTGTTTGCAAAATGTTATAACAAACTATGAAAATTTTTTTGTTTTTTTCAAAATTTTCGGTCTTTATTTAGTAAAGAATTAAAAATCTAGTGGTGTTTAAATATCACCAAAAGAAAGCTCTATTTGTGTGAAAAAAATTATAAACATTTTGTTTGGGTACAGTGTTGCATGACTGTGCAATTGTCATTCAAAGTGGGACAGCGATGAAAGCTAAAAATTGGTCTGGACAAGAAAGGGGTAAAAGTGCCCAGTAGGCAAGTGGTTAGAAAACTGAGCGTTTAATATTACTTTTAATGTGAATCCCATCCAGAGAACAGTAATAGGTTCTCTTTGATAGCTGAGCCCCTGCAATGCTTCCCTTCCCCCCCCCATCACCATGTGAAGACTCTGGTACTTCCAGGTATGCAGGAGCTTGTCATTCTCGCGTCTTCCTTCCATACTGTAGCACACAACCTTATCTTGTGTGAAGGACACTTTTTTTAATTGTGTTAATAGCTTTGTGTAATGGCCAAAACAGTCTTTTTCGCTGCAGTGCATAGCAGTGCCATTTATTTTGAAAGTTATCCCATTGCACTAAGGCAGTGCAGCTTCAATGCACCACAAAACACAGTACAGCCTTACCATGTGTTGTGAACTGCGATACCGAAAAATTTACTGGCAGTATTCTGTTATCAGAATAACCCTTTACCTGTGTTGTGAAATTTTGAAAATTGATTTCTTCACATTAATACAGATATAACTGAGAAGGTTTTTTTTAAAGTCTTTTAACTGCTTGTTCAGAATATGTAAATACTTTAGTGTGCACAATTTGGTTCCTATTAATGTTTAATGGGCCAAGTATATTGATATTTTAAGGTGGATTTCCAACAAAAATTGAACCCCTCTCCCTCTCCATTGTCAGCCCCATTGAAAATGATACCCCCATGCCTCCATTGACTATATTACTTCTAGAATGAGGCCTGACAAAATACAGTGTCAGTTGTGACCAGCAGAAGTAAAATCTTTAGTTGCCTCTCCTGATGAAGCCCAGGAGCCTATGGTACAGGGAACGTTTGTCCCCACATGGATGGATCCCATGCATACTGAGAATTCAACTTCTTTGGTACAAGTTGTTTTAGCTTTAAAATAGTTATCTCTGATTTCCCTGAACAGAATGTCTAGATCATCCAGCTAGTTATTTTAACATGCAAAACTTATTTAAAATCTATTAGTAGACTTTTCAGTTGCTTTATTGTCCCTGGAGAGTTCTGCTTTGTGAAAAGCTACAAGAGAAGCAAAACTGTATTATTTTGTTCTTTGCATTGCGTCTTGCCTGCGATCAAACCTTTCCCCACTGTTGACAGTGCAGGAAATGCTAATTTAATCACTTTTTTCCTAGTGCATAGATAAAAGGACGGAGATTTAGGTCATGGTCTGGTAATTATACCTCCCAGTGGGGGGGGGGATGAAAGGTCCCCTCGAGTACTTTGATCTGTCACTGTGCATCGCTGCTAAATGTAAAATGAAAAAATCCAAGTAATATGATAAGACTGAGCAAATACGTTGAAAACTGTTCAGTTTACATATTCTGCAAACATGCTATTAAGTCTCCCTTGATTTGAAGTAATGGGTGGGATCCATTTGGCTGAAGTGTTGTCCGTCTGTTGAAGGATGAATCCTGGGGACAAGGCACATAGGAGGTTCTGGATTTTCAGTTACAGAAGCAGTTCCCCTATTGTTATATTAAAGAAAAATTTCCTTGAACTTAACATCATGCTCAGCCTGTTGGCATGGCTTGTAATACAATAACATGATGGTACATTGCCCAGTAAATGCAAGCTTTCCTGCGTAGAGGATTACAACACACAGATAAAGAACTGAGAAGGGCTCTTATGCTGACACATTGAGTTTGATTTACTAAAACTGTACAAAATCTGGTGCGGCTTTGCATAGAAACCAATTGGCTTCCAGTTTAGTTTTTGCCAAAGCTTAAATTGTTATTAAACCCAGGACTCTGCATTCACTATATCGGGTCTCGCACAGTACACAGAACATGGAAATGCAATTATTTTAGTAAACATAAACTTCTAAATACCTTTTCTCGTCAGCGGTCTATAACAGTCTTATGACTTCTATCATTGTCTGGCCAAGCACTGGTTCAAGCTTGTAGGAGGAGTTTTTATTCTCCTGACTGTTTTTTGAAGCTGCATGACCCCTGACCCTCTGTCTGGACAGTGCTGATTGGCCCTGTGCTGATCACATGCACCCTCCCCCCAAAAAATAAAATAAAAAAACCTCTCTAGCAATACACACCAAACTGAGCATGTGCAGATTACTTCCTAGGGCTCTGTACTATCAGCAGATGGATTGGGGACAGTGTAAGATGGGGAGGATCAGAGAAGACAGGATCAAACAACCTATTTACACAATGCGCAGGATTAACCCCTTAGGTTTGGCCGTTTTACTGCATATACAGACTGATTTTCCTGTTGTAATCCTTTAATTGAACAAGCTGCAGCTAGAAGCTAATTTTGCACTCTACGGTTTTAGTAAATCAACCCCAATAAAGGCTTCCTTTTTAACAGAGGCGTCTCTAGGAAGAATTCTATAATAGCCAGAAAAGAAACGAAGATTGTGAAGTTCCCTGGTGGTCAGATTGCTTGCATTGATGATCAGTGGATAGGTGCCTCCTTACACTGTTAGTCATTTAAAGGTCCCCCCTTTTACATTGATGGTCAATGAAATGATCTCTAAGCCCCTTTCACACGATCGGACCGTTCAGGTCCGCCTGTCAGTTTTGACGGCGGACCTGAACGGGCGCTCCATGTTAGCCTATGGAGCGTTGGATGTCAGCGGAAAAATGTTCGCTGACATCCCACCCCGTCCGATCCGCTAACAGCAGACTGATGGCTCTACCTCCAGGTCCGTCGCTATCGGATCGGGTGAGATCTGATGAAAACGGACATGCTGTCCGTTTTTCATCCGATCCCTCCATAGGCGGCAGCGGCGCCTGACAAACCCCTCCCCGCTCAGTGAGCAGAGAGGGACCTGTCATCCGCCGGCTCAGCGGAGATCAACGGACAGATCTCCCGCTGAGCCGGCGGACCGAGGCGGACTCCGTAGGGGCCTTGCGCTGGTGGTCAGTGGGAAAATGAACCCCTTACCCTAGTGATCAGTGGTAAAGAAGCCCCAGCATTGGTGATTTGTGGGAAGAATGTCCCTTACATTGGAGATCAGTGAGAAGGATGCCCTCCTTACAGATTGCTAAAAGATAACTGGTTCTTGTGCTAAATGATCTGAGTCTGCAAATTACCATTGTTTAAAGTGGTTGTATACCTTTATTTTGAACTTTTACCTACAGGTAAGCCTATAATAAGGCTTACCTGTAGGTAAAAAAAATATCTCCTAAACCTGTAAGGTTTAGGAGATATTCCCCTCGCAATGAGCCGCTGACTGCAGCGGCGCATGCGCGGGAGTGACGACATCGCGGCTCCGGCCACTCACAGCGCCGGAGCCGCAATACCCGGAAGACACACCGAAGGGAGATGTCAGCTCCCTCGGCGTGGACCAGGTGAGATGCCGGCGCCTCGTTCTAAGGTAAGTATCTCATAATGAGCTAGTATGCGGTGCATAGTAGTTCATTATGCCTTTTCCCTTGCAGGTGTATAAAAAAAAAAAAAGCCAGCGGGTTTACAACCGCTTTAAGACACCCCTAGCAATGTCTGGAGGAACCCCATTTGAGAGAGACTGGCCTAAAATGATAAGAACCAGGTACTTCTCAAAGCCAATATTTTTGGGCACTTCATTGCAGTATGAGAGCAGCCAGAGTCAAATTCGAGAAGTGCGTCTTTCTAAAGAGAGAATACATGTTGCCTGATTTAATCCTCTTGTGTAGAAAAACAGACCACTTCCCTTTGCAAAGCTGGCTCTGGATTAAATTACTACAATTGAAGTTATTTTTAATTGGTGGTTGCAGAGACAAAGTGAAAGTGTGTCCTTTGATCTTGTTGCATATTTTCTGGATTGCTGCTAGTATATTTTTGATTTACTCATGCAGAAGGCTAGTCAGAGTCACAAGACCACAACAGCATCCTTATTATAGTCAGCCCATCATAAAAGGAAGCTGCTGAAGATCTGCTCTTGGCCGTATTTACATTATGTCTGTAAGGTAACACAGCCCTATTCAATTTTTTAAATGGTGGAAAAACACTTCAAGAATAAGTGGCTAATATTGCAAAATGCATTAAGTCTAACTTCCTAGATCCTCGTGACCAGTCATGAGATCACCCCCATCAGGACTGTGCTGCCCACAAGGAAAATTGAGGCGGCCGTTTAAAGTGTTAATCACTTCTGCCAAGTTTTCCTGTTACCAAGAGAATAATGGTGACAGGGGAGGGGTCTCCAACAGACTGACAGCCTCAGCTCTGTTCCTGTGTGCTGTGTAAAGGGGGTGTGTCACTTCCCACCAATCAGCTCTCAGGGCTCTCCTCACTGATGTAACCTCAGCTCTCCACCCCCTGCTTTTTTAGAGCTGAGAGATCCTGTTTAAATTCTGCACTTTGAATGGATATAGGGGAAAGACTACTATAGATTAACGGGTACAACTTATGTAGGTGGATTTGTTTAATTTCTCGCTTGAAGCCAGTCCCTTCACTGGGTATATGTGAGGGTTTACAACCATTTTTAAAGTTGTAAGTAAACTCCAATACATGACTTTTACTTATAGGTAAGCCTTACTTTAGGCTTACCTATAGGTACAGTAAATATCTCCTAAACATGCACCGCTTAGGAAATATTTACTTTTGATGCAGCCGGTGATTTCACTGGTGCATGTGCTTTAAAGGACGGCATACAGTGCTGTTCCTTCAGAGTCCTGTGCCGTAAACGGCGGCTCGCGCACCCGGAGTGACATTATTGCAGCTTCGTCCATTCACACAGCCGGAGTCTGCAAACCCGGAAGGAAGACCGGGTGAAGATAGAAGCATCTTCAAGAGTGACAGTGCACAGATGGAGGGCTTCGTTCTAAGGTAAGTTTCACATAATGTGCTAGTATGCAATGCATACTAGCACATTATGGCTTTACCTTGCAGTAAAGCCATAACAGCGGTTTACTACTGATGCAGGCACAGTATGGCAAGGCTTTGGGGCCTGAAGTTGGCCATACACTGACTGAGATTTGGCAGGGTCAAGTAGCAGGGTGGATAAAAATCAATGATTTAAAAAAAAAAAAAAAAATCATATTTTTTTTTTTTAAATCGGATGCTTTTGATTTTTATCAAATTTATTTAAATAACATGCTTTTGGAGTAAAAATCTATTTAAGATACATTTATAATTTAGTTTATTCAGCATGAAAATGAGCTTAGTTATGTAGCATAAGGCTGTACATTCTGCTAAATTTACTTTTATGGTAAACTCATTCAATGAATCCAAGCTCTGCAAGGAAAACGGGTGTATAGGCGCTGCAACCTTCCCACATAAAAGCTCCGCCCGGTGCTCAGACCTTGAGGCTGTTGACACCCCCAACGTACCAGAATAAAGGAAAGGGGTGGTCTGCACTCAAGATGACATCCAAAATAGTATTTCTTTCTTAAATGCATATACAAAGCTGTAAAACAGCCTACGCGTTTCAGACGTTAGTCTTTAGCCATGACTAAGGACTAACGGCCGAAACGCGTAGGCTGTTTTATAGCTTTGTACATGCATTTAATAAGGGAATACTATTTTGGATGGCCTCCTGAGTGCCGACCATCCCTTTCCGTTATTCCAAGCTCTACAAGCTGAGATAACATGAACTGCATTGATGCATTCACACAATTTCACAGTAACCATGAGATAAAACAAAGTTCAGGAATATTCCTTTATCCCATTGTTTTGCAAATCTATGTACACTACAAACTGTATGATTGAATTTATTTTGATATTGCTGTTTTACTAACCTGACAGCTTATTATTCTAAATAGGAAATCTTCATTTTGTTTGAAAATATTAAAGATTCTCAACTACCAGCAAGAATAAGTCCTTATATTTAAAGAGCACCTGTCATTTCAGATCCATCATGATAGCGCCTGTTAGCGGGCATCCACTCACAAGCTGCCGCCATGTCCCTCACCTTTTTGTGTCTCAGTGGCGCATCACCAGCCGTCCCAATAACGTTAATGGGACTGTCGGTGAGTCAACAGCGGGTCAGAGGAGGAGCCACTGCAGGACAGGAATGACCGTTGCTCTTTTAAAATAATGCGTTAAAACGAGTTGCTTTAAATCAAGTCTTTTTACTAGTGATTTAAATCAAATCCACCCTGGTCAATAGGATATAATGTCCGGATGGGTGGGATGCCGCCATCCACCTCAGTTGTGTGGATGGAGGAATGTGTTGGCTGTATGGAAAAAAAGAACCGTTTATGACAAGCTTAAGTCTTCATGCTGGAGTGCATATTGAGTCCTGCATGTGTTTAGCCCCTGGGTTTGACAGGAGCCACCTGCAACATAACGAATGACGCTGTGCCATCTGACCTCCTTGCAGCCAGTCACATTGTGTGGCCCTGGTGCCAACGCCCCAGCAACCAACAATAGAATTGGAGGGCATCTCCTAATACCTGGTGACTATGTCATAAGATTCTTTGTGCAGGAATTTTCAATGAAGGCAGACTGTGTGTGCTCATCATTTGCTGAGCTATGTAGCAGTCGTTATAATAATCCAGTACATAAAGGTGTACATTTACTCTCCAGACCCGTTACATTGTTTTGGCTAAAAGGACCATAGTTAGTTACAAGAATTGGTTCATTAACACTAAATCTAGCACTTGGCTCCATCCAGTTTCCCTGTCTGAAGAAGGTAATCAGTAGAATTTATTTTCTGTGCCTGGTGCTATGTTCCCAGCTCTGATGCTAAATGAGGCATTGCGAAAGATCATGCAATTAAATACGTGATCACTGGCTTTTTCAAAGGCTATTTAAGCTGATATTGCAACATAGCAAAAATAATTCTGATTTACGTTCTGGTGATTTTTTTTTTTTTTTTTATTGTTTCTTTTAAGATACCAGTTGCAAAGGAGATGTGTATTCCTATTAAATGACCCAAAAACCACTCCAAGTTATAATTACAATAATAAATCATGGTAACCCCCTAGTCATATTAAAGCTGATGATGGTATTATTGTGATGTTGGTGGAACTTTCTGTTCTTTCTGAAGTTCGTTTAGGGTCTTGTCAGTTTGGTTGCATTTTTCTGTTGCTCTGGTGTTTAAAGCGAAGTTCCTCTGGGAAAAAAAAATTAAAGTTAGCAGCTACAAATACTGACAAATATATAAAATTAAAAATAAGAGTAATTCAAAAGAATAATTAAAAATATATAAAATTTTAAATGAGGACACTTACCTGTCCAGGGCGCCTGCAATGTGATAGCCACCCCCCGAAGCCAACCCTTCTCTCGGCTCCGGGTGCAATCGCTGGCATCTTCAGTAAGGGAATCAGGAAGTGAAGCTTTCCTGATTCACAGCCTGGTTCCCTACTGCACATGCACAAGTCGCACTGCGCGTTCTGAATGGTCCCTGCGGTATTCTGGGACCTGCGTGCCTCCAAGAAGATGACGGAGGAGTGTCCGGACATGGTGTAGTTTGCCATGGAATCTGCGGCGCTCTTTCGCCCGAAGTGGGAGAAAATACCTGTATAGACAGGTATCTGCCCCCTCCCCCCTGAAAGGTGCCACATGTGACACCTGAGGGGGGGACCGGATCAGCGGAAGTTCAGTTTCTGAGTGGAACTCCGCTTTTAAAGTATAAAGGCAAAGGCAGTTTTAGATTTTTAGTGGAGAGTGATTAAAACCCCGGTTAGTTTTTATTGCTGTCTGTGCCCCCGTTAAGGAGATTCACCCTCTCTATTTGTCCTATTTGCCATTATCATTGAAAGTGAAAGTAAAAGAAAATCCCAAATATTGGGTTGTCACCAGAAAAGTAATAGAGGGGAAATCTTCAAATGGGAACACTAGTTCTGGTGACCTGGGGGTCCCCAAGGAATCCCCTTAATTTGCAGGGATTTCCTCTTCCTGTTTGGCTATGGGACAGGAAGTGAAGGAAGATCTATTATATGGGACACAGAGGGCGAAAAAAATCTGCCGGGGTTATAACTCTCCCTTATGCCGCGTACACACGATCGGGTTTTTGGTTGGGATTCCGCTCAAGCTTGGCTTGCATACACACGGTCACACAAAATGAAAGTTTTGCATATAGTTCTACTTTTCTTTAACCCACTGAACCAACATGCTTTTTTTACTGTATGTGCTAAAACAGCATTCTTCTAAGCCGCTTTGTGCAGTATGTTCCTTAACTGTCAGGCAGCAGCAACTTGAAGATGTAGGAAAGTAATGGGATGCATCATTTAACGTCTGATGAAGTGCTGTCTTCAGCTGCAAGCCTGGGCTGTATTTAAAGGATATGATCACTATTGATTACATGTTTGCAGCTGTCGGCTTGTAGTTTTCAATGAACTACCACGATGTTGTGGAGCACCATGGTAGTTCATTCATGCTTCCTGTCAGATTGGATCTGCTTACTCGTACAGACAAGCGGACACACTGGCTCTGCTGGAGACCTGCATGGCAGCAGATCGCTGATACAATGCTTTACAGGCTCTAAAAAAAATTGTGCGTTTTATCTTTTTTTTTTTTTTAAAGTGAACTTATCCTTTAAAGTGTTTGTAAGACTAAATCATTTTTTTTTAGTTTTGGATGCAGTAGAAAAGGGTTTTAGAACCCCTGTCAATCTGTTACTGTCTGCATCACATTAGGGAAATTTCCCTTCACTTCCTGTTTCAGAGTCTCAGCAGGAAGTAAGAGGAAATCTTTACAAACTGAGGGGAATTTACCCATTAAAGTGTTCCTGCGTTCACTATTTCTGGTCTCTCACAGTGCATAGAACATGTAAATCTAATTATTTTAGTAAATGCAAACTGCTGAACACCTTTTCTCAACATCAGTTAGAGCAGTCTTGTAACTTCTATTAGTGTCTGGTTAAAGCTTGTAGGAGGAGTTTTCATTCTGCACTGACTGTCCTATGAGGATGCAGGACCCCTGACCCTCTGTCTGGACAGTACTGATTGGCCCTGTGCTGATCATATGCACTCTCCCAAGAAAAAAACTGTAGCAATACACACCAAACCGAGCATGTGCAGCTTGTCTCCTAGCTCTGTACTATCAGGAAATGGGGACAGTGGAAGAAGGGGACGATCAGATGAAACCAGATCAAACAGCCTTTTTACACAAAGTAGATGATTAACCCCTTAGGTTCCACAGTGAGTATAACAAGCATGCTTTACTGCATATACAGACTGATTTTACTATTGTGGGTTTAGTAACATTCTAAATGGTAATCACCTCACGGCTGCACATTGTTGGATCTGCCCTCTTTTTCTGTCCCAGTGACAGAGATCATCAGAACAAATAGGGCTGTTCAACTCTAATTCTTTCCTACTATTTCCAAAAGATGGCTACATTTTAAAGTTAAACTACAGGCAGATAAACAATGTTCAATAAATGTAATTATGTATTGTTTACAAGCATATTACATTGAATTTTAAATGAATGGTCTGCATTTGACTTAATTTCAGCCTTTTCTAATCTTCTGTACAGCATCACTTAAACTGGGGGAGGAGGCAGCTGGGTTCAAATAAGTGTCCTGCATTTACAAGTGCTAACAAGGAACATGCTGATTGCAGGAGAGAGAAGAAATCTTTAAAGTGGTTGTAAAGTCAGAAGGTTTTTAATTTTAATGCATTCTTTGCATTAAGATAAAAAGCCTTCTGCCCAGCCCCCCTCGACCCCCCCCCCCCCCAATACTTACCTGAGCACCATCTCTGTCAAGCGATGTCCACGTGTGTTTCGGCCGTCTGAGACTCTCTCTCCTGATTGGCTGAGGCACAGCAGCAACGCCATTGGTTTCCGCTGCTGTCAATCAAAGTCAGTTAGCCAATCAGGACAGAGAGGGGGCGGGGCCGAACCGCAGCTCCGTGTCTGGACACACGGAGCTGTAGCTCGGCTTGGGTGCCCCCATAGCAAGCTGCTTGCTGTGGGGGCCTCAACAGGAAGGAGGAGCCAGGAGCACAAAAGAGGGACCCGAGAAGAGGAGCATCTGGGCTGCTCTGTGCAAATCCACTGCACAGAGCAGGCAAATATAACATGTTTGTATTTTTATAGAAAACAAACCACGACTTTACAATCCCTTTAACTCACTAGCCTTCTGCAGTCTTTACTATTGCAGAGCTCAGACTGGGAGAAGCAGCCAGTCACGTGTGCTGCTGTGTGACAGAGAGTTGAGCTAATGATTCTTTTTCTTTGTCTAGTCACAAGCTTGGGGAGGAACATTGCCTATTTTTATTGCTTTACTGTAGCAAAAATAAATTTCGGTCTCCATCCCTTCCAGACAAGGCACGGTTTTGTTGCAGAGCTGTTTAAGTCTCAGAACTGGATGAATAGAAAGACAAATGTTTGCCATGTAAAGCAGCTTTCCTATATGTGTAGCTGTTTGTCTAGAGTTGGCCTTTAAGTGAGGCCTCTTATTTGACACTTGACTACATTAACTCAGCAGTGACATAATTGTTTTGCAGAAAGAGTTACAACCACAAGATGACAGTGTTTGTCAGTGAAGGAACTGGCATTTTATTGAGCTCTAAGCTAACATTTGGCTTCTGGTTTTCCCTAGGCCTTAAGGAAAGTGCTGAACAGATGGTTAAAAACAAACTAGAGGGCAACGATCAGCTAACGCCATGGGAAAAGTACCTGCAGAAACAGAAAGAGAAAAGGAAAATTAAGAAGAGGAAAAAGGTAATTATGTGCTGTTGTATTGGTGCTTTTGTATCGGTGAATTACAGTGGTGGGATGTCTCTACCAGTATTCCCAGTTCTGCCACGTCCATTACAAGCCAAATGATGGTGTTGCGCTTCCTTGACATTTAGCCCTATAATGTAGAATAAAAGCATAACTGGGGATTTTGAAAATGAACCCATTTTAACCTAGAAGTAGAGCAAGACATTTTTCTCTTAAAGCGGAATGCCCCAGCATGTAACTGAGCTACAGAAATTTTTAAGGGGGGGGGGGGGTGTGATTACTGCTCCCACCTCCGCAATCCTCTCCTAGGCAAAGATGAGGTGCCATGCCCCGCCTCTGCCCAGGACATGTTTCAGGAGGCTGCAGGACCATTCACATTGCAGCTTGTGAGTTTGCATATGTGCAGTGGGGACCCTGCTATGGTTCCTTAGGAAGCCACAACTGGCACTAGTATGCAAAATGACGGTGCAAGGGACCCACAACAGTAACGAGAACTAGCTGCAGTAAGAAGAACTTGACTCCAGGCACTGGCATGTATCTGATTTGTTAAAAATCAGCAGTTGCAGTGTTTGTGAAAAAAACTGAAGTTTCTCTTTAATAGGGGAATCTGTGAACAACTAGATGAGCTGTGAATGGGCCATCTATTGAATAGAATGAAAAGCCAGTCATGCATCCATTAGAGACATGGTGCAGCACCAAGAACATGTGTTTGGGACCTGTCATGTGTGTGCACATGCGTAGTCTTTCATGTACTTGGGACCTAGCAGATCTGACATGCACCATAGCAGACCTGGCATGTGCAAGATCCTGTGCACTCACAGACATATCAGAGGTCTGCCGGGTACCACCATACATCATTTCAGTTAAGCACTGCCTCCTGGGGTGTGTAATGTGGACATTTCAGGAGGTATTGGGGGCTGTCTGTTATGTCAGCCCTACCCAGGAGAAGAAGGAAGTAATGGCCCACATTAGATTAAAAGGAAGTTAGGACCAGATAAGAGGAAGCCTGTTTTATGAGTGAAGGTCAACTTTAAAGTGGTAGTAAACTCTGTACTACCACTTGTACCTACAGCTAAGCCTATAATAAGGCTTAGTTGTAGGTACTGTGAATATCTCCTTAACTTGCACAGTTTAGGAGATATTCAGAGTGCATGTAGCAGATGATATCATCGGCACATGTGCTCTGAAGGTCTGGCTTACAGTGCTGGACCTTTTAGAGCCCGTGCCGGAAACACGCGGAGCTGACGTCATCGCGGCTCCGGCCAGTCACATAGCTGGAACTTGCAAAAACGGGGAACATGTCAGCCCTCTCAGTGGTGGCTTTACAGCTCTGGAGGGCTTCGTTCCAAGGTGAGTATTTCATAATATGCCATGCATAATAACACATTATGACATTGTCTTGCAGGTTTTTTTTGTTTTGTTTTTTTTACATCGGCGCCTTACAACCGCTTTTAGGATGCTTAAGCCTGCATTTACACTGATGCGGTGCGAGACACTGCAATTCCTGTGCGAATTACATGCGGTGTCTCTGGGGTGCTATCGATTTGTATGGCCCAAATTCGCACCAAACTCCTGCAGGACCCTTTTTTTTTTGTCTGCATCAAAATCCTATTGCATTGGTGTTCTGCAAATCACACTGCATTTTGAAAACCAATTTCGGGGTGTCGTTAACTTATCATACACTCCGCAATCGGTTCACATGAGCCCCCCTTTGCTTTCAGGTTTACATCTATGCTGAAAATTCCATTTGCTTGTGTTCTCAACCAAACTGTCAAACAATCGAATGGCTGGTGTCATAACTGATCACATGTGCAGCACCATGGCAGTTGCAGATCAAACAGAGGCAGCTTTCTTGGCTGTAAAGTATAGGAGGGCTTTATTCTGCTTTAAGGCTGTCAGTAGATTGCCCTCTACAAATTCGGCACTGCCTACAGGTGCAGAGCAGGGTCAGACAGTGTATTGTAAACAGAAGAATCAGTGCTACTACCCATATAACATACTGATAATAGAGGTCCCAGGTGCTCGTTCCACAGTCGTTTAGCTGAGCAGATAATGCAGAGAGATGATCCACATGCCAGTCATAAGGCCCCATAGGCTGAAATGCCTCATCTGATCTTATCTGCGCTTTGTGCACTGTGGTTTTTGAATAAAAATTACGTTTTTTTTTTTGTTTTGTTTTTTGAGAGCAACAACTAGTGTGCAGATTATCTCTCTGCATGAGACCGTGTATTACTGGATTTTAAACAACAGAATTGGGTCAGTGGACCAATATGACCGCAACTCACTTTTTTTTAGTTATGCCCATGAGCAGGGATAGGCCCAGGAATGTCTTAAATTCAGGGACTGTAATAGGTCTCCAATCTCTGGCAAGGGTCAACTGGGGATTAGCAGTGATAAATTGACCAGCATATACAAATTGCTTTGGTACACAATAGATCTATAGAGATCTTCCGTGAAAAACGGCGAATAAAAATCAAGTGACGAAAAATGAACGGTTTCCACCTGAATTCTGGGTTGGCCAGTGAATGGGGGAAGTACGGGTGCTGCAGAAGTGGTGGGCTCCCAATGAGGATTGGCAAATGCAGCAGGAAGGGCTCTATGGGCTCGATGGCCTGTCTTTGTCTTCTTGGTGGCTGCAGGACACTTGTTGTGCTAGCTACCTCACCAGTTTGAACTGCACTTATGGAACTCGCCAAGTCACCAAGTGTTACTGCAGTGCTGGATGTATGACCAGGATGTACTAGGCCGCTGGTGCTAGCTAGTTCACCAGAAGGATTAGCGGTACTAGTACTGGCTCTCTGCTCCATACGAGAGCACTGCGATTCTTACACCTCAACAACAGCAGAAGAACGGGGTCAGGTATGGTTGACCTTGGCAGGGACCACTACTCTGTCATCAGAGCTATCTGTAAGGGTGCCGCTGCTGCCTACAGGTTCGTATTCTGAGCCTGAATCTGACAGATGGGTAAGTTCCTCCTCACTCTCATCTGTCATGCTCAGAAACGTGTAGACCTCCTCACTACTGTACCTTCGATTGGACATTTTGGCCTCTAAATTTACTGGTACAACTAGTGAGACTCGCAGGAAAAAAGAGCACCTGACTGTCAGTGACTGCTTCAAACGCTACCAAAAAAACTGTTAGCGTTTGCAGGAATCAGGCCTGACACTGCGAACGCTGCAGTTATGTGTTTAGTGTTTTGTAAGTGACAGTGATCGATTGATACTGCACTTGGGTGGGCTGGGCTGGGCAGAGGAGCTAAACGCAGGTGCTAGCAGGTATCTGGGATGATCCCGCTAACGCTGTGTTTTTGGGAACCCTAAACTATTGGGGACGCTAATATAGTTCTGATCAGATCAAAGATATCGATCCATTCAGACACTATACTACTAAGGGAGGTGTATGGTGCATGCGTGGGTGTTGGCGCTACTGGCACTAATCTGACGCTGCCTGGGGCAACGCAGACCCTAACTGACGCTGAAACCTAACTGATATCACCCTCCAGGTGATCAGGGGGTTAAACCTTTTATTAGGTAATGTACGGTGAGTGCCCTGACTCTATTAAAAAATAACTAACCAGTGTCACCCGTGACACTAATACAGTGATCACTGGTGACGGGGGGTTAAACCTTTTATTAGGGGGGTTTATGGGGGTCCCTAGACCTATCTGGGCCTACTACTAAGTACCCTAACGCCGATTAGTGTCACAAATGACACCAGTACGGTGATTAAAGAAAAAATATGAACACTGCACTGGGTGACACAGTGACAGGGAGTTAAGGGGTTAACTGGGGGGGGGGCGGGATCGGGGGGGTGAAATGTGTGCCTACGTGTACTGTGTCAGTGTAGTGTTGGTGCAACCCACTTTGGATGTCCTCTCGCCTCTCTTTGGAATGGAAAAGAATTCCAGAGAGGGAGATGACATTTCGTTCGTCAGAACTGATCAGCAGGTCCAGGCTAGAAATCATTGGCCTGGGCCTGGAGACTGATGGGTTCTGAAACTAATCCGATAATCGCGGCCGCCATAAGGTAAGGTAGTTTCGCCCACCCGTGCCATTCTGTCACAGGAAAACTGCGGCAGCTGGTCGGGAACTGGTTAAAGCCTTAAAGCCGGCCATAGACTATTCCTGCTCAACCAGCCGATCTTCAAACCATGTATGGGCAGGTTAAATGTCGATCGATCAACTTGGGTACAAGCACCCTGCCGCATTTTGCATGCAATTATCGCTAGCAGCTGTTCTAGCCACTAGCAATAATCACATTCCTCCAGGCGGGGATGGCTTCCCCTACCTCTAATGTTGGCTGTAACTATGGTTGCAGGAAAGATATTTGCTCCGTGTATGGCTGGCATAACTTTCAGTGTTGACAAGAAAATTGTAGTGGCTTAGAAAAAACACAATAAATTGTAGTATTTAAAGCGTAGCTCCTCCCAAAAGTGGAAGCTCTGCTTGTTTAAAAAATTAAAAGTCAGCAGCTGACTTTTCGTTTTTTTTTTAATACAGGCTGGAACTCCGCATTTAAAGTAGTGTTTTAGGCCTAACTAGCCATAAAAATTATTCTCACCCCCACCCCCCCAACACCTATGCCTTACCTATTTTCAGGCTGCTCCAGTTAAGTCATCCCCTGTTTCAGCCAGAAACAATGTAAGGTAGAGGAGCGAGCACTCCACAATGGCTGGAAATTTCTAAGCGGTGACATCACCCATAGGTTTCCATAGCCCATCTGTTGTTGGCACTCCCTCCTGTTCCCCTGCAGCCGCTGCTGAATGACACTGGCTGGATTATGTGTAATTCAAAACATAACCTCCTGCGCTCAGGTGTGGTGCTTAGGGGTGAGATGGACTTTCCTCTCGGCTAATCTTGCAAGTACAAAGCACAATCGTCTTGCTGCCCTCTTAGGACTGTCTGTATCCATGTGCAAACTACAAAACAACAAAAAAGAGGGCGCACCGACCTAGTGCATTACCATAACTTAAATTGTATTAAAGTAGAAAAACAAATGGGTACTCACACAAACGTGTTTTATACAAGCATATCTAAAAGATACAGATGAGAGCCTTCAATCCACCATACTTGGCTGATGGCATGGGAAGACCTTGCTTCAAGGGTCAGAGCCCATAAAGAAGGCTCTGAAAAAGAGGGCCTGACCCTCAAACCGCATTATTCATTTATGGTCAGAGGTCTCCCCATGCCATCAGCCAAGTATGATGGAATGGAGGCGGTCTCATTGGTATCTTTTAGATATGTTCGTGTAAAACACGTTTGTGAGTAACCATGTGTTTTTCTACTTTTTTAATAAAATTAGAGTTATGGTAATGCACTAGGTTGGTGCGCCCTCTTTTTTGTTTTGTTCTGGATTATTTGACCAGACTGGAGCTGGCTGAAAATAGGTAAGTAAAGTACTGTGTGTGTGTGTGTGTGTGTGTGTATGTGTGTGTGTGTATGTATATATATACTGTATATCTCTCTTTCTTACCCATGTTAGCCAGCATAGGTGTTAGAAGGGGAGAGGTAGCACTTTTAGGACTGGTTGGCTTAATCCTGGAATTCTACTTCAATTCTAACCTGGGATTAAAATCCCAGAAGGGAAATTCCAAAAACAATGGTAATGCTCCATTGGATTGGGGCTCTTCTTTGTCATAAAATGGAGGGGTCCCGACCCCCTAGGGTTTCCAGAGAAATCTTACAATAAAGTCCCACCACAAAATTCAGTGGTTCTCATTGTTGTGCCACAATATTTAAAGGAGAAGTATGGCCAAATCTTTTTTTGGCCCTACTTCTATGAATCACAGGAGTGCAGTTTTCAGCTAACTGCAGGCCAAAGACCACTGTTAGCTGACATTACTCAGCCGGTTCCAGGCTCTGGATAAGCAGCAGCGTGGGGAGCACGGTGAGGCTGCAATGGTGGGCATGGTGAGGGTGCAATGATGGGCACAGGTCATGCTGCATTGATGGGCACTGGTGCTGAGGGGAACTGATAAAGTTGTTGTTAATATTTATTTTTGTAACTTAATTCTGCATAAAACATTTAAGTGTCATTTCATGAGTTAATTTATGAGGGCATGATTAGGGGCAAAGGTAGGGGTTGGGCAGGGCAACTGGTGTCAAGTTACCCTTGAGGCCTGGCTAGTAGCTCAGGACTTGAAATTTTGAGCCCTGTATGTGTGTGTAAAATATATATGTATATTATATACACTTTATATGTGTGTATGTATGTATGTATAAATTATATTATATATTTTTTTTTATTATTATTTTTTTTTTCTAGAAATATGAACTTTTCTTAATTTTACTAGCAAATATTTTACTTCTGGGATGCAAGTAACGTCCACTGGTTAAAATCCATTGGGATTTTTGTTTTTGTTTTTTTTGTTTTTTTACACTTGGCTCTGTTTGGGAAAGGTTACTATGAATTGCCAGGTCCCAGTCTCATCCAGCATGAGATATAACCCATATTGCTGAAGCTGTGTATATTTCTACCGCCTGCCACGTGTTTTAATGTCGGCCTGGCGCTCGCCTTGCACATCAATCACAAACATATGTGACAGGGAGAAAAATAAGCTTGTTACTGCTGTAGCTGTGCATGGGCTTTGATCTTTGTTTTCGTTGTGTTTTGGAATGTTGGAGAGGCCTCAGAAAGCTTATTCGTGCCTGCAAACATATCGAAAGATCTCAGAACGTCGTCACACGGACGCATTCTGATGAACGCACTGCGCAACAAAACCTGCACAATCACTTTGAATGACCTCATCATTTATTTTACTTTTCCCAGAAATATCAAACATGATAGCAGTTATGGTATCAATCCCCACCAAGTCTCACAGCATTTACCTTCTACATACTTCTATCTTTGCTGTGTAATATTTTCGAATGGCTCAGTTATTGAGCTCTTAGCTTGTGGGTGGTACAGCAGATAAAATGTAACCTATATAGAAAAATAAATCTTTTGATCAAAAAGGAGAGCATTTTATATAACATGCAGACCAAGAAACCAGACCTCTTCAAAGCTTTATTAAAACTCTGTAGATTTGCCTGCTGTTTACCTGACCATGTAGAAAAAAAATGTACAGCTTGTACATGATAAAAAAATTCCCCTGAGAAAATTATTTTTACTTTAGAAATAAATGTTAGAATCACAGATGCTGTTAGATCCTTATCATTCCAGATTTGAAATTGTCCTTAAGTGACTTTTTATTTATTTTTTTATATATTTTTTTAGATATGTCTTCCCTTTGGCTATAAAAAAAAAATACCGGTACTTTGTTTTACAAAATACATTATTAATTAGCTAATTGTTATTTCAGGCAAGTTTTATTCAAGTGAGTTCAAGAGCTGGAAGCAGTAGAATAACTTCGCAAAGAGCTGTATTTACTTAGTACTGCAACTACCACAAAACAGAAAATGTAATAAATAATAACTGGTATTTTTTGATCAACCTACACAATCTGCTGGTTAATACTCAGGACTGGCCTTAAAAAGGAGCTCCAAGCACCCACAAAAAAAAATAAGTCAACAAATACTGGGGGTAAAACTTCCAACAGTCACTGCTCTCTGTTTAGAGTGGCAGGGAGAACTGAACGATCAACGGTGTTTGATCACTCAGTTCTTACCCTTAGAGCCAGCAGGGGACAGATGCCTAGGTAAGTAAGATTAAAAATAAATAAATAAATAAAAAAATAAAATACTTCTTTTGTGTGTGTGTGTGTTAGTTCACCTTTACAGAAAAAAACTTAAGGGTGAACTAACACCGGACACTATCCTCAGCCCCCCCCCCCCCCGGTCTCCCTCTGTATTTATCTTCGGGGTTACCAAGCTGTCAGCACCCCCACACCCATTTCAGTGGTTCAGGGATTTGGACTCCCCACTCTTCTTTGTCAGCGCTATCGGGAAGAACCAGAAGGATTCTGATTGGATTGGTCAGCGACATTATTGTGACAGCACTGACCAATCAGAATTCATCTGGTCTCTTTTGTAAGTTCTGACAGAAAGGGGGAAGAAGAGCAGGGGTTTCAAATCCCTAAACCACTGGGGTGGGTGGGGGAGTGATAAGTACAGCGAGGACCAGGAGGATGTAATAGTGAGCTAACGCTTTAAGTTGCACGTGATCTACACAGGCCAGGCTGATGGTTTTTGCACACGTATCACAAAAGATTTGTGTGTCCTCTGCACAACTTGTCTGAATTAGGTAAAAAAAAGAGCTTGTCTTCCGCGATGCCTTAGTACATTTTATGTTCTGTAGGCAAACTTTGCTCCTTTACAACATAATTTAACTTGGCGGCGGGGGGGCTAGAATTATCTCAGGTTATCTCTCATTGCAAGAGAAGGTTCCTTGGTTATTTTATTATTTTAACAGGTCCTTGTTTTAATTTTGCCAAATTCCTTCATTATATATGAAAGCTTTCATGAGTGCTTGAGATGCTGTTTTAGTTTTGTAGTTTTTTATTCTGCACCTTTTAATAAAGCCAGCCTGCAGCTTCCTCTGTGCTCATGCAGTGTGTCTACCACCATATGTTTTGCAGGGGAGCATAGAAGAAAAAGAAGATGATGATAAAGAAGATGAGATACCATCTGATGTTGATTTCAGTGATCCTTTCTTTTCTGAGGAATTGAAGAAACCAGGTAATCAGAGCATTGGAACAATCTGTAAGTCCTGCATTGTCTTAAAGGACACGGCTGCAATCGCTCACCTTTTTCAAAAGTTCTGACTGTCATGACAACCTCTTGTCTTCAATACCATCTGTCCGTGACCAGATCAAGCATGCCGATTAGGAATTTAGCCTTTCTTGCTGCATGTTCGTTTCAGAAAGTTTGGAAAATAGGGCAAACAACTAACTAACATTTTCAGTATGAGGTCAGCAATTATGGGTTTTTTTTAAAGTGGTTTTTAAATCAAAGTTTATTTTACCTTATTCTCTGCATTTATGTGCAAAGCCTTGCAAGCAACTATATTTATTTATTTATTTATATATATATTTATTTATTTATATATATATTTTTATTTTTATATATATATATATATATATTCTGTTAAAATCTGGTGAGAGTTGCTGACATTTAACAACACATTCCCATGTAATGTGCATTCTTAAGTGAATCAGAATGTTTTGTCTCACCACCTTCTTAAACAAAAATATATAACTCCTGTGCAAAAATAGCCACTATTACTATCATAGCATACTTAAACTAAAACATCCTTTATCATGCCACAAAATGGTAAATACAATACTAAACAGAATGGCGCAGTGCCAAAATAAAGTCCTCAACAATCCAGTGCAATCCAAATTGTGATCCAAACAAATAACAAAACAGTCTTTGAAATAGTGATTTCACTTGTGCTCCCCCACCATCAGATGTGCTCTTACCTTGCTACTAAGTGAGATCAAAACCACTTTTAGTCCTTCCAGGACTTTATAGATGGAATTCTCAAGGTCCTCCTCCTCCTTCCTTCTTATTGCTCCTGCATAGGTACCCTCATAACATGTCAGATGTAGCCATAGGGAAAAGGAAGAAATCGCCAACAGTAGTGCTTATATCTTTATAAAAAGCTTTATTTACACTTCAATAAAACTACTCACATGGGATTGGTGTTTGTAGCACACCACACTTTCAACATTATTTCATAAAAACCGCCTGTATCCGTGACACTGTAACAGCTCAGCGATCTGTGTATATTTGCTTTCCTGCGGTGTAAGAACATTGTGACATACTGAAGGGCACACTGACGTCACAACGCTCGTAGTCTGGAGGAAAGCACTATATTAAAAGTCTTCCTGGGAGATTTTTTTTTAATTACTTGCTGGACCTGAAATATAAAACTTAAGGTACAGCTAAAGGCAAAACTTTGGTTTGGATGGAGTGGAGAGGGATTAGAAAACCTGGCTTTTTTGCAGAGTGTGTCCCATTAGGAAGATTCACCCTTTCTATTTGTCCTGTGTATTGTTATCACTAAGCGAGAATGTGAAATTGAGTTGTCACCAGAATAGAAATAAAGGGAAAATTCTCAAAGGGGGACACTAGTTCTAGTGACAACCAAGGATTCCCCACTTTCATGGGGGTTCCTCTTGTCCTCTTTTGACTATGGGACAGGAGGTGAAAGGGAATCTCCCCAATAGGACACAGATGGCAAAAAAAAGGATATGGGTTACAGACCTCCATTACTCTATCCAAAAAACAAAAACTGTTTTGGTTTTAGTTCTACTGTAATGGAGAAACCTTAGCTCCAAGCTCCCTTCAATTCAGAACTTTTGACCAAAAGCCTACCTATGGATTTAGTATTCCTTCTACTGCCAGTTATGTGATCAAAAGCCTACATTATTATTATTATTATTATACAGGATTTATTTAGCGTCGACAGTTTACGCAGCGCTTTACAACATTAGGGCAGACAGTACAAGTACAATACAATTCAATACAGGAGGAATCAGAGGGCCCTGCTCATTAGAGCTTACAATCTAGGAGGGAGGGTCAAGTTATACAAAAGGGTAATAGCTGTGGGGGATGAGCTAATGGAGAAAATAGTGCAGTTGTTAGATGGAGGCAGGATAGGCTTCTCTGAAGAGGAAAGTTTTCAGGGATCGCCTAAAAGTGAATACATTTGGAGACAGTCTGACAGATTGGGGTAGGGAATTCCAGAGGATGGGCGAGGCTTGGGAGAAGTCCTGGAGGCGGATATGGGAGGAGGTGATGAGGGAGCTAGAGAGCAGGAGGTCATGGGAGGAACGGAGATGGCGATTAGGTTGGTATTTTAAACTAGGTTAGTGATGTAGCTGGGGGCAGAGTTGTGGATGGCTTTGTAACTTATTGTTAGTATTTTGAATTTAATTAGTTGGGCGAGTGGCAGCCAGTGGAGGGATTGGCAGAGAGGGGTAGCAGACACTGAGCGGTTTGTAAGGTGGATGAGTCTGGCAGCCGCATTCATGATGGACTGAAGGGGGGATAGTCTATTTAAAGGTAAGCCAATGAGGAGTGAGTTGCAGTAGTCAAGGCAAGAGATAACCAGGGAGTGAATCAGGAGCTTTGTGGTTTCACTGGTTAGAAAGGGACATAGTTTAGAGATGTTGCGGAGGTTGAGGCAGCAAGCTTTGGAAAGTGATTGGATGTGGGGCCGAAAGGAAAGTTCAGAATCCAGGATAACACCTAGCACCCTGACATGTGGGGACGGGTGGATGGTTTTGCCATTGCTCTTGACAGAGAAGTCAGGGGAAGAGCATGTGGGGGAGGAAATATTATAAGCTCGGTTTTGGACAAGTTGAGTTTGAGGAAGTGGTGTGATATCCATACAGATATGTCGGTTAGTAAGTTAGTAATGCGTGAGGAGACCAATGGCGTGAGTTGAGGGGTGGAGAGATAGATTTGTGTGTCATCAGCATAGAAATTATATTGAAAGCCGTGAGAGGCTATCAACTGACCCAGGGAAGAGGTGTAGATTGAAAATAAAAGAGGTCCAAGAACAGAACCTTGGGGGACCCCGACAGAGAAGGGAAGAGGAGTGCAGGAAGTAGAATTGTAAATGACACTGAAGGTGCGTTGGGATAGGTAGGATGAGAACCACTGAAGAGCACAGTCACGGAGACCGAGGGAGTAAAGTTTTTTGAGGAGGAGGGGGTGGTCAACCGTGTCAAAGGCAGCTGAAAGATCCAGAAGTAGGAGTACAGAATAGTGTCCGTTGGTTTTTGCAGTTAGTAGGTCATTTGTGAGTTTTAAAAGAGCAGTTGCTGTGGAGTGTTGAGGGCGAAATCCAGATTGAAGGGGATCAAGAAGGTTGTTTTTAATGAGGTGGTCACTCAGTTGGCTGTAAACCAGGCGTTCAAGAAGTTTAGAGGAAAAGGGGAGCAATTAGGGTGTAGGTTGTTAAGATTGGTAGGGTCCAAGGACGGCTTTTTGAGTATGGGGGTGACCAGTGCATGTTTTAGAGCATCGGGGAAGATGCCAGAGGTGAGGGAGAGATTGAAGATGTGGGTTAGAGAGTGTAGGATGGGGTCAGAGGGTGACCGTAGCATTTGAGAGGGAATAGGGTCCTGGGGACAGGTGGTTAGGTGGGCGATAGAAAGGAGTTTAGCAACTTTGTCTGTAGTAGCAGATTTGAATAGGGGGAGTGTCAGTTGTACCTGTTGACATGGGGTCTTAGCTGGGGGAGATACCTGTAGAATGGAGATTTCATCACGGATTGTATCAATCTTGTTTTTGAAGTGATTAGCGATTTCCTGGGCAGTGAGTAAGTCAGTGGGTGGAGGCGGTGGAGGACAAAGTAGAGAGTTGAAGGTAGAGAAGAGTTTACGGGGATTGGATGAGAAGGTGTTAATAAGAGTTGTAAAATAGGTTTGCTTGGCAGTGTGGAGGAAAGAATAGTATTTTTGGAGGGCAGATTTGTATTGGTTGAAGTCTTTGAGAGACTTAGTCTTGTGTCACAGACGCTCAAGAGCACGACAATGTTTTTTGAGAATTTTAGTGTCATCTGTTTGCCAGGGTTGTAGGGGTCGAGGCCTGATTCTGCGTGTAGTGAGGGGAGCGAGCTTGTCCAGGGGTGGAGGACAGAGATTTATTGTAGATGGACGTGGCTTGGTTGGGGCAGGACAGGGAAGAGATTTTGTCATAGAGGTGGTCAGTAGCAGAATAAAGGAGAGAGGAGTTGAAGTTGCGAAAGTTTCTACGAGTGATGGTTAGGCGATTGGAGGGAAAGGTGGTGGAAGACAGAGGGAGAGAGAAACTAATAAGGTGGTGGTCAGAGAGAGGAAAAGTATTGTTTGAGAAGTTGCATGGAGTGCATAGGTAGGAGAATACAAGGTCAAGCGTGTTGCCATCAGAGTGAGTAGAAGCCTGTACCCATTGCTTCAGGTCAAATGAAGAGGTTAGACTAAAAAGTTTAGAAGTAGCAGGAGTGTTTTTATTAGCAGGGATGTTGAAATCACCGTGAAGGATTGTGGGAATATCCGAAGAGAGAAAGTAGGGTAGCCAGGCAGAAAACTCATCAAGGAAAGTCAATAATGGTCCAGGGGGCGGGTAGATCACAGCAATTCTCAGGGAAGTAAGAGAGAATAGACATATACAGTGGGCTTCGAATGATGAGAGGGAAAAAGAGGGAGGAGGGTGAATGACCTGGAAGGTGCTCTGGGGGGATAGGAGGAATCCCACTCCACCTCCCTTGTGTCCATTAGGCCTAGGGGAGTGAGTCCAGTGAAGGCCACCCTGGGAGAGGGAAGCAGGAGAAGGGGTGTCATATTCGTGGAGCCAGGTTTTGGTGAGAGCAAGTAGATTAAAGGAATTAGTGACAAAGAGGTCATGAACAGCAGTGAGTTTGTTGCAGACAGAGCGGGCGTTCCAGAGGGCGCAGGAGAGAGGGAGGCTGGTGTTGGGAAGAAGAGGAATGGAGACTAAATTGTGTAGATTGCGACTACTGCCAGAGGGTGTAGGGTGATGGTGATGGGTGTGTTGGGCACAGTTAAATAAGGGGGGACCAGGGTTTGGGGAAATATCTCCAGCGATTTGGAGAAGCAGAAGAGTGAGGGAGGTAATATGAGAATATGAGGGGACATGCTTCAGTATCCTGGGGGGTATGTTAGCAAGTGGGCTTAGAGTTATAAAGAGGTGATGAGTGCAGTAATAGGGGGGGGGGAGAAGTGAGGGTGATATGTACAGATTGTGGGGTGGAGCAGAGGGATGAAGAAAAGAGTTTGAGGAGAGCGGCAGCAATTGAGAAAAGGAGGAGAGGTAAAGAGTACATATTCATTTAGTGCTCTCTCCAGAGCCAGGTATGTGATAAACCACCTACATATTTATTAAGTCTCCACTTCTTTGTCAGTCATGAATTTATTGAGATCTATGTTTTACATTTTAATAAACTGATGTTTTTGGGATTAAAAATAGCATAAAACTACAAATGTCAACACGTTTGATTTGGAATCTATCATAGGTATGAAAAAGAAATTTACAGCTGGCAAGAATGAACAGGCATCTTCTGAAGATGAGGAAGAAAAAGAAAAGCAGAAAGTGAGTATAATGGTTTAGTGTTTTCTCCTGTGAAAGTGTAGTTTTAGCGTAGAACTTTTTTTAAGGTTTTTGCTGTCTGTCCCCTATGTGGAGAGTACCCCCCACTGCCTGTCCCCGTAAAATGGCATAAAGTAGGGGCAATCCTTTTAGGGGCAAGGTTTTCTGACTAGACCCCAATCTACTAAAGTGTTTTTATTGATATTTGTTTATAGCCCCAGTTGCATGCCCATAAAACTGACTCTGCAATAGAAATCTGATGCAGTTTCTAATCTTTAACCCTCAGACCCAAAGCAAAAGCAATTGCCTTTAGTAAATAAACCCCAAAGTGTTTGGAGTTGTATTTTAAAGTAGATCTAAACCCAGTCTTTAAAACTTTTGAGAATGCATTAACCACTTCAGCCCCAGAAGATTTTACCCCTTTCCTGACCAGAGCACTTTTTACAATTTGGTACTGCATCGCTTTAACTGACAATTGCACAGTCTTGCGACGCTGTAACCCAACAAAATTTGTGTCCTTTTTTTCCTACAAATAGAGCTTTCTTTTGGTGGTATTTGATCACCTCGGTGGTTTTTATTTTTTGCGCTATAAACAAAAAGAGAGTGACAATTTTGAAAAAAAAACAATATTTTTTACTTTTTGCTATAATAAATATCCCCAAAATTAAAAAAAAAAAGAAACACATTTCTTCATCAGTTTAGGCCAATATATATTCTTCTACATATTTTTGGTTAAAAAAAAATCGCAAAAAGCGTATATTGATTGGTTTGCGCAAAAGTTATAGCATCTACAAACTATGGGAAAGATTTATGACCTTTTTATTATTATTAGGTTTTTTGTTTTTTTTACTAGTAATGGCGGTGATCTGTGATTTTTAGCGGTATTGCAACAGACAGATCGGACACTTTTTTGGGACCATTGATAATTATACAGCGATCATTGCTATAAAAATGCACAGATTACTATGTAAATGTCACTGGCAGGGAAGGGGTTAACACTAGGGGGCGATCAAGGGATTAACTGTGTGTTCCCTCAGTGTTCTAACTGTGTGGGGATGGGAGTGACTAGGAGAGGAGACATATCGTTTTTCCTACTTAGTAGGAACAAACGATATGGCTCCTCTCCTCTGACAGCACAGGGATGTGTGTGTTTACACACACACACATCCCCGTGCTGGCGATCGCACCCGCCGACCACGCGCATCGAGTCTCCCGCCATGCAGCGGGCTGCGCACCCTCTGGTGGCTAAAAAAAAGGGTACAATGGACACATGTCCGTTGACATCCACCACTCAATAGAGAGCAATGGATGGTCAGATGGGGACTGCCTAAAAAACTGACAGGCGAACCCGATTGGTCTATCAGTGTAAAAGGGGCCTTGGGGTTTAATCACGGTATATTTTGTTTTTTTACATCTGTCCTTGCATATCACAGTTTTATTAATGAGCTATTCCCTTCAGAACCAGTCTATTGTCAGTTTGAAGCTATTTTATTTAGGATTGAAAAGTTTTCCAAGATATCCCTGGTAAGTTCTGCTATGACATTAAATCTTAAACTAAACCCTAGGCATATATAAGCAACACAAATTATTGCAGCTCTCTAATCATGCATACATCCCTAAATTGATTTCCTGAATAGAAACAGGGTAAGTTGCAATTTCTGTAAACAAGAGGTGGAATGTAAGAGGAAGTAGTAGAACAAAGTGTCAGTTGGTTCATGTGCTACCTGAAAGCGGGCTGATAAGAGGAGAAAACTGAGTAACATAGAGCTCATCACTGTCTTGCTTCTCCTTTCCCTGTCCATCAGCAGGGTGGGTGGGTTCAGGGTGGGTTTAGAGGAAGTGGGTTGGATGATGCTGGCCACTTTGGGGGAAATCTCCAGATCGAAGGTAAATATTGCAGCAAAAGCTGGCCTTATTATTTTATCTTTCAATGGGATATTCCTTGTTATCTTGTTGTTTTAGCGAGAGTTGTGCTTTAACATCAATTAAACACTACAGAAGATTTTTGTGGGTATGGATACTTGAATGCTTTGCTGTTGAAAGTTTACCATTAAAAAAATTAGCTTGAATTGTGTTTTATTTCCTCAGGAAAATTTAAAAGCTTCTGTCATTCAGGGCAACATGTCAGGTGCTCTCCCCAGGCCACCTTGGCTGATAGAGGACCCCTTGGAATTACTTATTACTTCTGGGTTTGGGGGAGCAGGTGACTACCTCCACTGACTCCCAGAATGCAGTTGTAAGGCCTAAGTCACCAGGCCCCAACACTGTTAGACCCCCATACACACTATACAACTTTTGTTGTCTGATTTGCCTTTAGATTTACCAAAACCATGTAGTGCAAGGGCCTGCCTGATTGCATACAAATTGAAACTCTTAAAGGGTAAGTGCACCTTGAACTTACACAGGCCCCCTCCTCGAACCCCCCCCCCCCCCCCCCCCCCGGTCCTGCTGACCTGGACTGCGGCAATCTCCGGTTCTAAGCCCCCCGGTATATCCGTGCCAGGAGTCCGGGGCTTAGAAATCCCCTGAGCTGAAGGTCCTAAACATCCCTCGTCAGGAGGGACGTTTTGGAGCATTCTAATTGGTTAGCGCTGTCACATGGGCAGCGCCTACCAATCAGCAGCCGCATAGCCCATCCTGTCAGCTATGGAGAAGATGCGTGGCTACAGAGAGCATTTCTAAGCCCCGGACTCCTGGCGCGGATTTTCCCTTGGCTTAGAACCGGAGATTGCCGCGGTCCAGGTCAGAGAGACAGGGGGTGAGGAGGGGGACCTGTGTAAGTTCCCCTCACAGATTTTTCTGTAAAGGTAAACTTACACTTTAAGGTTTAGTTTCATATTATATGATTTTGGTAAATCTGAAGGAAAAAATCGACAGAAAATTGTATAGTGTGTATCCAGCTTTAGTTGGGGGAGAAGAAAAGTCATTAACCCTGTGTAATCGCCATTACTAATGGACACAAGGATTAGATTTAGCAGGTGGACAGAGCAGTGGCAAAGCATAGGAAAGGGAGTATAAGTGGGTGACCTAGGAGACACAGACTCTTATAAATTAGTAGACGCCAAATACATCTGGTTTCCAACGCTGATTATTCAGTGAATCATTTAACATGTAATTGAGATTTCTACCTTGTACCATCTGCTCTGCAACAGGGCAGATTTATAAAATCTGAATCAAAGAACCAGAGCAAATCTGGAGTCCTTAGGTACAAATAAGATTCCATCCTTTATGGCCTAGGCGCATTCACTGTTGTAGGTGGCCGTTTCCATTTTCTTTGCTCCAATCTTCTTCAGTCAGAACCTCCCCAGTTACAGAATTACTTTTGTTCTGAATGTGCCGCTCTTTGTTAGAGTATAATGGTGTGAAACCTAGACTGGAAATAGTGGACTGTGTTGGATTTTATGGCTAGTTAAGGGGAAAAACCACCCTGCTGTGTAATGCTGGAAAGAAAAATGAAAGTTATTTTTCCTCAGATTGTTAAGTGAAATGCCTGTGGACTGGCAGGCGGATCACAAAACCACCGCAGTGTGTAATGATACATTTCATGGTTTGTTTCATCCGGGTAAACACATGACTCAGGGTTTCTATGTTCACTCGCTGTGTTCTGTCAGACACCTTTTGTGTCTGTGCTGGTTGCGGGTTTTTTTCATTTCCCCATTTGCCGGGGAGCGTTTACACTGAATGCTAATTAAATTACCTGCTTGGAGGAAGTGCTCTTGTTCTTGACAGTGATCCGCCATGGTGTATAACTGCTGAATTAAGCATCCTAGATGTGATAGGTTTACAGATTAGTGGATCATTCTGCTTGCATTGGTTAAAGGGACAAGTTTTGTTGTGGACATATACAAGGGTCAGTTTTTATTATCCATAGAGGGTCAGAAAATACATGCATAATGACAGCAAAGGCACTTTGGGTGGAAGTATGCAGAAACCCCCTACCAGACATAGTAAAAGATTGAAGTTTCAGGATTGTGTATGCTCACCATTAGTCTCTGTTTGGGGATTATATTTGAATTATTCTACTAGGTATTTTAATATAATACTAGGAGGTTAACTGAAGCAGACTGAACTCTGCAGACCATGGCAAAAAAACAATAGGTAGAGGACCACGGACTAGCCATCCATGTTACCTGTGATCTCTCTGCAGCTGATCCTTCCCTGTTACTTACAGTGCCTTGTTCTGCACTGTGTCTCTGTGTGGAGGTGGCCATCTTGGTAGAGACAGGGCTTTATTTCCTCGTATTGGAGCCTCCAGGGAGAACACTGTTGTAAAATTCTTCCTGGAGGCTCTAACATGAGGAAGTAAAGCTCTGCCTCCACCAAGATGGCTGCCTCCACACAGACACACAGTAGTGACATCACCAAATCTTTCTTCAAATCTTCCAAGGCTAGCAACTGGAGGCAGCAGTGCCTTAGATATAACACTGCACGCATACAGCTATGAGGCTGGAGGTATAGGAGAGCCTAGGCATCCTCACATACCAGGAAGTGAACTGTGGTTTTTCAGGAGGAAATCCAAACAAAGTGTTTGCAGGGCACTGCTTACGTTTATATAATATTTAAAACGTTTCCGTATAACATGGCAAATTTTAAGTTTTTAAGTGCAGTTTCACTTTAAAAAGAACCAGTCACCAGTTGACATTTTAATAGAATGACATTTCCCATTTCTTGGACTGGTCTGGATAACTGTCCCTCAGAAGTCTGTCTTGATAACTTGTAAGAAAACCTTCTCTTCTTGGTAGTCCTGACAAACTATTATCAACCCTGAGCTCAGGCAGGAGAAAGGTCAGCCTCCATTACATTGAGATGAGGTTTCTGCCCTGTAAAGGAGAGAATACAACAACAAAAAAACAGCTTACACATACAAATCCCCAAGAGATAAGAGCTTACTGTTATAACAAAATGAATGGGTAGAGATTTTGATTCCTGAGAATGCCCATACATGGCAGTTTCTGTTTAAAGTTGCCTTTAGAAAGAGTAACAAAGGCACAATTTGCAAAGCTTTTAACACTCATAAAGTGGGCTCTGGGCTAGTGTTTGCAGAGGTATTTTTCAGATAGCTCTTAGCTGTAGACCATAATTAACTAAAGCACAGGGCAGGTGTCAGATATTTTTCCCTAGCTCAGGAGGTACACTGGCATACCCCTGGACCCAAGTTTTATATGTTCCAGTTTGGACCCTACAGATAAGAAAGTTTATAATGGGTAACAAGCTCCATTAGTGTCTGACTTCAGTTGAATAGCCATTTTCTCTTTTTGGACGACTAACAGATACTGAAATAAAGCTGGTAATTTAAACCACAAATTGGAAGTGTCTGCTGAAATGGTCTTTGGTGGTCAAGTTAAGGGAGCATGTTGTCCTCACTAGACTCTAATTTGGAGGGCAGAGTGTAGTCAGTTATAAGTTTGCATATTGACATAGCTTAGAATTACAGGGATTTTTTTTATGGCAAATAACGAGGCTGCCATTTATGACCTTTCATGGGAAATTCTAAATCCATGGCTATTATTCTGACACTCTGGGTTCAATAGTTTTTGCTGACTGGGTAAATAAATTTAGCAAAGTTGGAATGTCTCATATGCTTACTAGTTTTAGGTAAATAACTCATAAAATATTATAGCCAGAGCCAAAACACTGATTGCTTGATAGCCAGGCAACCAGTGTTTTCAGAATTAGTCTGTACCTCCATATACTTTCATGACCATTTTCCTTTAAGAAGTACTGTGCCGCAAAGAATAGCTCCCACGGAGCAATAGGGTTTATTCTGTTTTTTTATTGGTTGTTTGACGTACCACCATTTTGCTCCAGAGCATTTCAGCATCCTTGTATTGCTTGATCTCTACCTAGTAGGGTTTAAAGGCGATAAAAGCATCTTTACAGACCGCTGCATGCCTCCAAAATCTCTTAAAGAATAAGCTGTTTCTCATAATGAAAGGAAGTTTGGATTGTCTACAATTCTATACATATTACTGGTATACATACAGTAACACCTCAAGTTACTGTTACAGAGAGTTTGTAATACTTTCATTGTGCAGTTCTGATATGGAGATACATGATTTCTGTGTGTCTTGCAGGCAGAGATGGCACTACTCATGATGGACGATGTGGAAGATGACCGGAAGCATTTCAACTATGATAAGATTGTGGAGCAGCAGAATCTGAGCCGCAGTAAGAAGAAAAGGCTGAAGAAGAAGGAAGAATTAGTGGAAGACAATTTCCAGGTATATTGTCGTCTTCATCCAGTGACGGTGTATATGAGTACACTTTTATGGTGCTCTGCTAAAATTCTTTCTAGAGCAATGTGGTAAACTACCTTATTCTAGACTACATACATGCTATAAAACCAGATCTGGATTGTACACTTTCCGACCAGAGCATAAAGTAATAATTTGCATGGATCTGCCTACTATCTTTATGATGAGAAGAAATCTTATCATAAAAGAATGACATTCTTTTTTAGAAGGGCAATGCTATACTTTGCCTTATATTAGATCAGAGTTTTGGGTGTGACTGGCTCACTTCGCAATACCCTAACAGATCATACTTTTATTTAAGTGTCCTCTAAAAGGTGGCCTATTTTTGTTTTTTTCATTTGATTCATGTTTGATTGAGAGGAGTCCCCTAGTCATGAATAGCATCATGCCAACATTGTTTAACAACATCTTAAAAAACAAATAACTCAGTGGAATCAATAGGTGCACCCCAAACTCACTCCTCCACGTCTTTATGGACCTTGCTTTGGGCACTGATGCGCAGTCATCTTGGAACAGGAAGGGGCCATCCCCAAACTGTTTCCACAAAGTTGGGAGCATGACATCAGAGTGACATGGCAAGTCATATCCTATGATTCCCAATAATAACCATTCATATCTGCGACTTCAAGTCGCACCGACTTTAAAGTAGTCCCTGTACTACTTTGGTCCGACTTTGATGCGAGTTAAGGTCCATAGACCTCAAGTTTACACAGGCATTCCCTGAAATTGCTGTAAAATCACACGACTCAAGTTGCGGCAGTGTGAAAGGGGCCTTATCTATACAAATTTCTTGCTGTCCTAGAAGAAGCAATTCTGAATGGGCCTGATTTGGACTATACAGGGGCTCTGGGAGGACTAATAACTGCGCAGAGAAATCATAATAGGAGACAATGTTTTAGTGGAAATCTTCTTTAATATAATGTAAAGTTTTCTAGATATGCAACTTTATATTTCTGAGCATTAAAAGCTTTAAAGTTATGATGATCTTATTTTATTCTCTGGTGTCTTTCTACCTTTGCTTTAAAACCAAAAGCACATTCAGTATAAATGGTAAATAAATCCATGTCTCCAATATTGAGGTTTAGGGAAGAGGTTTTCCATCCCAAGTTTTTACGATAGTGTTCCTCAAAAGCGCTTATACAACCCAGCTATTGTTGTCTATTTTAGTTCTGTTCTCCTCTGCCCACAAATTACTGCTTACAGACATCATTGTCATTATTTCTAAAGAAATGTAATAATTATTGATTTCTTTTCTTCTAAGATTGTATCGGTGCTTTTCTCGCCCAGATGGCTTTAATTTCTTTTTCGCTCAAGAGCTAGTCCATGTAAAACTATGTTTTTCATGTATTACAATTCTACTGACTTTGTTGCAGATTTAGGCCCTTTTCACACTGCTGTGGCTTAAAAGTCAGATGATTTTACCGCAGTTTTGCTGCGATTTCAAGGAATGCCTTTGTAAACTTGAGGCCTGTGGACATCAAATCGCATCAAAGTCAGACCAAATTAGAACAGGGACTACTTTGAAGTCGCACAGATATGAGTGGTTATCATTGGGAATCATGGGGTACAATTTGTCATGCAGTTCTGATGTCCAGAGTCGCAGGAAAAGTCGCACAAGTGTGGATGGAGCCTTATATGTAAAAATTTATGTAAGGGGGGGGGGGGGGGAAGTGTAAATCAAACTTGAGCTTTATCCATGCACAGCTAAAAAACAGGTTTGTTTTAGGCTCCTTTTACACATGCGGACCGTTTGTTTTTCATCCATCCGTTGAAGGATAAAAAACAGACATCAATGCATCTCTATGGAAAAACGGATGTAAACTGATGATCATCCATTTACCGTATAAGCCGAGTTTTTCAGCACATTATTTAGGCTGAAAGACCCGAGGGAGAGGGAGACACCCGCTGTTTTAGTTATCAAAGGTACTGCTGCAGGTGGGCACAGTGAGGCTGCAGATGGGCATTGTTTACCCAGTAGCTGCTGCATTTCCCACCCTAAGCTTACACTCGAGTCAATAAGTTTTCCCAGTTTTTTTGTGTTAAAATTAGGTGGCTCGGCTTATATTCGGGACGGCCTATACTCGAGTATGTACGGTACATCAGTTTACATCTGTCTGTTTTTGTTTTTTGTTTTTTTTTAATGGATCGAAGCCCTATTTTTATTCTGTTAAAAAAAAATTGAACAGATGAAAAACGTATGTAAACTGACAAACGGTCTGTTTTTGCATTGGTAGTGGATGTAAAAAAAACAAATGTAGAAAATGATGAGTGACTGATTCAAACTGATGTAAACTTCATCTGTTCTTTCTTTGAAAAAACTTGATAAAATGAATGGTCCGCATGTGTGAAAGGGGCCTAAATACTCTCATCTCTAGCACCACATACTACCCTTTCCTTTGATTTCATATTGCTAGGGTTAGTGCTAGTTTCTACTGCAGATTGACAGAGCTGGGATTTAGTTTGATATCTAATGCCGCGTACACACGGTCGGACTTTTCGTCTACAAAAGTCCGACGGACCAAATCCGGCGGACAATCTGATCGTGTGTGGGCTTCCCCGGACTTTCGGCGGACTTTTCCAGCCACAAATCTGACGGACTTTAGATTTGGAACATGCTTCAAATCTTTACATCGTAACTCCGCCGGACCCAGAAATCCGCTCTTCTGTATGCTAGTCCGACGGACAAAAACCCACGCTAGGGCAGCTATTGGCTACTGGCTATCAACTTCCTTATTTTAGTCCGGTGTACGTCATCACGTACAAATCCGTCAGACTTTTGTGTGATCATATGTAGGCAAGTCCGTTCGTTAGAAAGTCCTTCGAAAGTCTGTCGGACGGGCTGTCGGACTTTTGTAGCCAAAAAGTCCGACCGTGTGTACGCGGCATAACAGTTGGTTGGACGATTTAAGCACCAACTGACCATTTATATAATAAAATAGACATCTCAGCTGGGGGACAAAAGGCTAGATCTCCGATAACCTTAACTAATGGAACACACTAGTGTGTTCCATGGCCATAGTAATGCTCCAGGCATTTTATTCAGAATATGGAACTCAATGGGTATGTCTTTGATTAGAATACATGAGATCACTATGTTCAGTTCCTAAAAGATGTATTTATGGGAGGTTTATAATGTTGATGGCGCTTGTGTATGCTATAAAACGTTGTGCCAACACAGTTTGTGTCTGCTCCTATCCAGTAATAGAGTTCTCCAGTCTCTAACCGGTTATTCTCAAAATAAAATCTGTATGATCCTGAGCCAGTAGATTCCACTGAGTTATTTGTTTTCAAGATGTTGTTAAACAATGTCAGCATGATGCTATTCATGACTAGGGGACTCCTCTCAATCAAACATCAATCAGATGGAAAAAAAAAATAGGCCTCCTTTTTAGAGGACACTTAATGAAAGTATGATCTGTTGGGGTATGGCAAGGTGAGCCAATCACACCGAGAACTCTGATTTAATATAAGGCAAAGTATAGCATTGCCTTTCAAAAAAAGAATGTAATTCATTTATAAGATTTCTTCTCCTCATAAAGATAGTAGGCAGATCCATGCAAATCATTCCTTTATGCTGTGGTGGGCAAGTGCACAATCCAGATCCGGTTTTATAGCATAGATGTAGTCTAGAATAGGTCAGGCCAACTTTTGTTCTTGATGAGCCAAATACAGGCCAGTAGTTTGGGACAGGCAGCATACTTTTAACTAGCAAATTGCTACTTACTTAATCAATCGTTATCGGTTATTAGAGAAATCTTAGGATCTTTGAGGATCTTGGCTCTTGAACGCTGGCATTCTGAGGTGCATTCAGGTGCATTTGATCTGCAGTTAATCTCCTTTACCCCTGCATTTTACCTGCATCAAAATGCCTTTTGCATTCATATAGACTTGTTAGGGACAGAAGCCTGATGTAAAAAAAAAGCAGTCCACAAAGGCCTTCAAAATGAGCTTGTCAGGAAATTAATATGCGAGTGATCACTAAGTGTTTTTGAAGGTTGGACTATCTGCGTTATCCTTTCTTCACTGTGATTTACAAAGTCGTAACAGTTGTGCTCAATCGGCTATTTTTCCAACAGAGGGCAGATATACGACTGATCTGGCTGAAAACGGTCACCTCATGCCTTTTGGTTAAATATAGCTGTCTGTGGTTTTGCCTCTCTCCTGTCATGACTATGTAGAAGACTTGCACAGCATGGACATCTGTTCTGCATGCAAAATTTATTTTACACTTAGTCTGCTATTAAAAGTCAACTGAGATTATAATGTCAAGTCAGTTCTGGTAGGAAGAGATGGAGCTTTGTGTGGAATGGTTATTTACAGACCTCAGAGCAGAGAAACCTTTTCAAATGAATGGATATAAAGGTTTGGTTATTTTATTGGGTCTGCTGTCTGAGATACTTTGACTTTCAAAACATTTTTGTTGAAAAAATTCAAGGTACAAAACATGGCGTAAGAAGAATTTTTGAAATTGCCAGGAAGATGTTAGACCGCTGGAAAGTAGCTGCTGAGAATGTAAAAATATCCAACAGCATAAATAGCATATAATTAAGCAATTTTGTAGCCTGCAAGTTAGAGTAGGTTTCAATAAGCCAGGTAAATTTAACACAAGCCACAAAACAATAAGCAGACATCAAGTCTGAATAAACAACATGATCTGCAAGAAGGAAATAAGAAAGAGGGAATGATGTCCATGGTGGGAAAGAAGTGGGGTAGGGGAGTGAGTGTCGGGAATGCACAAAACAGACACCCTAAATCTGGACTGCTATAATGAGTTGTAGCTGTCTATGGACAGTGACGGATGGGCATATTGTATCCACTGGGTCCATATCTGGGAGAATTTATTTTGCATGTCCAGCAGGATGTTGGGCAGTCTCTCATTGATAAAGAACCCGTCAATCTGCTGACGAACTTCCAGGTTTCCAGGCTTTGGCGATAGTTAATTTTGCCACTAAAAAAATGTATGTCACCAATTTGGATTGGGCATTCTTCGCACATAAAACTGTGCTGAGGCTCTGCGGCCAACACTGAACACAGTTCAGCAGTATATACAGTCAGTATATGTATGTTCTTCATACCCGGAATTTCCGGTGGAAATATTTAGTGGGAAAAAAGTTTTGAATTCCCCTGCAGAGCCTATTGCCTCCTCATTGAAAAGGATGATTTTTTTTCACCTCGTGAAACTGCACTACCCTACAGAGTTATTTGATAACATTTGTCTTTTCTTTCTTCAGATCAATGTTGATGATTCAAGATTCCACGCCATGTACACCTCCCATCTATACAACTTGGATCCTTCAGATCCCAACTTTAAGAAGACAAAAGCAATGGAAAGCGTTTTGGAAGAAAAAGCTAGAAGAAGAGAGCAAGAGCAGAAAGACCATACGGAGACCGTAAAGACACATTGGACAGAACTGGAAACTGTGGCGAAAACAGGAACATCAGGAACATCATCTGCGAAAACAGACCCATCCCTTTCTTTATTGCTCAAGTCTGTCAAGAGCAAAACCCAGCAATTCCAGGCTTCAAGAAAAAAGCAGAAAACAAAATAGCTGTGCAATATACATAACAATCAGCGTCTGCAAACACTGTGGGGCTGCAGATTAGACTGACAGTCCAAACAGGCCTCCCTGTGTATATAACAGCACATAAATAAATCTTTTTTTTATTAAAGTGAGTATTACAGCGATAACAGAGGAGCCACCTCAGAGATTTGTAGTGGGTTGCATATGGAATGCCAACACAAAATATGTTCAACCTGCTTAATTATATGCAGTTGTTTATGTAAATGATATGCATCTGAGGTACAAATGCAACTGTATATTTTTCATAATCACTAAGGAACATAGAAGAGGAATAGCGTGAAAGAAGTGTTATGCGTGATTTGTAAATCTCCCCCACGGACTGTTAAAACATGAAATATATAATGTTTACTAAAACGTATGCGTCTGATGCTTTGTTAGTTTTATTGAGTCTATTTATACTATAAATTTGCTTTTTTTTCATTCAAACATATTTTGATTCTGTACATTCTGAAAATAGGATGCAGCAGTGAGCGTGCATAAATGCCCTTAATGCCAGACTTGCTTGAATTATTGCAGGAATGGCATCCCTTTTGGTGTGAAAGAGTTGCAGTAAATCCCAATCAGGTTTTATGGTGTAAGCATCAAGTTAAAAAAAAAACTGTACCGAGACATATCGGGGCTGCCTCCTTTACAAGTTGACTTTAAAGTGGTTGTAAAGGATACATTTTTAATTAAAATAATAAACATTATACTTGCTCTTTGCAGTGGTACTGAACAGATGGGTTCCAAATCCCCTCTTCTCCCACTAGCGCTCTTAGCTCCTTCTCTTCTCTGTGCGCTACCATAGGAAGCCTCTTCTTATGGTGGGACCCCTGCGGGCTTGCTCCCGAGCCAAGCTGTGCGCGTCTGGAAATACAACATGGCGTGGCTCCGTCCCCCGCTCCCTCCTCCACAGTATTTGATTTACAGCAGTGGGAGCCAATGTATTTTTATTTTCTTTAATCGTACATCACGGGACACAGAGCCATAGTAATTACTATATGGGTTATAGTCCACCTTCAGGTTCTGGAAACTGGCACACCCTAAACAGGAAGTTGCCTCCCTATATAACCCCTCCCACTACTGGGAATATCTCAGTTTTTTTGCCAGTGTCTAAGGTGTTGATCACGAGTGAAGATGTGCTGTGAAGTCATATACTGCTGGGTTACTGCTGGTGGAAGATTGAACGTTGGCGTGCCTCTTCTTCTTTTTTTTCTTTTTTTTTATGTCTTTTATCCAATTCAGCTGAAAATAGCCTAACTACTTTTTACTAGCCTTTTTTCTTTCTTAGAATTCATTTTGGATTTTTGCTTTACATTCTTTTTAATCAAGATTTCTTCTTTCATCACTGCTGGTGTCTATATGGCAAGTATCCAGATTGGCTTTTCAGACTTGGAAATGCCATACCCAGACTCCCTTGAAATGGACATGTGGGGTTGGCTTGGAAGTGACTTGTGGTGCTTTCAACACCTCTGTGTACTGGTAAAAGTTAGCGGTGAAGCTCTGTCCGGGTTTAAAGTCGTGCACTGCTTCTGTGCTTGCCCTGTTGAGTAAGCTTATTAGACTGAGTTCTTTGTACCACTAGGTGCTAAACTTCCTGCCATCGCCGGTTTCAATACCGAAGGGGTTATTGCTAAAGGGCTGAGCGCTCACGTCATGCTTTTTAGGTGCAGTGTCACAAGCCTGCACTCCATGCTCTTTCATGCCACTCCGCTTAGAGGAAGCATTGTCTTGCTGTTGCTCCTGCTGAGCAAAAGCGCTACATGATTCTCCAGCCCTTTCCTACTGTCTGCCTACAGAGAGTGAAAGTCATTGTGAGCATTTCAACCCCCATCAGCCACTAACTGCCTGGGTTTATGGGTACTGGGTCCTTGCCTCACGCCACACCTTGGGCCAGTTGCCCACTGACAGTGACATGGTCACGTCTAGCTTTCTGATCCTCATCAGTTACAACCATCTAGGTTTGTGAGTACCTGAGGCTTTGCCTCCTACATGCCTAGTGGCATTACTGTCACACGGTCACAAAATGTCTGTACCTAGACAGTCCTGCTATCACAGGATGCCCCAGCTCACACTCTTTAACTGATTCTGGAGAGGTTTACTTTGTTCCATTTGAGGGAACTTATACCTGCAATCTGAAATTCAATGACCCCATGGTTATAATGTCTAATTCATCTGAGTCCTCCTGGGCTCTGTCGGATTAGGCAGAGAGCCCTACCCTATCATCAGTGACCTCTATTGCAGTCGTGTAAGACTTTATGGCCACATTTACCCACTTGGAGAAACTGACTGCAGAGGCACTAAGCCTGTTCTCCTCTTGCAGTGTCAATCTCAGTGCCCCTACTCTGGATGAAGGAGCAACACAGACACCTTTGGACAGCAGTCTGATTGGCAGGGGTGTTAGATGTGCTAGCAGATTTAAGTACACTAAAAAAAATTGTAGCCAAACTCCAGCTCACACTTTACAATCAGTTACAGCAAACATTTTATTTTTCCTTTTGGGATAAAAGTTTTACATGAAAGCTGATCGTTGTAAGCACCTCTGCTAGTGTTAAATATTTTGTCTCAAAGCTCTAACTCAGGGGTAGGCAACCCCCGGCACGCAAAGCCTCTTTTGCCGGCACTCCACTCCCTCCCCATCAGCACCGCAGGGAAGTGTGAGACACTAATGCATTCCAATCTCAGCATTCCCCACGCCGCACCTGCACTGAGGGGGAGGCACTGTGCCTATACACATTGTAAAAGATGGGACACATTATTTGGTTCTCTAACTTTGTTGTAGCTGTGATCGTCAGCTTTTGGGATGGGGAAGAGATTGGGTTCAGTTCTGCTAGGGGGGCGGTCCCTGTTTCCAGGAAGAGGAGGACTGTCATTGGCCACTGCTAAAGCCAATCACAGTCCTGCTAGCACTGTCCACCATCTGGAGGAAGATGACTCGCTTGGTTGCCACTACCAACTTCAGAAAGGAGGGATTTTACTGTGATTGAGAAAACCACAATCAGGTGACAGTTTGTGGAATTACTGTTGAGCTTCTGGGAACTTTGTTGAAATTATTCCTGAACCTTTGCATCACTTACTACTGAACCCCGGCACTCTGTGTCCCTTTAAGCTACAGCCAGTATTCAGCGCAATGAAAATGGCACCCATCTTTTGCTGCGGCGCAGAGCGCTGCATTTTTTCTCAGCTGTGGGGGCCCAACTTATGATCCTTCACACAGGCCCACTGCTTTCAGAAAATGCCCCTGACCTGAGCTCATCATTGTGCATTCATTCCAGATGCTTGTATGTGACATTGCATACAAGCAGATGGGTTGAAGTCGAGAGATGGATCAGCAGGATGAGTGTGCCAGGACAGGTAGATGTGTCTCATCTCTGCTTCCTTGCACCACTCTGCATATCATAGATGAGAAGAGGGTACAGCGGTGGAGCAGATGAGCAGGAGGGTACAGCGGTGGGGAAAATGAGCAGGAGGGGTTCGGAGGTGGGACAGAAGAGCAGGAGGCGTTCAGAGGTGGGACAGAAGAGCAGGAGGGTACAGCGGTGGGGCAGATGTGCAGGGAGGTACAGTGGTGGAAGAGATGAGAAGGGGGTTCAGCAGTGGGGCAGATGAGCAGGGGTGTTGGGGCAGATGAGAAGGGGGTTCAGTGTTGGGACAGATGAGAAGGGGGTTCAGTGGTGGTACAGAAAAGCAGGGGGGTAGAGCAGTGGTGGGGCAGGAGAGCCGGGGGTTACAGAGGTGAGACATGTGAAAGAGGTACATTGGTGAGGAAGATGAGAAAGGGCATTACAGTGGTGGGGCAGATGAGCAGATGGGTTCAGTGTTGGGACAGATGAGAAGGTGATTCAGTAGTGAGAGGAGCATGGGGATACAGTGGTGGAGCAGATGTGCAGGGAGGTACAGTGGTGGGGCAGATGAGAAAAAAGGGTACATTGATGGGGCAGATGAGCAGGGGGCTACAGTGGTGGGACAGCAGAGCAAGGGAGTACAGTGGTGGGGCAGATGTGCAGGAGGTACAGTGGTGGGAGGGTTGAGAAGGGGGTTCAGTGGTGGGAAAGAAAAGCAGGGGGGTACAGTGATGGGGCAGATGAGCAAGGGGGGTTCAGTGTTGGGCCAGATGAGCAGGGAGTTACAGTGGTGAGAAAAATGAGCAGAGGGATTCAGTGTTGGGGCAGATGAGAAAGGGGTTCAGCAGTGGGACAGATCTGAAAGGAGGTGCATTGGTGGGGCTGATGAGCAGGGGTTTACAGCAGTGGGGCAGATGAGAAAGGGGGGGTACAGTGGTGGGACAGAAGAGCATGGGGGTACAGTGGTGGGGCAGATGAGCAGGGGGGTACAGTGGTGAGCCAGATGTGCAGGGTAGTACAGTGGTGGGTAGGATATGCAGGAGGTACATGGATGGGGCAGATGAGCAGGGGGTTACAGTGGTGGGACAGATTAGCAGGGGGTTACAGTGGTGGGACAGATTAGCAGGGGGTTACAGTGATGAGGCAGATGAGCAGGGGGTTACAGTGGTGGGAAAGATAAGCAGAGGGGTTCCGTGTTGGGGCAGATGAGAAGGGGGTTTAGTGGTGGGACAGAAGAGCATGAGGGGTACATCGGTGGGGCAGATCTGAAAGGAGGTGCATTGGAGGGACCGATGAGCAGAGGTGGGACAGATGTACAGATGGGAAAGGGGGTTACAGTGGTGGGGCGGATGGGTTCAGTGTTAGGACAGATGAGAAGATGATTCAGTGGGAAGACAAGAGCATGGCAGTGGAGCAGATGCACAGGGAGGTACAGTGGTGGGGCAAATGAGAAAGGGGGTACATTGGTGGGGCAGATGAGCAGGGTGGTCCAGTGGTGGGGCAGATGAGCAGGGGGGGGGTCCAGTGGTGGGGCAGATGAGCAGGGGGGTTCAGTTTTTGGACCGATGAGCATGGGGTTTCAGTGGTGGGCCAGATGATCAGGGGGGTCCAGTGGTGGGGCAGATGAGCAGTGGTGGGACAGATGAGCGGGGGGGGGGGTTCAGTGATGGGCCAGATGAGAAGGGGGTTACAGCAGTGGGAAAGATGAGCAGGGGGTTCAGTGTTGGAGCAGATGAGAAAGGGGTTCAGCGGTGGGACAGAAGAGCAGCGGGGAGTGTACAGCAGTGGGCCAGATCTGAAAGGAGGTGCATTGGTGGGACAGATTAGCAGGGGGTTACAGTGGTTGGGCAGATGTACAGGGGGTACAGTGGTGGGGCAGAGAGGAGATACATTGGTGGGACAGATGAGCAGGGGGTTACAGCAGTGAGGCAGAAGTCTAAAGGGGTGCAGAGGAGAAAGAAGGTACATCGGTAGAACACATGAGCGGGGGGTTACAGTGGTGGGGCAGAAGAGCAGGGGGAACAGGGGTGGGGCAGAAGAGCAGGGGGAACAGGGGTGGGGCAGAAGAGCAGGGGGAACAGGGGTGGGGCAGAAGAGCAGGGGGAACAGGGGTGGGGCAGAAGAGCAGGGGGAACAGGGGTGGGGCAGAAGAGCAGGGGGGTACAGTGGTGGGGCAGATGAGCAGGGGGGTACAGTGGTGAAACAGATTTGCAGGGGGGAACAGTTATCTGAGGTGTGAAGGTGCAGGATGTTAATTTCTCACTACTACTCAAGTAGTTTACAGCATTTACTTTAAAAAAAAAAAAATCCTTTTCGTGGTTGAGAGTGTGAAGTTTTTTTTTTAAAAATTTGTCACACTCGATTTCTTTGAAAACATTTTTCGCCACACTGTGCTCAAAAGGTTGCCTACCCCTGCTCTAACTAGTACATCTTTGAGACAGCTCGTTCTTTTGAAAAACAACAGACTTACTAGCAGGTGAAAATAGAAGAAAGAGAGCCTAAAAAAGAAAATTAATGCAGCCATCGCATCTAAAGCCCCATACACACGATAGGACTTTGTACAAACTTTCCCTTGGATTTTTGTACAAAGGGCGTTGCCCAAAAGTTTGTCTTGCATACAGACGACAGGACTTTTCCAGCCAACTTTCACCATATCACGTGGTCTTTCAGCTCTTTACCACCACCCTTTGGTCAACTTCTGTATTGTTGTCTGATATTGCGTCAATCTCGCCACTTTTATTGGCGAGATTGACACCTTGCGAGCCGGGTTGACACTGGTGCAGGGATCCGACTTGGATCCCCGCCAGTGCCAGGTACTGTGTTTGGTATTAATCTTGAGGGGGAACTCCATGCCAAATTTTAAATAAAAAACCGGCATGGGTTCCCCTCCAGGGGCATACTAGGCCCTTAGGTCTGGTATGGATATTAAGAGGAATCCCCTACGGCGAAAAAACGGCGTGGGGTCCCCCCCCCCCAAGTCCATACTAGACCCTTATCCGAGCACGCAGCCCGGCCAGTCAGGAAAGGGGGTGGGGATGAGCGAGCGCCCCCCCCCCTGAGCCGTACCAGGCCGCATGCCCTCAACATGGGGGGTGGGTGCTTTGGGGGGGGGCGCCCTGCGGGCCCCCCACCCCAAAGCACCTTGTCCCCATGTTGATGAGGACAAGGGCCTCTTCCCGACAACCCTAGCCCTTGGTTGTCGGGGTCTGCGGGCAGGGCGCTTATCGGAATCCGGGAGCCCCCTTTAATAAGGGGGCCCCCAGATCCCGGCCCCTCACCCTATGTGAATGAGTATGGGGTACATCGTACCCCTACCCATTCACCTAGGGAAAAAAGTGTGAATAAGGGTCTGGTATGGACTTTGGGGAGACCCCAACGCCGTTTTTTCGGCGTAGGGGGTTCCCCTTAAAATCCATACCAGACCGAAGGGCTTGGTATTCCCCCAGAGGGAATTCCCTCTCGCGCTCGCCGCAGTAGGAAAATGCGGCGCAAGATGTACAGTACCCTGCCGCCGACAACATTCTCGCGGCTGCGTACTGTAGTTTGTACAAAAGTCCAATGGCTTTGTGTACACACGATCGGACTTTGCTCCATCGGACTTTTGTTGCCGGAAAGTTTGTCCGTTCGCACAGCCAACAAAAGTCCGATGGAATCTGAAAAAGTTTGTCCGATGGAGTGTACACACGGTCGGATGTTGCTCCAAAACAGCTAATTTGCATGTTTGTTGTCAAAAAGTCTGATCGTGTGTACGGCCCTTAAGAATTGATAAGCTGCAACAGAACTGTTCGCTTTTGTGTTTAATACTGCTTTAAGGGTAATTCAGTATTGACCGTTTGTTTCCAACTGGTAGCTTTTAGACTGGAAGGAGAGGTTTACACACCAATGTGTGTCTTGGGCCATACATTGCAGGGCTGTCTGTGGACGTAACACACCAGTCTTCTTCTGCAGATATCCTCTGACAGGAACAGGGATTGCCTTGGTAATTTTGTGGGACTAGTATATCTGGAGTTAGCTCTTTTTTCCTTGGCTGATTTTCAGAGTCATGTAGCCATCCCCCTTGGGTGGTTTCCATGTGTGAATTTATGTAAGCAAATTCTTTACACCCTATTGGTAAGACCCCTGTCCTTTGCTCCACAAATGGTACAATTTTGTTGGAGCAGGGGAATTGGGAGCTTTCCTAGCCATGAGGCTCTGTTGAGATCAAAGATAGGCAGGATTGCTTATCAGCAAGATCCCTTCTTAGAATTTGCCCAGTTGCCGCCTGTTGTGGATTTGTGTGGCTTTTTCCAGTTTTGCACTCATCCTTACCTGGGTCACATCCATCTTCCCGGTTGGGTAAGGATTACCCCATCAGGTTGTGGGTTGTTTGTTTCCTACCATGGGAATTTTATTTGTCCCACTCATTTTGGTGGGTTCAGATCAGTTTTACTTGATCCATGGCTCGGTGCTTCCTCGGTCTGGAATTATTCCCTGATAGTAATCATTTTTATATTCGTCTAGGGCAGGGGTGAGGTCAGGCATGTTCAGGCAGGAGTCTGAACACACAAGAGCTATTGTGTCAGGAAACTGTCATGGTGGACTGTTGGCAGGTTCCTCTTTTATGCAGGGGGTTCGGCCTTATCCAGTGTCCTATTCAGGCCTTAAGGTGCAGACAATCCTTAGTTCAGTTTTCATTGGGCCTGTTGTTGCTGTTGCTCACCCCTCAATTTGACATAAAGACACTATAAGACTTCCTGTGTCCCTAAATGAATGAGAAAAAATATATAATTTTTGTACTTGACATAAAATCGTTTTAAAGCCCCAGTCACACACCTCTTTGCTTATAAACACTTTATTTTGTTTGCATTAATTGTATGTATATGGATTGTGTTTTATTCAGTTTTTTTTCCCCCAAGAGTGATATGTTGTGTGCAGCTTCATGCATTGAGGGTTTTGCGTGGGTACCATCAATCACTGCACTTTCAGGAAACGAATGAAGGCGAAACCTATGTCAGGGAGAGTAGTTACAGTATATGGAAGTCGCCATGCACTCTAGGTGCAGTTTAAGAGCTAACACAGAAAAAGTGCTCCTGTATGTAAACACTGAAAAATTAATAATGGATTAAACCAGTAGTGGTCAATTCTCTTGATTTAAAGGGCCTCAACTGCAACTCCTAACATTACCAAAGAGCCATGCATTATATTTAGTGAATGTACTGCTACAGCAAGCTGTCCCATACAGAAGACCTGACCAGAGGAGACTGCTATAGGAGCTGTTTAGGAGACGGTCAGATTGGACTGATAGACTTCACTGCTATTACAGCACCTTTACAAATCGGTGTGTCTACTTTTGTACTCCCTACAATCACCCTAAAAATTACTCGTCCCACTTTTGAAATTTTCCTCAGCAATTTGATGTGATCACACACAGCGGGAGCCCAGCAGCAGGTACTGTGGACTTGTCTGCCAGCAACCGCCGACTGTTTAGTACACAGGCAGATCGCCGTTCTGTCAGTAGGGAAGGCATTAATCCTGTGTTCCTGCAAAGCAGGGACATGGATCAATGCCTTCCCTTAGTAAAAGCACCTCCCACAGTACACAAAATCACTAGCTAGGCACACCGTTGACCCCTTGACTGCCACTGATGTTAACCTCTTCCCAGCCAGTGTCATTAGTACAGTGACGGTGCATATTTCTTTTAGCACTGATTACCTGGTCCCCAAAAAGTGTTAATTAGTGTCCAAATTGTCTGCCACAATATCCAAGTCCCGTTATAAGTCGCTGATCACCGCCATTGCTAGTAAAAAAAAAAAATATCCTATAGTTCGTTGATGCTATAGCTTTTGCACAAACCAATCAATATACGCTTATTGGGATTTGTTTTTTACCAAAAATATGTATGTAGCAGAATACATATTGGCATAAATTGATGAAGAATTTTTTTTTTTCAATTTTTTTATTGGCAATGTTTTATAGCAGAATGTAAAAAAATATATTTTTTTTAATTGTCTGTCTTTATTTATTTATAGTGCAAAACAAAAAACGCAGAGGTGATCAAATACCACCAAAAGAAAGCTCTATTTGTGGGAAAAAGGGATATATTTTCTTTCGGTACAGTGTCGCATGACCATGCAATTGCAGTTAAAGTAGCACAGTGCCATATCACAAAAAATGGCTTGGTCATGAAGGGGGGTAAACCTTCTGGAGCTCAAGTGGTTAAAATAACTTTTTAATTGTTTGTTCCAATTGACTGAGTTTTCAGCTGTAATAAATAGCCTCCATTATGAATAAGTCCTCTGGTGCATCAAAATTTGTTTGACATAAATTGGTTTAACCACTTGCCGACCAGCCACCGTCATACTGCGGCAAGGGGGCACGATCCTGCAGGTATTCTTCAGCTCGGGAACTTTTGTGGGCGTGCACGCTCCTACTGGTCAGCGGGGGTGCCAAACAGCAGGTCCAGCAGCCACCCACGATCGTTCCCTGCAGTGACAGAGCGGTGATCTGCCTGTGTAAACAAGGCAAATCTCCATTCTGACAGGGGAGATCATACAGACCCTGTCTTTCTGCTAAGCAGGAAGATGGATCTGTGGGTTTCCCCAGTCACACAGTCCCCCATACAGTTAGAAAACACCTGCAGGGAACACATTTAACCCCTTGATCGCCCCTTATGTTAACCCCTTCCCTACCAGTGTCATTAGTACAATAACAGTGAATATTTTTAGCACTGATTACTTTAATAATGTCACTGGTTCCCAAAAAAGTGTCAAAAATGTCAGGTGTCCGCTGCAATGTCGCAGTCCCACTAAAAAACACTGGTCGCCGCCATTACTAGTAAAAAAAAAAGAAGAAAAATGCCATAAATCTATCCCCTATTTTGTAGACGTACTAACTTTTGCGCAAACCAATCAATATACGCTTATTGGGATTTTTTTTACAAAAATATGTAGCAGCATACATATCAGCCTAAACTGATGAATACATTAATTTTTTTATATTTTGAAAATGTTTTATAGCAGAAAATAAATTTTTTTTTAATTTTTTTTTTCAATTGTCTATTTTTTTGTTTAGAGCACAAAAAATAAAAACCGCAGAGGTGATCAAATACCACCAAAAGAAAGCTCTATTTGTGGGAAAATAAGGACATCAATTTTGTTTAGGTACAACGTCGCACGGCTGTGCAATTGTCAGTTAAAGCGACGCAGTGCCGTATCACAAAAAATGGCTTGGTCAGGAAGTGGGTAAATCCTTTCGGGGCTGAAGTCCATACCTCACAGTGGTTTGCATGGAAACTGTTGTCAGGCTCCTGGCACGGTTCTGAATGAGGATGTAAGCCAATTACAAGAGCAGGGGAATGAGGACTTAGGGAAATCTGTCTTCAATCTGTTCTCTATAGCATAGCAACTGATTGCAAAACCTTGAAATACACTTAGTAGTTCCAATAAATTATGAATGGCTGTAGGATTAAATGGGATGTTAATTTTTGAATCCATGCAAACAGCTAAGTACGCCATGGAAATACATATATGGGCGCCATATAACATGCCAAAGGATTTATATTGCTCTCTATCCAGTTCTAAGTTCTGCCGGACAAACAACCAGCCTGTTGACCTGACTTTATACTAAAGTTAAGCAACACTTACATCTGGACAAAGATGGGCCAACAACAGACTGATGATGTCATTCCTCTGCTTTTTACAGCTGTCACCATGTTCCTTGGAAGTAGATGTGAGTGCAACACACCTGATTGGTTCCTAGTGCTGCCCTTCCCTTTCCTAGTCTGAGCGCTGCTGTACAAGGAATTATAAGAGGCTAAAATCAAGTGAAGAGAAATCTTCACTGCAAGAATGCTTGTTCTCTTCCTGTCTTCTGCCACTGCAGTGGTTAAAGCAGGAGTCCGGCGACCAATCTTTTTTTTTTTTTTTTTTTTTTTAGGTCATTGAGACACTTTGCTAATCCCAAAATAATACTCACAGTTTGGGTGTAATATTTCCACCTCTGTCTGTTTTCGTACTGAAGAATAACTTTAAAAATGTGATGCTGGCTGTTTCCATCTTGCTTGTGGGCATGTGAAGCCCACAAGCATTGATTTCCGGGATGCGGTGAATACTGTTCATTCACAGCTTGTTCACAAGCATGATCATTGTTCCCGCACTGAATCTTGGGAAGCCTGACACTAAGCTCCTAGGAGACAGTGCGGCGCCGGGGAAAGGCAATAAACACGCCTACTCCCATGGGAGGAGAGACAGGAAGTGCCACAATAAAGTACAATATAAAGGTAATTACAGCGATAAAAAAAAATTTTGTGCGGCATTTGAACATCTATGCAATTAACTGAAGGGGATAAGATTAAGTTAAAAATTTGAGTGGAACCCCGCTTTAACAGCTTCAGGTCTTCTGACAGAACAGCAGTACAGATGGTCTGACAGGGACACCCCCCCATCCTTCCTCTTCCTTCATTGAGTAATGTTCTTTCATTGATTACATTGCTTGTAATCCTGACTCGCCAGACTCTCCCCCATCCACAAATGATGTTAACTTTTTTACGTCAGCGGAAGGGCTAATTGACAGATCCGATTCCCTCTGCAGCTAAGTAAACAAAGGGGCAGGATCACTCAGTGATGTCACTGAGTGACCCCGTCCCCATGACATCACTTGCACCAGGTGATTCCACCCCCTTATGACTTCGGGTGGGTGGTGTTTTTTTTTTTCTGTGGGTTGGCAGTCGTCATTCATAGTCACCAACATTGCTGGACAACTTGATTGACGATGCATGTACATCGGGGAACTTTTTTCTTTTTTTAACAAAGGACTTCTTGTGTTTATTACTTGACTTTTCTTGGTGAATGAGTTGGGGTACTACGTACCCAATGCTCATTTACATGGGTGGGCCAGGATCTGGGGCCCCTTTGTTAAAGAGGGTTTCCAGATTCTGAAAAGTCATCCCCTGCACCCCCACAACCACCAGGCCAGGATTGTGGGGTAGAGGACAAGGTGCTCTACTCCCCCTATGTTGAGGGCATGTGACCTGGTATGTTTTGGGGGCTGCACGATGCCCCCCCTTTCCTGGCCTGCCAGGCTACATGCTCGGATAAGGGTCTGGTATGGATTTTTAAGGGGGAACGCGCTCTGTTTTTTGTTTTGTTTTTTGGTGTAAGGCCCCCCGCCCCCATTTATGCCAGACCCTAAGGGTCTGGTATGGATGGGGGACCTCACGCTCCTATTTTTTAAATTTTTGGCACTTTTCTTTACATTCTGCTGTCAGCGGGGTGCCGGCTCCATAACAACCAATGACTCCTCCCTGCTGCTGACAGACATGCTTTGGATGATACAATACCTGTTACAGACACTAATGTGACTATCTGCTGTCAAGCCATCAAATGGTTGGTGTCAAAGCTAATAACATGTGCTGTACCATGTCAACTGTTGGTCAAACAGAGTCTAAGATGGCAGCTTCCTTTGCTGTAAAAAATAGAAGGGTTTACTTCCTCTTTAACTTCCCCATCCCTAGCAGTCATTCTTCCTCACTTCCATGCTGCTCCATTGAGTCATGTGAAGTGAGAATTTAAATAACCAGCCCTCTTCCATACGACAGTACTAGGTGCCTCTTCATTGGTCCATTAATGTCCCATGAGACAGGGTAATGAGTTCATATCACTGTGTACACTTCGACAAGTCGGTTTGGAGTTTACAAATGATTTAGTTTCCCCAGTCTTGGAGGCCAAACAGATTGATGCAAGAGCAAGCAGAGGGGAGTGTGTGCTGTTGGGGAGAAGAGAGTTAAATTGGCCATTTTCTTTACCTTGCATTGGCAAAGAAAAGGTCACTCTACTATTCCAAATTATATTGTAACTGACCAAAAAACAGGGAAACATCCAAGAAAAAACCTTCCAATACAGGCCAAATGAAGCTCTGCTCTTATGAGCACCTTTCCTTCACCCCAGCCATTCAACCTTTGTCTCATCTCTTGCGTTATATCTGGGCAGTGGGTTAAAGAACAGCTCAACTGGATTATCAGAATTATCAGCACCTGCATTGCATCGAGGTTATTCGCATGCTGCATGAATCATGTTCAGATTGAAATAATACAGGAATGAGATCAGACAAAATGTATTTCTTAGATGTGAATGTTTCTTCCCCGTCCAAGCTCAGGAAGTAACAAAGTATGCAGCTCCATAAGAAAGTGAACAATTGCAACAGATTAGAATGTCTGTTAGATGAGAATCTCATGAATCATCATTATATCATAAATTATATTCATCTGGAGCCTAATGGTAGCATTAATATCAAATAGTTAACCTTTTGCTAGGCTCAGTCTGTTCTCCATTATTTCTACATTAGGGACATTTGCATTTTAGCATAGAACTTTAGACAACGATGTGACAGATTACAGCTGCCATTGTGGCGGCTTACCTGTAAAATATGACAAGAAAGTATCTGCAGAAACTTTATTAGCTGCTGCATTGAGACTCAAACGTTTGCAGATGTTAAATAGTTTCCACCTGCAGCAGGAGTAAATGTTGAATATTTAATATAAGGCGCAATCTCTGAGGTTGAAAAGGTTCTTAAAGCCCAGGAGGACTATGTTAGAAAACGTGGATTCGGCATGTGTAGCAGTTCAGGGCTACATAACAACTCCAAGCAATATATTCCTTCAAACATTGTGAAATAAATGCTTGCAGTAGAGGTGTCTACTTTGTAAGCTAAAGCAGCATAGCCAGTGGTGTAGTGGTGAGTACTAAAACAATGGTCTTGAAAGACAAACCCATGAAGATGACAGTTACTTCCAACTTCAATCCAACTCCAGCCAACTTCCATCCCTTCACCAGCATTCACTTCCCACCATCTTTGATATTGCCACTGGGGATAAGGTATACACACTTTAATTATGTTGGGGAACTTTTTAATGAGACTCTGTTAAGTGCAGAACAGAACATCCTAATCCACAGATCAGACACTCACTTGAAAAGGTGTTACTCAACTCCAACTGATGCATCTTCAGTTATCTAGCAGTCCTTGTACAAGAGCCATTACACAGAGAATCCCTAAAGCTTGCCATACACCAGTAGATGTTTGAATATTTGTACAGAAATTGTCATTGTTACATTCAATTACTTGGCAAACATCATTCGCAAGTACTTCAAAATTTTGTTTGCATTTCAACATTACATTTTTTTTTAATTCTTTATTTAAAGAAGTTTTTAACAGACTGCACAAATTACAGAGTTACAAAATGTCAGGCATAGGGCAGTCCAAAATGGATGCTAAACAAAACAAGCACAGTACATCCCCAGAAAACCAGCATGCAGTATGTACACGACCATAACTATAAGCCTAATAATATCAACCGGACAGGCACATAGTTCCCTGTCTGAGTAGTTTTCTCATTAAATAGAAACCAACATGAAGTAGAACCCCATATCTGGGACCACTAAGAGAACAAATACAGAACTATACCTGTAAGAGAAAAGAAGAGAATAAAAAGAAGTGAGAGAAAGTGAGAGAGGAAAAAAAATAGGGTTAGGGATGTGTTTGGAAGGAGGGTAGAGGGAGGGGAAATGTTGTGTGAAAATGAGACCCTATCCCTCTGCTGCAAGGACTGAGCCATATTCCTCAGAACAGATATACAGTGACCAGTAGAACCACTTCCGGCTAAATTTTTTTTCCTTGCCCTTGAGGGCTGCAGTGATACTTTCCATGGAGTCTATCTCTGCCACCTTACCCAGCCTCTTTGTCAGGAGATCAGAAAGGTGCAAATTAACATTCATTTTTGAAATGAATGTAATATCCTGATAGAAAACAACACTCACTGTTAGAAATGTATTAAATTTGAGAAAAACTTTCCATTCTACTTTTAAAAATTCTCATCACTACGGCCAAAAATGGACATTGATTAGATCCCACTAATGATTCGAAAATCTAACAAATGTTCCAGAAAGAAAATTTTTAGAATAAAATTCTTCCATTTTCCTTTAAGGATAGAGGAAACCCCATCAGGTGGCCATATGGCAGCTGAGCCTTTCCAGAACACACACAAAGGTGTTACATCATGCCCTTATATCTGATATAAGAAATATTACCTCCATTCATAGGGGCCAAACTTTTGCAAAGTGAGGGTCCATGCCCACTATGTGCAGAAAGAAATGCCAGAAATGGCAGAAAAAGCGGCAGAAAAAATGCTTATTATTATACAGGATTTATATAATGCCAACAGTTTGTACATAGTTACATAGTTAGTCAGGTTGAAAAAAGACACAAGTCCATCTAGTTCAACCAATAAAAAAATAAATCATACAATCCCATATACACAGTTGATCCAGAGGAAGGCGAAAAAACCCCAGCAAAGCATGATCCAATTTTCTACAGCAGGGGAAAACAAATCCCTTCCTGATCCCCGAGAGGCAATCAGATATGCCTTAGATCAACTTTACCCATAAATGTTTGTACCCAATTATATTATGTACATTTAGGAAAGAATACAGGCCTTTTTTAAAGCAATCTACTGAGCTAGCCAGAACCACCTCTGGAAGGAGTCTATTTCAATTGCTCTTGCAATTTTTGTATTTCAAGATGAAATCTCTTTTCCTCTAGACATAAAGAGTGGCCCCTTGTCCTCTGTGATGACCTTAGAGTGAATAACACCAAGCTCATTATATAGACCCCTTATGTATTTATACATGTTGATCATATCCCCCCTTAATTTCCTCTTCTCAAGAGAGAATAAATTGAGTTCCTCTCATCTTTCCTCATAGCTGAGCTCCTCAATGCCTCATCAGTTTGGTTGCCCTTCTCTGTACTTTCTCCAGTTCCCCAAAATCTTTTTTGAGAACTGGTGCCCAAAACTGACCTGCATGTTCCAGATGAGGTCTCACTAATGATTTGAACAGGAACAAAATGATATCTCTATCTCTGGAGTCCATACCTTTCTTAAAGTGGATGAGATTTGATCTGGGCACATACAGTGCTCAAAAGTTTGTACACCCTGGCAGAAATTGTGAAATTTTGGCATTAATATTGAAAATATGATTGATCATGCCAAAAAACTGTATTTTATTTAAGGATAGCAATCACAGTTTTTTGGATTCTTTTTTAAATCATAATGATAACAGAAATCACCCAAATAGCCCTGATCAAAAGTTTACATACCCTGGAATATTTGGCCTTGGTACAGACACAGAAGGTGGCACACACAGGTTAAAATGGCAATTAAAGGTTAATTTCCCACATTTGTGGCTTTTTAAATCACAATTAGTGTCTGTGTATAAATAGTCAATGAGTTTGTTAGCTCTCACATGGATGCACTAAGCAGGCTAGACACTGAGCCATGAGGAGGTAGAAGAGAACAGTCAAAAGACCTGCATAACAATGTAATTAAACTTTACAAAAATGGAAAGGGATCTAAAAAGATTCCCAAAGCCTTGAATATGTCAGTCAGTACTGTTTAATCACTTATTAAGGAGTGGAAAATTAGGGGCTCTTTTGATACCAAGTCAAAGTCAGGTAGACCAAGAAAGATTGCAGCCACAACTGGCGGAAGAATTGCTCAGGATACAAAAAAAACCCACAAGTAACCGCAGGAGAAATACAGGCTGCTCTCCAAAAAGATGGTGTGGTTGTTCTTAGGGAGCACAATTCAACGATACTTGAACAAACAAGAGCTGCATGGTTGAGCTGCCAGAAGGAAGCCTTTACTGCGCCAATGAGACAAAAAAGCCCAATGAGGCATGTCAAGGTGTTGTTGGGCATATTGTTAACCAGGCTTTTTTGTGGAACTTGTACAGTAAAGGCTTCTTTCTGGCAACTTGACCATGCAGCTCTTTTTTGTTCAAGTATTGTGTATGTATTTGTGTATGTATGTATTTGTGTTCAAGTATTGTGGAGTATTGTGCTCCTTCAAAACAACCACATCATCTTTATTCCAGAGCAGCCTGTATTTCTTCTGAGGTTACCTGTGGGTTTTTCTTTGTATCCCGAACAGTTCCCTTTGACGGTTGTGGCTGAAATCTTTCTTGATCTACCTGACCTTGGCTTGGTATCAAGACATCCCCAAATTTTCCACTTCTTATTAAGTGATTGAACAGTACTGACTGGCATATTCAAGGCTTTGGATATCTTTTTATATCCTTTTCCATCTTTGTAAAGTTTCATTACCTTGATACACAGGTCTTTTGACTGTTCTTTTCTACCTCCTCATGGCTCAGTGTCTAGCCTGCTTAGTGAGAGCTAACAAACTCATTGAGTATTTATACACAGACACTAATTGTGATTAAAAAAGCCACAAATGTGGGAAATTAATTGTCAATTTAACCTGTGTTTGCCACCTTCTGTATCTGTACCAAGGCCAAACATTCCAGGGTATGTAAACTTTTGATCAGGGCCATTTGGGTGATTTCTGTTATCATTAGAATTTAAAAAGGATCCAAAAAACTATGTGATCATAAAAGGCTTCATGTGATTGCTATCCTTAAATAAAAGACAGTTTTTTTGGCATGATCAGTCATATTTTCATACGGTTCATATGGTTCATACACCATGAAAAACGCAAAATGCACCTGCAATATGCAAACTGCAACCTGCATAGGTGTGAATCAGGCCTTAACTCTCCTCTTGAAATATGCCCCTAAATGCCCTAATGTGCATGGATACATAGGATAACATGTTGCTGCTTTACAGGCAGGATAAAAAAAATGCAAAACTCCTGTAGAAGCAGCATTTTGTAAAGCCCAGTGTGCATGGACCCTGAATGTTAGTGAATAAGATAAACCTATGTAAACATTAAATTATTAATCATGTTTGAGGGAAATTTAAAACATTTTTTTGATAACCACACTTTAATGTGCGTCATGATGCACGTCAATGCTCATAAGCATGCAATGATTTGCAAAGTTTTGATGCATTTTAATCGCTTTTGATGGAAAACACGGCAAAGAAAAAAATTCATTGAAACAGAAAGATGTGCTACCAGCCTCAACAAAACCTGTTTACTGTTATCAAAATGTCAGTCAATTGATCAGTATAAGGTCAATTCTAATTGGTCCACGTGGATTACTACACAATATCTATCTTGTGTTACCTGGGAAGGATTTCCTTCACTGGTTTTAGGCAAGCAAACATTCTCATTTATCAGGAGGACCTTGCTGTCATGCAGGCATACTTCTATGTCCTGCAAAACAGTTTGCTTACATGCCAGAAGTCCAGGTTCTCCTCTACTTCTTGTAAGGGCTGCAGCTCCCATTAGATCGCAGTGCTTTTGTCCCATTCCTGCCCCAATCCCTTTCATGCAATTCCTCCAGATCCTGACCTCAGCTCCCTGCCTCTCCACCTTATCCAATCAGAGAACACTTTGCATTAATTGAGAAAATGCAAAGTGTTCTCTGAATGGCACACATGCGGAATGAGTGACCTCCTGTATTTACTAAGCAGCAGGGCAGCAGCTTGGCACAGGACTTGAAAGCTAGCAACAATCACTTTGGCCACACACTTGCTATATATATATATATATATATATACATATATATATATATATATATATATACATATTTATATATATATATATATATATATATATATATATATATACATATATATATAAATATATATATATATACATATATATATATATATATATATATATATATATATATATATATATATATATATATATATATTTATATATATATATATATATATATATTTATTTATTATTATTATTATTATTATACAGGATTTATATAGCACCAACAGTTTACGCAGCGCTTTACAATATAAAAGGGAGACAATACAGTTATAATACAATAAAATACAAAAGGATTAAGAGGGCCCTGCTCAGAAGAGCTTACAATCTAAAAGGGTGGGGCAGGTGGTACAAAAGGTTGTAACTGTGGGGAATGAGCTGATAGAAGTGGTAAAAAATTAGTTAGAGACGTAATAGGCTTTCCTGAAGAGATGGGTTTTCAGGGATCGCGTGAAGGTAGCAAGAGTAGGGGATAGCCGGACAGGTGGAGGTAGTAAGTTCCAGAGGATGAGAGAGGCTCTGGAGAAATCCTGGAGATGAGCATGAGAGGAGGAGATGAGAAAGCTTGAAAGTAGGAGGTCTTGAGAAGAGCAGAGAGGACGATTTGGGTGATATTTGGAGACAAGATTGATGATGTAGCTCGGGGCAGAGTTGTGAATTGCTTTGTATGTAATTCGCTGGGTGATTGGGAGCCAGTGGAGGGATTGGAGGAGAGGGTTGGCAGACACTGAGTGGTTGGTAAGGTGGATAAGTCTGGCAGCAGTATTCATGATAGACTGAAGAGGGGATAGCCTATGGAGAGGCAGGCCAATGAGAAGGGAGTTGTAATAGTCAAGGTGAAAGATAACAAGGGAGAAAATGAGGAGCTTGGTGGTTTCATTTGTTAAAAAAAGGCAAATTTTAGAGATGTTACGGAGGTGAATTCTACAAACTTTTGACAACGATTTGAGGCTGAAATGACAAGTCAGCGTCTAGGATTACACCTAGTACCCTGGCGTGAGGGGAGGGACTGATGGTTGCATTGTTGATTTTGATGGAAAAGTCATGGAGGGGGGCACGGGTGGGGTGGATATTAATAGCTCAGATTTAGAGAGATGTAGTTTAAGGAAGTGGTGCGACATCTATGCTGATATGTCAGTTAGTAAGTTAGTAATACGAGAGGAGACTGAAGGAGTGAGGTGAGGAGTAGACAGATAGATTTGGGTGTCATCAGCATATAAGTGGTATTGGAAGCCATGGGCAGTTATCAAGTGACCAAGGGAGGAGGTGTAGATATAGAAGAGAAGGGGTCCAAGAACAGAGCCTTGGGGTACCCCCACAGAAAGGGGCAATGGAGAGGAGGAGACAGGGTTGTAGGTGACACTGAAGGTGATAAATAGACAGAGAACCAGGATAGAGCAGAATCTCGGAGGCCAAGGGAATGTAGTTTATTGAGAAGGAGAAGGTGGTCAACAGTATCAAAGGCCGCAGAGTGGTCAAGTAGTAGGAGTATGGAGTACTGGCTGTTGGTTTTAGCAGTTAGTAAATCATTATTGAGTTTTAGTAAGGCAGTTTCCTCGGAGTGCTGCGAGCGAAAGCCAGACTGTAAGGGGTCAAGAAGGTTATTTTCACTGAGGTAGGAGCTAAGACGGTTGTAGACTAAGCGTTCTAGAAGTTTAGAGTTGAATGGGAGCAATGAGATGGGTCTTAAGTTGTTCAGGTTGGTAGGGTCCAGTGAGGGCTTTTTAAGTATGGGAGTGATCTGCGCATGTTTTAGAGGGGAGGGGAAGGTGCCACTAGAGAGGGAGAGATTGAAGATGTGAGTGAGGGAGCATAGGATAAAAGAAGAGGGTGGTCGTAGTAGTTGTGAGGGAACGGGATCCAAGGGACAATTGGTTAGGTGGGCATCTGAGAAAAGTTTTATAACCTCTTCAGTAGTAGCCAATGCAAAAGAGGAGAGTGTTGAATGTGCTGTTAGGCAAGGTATGTTGGGTGGGTACGCACAGTGGAGGTGTCCTCACGAATTGTATCAATCTTGTCTTTGAAGTGATTGGCAGTGAGTGAGTTAGTGGGTAGAGGGGGTGGGGGACGAAACAGAGAGTTAAAGGTTGAGAAGAGCCGACGGGGACTGGATGACAAGGAATTAATAAGAGAGACAAAGTAGGCTTGTTTGGCAGCATGGAGGCAAGAATTGTATTTTAGAAGGGCAGATTTATATAGGGTGAAGTCTTGCAGACATTTGGTTTTACGCCATAGTAGTTCAAGAGCACGGCAATGTCTCTTGAGATTTCTAGTGTTGTCAGTTTGCCAGGGTTGTAACGGTCGGGGCCTGATTCTGCGTTTGGTTTTATATATATATATATATATATATATATATATATAAATGCTTATTATTATTATTATACACGATTTATATAGCGCCAACAGTTTACGCAGCGCTTTACAATGTAGAGGGGGGACAGCACAATTACAGTACAGTTCAATACAGAAGGGACAGGAGGGCACTGCTCATAGAGCTTACATTCTAAAGGGAGGGGGTGGTGGTACAAAAGGTAATAGATGCGGGGAATGATTTGGCTTCCCTTAATAAGTGAGTTTTCAGAGATCTCCTAAAGGTGGACAAGTTAGGGGCTGATCGGACATACCGGGGCAGGGAGTTCCAGAGGATGGGAGAGGCTCTGGAGAAGTCCTGAAGGAGAGCATGGGAGGAGGTAACAAGGGAGCTAGAGAGCAGGAGGTCCTGGGAGGAGCTGAGGGGACGATTTGGGTGACATCTGCAGATGGTGATGTAGCTGGAGGAGATGTTGTGGATGGCCTTGTATGTTGTGATTAGCGGGGGGCTTAAGGAGAGGTCAGAGTCAAGGATTACACCCAGCACCCTGGCATGTGTGGAGGGACCAATGGTTGTGCTGTTGATCTTAATGGTAAAGTCTTGGGGGTGGGGGACCGGGAAGTAGGAAATATAACAAGCTCAGTTTTAGAAAGATTGAGTTTGAGAAAGTGGTGTGACATCCATACCGATATGTTATTCAATAAGTTTGAGATCTGTGAGGAGATTGAGGGGGTGAGTTGAGGAGTGTTTCTGGGTGTCTTCGACGTAGATGTGGTATTGGAAGCCATGGGAGGTTATCAACTGGCCCAGGGAAGAGGTATAGAGCGAGAATAGGAGGGGCCCAAGGATGGAGCTTTGGGGTACCCCAACAGAAAGAGGAGGAGGAGCAGAGTAGATGGAGTTGTAAATAACATTGAAAGTGCGCTGAGATAGGTAGGAGGAGAACCAGGATAAAGCAGAATCATGGAGGCCAAGGGAGTGTAGTTTGCTGAGGAGGAGCAGGTGGTCAACTGTGTCAAAGGCAGCAGAGAGGTCTAAGATATGAGTATGGAGTAATGACCATTGGTTTTAGCAGTTAGTAGGTCATTGGTGAGTTTTAGTAGGGCAGTTTCAGTGGAATGTTGTGGACGGAAGCCGGATTGTAGGGGGTCGAGAAAGTTGTTGTCCGTGAGGTAGCGACTCATTTGGTCATGGACAAGGCGTTAGATGAGCTTGGAGGCAAATAGGAGCAGGAAGATGGGTCTTAAGTTATTCAAACAGGTGGGGTCTAGTGAGGGTTTTTTAAGTATGGGGTAACTAGTGCATGTTTGAGCGGGGAAGAAAAGGTGCTGGAGGAGAGGGAGAGGTTGAAGATGTGGGTTAGGGAATTTAGGGTAGATTGGGAAGGTGGCCACAGTAATTGTGAGAGGACAGGGCCCAGGGGACAGGTGGTGAGGTGGGCCATGGAGAGGAGTTTATCAACTTCATCGGTGGTAACTGGGCAGAAGGAGGAGAGTATTGAGTGTGGTGTTGGACCTGATGTGTTGGGTAGGGGAGGAAGTTGAATGTTGGATATCTCCTTGCGAATTTGTGTCAATTTTGCTTTTGAAATGGTTGGCAATCTGTTGAGCGGTAAGCAAGTTGGTGGGTGGGGGCAAGTAAGGAATTAAGGGTAGAAAAGAGTTGACATTGTTTGGATGAGAGAGTTTTGATGAGGGTGTTGTAGTAGGTTTGTTTAACAGTGTGGAGGCAGGAGTTGTATTTGAGAAGGGCAGATTTGTAGAGCGGGTAGTGGTTTGAGGGATGGCAGCATGGGAGGTATGAGATAAGGAGAGTGTGAGACGGATAAGGTTGTGATCAGAGAGAGGAAAGTGGGTGTTAGAGAGGTTGAAGGGAGTGCAGCGATGGGAGAATACGAGGTCGAGAGTTTTGCCGTTGGAGTGAGTGGTGGTTTGTGTCCATTGTGTTAGGTTAAAAGAGGAGGTTAGGTTGAGTATTTGAGAACTGGTTGCAATATTAACATTGATTGGAATGTTAAAGTCACCTAGGATGATGGCAGGTACTTCAGAGGAGAGAAAGTAGGGTAGCCATGCAGAGAAGTCATCCAGAAAGTGCGACACTGGTCCAGGAGGCCGATAAATTACTGCGACCCTCAGACAAGCTGGAGAGAAAAGACGAATGCAGTGCACTTCGAAAGAGCAGGGGGAAAGAGAAGGCAGTGTGGGAAGAACTTGGAAGGTGCAATGTGGGGAGAGGAGAAGTCCGACGCCACCTTCTTTTCGTCCACTGGGTCTGGTGAAGTGAGTCCAGAGTAGGCCACTGTGGGACAGGACAGGTAATGTCGAATTCCTGGAACCAGGTTTCGGTAATAGCAAATCGATTATGGGATTTGGAGAGGAAAAGGTCAATTACAGAAGCTAGTTTGTTAAAGACTGAGCGGACATTCCAGAGGGCACATGAAAAAGGGGGCTGACTTGTGGAATCAGGGGATTTGGGATGAGAAGGTGGGAGCTACGACTACTGTTGGAGGAAGTAGACAGCCAATTTTGGGGGTGGGAATTGGGGGTGGGAGGGCCAGGGTTTGGTGCAATGTCCTCAGACATTAGGAGTAGTAGGAGGGTGAGGGTGGTAAGGCGGGAGTGGGATTTATAGGAGGGCAGTGGAGTGGAAGTGGCAATACTGTGTGGGCTTAAAATGAGCAGGAGGTGATAAGTGCAGTAATATTGAGTGAGCAGAAGAGAGGCAGATATGTACAGGTTGCGGGCTGGAGAGGTCGGGTAAAGAAATAAGAGTTTGAGGGGAGAGGGCGTTATAGCAAAGATTAGTGTGAGCAAGTTGGAGGGTGGGGAGATGGGAATAGAAGGAAGGCTGAGGAAAGTTAGAAGATGAAGGGGAACTTCATGTAAAATAGGTGTGGAACACTAATGTCTGCACTTGCTTTTTTTGTAGCAGTCCCTTAGTCAAAGTGCCCGTGTACAAGTGCCAAACACTTGTTGCCGGAGTGACACTTTGCGCAAGGAGTGGCCAGCCCAAACCCTTGCCAGCCGTCCCAAGAAATTAACTACATTCATACAGGGATGGTGTGGGGGGAAGATTCACAATTTTTCAATTAGGAGCTGATAAAACTAGGCTCATGGGTGGGGTTTACAACTGGCCTGGACAGAGTGCAGTGCAAGAGGGGTCAACAGGATAAGGTTAAATGTTTGACCTTGTCCAAGGCAGCATAATACAAAATAAGTTACACTTTCAAAAACAAACAAGTATAGACAGCAGATTCAAATTCTTAGTAAGGCAGAATTAGAGTTCAGTTAGGCAATGTAGTCCAGTGTTTAGTGGAGTCTGTGCAGTTACCAGAGGGTATGAAGAGTCAGCTGGGAAATCGCAGACAGGTAGAGCGACTTTGTGTTGCAGGGAAGATTTAAAAACATACTTTTCTTCTTAATATGATATTTTTACTAGACCTTTCCTTCTGTGTCTGAAGAACGCATTATACCAGACTACAAAGTCATCAGAAATATGGCGACAAATGTAACACTTAACTGAACACTCGGCAGTCTAACTCTACTGTTAATGAGTAGGAAATGGAAAGAACCCCGATCAAAGTGAACATTCTGTAAAGCTCTTTGCTATTATAATATACATTACACTCTTTATGACTATAACAAACATTACTTAAAACTCTTGACTTGTACTTTCCACCAGAAACAGAGAGTGCCGTCTTAGTTTTTCCAATGTAAATAGGCAGTTAAATTATTATATATCAGAGTGCTGTTATAGTTATGTTGTATTATTATAGTTGGTGTCTGCAGAATGACCTGTCCACAGATTTTTATAGTCTTTTATGAACTGCAGGTACAATCTGTGCACCTGGATATGGTTGCGATTACAAGAATATCTTGTCTCATTAGTTCATCCAATATTTTTTTTAATATTAAAATGGAACTTCACTCAAAAAGTGAATTCCCACTAGTTTGCTCCCTTCTGAGCGAACTGAGTTACATGCTATTTTGGGGAGGAGGGCCACAATATTGTGCTATGTGGTTGCCCAATGGCACCCAAGAGGGACAATCGTCCCAGATACTGGATTTACGGTTGGAAAAAATATTTAAAAGGTGGCGCTAAGCATATACAAGTGAATATATAGTATATATCATGAACCAAAATCATGAACATATATCACTGCAAAAAAACACATATATTGTTGATCATATAGCAAGCTAAAAAGTCCATTTGTGATAGTGTTGCCAACACCAAAAAAATGCTTTTAAATTAAGCTTCTTGTTCTTCCAACACAGGTGCCCAATGGAAAGGTGGCAACTCACCACAGGTGTTTGACCACTTTTTAAGGTAGGTCAAGTTGCGCATTTGGAATAACAAATTGATTCCCACTGCCAACACCACTCCGCTCCAATCGACCCTCCGGATGAAGCTAGGGCATAAAAATTAACTTCACGGGAGACGAGAGAGGAAGTCTCACAGTGTAGTATATTTAATAAAATTTAAAAGCAATGACAAAGTAATAAGTTCCACTCACATGTAAAAGTGCCTACCTGGCACTAGGGAAAACAGCGTGTGCAGATCTGGCTGGTTCCTAACGCAGTAGCGTGCATTTCGCATCCCGCTCGTAGGGGTAAAGCCTGGTGTGGGGTGACAAATCAGGATCCAAGAGTTACGAATCCTCTGCTTCGATGTACGTTTTGCCGTAAATGGCGTCTTCAGGAAGTGACCTCATGCCACTTCCAGCTTGCTTATATATGTAAGGGATGGTTTCAATTGTTGAGACTTCTCCAAAATAGAGGAGAGGACAAATCTAAAGTGCAAATTTTTCCTCTAGGGATGCCAATCCGCACACTCTGTCAACACCATTATAAAATAGCCAACCATTTAGAATTTACACAAATGTTAACTAACATAATTCAGATTTTAATGGAACAATGATCCTGTCACATACATATGTGAATAAACTAATTTGACATACCACAGAGGGGAATTTCTCTGATCAGCGCCATCTTGTGGATGCTAATCTAATAGTATTGGAAATAGCCTCATGTGAATATGAAGGTATGTTTGTGGTCAAATAAAAAAACAAGTATCCAAAATATTATTATAATGATTATATTAAAAAGATTATATTAAAAATTTAAGAATATATGGTAAAAATACTGCTGTAGCTAGTATATAGAAAAAGGGGGAAAAACGAGTAATGAATGAGATAATCCCTATATGTAGTGAAGCCAATTACACAGAAAAAAACTAAAACATTAATAATCAGTTAGGAAACATTTTGAATCAATATTGATGTTGAGTCCTGTCGGTTGAAGTAATTTGAGTCTGTATATCCACTGAGTCTCCATTTGGGACACTCTTTTGGTCATGTCTGTACCTCTCCAATGGGGGCGGGCCTTATCAATACCCCAAAACCTAAGTTTTAGGGTATTGTGCACCAGCCTGAAATGGTTGGACACACTGTGGTATTTGTACCCTTCCTTTATGTTGTCTATGTGTTCCCCCACCCGTTTGGCCATGGTTCTGGTGTTCCTACCCACATATTGAAAATTACATGGACACATTAGCAAATACTTGTTATATCTAGTGTCACAGGTGATCATCTGTCTAATCTCATATTCATCCCCGTCATCACTGAGGAAAAAAACAGAAGTTTCCCTAGTCTTGTCCCGAATGGCTCTGCATGCCTTACATCTTCTTTTTTTTTTTCTCTTAAATAATCTTTATTAACAATTCTTAATTCACATACACCATATTATATTAAAACACCTACATATACACGTGGACATACTCCACTACAAAAGGGATATACATCATATGGTACACTAAGGTGATCGGAAGCTTTCCCTTTTTCTCTTTACCTTCCTTCCCTTCCCCCAACCCTCCCACCCTTCCCTTACCCACCCCCTTCCTTGGGCCACAACCTTCCCTTTATTCCTGGCACCCTAGACTTTCCAACCACGGGTTCCACATCTTTTCAAACTTCTTAAGGTTCCCTCTTCTAATATATAGGGCTCTCTCCTTCCATATTACCTCATTTATTGTTTTAGCCCACTCGTCCACTACAGGGGGAAGGACTGTTTGCCATCTCTGCATAATGAGCTTCCGGGCCTGGTAAAGACACCTCAGAACGGCTATTTTAGCTGCTACCTCCTCCCGCCTCCATACCCTGTATCCAAGAATACAGAATCTGACGTCCATCTCCAGGGAAAGCCCCCATTTGCCCTCAATAGAGCCCACAACCCCCCGCCAGTAACGTACTAGCTTGGGGCACCTCCATACCATATGTATCAGATCGCCCTCATCCCCACACCTGGGGCACTTAGCATCAGTTCTTACACCGAAACGGAATAATTTTTTTGGGGTGTAATATGCTCTATGTAACAACATTAGGTGGGAGAGTCTCTGTGCAGGTGAAACTGAAACCTCCTGTCCCACCTCCAGTATTTCTTTCCATTGTGTATCAGTCAGCTTTCCCACATCCTTTTCCCACCCCTGCCTGCAACCCAGATGCTCTGATCTGACAATGGTTTCCTTGCACAGCTGCGCATATATTCCAGAGATAAAGCCCTTCACCTCCCCGGACTTAATCACCCTTTGGAGGAGTGTAGCGTCTGTCCAGGCTGGGGGATTTACTCTAAATTGTACCTCCAGTGCCGCTCTCATTTGCAGATACCTAAAGAATGTTTGTCTTGGGATACTGTATTCCCTTTGGAGGTCCTCAAACGATTTCAATACCCTCCCTCTATACAGCTGGGATAGTCTATTTATACCCCACCTCGCCCATTCCTTAAATTCCCCCATAGCCACTATCTCCTGTAGGTTTTTGTTATGCCAGAGGGGAGCATATTCTGTAAACCCAACATATCCCATTAAGGTCTTTGTTGCCTTCCAGACTTTAGTTATTAACTTAGTTGTGGGGCCTCTACCAACTAGTGAGTCTGCCTCCAATGCTTCTACTACAATTTTATGGGGTGTCTCTAGAGTTAACAAACCTCTGTCAGCACTTCCACCCCGAATGTGCTGCAGCTGTGCTGCCAGAAAATAGCACCTCGGATGTGGGAGGGCTATCCCCCCCTCTTTAACTGGCAACTGCAAGCTCTGAAGGCTAATCCTGGCCTTCCCCCTTCTCCACAACAGTTCTCTGAAAAGTGAGTCAATCTTTTGGAACCACTTTTTGTTCAGCCACACCGGCGCGTTGTGTAGCAGATACAGCAGTTGGGGCAACCAGACCATCTTGATCAGGTTGCCCCTTCCTGCTACAGACAGGGGCAACCGGCTCCAGATATCTATTTTACCCCTAAATTTACCCAATAGTGGAACTAGGTTGTCTACGATATATTGATTGGGGTCTTTTGACATATTTATGCCCAGGTAGCGAATCTTTGAGACTACTTTTAATTGTGGGATTCCCGACATGTCCGGACCATTGGGGTTATCTAATGGCAGTAGTGCAGATTTCCTCCAATTCACCACCAGTCCTGACACGCTGCCAAACCTTCCCATTATGTCCATTACTTGCCTAAGAGAACCTTCCGTATCTCCAAGAAACAGTAGGACATCGTCGGCATACAGGGCAATCTTCTCCTCTCCTGTTCTTCTTACAAAGCCTTCGATCTTGGAGCTAGATCTAATATGGATTGCTAGTGGCTCCATAGCGAGAGCAAACAGCAGGGGGGACAGGGGACATCCCTGTCTCGTCCCCCTCTCTAAGCATATTTTCCCTGACAGTTCTTTATTAACCCTAACCTTCGCACTTGGGCCCCTATACAATATTTTTATCCACTTTCTGAAGACAGGACCCAAGCCAAACTCCTCCAACACCTGCCAGAGATAGGGCCATTCTAAACTGTCAAAGGCCTTAGTTATATCCAGAGATACCACTGCTCTTGAACCTATATTCTCTGTCGGGGTCTGGAGATTCATATATGCCCTCCTAATGTTCATACTCGTGGTCCTACGGGAAATGAATCCCGTTTGATCCACGTGGATGAGTTTATGCATAATTTTGTTAAGTCTAGCAGCCAAAACCCTTGCCAGAATCTTGGCGTCTGTACACAACAAAGATATGGGCCTATATGCCGACGGTTCTAGTGGGTCACCCCCTTCTTTATGAAGCAGGATGATATTTGTTTCAGTCATAGAGACAGGCAGACACCCTCCCTGCAGAGCCCAGTTCAGCGTTTTCAGCAACTCCGGCAGGAGGATTTTCCCGTAGTGCTTATAGACCTCTACCGGGAGACCATCCGGCCCCGGAGATTTTTGATTTGCCATTCCATTTACAGCTTGTTGTAGTTCAGCTAGTGTAATTGGCGCATCTATACCCTCTCTATCCTCTTCAGTAACTACAGGGACCTGTATGTCTTTAAAGAACTTCTCCATATCCTCCTCCCCAACGAACCCCTGTGACCTATACAGGTTTTTATAATACCTCTCAAATATATCCGTAATTTCTGGGCTCTGAGAGGTTATCTCACCACCTGGGGTCCTGATTGCCGGGATCGCCGAGGAGGAGGAGTTGGTTTTTACCAAATAGGCCAGCATACGACCCACACTTTCTCCTTCCCCAAAGGTCCGTTGTTTCAGGAAGAGTTGCTTATTTTCACCCCTCTTCAGGACTGCTGTTCTATAGGCCTCCTGTTTCTCTTCCCACAGTTTCTGCCTCTCTGGTGTAGGGCCTTCTATAAATTGCTTCTCTGCCACCTCCAGTTCCCTCCTAATTCCCTCCTCCCACTCCCTTGCCCTCCTCTTAACTCCTGCCACCTCCTGGATCAAAATACCCCTGAGGAATGCCTTCAGTGTGTCCCATTGTACACCTGCTGTCGTTGAGCCTTCATTAAATTTTAAAAACTCTTCTAGCTTTGTTATTATCTTCTTTGGCTCCCCTATTAACTCCAACCAATATGGACTTAGCTTCCAGGGCCCTCTAACCTCCCTGACCCCTAAACCCACTGAAGCCACCATCAGGGAGTGATCCGAGACCCCTCTCGGATAGTATACTACATTCTTTATTATTGGCACTGCCTCTGCATTCCCCAGGGTCATATCAATTCTGGAGAAGGTGGAGTGGGAGGACGAGAAGCACGAGTACTGCCTTACTCCAGGATTCCGGACCCTCCACAAATCCAACAGTCCTGCCTCCTCCAGGAAGCTACCCAGCCGGCCCCCTGCTACACTATTTACTTGGGCTCGCGGTGGAAATCTGTCCAACTCTTTGTTCAATACCTCATTGAAATCCCCTACTACTATCACCGGGGTATCTGTTTTATCCACCATAAAATCCATTAAGCTATACATTACTTCCAGTTTAAATGGTGGAGGGATATAAATATTAGCAATAACATACATTTTGTTTTCAATAGAACAGTATAGAAAAACATAACGACCTAAACTATCTATCCTGGTCTGCCTACAGGAGAACATCACACTTCTTGTTACCAATATACTCACCCCCCTGGAGTAGGAGGAATACACCGAGTGATATTGGGCCTGGAACCTTCTGCTTGGAAAACCTTTCATCGTATCCTTTGTCAAGTGAGTCTCCTGTAGACAGACCAAGCCCACCCCTCTTATCTCCAGCAGTGAAAAAATGGCAGCCCTCTTAATTGGGTTCCCCATCCCCCGTACGTTCCAGGAGCCTATTTTAAGGTCTTTAGGCTGCATTAGACAAACAACAGACATGAATTAGTGCCAGAAGGCCAACAACAATGGGCATCTTTAACTTGGTATACTGTCTTGTGCCAAGCTTTAACACCTCCCTACCCCTTATAATTCCCCCCAGAAAGCAAAAAGAAAGAACCCCCATGGGGCAACCAAAGTGAGACCCCACCCTTGATACCAAGCTGTGTATTACATATAGCAGAACAGGAGAAACAAAAACAAAACACACAAAAAAAAAAAGAGGAACCCCAGCTACCCTCTGTGTTTCATTACCATTGTTTTCCTTTCTAATAAACCTACTACGTGTCCCCCTTTCCTCTTTCCCCATGTTCCTATTACTAGAGGACCCCTCCATTAATACCAAGCTGAGTGCTACATCTTTAATATAAGAAAAAAGAAGAAAGGAAAGAAAAAAGAAAAAATATTGCCTTAATACCCTCTGTGCTTCATTACTATTATTTTCCTTTCTAGTGAACATTCTAAGTGTCCCCCTTTCCCTTTCTCCATGTTCCTGTTCATAGTGTTTGCTTTTACCACACGTGTGCTTAATCGCCCTTCCCCCCTCCCACCCCATTCCCCTAACTACCCCTCCAGTTACTAAGTGCATTTTAATTCCTCTTTGAGATAATTTTGCAACCCCCCTTCCTCTCCACCACCCACCCCCCCTTCTCCCTCCCCACCACCAATCCCCCCCCATCCCTACCCCCCCCCCTCCCCCACCTTATCAGGTTAGCCCCTGGGGCTCTATTCGTGACCGTCTCATATATTCCTCCTTGCACCATTAGAATCCACGTGTACAAAATTTTTAAATATATTAACCTCCCCCTCTCCCATTCCTAATCTACCATACACCATCATTCTCCCTCTCTATGTCAAATTCATGTTGCTTTCCTCAGTCCAAATTTTCTTGTCTTCTGATCGAACAGCCTAACACTCTGGGCTCCTTTCCTTGGGTTCCAGTCTCTGTTTGTTTTCTTCATACCAGTGGGTTACCCCCCCCGGGGAGTCAAAGAGGAGAACCTCCCCCATTGCCTCAACCCGTAGCCTGGCTGGATACAGTAGGGCATACTTGACATCATATTTTTGAAGGGTGCGTTTAACCTCCACAAAACCTTCCCTGCGTCTCTGCAACTCCGGAGAGAAGTCCGCAAAAAATGAGACCCTTGCACCATTATACAAAATAAGCCCCTTCTCTCTGGCTTTGCGCATTAAGGCTATCTTGTCGCAGTGGTTCAGAAATTTCATCAATAAGGACCTGGGGCGCCCTCCAGGGGGCGGAGCCCTGAAGGGGACCCGATGGGCTCTCTCAATTGCAAACTGTGGGGAAAATGCATCTCTTCCAAATATTTCTGTGAACCATCCTTCCAGGAAAGCAATGGGATTCTGCCCTTCACATCTCTCCGGGAGGCCCACTATTCTTATATTGTCCCTTCTTAGACGGTTTTCCATTTCATCCATTTTTTCATTAATTCTACCCAGTTGTTCCTTCATAGACTTGACATCTTGCTGTAGGGGGAAAACATCATCCTCCACTTGGCTCACTCTACCCTCCAAGCCGGTTATTCTATCTACTGCCTTTTGCAGTTCCTGCTTTATTAATAACAGTTCATCCTTGATCTCTTTAATTTGGCAGCTTAACCCCTCCACTGATGCTCTGCAAGAGTTAATCGCATGGAAAATTTCCCTCAGGGTTGGTTCTGCCTCTGTAGCAGAGGCCATTGCTAGTGATGGTACCTGGACTTTTTCCCCTGCTCCTGGGCCTTTATTAGCAGTTGGATTTTTCTGCCCTACTCCGGCTGGGTTAGAAGATGCCTGTCCATAACTTTTCCTATCCCCCGTGGTCTTAAGTTGCGGAGCTTGCCCATTCTTAATGGGGGTCTGTTCAGGAGTGTGTGCAAACCTCTCCAATTTTGCTGCAGCTACTGCCGCCTGGTTCCCCTTCTCTTTTGCAGATCGCAGCGACTGGGGCCCCAAATTCTCCATATTGGCTGGCTCCTCCCCTCTCCTCCTTGACATCGCCGTTGTTACCTTTGTGTACCTGGGTACCCAGCACCGCCAGTGGGGAACAGATGTGGCACGTGGAAACCAAGAGACCGCAACAGCGGCTAGCACAGATAGATACTATCTCTTAGTGTAAGGTTCTGTTTGCACCCCTCCCGTCCCCACTCAACCAATATGCGTGTTTCAACAGGGCCGCAAGGTTAACAAACTGATCAGGTAGGTAGGTTAGTTTTTAGCCGGGTACCATAGACTTCTCTTTACTTCCTTTTTTCCCCTTTCTTTTCTTTCTTTCTTTCCTCCTTCCTTCTCCCTTTAACAAACTCTTTCCTTGCCTCTTTTGGGTTTTTTTTTTTTTTTTTTTCCCGCTCTCCTCTTTCCTTCTTCCCTTTGCTCTTCCTTATTTTACTCTTTCAATGACTCTCTTTACAACCATTATATAACTGTATAACATTAGCAGGTATAGCAGGGTATAGTTTTAACAGAGTACCATACAGTCCACCTTCATAGTCCCAGGGTTTTTTAAACTGAGCCCAAATGCTCACATACCTGTCCTGTGGTATTTCAGAGCTGCGCGTTCTCTCCACGTGTACCCAGTGTCTATTGCTGTAGCCGGCGTCTGCTGCTGTGGCTGTGACTAAGGCAAGGGGAGTGAGACTGGGGCCGAAGCGGAGCGTCTTAGCTGTCACTCCCGGACCGTCATCCAGATCACTAGAGGTTTTCACAGCTCTCGCGAGAGCCCCAGGCGTTGCCAGGCAACTAGTCCGGCGGCGACGGGGAGAAGCCTGCAGCACGATCCGGGCGCGGAGTGTAGGGCTAAGAACAAGCCGGTATACGGCAGCGCGGTGCAGCGGCAGTAAGACACCCCCACTCCCGAAGGTAAAATGCGGCTGGCCGGTCACAGTAGCCGTCGGCTGGAGCGGTGTACACGGAGGCAGGAAGGCAGGTCAGATAGCAACTATGCAGTTAGCAGGCTAGGTTGAGCTGTCAGGGAGAGAGGCAGGACTGAGCAGCATGGAAGCCGGAGCCGAGCGGGAGCTCACACACACACACACCCGCTCACAACGACATCCGGTCATAGATAGATAGATAGCACATCTTCTACATTTGTAAAATCCTGCTCTATCCAAAAAGATGGGCGGTCTTTTAGGAAGCCGAATTACATTTTTTGCAATCATATTGCGCAACCCTGGAGCCCTCCTATAGATAAACATAGGTTTTCTGGGAAGAATCTTTTTGAATATATGATCTTTCTGCAAAATTGGCCAGTGTGTTTTGAATATATTTTCTACTTCTTTATAATGAAGGTGAAAACCTGAGATGTACGCAAAGTTGTACTGGTCCCCCCCAGGTTCTTTAATTTTGGGTTTTAAAAGAGTGGGACAGTCAATTTGCCTGACTTGTTCTCTCGTATTTTCCAGTTGTCGTTTGCTATATCCTTTCTCCATAAATCTGCCTATAAGCATGTTAGTCTGGGCCATATAATCTTCCTCTTTTGCACAATTACGTTGGATTCTGAGAAATTGTTCTCACCCAGTTTGGGTGTTGACAACTACGAGTGGAGATGTACCCATTCCGATTGGTGTTTTTGAAATAGGTACGAGTCCCAGATATAAATCCTTCCTTATAGATCTCTAGATCCAAAAATTGAATACAAGATGGATGGCACATGCTGGTAGATTTAAGGTTCCGTACTGTACATATTTGTCATTAACTGTTTTTTCGAAGTACTTTTGGTGCATTTGGTATGCATAGCAGACTTTCCCCTCTTTAGCTACACAATTTTTACTATGAATAGGGTATTGACAATTAAGCTTCAGCAACCCAAACACTTACTTACTCAAGGACTGGACATTCCTTGGATGGCCAAGTTGACTCCTCATTTAGCTTCATCTTCATACTATACAGTATTTGTATATAGTTTTATATTTTAGGGCACGTAATGCGAGTGCTTAATATGCTTCTCTCTTGTATGTACTTTATAATTGTCATAAAAAGTTTTGTATCTGGCATACTGAATAATGCCCAGTACCCTTAATACCTTTATGAAACTTCAATAAAAAAACTATTGGAAAAGAAAGTGCCTTGCAAGCTTATACATGCTCAATGTGGAGCTAGCTGTGGTTTGTCAGGAAGCCACAGCTGGCTCCCATATCCAAGATGGCTGTGCTAGGGACCTGCAGTGGTAAGAAGAACCAGCTGCTGGAAGACAGTGCTGGACCCCAGGCCCCCTAAAGTCTGATTTTTAAAAGACTTAAAAAAAAAATCTATCTGAAGTTCATCTTTTAACTGTAAGAAAATGAAAACTTCCATACCTATCCTCAGAATGGAAATGGTGGACACTTCACGGTTGGGCATACAAAGAAGAGGGGAAGACCAGCACATCATAATTCAGCCAAAATGAAACTATCAATTGTGAGTGGGCTGGAAGAAATATAAGTAGAATTGGTACTAACTTTTCTGAATATACAGGTATTCTTATTTTATGTCAGATTTGCTTTACTGGACGTGCCCACGTATTTCTAAATTCAACTGTGGTTTCCCATTCAAAATAGTATAAACTGCTGTAGCTGTCTTCCATGAGCATACTTTTTTTGCTTACTTACACCTTATAAATCTGAATGATGAAAACTGCCCTGCATTTGTTTTTGAAAGCTTGTCTTTAGGCAAACAGCTAAATACACAGATACAGATGACTATTCCAGCCTTTGGGCCTGTTTACACCACATGCAGTGCAGTGCTTTTTTTTTCCTGCATCAAAACAAAAAGCATGAAAAGTAGGAGAAAAAGCATCTGGAATGTATCTGGAAACTCATCAAAAATGCACCAGAATGCATCAAAAACACATTAAAAAACGGGCATACAGAAATGCATCCGGAACGGATTTGGAGAACATTTTTGTGGTGTGAACAGACAATCTATGAATGGAGGAGGTGGGCAGGCATAGTCATCATTCTTGTTGAATTTATATAATAGGTCCCTTGTGAACATGTACAGAACAGAAAAATTTGTTTAGTTTCATTTTGGATAAATTTGTTATGTTACTAATTTCGTTTTGTGGATTTGTTTCAGAATTCGTTTAGTTTAATTTATTTATTTTCTAACCAATTCCAAATTTTCCAAATGATTACAATTCTAATCGGTTAAAAATGTATCGGCTGATCTGAATTCTATGTGAAAAATAGCTGGTTGATAAGTGGGGTTCGGGAAGCCAGCTGCCACATCCTTACCAACTGATGGATGTGGCAGCAATGAAAAGGAAAAACATAGTGCGGGGTTCCCCTTAAAATCCATACCAGACCCAAGGGCCTGGTATGGATTTTAAGGGGAACCCCACTCCAAGATTTTTTTTTTTAAACGGCGTGCCCCCCCCGAGATCCATACCAGATCTTTATCCCAGCATGCACCCCACAGGTCAGGAAGGGGGATTGTTTTTATAGTTATTCAGAAATTCGGATACATCTGAGTCTCTGAATTGCCAAAAATGTGTCTGAATTTTGATTTGGGCTGAAACAAATTGCACGTGTCTAGTCCTTCGGCTTTATTAACCCCATCACACCAGAAGATTACAACAGCTGGGATAGAGGTGGCATTGGAGTAGAGAGGATTTAAATGAAAGCAGCTGCCAGCAGCACAAGGGACACATCATACTGTCTAATTTGGCCCTAGTATATGAATGGACCTTAGATTGTAAGCTCCTTGAGGGTAGGAACCGATGTGAATGTACAATGTATATGTAAAGCGCTGCGTAAATTGACGGTGCTATATAAGTACCTTAAAAAATAATAATAATAATACTGATAGTAAGTAATGTCCCTTATGCTGATATTTTTTTTTAATTTTTACTAAACTTTGGCTTTAAATACCAGAGAAGCCACCTTGCCAGTTCGGACCTGGTCCCAACTCATAAATATTGCTTTACTAAAGCCCAAGCATCGGTCTGCAAAATGGCTGCCCTTATTCATGCAGAACAAATTTACTTTAGAGCAAATGTGGCTGCTAATCCTCTACATCAGTGTATCCAGGACTTTGGCCATCATTTTTAACACATTATTATGAATGATTACCGAAAGTGGAATTGAGTGTTTTGGAGATCTTAGATTACAGGTCAAATTCACAAGAGGGTTTTGATTTATTTAACAACTGGAAAAGAAAAAAGAAAAAACAAAGATCAGAGACCCACAATAAGCATTCGTGTATGTTTTTTATTATTCCTGCCTTCCGAAATTACATTTATTGTTTCCAATCAGAAATGACAGTTGGCCTTTGTTTCTGTATCGTATTGTTTGCATCATCCAAAAATAACATTTTGAAACCCTACTGACACATACTTTAATCATGCAGGGTTGCTAAAGAACCAAACAGCAAAGCAGAATGGTTGAGAACATTAAGTGTAACCCTCTGGCAGCCGTCTTGCGGAATAACACGAATCCACGCGCATATTTGTCTGCTACATTTTCTTGTAAATCAGAAATGATGGATGTTGCCCCAAATGGTAATAATTTACAATTCTGTGTTTTGAATGTTTGGATGAAAAGTACATTTTCATTAGTTATTGGGAACGCTCCACTAGTCTAAGAGCAAAGGATTGCATTACCTTAAAATATATGTGTATTAAAGGGATTAAATGCGAAGAATAGTTAGGGTAGGGATGATAAGACGGGTGAACTGTGTTGATAAACATAATGCTGTGTAGAAGCAAATTATAGAAAGTAAGTGATGAAGGTTTCAGTGTGTATGTGTGGTACGGCATAGAGAAGAAGGGGGCTTAACTTGTATGCTATGCGGCTTGAGATACCTCTGTTTTTTTGTGGATGGAGGAATCCTCCCTGTTGTGCTATTGTATTTTTTCTTTTTTTTAATTGTTTTTTATTGCATTTTCAAGACAAACAATACATACACAACTCAAAAAAACTGTGTTGCATATACAAGTTGACATAATCTTCACATGGCATAATACTATGGTTTGTATTATTTATCATATAACAAGCTAAACTCATTGTATGCTTCTTTCCGTATCTATGTAAAGGCCTCAAGAGACTTCATGTTCTCTCCCCCATTTATAACCAAGGAAATCAATACTTTTATTATTTTCAACCCCTATCATATTACTCAATCAGACTGTTCCTGCTTCATCCAACCATGCACACCAGACTCTATCGTACTTCGCCGGGCATCCTCTATTAAAGTAGGTGTCTTTATACAGAGGAAGGTTATTATTAACCAGACTTTTCCATTGTGCCAATGAAGGGGGGGTTGGTTTCTTCCAATGTATTGCAATGTTCTTCCGGGCATAGAAGAGCAACAACCCGACCAGTGTGCGTTTTGCTATTGTTGGTACAAGTGTTTTGATTAGTCCTAAAAGACAGACTTCCATTGCATGTGGCAGTGTAGTTGATGCGACCCTATTCACCTAGTCAAGCACCTCACTCCAATATTGCTGGATTTTAGGGCAATGCCAGAAGATATGAGAAAAATCTCTTGGGGGGATTCCACATCTCCAACACTGCGAGGGACACGTAGGGTTCATTTTATAAAGTCTATGTGGAGTAAAGTACGCTCTATGTACTATTTTAAATTGGATCAGCCGATCACACATAGAAATGAGCTGAAAGGAAAATCCCAGACATCGTCCCAATCATCATTGTCCAGCGAGGGTATGTCAAGCTGCCAGCGAGACCAGAGTTTATTAAGAGGTGGGAGAGACACATAGACCAAATGCGCATATCGCTGTGAGGTAGGTTTCTCTGCACACTTAGTTCTGAGTGTCTTCTCCAGCCCTGACTGAACCACGATGCAGGAGGCGCGTGGAAATTGCGCAGCGAAAGCATGTGACAGTTGGAGATAACGAAATTGGTAATGATGTGGTATGTTATACACAGAAGAAAGATGTGAAAGGGGAGATAATGACAATTGTGACACTATTTGGGAAAGGATTTTGATACCATATTTAGTCCATGCGTAAGGGTCTGGAAGACCTGCCCGCCAGGCCCGCAGGGTGGTACACATAGAGGGTGTCAAGGGATATGGGGCTCGAAGGCCTCTAAGTATAAGAAATTGTAGGGCTTCTAACGAGCCCACTATCGTAGCCTTTAGAACTGTGGATGAATTAGCTTTGTCAGGGTGCAACCACCAGGTCGCCGTCACCAGTTGGGTAGCTAGAAAATATTTGTAGCAATCGGGAAATGCCATACCGCCCTGCATTGTCGGCTGCATCAAGGTCGCCAACTGATATCTGGGTAGTGAGGGGCCCCATATAAAGGATGAGAATAATTTATTCCGTTTTTTAAAAAAGGATTCAGGTATCCACTGAGGGGAGTGGTGAAACAGATATGTGAATTTGGGGATTATTTTCATTTTAAGGAGATTTACTCGTCCCCAAACTGAGAGAGGCAAGTTACTCCACGATTTAAGTTTCTTCTTTGTGTCCAAGAGTACTGGGGCTAGGTTAAGTGAGATAAAATCTGATGCTTGGGTGGATATATGAACCTCCAGGTACTTAAAGGTTTCCACCCATTGTAGGGAACAGTCTAGGGGGGATGTAGTTCTGGCAGCCTGGTCTATTGGAAAGAGTATGGACTTGGACCAATTAACCTTTAACCCGGTGACTACTGCAAATGTGTGTAACACATTCAGAACACCCTGCAAGGACGGACCAGCATCATTAAGGAACAGCAGCATGTCATCCGCGCACAGGGCCAGCCTCTCCTCCAGCAAGCCAACACGAAGACCTCTAATATGCGGAGACGTACGTAGCACCTCCGCCACCGGTACAATAGCTAAGGCAAATAAGGCTGGAGGGAGAGGACAGCCCTGCCGGGTTCCTCTAGTAAGTTTAAAGGGAGCCGATAGTCCACCCCCCATCTCACTGATGAAGTGGGGCATTTGTATAATACCTGAAGCCATTGAATAAACAACAAGGGTAATCCCATTCTGCGCAATGTTTCCCAAAGAAAAGGCCACTCAACGGTGTCAAAAGCCTTTTCTATGTCAAGTGAGGCTATAGTTCTCGAACCTGTGTTGTGGTGCTGGGTATGTATGTTAGTATACAATCTTCTGAGGTTAACATCAGTGGATCTACGGGGCATAAAGCCAGTTTGATCTGAATCAATTACTGACGGTAGTAGGGGATATAGTCGTAGAGCAAGCAATTTGGTCAAAATTTTAAAGTCGTTATTTAATAACGCAATTGGCCGGTATGAGGCGCAAGATGTTGGATCTTTAGGGGGTTTGTATATTAAAGTCAGATATGCATGATACATTGAGTCAGGCAATTTCCCATCCTTTATAGTCGTGTTCAAAAGGAGTCGACCATTAGGTCAACCCTTCTCGAATGGAAACGACCTTAGATGGATAGAAATTTGGCTGGTCCCTGCTGAACTGGACAAATTTTGATCTATCTACAGTCAGCTTTAAGCTCACATGATACAATATCCTTTAGATCTACTAACAACTATGTAGAGCAAGGAGTTTTCTGACTCAGGTATATTCTCATACTGCATAGTTTTGTCATATCTATACGATATTGTACAAAGATTGTACAGTCCCATTGTAATGTAGAGCTTTAGTTTTGCAGCTAAAAGTAGACCTAAACTGAAACTGGATGAAATTTAGTTTGATAAAGCACTGTGCATTATTACCAATTGCATTTTTTTATTACAATATACATATTTTGCCTCTTTAAATTGGTTGGAAAGGCTTTTTTTTTACCTTAATGCATTCTCTGAATTAAGGTAAAAACATTCCATTGTCAACTCCCCCCAGCAAGAGAGCAGTGGCTCTTTCTCTCATCACTGGACATGGAGGCAGCAGTGGCTCCTGCTGCTGTCAATCAAATCCTCTGAGGAGGGAGCAGAGGGTGGGGCTGAGCAGCACTGTGTGTGTAACTAGATGCATACAGCCTGGCTAGGGATGGAGTCCATATGTTTGCTCCCATAGCAAGCTCATGCTATGGGGCAGACACAGAACAGGAGGAGCCAAGAGTGCCGGTGTGGGACCCCAGAAGATGAGGTTCAGGGCCGCTCTGTGCAGTATCATTGCAAAGAGCAAGTAAATATGAAATGTTTGTTATTTAAAAAAAATAACTGTAATTGCTTTAATGACACTGAGATGTAATTCTTTTAATTGCATTTCAGTACTACTGATCACCACCAGCCTCTTTCAGCCAACTCTGGTCTATATGCACTCATTCAAGCACTGGTTACATATCATTGAGCAGGGTCAGCTTTCTGATAGTGACAATTGTGTTGTAGTTTCCACCAGACGTGCATATGATGGGGTAATTACACAGTTGAGACAGTTGTCATCACATAATAGGAAGTGACGGGTCCCGTGATACGTGCCACGTCACTTCCGCCACTCAATGGAATGCAGGTGGAACACTGTCGGCGTCCCTGCCATTTTACAAAATCGTGATTTTATTTTCTGCTTATGGAAGTGCAACCTGTATATTTTTAATACATTTTCTAAATGGTACTGCACTATGAGGAGCTTTTTGTTCTTGTAAACTTGATGCCATTTCCATTCGGTGATTGTGCCTAACTCTGAGCTGCCGCTTCCGTTTGTCTTTCTGTTTTTGACTACCTGTCATGGGTGTCAATTTTGTCTGGTGAGTAGGACATTTACCTAGAGGTCGGTGGGAGGAGATGCACTGGAAACATTAGCTATATATGTTTTCCACACCATCACGTTTGATGTAGAGAAGAATTACCAGCACTTTATGTGGGTCTAACTAATCGGTGGTGGATCATTGGATTTTTTCTGTTTATATTACTTTCACTTGATTGAGGCTTTGATCCTTACTACCTGGCTGCTTTGTTTATACACTTTTATTAATATTTTATATTTTGTTATTGCACTGTACACTAATTTGTTTACACTCCAGGGTGCGGAAGTAAAAGGGGTTTCTGAGATCCCCCTTTTCTTTCTTGTCACATAATAGGAAGTGCTTGAAGGGAAATCTTCATGGCAGAATCGCCAGATAATTAAAAAAAAAAAGAAATCATATTTAAAAGATAGAAAATTATTTTTGAAACTACTAACTACAGTACTGTTAACATGGAAAAGCTTCACCTTTCTAAAGCTGACAGTTTGGTAATTTAGGTTTAAATTTACTATTAAAAAATTACAAATTAAGCAGAAGAGACATTGCTTACCTTCATTCTGATGATGTGCCCCTTGTGGTTTAGTCTCCTAGTTCAGTAGAAATTTTCCATCTTCTGATGACCCTCCCAAGCCCACCTCCACCCCACCCCATCGCCATAATCTTACAGTGTGGTGGGGGTTAACAGAATGAGCAGCTGTCACAGGCTCTCATCAACAGTCCTTGACAATGCATTCCCTTTCCACCCAGCTCCTCCATTCATAGAAGCCTTACTACAGCTTCTATATATTAAAAGCGGTTTATGAATGAGGCGGTAGGTGATTGAAAGGTCCGCTGATCCTCCATTCATAGATCACATTTCATTCATAGAAGCCGTAGTAAAGGCTTCTATAATGAAGGAATTGGTTGGAAAGGGTGGAGGACAGAAGAACTGTTGAACTAGAAGATAGAAGCACAGGGGAAACCTCACATTGAAAGTAAGTAATGGCCCTTGTGCCGGTTTTTTGTGTTTGTATGTCTTTTGTAGGTAAACTTTAATTGCTGTCTGTGTCCCCAATTGGAAGAATGACCTACGCTTATTGTGTCTCAATGACAATGGTCACAATGAAAAATTGTTGGGATAGATCTCCCCAACAGGATTAGAGAGAAAGGAAAGCAAAACATAATTTATATCCCTTCCACCTTCCAAAGTCTAAATGGAAACAGCTTGGGCTAGAGTTTTACGTTAAAAACGCAGGTCTAAAATAAATAGCACTGTGGTATTGGGGGCTGATACATAACAAGAATTTCTTGCCTTGCCATAATATTGTTTATGCACCCTTTTTTTACACATACAAGTGTCTATAATTTCACAATTGTCAGCCTTACTCTGTCTGCTCCTCATAAACATAGTATCACACACCCCTGTTCTCCAGTCCTCTGTAAGTAATTACACTGCAATATTTCCTACCCCCCCCCCCCTTTATTTGATGCTCGTGTTCTTGCCAGAACTGATCGGTATCAATACATATATATTTTTTACAGACCAATGGATGCATCTTCTCCTGATGAAGTGTCTTCACTCGAAACGCGTTGAGCTCTGATAGGATGCACCTTGCTATAGTCAATCATCATTGCATTTTTTTAAAAATACTTTTAATTACTCGCTTCCTAATACAGAGTTATCACTCCATACATTGGCAACTGGAATGTGCTGCAATTTCGTTTTCAAGGTTGTACACATATGAACTACTTGGAATATGTATCTGTATTCTTATTTTATGTGTTCATGTACTGTACTTTATCCTACATGTACATATATGCAGTGGCTTTTAATGCATTCCATATTGAGTGTGATTTTATACCCTCTTTATGCTAAATAAAATTCATTAAGTCACCATATATGCATTACTCTGTCCAATTTGCCATTTGCATAACTCCCAACCATAGCTCCCAACCGTCCCTGATTTCGAGGGACTGTCACTGATTTGGAGCAATGTCCCTCTGTCCCTCTTTCCTCCTCATTTGTCCCTCATTTTGGTCTGATCTATATAGTTGTATATAAAATGCACTTTTTATCTTTCAAAAAGTGTTTCCCGGTGCTAAATTCAAATTCTAAATTGCTGCATTTATAAATTTTAAAAGCCAATATAGTATATATATATATATATATATATATATATATATATATATATATATATATATATATAGTACTAGGAATAGTAGTGGTAAAAAAAGCCCTTGTGGATTTAATTAGTCTTTTTTTTGGTTATAGCTTCTTTAAGGGGGTGTGGCAGGGTGTGTGTCCTATGCCTACATACGTTTGCTAGTAGGTGTCCCTCATTCCCATTTCAAAATGTTAGGAGGTATGCGTTTGTCTCACACAAAGTCCCAACTTCCTCTTCATATTTATTGATCTAGGGATGGAGGCACATATGATCATATGTACGCCTCATTTAAAGTCCCATCCTTCCCCCTTCCCCATTTATTTAGAGCCCTTTCACACTGGGGCGGTTTGCAGGCACTATTGCGCTAATAATAGCGCCTGCAAACCGACCCGAAAGTGCCGCTGCTGTGTATCCAGTGTGAAAGCCCCGAGGGCTTTCACACTGGAGCGATGCGCTGGCAGGACGGTAAAAAAAGTCCTGCCAGCAGCATCTTTGGATCGGTGAAGGAGCGGAGTGTATACCGCTCCTTTACCGCTCCTGCCCATTGAAATCAATAGGACGACGCGGCTATACCGCCGGCAAAGCGCCTCTGCAGAGGCGCTTTGCGGTGGTATTTAACCCTTTCTCGGCCGCTAGCGGGGGGTAAAACTGCCCCGCTAGCGGCCGCATACCGACGGTAAAACGCCGCTAGTGATAGCGGCGTTTTACCGCCGACGCCGCCCCCCGCCCCAGTGTGAAAGGGCTCTTAGGGATTGAGTTGATCTGTCACATCACTAGTAAGGCCAGCCAAGCTATTTATATGTTCATTCAAAAACTCCACCTAGATCAAGGTTCCTCATCTTCGGTCCCCAGCTTGCTCCAACAGCTTATGATATAAGGTAAAATTTCTGTTTTGTTGCAATGAATGCCTGCCTGTCAGAAATACGCATTGCAAGAATTTTAGCAGCAAACCAATTACAGCAGGTGTGGATGAAACATTTCTGGAAAATGTCTATGAAATGAAAAAAAAAAGATGTAGCTGAACTCTATACATTGCTGGATTTTAGCAAACGTTTGCAAAGTCTTATGTTTCTCTTTAAAAAAAGAAAAATTCTCAAATTGGCTCCTAAATGATAGGCTCTACCTTCTGTGTCCCCCACCTCATCAGTGCCAGTTCTGTAAAAAGAAATGGAATAGGCTTTGGTTTTGAGGATTCCTTCAAAGTGTCTCACAAAAACTAAAACTCTTGTTGCAACAAATGTATTTTGCATAATTTCAAGCTCAGTGCAGATTTATGGAAAAGGCAGTGACCCAATAAAAAACACAGAGAGCCCATTCAGAGTATTAGGTTGTGTCACATACCTTGCTGCTATTAATTTTTATTCATTTTGCCTATCGTCAGTTGTAGTGCGATGTGCTGCCAGAAATGGTACATGCACTTTTTCTGGTGTGTTTTAGTGCATAAGGCCCCTTTCACACAGGCGCCTCTGCTTGACGGACTCTGCTTGCTGAGCGGGGGATCACTCCGCTGATCCCCACTGAGCAGACGGATGACAGGACCGTCTTCCCTTACTGAGCAGAGCAGAGGCAGACCCAGTCCGACTCTCTACTATGGGGAGATCGGGTGAAAACAGACCGCCTGTCACATGTATCTTCCAATGTGTGCAGCTAAAACCTATGTTTTCAATGTAAATTGTTAGACAGGGTCAATTCGTTTTTTTTGCAGGCTAGCTGGTAGGTGTGCTATACGCATAAGGAGTTCTAGGAAAAGTGTTGCATCAATCACATCAGTAGGAAATATGATTTTTTTTACACAAAGAATACTGAAGCTCCTGCAGTTTCAAGTAAGAGAAATATAAACTTTTTGGAAGCTTTAAAAAAAGCCCACCACTACAATATCAAAGCACACAGGTTGGGGTGTATCCAAAAGTGTTGCTAGGAATGTACAAGGCCTGGAGCACCCCTGGGCACTCCTACCATTTCGCACCAGATGCATAGAAAGTACATAATCGATGTTGGACAATGAAAACAGTTCAAGACATTGCACTGTGTTACAGTGCAGTGAAAAAAAGTACAGAAAATGGCTTTTTTTGCAACACAAACAAAAAAAAAATAAAGCATGATAACACACATAAATGCAAAGCACGTAGATGTGACTCTGGGAACAAAGACAAGTTTGGCTCCTTTGATCACCTGTCCTTCCCAATGTCAAAAACGCTTAGAAAAAAACACACTGCAAATGCATGTAAATGCATATGTAGAAATGCAGGAAAAAAAGCTCAGTTTCTGGTGTGAATGGGCCCCAGTGGAATCATATTGGGACACTTCTTTAGCATTACTTGTCAAAGAGGTTGGAAGAACAGGAGCGGGAGGACCCAAACAGGTCCAGCGGACACTCCAGGGATAGCATTACATGGCAAAAGAGTTCCCATATATGTATTCCAACTTTCAATTTAGCTGTTTGCCTAACAGCTTTAAATAACTAAAAAGCATGTATAGCAATTATAAGTTATTTTTTTTAATCATGTTTTCCTTTGAACTCTCCAGTGCGTACAAGTCCTATAATATTTTCCGCAAATAAAAAGGGATCTGGAGAATGGAAAATAGTAATAAACTGAACATGTCCTTGTTTTTTGTGTTATATGTAAATTCTACTACATTTCCTTTCCAAGCTTGTACTAATTGGCCTACAAAGGAAGGTTACATATACAAGAGGAAACAGATGTAATTTTCTCTGAAAGTTCAAAGATGTGATAATCTGGCATCCTGTAATCAAGAATGTCCTCCGTCGGTTATTAGCATTATTTTCAGAGGTGCGAGTTATCACACATGCAGGTGATAACTGCATTTCCTAAGGGCAGCGAGATCAGATTTTCCAAAGCAGAATGTCAGCATAATATTGTAACACGGTATACAAGTTAAGATATCTGGCTTAACAGTGCGCATAAATTTGACATGCAAATCATACCTGCCATCAGGCATAGGCTCTGATTCATCACAACAGCTATGGAATACATACATTGGAACTGTTTTACCTGACAAAAGGTTTCTATTTCTGTCTATCCTTTCCCGAGATTTGAACAGCTCAGCACATCCAGGTGGATGACACCATTTACACTTAGGAAATACAACAGTGTCCTCTCTCCACCCCCAGCCCTCTGACTGGATAGCAGACACAGACTGATAAAGTAATCCCTCTTTTCTATCCTCCTATGAGAATATTCTTTATTTAGCACCCCTCTGACACCCCAAAGGCAGAATAGCTCCTCCAGAGGCAGGGGCAGGCTAGAATTTCACCCCATGACTGAGTCCAGGCCTAAAATGAGGAGACCGAGAAAGGAAATTGGGCACCAGTCACTTTTGTTTTTTTAAGGTTTTATTGCAGAATGGTAAAGAGGTGAGGGTTATGGGGTCCCAGATACCGTAGCAGATCACTTACAGATTTTTGAGATCCAGATCAATGTCCAGCTTCACAGTGTCACAGAAGTCAACACTGCAAGCACGTTCCCAAATTTCAGTGCATCTTCCAAGTGAGTCACCAGGCCCTTCTGAGAGACCAATAAAAAACAAAAGAGGGCGCCTTACATTTAGGTGTAGTGATTTATTTTAAAAAAGTATAAAAGACAATAAAAATGCACTCACTAAAAGTATAAAAGTGGATCAATGCTTTTCATAGACCCATATATACCTCCATAAGATCACTGTGAGGCTGCAGAGCTCAGCAGGCATGTTGCTAGTTGAAGCAGAATTCTTGGTGAAAGTGCAGCTGTCAGTGGCAATATGGCTGCGGGTTCAAACATCACCTCCCTCGCCTGGGGGATGACAGGAAGGGGAAGGGATGTGGCTACATGTTTCAGGGCAGACAGGAAGGCCCCTTTATCAAACTATAGGAAGGAGATTGGCCAAAGGACACGTCTTTATATGCTTTGAGGAGTGGGGGGGGGGGGGGACCAGCCTTCTTCCTGGCTCTGTCCAGCAAGGAGCCTCCTTTCGGTCTCCTCCTTGGTGAGCTTCCTTCAGACTAGGCAAGACAGCTTCAGGACCACTTCAGCACATGTTAGGCCCCAAACCAGGCTATTGGGCCTAACAGCAGAGCTCAATTCAGCAGCACCTTCCTAAGCCTCAACCCAGGGAAAGGGAGCGAGCACATGGCCCGTTCAAAATGGCTGAAAGAAATATAAATATTTATAAGTTAGCTTTGTTTGTAAAAACTCATACTATCACCAGTGATACCAAAAAAAAAATCCACTGGCAACACTGAGATTTTTATTGCAACAATGCACAATAATTCAACAAAGAAGGGAAATGGCAATGAACACTTCAAATAATATTTGAAACAGTTGCAAAATAACATATTCAATTGGTAATAGAACAGGCAGACCAGTGATTGACCCTTTATCCCTATACCATGAGAGGTCCTGTATATGCGGCGATGCTAGGACAATGGTCCAGCAGTCTTTAGCAAATCCCACTACTGGCCAGTGTGTTGTGGCCCAAATCCATCCCAACACAGGTATCGGTACCAGAACAGTGTCCCCAGTAGTCAATACTGTTCCTTTAAGTAAGGCATGGTAGGGTATGGCCAGCGGCCCCTCCTAGGGTGTTGAGTTGGTTCCTCCCACTCTCTACTTGTGGCTCCGTGATGTCAGCTGCAATGACGTCCTCTCCATGCTCAGGCAGCAACACCAGACTCAACAGTGACATTCCCACAAACCATGAGATGTCTGCTACTAAGCCTCCCTGTAACCCGGACACTGCGGCAAATGATCAAACAGCAGCTTCCACCATGTCCTCTCTGAGACTTCCCTAAGTTCTGGAATATTCCCTCCTTTTTCTCCCCACAGAACTCTGGTAATGTATTTAGTCCCAGAGCCAATCTGTCATACAGGCTCAATCTCCCTGGGGGCTACATTCTTTAGTCATTGTTCCTCCTAGCAGGCTCTACACTTCCCAGGATTCATAGCATCTCACTTTGCTTTTTCTTTTTTTTCCTGGGGTGGAGGGCAGCACAGTGGTGTAGTGGTTAGCACATTCACCTAGCAGCAATAGGGTCGCTGGTTCAAATCCCGATCACGACACCATCTGCCTGGAGTTTGCATGTTCTCCCTGTGCCTGCGTGGGTTTCCTCCGGGTACTCCGGTTTCCTCCCACACTCCAAAGACATGCTGGTAGGTTAATTCGATCCTGTCGAAAAATTGGCCAAATATGTGTATGTTGTATGTGTATGTGTTTGTAAGCGTGTCAGGACCCCATGGGGCAAGGACCGCGGTATACTGCAGATGGACACCGGCAGCAAAAAGCGCCCTGAGGCGATTCAGTTCGCATAGGTAGCGCTATACAAGTCACTCATTCATTCAGTGGCTGCATACAGTTCTGCATTAATTTCACCTAAAATGGCTGCCCTCGGGGTTGAAGACAATCCATAGACAAGCATTGTTCATGGTCTTGCCCAAAATGGTCACTGCAGTTCAGCATTGCAGGCAATTTATTTAACCCTCCATGTGTCACAAGTAAGGGGCAAAGTTTCCAAACAAGGAAACCATTTGTAACTACTAAGAAACCTGGTTAATAAACACCTAGATCCATTAACATGGGTCTTTTATTTTTGCCCGGAGTTCTGTATTAATGAGGTTGAATACACAAAATGAAAGAAACTCTTGCTGGTCCATTTAAACTTACCTTCTCAGCTCTACTCTGGCTCTCCTTACTCTGTTTGGCCTACACAATATACCTTGTGCTTCCAGGTATGCATAAGCTTGTGTCCTCCTCCCAAGATGCAGTGTTTAGGCTCAAGCAGCCAAATGCCAGGCCCACTGTTACATGACGAAGGTGGGTGGCATCATAAACCCTGGGTAACCACCGACACCACTATGAAAACCATACGTGTTACAATCTATGTGCAATTATCTCTATATTTACCAAAATAGGAGGCCCTACCTAAACTATTCACGCAAGGTACATTCTGGCAGCTGCAAAGAGGAAAGTGCAGCAGAGAGCACAGCAGTGGTGAGTATAACTGGGTTGGGGGTGAGCTTTAATACAAATTTGGATGCTGGACCACTGAAAACAATCGGTATGTATCATTGGAAAGCCAACTAAAACATAACCCACATATAGTATATAATGTATGAACAGCCGCTGGACTGTTGAATTCAATAGTACAGACATTCCTTGCTGTGTTTTACAGCTTGGTTCTTACCAAGAAAAAAGAATGTACAAATTTAGGCACATCAACATCCTGTGCACAACAAAGACAGAGCGCCCAAAATACAGCAACTGGGGCACTGGTGAAATCACATGAAAAAGTACCAGAAAGATTGTATATAATTAAAGTCATAAATTAATGAAGCTCAGTGGTAGGTGAAGGCAAACGCATCTTTTCATCAACACAGCTGCAGCGTCCTCTGAAGACAGGGAACTCTTCAACTACAAGTAAACAAACAGATATGGAGGGCACAGCTAAGTGTAGTAATGAATTGCTTTATTAAGATAAAATCGGTAAAAATGGCCACTCACATTTAGGAAGATAATATGGCACATGTCATGGTCTCAAGCGCTCTTCCATTTCACTGTCCAGGGCAGTGAGGGGAAAAACAAGGCCAGCCAACAATACCACCCAATGGTGGCTCCAATACCTCTATAGCGGGATACAGCAGGGAGGAAGCCTGGTGATGTCACACCATAATGAGGAACCAGTGTATAAGCAAGTGCTTACAGGGGTGTAAACTAAAGTTTACTTTATTTGGTTGCTGTATGTACTGCTATGCTAAGGGTATGTGTAACATGTTACTGCTAAACCTGCTGTCATTATTTGAATGTTTATTTTACTGTGCTCTGTACAGTAATGAGCTAGTGAGGTAGCAGGCTGTCTAGGAGTCAGCAAAGGGTTAAGTCTGCTAACTCCCAGGTGTTCATAGCTCTGCCCACTTGTGGTGGGCTATAAATACAAAGGGAGGCAGCCTTTAGAGGAGAGTTGGGCCCTCCACATGGGAACAGACAGGAAGGAATGCAGCAGGATCTAGCCCTATTCTGAGCACCTTGCTTCCCTAGTGAGGTAAAGAAAGTTGGAGCATGGACCTTATTAAGAGATTCTTTCTATCTAAGAGGGATTGACTGAGCAGTCTAAGTTAGGATAAGCTATAGCTGTGTATGGAGAAATCTGTGACAAACTGTTCTGGAAGTTCCAAAAGTGCCTGCTCTGAAGTTCTTTAAGTAAAGGTGTGCATTTAAGGTGTATAAAAGAACAGGACTTGTAAACAAAAGAAGAGGATGAAAATGAGATGTATGACTTGAGAATGCTTACAAAATGCTTTACAGATTGTATTATACGCCAGCCAGGCTGGCCCGTTTTATTCCAACCTACTCCCCTCTCTGCTTCCAGGGCTGTTCCCAGGAGGGCACTATGGCACACATTTGGTGGTTTTGTCCGAAGGTATGAAGGTTATGGGTCAGAGTCTACACTCTTCTCCAAAATTTATTTCATATCAAAATTTATTTCATATCAATCTTAAGAGGAACCCCTACGAAGCTCTCCTTTGCAAACCGATTGCGGAATTGCTTCGTCTGGAGCATCAACTGGCTCTGCATCTTTTTACTGCAACTAAGTTAACTATAGCAAGGGCTTGGAAAACTCCTGTACTTTGTTCTGAAGCGGTAAAAAAAACACATGAATGACATTATGGTAAATGAAAAGTTGACAGCTATCCTATCCAGCTATGTATGCAACCGTGGATTGCATACATTCAACCTTCCAAATTCGATACTGCGCTCCTCTCAATTTAATTCATTCCTGACACATGCCCCGTGAACTCTCCCTCTACTCTTCTCCCCCTTTTTCTTTTCTTCTCTCTTCCTATATTTTTTCACTTTGGTTTCATTTTCCATGCTTACCTTCTAAATTTATCAGGCCACCAGGCATTGTCCTGGTTGGGATAATTACGGTCCTAACATCATTGAATTTTTGTATTGCATTTTCCTCTACGTGCAAATTTATTGAGCATAAGGTCTTATGTTCAGCTGCATGCATTCAATTTTATGTTTGGACATTTTCATTTTTGCGCAGCATGCAGCATTTCTCTGAGTTTCAAGTCACTCTGGATTATGATGTTTGACTCTTTGCTGTTAAGTGAGGCCCTCCTTGGAACTTGTAGGACTTTAGTACTCTTCTTTTTATTTCATGATCTGTTTTGCTCAATATGCAATGTAACCATATAATTGTTGAGCTTATCTGTAGGATTGAATATTAATAAAATCTTTTGTAAAAGAAAAGGAGATGTATAAGATATGCCATGGAAGGGTTAATTTGGCAAAGGAGTTGGACGGGCACGTGGCTAGATAACTGTTGTCATAAGTAACCAGTGAAGTGGTGAAGAATGTTGTAGCAGCCAGCAGGAGCTATGTGACTTGGGAGACGGTGACTCTAGTAATGAAGTGGTTGGTGAGCTTGATCCCCTCCTTAGCAACCGGTACCCCACATATTCGGGACTGATCCTGCTGCACAGAAACCTATGCATCTAGCCAGGAGGTTACGAGAAGAGAGAGATGCAGATCCTGGGAAAGTGCTAAAGCTTGTGAAATATGTGATAGGACTGTGTTGTGTGTAGAAGGGTGCTCTGCTTGTCACTGGAAGTGAGGTGGCAAAGATGGCTGTGCTGGTGGAGCGGAACACAGGCTCTGCGGTGTCCCCTCCGAAATGCTGCATTCATGAAGAGAGGAGAAGGTGTGCAGCTATATGGGAAAAATGCTCAATAGAGAATTGCTTGGTGTACAAAGAGTTTACTGCTCGAGGTGTTACGGTTTGCTTCTAAGTTGGGTGCGCGTGTGCCACCTTAAAGTGTCACTAAACCCACAACAGTAAAGTCAGTCTGTATATGCAGTAAAGCATGCTTGTTATACTAACTGTGGAACCTAAGGAGTCAATCCTCTGCATTGTGTAAAAAGGCTGTTTAATCCTGTCTTCTCTGATCCTCCCCTTCTTCCAGAGTCCCCAATCCATCTTCAGATAGTACAGAGGCTAGGGGCAAACTGCACATGCTCAGTTTGGTGTGTATTGCTCAAGAGTTTTTTTTATTTTAGGGCGAGTGCATGTGATCAGCACAGGGCCAATCAACACTGTCCAGACAGAGGGTCAGGGGTCCTGCAGCCTCATAGGACAATCATGGGAGAATGAAAACTACTCCTACAAGCTTTAACCAGACACTGATAGAAGTTACAAGACTGCTATATACTGCTGATGAGAAAAGGTATTTAGCAGTATATATTTACTAAAAATATTGTATTTCCATGTTCTGTGTACTTTGGGAGACCAGATATAGTGAATGCTTGGTCCTGGGTTTAGTAATACTTTAATGTTGATTTCAAATGACTGTGCCCTCCAAGCCTATAGTCCGAGGCATTAGCAAGCACGTTCACCAAGTTCCCTATGGATATGTTAAGCCCTGCTCACAAGTGGGCGTGTCTACATGTTTTGGGGTACGTACACCCCTTTCTCAAGCCTGCCCAATTTAAGGATTTAAACATACCCTCACTATGGCGCAAAGGGATTTCACAAAGTATCTTTGCTAGCTTTGATCAGCACTGAGTTTCTCCAAGTGAAACGGTTTGTAAAGATACGTTACCTGTAATGGAACAGCATTGAATACTGAAAGCCTGTTTATTGGAAACATTGGGTTAGTAAAGGAACCCCTGTTTTAGCAAGTGCCCTCCAGTCTGGGTATTCATTATTTTGGGGAAATATTCACTATTAAAGAGATCCTGCATGTGAGGAAGTATGAGGACAAACATTATGGAGGTTTTGGAACCGTAACAAACAGCCCCTGTCAATCCAGGGAAAAGTTGTGGATGGAGTGTACCTGCTGCATAGGTTTCGGCGTTACAAAAGATCAACTGGTGGCTGTGAAAGATCTCTTGCAGTATACAGGAGATTCAGCACTGGCCACACTTTTTTTCCCACCTGGAGCATAGTTTGTTTTTTTCCTGGGATAATCACTGTTTTTGGGGAAAGGATGCATGCAGGCCCCTCTGGTACTGTGTTGCATTTGATAAATATATATATATATATTTACATAGAAAAATCAATTTGTTTTAGAAGCAGACTTTAGGTTTCTTTGAGTGTTTCAGTGCACACTTCGCAAACAAATTCTGTTGGAAACATTTCCACAATGGGTAGCCATTTAATAGATGTATTGCTGAATTCAACAATAAACAGAATTGTGCACGATTTGTCTTGAATACCAAACCCAGACATCTGGGGAAAGGTCAACGTATGGTTGGGGCATACTTTTAAAGATGTTTGTCTTTTAACTAATGTAATTTTGTAATAAAAACTCTATTTTTTACTCATAATTGTAGTACTGCCTTTAAAATCCAACTATTGATAGGGGTCCACAACTCATGTAGTTTTCTTGGATACATTATAATTGGGATGTGGCAGCCTTAAGGCCTATTAACAAGCTGTCCTCTAGTACACTGGGAAGATAGATACTGTTGTTGTATGTTGGGCAAATGTCAGTTGGCAGTTAGAAGCTTTCATTGTGTTACAGAAATTCTGTAACCAAGGTCAACAATTCTGCAGCCAAGGTCAAAATAGCTCGACCTTTTGACATATATGACCTATGGCATATATGATACAACAGTGCTATCTAGAGGCTGAGTTGGGAAATTTTCACTCATACAAACTAAGGCAGAAAAGGATACGCCCATGTGGGATTGTCTATCTCATTTTTTTAAATAAATGGACAGTAGGATAAGCTGACAGGAGGGCTCCGTAATGTGATAACAAGGAAAATCTATGCCAGAGGAAACTTCACAGAACCAAAGTAGAAGCTTCACCTGAGGATGACACCAGCTCCTGATTTCTTGCAATCACTTGTAGAGTAAGCTTGGAGCCTTGGTTGCTTATGGGGATCGTGAAACCTCTATAACCTGAACTAAGTAACTTTTGCCGTAATCTTATTGTATAGATAGGTTGTGTTTCTGCATGCTTGTGTAGGTTGTGTTTCTGCTTGCTTGTTGTATGTATGCCAATCGTAAACAAAAAAAAAACAAAAAAAAAATGATTGCGCTGATATACAGACTAAATATAAAAGTGCAAGCTTCTGGCAACAACACAACAGGACCAATCGTGATAAATGTGAAACAAAGAAAATGTTGCCGCGCTAAAAATAAATAATGAATAAACAAATGTCCATGAAGTATGAACAACTAGTACTGTTCTAAATAGTGCAGATGAATTCCTTGATGAACATCCAGTAACAGCGAGTATAATTGATGTGCGTTTTGATCATTCAAGTACACCTCCAACGATATTGATAAAAAATGCCTCCTTACCAGAGGTCTAGACTTCAAATTATAAGAGTCTAGACAAGCGTGCTATGCAAGCATAGGAGATCCAATCAGCTTCCTCTATTCTATTGCAGGTGGTGGTACTGTCATGGCTTATGGTAAAATTGACTCCATATTAGGGCCCATGAAGAAAAGATAAAACAAACACATAATGTAAAAACTGCTTATTAAAGAAATCAGTGCTGAACAGAAATCCGGTATAAAACGAGCATTAACCACTTCAGCCCCAGAAGATTTTACCCCTTCCTGACCAGAGAACTTTTTACAATTTGGCTTTAACTGACAATTGCGTGGTCATGCAATGCTGTACCCAAACAAAATTTGCGTCCTTTTTTTCCCACAAATAGAGCTTTCTTTTGGTGGCATTTGAGTACCTCTGGTTTCTATTTTTTGCGATATAAGCAAAAAAGACAGAAAATTTTGAAAAAAATGATATTTTCTACTTTTTGTTATAAAAAAATCACAATAAACTCAATTTTAGTCATACATTTAGGCCAAAAAGCATTCAGCCACATGTCTCGGGTAAAAAAAATTCAATAAGCGAATATTTTTTGGTTTGCGCAAAAGTTATAGCGTCTACAAACTAGGGTACATTTCCTGGAATTTACGCAGCTTTTAGTTTATGACTGCCTATCTAATTTCTTGAGGTGCTAAAACGCCAGGGCACCCCCCCCAAATGACCCCATTTTGGAAAGTAGACACCCCAAGCAATTTGCTGAGAGGCTTGTTGAGAACATTGAATATTTTATTTTTTGTCATAAGTGATTGAAAAATTACAAAAAAGAAATTACACAAAGTTGTCACTGAAATGATATATTACTCAAACATGCCATGGGCATATGTGAAATTACACCCCAACATACATTTTGCTGCTTCTCCTGAGTACGGGGATATGATGTGTGGGACTTTTTGGCAGTCTAGACGTGTACAGGGCCCCGAAAACCAAGCACCGCCTTTAGACTTTCTAAGGGTGTAAATTTTTGATTTCACTCCTTACTACCTATCACAATTTTGGAGGCCATGAAATGCCCAGATAGCATGAAACCCACACAAATGACCCCATTTTGGAAAGTAGACACCCCAAGCTATTTGCTGAGAGGCATGTTGAGACCATGGAATATTTTATAGTTTGCCACAAGTTTCGGGAAAATGACAATAATTTTTTTTCCCACAAAGTTGTCACTAAATGATATATTGCTCAAACATGCCATGGGCATATGTAAAATTACACCCCAAAATACATTCTACTGCTTCTCCTAAGTATGGGGATACCACATGTGTGGGACTTTTTGGCAGTCTAGCCATGTACAGGACCTCGAAACCCAATCACCGCCTTCAGGCTTTCTAAGGGCGTTAATTCTAGATTTCACTCCTCACTACCTATCGCAGTTTCGGAGGCCATGAAATGCCCAGATAGCACAAAACCCCCCCAAATGACCCCATTTTGGAAAGTAGACATCCCAAGCTATTTGCTGAGAGGCATGTTGAGTATTTTGCTGATCTCCCTTTTTGTCACAAAGTTTTAAAAATTGAAAAAAAACAAAAACATTTCCTTTTCTTTCTTCATTTTCAAAAACAAATGAGATCTGCAAAACACTCACCATGCCTCTTAGCAAATACCTTATGTGTCTACTTTTCCCAATGGCGCTGTTTATATCTGGCGAAACCGAAGTCATGAAATATTCGTAGCTTACGGTTTCTTAGGCCATAGAGATGATTGGAGCCATTCTGGTCTTCGATCAGCTCTATGGTCAGCTGGCGGAACCACCAGCTGCATTCTCAGGTTCTCCAGTGGGACAGGAGAGCCGAGAAAACCATGGAAGATGGCGGGAGGAGGGGTGGACATTCCCTCCCACTGCTTGTAAAAGCAGTCTAGCGGCTAATTAGCCACTAGGATTGCTTTTACATGAAAGCCGACCGCTGGCTGAAAAGAATTATACCAAGATGATACCTAAACCTGCACGCATCATTCTGGTATAACCACTCAAAGTCCAGAAACATACCAGTACGTTGCTGGTCCTTGTTGGGCATATATCGTAATGTTCTTTTTTTTCATGCAGCCTGTGGGCTGAACGAAAAAAGCGATTGATCAGTGGGTATGCCCATCATAAGAATACCGCCCTGCATCCACCCACTTCTAATGATGGGCATACATGCACCATTTTTCTTTAACTGTGGTTGTGAAATCACCTCCTACAGCGCTAGAGTCGCTGATTTAAGTATCGTGGGAGCAAACGCTGTTGCTGTCAAGATAAATAAATCAGTGCTGCAGCTGAATGGTGTACCTGAAAAGCAAACAATGGTAACAATAAAACATTAACTCAAAAAAACAACAACAATCTGTGCCAAAAAAAGAGTAAAAAATATATGCCGAAGTGTGGGGGCAATGATAGGGGTGAATCGTCATCTGTCGCCTACCTAATAGATGAGCCCGAACTGCAGAGGAAGGCCCTCTTACACCTTCAACTTGAGGCCCCTGGTAGAGTGAACCGGAGGCACAGGAGTGTGGAGTTGCATGAGTGCCTGGCAGGATCAACAGCAAGAGGATAGTCCGGAAGTCCAGGTGGCACTGTGCAGGGAGGTCAGCAGGCTGAAACTGGAACAGAAGAACAGCAGAATGGAACTGGAACAGCAGACTGGAACCCAGAGCAGCAGATTGGAACCAGAGCAGCAGGCTGGAACGGTAACAGCAGGCTGAAACTGGAACAGCAGGGCGGAACTGGAACAGCAGACTGGAACTGGAACAGCAGACTGGAGTGGGGAGCTTCCCACTGGATGGGAATTTAGGTAGGACAGACAAACAAGGTCATACACAGACAGGAGTATCAGAGCAAGGTAGAGGCAGGGTCACTGGAACAAGCCGGGTCGGTATCAGGCCAGCAGCAGAAGGACCAGAGGAGCAGGCAGAAGCAACGTCAAGACCGGGGGCAGATGCAGACAGAAAGCTGGGATAGTGAGAGGTAAGACGGGAAATATACAGGAACAGGTTCAGATATTAATGAATACACGAGAACACTATAGAGCAGACAGCAAAGTTCCTGTGTGTCAGTCTGGTTTAAATAGCCCGCCTGGCGTTAGTGGGCGCGCGGGCACGTGCACCCTTGTGCATGCGCATTGGCCCCCGCGATTGCGCACCAGCAAGTCTAGATCGCCTGTTACTTGCAGGATCTTTCTGAAGCCCCCCCTGCTCCCATGCTTTGGCATATATGCTCTTTTTTTAACTCCGGTGGTAAAATCACCTCCTACAGTGCTGGAATTGCTGGTTTCCGTATCGTGAGAGCAAACGCTGTTGCTGTCAAGATAAATGAATCAGTGCTGCAGCTGAATGGCGTACCTGAAAAGAAAATAATGGTTACAATAAAACACAGTAAACAGTAAAGTATAAAAGAATTACATACTTGAAAAGCAAACATGATAAAACATAGTAACAATAAACCATAGCATTTAAAATATACAGTAAAAAGAGCAGAACAGTAGAGAAAGAACATGAGAGAGAATATAGAAAGAACAATAAAACAACAACTATTTTTGGCTTTTTTATTTTATATATATTTTGTTTTTTTCTAACATTTTTTTTTTACACTTTTATTTGTAACTGTAACTATAACGGTTCCAGGTTCGGGTCTCTCAAAATGCGATGGCATCTTTGGAGATCCTGTGAAAGTGTACCCTAGACTGTGCCGTGCTGTACCCTACGCTAATACTCCACCAGTGTGTGGTAGCGTTCGAAACATTCACCGATGCAAAGACCAGGTTGGCCAGGACAGGAGGGAGAATAATAGCAGGTGTATATCCGCACTTGCTACAGACACAACATCTTCTTTGGGGTGATCGTTGGGTAGGGGTACCAGGGAGGACATACAGAAAATGCCTCTTATGCAGCCAGCTCACTGCATTTGGATTGGGAAGTTAGGCCACAGCACCGTCTGGAAACAGAAGGGCTGTGATGATCTCTTCCTGGAATTTAAGGAAGGATCCAGTTCGTCCTAACGCTTTGTATAGCACATAAGCGTTCAGCGGAGCCAATTGAAATAAGTATACAGACACTTTCTTGTACCAGCGTCTGGCCTTACGGGCAATTAAGTACGGCGCCATCAACTGGTCGTTGAGGTCCACCCCTCCCATATTAAGGTTGTATTCGTGGACACAGAGGGGTTTCTCCACCAGTCGCCGTTGGAATTTGGACTGTCGTATCTGTGTGAAGGGAGGACAAAGGAAAACATTCCGATTATCTTTCTACTTCACTGAGCAAATTATTACTTCTCAAGCAGGCTCTCTCCCCCAGTCTAAGTCGGGACTCTACAAGCCACTGGGGTAAGCCCCGGCAATAGCACGGTGCCACATGCGCCAATTCCATGATCAAACAGGTGACTAAAAAGTGGCACGCTTGTTTAAAAATTATCCACGTACAAGTGGTACCCCTTTCCGAATAAGGGTGACACCAAGTCCCAAACAATCTTGCCAGCACTCCCTATGTAGTCTGGGCAGTTCTCGGGCTCCACGTGACTATCTTTTCCCTCGTAAACCATAAAACTATATGTATAGCCTGTTGCCCTGTCACAAAGCTTATACATCTTGAACCCATATCTGACACGCTTGCTGGGAAGATACTGTTTGAAAGACAAGTGTCCAGAAAATGTAATCAGGGACTCATCAACGCAAACTGTTGGTTGAAGTGGTTTACGAGGGGCCGAATTTTGTGGAGCCGATCGTATTCAGGGTCACCCCGAGGAGGACAGAGTTCATTGTCATTAGCCCTGGTCATGGATGCAAAGAACATGGGCATATGGTGAATTGGGTCAGTGGACCAATATGACCACAACTCACTTTTTTAAAGTATGCCCATGAGAAGGGATAGGCCCGGGAAGGTCTTACATTCGGAAACCGTAATAGGTTTCCAATCTCTGGCAAGGGTCAACTGGGGATTAGTGGCGATAAATTGACCAGCATACAAATTGATTTGGTCCACATTAGATCTATAAAGACCTTCCGTGAAAAACAGCAAATAAAAATCAAGTGACATCAAAACAACTGTTTCCACCTGAATTCCGGGTTGGCAAGTGAATGGGGGAAGTACAGGTGCTGCAGAAGTAGTGGGGTGGGCTCCCATTTAGGATTGGCATATTCTGCAGGCAGGGCACTATGGCCTCGACGGGCCTGTCTTTGTCTTCTTGGTGGTTGCGGGACACTACTTGTGCTAGCCACCGCACCAGCTTGAACTGCACTTATGGGACTCAGCACCTCACAACGTGATACTGCAGTGCTGGATGTACAACCAGGGTGTACTAAGTTGCTGGTGCTTGCCAGTTCACCAGAAGGATGAGCGGCACTAGTACTGGCTCCCTGCTCCATACGAAAGCCATGCGGTTCTTGCACCTGAACAACAGAAGAAGAACGGGGTCGGGTACGTCTGACCTTAGCAAGGACCATTACTTTGTCATCAGAGCTATCTGTCAGGGTGCCCCTGCTGTCTACTGGATCGTATTCTAAGCCTGAATCTGACAGATGGGTGACTTCCTCTTCACTCTCATCTGTCATGCTCAGAAACGTGTAGTACTCTTCACTGATGTACCTGCAATTGGACATTGTGGCCTCTAAATTTACTGGTACAACTAGTGTGACTCACGGGCAAAAAGAGCACCTGATTGTCAGAGCCTGCTTCAATCACTACCAAAAAAACTGTTAGCGTTCGCAGGGATGAGGACTGAATCTGCAAACGCTGCTGTTATGTGTGTTGTGTTTTGTAAGTGACAGTAATCGATTGATACTACACTTGGGTGGGCTGGGCGGAGGAGCTAAACGCAGGTGCTAGCAGGTATCTGGGCTGATCCCGCTAACGCTGCATTTTTGGGAACCCCATACTACTGGGGGCGCTAGTATAGATCTGATCAGATCCAAGATATTGATCCGTTCAGACACTATACTACTAAGGGACGTGTATGGTGCGTGGGTGTTAGCGCTACTGGCGCTGATCTGACACTGCCTGGGGCTGACGCAGACCCTAACTGATGCTAAAACGTAACTGATGTCACCTGCCGAGTGATCGGGGGTTAAACCTTTATTAGATAATATACGACGGGTACCCTGACTCTATTAAAAAATAACTAACTAGCGTCATCTGTGACACTAATTAGACGATTAGAAAATAGATCTACTAGTGACACTGGTGACAGGGGGTGAAAGGGTTAACCGGGGGTTAAACCTTTATTTAGGGGGCCTACCTGTGCCTTCTACTAACTGCCCTAATGCTGATTAATGACACTAATGCAGTGATCAGGAAAAATCTGAAAACTGCAATTGGTGATACAGTGACAGGGAGTGAAGGGGTTAACTGGGGGGCGATCGGGGGGGGGGTGAAATGTGTGCCTACGTGTACTGTGCCAGTGTAGTGTTGGTGCAACTCACTTTTAGATGTTCTCTCTCTCTGGAACCAAAAAGAATTCCATGAGGGGAGATAACATCACTTCCCCTGCCTGTGTTTACACACTTACAAGCAGGGGAAGCATTTCATTGGTCAGAACCGATCAACTGGTCCAGGCCAGAAAACCTGGACCTGAAGACTGATCAGTTCTGCAACTAATCCGATCGCCGTGGGCACAGCGGGGGGCATGCGCGGGCCCGAGCGATGTACAGGTACGTGGTTTTGCGCACCCGTGACATTCTGCCAACGTATATCAGCGTGAGCCCCTCGGGAATCGGTTAATAGATCCAAGACATCCTAGAAGTCGATTTACCAGCATACAGGATTGGCATACGTGGTACCTCATGGACATGGACTCCAACTGACATGTTTTGTTAGAATTAACGTCCTCTGGGGCATCAAAGTAAGCCTGGAGCCTTAGTTGCTTATGGGGATCGTGAACCCGCTATAACCTGAATTATGTAACTTTTGGTGTATTCCTATTATATATATATATATATATATATATATATATAGGATGTGTTTATGCATACTTGTGTAGGTTAAAAGATGTAAAACAAAACAGGTACATGTCTGCAGGTCCGAGCAGATCCAGTATGGTCTTGCTACTAGCAAGGAAGCTAAATAACTTGTTGGATTTTAGACTGTGATTGTTACCCCTGCAAGGAAACCTTTTGTTTGGTTGTGTTTTCTGCAAAGCTGATGAATAAATGAGGGCAGGAAGCCCTTAAACATACTTTGGCGTCTGGATAACCTCTCTGCAAGCTCTCCTCTTAAAACTCTTAAAGCTGTCTTGGTAACCACAGCTTCAATGAATTCAGTATCACATAGTGGGTCCAGGGGCATGAGCTCCCGCAGTGACCAAGTTTATGGAGAGTCCAATTGACTCTCGAGTCTTAAGGGGTTAATACTAAGTGATACAAGTAATCCCTTTAAGACGCTAATATTGCAGGTGCTTACTATGAGAAAATACCTTTGTGCTGCTTTTATAATTACTGACAACATTTTAACATTTTTTTCTATTGGATTATGCATGCATTCCAGTTGTGCAAAAATTTAAAAAAAAAAAAGGTAAAAAGGTCATAAAGTGACCAGGGTTACTAGTTTTAGGAAAAGAGATAAAACTTTTCCTATTGGAGAATTTTAACCCCTAAAAACCACCCCAAAGGAGTAACCTATAAATATTAAATTGTATCAGAATAAATTGCATCAGAAAAAATATTGCAAGCGCAAATTAGAGATGTGCATGATGAAAATTAGTTCAGTTTCAGATTCATTTGTTACATTACTCATATTGTTTCATCATATTCGTTATGTTAGAATGATTTCAGAATTTCAGAATTAGTTTGGTATATTTGGATTCAGTTAAAGCAGAGTTCCACCCAAAAGTGGAACTTTCGCTTTAAGTACTTGTGACCCCCTGACATGCCACATTTGGCATGTCATTTTTTTCGGGGGAGCGGGTATCTAGTTTTCACAAGTACTCAGCTCCCACTTCCTCTCTTGGCGCCACAGAGCGGAAGTATACCTCTCCCCCTCCCTCCCTGAAATCTTCTGGGACATGTCACAGGTCCCAGAAATTTGGCCGGCCTTTTATAGTGCTCAGCACGGCTCGCGCATGCACAGCCGGGCGCCCACACTTGCAATGCCGGCGCCACAGAGAGGTGGGGGAGAGAAGCGAGGCTTTGGGCAGCCGCATCGCTGGACCGTGGGACAGGTGAGTGTCTGTTTATTAAAAGTCAGCAGCTACTCTTTTTGTAGCTGCTGACGTTTAAATAGGTGGAACTCCGCTTTAATATATTTGTTATTTTTGAATCAATTAGAATTTCAGAAGATGGCTATTTTAATTCTAATTTCTTCCATTCTAATCTATTTTATTTTTTTCTATTCTATTCTCAATTCTATTCCTTTCTATTCGATTCAAATTGATTTGAATTTCAGAAGATGGCTATATTCGTTCTATTTTATTCTATTTCATACTATTATTTTCTATTCTGTTTTATTCTATTTCATTCTGTTTTATTCTATTCTGTTTAATTCTTATATTTTCTATTCTATCTTATTCTATTTTGTTTATTCTATTCTTCTGTTCGATTCCATTATATTCTAGAAAGCAACCTAAGTAGGAATCATCTTATTTCACTTTTATACCTTACTGTACGTACTGCAATATGTTTCCATTTCAAATTCAAATTTATTTTCAAATTCGGATAATTCATTATTTCATGTTGTTATAATTTATTTTGGATTTGTTGAAATGTGTTACTATTGTGATCCAGAAACCCGGACACATTCGAATCTCTGAATAATGAAAATTTCATCCAAATTTTGATTTGTAACAAAACGAATCGCTTATGTCTAATGAGTATATCCTACCATGGTTCTTTACTACAGTGCACATCACAGTGTATTTTTATAGAACAAAGTTATCAGAAGCAACTCTGTACAGTGTCTTTATTTTATACACTTTGCAAACCCTACCACAGTCTTTATGCAATCTTTCAATAAACACCCTTTGTGCACCATGCATCACCCTCATCTACTCAGGTGGACCTTAATTATAATCTTGGAAGTAAGGTCATAGCTTGCAAATTGCAAGTAAGGTCGAAACACAGATTCATCAGAGGAGGTCCTCTCCACTCCAAATTCTATCCAGTGCATTGTTACTGAATCAAACACAGAACCAAACATATTTATTTAGGTTGAATATGTATTTATTAAATTTCAGTGAAAATACTGTACAATAGAGGAGCAAGAGCAGGGGATAGTAAACGACGACTCCCCAGTAACAAATGTGTATAACAATACAATTGTGTAGAAATTTACATACAATACATACATATGCAAAAGTCACGAAAAGGTGTAACAAGGTTCCCGGAAGACCAAAAGCAGACATCGTGCAGGAGAAAATGAACAATCAATAATTAACATTGGGTCCACCAGGGGCCTATCAAGGGGCCAAGGAGTAGGATGACAAAATAAAATGAAGAGAATAAGAGAGAGGGCTACAAATGGAAAATAAGGAAAGGAAGAAAAGCGGGTAAGGGGAACCAGACTGCCAATCAATGATTTATCAAGATCACCTATGTTTAATTCTTATGCTGCTAACATTAGTAAATAGATAGAAAGGCATATTATGCTTTTTTAAGCTTTTTAACATTTCTTCAGTTGCTTCCTGGTGTCTGGCCTAGGCCAAAATTATGTCATACATCCCAGGAGTCTTCATGGGTATTTATTTCTTTCATCTGGAGAAGCAGAGGAGGGGAACGTCCTGCAAGCCTGAATTAAGGGCAGATAGATTTCAAGAAGCAAATGCTACATGAATCTTCTGCCTTTACTCAAGATGACCACAGCTAGAAATGAGGGGGGGGGGGGGGGTTCAAAGTGATTTCTCAACAAAATAAGGCATGAAGACATGGATGGGTGGTGGGTGGTGAATTCGCTCTGAATATTAGTGTTTACAGTTTGTGGTGCACAGATCCAGTTAAGCCAATCATAGTGGCAGTTTCGGACCAAAGGGTCCAAAATTCATTGCTCTTTATTTGCCCAGTTTTGATGACAATCCCCTCAAGCCAATCAACATATACCGACTGTTTCTTAATGCGGGAAGTGCTTTTACAAGTCCTTTGTAGTAGCACAATACCGCTAATCAGATCTCGCCTTCTCATGATGTCTGCTCACACCAATCCTTGGCGCTAGCAATAGGAACAGTTCTATTTTGCTGTATTACATTACAAGCTACTACATCCACAACCAGCTTATTTGCTGATCTTTCAGAATTTGTGTTCCTGCTAGAGCGCCATGGATGGGTTGCCAGGAATTTATACAAAGTCATAAATGACTCTCAAAGTTCCTTGGGTGTAAAGTGTTATGGCGGTGAAATGTTACACCATAATATTTATAAAGGCAAGTACCCCAGAAAAGAGAGTTTAAACATGTTGCAATAAAATAAAAGAACTGTTTAAAAGGGAACAATGCCCATGAAAATATCGAAGGTTTAGGAGGTTAGTAACCTTTTAAAAATTAAAAGCTTTTCAAAGTGTTTTCTTATCCACAAAATATATTGCTACGCCAAGGCCTTGGTTCTGCGACATTTGAGGTATATTAATTTTTATTTATGACAAAGTCTCTCTTTAAAATGCTTATACTCCTTAAAGAGGAGCTACTGGCCTTATTCCAAAAACAGTGCAGGAGTCGAAGTATTACTTGGCATAACCTATTGCAACCAATCAGAACTCACTTGGCCGAAGTCAGACAAACAAGAAAACCCAGTCACAATGAATTGACTTTCCAAAGGGGTGATGTGGACTTGATGGGATTAGGCACAGATGACACCATAGCAGGTATGGGTAAAATGTACAAACTCCATGCAGCTTTTGTTGCTTGTTGGAAATGAAAGCAGATCTCCAGTCTGCAGCAATCTATATTGTTGTTCTTTTCTTTCTGCATGCGATGCAGCTTTGTTCCCTTATTTTAAAGCTGAAGTTTAGGTTTACATAGTTACATAGGTCCTGCTTGCTCCAATATAAGTATGCATGTTGCCATACCTGTGGGATCCTTCTAGAAGCTGGGAAATGTTGTGGTAGGCATCAATAATACAGTGATCACCACTAGCTTCTGGGTCCCATGCTGAGTGGTTGCCCTGCCCTACTGAACACCTACTGAACACAGGGGGTTGCTTGCTCAGCACCATGGCATTCAAAGAACACTTGGCATTTTCTCAATTTTTGCAAAGTGTTCTTTGCTTGGATGGGGTGGGGATTATGACATCAGCATCCGCTCCTTTCAATCTTGTCCAATCAGAGAATGCTTTTCCCTCTTAGATAAAGCTATGTATCATGATGTCCGTTAAACGTCAATCACTGTTGAGTGAAATGATGGAATGTGATGGTTCTACCTGACACTCACAGGTCAGTGTAGAGCCAGGTGGAACCATCACTTCAGTAATACCCACTCAAAAGTGATTGACATTTAGCAGACATCATGTCTACTTAAAATGGTTCTAAAGGCAGAAGGGTTTTTATCGTATTCATTCAGATAAAAAACATTCAGTGTGCAGCAGTCCCCTCCTCACCCCCCCCCAATACTTACTTGAGCCCCAAATCGATCCAGCGATGTTGCACGAGAACCTCGGCTGCCCGGGACTCTCCCTCTTGGTCAACTAGGAACACAGTGCAATACATCCACATTGCACAGTATTGCAATACACATAAGCACAGTTGAAAAGGGTCAAACCCAGGGCACATGTTTAACAGCAGAAAACATTTTAAAGCGGCTTTCCGCCCATTTTTTTTTTTTAAAGTCAGCAGCTACAAATACTGCAGCTGGCGTAGATACCCGCGGGTGGCTCGGGTATCTATGCCCGGAAGCGGGAGAAAAATACCTGTATTAGACAGGTATCTGCTCCCCCCTCCCTCCTGAAAGGTGCCACATGTGACACCGGAGGGGGCGAGGAACCGGAAAAGCAGAAGTTCCATTTTTGGGGGGGAACACCGCTTTAACACACATAACCTGTAGAAGCACCTGCTTACATGTACTGTATGTTAGTTTTTTTAACCCCACACCTCTCCTTTAATCCATTCCATTGCAGTTTAAAGCTGCGATTGCAGTTTGAACGATAAAAAACAAAAAAACAAAAAAAAAACTGGCAGATCCCCACATCAACACAAACTATGTTTGATGCAGGGAATTCTCCCACTGTTCTATTGTTCACACTAGCCGAAGCTCTGGAAAGTGATCCGCATTGACCTCCTGAATGCTGCCTTCTGCCTGTTATTTTTTTTCCGAACAGAAGTTTATACTGGGGCTAATGTGCTGTATCTGCTAGGCAAGCATTTGGCTCGTGGTTTTAGCATGGTCCTATTAACTTTAATAGGTGGATATGACAGGCACAGGTGGTGCGATCTGCCAACTTGGCATGTTGCGTTAGATTTGCAGCAGCTGCAATGCTTTGTATTGCAGTGGCAAATCGAACGCAACATTGCAGAATGTTTACAGCCTCCTCCGGTTGTTTCTGCCCTTCAGGTTGTCGGCAAAATCCCGGCTTGATTTCACTTTGACTTTATGACTTCACTAGTTTCTAACTGATTTTGGGTCAGTATGACAGCAGAATACCATTGTCATAGGAGGTCAGCACTGGCAGATCACAGGTTTGTCTAATCTCAGGTTTGTTTTAATCTTGAAACTGAGAACCTTGGCACAAATATGTATCTTTATTGAACTGTGAACTGCTGCATTTCTATGCGCTGTTGCTTGCAATGAGATTCTTTTTTAGTTCAATCTGATTTTAATAGAAACATTACAGTCTCTTATATGCAAATTCAAGATCAAATAATCAAAAATCAAAGAAGTACAGGTGGTTACAATGAGATTCTTTTTATTAAATTACATCAACAGAAAATCAACTCGCAATACTGCTAACATCGCAGTCATAAAAAACAAACATTTGTTTTTACAAATGGATTTCATTATAACAAAATCATTGAATGAAAAAATGTGACTTTTATGCAGAAAAACACAGATATTCACCCTAATCCTCTACGGCAAAGTTCCTATTGTAAAATGGCAGATGAACTGATTTTGTAACTGAGGGAAACATCTCAAATATCAGAAAAAGATGGGCCCAGCCACCAATGGGTAAGTATAAGATCCAAATCCATAAATCAGGGTAATCACATTCACTTTCTTTAGGGAGATCTCTTAACTGTCCAGCAATTCAAAGACTATATAAATCTTCAAGAGAACTAGAGCAGGCCTTCAGAGAGTTCCGTCATGTTTCGTAAGTATATCAGGCTGTGCACATTGCGTGGATTTAATCAGTCAGGTAATTGCTTGCATTAAAGATAATTATAATAATTCTATACAGTCATAATATAATATTATACATGCCAATGTATTCTAAATTGTACATATCAAAGAGATAATAGAGAGGTTTGGGTTTGTTCTGATTTTAAAGTGGTACTCTACCCAACAGTAAAAACTTCAGGACTTGGCCAGAGAAGGCACTTTGCACAGTAATACATGATGGGATGCCAGCACTCTGTTTTGACTATATACACACATTGTCACATGTAGAAGTCACATTAATCTGTACCATAGGTCCCAGGTATAAGCAGGGGTTAGTACCACTTTTAGGGAAACCTCTCCCCTGGGTGGATGTGGTAGGCTCAAGAAGAACCTGGGGCAGAGGGTTATGGGAAAAGGCTACCCCCTAGTATAGTACCATGTAAATTTGTTGCTTTAGGAAGTGCTCTTTGGGGTAGGCCTGGTACAGGTTCTGCTGGAGAACCCACATATGGGAAGCTACCGGTGAAGACAGTGGTTGGACTTACAATGTGCAGAGTTATTAATGTTGGGACTAAAGTGGTATAGGTAAAGGGTGTGTAGCACCCTCTAGTGTGCTAGGGAATTAGTGTACAGATTTTTTTCCAGCCAAGCCTAGGTGTATTTTTGATCTGGGCTGGGAGTGGCTCATGGTAGTGCTGGGTGACACACATAGTTGGTGTAACCAGGACCTCCCACTTCTTTCCAGAAAGTTCTAGAAAGAGAGGTGGAGAGGGAAGGTGAAGCCACCTGGGGTATTCTAGGGAGCTCTGACCAATCTCCAACTTGGATGGGCAGGGGGCAGGCCTACTTAAATACCCAGGGTCAGCCCAGCTGGGGAGGAGTTGATCTGGTAGAAGATGGAGATGGACTGCTAGCCTGATGGGGCCTTTGAGGGAACTCCCCAGTCTGTAGGGGGGGGTGACCTTGGGCGCAGACGGGACCCTATTAAAACTCACAGAGGTGTCCTGGCCAGGATGCACAGGAGGAGCAAGAGAGGACAGAGGGAGAACACTGCTGGGCAAGTCTCCAGGAGTTCCACAGAGGCAGCCAAGAAGGCTGGTGAGTGAGCACACACCGTCGGGAGGACTGGGAGGCACGCCTGAGAGGACTGAGATGCAGTAGTCTGGGATGGTTGCAGTGCCAGTCTGGAGAATGGTGGTGTCATGGGCAGTGGAGTGAGGCAGCTGCATCCAGGAGGGCTGGCAGTGCCTGAAGAGGTGGTACTGGGAGCAGTAGCCACAGGGACAGCTAGCACTGTGACTTTTCAACATTTTGCTACACCATAGGGGCCCGCGGTCCCTGCCTGTAAAGGGCACCTGCTTTAGACCTGGCTGAGTCAGTGCCTGGCCTGCCAAATCAGTGCTAGCTAGTCCGAAGAGTGAAAGACAGGAAACGATGTGCAGGAGGAGAGAGGAGTGATGATCTGACAGGAAAAGATGTGCAGGAGGAGAAGAGTGTATATATTGTGATGTATATAGAAGTCCCAAAATTTGACTTTAATTACCTGGGCATCTCATAAGTTCCCTATCCCTATCCACGTTTACTTCCCCTCAATAAAATACAAAAACAAGTGCAAGGACTTTTTCATGTCTCTGAATACCTGAAATTGTGTGCCTGGCTGGGCAGGATGACAGACGGGCCACAACACATTATGTTTCTGCTACAGTAAATAGCTGAACATATGGACATTCCTTATTTCTGAAGGTGTGCATCAAACTGGGAAAGTGTTAGTGATCAAGGATGGAGGAGTTTCTCCATGATACAGGTGTGTGTGCACCCTATCTCATTCCTGAGCAGGAGGGCGGTGGGTGGGACCCTTGGCCAACATGGTTGTTGCTGGAGGAGAATTGGGGCCCTGCTAACATAGGTATTGTCATTAGTCAGAATTGACATCTAGGTGGTGCAATAGAGGAAGTCATAGAATTGTTAGCGCTTGTGTAGAAGGATGTTGTTAAGAAATGCAGCTTTTTGCATTTGAACACAGTGTTGCACAAATGCATGTATGCATAAATGCAATGCAAAGGAAGCCAATGCAGCCTTCAGAACAGTCATCCACACTAGACCATTGAAGTGAAGTGTTTGGACAAGAAGCATGCTAATATGAGGAGAAAAGAAAAGTGAACAGGAATCTCAGATCCAAGATAGTGGTGCCGGAGAGCCACAGACCTAAGAAGAATCAGCTCCCAGGAAAATAACACTGGACTTCTTGAGCTGGTAAATGTCAGTATTTAACATAATATATGTTATATTAACATAACATAATATAACGGTATTTGTAGCTGCTGACTTTTAGAAGAGAAGTTTAGAGTTAAAAAAACTAACAGCCATTCATGCTCACCTAGGTGCAGCATCGATCTGATGCTGAATCTGTCCCCCATCGCCTCGAAGACCGAGAACTGAGCAATCAAAGATTGCTGATCGCTCAGTTCTCAGTGAGCAAAGAACCACTAACTGTCAGTCACTGGCTCTTTGTTCTGCCTCTCCAGCAGTCCAGAGTCTGGTCCGGCTGAGTGACATCAGGAGACAGTGTACTTTAGCCCGCTATCGTATGGGTCACAGCAGTGCAAAAAAAGTGCTGATCGCCAGAAGAGCTTTGGCCCTACTTCTTCTTCTTTGCCTTCCTGCAACTTCCTGTCCTGAGGTGGCAACACTCACTGAGTAGGTATCTATGCAGTATTCTCACACTAGGATGTGCAGTCCTGACTATAAGCTGACAGTAATTCTGCACACTCCCCTCAACTGCTATGTGTTAAACTGACCTCTTGATGTGCTTTTTATTTCCAAACTTCTTTGTAATTTGTTAAATTCAAACAAGCCACTTTCGGTGCCTTTTTCAGTTTATGCACCTATGTCATGTCATGGCCACAGATCCACATCTGACTTGCCATGGCCAGCTTATCATAGAGAATTGATATAAGTGAATAAGTGGTTCTGAAGCTGTGGCTGTGTTAACCACTTGCTTACTGGGCACTTAAACCCCCTTCCTGCCCAGGCCAATTTTCAGCCTTCAGCGCTGTCGCACTTTTAATGACATTTGCGCGATCATGCAGCGCTGTACCCATATGAATTTTTTATCATTTTTATCACCACTGGGGTTTTTATTTTTTAATAAACAAACAAGAACTGAAAATTTTGAAAAAAAAAAAAAAGTTTTCGTAGTGTGTTATAAAAAGTTGCAAACAGGTCATTTTTCTCCTTCAATGATGTGCACTGATGAGGCTGCATTGATGGGCACTGATGGGCAGCACTGATAGGGACTGATAAGGTGGCACTGGTGGGCACTGATGAGACTGAACTGATAGGTGGCACTGATAGGTGGAACTGGTGGGCACTGATGAGACTGAACTGATAGGTGGAACTGGTGGGCATTGATAGGTGGCACTGGTAGTCTCCCCATAAAAGCCTCTGGTAATCAGTTGTGGGAAGCAGCGGGTGGGTAGATGCCTCAGCCTCTCTGCAGCAGCAGTGCAGCATCTGTAATCTGAGTGGTGCTATGCTGCCTTGGGTGTCTTCAGTCTCACATCTCTGCTGTCACGTGAATACTTGGATACAAAATGATCTGCTCTTTTTCTCTCCTCTGTGCCAAGCACTTGGGAGTTTAATAAAAAATCCGGCACCCGGCTCAGCCTCTCAGTGAGCCACTGAGAACCTAAGCCAGCTGCTCCCCACCCCTCCGCAGCCCAGTGCTCCAGTGAGTGTGGAGGTGGGGGGCAGAGCAGAGAGAAGTGACTGACAGTCACCAGCTCTCAGTTTGTGGAGCTCCGAGAACCGAGAGATCAGTGGTGTCAGCGTTAGGGCCATTTCGCCTGGGCTTTCTGATCCGGTTCACCTGTCAGTTTTTCAGGCAGACCTGATCGGACGCTCCATTCACCCCTATGGAGGGGCAGGTGTCAGCGGTGACATGTCCGCTGACATCTGCTGCTATCCGATCCTGTCTGCAAAATCCAGACAGGTGGTGACTCTATTTTCCATCCGTCTGACGGATCGGATGAAAATGGGCAGGCGATCTGTTTTCATCCGATCTCCCCATAGAGGACAGCGGGACTCTGACATGTCCGTCTCTGCACAGTGAGTGGAGATGAACCTGTCATCCGCCTGCTCAGCGGGGATCAGGAAACGCCCGTGTGAAAGGGCCCTTAGAGCCGGGGGGGGTACAGATGCAGCATCCACCTAGGTAAGTATGATTTGAGAAAAAAAAAAGAAAAAAAGTCCATGCTTCTCTTTTAACAGCGTGTTTGGGTCGTGTTAATAAATGCTTATCAGACGCCCCCTCTGTTGTTCTTTTTTTCTATTGTATGGATTTTTGTATTATCATCTCGCCTAGTAATACTTTCTAAATGCATCTGAAACACGCTAAAAGCCATAAGGGCTCATTTACACGTGTGATTGGGGGCAGTAAAACCATGCAGCTGGGTCACATTTTTACCCCCACCTCATCCTCCCCCCTTTTGCTGCAGAGGAAGCATCCAGGGGTGTACAAATGCCATAGCCATGATGCTTTGGGGCTATGGCAGGACAATGCGTGCGGTTATGCAGTATTGAGGGGGTTAAAACAGGCAGTGATACAACACCTCTTCACCGCCTGTCTATTGCTCTTTGAAGAGCGATCTGAACCCGGATCGCACAGCGCAGCAGGCGTACACGAGGGTTAAAGGCACGTTTACATTGACTTCAATGGAAGCGTTTAGGAATCGACAAAGCCTAGCAAGCGACACACGTTGGGTCAGTTATGATTCGGCACAACGTGGTCATGTGAACAACACTCACTGGGCCCCGACAGTAGGGTTGCCACCTCATCCCTTTAAACCCAAACACATATGAAGTACACAGGTTCTGATGCTAATTAAATGCAGATAAGGCAACAAGTGAGTTTAATTACCACCTTAATCAGCCACAGAACCTGTGCAATTCATACGTGTTCGGGTTTAACTCCTTCAGATCTGCACTATAGCCGAATGACGGCTACAGCGCGGATCTGCTTCGCCGGGAGAGCGTCAATAGAGGTCCTCCCCTTTGCACGCTTGGTGCGCGCCCAGCATGAGGAGAAAAAAAGCCGATCACCGGCTTCAGTGCAAGGACCATCGGTCCCGAAGAGGCGGAGCCTCATCTGTGTCCACCTATACCATCTTCCAGTGCCCACATAGTGCCACGAATCAGTGCCTACCAGTGCATAAGTGCCAGCAATCAGTGCCACCTATCAATGCCCATGAGTGTCACCTATCAATGCCCACCAGTGGTGCCAATTGGTGCCTCATCAGTGCCACCCAGCAGTGCTGCCTATCAGTGTCACCTACCATTGCTGATCAGCGCCCATCACTGCCACCCATCAGTGCCACCTATTAGTGCCCTTCAGTGCCGCCTCTCAGTGCCCACCAGTGCCACCTATTAGTGCCCATCAGTGCAGCCTCATCAGCGTACATCAATCATAGTTGCCAACATTGCAAAAAAATATGTGGGACACTATTTTGGCTGTAGGCGGAGCCGTACAATAATTAGGGGGCGGGGCATTTGTTTGCAGGCTTGGCTTAGAAAAAAAATACAAGTGCGGCACGGCGAAAAATGGGCGTGGGATGATTGAAGTGCATTATTTCTATTATTACATTGTAATATAGAATTAAATCATTCAACTCACCATAATGCCGAATCAGTGGGATCCCTGAGCGTGTCACTAGCCAAGTCGCCTGCCACCAGCAGAGTCTGTCCTCGCATCAGGTGCCCCCAGCAGAGTCTGTATAGACCCCCTCAGTGCAGACCCCTCTCCATCAGTGCAGACCCCCTCCATCAGTGCAGACCCCCTCCATCAGTGCAGACCCCCTCCATCAGTGCAGACCCCCTCAGTGCAGACCCCCTCCATCAGTGCAGACCCCCTCCATCAGTGCAGACTCCCTCAGTGCAGACCCCCTCCATCAGTGCAGACCCCCTCCATCAGTGCAGACCCCCTCCATCAGTGCAGACCCCCTCCATCAGTGCAGACCCCCTCCATCAGTGCAGACCACCTCCATCAGTGCAGACCCCCCCTCTATTAGTGCAGCCCCCTCCTCTATTAGTGCAGCCCCCCCCCTCTATTAGTGCAGACCCCCCTCTATTAGTGCAGCCCCCCCTCAATTAGTGCAGCCCCCCCTCAGTGCAGACCCTCCCCTCGTCCAGGAGCGGCCAGTGTTCTGCCGAGAAACTTCCCCTCGGCAAGTAAGGACGCCCTGTACTGCGCAGGCGCAGTGCTTGCGCAGGACGAGCCGGCGGAAATAGCCAAGCTGGGGAACTTTTCGGCAAGACACGGCGGCGCCGTGTGTTCAGTGGAGAGGGGAGGGGCCGTGCAGCTAAAGAAGCCGATTCATTGGCTGCACGGATCGAGCCCCCTTCCTCTCTCCACTGAACACTAGGGGGAAGATCGAGCGGCGGCGCCGGCCGCCATTTTGCTGGAGCCAGGTGCTCAAAAATTAAAAAAAAAAACATTCCCGATTTTCCTGATGGAAATCCGATTCGGGATAGCCTCCAATCGGGACGAGGGTCCCAAAATCGGGATTGTCCCGAGAAAATCGGGACTGTTGGCAACTATGTATTAATGAAGGAGAAAAATGACCTGTTTGCAAAATTTATTAACAAAATATAAAACGGTTTTGTTTTATTTTATTACGGTCTTTATTAACAAAAGATAAAAAACCCAGAGGTGATCAAATACCACCAAAAGAAAACTCTATTTATGGGAAAAAAAATGATAAAAATGTCATTTGAGTACAGTGTTGTATGACTGCGCAATTGTCATTCAAAGTGCGACAGCGCTGAAAGCTGGTCTGGGCAGGAGGGGGTTTAGGTGATCAGTAAGCAAATGGTTAAAGGGATAAGGTGGCAACTCTAGCGCTGCAAGGCACGCAATTCTGGAGCTTGAAATGCCTGGTTGTGGCCTCCCAGCCTGAACCTGTCCATGGATAGAATGCATACATACATTCATTCTGAAGTAATAACAACTAGTACAACCCCCTCATGTCCCAGAGCGCCCCTTCCCCTCACAGCACTGACAAGTCATGTGACTAAACACGTACGAGAGAGCAGCGCGCATGCGCAGAGGAGAAGCCGGCTCCGGGGCTGCTGCTTGGATGCGTGAAGGGCCTGTTGGGGCCCCGGCGGGTACAGACAGAGCGCCGGTCACCCGTGAGTGCACCATCCCCCACCCCTTTCCTCCCCACAGCTGTACCCGCACCGGACTCTATATGTGACAGGCGGAGAGCATGGACGGGTCACCTACCCGAGGGGGGGGGGGGGGACACCACTGCACCGGGGTTCACCTGAGGCGCCTCATTGTGTGCAGAGTGTGTCCTGTGTGTGTCTGTGGTGGGCGGGAATAGTGGTGTATGAGGAGGAGTGTCCCCGCTCCACAGTCCTCCTGTATTGTGTATGTGGGGTCAGTGCCAAAGGCTGCGCTCACATTGGAGACCAGACGTGCGTCGCGGTTTGTTTTTGGACGCGTTTTGGCGTACAGCGCCGTAGGGCACCCCCTTTATTTGGATAGGCTCCCCTACAAGAGTTATTCTGCTATCGGTGCCCATACTAAGCGCTCACACGAGTACTCGACCCATACCTCAAACCAATATCCTTGCCGTGCGATTTGATACCATACACAACAAATGGGCTCCAAACGCACTGCAAAAAGTATTGCATGTGATTTGAACAGGAATGCGGTGCGATACCTGTCTGAATCACAAGCGGTTTCGCGCACCGCTTCTGTGTACGCCGTACTTCTGTCCTGTGTTCTCACATGGCCGGATTTACATCTCAGGAGCCTATAGGCAGAGAAATCTGAAGCGCTACCCACCCCCGGCTTTCCTTATTACTTGATAAATTACCGCAAAGGTGTAGGAAACGCAAAATTTTAGTGATAAAACAATTTTAGGGCAAACCAAATGTAATAAACTAGCTACGTTTTTGGTAAAATATAAAAGACGAGGTTGCACCAAGTAAATAGATACCCAACATGTCTAACCTTACATTTGAGTACACTCGTGAAGTGGCGACGTAATTCAGTATCCTATATTTTCTATGGGCGATGCTTCAAAAGCCCCCTATAGGTCACCAGTTTAGTGTTACGGAGATCTTGTGCTAGAATTATTGCTCTCACTCCAGTGTGCGATTATATGACATGCCTCACAATCAACATTTTCACATGTAGGTGCCCGCAACGCATGCCAGAATTTTCTTTAAAAACAAATTTCAGCGATCCCGAGACCATTTGCGTGTCGTCTCCGCCTCCCGCGGCATGGGCCCCGCCCTCATGGAACTTACCAGAGACCGTTTTGTGTGGATTCCCCAAAAAAGCAGATGAGGAGGGGAGCGAGCAGGCACTTGTAGTATATCATAATAAACTTACTATTTTTACATTGAGTTTAAAAACAGGGAGCAAATTTAAGCTATTGAGAGTCGGTTCACACTGAGGCAGCACGACTTGCAGCGCGACTGCCTCAGGCGACTTGAATGCGACTGCAGCGGCGACTTGCAAAACGACTTCTATGTAGAAGTCAATGCAAGTCGCCTCAAGTCACCCCCAAAGTAGTACAGGAACCTTTTTCTAAGTCGGAGCGACTTCCATTGTACAGAACGGGACGCTACTTGTCAGGCGGCTAAGTCGTCTGACAAGTCGTCCTAGTGTGAACCGGCTCTGAGGATATTACCACAGTGAACAGCCAATAAATATTTAAATCATTGGTTGTCATTTATTGTATAAAAAGATTTGATCGTATATTTATATTCCTTGCCAACAATAGGGACCTAATATAAGTGCCATTGTGAATTAAAACGTGATAATAAAAAAGTAATTGAGAATTAGATTACATGTGACAAAAATGTGAATATGATAAATAAATCACGAAGTAAAATAGTGCATTGTAGTGTGCTATATTATGAAGGATAAATGAGACTTTAAACTAATTAAAGTAAACTCTCAAAGAAAAAATAAAAATAGTGCAAAAAAACGAATGATGAAAATAATAAATAAGTTCTAACAATACCTTAGGTGATGGGAAAATTCATTATGACACGCAGTTAAAGTTGTAAAGTAAGCCAAAAAGTAGCAGCGCTAAACCTACTATAAAAAATAAAGCATATACCAATAATGTTTAACAATGTGCAGTATAGAAAATAGGAAGGCTAAATAGTTTAATAAAAGTCCATCTTCATAAATAAGCAGTGCTCAAACAATTAACCGCACTGTGAGTGTGATTCAATTGGTTGATTTCATCCTCCACCGCAACACCAGTGCTAAAACACACAGAATGCTCGCTTACCAGATGGCAAGCTTTATAAGCTTGCGACCTATACCCGGCCAGGGCCTTTATCCAATGGAGGACCAAACGGATGGATTCCAGGAAAAACCCCTCAGGATGGTCGGCATGCAGAGCAGGGACCGCCAAACTCGCCAATCACAGATCATAAGTGTGGGCAGAATGTGGTAGTATTCAGATGTATCCCAGAACGAAAAAGGGTCACCATAACGTAATACTGATAAACATAGTTTATTGTATATAAAGAAAGTCACTTACAATATTTCGAACTGTTAAAAGCAAATCAGCCGGCCGGCTAGTACAAACACCCGTCCCTCGAACGGCACACGCGAGACGTCAGCTCCTCCCGACGCGCGTTTCGTCATACGATGACGTCGTCTGGGGAAGTAACAATGCAGATGGTGGAACATAAAAGCTTCCAAACATCCTACTTGCTGACCATATAACCTATAGCCCTGCTGCGCCCGATCATGTACCTAGTACGTCATCTGGCACCTCCGGGTAGGGGGCGCACACGAGCCACCGGTGACCCAGCCATGCTGTGATTAAACATATCATACGTTGATCACCAATAGATCACCGCCAGCACCCGCTGATGTCGGGAAAACACACAGAACAGGGCTCTGCCTATGTAAACGAGGCAGAGCCCTGTTCTGTCAGCGGGGAAGCGTTAGATTTCTTTTTCCCCTCAAAGCAGGGAATAAAATCCATCGCTTTCCTTAGTGAAAGCACCTCACACACAGTACACAAACACAGGCTAGGCACACATTTAACCTAACGCCTTCCCAGCCAGTGTCATTAGTACAGTGATAGTGCATATTTTTAGCACTGATCACTATATTAGTGTCAGTGTCTGACTGTCCGCCGCAATATCGCAGTTCCTCTATAAGTCGCTGATCGCTGCCATTACTAGTATAAAAAAAAATAAATGAAAATTCTAGTATATTTACCATAGTTTGTAGACGCTATACCTTTTGCACAAACCAATCAGTTTGCGCTTATTGGGATTTTTTTTTTTTTACAAAAAACAAGTAGCAAAATACATATTGGCCTAACTTTATGAAGAAATTAGATTTTTTTTTTCAATTTTTTTTTATTGGCTATGTTTTATAGCAGAAAAATTGTCTGCCTTTTTTCATTTATAGCGCAAAAAATAAACAGGTGATCAAATGCCACCAAAAGAAAGCTCTATTTGTGGGGAAAAAATGACATAAATTTTATTTATGACATAAATTTTATTTGGGTATGTTTTAAAAATGTACACGACTATGTCTGGTGTAAATGAGTCCTAAATGAGAATCCTACAAACATGTAGTGTACATACACACAGATTAGAGCTACACAATTCTGGCCAAAATGAGAATCACAATTTTTTTGCTTGGAATAAAAAGATCACGATTCTCGCAACGTAAAATCTTTCACATTATACAAAAAAAAAAGGGCTAACTTTACTGTTTTTTTTTTTTCATTAAAGTAATTTTTTCCAAAATAATTGCATTTGAAAGACCACTACACAAATACAGTGTGACATAAAAAATATTGCAACAGCCACCATTTTATTCTCTAGGGTGTCTACTAAAAAATATATATGTGTGAGGGGGTTCTAAGTAATTTTAACTTGAAACCAACAAATGTCAGAAAAACGTTTAGTGTTTAAGTGGTTAAACTTTTTTCACTTACACTGAAGTCTATTCCATTGACAAATTGTTACAATGTTTATAGTTCAGTTCAATTGATAAAGAATGTTTTGATTCTTGGCAGACTGCCCAGTTTTTCTCTTCCTTTCTTTTGAAGGCTGTGGCTTCAGAAGAGCAGAGAATTCTTTGCATAGAAAGAATTGTGAAACATTTTAGTGAAGATCGCGATACCAATTCTTGACGATTAATTGTGCAGCTCTAACACGGATGTATACATGAATGGCGGTTTCACCCCTGTGCTTGTGTAGGAACTGATTCTTCATTGTATCACCGCTAACCTGTGCAGGTGTATACTCTCGTGCGCAATACTTCCGCGTTTGATAAAAAAAAACTGCATGCATATATGTGTGTAAGGGCCTATTAAAGGGACGCAGGGTGGATAAAAATCAATGATTTAAAAAAAAAAAAAAAAAAAGATTTTTAATTTTTTTTTTAAATCATATTTTTTGGATTTTAATCAAATTTATTTTAAAGAAAGATTTTTACTCCAAAAGCATATCTAAAGATAGTTTTCTATTTAACCACTTCAGCCCTGGAGGATTTTACCCCCTTCCTGACCAGAACACTTTTTACAATTTGGCGGTCATGCAATGCTGTACCCAAACAAAATTTGTGTCCTTTATTTTTTACTTTTTGCTATAATAAATATCCTCCATTTTTTTTTTTTTTTTAAACAAATGTCTTCATCAGTTTAGGCCAATATGTATTCTTCTACATATTTTTGGTAAAAAAAATTTTGCAATAAGTGTATATTTATTGGTTTGCGCAAAAGTTATAGCGTCTACAAACTATGGGAACGTTTTATGGCATTTTAATTTTTTTACTAGTATTGGCGGTGATCTGCGATTTTTAGCGGTATTGCGACATTGCGACGGACAGATCGGAGACTTTTGACACATTTTTGGGACCATTGACATTTATAGAGCGATCAGTGCTATAAATATGCACTGATTACTGAATAATTACTGATTAATTATTGATTACTGATTAAGTAATTACTGATTACTGAATAAATGTCACTGGCAGGGAAGGGATTAACACTAAGGGGCGATCAAAGGGGTAACTGTGTGTTCTAACTGTGTGGGGATGGGACTAACTCTGAGAGATGACAGATCGCTGTCCCTACTTTGTAGGAACACACGATTTGTCTTCTCTCCTCTGACAGCACAGGGATTTGTGTGTTTACACACACAAATCCTCATGCTGGCTCTCGTGCCCGCCAGCCATGCGCATCGGGTCCCTCGCTGTGCAGCGGGCATGTGCCTCCGGCGGCGCTACTGGGCCCTCTGGTGGCTCTCCTGAGCAAAGCCGTGTATATACGGGATTTCGCCCAGGAGAGCCATTCTGCCACAGTATATCTGCGTGAGCCCGTTCGGAACCAGTTAAGATACATTAATCATTTAGTTTATTCTGCATGAAATGGAGCTTAGGTATGTAGCATGAGGCTGTATATTCTGCAATATTTACATTTTTGGTAAACTCATTCAATAAATCCAAGCTCTGCAAGCTGAGATAACATGCACTGCATTGATGCATTCACACAATTTCACAGTAACCATAAGTTCTGGAATATTCCTTTTATCCCATTGTTTTGCAAATCTATGTACACTACAAACTGTATGATTGAATCGGTTCTGATGTTGCTGTTTTACTAACCTGACAGCTTAAACCGGAAACCTTCATTTTTTTTGCAAATATTAAAGATTCTAACTATGGAAAAGTTGTAGCCTCTATAAATTTGAATTAAATATAAATAAGATAGGGAGGACCATCGTCCAAAGAGGGAAGAATAAGGAAACTAGGAGATCGGTCCCCAACTGGTCACCCAAAAGAGAGAACAAGGACTATCTCAGTACTGGCTCGGACTGCATAAACTCAAGATTTATAACAGGCAAATAGATAATTTTATTAATACATAATTAAAAACACATTGTTGGGTACATTTTAAAAATGCATAGTAACAATCCATGTGTATCACCAGCATTAGGGGCCCCTAAATTGGGAGGATCACACTATGATGAATGTCAATGGATATCATTGTTCTCAACATGTTTTGCGGCCTTAACACCACTTCATCAGGAGAATATCTGCAATTTAATTAATAAAATATTAAACCATAAATGTCATGACATTATAAAACATGAAAAATGTATTTAACAATGAAAAGTAAAAAGGGGGGAGATAGAGCATTGTTGCTTACCCGCAGCTCAGGTCCAATCAGAGCAAGAGCTCCACCGTTGTTCCCCTACGGGGGATGTGCAAAAATGGACATATATCTACATTGAATAATAATATATGGGTAAATAAAAGATAGTAGTAGAAAGACAATTGGAGGGGGAGGGGGGAGGAAGAAAAGGGGCACAGAAGAAGAAAGGGAAAGAGAGGGGTGGATGGGGGAAGGGAAAGTGGAAAAGGGGAGGGGGAGAGGTAGGGAAGGGGTTTGGGATGAGTGGGGGGTTGGGGTGAGGATTGTGAAGGGGGAGGGGGAAAAGGGGGGGGGGGTGAAAGAAGGGGCGGGGAAATAAGGATTCTAACTACCAGCTAAAAAAAGTCTTTACATTTAAAGAGCACCTGTCATTTCAGATCCATCATGGCAGTGCCTGTTAGCGGGCATCCACTCACCTGCTGCTGCCACGTCCCTCACCTTGTGTCACTGCCACATCACCAGCTGTCCCATTAACCGATTGCCGACCAGCCGCCGTCAATATACTGTGGAAGGTCTGTCACGTTTCCGGCGAACCATCGTAGCTGTACATTGGCCCTTTAAGCAGGGATAGCAGGTGCCAGTGCGCCGGCTGCACTGCAGGGGTGCCAATTCGTGTGGCTGATGGTCGCAATCATGGGCACGAGAACCAGAACAGGGACGTGTGTGTGTAAACACACAAATCCATGTTCTGTGAGAAGAGGGGAGACAGATCGTTGTTCCTACTAGCTAGGAACAACGATCTGTCATCTCCTCTAGTCAGTCCCATCCCCCTACAGTTAAAATACACACTAGGGAACACAGTTAACCCCTTGATTGCCCCCTAGTGTCAACCCCTTCCCTGCCAGTGACATTTTCACAGTAATCAGTACATTTTTATAGCACTGTTTGCTGTAGAATTGTCAATGGTTCCAAAAATGTGTCAAAAGTGTCCGATATGTCTGCCATAATGTCGCAGTCCCCATTAAAAATCTCTGATCGCCGTTATTACTAGTAAAAAAATAAATAATAAAAATGCCATAAATCTATCCCCTTATTTTGTAAACGCTATAAATTTTGCACAAATTAATATACGCTTTTTGCGATTTTTTTTTTTTTTTTATTACTAAAAATATGTAGAAGAATATAGATCGGCCTAAACTGAGGAAAAAAAGTAGCTTTTTAAAAAAAAAAAAAAATTTGGGATATTTATTATAGCAAAAAGTACAAAATATTGTGTTGTTCAAAATTGTCGCTCCTTTTTTTTGATTATAGCGAAAAAAAATAAGAACCGCAGAGATGATCAAATACCACCAAAAGAAAACTCTATTAGTGGGAAAACATTTTTTGTTTGGGTACAGCTTCGCACGACCGCGCAATTGTCAGTCAAAGCAATGCAGTGCCGTAACGCAAAAAATGGCCTGATCATTGAGCAGCCAAATCTTCCGGGGCTGAAGTGGTTAACCACTTCAGCCCCGGAAGGATTTACCCCCTTCCTGACCAGAGCGTTTTTTGCGATTCGGCACTGCGTCGCTTTAACTGACAATTGCGCGGTCGTGCGATGTGGCTCCCAAACAAAATTGACGTCCTTTTTTTCCCACAAATAGAGCTTTCTTTTGGTGGTATTTGATCGCCTCTGCGATTTTTATTTTTTGCGCTATAAACAAAATAAGAGCGACAATTTTGAAAAAAACGCATTATTTTTTACATTTTGCTATAATAAATATCCCCCAAAAATATATAAAAAAACCATTTTCTTTCTTCAGTTTAGGCCGATCGTATTCTTCTACATATTTTTGGTAAAAAAAAACGCAATAAGCGTTTATTAATTGGTTTGCGCAAACGTTATAGTGTTTACTAAATAGGGGATAGTTTTATGGCATTTTTATTAATAATTTTTTTTTTTACTAGTAATGGCGGCGATCAGCGATTTTTATTGTGACTGCGACGTTATGGCGGACATGTCGGACATTTCTGACACATTTTTGGGACCATTGTCATTTATACAGCGATCAGTGCGATTAAAAATGCACTGATTACTGTGTAAATGACACTGGCAGTGAAGGGGTTAACCACTAGGGGGATGGGCTGTGTGGGTGACGTCACTGATCTCTGCTCCGATGACAGGGAGCAGAGATCGAGTGACACTTGTCACTAGGCAGAACGGGGAGATGCTGTTTACAACGGCATCTCCCCGTTCATCCGCTCCGTGAGGCGATCGCGGGTATCCCCGCGGCGATCGAGTCCGCGGGACCCGCGACCCGACTCATGGAGCTCCCGGCCGGCGCGCGCACGCACGGGCACGGCGGGAAATTCAAATGGACGTACAGGTACGCCCATTTGCCCAGCTGTGCCGCTCTGCCAACGTACATCGGCGTGCGCCGGTCGGCAAGCGGTTAAAGTGAATGGGACTGTCGGTGAGTCAACAGTGGGTCAGAGGAGCACAGATGACAGTTGCTCTTTAAAAATCTTTAAAAATTATGATTTCAATTGACTTGATTTTAAATCAAATTCACACTGCAGGGGCGTACGGTCAGTCATTTCAGTGACACCACACCAGCGTCTCCCCAGCTCCCAGAACACACAAGGTTTTTATACCTATATACATCAGTGGGCATGAGGCTTTAGACTCCCTATACATGTTACAATCTGACTGTACAATCTGCTTCAGATCTATCAAAATATTGTGATAGAAGAAAAAACTTAAGGCAGTATTAAAGCGAACCTTCACCCTCCCTTGCCCCTCTCTCAGCAATGGACACTTTTTTATTTATTTTTTTATCGGGACTTTATTTGTGATTTCTTGCCCATTTCCAAATCTCTCATTTAGGCAAGACTTGTCAAAGCCTCTGACATGTGCACAGAGCCCTGCGACACATCTGCGCATTCATCAGGGTACCCGCTATCTGTGCGTGCATGGGTTTTGCCATGCACGTGTAAAGACCAATAGGGAAGCTAGGAACCTTCCCTGTCTCTTGTGTCCATGTCATTTCAGGCAGAGCCCATGGACACATCTTTAAATGCGCCATAATGGGGGTGCCCAGGGGAGGCAAAGCCACTAAACAAGGCAGCAGCTACATAGAGTTTATACCTGACTTCCAGCGGCCGCGCAGGTTAGGGCCGGTTCCCACCGCTGCAATCTCAGACATCGCATGTGATTTGCACCACACTGCTGTGCAAATCGCATGCTATGTCTGGGTGATGCGAATTCAGCCATACAGCTTGTTTGGCTGAATTTGCATCTCATTCAGACCAAACTCGCACAGGACTTTTTTTTTGGTCTGCACCAAAATTGGATCGCATGGGGATTCACAAAAAATGTAAACAGTTGCACTGTGATATGCGAACCGATCTGGGGGTGTCATTAACTTTGTATTGACATTCCCAGCAGTTCGCATAGGGCAGTGTGAACTGCCTGCCAGTTGTATGCGATGTGGGAACCCGGACTGAATTTGCAGGCTTCTCGCATCGCAGAGTTGTGAACCGAGCCCTAGTGGTGGACATCGTTCGTTTGGGCCAGCTTGTAAATTGTGTAAAAAAAACTGGAGTTCTTCTTTAAATCTACCTTTTGTAATATATTTGTTTCCATTAATGTGCAGGTTGAAGAATGAAACAATCTCAGTTGGTGGTGCCAACGGAATCATGTAAGTATCCTTGCTTCCATTTCCAAATATTTCCTTTTAAAGCAAAACACTACCCAACATGGGAGATAGTAGGGCACTGCACTGTGTATTTTCTTTATGCAACTTCAATTCCAAAAACATTTTGGATATTGCATAATCTACATAAAAACAGAATGCAATAATTTGCAAGTCTCATAAATTCATATTTTATTCACAATAGAAACTAGAAATGTTTAACTGGTTCAATACAGGGCATTTTCACCCCCTTCCTTCCCAGACCAATTTTTAGCTTTCAGTGCTGGCGCACTTTAAATGACAATTGCGCGGTCGTGCGACGTTGTACCCAAACAAAATTGACGTCCTTTTTTTCCCACAAATAGAGCTTTCTTTTGGTGGTATTTGATCACCTCTGCGGTTTTTATTTTTTGCGCTATAAACAAAAGAAGAGCGACAATTTTGAAAAAAACACAATATTTTTGCTATAATAAATATCCCAATTTTTTTTAAAGAAAAACAAATTTTTTCCTCAGTTTTGGCCGATACGTATTCTTCTACATATTTTTGGTAAAAACATCGCAATAAGCGTATATTGATTGGTTTGCGCAAAAGTTATAGCATCTACAAAATACGGGATAGATTTATGGCATTTTAAAAAAAAAAAAGATTTATTTATTTTTTTTACTAGTAATAGCGGCGATCGCGATATTTTTTCGTGACTGCGACATTATGGCGGACACATCGGACAGTTTTGACACATTTTTGGGACCATTCACATTTATACAGCGATCAATGCTATAAAATTGCATTGATTACTGTATAAATGTGACAGGCAGGGAAGGGGTTAACCACTAGGGGGAGATGAGGGGTTAAATGTTTCCTAGGGGAGTGATTATAACTGTAGGGGGAGGGGACGCACAAGGGGAGGAGACCGATCGGTGTTCCTCTGTACTGGGAACACAGATCGGTCTCCTCTCAACTGACAGGACGTTGATCTGTGTGTTTACACACACAGATCCACGGTCCGGCCCGGTTAACGGGCAATCGCGGGTGCCCGGCGGACATCGCGGCCGCCGGGCACAGGCACCGGGTCCCGAGCAACGCGGTGGGCGTGCGCGCGCCCCCTAGACGGCCGGGTAGCCCAGGCCGTCATATGACGTCCACCCAGGATGGGAGATCCCATCTGTGGACCTCATTTTACTATGAAATTGATGGCAGCAACACATCTCAAAAAAAGTTGTGACAGGGCATCAAAAATCTGGGAAAATAAATGGCACTAACCAGGAAAAGTTGAAAGAATATTTTGCAACTACTGAGGTTAATTTGCAACAGGTCAGTAACCTGATTGGATAGAAAAAGAGCATCTTAGAGAGTCAATGGGGCTTATTTACTAAAGGCAAATCCACTTTGCACTACAAGTGCACTTGGAAGTGCAGTCGCTGTAGATCTGAGGGGGACATGCAAGAAAAATAAAAAACAGCATTTTTGCTTGTACATGATTGGATGATAAAATCAGCAGAGCTTCCCTTCATTTCAGATCTTCCCCTCAGATCTTCAGCGACTGCACTTCCAAGTGCACTTGCAGTGTACTTGTAATGCAAAGTGGATTTGCCTTCAGTAAATCAATCCCAGTGTCTCAGAAGTAAAGATGGGCAGAGGCTCATCAATCTGTCAAAAGATGCATCTAAAAATTGTCAGACAATTTCGGAATAATGTTCCCCAACATAAAATAGCAAATATATCATCTACAGTACATACAATCATCAAAAGAGTCTAAGAATCTGGAGAAATATGTGCACAAGGGACAAGGCCGATCACAATATTTGATACCCCTAATCTTCAGGCCTTCAGATGGCACTGCATTCACATCAGGCACAATTCTGTGATGGACATCATTGCATGGGCACAGGAATACTTCCAAAAATCACTGCCTGTGAACAGTTTGCCGCACCATCCAGAAATGCAGGTTAAGGCTCTATCATGTAAAGAAGAAGCCATATCTGAACATGATGGTCTTCTCTGGGCCAAAGCTCATGTAAAGATGACTCAAGAGCAGTTAGAGCAGTTAGAATCCTATATCAGGCAAAAATAGGACAACATTTCTTGTCCAAAACGCCTGCAACTGGTTGTCTCCTTTCCGAGACGTTTACAGAGTGTTGATAAAAGAAATGGGGATTCTCTACTGTGGTAAACATGACCCTGTCCCACTTTTTTTTGTGTGTGCCACCATGTCTGCCTGCGTGAGCTGTCTGCAAGGTAGGGAATTTTGTGGCGGGGGCTCACAGCATAGCGATACAGTTTAAGTTCACAAAATTTACAAAGCAGAGCAAAGACTCTACAGTAGAGTGTACTGTAGAGTCTTTTCTCTGCTTTGTAAATTTTTGCAAAAAGCTTTAATAAATATTACCCGATTCAAAAAAGAAGCAATAAGATGGAAATGGGATGGTAAAGAAAGAAGAAAATGGAAAGAAAGCTATGGTAATTGTTTTTATTATGGTCAGCAAGCTACCATATTTTTATTACTAAATGGGTCTTGATGACTGCTTCCCCCCCTTACTACTCCCCCGCCCCCCTGTTCTTTTTAACCCCCCTCCGTACCGCACGGCAGGAGATTCAGCTTTTTGTTCCCGGACGGCCAGACTGTAAGGAAGTGAGCACTCAGTGTGTGCACTTCCTGTCAGTCCGGCCGGGAACAGGAAACTGAATCTTCTGAGTCCTGTACCGCGCGGACTGCAGGAGGAAGGAAGAGGAGCTTGGCCACGCTACAGGCTGCAGCTTATAGGAAGTGGCGGCCGGTGGCGCGGCTGGGGCCCCAGGCCAGCTCGGGGCCCCAAGCAATTGCTTGTTTTGCCTGTCCTGTCGCAATGGGCCTGTACTGGATGATGCCAGGTATTAATCCTGGATTGGGTGAAGTTATTTCTAGGCGCCGGAAGCTATGGTTTCCCAGCCTCGTTCTCAGTGCGGGGGGATGGGAAGGGCCAGCTGGTGCCCCAATGGTGGCTTCTTCCAGCATCAGTTGACAAAATGCCAGACATGGAGGAGCTGATACTGGATTTTGGACTCTTCAGTGCAGGCTGCAGCTTTAAGCTGGAGGTTGCTGCACCTACCTGTTTTCATCTGTTTGTTCCTAGGTTTTCACCTAGCCTGAAATCTGTCACCTGGGGCCCCTGGTTTTTAATAATAAAGACAGAAAAATATATGAATATGATTTTTGTAATATAAAATGCTAGACGTTCCTTTTAAGATTTTTTTTTTGGTCCCTTTAAAATCCCATGGTGTTGTGGAATGCATGTTTTTGCATTCATAAGAGTTCTTAATGCTGTGTGAATTGCATTTGTACTATAGATTACGGCATCTCTCTGATGTCATATTTACAAATAAATGCCTTGCCCTGCTATTTTCAAGACCCATAATATGAACTCCTTTTATTATACTCATTTATGGAAAGTTATTGCAGCAATAGAGACTGCTCTTTAGTATATCTGTTGTGTATGCTCATTTTGTCTTGCACTATGAAAGGGAATCCTTCCCTGGCTTTCATAGTCTGTTTTAGATTTGTTTGCATATTACAACACAGTATATTTCTTTTCCAGGAATTCCTCTAAATTATGGTTATCGGGGTGCTCTTTCCTAAGACAGAAATGATAAATCTGGGGTAACACCATGGAAAAGGCAGTAAATTCATCAGAAACCTCACCTTCTAAATCATCTCAGGTTTCAAGTAGGAAAGAGACTGAATCAACCAAAGATGCAGACTCCAGTAAATCGCAAAAGGGAAAAAGAGTTGGTTTCGTATTGGTGCACGCAGGTAGGGTAGAAGATGTATTAACATTTCCTAATATCATCTGTTTATTTTTATTTTAGGCATTTTAAAAAAAAAGTGTTTATTTTTTTGGAGTAGAGAAGAATTAAAGACCCCTTTTTTATTTGCCCCTGCTTGGGGAGATTCGTCACTGTCAGCGAGAGAGAAAGTGATGGGATATCTGAAATTTGAAAGTTGTTGCCATAGATGGAGAGGATATCTTCCAACGGACTCACCTTTTTTGGAAACGACTGAGAGGAGCATTCCCCTTCACTTTGAGATTTCCTCTCACTTCCTTTTTGGGTGTCTGGCACAGGAATTGAAGCAAAAAATCTCTCCAGTGGGGCACATGCAGCAAAAAATAAACTCACCTGGGGTATTAGCCCTTCTCTATTCTCTCTAAAGCTGAAAAATGATGATTTGGGTATGCATACACTTTAAAGTAAGATGTGCAGTTATGTTATGTATGCAGATATGTATATATATATTTGCTTTGCAGAATCTAGATTGAGCCCCAGTCACACTGATCGTGACATTGAAATCCTGCTACTTCATTTGAAGCAGCACGATTTCAAAGTAGCATTTTAGTGCTACTTCAGGTGCGACTTGGAAGACATCTCTGCGCCCTCATGCACAGATGTTTATGCAAGTCGAAGCTGAACTTTCAAAAAGTAGTGCAAGAACTACATTCAGAATTGATGCACCAATTTCACTGCTTTCAATGCGGAAATTAAGGTGTGACTTTTCACGCGATTTAAAACTGTCAAATCACATGGCAAGTCGCATCGGTGTGACCAGAGGCTAAAGGCCTATTTAGACATAAATTGAACCTGAGGAGTGTTTTGTAATGGTGATATAAATGATACAATTCTAACCTATTAGTTTTTTCTGCATTTAAAATTATTCTTCATGCTACAGTTTCCAGCAAATGCTTCTTTCATATGGGTGAAAAAAAAAATGTGAAAAAAAGCACTACTAGACCTTATAAAACTTTTATCGGTCATCGGTCCCCCTGGGGTTTTCTTCTTGCATTTTTCAGGCAGCATAGTGCCTCTGGGCAGATCCCCTGTATGTCAGTTGCAGTGCTGGTTTTTAAAAAACTTAAGCCTGCTGTAGTGGGGGGGGGGGGGGGGCGGCTTGGGCTATTGGCTCTGTAGTAGAAATGATTCAGGGGGCCTGAACACTTCTACATTGTGAGTGACACCACCAATAAAAGTGAGAGAAATAATTCTAAGGCCCTCCGACACTGTTAACTCTAAATGAATGAACTGTACCATTGTTCTCCACCATTTCACAGGTGTGTGTAATTTTTAAGTTTGGTATATTTGTTATTGATTTACATGACCCAATCTCGCATTGTCTTCTTTAACCACTTGCCGACTGCCGCACGATGATATTTGTCGACAGAATGGCACGGGCAGGCATATGGGCGTACCTGTACCTGTGACGGGGCCACAGGCGATACATATAGTTTTATGGTTTATGAGAGAAGAGATAGTCACATAGAGCCGGAGAACTGCCCAGATTACATAGGGAGCGCTGGCAAGATTGTGTGGGACTTGGTGTCACCCTTATTCGGAAAGGGGTACCATTTGTATGTGGACAATAATTACACAAGTGTGCCACTTTTTAGTCACTTGTTTGATCATCGCATGTGGCACCATGTGACCTAATAGCCGGGGCTTACCCCAGCAGCTTGTAGATTCCCGTCTTAGGCTGGGGGAGAGAGCCTGCTTCAAGTGTAATAATTTGCTCACTGTGAAGTGGAGTGATAAAAAGAATGCTTTCGTTCTGTCCTCCCTTCACGCAGACACGGCGGTCCAAATTCCTACGGTGACTGCTGTAGTGGAGAAACCCCTCTGTGTCCACTAATATAACCAAAATATAGGAGGGGCGGATCTCAACGACCAGTTGTTGGCGCCGTACCTAATTGCCCGTAAGTCCAGACGCTGGTACAAAAAAGTGTCTGTATACTTATTTCAGTTGGCTTTGCTGAACGCTCAGAGATTTACAGAGCTATACAGAGCTTCTTGACGGACTGGATCCTTCCTTAGGGCCAGTTCACACCACATGCAGTCCAGTGCGTTTTTTTCTGCATCAAAAACGCATAGAAAGTACGTTATATGCTTTTCAACGGCATAGTTCACACCAGTGCTTGGAGTTCCAGTGCGTTCCAGTTGCAGAAAAAAAAGTAGAACATGCTGCATTTTTTCTGCACTGGACTGTACTGGAACGCTGTAAAACGCACTGGAACGCACCTAAATGCACCAAAAACGCACTGCAACACACTTGTCCTTTTTTAAGGTTAAAAAAAAAAGAGGGGGGAAAAAAATTACTGGACTGCATCAAAAATGCATTAGAACGCATCAAAAAGTACATGCAGAAAAGCACCTGGAACGCATCCGGATTGCGTTTCTATGGGGTGAACTGGCCCTAAAATTGCAGGAAGAGATAGTCAGAGCCCTTCTGTTTCCAGACGGTGGTTCACCTCACCTTCCCAATCCAAATGCAGTAAGCCGGCTGCATGAGAGGCATTTTCCGTATGTCCTCCCTAGTACCCCTACCCAACGATCACCCCAAAGAAAATGTCATGTCTGTAGAAAGTTCGGATATAGGCGTGAAACCCGCGATTTTTGTCTTTCCTGTTCTGACAATCCTGGTCTTTGCATTGGTGAATGTTTTGAACGCTACCATACACTAGTGGAGTTTCAGCGTAGGGTACAGCATTGCACAGACTAGGCACACATTCACAGGGTCTCCCAAGATGCCATCGCATTTTGAGAGACCCGAACCTGGAACCGAAGCGTTACAGTTACAAAAAAAAGTGTAATGCCGCGTACACACGAGCTGAATTCTCGTTGGACTGAATTCCGAAGGACTTTTTGATTAAGTTTCAACGGAGTTCCAATGAAACGGACTTGCCTACACACGATCACGCCAAAGTCCGATTGTTTCGAACGTGATGACGTACGACCGGACTAGAATAAGGAAGTTCATAGACAGTAGCCAATCGCTGCCCTTGCATCATTTTTGGTCCGTCGGACTAGCATACAGATGAATGGATTTTTCTATAGGAATCGAGTCCGTCGGAAAGATTTAAAACTTGTTCTATTTCTAAGGTCCATCAGATTTTTAGACAGAAAAGGTCCAATGAAGCCCACACACGATCGAATTGTCCGATGGATTCGTTCCGTCGGACCTTTGATTCCGAAATGTCCAGTCGTGTGTACGTGGCAAAAAAAAAAAAAAAGTTAAAAAAAAAAAAAAAACACAAAAAAAATATAATATAAAAAAAACAAAAATAGTTTGTCGTTTTATTGTTCTCTCTCTATTCTCTCTCTCTTGTTCTGCTCTTTTTTACTGTATTCTTTTCTGCAATGTTTTATTGTTAGCCATTTTTTTGTTTTCAGGTACACAATTCAGCTGCAGCGCGGATTTATTTATCTTGACAGCAACAGCGTTTGCTCCCACGATACATAAAGCTGTGACTCCAGCGCTGTAGGAGGTGATTTAAACAACCACAGTTAAAAACAAAACGGTGCATGTATGCCCATCATTAGAAGTGGGTGGATGAAGGGAGGTATTCTAATGGTGGGCATACCCACCGATCTCTTTTTTTCGTTCAGCCCACGGGCTGCATGAAAAAAAAGATTACAATATATGCCCAACAAGGACCAGCAACGTACTGGTATGTTGCTGGACTTTGAGTGGTTATACCAGAATGAGGTCCTGCGGGTTTAGGTATCATCTTGGTATCATTCTTTTCAGCCAGCAGTCGGCTTTCATGAAAAAGCATTCCTAGCGTAGCATTTTATCACACTGAACTTGGTGTGGTCAGATGCTTTGAGGGCAGAGGAGAGATCTAGGGTCTAATAGACCCCAATTTTTTCAAAAAAAGAGTACCTGTCACTACCTATTGCTATCATAGGGGATATTCACATTCCCTGAGAATAAAAATGATTAAAAAAAAAAATGAAAGTAACAGTTTAAAAATAAAATAAAAAAGCAAAATAAATAATTAAAAAAAAAAAAAAAAAAAAAAAAAAAAGCACCCCTGTCTCCCCCTGCTCTCGCGCAAAGGCGAACGCAAGCGTCGGTCTGGTGTCATATGTAAACAGCAATTGCACCATGCATGTGAGGTATCACCGCAAAGGTCAGATCAAGGACAGTAATTTTAGCATTAGACCTCCTTTGTAAATCTAAAGTGGTAACCTGTAAGGGCTTTTAAAAAACATGTATGTAGTTTTTTGGCCGCTGCACGTTTTGTGCGCAATCTTAAAGCATGTCATGTTTGGTATCCATGTACTGGGCCTAAGATCATCTTTTTTTATTTCATCAAACATTTGGGCAATATAGTGTGTTTTAGTGCACTAGTGCAATACTGTGTGAAAAAAAAAATGAAACACCCACCATTTTAATCTGTAGGGCCTTTGCTTTAAAAAAAATATATAATGTTTGGGGGTTCAAAGTAATTTTCTTGCAAAAAAAAAATATTTTCATATAAACAAAAAGTGTCAGAAAGGGCTTTGTCTTCAAGTGGTTAGAAGAGTGGGTGATTTGTGACATAAGCTTCTAAATGTTGTGCACAAAATGCCAGGAGAGTTTAACCCCCCCCCAAATGACCCCATTTTGGAAAGTAGACACCCCAAGCTATTTGCTGAGAGGCATGTCGAGTCCATGGAATTTTTTATATTTTGACACAAGTTGCGGGAAAAAGACAATTTTTTTTTTTTTTTTTGCACAAAGTTGTCACTAAATGATATATTGCTCAAACATGCCATGGAAATATGTGAAATTACACCCCAAAATACATTCTGCTGCTTCTCCTGAGTACGGGGATACCACATCTGTGAGACTATTTGGGAGCCTAGCTGCATACGGGACCCCAAAAACCAAGCACCGCCTTCAGGGTTTCTAAGGGTGTAAATTTTTGATTTCACTACTCACTGCCTATAACAGTCTCGGAGGCCATGGAATGCCCAGATGGCACAAAACCCCAATGACCCTATTTTGGAAATACATTTTTCTTTTCTTTCTTCATTTTCAAAAACAAGAGCTGCAAAATACTCACCATGCCTCTCACAAATAGCTTGGGGTGTCTACTTTCCAAAATGGGGTCATTTGGGGGGGTTTGTGCCATCTTGCCATTTTAAGGCCTTCACAACTGTGATAGGTAGTGAGGAGTAAAATCAAAATTTTACGTCCTTAGAAAGCCTGAAGGTGGTGCTTGGTTTTCGGGGCCCCATACGCGGCTAGGCTCCCAAATAGTCTCACAGATGTGGTATCCCCATACTCAGAAGAAGCAGCAAAATGTATTTTGGGGTGCAATTCCACATAGAACCATGGCCTGTGTGAGCAATATATCATTTAGTGACAACTTTTTGGATTTTTTTTTTTGTTGTCTTTATTCAATTACTTGGGACAAAAAAAATAAATATTCAATGGGCTCAACATGCCTCTCAGCAATTTCCTTGGGGTGTCTACTTTCCAAAATGGGGTCATTTTGGGGGGGGGGGGGGGGGTTGTACTGCCATTTTAGCACCTCAAGAGATGAGATAGGCGGTCATAAAAACTACCAATAAATATACGCTTATTGACATTTTTTTTTACCAAAGACATGTGGCTGAATACATTTTGGCCTAAATGTATGACTAAAATTGAGTTTATTGGATTTTTCTTATAACAAAAAGTAGAAAATATCATTTTTTTTCAAAATTTTCGGTCTTTTTCCGTTTATATCGCAAAAAGTGAAAATAGCAGAGGCAATCAAATACCATCAAAAGAAAGCTCTATTTGTGGGAAAAAAGGACGCAAATTTTGTTTGGGTACAGCATTGCATGACCGCGCAATTAGCAGTTAAAGCGACGCAGTGCCAAATTGTAAAAAGTCCTCTGGTCTTTAGGCAGCCAAATGGTCCGGGGCTTAAGTGGTTAATTTTACCCAAAAATTGGGTATTATATTAAGCCTGTGTACAAAATAATTTTCTGAGTGTTTCCTTTTTTTTTACAGAAAATATATGATGAACCGTGGTGCTTAACATTGTGTGACATAAAAAATTACAACTGCTACCGTTTTATTGCATAGAGGGCCTCTGCTTTCAGGAAAATAATGCTTTGGCAGTTTTAGGTAATCTTCAGGCCTAAAATGTTAATTTTAAACCTTTAGTTTTAGGTATTCAATTTTTTTCATAGTTGCTTTGTTCCATCCTGAACCAGTGTAAGAATTCATGTGGCATACCTGTGAGATCTCTGTGGAAGCTGGAAATCGCTGTAGTAGGTGCTGCAATTACAGTGATTTCTGCGTTCTTCTGGGTCCTATAGTAATTAGCTGCCCTGCTGTATAGTGAACATAGGTGGTTGCTTGCTTGGTATGGGCACCATTTACAGAATGCAAGGCGTTCTCTGACTGGACTTGGTGGGCATTTTGATGTTATTGCCCTGCCTCTTCACCTTATGGGACCTGGAAGATTGTGACAGTCACTTTAGTAGTGGCTCCTAATGCAGTGATTTGCAGCTTTCACAGGGATCCCACAGGTATGGCACAAGTATACACACATTGGTCCGCTGGACTGTAACCATGCAATAAAACGCTCTCCTAAAACATAACCTCTGAAAATAGCAATATAAAATACAGCTGAATGTAATTTTCTGTTTTTTTATTTTTTTTTTATTTATAACGGTAAGGAATATACATTTTATGATACTGGGACTTTAACATGTATATTTGTTTAGGTGCTGGCTATCATTCAGAATCAAAAGCGAAGGAATACAAGCATGTCTGTAAACGCGCATGTAAAAAGGTATGACTTTTTTTCTCCCTAATATATGCAAGAAACTCCCCTTCCCTCACCTAGGCCTCATTCACACTGACACTGATAAACATAAATTTATATGTGTTTAGAGGACATTTCTAAATGCTTTTGTACATTGTGAATGGTACCATAGAAAAATCACATTCACCTGCATTTAGGTGCTGTCAGTTTAGTTGCATTTAGAATTCTGTGCGTCCAGGATCCAATCAGACACTTTAAAATGCAGCTAAATCCATGTAATCTGTTTTAAAGTAGGAACATCTTATCACAGGTAAAAGTGATCTGGGAGGCATAAAACCCTTTTGCACACAGGGATTTTGACGATCAGTCTGTCCTTCCTGACATTTTAGTGTGCCCAGGAGGGACAGGTCCAGGTCCAACATCCAGCCCCATTATTACTATTAAAGTCTATAGCAGGCTGTGACTGGACGGGGTTAAACGCTGTACTGAGTGGTATCGGCAGAAGACCTCCGTTCTGGACTTTCATCCCTGAATGCACAGAGCCATACATGCGAGTACCACTTGATACAGAATTCAGCCCCATCCAACTACAGCCTGCAAGGGCTGGACGCTGCACCTGTCCCTCCCGGGCTCAATAAAACATCAGGTATGACAGAGTGATACCTGTGTTGAAAGGGGCCTTACTGTTATTTTTTCTTCCCAGGTGACTTCTGCTGCTATTTTAGGAAAGCTACATGCAGGATTAAATGAGGCTCTACCTTGCCCTAAGTAGGTAAACTGACAGGGGAAGCAGTGCAGAGGAAACCGGCTTAAATGTGTTTCTGGACATTTTTGGGAGCAGCTATTTATTGTTTGGTGTTAAATTGGTCAAGAGTATTGCATTGCTGTTAAAAATAAACGTAAAAAAAAAAGGCTTTGGTCTTTACTTTTTTTTTTCTATTTAAAATAGATTAAAATAGACAGATCTACATTACCGTATATACTCGAGCATAAGTCGAGATTTTCAGCCCTTTTTTTTGGGCTGAAATTGCCCCAGTCGACTTATACTCGAGTCACCGCCGTCTGCCTACATAATCAGTGTGTCATGGAGACAGACGGTGGCCAGCTTGTGATATTACCATTCGGCGGCCATTCCACTGTTCAAAAGCCGCGCCTCCTCCTCATCTGTGATAGGCAGAAAACTCCATTACTCCATTTCCCAGCAGTCAGTGTACAGCCTATCGCGGACATTCTCTCATCTTCGTCCGTGGTATGAGGATGAGAGAATGTCCGTGATAGGCTGACCACTGACTGCTGAGAAATGGAGTGTTCTGCCAATCACAGACGAGGAGGAGGCGCGGCTTTTGAACAGTAGAATGGCCGCCGAATGGCATTATCACACGCTGATCGGTGCAGAGCGGCACACGGAGGATGGAGATCGCCACACGGAGGCATGCACTGGACACAGGTAGGATGCACGCATACACAGGGACACATGCACACATACACATGGACACATGCACACATAGGCACATGCACATGCACACATGCACAGGACACATGCACAGGACAAAGGGACACATGCACAGGACACAGGGACACATGCACAGGACACAGGGACACATGCACACATACACAGGGACACATGCACAGGACACAGGGACACATGCACACATACACAGGGGCACATGCACACATACACAGGGGCACATGCACACATACACAGGGACACATGCACACATACACAGGGACACATGCACACATACACAGGGACACATGCACAGGACACAGGGAGGCATCCAGCTGCAGATGGGCATTGTTGACCCTCTTTTCCACTTACAGTAGCTGCTGCATTTCTCACCCTCGACTTATACTTCGGGCAATACATTTTTCCCAGTTTTTCGTGGTAAATTAGGGGCCTCGACTTATACTCGGATCGACCTATACTCGAGTATATACGGTATATAAGGAACATGTACTAAAGCTGTAATGAAACCCAAGTTGTTTCTTTCTTTTCTTTGTTTTATTCAAATAGAAGTATTGAAAAGTGTATTTGGTTTCTTTTTTAACCTGTCTGGTCTGTAAACTGACATAAGAAATGCCTGTGCTGTTTTAACCAAATTTGCTTTTTTTTTTTCTTAGCAAATGTTTAAGACATTTCCACCTTGCCATTTTCTAGCCAGCCCATTAACATGAAAGGCAGGATTGCATTGGTTGCTACAGCGCTAGCTGTTTGTTCTCAGTGTTAGAAACTTTCTGCCCTTTTACATGACTGTAGGTTGTTAACAGGTTCCGAGAAAGGTTAAAGAGTTCAGTTCAACCAATCTTGGTGGTCCAAATGTTTTTTATTTGTAGCAATAGACTATATTTTTGTTTCTGCTGTTTTCCCCTTTTTTTTGGCTTTCGTACATGGCAGCAAAGGAAATAAGGTTGTCGTGTGTAAAAAAGAATGCATATTTTTTTTTTTTTTCCGTACGTGTGTGTAATTCACTTAGTCTTTGTAATTCAAATTTCGCACACTTGCCAACATATGACACACTAGAAAAGTATGTGGTTCCTTCTCAGAAAGGAATTAGGCATCCATTGCGGTGGCCAGATTAAGAGAGCCACATTCTTTGTCTCTTCATTACATAAATTGTGTTTTCATTAGTCTGTGCTGCCTAACTTGGCTCAGCAGAAATAATCATCTCTAGACTGGTACTGAATACCTAAGCCACATGGCAGAAAATGCCATTTCGGGGTAAATTACTGAGTCTGCTGGATTGGGGAAGAATTGGGATGTTCGCCTTGTTTCTGGAGGCAATGTGTATGGCAAATAAGGAGACAGATATGGCAGGGGGGGGGCTGTCATTACAAATGTGCAAGGGGGCTGTTTTACGTGCCATGTTTTTACTGTAGCCACATCATTATTAAATCGGAACTTCACCTTGTTTACATATCACGCCCCCCCCTCCACTGGCACAGTGAGTACCTGGTTTTGACTGCGGTAAATTATATAATTTTATATTTGGCTACCTTAAGAAAATGTATAAGCAGAATACACTCACTGGCCTCTTTATTAGATACCCTATTCAATTGCTTGGTCACACAAATTTATAATTGGCCAATCACTTGGCAGCAACTCAGTGCATTTTAGGCATCTAGACGTGGTGAAGACGACTCACTGAAGTTCAAACCGAGCATCAGAATGGGGAATAAAGGGGATTTAAGTGACTTTGAACGTGGCATGCTTGTTGGTGCCAGACAGGCTGGTCTGAGTATTTCAAAAACTGCTGATCTACCTGGATTTTCACAAACGACCATCTCTAGGGTTTACAGAGATGGTGGGAAAAAGAGAAAATATCCACTGGGTGGCAGTTGTGTGGAGGGAAATGCCTTGTTGATGTCAGAGGAGAATGGATAGACTGGTTTGAAATGATAGAAAGGCAACAGTAACCCAAATCACTTGTTACAACCAAGGTATGCAGAATACCATCTCTGAAAGCATAACACATCAAATCTTGAAGCAGATGGGCTACAGCAGCAGAAGACCACAACGGGTGCCAATCCTGTCAGTTAAGAACAGGAAACTGAGGCTACAATTTGCACAGGTTCACCAGAATTGGACAATAGAAGGAAAAATGTTGCCTGGTCTGATGAGTCTCGACTTCAGCTGTGACATTCAGATGGTAGGGTCAGAATTTGGTGTAAACAACATGAAAGCATGGATCCATCCTGCCTTGCATCAACGGTTCAGGCTGGTGGTGGTGGTGTAATGGTGTGGGGGATATTTTCTTGGCACAGTTTGGTCCCCTTAGTACCAATTGGGCATTGTTTGTTTAAACACCACGGCCTACCTGAGTATTGTTGCTGACCATGTCCATCCCTTTATGACTATAATGTCCCCATCTTCTGATGTCTACTTCCAGCAGCATAATGCACCATGTCACAAAGCTCAAATCATCTCACACTGTTTTCTTGAACATGACAATGAGGTCACTGTACTCCAATGGCCTCCACAGTCACCAGATCTCAATCCAATAGAGCACCAGTATGCGGTGGAACGGGAGATTCGCATTATGGATGTGCAGCCAACAAATCTGCAGCAACTGTGTGATGCTATCATGTCAATATGGACCAAAATCTCTGAGGAATGTTTCCAACACCTTGTTGAATCCATGCCATAAAGAATAAGGTAGTTCTGAAGGCAAAAGGGGGTCCAACCCAGTACTAGCAAGTGGCCTAATAAAGTGGCCGGTGAGTGTATGTCTGTGAAGGGAAATGGAAACAGAAAGAAGTGAGACATGGAAGTGGGTAATGGACACCATAGGAAAAAGGGGGAGGTAATCTCCCATCCCCGGGACCACAGAACCCTGTATGACTACAAAAGGATTTGAGAGCCAGAGATGTAATGCTCTCTGATCAGGTTGGTGGCCTTGTAGGAAGGGGAGGGGAGAGATACTTTGAAGAGAAATCCTGCATTTGGTAGGTGAAGGTGATGCAGGATTTAATCCAGTGTCCCACTCAAATTTCAAGGCTCTATTTTAGTTGAAATTTGTCCCTAAACTTACAGCAACAATTAATTGTTTGAGTGCCATCTGTGAAGTTATCTTTTAACACGTGTGTTTTTTAAATTTAAAATTTTTTTTTTATATATACAAAAAATAATTCTTATTAACTATTTATGCAGGCAATTGAAAAGTTACAAGCCGGTGATCTTGCGACAGATGCTGTCACAGCAGCTCTCGTGGAGTTGGAGGTATGTGTGAACATAAAACAACTGTTGCTGCAAAACTGTGTATAAAAGTGCTTAAAGCGGAGTTCCATCCAGAAATGGAACTTCCGCTGAATAGATTCCCCCCCCTCCGGTGCCACATTTCGCACCTTTCAGGGGGGAGGAGAGAGCGGATACCCGTCAAATCCAGGTATCTGCTCCCACTATCCAATGTCCGGCCCCTCCTTCCCCGCTGCCTTCTGGGAGAGGCGCAGGGACCATTCAGAATGTGCAGCGCGACTCTCATGCACAGTAGGAAACCAGGCTGTGAAGCCGCAAGGCTTCATTTTCTGTTTCCCTTAGTAGGGTTGCCTGCACCCGGAGCCGAGGGACGGGTCGGCTTCGGGTGCCGACATTCCAGGCTCCCCGAACAGGTGAGTGTCCTTATATTAAAAGTCAGTAGCTACAGTATTTGTAGCTGCTCGCTTTTTTCAAATTTTTTTTTATATGCGAAACTCTGCTTTAAAGTGGTTGTAAATCCTTACATATACAGCGTAAAGTGACTGGCCTCTGGAGATGAAACAAATCCTGCTGCATAAGTTGTACCTTTTTATCTGCAGCCTTCTCTTCTTTACAGCCGTTGAAAGTCCAGAAATTTTGTACAGTTTGTCTGAGATGTTAAAAAATTGAGGCTGGGAGCCGAAGTTGCACTCTGCAGAGCTCAGTGAGGAGAGTTCTGAGAGCTGACACACTCCCTTACACACAGCACACAGGAACAGAGCTGAAGTTGTCAATTAGCTCGAGATCCCTCCCCTGCCACCTTTTTTCTCTTAGTGTCAGGAAAACTTGTTGGAAATGATTCATGCTAATAGTAGCAGAAAGAAGCAACAGACAGAAATGACATTTAGTGCTCTTTAATTAAGACAAGTAAATACTATAGAGGGATATGCTTTGTTCATATTTCATGTCTGAGATGTACAAGCACTTTAATATAGCAAAAGAGCAAACCATTCAGGATGCAAGGCTGAATGGTTTGACAGAGGTATCCATGCACTCCATGCACTCAGCTGCCCTCTACAGTTCCTTATTAACCCCTTCCCGCCGAGCATACATAGATATGCGGCCTCGGCTTTCGGGGGTTTTACTGGGATGATGCCCGCAGCTGCAGGCATCATCCCGGTACCATTTTTTTAGAGTGGGGGATCGGCTTTCCAGGGATAACAACCGTTGCGGCTGAAAGCCGCTCGATTGTACCCCGGAGTAGCGGAAGGGGTCATCCCCGCCTCCCGCCGCTCTGACCGGGGCGTCCATCCCACTGGGAGACCGGATCCGCGATCCGGTGGCTAGAGACAGACTGTCACGAAGCCGGAAACGCCCTGTCTGCGCGAGCTTGTGCAGCAAAGAAATGGCATACGGAAGTCGCGCCCGCATATGTAAACGGTGTTCAAATCACACATGTGAGGTATCCCGTGATTGTCAGAGCGGGAGTAATAATTCTAGCACTAGACCTCCTCTGTAACTCTAACCTGGTAACCGTAAAAATTTTTTAAAGTGTTGCCTATTTTTAGGTACCGTAGTTTGTCGCCATTCCACGAGTGCGTGCAATTATAGAGCGTGACATGTTTGGTATCTATTTTCTCAGCGTAACATCATCTTTCACATTATACAAAAAAATTGGGCTAGCTCTAATGTTTCGTTTTCTTTTAAATTCATGAAAGTGTCTCTTTTCCCAAAAAGTTTAAAACACCACTGCACAAATACTGTGTGACATAAAATATTGCAGCAATCGCCATATTATTCTCTAGATTCTCTGCTAAAAAAAATATAAATATATAATATATATATATATATATATATATATATATATATATATATATATATATATATATATATATATATATATATATAATGTTTGGGGGTTCTAAGTAATTTTCTAGCAAAAAAATACATATTTTAACTTGTAAACACCAAATGTCAGAAATGGGCTTAGGCGTGAAAGGGTTAAAAGAGAAGTTGAGCTTTTTTAAAAAAAATTTTTTCACAAATTGTACTTACCTAGGTGGATGCAGCATCAGTTCGATGCTACATCCGTCCCCCTGCCGGCTCTAAGGCTGAGAATCAAGCGATTAAACACCACCGATCTCTTGGTTCCCAGAGCTTTGTGAGCAGAGAGCTGGTGACTGCTGGTGTTCTGCACTCCTGTGATCCACCGGAGAAGTACAGCCAAACAAGCTTTGGCTGTACTTCTCCTTTTAATAATCCAATACTCCAATGGGATTTAGAAAGAAAGCTCAATGTAAACTTGATATTAACCACTTGCCCACTGAGCACGTATACCCCCTTCCTAACCAGGCCAATTTTCAGCTTTCATTGCTCTCACATTTTGAATGACAAATACTCGGTCATGCAACACTGTACCCAAATGAAACACTTCATAATTTTATGAAATTCTTTTTATTACAAATATATTACAAAAAATAGATTCTAAAAAATATTAGCACAAGATAAAAGCAAGAAAATTGAAGCTCTCATTGATAAATAAATATATATATAATGTATATATCATATAGGATCCCTATTACCGCTGAGTCAAAGAGGTCGATGTTTCGCTTTATGCTTCCTCAGGACCTTATTTCCTTGACTGTAACTGCTTGACATTCGCGCTATAGCCGAATGACGGCTACGGCGCGGACCTGAATTCCCGGGAGGCCGTCATATGACGGCCTCCCCTGTGCACGTGCCCTGCGCGCGCCCTGCAGGGCGCGCGTGGAGCGCGCTGTGATCACCGAATCACTGAGACTCGGGTGATCACCGATCCAAGTAAGGGGCCAGTCCCGGCCCCTTACCATGTGATCAGCTGTCAGCCAATGACAGCTGATCACATGATCAAAACAAAAGCTCTGTGATCGTTTTTTTTTTCTCCTCGCGCTGACAGTGCGAGGAGAAAAAAAAGCTGATCACCGGCTCAGCAGCAAGGGACATCGGTCCCGAAGAGGAGGAGGAAATAATGCCTCATAAGTGCCTCAATTGTGCCACAAGTACCCCCTGCCAGTGCCACCTGTTATTGCCACATCACAGTGCCCACCAGTGCCACGTATCAATGCTCATAAGTGCCACCTATCAATGCCTGCAAGTGCCACCTATCAATGCCCACCATTGCCACCTAACAATGCCCACCAGTGGTGCCAATCAGTGCCACCTAGCAGCGTACAAGATTAGTGCCCATTATTGCCACCCATCACTGCTACCTATCAGTGCCCATTGGTGCCGCCTCATCAGTGTACATCAATGAAGGAGAAAAATTACCCTTTTAAAAAATTTTATAACAAAATATAAAAAAAATAATTTTTTTTTTTTTAAATTCGCCCTTTTTAAATTTTTTTAACAAAAAATAAAAACCGCAGAGGTGATCAAATACCACCAAAAGAAAGCTCTATTTGTGGGGAAAAAATGATAAAAAATTTCATTTGGGTACAGTGTTGCATGAAAACGCAATTGTCATTCAGAGTGCGTCAGAGCTGAAAGCTGAAAATTGGTCTGGATAGGAGGGGGGTTTAAGTGCCCGGTAAGCAAAATTATGAAACACTTCATAATTTTATGAAATTCTTTTTATTACAAATATATTACAAAAAATAGATTCTAAAAAATATTAGCACAAGATAAAAGCAAGAAAATTGAAGCTCTCATTGATAAAACCACATAATGTATATATCATATAGGATCCCTATTACCACTGAGTCAAAGAGGTCGATGTTTCGCTTTATGCTTCCTCAGGACCTTATTTCCTTGACTGTAAACAGCGGGATTCTGTTTACAGAATTTCGTAAAAGTATGTAGTGTTCCCTTTGTGGCATCGGTAAAGTCTGCTCAAAATGTCCTAATCTTTTAAACAGTCTATATATGGATGTGGTACCCCCTTAGCTATTTCTTCTTTAAATATATTCACACAAATAGAGCTTTCTTTTGGTAAAATGTATTCCCAAACAGGTTTTTTTTAATTTTTTTGCGCTATAAAGGAAAAAAGACCGAAAATTTTGTAAAAAATAAAAAATGCGTTCTTCTTCGTTTCCGTTTTAAAATTTAGCAAATTAGTAATTTTTTCTTCATAACTTTTGCTCAAAATTTATACTGCTACATATTCTTGGTAAAAATGACCAAATCAGTGTATATTATTTGGTCTTTGTGAAAGTTGGAGTCTACAAGCTATGGTGCCAATCACTGAAAATTGATCACACCTGATGTACTGATGGCCTATCTCAAACACTAAGGTGTCCCGTACATTATACAATCTTCTTGTACAACTTTCCTTTAGATTTATCAAAACCATATAATAGGTCAAGCCTAAACACTTTCAATTTGTATGCAATCAGGCAGACCCCTTGCACTACAAAGTTGAAGGTAAGCTAGAAGAAAATTGTACGGCCAGCTTAACAAGCCAGGAAAGTACAAATACCCCCCAAATGACCCCTTTTTGGAAAGTAGACATTCCAAGATATTTAGTAAGAGGCATGGGGAGTTTTTTTAAGTTGTAATTTTTTCCGGCGATTCTTTGCAAAATGAAGATTTTTTTTTTCCCCACAAAATTGTCATATTAAGGGGTTATTTCTCTCCCAGAACATAATCTGGGAGGCATAATTAGTCTTTTGAACATGTCACTCTTTTTTCCACAAGTTTTTGGAAAATGTGTAAAGAAAATAAAATCTTAATAAATATCATATATTTTTTAATTTTTTTTTTTACACAAACTGGTAAATGTACAAGATATTTTTAACACATGGCATGTACATAGCAAAAATTACACCCCAAAATAAAATTCTGCCACTCCTGAGTATGGCGATACCACATGTGTGAGACTTTTGCACAGCCTGGCCACATACAGAGGCTCAACATGCAGGGAGTACTGTCAGGATGAGCACTGATGTGGCATGGATATGACACGTGTGAACACTGATGTGCACAAATGAAGCCTGGATCGTCCTCTTCTCGGGCCCCTCTTCGGCCCCTTTAAGCACACTCATCACTTGGGCTTGGTTTTCTGCGCTGATTTTGAGCTTAGTCTGGTCCTTTTTGTAGACCTAAGCCCCTCATCCACCATTCAACACTTCAATGATTCTGTTAGCTACTAAGGCTCTGCTGTTGGATTGGACCTTAGCTTTAAGTTAGAGCAGAGTACTTTTAAAGTACCCTTTTATATCAATGTGAAACAACCTAAAAGCCTTAGTGATTTGAAAAAAGAAAAGTATTGGCTACATTCTCAACTCACCTGCTTTTAATCTAATGTTCTCCATGGATATAGGTGTTTGACACATTCAACCATGTCACCTTTTACTTACTATTTCACATGTGTTATTTTAGCTAAAATTCTGCCTAACATACTGTGTAAGTTCAAAATGGCTTTAAGTGCTACTAAACTTTGGCTCTGTTCTTTGGCAGACTCTGTGCCTAGCTAAAGGTAGCAACTGACTGTTGGTCCTCTCTAAGCCTTTTTTCCCTCCCCGTCTTTCAGGACAGCCACAATGAGAGACCTTGGCTCCTCTCCTTCCTAGGAAACACTGCGACAGCCCATAAGTTTCCACTTCCCCCTGCCAGACTTCAGTTATTTGTGTTTCCTCCGGTGGGGAGACAGTGTTTTGGAAGCTGGCCAGGCAGTCAGGCAGACTGTGGCTTGTAAAGCCCTGTATGGGAGGCCAGGGTGCTCCTAGGGACGCGGTGAGGTACATACCCGACCGCACTGTTCGCCACCCCATCTTCACTAAGTGCGGGCGGAAGATCCGGGGGCCCACCATCGCATTCACAGGGCTGCAGCAGGGCGACAGCTCTGCTCTCCTTGTACACAGGTGCAGGATGCATTTGGAACTAGGCGGGCCGAGTGACGGGTGGCGTAATTTCCGGCGGAGGGCGGATGTTTCCCTTTGACCTGCGACTTCCGGTTGCGGTGCTGATAGTGGGCCGGGCGCAGTCTGGAGAGGAGTCGGGAACACGGCACAGGCAGCGTTAGACTCCACTGCAGCAACCACCAGCGCGGCCATGTCTAAAGCGGACACCCAGACAGCGCACATGGATGCTAGCCTAGAACACTCCCAGGTTTGTAACTTGTATGCAAGGGGGAAAGGTGATGTTGTTTATATTTTTCTTGCATGTATTTCAGAAAGCTGCTGAAAAATCAAAATCGTCACATACCTCTAGGAGAAAGTGCGCTTCTTGTAGGGATACCCTAGCGGAATCTTGAACAAAAGTATTATGCAAAGACTGTATAGATGCTTTAGTCAGAGAAAGGGCATCAGAGCAGGAATCGGGGTTAGTGGCTTAAGTGAAGGAACTTTCCTCCTCCTTTTCAGTCTTATACATCCTTGTTTGAATGGTTTCAGCTTCCTACTAATCCCTCACCTGCACCCCAAATTACAACTCCTCCACAAGCACAGGGCTCTGCATCTTCCCAACCGGCTGCCACGGCAGAGGGAGCTACCAGGGCCTTCAGAGAAGAGTCTAGGGAAGAGCCAGATAGTGCAACCTCTGGTTCCCAGGAGGAGTCAGAGGGAGAGGAACGGGACAGGGAGTCCAGGAAACCCTCAAGATATAGGCTTTCCCTGGAAGAGGTAGAGGACCTCTTGGGGGCAATTTATACCACCCTTGGAATTCAGGCGGACAAGAAACCCCTGACACTCCATGACCAGATGTACAGGGGCATGGGGGAACAGAAAAAGAAGGTTTTCCCAGTCCATGATGTCCTGGTATAAACAGTAAAGAAGGAGTGGCAGGATCCTGAACGGACCCCTTTTTCTCTAGATCTTTGAAAAGAAGGTTCCCATTTTCAGAAGATCCATCGTCCATTTGGAATAAAAACCCCAAAATGGACACTGCCTTATCCCAGGTCTCCATACGTACAGATCTGGCTTTTGAGGAAAAGGGAGCTCTAGCAGATACTATGGATAAGAGAATGGATTCCCTTCTAAAGAAAACCTGGGAATCAACTATAGGAAATCTGAAACCAGAAATGGCTGTCACAGTGGTGGCTCGTAACTTGGAGCATTGGCTTTCCCAAATTCAGGCTCATGTTGAAGTGGGAACCGCCAAGGAAACTATATTGTCATTTTTTCCTACTATTTGCGAGGAGTGGCATTTATAGTGGATGCTCAGCAGAGTCTGTCCGCGTGTCTGCCAGAACTGCAGCTCTAGCCAACTCGGCCAGAAGAGCCCTCTGGCTAAAAATAGGGCCGGGCGATAGTGCCACTAAAGTTAAACTATGCAAGATTCCATTGATGGGAGATTTCCTTTTCGGCCCTGGTCTAGAAGCTGTGCTAGACTGCACAGCGGACAAAAAGAAATCCTTCCCGGTTAAGCGCAAACCCCCAGTTCAGACAAAGAAAGGGTTTTGTCCACAGAAATGAAGGGGGGCCCACAAGCCTGAGGGGGAAAAGAAAACTTGGGGTCAAAGGGTAAAGGGCAGAGGAGGCGTGATTTTTCATCCTCCTGAACAGCCCCAAAAAAGCCAATGATGTTCCAAACACGGTGGGAGGAAGACTGGGGGCCTTCCTCCCACAGTGGGAGGCGTTCTCCTCCAGTCAATTTATCTTGGGGATCGTAAGGCAGGGTACCGCCTGGAATTTACAAAACCACCCCCACGAAGACTCCTCGTCACACACCTTCTCAGGAGTGCAGAGAAGGCAGAGGACCTACTGGGGGCGTTAAAAGAATTGAAGGAACAAAACGTAATATGCAGCGTTTCAAAGGGGGAGGAAGGTGGGGGTTTTTACTCACACATATATGTTGTGCAAAAACCCTCAGGAAAATGCAGACTGATACTGAACCTAAAACCTCTAAACCAGTCTGTATCCTACAAGAAGTTCCGTATATAATCGATTTTTACGGTCAGAGCCTTGCTACCCCAGAATTGCTACATGGAGTCGATAGATTTCAAGGACGCCTACCTCCACGTCCCTATCGCAGAAGCTTTCCAGAAGTTTCTCCGTCTAGCGATTAAACCTAGGAGAAACAATCCATCTACAGTTTCAAGCGCTTCCATTTGGCCTATCCTCGTTACCCCGAATCTTCACGAAGGTCATGGCAGAAGCCAAGGCTTTTCTGCGACTCAAAGGAGTCTCAATAATAGCATATCTGGATGACCTGCTCCTCTTCTCAGCATCGCCAGAACAGTTGACTAGAAATTTTGAACTGACGAAAGAAAACCTGACAGGTCTGGGGTGGCTGCTGAACCTGGAAAAATCCAGCTTGATTCCATCTCAGTGCATTACCTACCTAGGATACCTGCTAGACTCTACTCAGTTGAGGGTTTTTCTCCCAGCAGAAAAATTACAGAAATTGGACAAGGCAGTGGCCTTTCTCCAAAGCAACCATCAGGTCTGTATAAGGGCAGCAATGTCAACTCTGGGTCTACTAACGTCAACCATCCCAGCAGTTCAGTGGGTAGCTCTACACTTTCGAATCCCCTCTAATCCTTTGTCCTGAAAACATGGGACACAGCCAGGAGTCATTAGACACCTTAGTATACATTCCACCTCAGGTAAAAAGATCCCTCTGGTGGTGGAGGAAAATTGTGTACTTGTCACAGGGTCGTCTGTGGCTCATCCCGGTCTCCAGGGTGGTTACCATGGATGCAATCGGCAAAGGCTGGGGCGCACACTTAGGAACCCTACTGGCACAGGGCACCTGGAGGGACGAGGAGCTCAAAAGGTCAACCAATTGGAAGGAACTGAAAGCTGTCAGATTGGCACTAAGGTCCTTTAGGAAGGAACTACAAGGCCACCACATTCAAGTGCACTCAGACAACCCCTCAGTGGTTGCATATGTAAACAAGTAAGGCGGCACCAAGGAGTGGAATCCTGTTGACCCTAGCAACAGAAGTCCTGAGTTGGCCTGAGATCAATGCACTCTCCCTATCGGCGGGTTTTTCTAAAAGGGGAAAAGAATGTGGTGACAGACTTTCTCAGCAGAAAGCAGCTGAGAGAGGGCGATTGGGTCCTGAACCAGGAAGTTTTCAATCTCATATCCAAAAGATAGGGTCCCCCCGGAGGCGGATCTCTTTGAATCAAGGGACAACGCAAAAACCCTGTTTCTTCTCCTTTAAACAGGTGGGAAGACGTACTAGGGGTGGATGCGCTAACACAGAGCTGGCGTTTCAAAAAATGCTATGCATTCCCGCCACCGGTCTTGCTACCGGCAGTACTGAGAAAATTTCAAACAGAGAACACCTCTCTGATCTTGGTGGCACCACATTGGCCCAGAAGGTCCTGGTTCTCGGTTCTCAAACAGTTAGCAGTAGAACCTCCATTGTTACTACCACTCCGAGAGGATGTCCTTTCACAAGGCCCGGTTCTTTGTCCCCAGGTACATCGATGGAACTTAGCAGCCTGGCTACTGAGGAAGGGTTAATAAAAAACCAAGGGTTTTTCAGAAAGGCTGATATCCACTCTCCTCAATAGCAGAAAGGAGACGCGCTGGATCTACAAAAAGGTCTGGGTATGCTTTAACGAATGGTGCGCATTAAACTCCTTCGAGGTGCAGAACCCCATAGCAGTTTTGGAGTTTTTGCAGTGCGGGGCAGATAAAGGGTAAGCCATGAGTACCCTAAAGAGCCAGGTATCAGCACTTAGTGCATATTTAGAAAGACCTCTGGCCACCAACCCTTGGGTGGTCAGATTTTTCAGAGCACTAGCAAGGCAGAGACCTGTGCAAGGCCCACCCTTCCCTAAGTGGGACCTATTTTTGGTCTTACAGGCCCTAATGGCGCCACCATTTGAACCTTTAGAAAATTGTTCACTAAAGTATCTTCCTTTCAAGACAATATTTTTTTTGCAGTGGCAACTGCTAGGGGGGTCAGCGAAATAGAAGCTTTATCAGTCAGACCCCCTTTTTGTGTTTTCTCGGATCGAGTTGTTTTCAAAACGGATCCGGCATTCTTTATTTGGAAAAAAAAAAATCGTACATCATGGGACACAGAGCCTTAAGTAATTACTTAATGGGTTATAGGCTACCTTCAGGTATTGACACTGGTAAACCCAATCAAGGAAGTTTACTTCCTATATAACCCCTCCTTCTTCCAGGAGCACATCAGTTTTTTTGCCAGTGTCTATAGGTGATGGTCACGAGTGAAGATGTGCTCTGAGGAGCTCCAGGAAGGATCCATGCTGGATTTAAATAGCCTCCATACACCAAATCCATCCAAAGTGCCATTAAGGCCTAAAGGGATGGTACCTGGGACCTCGTATCCGAAGCACAAGGTTTTGTCTGTAACACCCCTCTTTGAATGGCTCCACCCCGGGAACCCAGGGCTTAGGGCTTGTTACATTACCTAAACTCCTGTTGGGGTGCTCTTTACAGGTCCAAGGCAGTTGGAACCTCGTTTTAGGGACCCAGTCGTTGAAGGTTTGCTAGGCAGCCCGCCGTGATGGGTAAAGGTTGGATTGTTTGTTAATTCAGCAAATCCTGCGGCTAGGATAAGGTAAGAGAGGAAACTTCTATGTATTTCTCCCATTAGGGAAAAAATGTTGTTATGCCTTAATTCTCCACTAGCGGGAGTCTATGAACATACCTTACTCTGTTGTCTTCACTGTAAGCTCAGTCCGTGTCTGGTTGCAGCAGTGTGTAGAGGGAGACTTTGCAGGGTAAAAGAAATCTGCAAAAAGGTTTTCTTCTCCCCCCTGATGGGACCAGAGGGTTAGGGGGACGGAAGCGCTGTACCCCGCTAATACCGCTAATTGTTTTTACTGTGGCTGATTTCACGGTTTGTGCCTGCTGCTGGATGGGTCCCTGCTCCCACCCCCCCTTGTGTTGGGTCGGCGGATCCATAAGCACGGGAACATTTAAAAGTAAAAAGTGGCAGAATTTTTTCTCGGAGGGGGCGGGGCCTAAGCAAGATGTCGTGAATGTCCACGAGGACACACGACAGGCTACAAACATATACAACACAGTTGCACACAGGAACACAAGAGCTGTGGGACATGTGAGGGTTGCAAACTGGCATTTCTGATACAGGAACTACACCTTTTTCCCAGCATTAGGCTGAATTTTATAGCGGCTTTAAATGTCATGACTATTTTCAGCGATTAAGTGCAATTTGTATAGTGCCTCTGTTTTTGTACTTAGGTCTATGCCTACCAAAAAAGACACCACAATAAAGGCTTCACCCCCAGGCGCTAGGATCCCGAGTTGCATTTCTATGCTGTCATCCTCGCCTGAATTATTTATGGCAAGCCAGGGTGAGCCATTGAAAAAAATTGATGGTACAACTGCTTCTCACATCTCGGCCCCTGTATACGTGACTGAAGATGTCCTTTCCTCCACCCTGCAGGGTCTGGAAGAAAGATTAGCGGCTTTAATTGCATTCAGATGCATAGGAAGCGTGCTAGATCCCCCCCCCCCTACTTCAGAACCTTTGCAAGGGGAACAGTGAGCACAGGATGAGGCGTTATCCTCAGTCGATCAGGAGGAAAAACGAACTGATGATGATTCGTAGGAAACAACGGTATCTGAGCCTTTTTCAGCCGCTCAAATCTGAGAAATTGCTGATAAAATCTCTTACAGAGATCATTCTTCTACTTTCATGCTACCCTTAACGGAGTCTCCTGAAAGTTCGGTTACTTCCTTGGGTTCCTTTAAAACCCTCTCAAACCTTTGCATGAGTTTCCTGCACATGCATTACCAGAACAGCTTATTTTTGCTGAATGGGATCACCTGGATAAGCATTTTCTCCCTCCTAAGAAAATTGCAATTCTCTATCCCCTGGAGGAGAAATTCTCCAAAAGATGGAAAATACCAGCAGTTGATGCTGCGATTTCCAATGTGAATAAAGGCCTAACTTATCCAGTAGACCAGTGCACAGATGCTTAAGGATCCAACCGATAAAGAGTTGGAATCCCTGTTAAGATCTACTTTTTCCATGGCAGGTGCCTTTACTCAGTCTGCAGTCGCTGCAAAAAGCGTCTGTCAATCCCTAAAGGACCAATGTAAACAGGCCCTTTAGAGAGATTCCTGCACAACAAGCTCGGGATTTGCCTGAACTACCAAAAGCATTATGCTTTGCCATAGATGCTATTAAAGATTCTATTCACCAGGTGTCCCGCCTTACGCTTATGCTTGTGCATATGCGTAGAATCCCGTGGTTAAAAAATTTGGTCAGCTGAAGCACCATGTAATGATCTCCTAACTGGGCTCCCTTTTCATGGGGAGCGAATATTTGAAGAAAACTTGGACAAATATATCCAAACAATTTCTAGTTGGGAAAAGTACTCTTTTGTCAGTCAATTGAAAGTATAACGCCCTTCATTTAAACAAGCTCTTTCCCCCACGCCAGGGAGGGGCGACGGCCTCCGCAGTCACACCCTAGAGGAAGGTCACAGAGTCAGACCCAGGGTCAAAAGAAGTCCTGGGGTCGGAAACCTGCAAGCCAGAATCCTAAAGCCTCATTATGAAGAGGCAACCCCCCTCACCAAGGTGGGGGGAAGACTTCTGCAGTTTTCAGAAGTCTGAAAAGAAATTCAGGACAGATAGGTCATCTCCACGGTAACGCTGGGTACAAGCTGGAATTTCTGGACTTTCTACCGTCTCGCTTCCTGAGGTCAAGTGTTCCCAAAGATCCAGAGAAAAGACGTTTTCTCTGTTTCAGGCACTAGACCGATTCAATATCTCAAGAGGTGATCATACAGATCCCCACAAAAGAGCAAGGTCTGTGGTTTTATTCAAGTCTTTTATAGTACCAAAAACCAAATGTGGATGTCAGACCCATTCTAGATCTAAAGATTTAAATCGGTTCCTGAAGATCTGCTCCTTTTGCATGGAGACGATCAGGTCAGTAGTTTCTATCCTTCTAGAAGGAGAAATTCTGGTATCAATCGACATTAGCGATGCATATCTGCATGTCTCTATAGATTCCTGCTCACCAAAAGTTTCTGCAGTTCGAATTAGAACAGCAGCATTTTCAGTTTGTAGACCTGCCCTTTGGGCTAGCCACAGCACCCCGGGTGTTCACAAAAGTGCTGGCCCCACCTCTAGCCAGGTTAAGGGCACAGGGCATAACAGTCGTAGCGTACCTAGACTATCTATTACTAATCTGTCGGTGGCTCATTTGGAGCAAAGCGTACGCACTACAACCAACTAACTGAAGCGTTGGGTTGGATTCTCAGCCTAGAGAAATCTTCCTTAATACCGCTAAAAAAAGCTGCAGTACTTGGGTCTGATCATAGACACAGCCCAGGAAAAGGTGTTCTTGCCTCAGGCAAAGATCAACTCCATAAGGGAGTTGGTGCGGATGGTCAGGTCAAATGGCGATCCCTCCATTCGCCTTTGCATGAGGTTGGTAGGAACCATGGTGGCTTCATTCGAAGCAGTTCCCTATGCCCAGTTTCATTTAAGACTGTTGCAAAACAGTACCCTAACTGCTTTAGACTTGCCAATGCAGCTGTCCCCAAGAGTGTCCCAAAGCCTTACTTGATGGTTACTAACTCAGAATCTGCTAAAAGGAAAATCCTTCAGACTAGTCATCTGGTAAGGGTTAACGACGGATGCCAGCCTTTCAGGCTGGGGAGCAGTACTAGAAAAGACAACTGTCCAGGGACAGTGGAAAAGAACCTTGTCCATCAATAAGCTAGAGATTCGGGCAGTAAGTCTGGCTCTAAAGACCTGGACTTTCAGGTTACAGGATTGTCCTGTCAGGATTCAATCCGACAGTGCCACAGCTGTGGCCTATATCAATCACCAAGGGGGCCTCGAAGGTCTCTCAGCGCAGAGAGAGGTGAACCATATTCTAACTTGGACAGAAAGGTATGTTCCGTGCCTATCCAGAGTCTTCATTCCGGGAGTAGAGAATTGGCAGGAGGACAACTTGAGTCGCCAGCAGTTATTCCCGAGGGAATGGTCTCTTCATCCTATCATATTTCGGGCTGTTGGAGGACTCCAGACATAGATCTTCTTGCGTCCAGGTTCAACATGAAGTTAGTCAACTTTGTGGCCAGAACAAGGGATCCATTCGCATGCCGAACTGATGCGTTGGTGGGATCAGTTCTCACTGATCTATGCAATCCCCCCTATTCAGTTGCTACCTCAAATTCTTTGCAGGATCAAGTTGGAAAGAAAGCTGGTAATTCTGGTGGCACCAGCATTGCCCAGAAGGTCATGGTATCCAGAAATCGTAAAGATGGCAGTGTAGGGCCCATGGTCCCTCCCACTATGGCCAGATCTGCACTCACAGGGACCGATATTCCATCCTACCTTACGGTCTCTAAATATAAACGGCTTGGCTATTGAAACCACATTCTGAAGAAACGTGGGCTTTCCGGGTCAGTTATCTCTACCCTGATTAGTGCAAGGAAGTCAGCTTCCAGAGCTATAGAGTCTGGAGGGCTTATGTTTCCTGATGTGAATCCAAGGGTTGGCACCCTCGGAGATATATCATAGGCAGAATTCTTGCCTTTCTATAATTAGGGGTAGAAATTAAATTGGCCTTGATTACTATTAAGGGCCAAGTCTCAGCTTTATTGGTCTTATTTCAAAAGACCACTTGCTTCTTATTCTTAGTCCGGGGTTATATACAAGGGGTGACGTGGCTTCTTCCGCCCGTCAAACCTCCCTTGAACCCTTGGGACTTGAACTAAGTTTGTCTGTGTTACAAAAAACAGCCATTTGAACCAATACAACAAATCCCCCTGGTCCTTCTGACAAGGAAATTGGTATTTTTGGTTGCTATATCCTCAGCAAGGAGGGTTCCGGAATTGGCTGCTCTTTCTTGTAAAGAGCCATATTTGATTTGTCATGGGGACAGAGTGGTGTTACGCCCTCGTCCAGACTTTTTTTTTTTTTTTATCAAAAGTGATTTCAGGTTTCACCTGAACCAAGATATTGTCCAGCCATCGACTTTACGGCAGACTTTGCTCGGCGGACTTTACAACGGACTTTACGACGGACTTTCCGAATGAACGGACTTGCCTACACACAATCCACCAAAGTCCGTCAAATTTGTACGTGATGACGTACGACCGGACTAAAACAAGGAAGTTCATAGCCAGTAGCCAATAGCTGCCCTAGCGTGGCTTTTTGTCCGTCGAACTAGCATACAGACTAGCGGACTTTTCGACCGGACTCGAGTTCGACGGATAGATTTAAAACATGTTTCAAATCTAAGTCCGTCCAACTTTTGAGAAAACAAAGTCCGCTGGAGCCCACACACGATCGAATTGTCCGACGAAATCCCGTCCGCCGGGTAAAGTCTGCCGTAAAGTCCGCTCGTGTGTACGCGGCATAAGGCAACGGCTCAGATTCATAAGACTGATGTCTTATTTATTCTGCCAGAGGGTCCTAAGAAAGGACAGGCAGCATCAAAATCCACTGTCCCTAAGTGGATTCGGCAAGTGATAATTCAAACTTATGATGTAAGGGGTAAGATTCCCCCATTTCAAGTTAAGGCGCACTCTACCAGGTCGGTTAGTGCTTCTTGGGCAGTGCGTCACCAGGCCTCCATGGCTCAGATCTGTAAGGCCGCAACTTGGTCTTCAGTGCATACATTCTCAAGATTTTATCAGGTGGATGTAAGGAGGTATAAGGATATCGCCTTTGGGCGCAGTGTACTGCAGGCAGCAGTATAAATCCTCAAGTCTGTGGGTACATAGTATACCCACATGCATAGTAAACCCTTTCGACTTTCCAAGGTCCAGTGGTCACCAGGAACTCTAAGGAGAAGTTGGAAGACGTGCTTGTGGATTCCGGTGAAGGGAGAGCATACGAGAGCCACGTATCGATCCTTATCTCCCTTGTCTAGGTAGAAAAAGTGAGATAGTTGCGCTGCCAGATAATACAGGTTAAAGTAGTGCTGTACCCCCTAAATCACGGATCTGGCATTCTTATCTAAAGTGGCTTTGAAGTTTCATAGAAGCCAGAAGATAGTTTTACCCAGTTTTTGCCCTAATCCCTGAGGAGAAAAGGAGTCTAAATTTCACACCTTAGATGTAAGGAAATGTATCCTGCAGTACTTAAAACTGACAAAAGCAGTAAGGAAGTCAGATTATTTGTTTATTTTATTTTCTGGGGCAAGAAAGGGGTATAAAGCATCCCAACGCACTATTGCCAAATGGCTCAGGGTAACCATTGGCCAGACCTATACGTTGGCAGGTAAAGAAGTTCCTGTTGGTGAAAAAGCACACTCTACTAGGGCTATGGCGGCTTCTCAAGCGGAAAGGTCTGGAACGACGCCAGAGCAAATTTAAAATTAAAGTTACGCTTACCAGTAACGTCTTTTCCAGTAGTCTTTCAGGGCTGCACTAGTTACCCACCCGAATTTATGGGGGGTCTTGAGGAAGACCTCAACACAGGCACGGTAGTAATATGTGATGGTATGTTATTAATGTGTTCTTGTGTCTCCCCAGCTGGGCGGAGATACTCTTAGGAAAAAAAAGGAAGTCTGGCAGGTGGAAGTGGAAATTTATGGGCTGGCACAGTGTTTCCTAGGAAGGGGAGGAGCCAAGCTCTCTCATTGTGGGTGTCCTGAAAGTTTACTGGAAAAGACGTTACCAGTAAGCGTAACTTTAATTTTTTTACTTCTAAGTGCTGGCCATTTTCCTTTCATTAGAATGATATTCTTCTTGTGTATAAGAACCCATATAGCTATTAGTTCAAAGACAATATGCATCTACTGACTGCTGTGCTCTCCCAATCTTGGCATATTCCATACCTGGTATCACTCCTCTCAGGTCTTTTATTTTAAAGGGCTTACTTGGTAAAACATTTACGAATTGTATTATTGTCAGAACTAACTAGCTTTTTTTTCCCTCTATATAGGACTCTCCGTTTACAAATGCAGGAATGGGATCGAACTTGAATCTCTTGGGAGACGTAGAATGTGATGCCAGTATAATGGATGGAAAATCTCTGAGTTTTGGAGCGGTTGGATCTTTGAGTGGTATGCTCCATATACAGTAACAGTTTCTTATGCCTCTCCTGCCTTGTGGTAAGATCTGTGCCCTTGAATTTCAAGTCTGCACACCAACTTCATCACTTATGAAGTGGTCTCAATCTTCCCACTGAATATTTGATTCATTTTTTTGGGAAAGCAAGAAGAGGAGTTAGTGCCATTTAAACCCAAAACTTTTCTATTTGTATTTGAATTTTTAATGGTGTTCTTTATCTATACTGGTGCATCTTTTATTTCCCTATCTTATATATTAGATACTTGACCCTGCCTTTTCTAATCTCCTCCCTCTTTCACTGTCAACAAAATGGCAGCCAATGCTGCGACCGCTGTGTTGTCCACATTCTGCCCATACTCCAGAATCTCCCCTTTTTCAGTCCCTTCACTTTTATTTGTTCAAGCTGCCCCACCTGTCATTTGGACAGCTGAGGGACAGCTCCGAAGTTAGGACTGCGGATGGTACTATTAGGAGTCATGATTGATAGGGGATTCCTCTCCCTAGTTTACCGGTCTCATGTTTCACACAAAGCACAGGCTTTAGCAACATTTCAAACGTTGCTTTTACCAGCAGCTCTGTTGGCAAAGGCAATCCATGAACCATCCCTAAAGCTTTGTGTGAAACATGAGACCGGTAAACTGGGGAGAGAAATCCCCTATTGATCTTGGCTCCCTGTGTGAGAAGACAGGAAAGACATTGCAGTTTGCATCTGAGGTCTCTAGCGATCTCCACCCAGCGACCTCACACTATGGTGTGGAGCTAGTGAAACAAAGTCACATGACTGCAGTGCACAAGGCATTAAAAAGGTACCGTATTTTTCGCTCCATAAGACGCACCTGACCATAAGACGCACACCTAGGTTTTAGAGGAGGAAAATATGAAAAAAAAATATTCTGAGCAAAAATGGTGTATTAAAATCTTTAATAAAATATAACAGAATAATATTGACAACCAATGTAAAGGGGCACCCTACACGGATCCCCAATGTAAATGGAACATTTACACTGACCTCAACACAACAGGAGTATTGACATCAACCACCAATGTATTGAGACATTTACACTGACCAGTGATGTAACAGGTGTATTTACAGTACCCCCCCCCCAATCTCTCTACTAACCTCTGCATGCTGTTTACATCTTCTAGGTGGGCGGCATGCAGAGGAGGATAATTTGCATATGAATCGCGTGGCCAGCTTCATTTACATAACATTGCCCACACTATTTACATGTGAATGCCGATCCTGTGGAGGTTAATTAAAGAACAAAGAATTCTCTCCCTCTAGCAGCTGAAGGCAGGGGGGAAACAGGATTTAGCTGGAGCAGAGAGATGCACAGGGCTTCGTTCTGCCGCCCTATCACGGCTCTGCTGATCAGTATTCGCTCTATAAGACGCACAGACGTTTCCCCCTTTTTTTGGGGGAAAAAGTGTGTCTTATGGAGTCAAAAATATGGTATTTAGAAGTAGTTTTATTAAACTATGAGACATACATTCGGATCTCATACTATATAAACATGCGATAAAGCAAACAAAGCAATGGGTTTAATGTCACTTTAACCGCTTCCCGCCTAGCCTATTGTAATATGACAGCTTGGTGGGAGCTCCTTGGATCCAGGACACACCAGGTGACAGATTGGTGTACCGAACCAGCTCCAGCATCATGTGACCAATCACATGACAGTTGTACACCACGAATAGCTTTCATTCATAGCGAAGGATGTACTATTGTGTTGATGTCTGTGATTGGTCACAGTGATCACATGCACTGTACCATGTAATAGCTGGCCAATCACAGTTGTCCCAACAGTACATATTGGCTATGAATGGATGCTATGCATAAAAAGGATTGCTTATAACAGTTAACCACATGCCGACCGTTTTACAGAGGCAGAATGGCTTCCCTGCGCAAATCGCCGTAGCCGTACAGTATAGTGTCACTGAGGAGCCGATGCGCATTGGCATCCACGATCGCTCCTGACAGCAGGAATCCATGTTCTGTCAGGGGACAGGAGACAGATTGTGTGTTCCTTGTATATAGGAACACCGAGTGGTCTTCTCCCCCAGTCAGTCCCATCCCCCCCACAGTTAGAACACACACTGAGGGAACACATTTGACCCCTTGATCGCCCCCTAGTGTTAATCCCTTCCCTGCCAGTGACATTTTATACAGTAATCCGTGTCGGTTTTGCGCAAACCAATCAATATACGCTTATTTCGATATTTTTTTTTACAAAAAATATGTAGAAGAATACATATTGGCCTAAACTGAGGAAAAAATTTGTTTTAAAAAAATAAATAAAAATGTGGGATATTTATTATAGCAAAAAGTAAAACATATTTTTTCAAAAATTTTTTTTTTGTTTATAGCGCAAAAAATAAAAACTGCAGAGGTGATCAAATATCACCAAAAGAAAGCTCTATTTGTGGGAAAAAAAGGTCATCAATTTTGTTTGCGTACAACGTCGCACGACTGCGCAATTGTCAGTTAAAGTAACGCAGTGCCCTATCCCAAAAAATGGCTTGGTCAGGAAGGGGGTAAATCCTTCCGGGGCTGAAGTGGTTATTCACTGTTATCCGCAATCAGTGTTAAAAAAGGAAGAAATCCTGTTCACTTTAGTAACACTGCATTGCTCTGGTTACCGTATGTAACAAAAAATAATGCAACAAAAATTGTAAAAAAAAAAAAAATTAAAAAAGGAAAAAATGCCCAAACCAATTTTCAGCTTTCAGTACTCACATTTTGAATGACAATTACTCAGTCATGCAACACTGTACCCAAACAAAATTTTTATCTTTTTTTTCACACAAACAGGGCTTTCTTTTGGTGGTGTTTAATAATCACCACTGGGCTTTTTATTTTTTGCGATATAAGTAAAAAAAAGAGCAAGCATTTTGAAACAGTTTCTATTATAACATTTTGCAAATTAGTAATTTTTATCCATAAGTTTGGGCCACAATTTATACTGCTGCATATCTTTGGTAAAAATAACCCATATTGGTGAATATTATTTAGTCCGTGTGAAAGTTAGTCTACAAGCTTGGTGCAAATCATTAACAATTGATAACACCTGATGTACTGAGGGCCTATAGAATTTCTTGAGGCCCTAAAATGTCAGGACAGAACAATACCCCCCAAATGACCCCTTTTTGTAAAGTGGACATTTCAAGGTATTTAGTAAGAGAGGCATGGTGAGTTTTTTGAAGTTGTAATTTTTTCCCACAATTCTTGGGAAAATTTAAAAATATATATCTTTTTTTTTAAATTTACACAAAATTGTCATAATAACAAGTTATTTCTCGTACACAGCATAAGTATACTTCCAATTACACCCCAAAATACATTCTGCTACTCCTCCTGAGTATGGCGATACCACATATGTGGGACTTTTTCACATCCAAAAACCACACAAATCAATCTCCTGCACTGTGTAGTGTGTCTCTACATGACCGTAATCTCTCTGCTTGACGCTTATTGGTGGATAATGCACTTCTCGCTGCCCTGCACAGACTGGGGAATCCGAAACCTGGCTGACGTGTTTTGAGAAATTCTGAGGAAGAGGAATTTCTCCAAACGCGTCAGCCAGTCTACGCCTTCACAGAGATAGTCCCATGTAATGTGGACAGTTTTACGGACTCCTGTGGAGGACCATTATGATATGCTTTTATCAAGTCTATGTTTGCAAGTATGATACCTACCTTCGTATTTAAATAAATATTCTTGCTTGAGGATAATGCGCTAGGTCCACGTGCCTTCTGTTTCTTTTCATGTTCGAGACTTTTTAGCAGCCTGGCCACATAGAGAGGCCCGACATGCAGGGAGCACCAACAGGCGTTCTAGGACCATAAATTGCACATCTAATATCATTCCTACCTATCACACTTTTGAAGGTCCTGGAGCATCAGGACAGTGGAATTACCCACAAAATGACCCCATTTAGGAAAGCAAACACCCCAACGTATTGTCTATGTGGCATAATGAGTCTTTTGAACATGTCATTTTTTTTTCCAATAGTTTTTGGAAAACGTGGAAAGAAAATGAAAACATATTTCTTTATCGTACATCACGGGACACAGAGCACCATAGTAATAACTATATGGTTTATAGGCCACCTTTAGGTGAATGGACACGGGCATAACCAAAAAGGAAACAGGAAGTGCCCCTCCCTATATAACCCCTCCCATATCGGGAGTATCTCAGTTTTTTCACCAGTGTCTAAAGTGTTGGTGACGGTTGATGATTTGCTAAGAAAGCTCCTCTAAGTAATCCCTGATGGGATCAAGGGGCTGTACAAACGGATCCATCTAAAGTGCTTGAAAGCCAAGTGGATGGTACCCGGGCCTCGTGGTGAAAGAAACAAGGTTTTTGCCTGTAATGCTTCTCTTTTGAGAGCTGGACCCTGGGACCCGGCACCTTGGTCATGTTAATACAGCCAAAGAGTTTTCCGGCAGTGGTGCTGCACAGGTCCAAGGGAGTGGACCTGTGAAAGGGGAGCCGGTCCTTGAAGGTCTGGCATGATCTGTCCCGTCGTGATGGGTAAAGGCTGGATCTGTCAGTGATAATTTCCAGCAGTCCTGTGGCAGGGATCAGGTAAGTCAGAAAGACCGGGAATGTGTATATGTATGATTCACTTGATCTTTCTGATATGAGTATGTGTTGCCTTGCGTGTGTTTTGCCACTAGAGGGTGTAAAAGCTACATACTTGGCTTCCAACATTCCATGCATCCCCTGTGATGTGCTCAAGTGTCAGCAAAGGCTTCTGCGGCAACACTGCTATATCTCCTGCTCTGTCAGCCATCAGCAGGGGTTTTGGGGGACCATCCATCCATCTCAGGTGGTCAGGTTTCCCCCTGCTGAGACCCCCCGCCCCCCCTCGATCCGTCCTTGCACAGGACCGGCTATCCCGTGCACAGTGGGAAAGGGATCTTTGAAAAAAAAGTCTGCAGGGGGGGCATGGCTTAGACGTCGCCGGCGTGCACGTGGAGCGACGTGCTCGTGAGACACACAGGTGCAAGGCTCACTGCTCAAAAGCTTTACACTCTGAGAGTGTCTGGTTGGCTGATGGAGGGACACAGAGCGCACAAGGGTATGTAAGCTGTATGGGTGTGTGGATACAGGCATTCCAAGGGACACGTTTACTCAGTATTGAGTCTGAGCATTTATAGCAGCATATTGTGTAATTGCTAGACTAAAGCTTGGCAGTAGATGCACTTTGTTTAGTACCCCTGCTTTTTTGTGCTTAGGACTATGTCTTCCCGCAAGGGTCAACAGGGGAGAGCGCAAAGCCACTGTGGACAGAGCCTGATGCTCTTAGTCGCACACCCACAGTCCCATCCTCCCCTGAAAGACCTGCAGCATCTGGCTAATCTGAGCCATCTTGCACAGGCATGGTGGCTACCCCCAACACTCCAGCCCCTGCATTCGTCACTAAGGATGATTTGGCTTTCGCTATGGCTGGTTTGGAGGTAAAAATACGTAATTTGCTTGCGTCCTCCTCCCAGGAGGTGAGAAAACGCGGCAGGTCCCCTTCTACCATTGACCCTCCAACATTATAACAACAATGGCCAGATGATACTGGGGTACCTTTTGAGGGTAGGAAATTTAGGTGACTCCTTTTCTGAGGATTCAGCATCTGAAGAACCTTTCTCAAACGTTGCAATCTCAGAAATTGCTAATTCAATCCCTTACAGACTTGGTCCGCTCTGGATATAACTTCCCTTCCGCAGAGGTGAATGAGGTTTCCTTCTCCTCCTTGGGTTCGCTAAAACCCCCACAGGGTTCTCTGCTTTCCCTATGCACCCGTTTCTGGAGCAACTGATTTATGCTGATAGGGATCACCCAGATAATCCATTTTCTCCGCCTAAAAAAATTTTCATTTCTCTACCCTATGGAGAAAAAGTTCTCAAAGAGATGGGATTTGACAGCGGTAGATGCTGCTATCTCCTCTGTGAACAGGAGTTTAACTTGTCCAGTGGACAACACACAAGTATTTAGAGATCCAGCTGACAAGAAGTTGGAATCTCTACTAAAAGCCTAATTTGCTGTAGCTGATGCGGTGGTACAGCCTGCAGTGACAGCAATAGGCATTGGTCAGTCCCTTCGGGATGAATTCAAGCAGGTTATTAAGAGGGTCCCTGCTCAAGCTGAAGAGGCCCAAAGTTTAGCTGAACTACCTAGGGCCCTATACTTTGCAGTGGACGCTATCAAGGATTCTATCCATCAGGCGTCCCGCCTTGCTCTTATGTTGATACATATGCGCAGGACTCTGTGGCTAAAGAGATGGTCAGCCGAGTTACCATGCAAGAAGCTCTTGGCTGGGTTCCCCTTTCATAGAGAAAGATTGTTTGGGGAAGATTTGGATAAGTATATCCAAAAGATTTCTGGGGGTAAGACTACCCTTCTGCCGGTAAGCAGAAGTCCACAAAACAGAGTCCTAGGGCTTCTTTGTGAAGACTGCGGTGGTCTTCAGAAACTTGTCTAGAAGAAATCCAAGACAAATGGGTCCCCTTTGTGGTAGCCCTAATCTACTAACTAGAGTTTCAAGAGTTTCACCATTGCGTTTTGTAAGATCAAATGTTCCTAAGGACCCAGTAAAGAAAAAGTATTTATTTCTGGCACTGCACCGATTATTGTCTCAGAGAGTAATAATAGAGGTTCCCTCAGAAGAGAGGGACATGGGGTTTTATTCAAGTCTCTTTATGGTACCAAGACCAAATGGTGATGTCAGACCCATTCTAGATCTCAGTATTCTAAAACACTTCCTAAAGATACGCTCCTTTCGAATGGAGTCAATTCGGTCAGTTGTTTCCACCCTACGGGGAGGAGAGGTTTTAGCATCCATGGATAGCAAGGATGCGTATCTGCGTGTGCCAATATTTCCTGCTCAGCAGAAGTTTCTGAAGTTTGCGGTAGAGCAGCGCCACTTTCAGTTCGTGGCCTTGCCTTTCGGGTTAGCCACCGCTCCCCCACTGTTTACAAAGGTGTTAGCCCCAGTGCTAGCAAGACTAAGGGGCCAGGGTATTGTAATAAAAGCATACCTAGACGACCTGCTACTGGTAGATCAGTCAATAGCATAGTTAAACCATGGGGTGTCCAGAAAAGTCAGTTATCTGAGACACCTGGGTTGGATTCTCAACCTAGAGAAATCATCCTTACAGCCGGTAAAGAGGCTGCAGTATTTGGGCCTGGTCATAGACAGTGAGAAAAAAAAAAAAAAAAAATGGTGACTTGCGCTTAACGAACTGATGAATATGTGGCTAGGAGGTGCCACACCAAAAAAATGAATACAATATATACATAAATGAAAATGTTGTACCAAACTGTAACACACAAAATATAGGAAAGTATAGGTGAATACACAAGCCCCTCTGGTGGATGTGCAACAGTGCAATAATGTAACGCAAACGGTGCAAACAAATTTCAAAATGAGTCCATATATGATGGATATAAACCAGGAAGTAGATCATTAAGGTCCATATGAGAGGAAACCCCCCAAAAATGTGATAGACAATCCCAGGTGATTCAAATATGTAAGGTCATAAATGTGTGGGTCCACCACCAAAAGAGAGAGCCTGGCCCCTTCCTAGAACCCCATGACCCCCCGTTACAGAGGGTCTACATGGGCTTTGAGATCCTGCTAGTCCGGAACTCCCAGGAGCGAGGGTAGAAACTGGAAGGACGTCAAGGACTGTGATGGAAATGGCAGTGGATCCATCCATTTCCATCACAGTCCTTGACGTCCTTCCAGTTTCTACCCTCGCTCCTGGAAATTCCGGACTAGCAGGATCTCAAAGCCCATCTAGACCCTCTGTAACGGGGGTCATGGGGTTCTGGTAAGGGGGCAGGCTCTCTCTTTTGTTGGTGGACCCACACATTTATGACCTTACATATTTGAATCACCTGGGATTGTCTATCACATTTTTTTTGGGTTTCCTCTCATATGGACCTTAATGATCTACTTCCTGGTTTATATCCATCATATATGGACTCATTTTGAAATTTGTTTGCACCTTTTGTGTTACATTATTGCACTGTTGCACATCCACCAGAGGGGCTTGTGTATTCCCCTATACTTTCCTATATTTTGTGTGTTACAGTTTGGTACAACATTTTCATTTATGTATATATTGTATTCAATTTTTTGGTGTGGCACCTCCTAGCCACATATTCATCAGTTTGTTAAGCGCGAGTCACCATTTTTTTTCCTCACTTTTATTGTGTGTTTGTGTCACATTCTAGGACATCGCAGCTTTATGTCATTTTATTTCGTATGTTTTTGAAGTGCAATTATTTATTGTTTTCCTGGTCATAGACAGCCCAGGCTTTCCATGTTGTAATGCTAGCACTCTGGATTTTGAATCCAGTGATCCGAGTTCAGATCTCGGTGGGACCTTCTTTGGAGGCTCAGCATAGATTTCTAAAAAGACCCAGGAAGGGGTGTTTTTGCCAGAAGGTCAATGCTCTAAGAGAGATGGTCAAGGCAAAGAAGAGTCCTTCCATTCTCCTTTGCATGAGATTACTAGGGAAGATGGTAGCTTCCTTCAAAGCAGTTCCCTATACCAAGTTCCATTCAAGACTGTTACAACACAGTATTCTGTCTGCTTGGTACAAACAGATCCAAGCCTTAGATTATCCAACGAATCTGGCGCCAAAAGTACGCAAGTGTCTCAACTGGTGGTTGATAACCAGGAATTTACAGAAGGGAAAATCCTTAATTCCAGTTTCCTGGAAAATAGTAACTACGGATGCCAGCCTATGGGGCTGGGGAGCAGTTCTAGAAAGAGACCACTATTCAAGAAAGTGGTCAAAGTCCGAGAAGACCTTGCCCATCAATATCCTAGAGATTTGGGCAGTACATCTGGCTCTAATAGTCTGGACATCCAGGTTGCGGAATGCTCCTGTCAGGATGCAATCCGACAATGCCACAGCAGCGGCCTATATCAATCACCAAGGAAGCACCAGAAGCCACGCAGCCCAAAGGGAGGTGGACCATATTCTGTGTTGGGCAGAGAAAGATGTTCCTTGCCTATCTGCAGTTTACATTCTGGAAGTGGAAAATTGGCAGGAAGATTTATTGAGCCGTCAACGGTTGTTGCCGGGAGAATGGTCTTTATATCCCAAGGTAATTTTGGCCATATGCCAAAGATTGGTTATGCCGGAGGTAGATCTATTGGCCTCGATGTTCAACAAGAAGTTGGACAACTTTGTGGCAAGAACAAGGGATCCACTGGCACTCGGAATAGATGCGTTAGAGACCCCGTGGAGTCAGTTTTCACTGATTTATGCGTTTCCTCCAGTTCAGCTGCTACCGCGGCTGCTTCACAGGATCAGGGAAGAGGGGAAGCTGGTAATCTTCGTTGACCCGGCATGGCCCAGAAGACTCTGGTATGCAGGGATCTTGAGAATGGCAGTAGGCGAATCTTGGACTCTACCACCTCGTCCGGACCTGCTGTCCCAGGGATCGGTATTCCATCCTGCCCTACAAGCACTAACTTTAACGGTGTGGCTATTGAAGCCCACTTTCTGAAGAATCAGCGGCTTTCAGGTTCAGTAGTAACCACCCTGATTAATGCCAGAAAGCCAGCATCCAGGACCATTTATTATAGGGTCTGGAAGTTTTATGTCACCTGGTGTGAAACCAAGGGTTGGCATCCTCGTAAGTATGTCATAGGAATTATTCTGGCCTTTCTACAATTAGGAGTAGAAATGAAGCTGGCCTTGAGTATAATCAAGGGTCATATCTCGGCCATGGCAGTGTTTTTCCAAAGGCCGCTTGCTTTGCATTCTTTAGTCCGGGCATTTATACAAGGGGTAACACAGATAACTCCGCCAGTTAGAACACCCTTGTTCCCATGGGATTTGAATCTGGTTTTGTTTGTGTTACAAAGACAACCCTTTGAACCTATACGGAATATTCCTTTGATCCTTTTTTTACAAGGAATTTGGTATTCCTAGTTGCGATAACCTCTGCAAGAAGAGTAACAGAAGTGGCTGCTTTCTCCTGTATATAGCCATACTTAATCATTTACAAGGATAAGGTGGTGCTACATCGCACCCAACCTTTTTGCCAAAGGTAGTGTCTGGTTTTCATCTAAATCAATATGTTTCCTTACCTTACTTTTTCCCAGAACCTCGTTCTGTAGAAGAAAGTTTATTACATTCTCTCAATGTAGTGAGAGCAATTAAAGCCTATCTGAAAGCGACTGCTCAGATGCAGAAAACTGATGTTTTGTTTGTGTTGCCGGAAGGCCCTAGAAAGGGTCAGGCAGCATCGAAATCTACTATTGCTAAGTGGATTTGTCAGGTGATTAGTCAGGCCTATGGCCTGAAAAGAAAGGTTCCTCCCTTTCAGATTAACGCGCACTCTACCAGGGCAGTCAGTGCTTCATTGGCAGTGCATCCCCCAGCCTCTGTGGCTCAGGTTTGCAAGGCATCTACTTGGTCGTCAGTTCATACATTCACAAGATTTTATCAAATGGATGTAAGGTGGCAGGAGGACACTGCCTTCGGGCGCAGTGTGCTGCAGGCAGCAGTATAGGGTCCTCACGCCTGGCGGCGGCTGTTTTGCTTTGCGTCTCCCTCCCCTCAGGTGGCATTGCTTTGGGACATCTCATACAGTTATTACTATGGTGCTCTGTGTCCCGTGATGTACGATAAAGAAAATAGGATTTTATTTACCGCTTACCTGTAAAATCCTTTTCTTGGAGTACATCACGGGACACAGAGGTCCCTCCCCTCTTATTGAGATATGTGTATATATTGCTTTGCTACAAAAACTGAGATACTCCCGGTATGGGAGGGGTTATATAGGGAGGGGCACTTCCTGTTTTCTTTTTGGTTATACCAGTGTCCATTCACCTAAAGGTGGCCTATAACCCATATAGTTATTACTATGGTGCTCTGTGTCCCGTGATGTACTCCAAGAAAAGGATTTTGCAGGTAAGCTGTTATAAAAATCCTTTTTTTTTTTTTTTTTTTTTATACAAAGTTGTCAATTTATAAGATTTTTCTATTACATACAGATAACATATGCAGGGAGCACTATCAAGGTGTTCTAGGAGCATAAATGACACATCTCATTTCCTGATGACGTATCACACTTTTGAAGGTCCTGCAGCACCAGGACAATGGAAACACCCACAAAATGACCCAATTTTGAAAAGCAAACACCCCAACGTATATTCTTTGAGGTATGGGCTGCAGATAGGTCTACCCGGAGGGAGGAGAAGTTCCTGCCGGCGTCCTTTATCTATATACGCCGGTAGGGAAGTGGTTAAAAAATATATTTTTTTACATACTGTCACCAGTCAGTATCCCTGATCACCACTAAATTAGTCACATGATGATGCTGTACTGTTCTAGTGACAGTATGTAAAGTATGTAAAAAAAAATTCCAAAAAATGACAATTTAAAAAAATTCTCCTTGCCTCTTACCCCAGACTGTTTCCTTTCAAAAAGGGATACTTTGAGAGTATTTGTACAGTCCTGGCATTTTTAAGGCCTCAAGAATTTAGGCATTCAGTATTGATCAGTTTTCTATTATATGTACCATCGTTTGTAGACTCTATGGCTTTAACACAGACTAATTTACACTTATTTATCTTACTTTTACCAATGAAATGTAGAAGTATAAATTTTGGCTTAAATTTAGGAAGAAAAATTGCTTATTTTCTTTATTTTTTTTTAATTCTTTTTTTTTTAGCAAAAAGTAAAAAACCCTGTGGCGAATAAATACTGGTTAAAGAAGGCTCTAGCTGTCTCAAAAAACTAAAAACTAAAAATTTGGGTACAGTGTTGCATGAGTAATTGTCATTCCGAGTGTGACAGCGCTGAATGCTGAAAATTGGCCTGGGCAGGAAGGGGGAGAAAGTGTCCGATACGGAGGTGATTAAATACCACCGTTGTAAGAGCATTGAGATGCAATTGCAGGCAAATCGAAAGCTTGCAACTATAACAGGGAAAAAAAAGTACTTTTTTAAATCGTACATCACAGGACACAGAAGTTAAATACTCATGACTACTTGAGTTATGCTGCCACCTTTAGGTGAATAGTCACTGACCAAAAAAATCCCTGCTTGGGTATAACTCCTCCCAGCTCCTCAGTTTTGTGCTAGTGTCCTTAGGTAATGGATATGCCTCCCTGTGTCTCTCTGGAGGTACCTCTTGAGGGCTCCATTTCCATAACGTATGGCTGGTTCCTTATACCCCTGATGGGGCAGAGGTGGTCTCTATTCAGATCAGTTGCCTTTGGCCAGTATGCATACAAGAGTTTCCTGTGGAGCATGTCCACTGAGAAAGGAGAAGACTGGGCATGTTGGCCAGCTATGAAAATAACCAATAATCAACCTGTGCAATAAGTGAAAGAATTTAAAAATATTTATTTATTGTTTTACAGTTGGAGTTAGCTGCCTCTACAAAGTAATCACTCAACCTTTATCATAAACCTATAAGGAAAAACCAGTGCAGTGTTAACCTATTATAAATCAACAATCAATTCCTAACTAATATCTATCAATATATAAGTGAATAATTAAATCAAAATACAGTGTCCCAATATGATAAAATAACCTTAAAAAATAAATATTGCATCACATACAGTATAAGTGCATGCAATAAATGTGCAACAAATATATTTACAGTGGGGACGGAAAGTATTCAGACCCCCTTAAATTTTTCACTCTTTGTTAAATTGCAGCCATTTGCTAAAATCATTTTAAGTTCATTTTTTTCCTCATTAATGTACACACAGCACCCCATATTGACAGAAAAACACAGAATTGTTGACATTTTTGCAGATTTATTAAAAAAGAAAAACTGAAACATCGCATGGTCCTACGTATTCAGACCCTTTGCTGTGACACTCACATATTTATCACAGGTGCTGTCCATTTTTTCTGATCATCCTTGAGATGGTTCTACACCTTCATTTGAGTCCAGCTGTGTTTGATTATACTGATTGGACTTGATTAGGAAAGCCACACACCTGTCTATATAAGACCTTACAGCTGACAGTGCATGTCAGAGCAAATGAGAATCATGAGGTCAAAGGAACTACCTGAAGAGCAAAGAGACAGAATTGTGGAAAGGCACAGATCTGGCCAAGGTTACAAAAAATGTCTGCTGCACTTAAGGTTCCTAAGAGCACAGTGGCCTCCATAATCCTTAAATGGAAGATGTTTGGGACGATCAGAACCCTTCCTAGAGCTGGCTGTCTAGCCAAACTGAGCTATCGGGGGAGAAGAGCCTTGGTGAGAGAGGTAAAGAAGAACCCAAAGATCACTGTGGCTGAGCTCCAGAGATGCAGTCGGGAGATGAGAGAAAGTTGTAGAAAGTCAACCATCACTTCAGCCCTCCACCAGTCAGGGCTTTATGGCAGAGTGGCCCGACGGAAGCCTCTCCTCAGTGCAAGACACATGAAAGCCCGCATGGAGTTTGCTAAAAAACACCTGAAGGACTCCAAGATGGTGAGAAATAAGATTCTTTGGTCTGATGAGACCAGGATAGAACTTTTTGGCCTTAATTCTAAGCGATATGTGTGGAGAAAACCAGGCACTGCCCATCACCTGTCCAATACAGTCCCAACATTGAAGCATGGTGGTGGCAGCATCATGCTGTGGGGGTGTTTTTCAGCTGCAGGGACAGGACGACTGGTTGCAATCGAGGGAAAGATGAATGCGGCCAAGTACAGGGATATCCTGGACGAAAACCTTCTCCAGAGTGCTCAGGACCTCAGACTGGGCCGAAGGTTTACCTTCCGACAAGACAATGACCCTAAGCACACAGCTAAAATAACGATGGAGTAGCTTCACAACAACTCAGTGACTGTTCTTGAATGGCCCAGCCAGAGCCCTGACTTAAACCCAATTGAGCATCTCTGGAGAGACCTAAAAATGGCTGTCCACCAACGCTTACTATCCAACCTGACAGAACTGGAGAGGATCTGCAAGGAGGAATGGCAGAGGATCCCCAAATCCAGGTGTGAAAAACTTGTTGCATCTTCCCCAAAAAGACTCATGGCTGTATTAGATCAAAAGGGTGCTTCTACTAAATACTGAGCAAAGGGTCTGAATACTTAGGACCATGTGATATTTCCGTTTTTTCTTGAAAGGGGAGAGACGCATACTGAGAAGATATAGAGTGCTGCACACCCCGATTAATGTCAAAAAGAAAAAGAAGATATCCCCCGTGGGGCTTTGAAGCAGCAAAAAATTATGAAAATAATAAGTTGTTACTTGAAAGGGTTTTTTAATTAGTGGGACTTAACCGTAATGGTTAAAATAAGAGCTGTGCTACAGGAGATAACACAAATGAAGCTGGCACAAGTTTATACAATGATCAAGGGCTATTACTCGTTTATGCGTGTCTTACAAGGAGTCACACCAAGTAGATATTTCCCAAAACTGGGGAGGAGCGTGGGGGCAAGCGAGCGAGACCTGCAGCCAAAAGCATCAAATAACAGACAACTGTACCATCAGTGCGTTCTGTTTAGCACGGATAGAGATATATGTATCATGTGTCACTTTTTGAAAAAAAGGATAACTCTGTTTATAATTTATTTAATATATGTTTGATGTTGTCTGTACTTATTGGGGTCAGCGATGTATGAATATTCCCATAGTGGTGATGGTAACAAAGGGGGGGGGTTAACAAGGGTAGATAGGACTGCATGTAGATATCAGTATGTCAGAGTATGTAATCTAATTAGTAAATAGTGGTATCTATGTGTTGGCCGTGAAATAAGTGACAAAGTAGAGTGAGAATATAGGAATGTAAAGAAAAAGGCGAGTGTGGGGAGAACATGTGAGGAAAGAAGGGGACGGGCAGACTAGTGGACTAGTATTGTATTATTGTTTTATTTGGCCCCTTGCACTGCACCTTCCCATTTCCCCACCCCCATGCTTCCCTTCCACTCACATGCATCACCCCACCTGCACTATCCTCACACTTCACCAATCTGTCTCCTTTTTTTTTTTTTTTCCCCTGGATCTTTTCCTCTTAAGCTTTTTTCCTTCACTCCCTAATCTTTTTTCCCATTCTCCCCTTAACCATCCCCCCCTCCTTCCCGTTCTTTCTTTCCCATCCCCTTCCTTTCCCCTGGTTTTTTTTTTCCATTCCCTACTAGTCTGCCCGTCCCCTTCTTTCCTCACATGTTCTCCCCACACTCACCTTTTTCTTTACATTCCTATATTCTCACCCTACTTTGTCACTTATTTCACGGCCAACACATAGATGCCACTATTTACTTATTACATTACATACTCTGACATACTGATATCTACATGCAGTCCTATCTACCCTTGTTAACCCCTTCTCTCCCCCCCCCCCCCTTTGTTACCATCACCACTATGGGAATAGTCATACATCGCTGACCCCAATAAGTACAGACAACATGAAACATATATTAAATAAATTATAAACAGAGTTATCCTTTTTTTCAAAAAGTGACACATGATACATATATCTCTATCCGTGCTAAACAGAACGCACTGATGGTACAGTTGTCTGTTATTTGATGCTTTTGGCTGCAGGTCTCGCTCGCTTGCCCCCACGCTCCTCCCCAGTTTTGGGAAATATCCACTTGGTGCGACTCCTTGTAAGACACGCATGGACGAGTAAACCCCCCCCTTTTCCCCTGCTGACGTGGTGGATGGCCAGGGACCCCTGTCGGGACCCGGTGGGGAAGACGTCAGAGAATTATAAGCTCAGGAGAAACTGACAAAACACAATGTGATTGGTAATTATACTGTTAAACATATATATATTATATTATATTTTTATGGTCACATCCATGAACTCTAATACGTAAATTTTGTCACAGCGCCTCAATCCTCTGAAGATGACCCAACGGGGTCAAAACGCGCCAGGATTATCACCCTATTATAGCGCTTGATCATTGTATAAACTTGTGCCAGCTTCATTTGTGTTATCTCCTGTAGCACAGCTCTTATTTTAACCATTACGGTTAAGTCCCACTAATTAAAAAACCCTTTCAAGTAACAACTTATCATTTTCATAATTTTTTGCTGCTTCAAAGCCCCACGGGGGATATCTTCTTTTTCAGTTTTTTCTTTTTTAATAAATCTGCAAAAATGTCAACAATTCTGTGTTTTTCTGTCAATATAGGGTGCTGTGTGTACATTAATGAGGAAAAAAATGAACTTAAATGATTTTAGCAAATGGCTGCAATTTAACAAAGAGTGAAAAATTTAAGGGGGTCTGAATACTTTCTGTCCCCGCTGTATATATACACCAACAAAACATTGTCATTAAATATTCAGAAATAGTGAATAAGTCCCAATCCAATATTGTGATTGGTGTGATTTGTTCTTAAATGTCACTGCTTGCCAACCAGCGCACGATGATGTATGTCGGCACAATGGCACGGCTGCGCAAATGGGCGTACCTGTACGTCCCCTTTAAGACGCGGCATTGTGGCCCCCGTGGACTCGATGTCCACGGGGGGTCCGCAATCGTGACCCTGAGCGGCAGAACGGGGAGATGCCTGTTCTGCCTATCAACATGACAGGGATCTACTGCTCCCTGTCATTGGCAGCAGTGATCTCTGTCATGTTGTAGTGAGCCCATCTCCCCCACAGTTAGAATCACTCCCTAGGACACACTTAACCCCTTGATCGCCCCCTAGTGTTTAAGCCCTTCCCTGCCAGTGTCATTTACGCAATAATCGGTGCATTTTTATAGCACTGATCACTGTATAAATGTCACTGGTCCCAAACTAGTGTCAAAAGTGTCCGATGTGTCCGCCGCAATGCCGCAGTCACGATAAAAATTGCAGATTGCTGCCATTACTAATAAATAAAAAAAAAAATAATAATAAAAATGCCATAAATCTATCCCCTATTTTGTAGACGCTAAAACTTTTGCGCAAACCAATCAATATACGCTTATTGCGATTATATTTTTTTAAAACATTTTTTAAAAATATTTAGAAGAATACATGTCGATTAATAAGCGGTCCTTCTAGGTATAGTGTCCTGCATACACAAGGTTAACCACCACTGCGCCTCGGAAAAACAGTCTAGATAATGATAGTCAACAGTTGGTATAGCCTATCTATAGCTGCCACTTAATGAATATCAATATATGAGTAATATTTTTAAATCTTGTGACGTGACAATGGTGTATTACAACCCACGTGAAGAATTAAAAATGTGGCGCTATCCCAACCACCCTCTCTGTGGTGTCACTATTAACAGTGAATATCCTAATCTAATAAACACTTTTAAAAGTGTGTGAATGAAAAAAATATTTGTGAAAAATAATAAAAATTCCAATGAAAACAAAAACACCAAACTCAATGCAATACCTAAAGTGACTCAGTGATGATATTGCTGGAAAACCACAAATGTGTCACTCCTATAAACAAGTGTGTAACAATTCAATGTACATATTCAACATAAACTTCGTGACTTAATGAATAAAAGTCCAAAATAAGTGCACATATGTGTAAAAAAAAGAGTCGGTGATAATAATGCAAAACAATTGTGCCACAGCAAATCCTTGTAGTTCCTGAAGTTAACTTGAACTTTCCACCACACCTCTGTGTTCAGTGCTCCCTCTCCCAATAGTCTATTAGACAGTCTCTGTATGCCTCCACTTTCGTATGAGGCTAACAAGTATAAGAGTTTCCAGGTAATCAGAAGGGGTTAAATGTATTCCATTCAGGGACTCGTTCCATCAGAAGATGTTTAGACCTGTCATTGTAGCCATTCTAGGTGTGCTTCTGTTTAATCCAGTAAACAGAGGCAAGAGAGCAGGTCCAATATATCATAGCGCTTACCGTCATGGTGCCATTCTTGTCCAGTTTACTCCAAAACCCTAAGGGTTTTGGAGTAAACTGGACAAGAATGGCACCATGAGGGTAATCAGAAGGGGTTAAATGTATTCCATTCAGGGACTCGTTCCATCAGAAGATGTTTAGACCTGTCATTGTAGCCATTCTAGGTGTGCTTCTGTTTAATCCAGTAACCAGAGGCAAGAGAGCAGATCCAATATATCATAGCGCTTACCCTCATGGTGCCATTCTTGTCCAGTTTACGCCAAAACCCTAAGGGTTTTGGCGTAAACTGGACAAGAATGGCACCATGAGGGTAAGCGCTATGATATATTGGATCTGCTCTCTTGCCTCTGGTTACTGGATTAAACAGAAGCACACCTAGAATGGCTACAATGACAGGTCTAAACATCTTCTGATGGAACAAGTCCCTGAATGGAATACATTTAACCCCTTCTGATTACCTGGAAACTCTTATACTTGTTAGCCTCATACGAAAGTGGAGGCATACAGAGCTGGTAAGAGACTGTCTATTGGGAGAGGGAGCACTGAACACAGAGGTGTGGTGGAAAGTTCAAGTTAACTTCAGGAACTACAAGGATTTGCTGTGGCACAATTGTTTTGCATTATTATCATGGACTCTTTTTTTTTTACACATATGTGCACTTATTTTGGACTTTTATTCATTAAGTCATGAAGTTTATGTTGAATATGTACATTGAATTGTTACACACTTGTTTATAGGAGTGACACATTTGTGGTTTTCCAGCAATATCATCACTGAGTCACTTTAGGTATTGCATTGAGTTTGGTGTTTTTGTTTTCATTGGAATTTTTATTATTTTTCACAAATATTTTTTTCATTCACACACTTTTAAAAGTGTTTATTAGATTAGGATATTCACTGTTAATAGTGACACCACAGAGAGGGTGGTTGGGATAGCGCCACATTTTTAATTCTTCACGTGGGTTGTAATACACCATTGTCACGTCACAAGATTTAAAAATATTACTCATATAAGAATACATGTCGGCCTAAACTGAGAAAGACATTTGTTTTTTATATATAATTTTGGGGGATATTTATTATAGCAAAAAGTAAAAAAAATTGCTTTTATTTCCCAAATTGTCATCTTTTTTTTTAAGCGCACTAAATAAAAACCGCAGAGGTGATCATATACCACCAAAAGAAAACTCTGTGGGAAAATAAAGGATGTCAATTTTGTTTGGGTGCAACGTTGCACGACCTCACAATTGTCAGTTAAACGACGCAGTGCCGTATCGCAAAAAGTGCTCTGGTCGGGAAGGGGGTAAATTCTTCTGGGCTGAAGTGGTTAAAGGTGTTCATTCTTTACCCAGCGCAACTCCAAGCTGCTCGCCTTTACAAGTTGACCTCTATAAAATCCTGAGGTCTATCTGGCCTGAATCCCCAGATGGGAGTAAACTGATAATCAGGTCTTCATTACAGCGATCCAACTCTAACATTGTTCCTTGCCGATCACCACCACATTATCAGACCCATATATAAGAGAAAAGAACTCTTAATGTTTTTCTAAGCTTTTATATAAGTGAGTATTTATAATGGTTTCCTATGTGCAGCACACCTCAGGAGTTAATCCTTTGTGGTGTGTGACACAGCCTCCTGTTAGTAGGAGTAATGTGAGCTCTGGTTTAGCTTGTCATGTGACCTGAAGTCTGTATAAGTTTCTATGGTATTAATCTGGTGAGGCTTTAAAGGGTTAGCTCACCTTTACAAAAAAAACTGCCCATGCAAATAAGAGGTGTTTTTGGATAAAAGAAAACTAAAGTTGAATAAGGTCCTTTCTATAGGTATAGGCCTCCTAAAAGCCTGACTGGAATACTCCCAGGACGTTGCCAGGACATTGCTAAGTGAGGCCTAGTCATTACTGCTCACTTCCACAACCACAGGAGTGAGCTCTTTCTCTAAAGCAACCCCCCTCACTTTCTCTCCCCTGAAAAAGCAGCTCTGAGCTTAGCATTTGAGATCTCATTCCTGTGATAGTGGGAGGTGAGCAATAGCGACTCGGCCTCACTTAGCAATATCCTGGAAGTTTTCTAATTGGGCTTTGGAAGGTATGTAAATGACCTACACCTATAGCAAGGGCATTATTCAACTTTAGTCAGAGTAACAGTTTTTAACCTACAGACGCCCTTTATCTGCATAGACAGTTTTTTGGGTAAGAGTGACCTAACCCTTTAAAGCATGCTGATGCCATCGGGGTTCCCACCGTTTGAAGATGTCCCGCTATTGGATAACGGAACAGAGTCCAACCTTGATGACGTCATTACGCTGTGCAAGCTGAAGGAGTGTGTTCTGTTAGCGGTGTCTCTGCTTTGTCTGTGATGTCTTGTCTATATTCCCATTGCACACATTTCTGGATTAGAGGCTCCTCTGTAGTGGGTGCTGCAGCGATCACGAGCTGGACTCTGGCTATATTACTGATAAATACACGTTTGCCAGCACACCATGGATCTTGAATTGCGGTCCAAAACTTTTATTTCAGAAAGATCACATCACAACAGAATAAGTGCAACCATGAGAAAAAGGAAGGTAGGACTTTGAATGAGGCTATTGATTTGTGGGGGTGAAATAATTTGAAATATATTTAATTGGCATATTGAGTCTGACAATACATAACAATGATGCACATAGTAGAAAAGGTTTAATATGTATATACACACATACATGGTGTAGACCTCCATAAATACTTTACATATACATATCAATTGGACGGCATATGAAATTGACAAGAGATTTAATATTGATAAAATGAATTCTTGCGAATTCATATATGTACACGTCATCTAAATGGCACTATGTAGTGTAATCAATGGTACGAAAAATAGTATGATCATTTAGTTATAGATGATGAGTCTAAGTAGGTTCCTATCAGTCGGCATGAGAATGCGTCCTAAAAGCTAGACGCGTTTTGTGGATAATACCTCTCTTCAGAGGCAGATGCATGCAACTCTATAAAAAACAACAAAACATGAGTAGACCAGTATGATCAAACAGTATAGACCTTAACGGGAGGGATGTGTACAAGAGAAAAGGGAGAGAGTTACTCATCCCTTTAATTACTTACATCGTGATAAGTCTGGAAAATGGGGGACAAGGAATCGGAGGCTGTCCAAATTGTACCGGGAGCTTTGGAAGGGGCCCGCAGGAGAGGGACTGGGTGGACAAAACATCATCCCCAATAGAATAAGTGCAACGTTTCATAGCTACGCAGGACTGCTTTGTCGGCATGTGATGTGATTTTTCTGCAATAAAAGTTTTGAACTGCAGTTCAAGATTCATGGTGTGCTGGCGAACATGTGTATTTGTCCTGTGATGTGTCTGGACTGGACAGATTACATGTATATATGTGCTATTTCTGCAAAAGCTTTGCAAGTGTTTCTAATTTTTATTTTATGCAATAAAACCGTTCAGTGAGCACTATGAGATTTTTTTTTTTTACATATATATGGGTCTGATAATGTGGAGGTGATTGGTGTGGAGCGGAGCACTGTTAGAGCTGGATTGGGGTAAAGGAGACCTGATTATCAGTTTACTGCCATCTGGGGATTCATGCCAGATCGACCTCAGGGTTTTATAGAGGTCAATTTTTAAAGGTGAGCAATTTGGAGTTGCACTGGGTGAAGAGTAAGCAGACTGATCACATTATTGGATTGGGACTTATTCACTGTTCTTTGATATTTCATCATAGTGGGTCGTTTTTTGGGAATAGAATTCAGTAGGTATGACATCCACCCCCAAGATTTTACCCACCTGTAACTTATATATTATCCCCTGTACCTGTCAGAAACCATGAATCAGAATGAGACAGAAGTACAGTTAAATCACACTTGTTTTAATAATAATAATAATAATAAAAAGGTAAACAGAGTAAACGTAGTCAAAACATAACCAGAGTTCAGGAACCGGAACGGATAGTCAGATAAGCCAAAATGCCAGCGGGAGCCACTGTTAATGGCACGTCAGCTGAAGCAACGGCATGAATGAGCCGTTGCTTCAGTGCGCATGTTGCGATGATGTCGACACATGCTAATACAGGGGATATCTCCTAAACCATGCAGGTTTAGGAGATATCCAGGGTAGCTACAGGTAAGCTTTATTATAGGCTTACCTGTAGTAAAAATTGGATTTTAAGGGTTTACAACCACTTTAACTAAAGGCTCTTTTAGTAACCTGAAAATCTACGGTTGATGTAAATAGGGTGTGTTACAAGGGTACCTGTAGAGTCTTGAATCTGCAGTATGTGTGTGAATGTGATTTGTCCTCTAGCTGTCTGCACTTTTTAGCCCACTGGACCCTTCATAGCGCCAATTGGTCTGTCATTGGACGTGATAGGCCACTCGATCCGGGCTTTCCAAACACGCTGCCCCATCTCCTCATCCAAGGTCAGTGGGGGATGCAGCTGTGTCCTTCTTTGCTTTTTACAGTGGGGATCGAAAGTTTGGGCACCCAAGGTAAAAGTGTATTAATGTGCATAACGAAGCCAAGGAAAGATAGAAAAATCTCCAAATGGCATCAAATTACAGATTAGACATTCTTATAATATGTCAAAAAAAGTTAGCTTTTATTTCCATCATTTACACTTTCAAAATTACAGAAAACAAAAAAATGGCGCCTGCAAAAGTTTGGGCACCCTGCAGAGTTAATATCTTGTACTGCCCCCTTTGGCAAGTATCACAGCTTGTAAACGCTTTTTGTAGCCAGCCAAGAGTCTTTCAATTCTTGTTTGAGGTATCTTTGCCCATTCTTCCTTACAAAAGGCTTCCAGTTCTTTGAGATTTCTGGGCTGTCTGTCACGCACTGCTCTTTTAAGGTCTATCCATAGATTTTCAATAATGTTGAGGTCAGGAGATTGTGAAGGCCATGGCAAAACCTTCAGTTTACGCCTCTTGATGTAATCCCCTGTGGATTTTGAGGTGTGTTTAGGATCATTATCCATTTGTAGAAGCCATCCTCTCTTTAACTTCAGCTTTTTCACAGATGGCATCAAGTTACCATCCAAAATTTGCTGAAATTTTATTGAATCCATTTTTCCTTCTACTTGTGAAATGTTCCCTGTGCCACTGGCTGCAATACAACCCCAAAGCATGATTGATCCACCCCCATGCTTAACAGTTGGACAGAGGTTCTTTTCATTAAATTCTGTGCCCTTTCTTCTCCAAACGTACCTTTGCTCATTCCGGCCAAAAAGTTCTATTTTAACCTCATCGGTCCACAGAACTTGTTTCCAAAATGCCTCAGGCTTGTCTATATGTTCATTTGCAAAGTTCAAACGCTGATTTTTGTGGTGAGGACGTAGAAGAGGTTTTCTTCTGATGACTCTTCCATGAAGACCATATTTGTACAAGTATCTCTTTATAGTGGAATAGTGTACCACAACTACAGTGTCTGCCAGATCTTTCTGGAGGCATCGTGCAGTGAAACGTGGATTTTGAATTGCTTTTCTCACAATCCTGCGAGCTGTTCTGTCTGATATTTTTCTTGGTCTTCCAGATCTTGCTTTAACTTCCACTGTTCCCGATGACTGCCATTTCCTAATTACATTCCGAACAGAGGATATTGACATCTGAAAATGCTTTGCTATCTTCTTATAGCCTTCCCCAGCTTTGTGAGCGTCAACTATTTTCAGTTTCAGTTTTTTAGACAACTGCTTAGAAGAACCTATGGTGCTGATTGTTGGGGCAAGGTCAGATGAGTCTGACCATATAAAACCTTTGAGATTGATATCACCTGGTCTTCCCAGATGATGATTGAGAACAATCCATGACACTGGCAGGTCTCAGCTTTGCAAAGGGGGCAGTGCATGCTATAAATTCTGCAGGGTGCCCAAACTTTTGCAGACGCCATTTTTTTGTTTTCTGTAATTTTGAAAGTGTAAATGATGGAAATAAAATCTAACTTTTTTTGACATATTACAAGAATGTCTAATCTGTAATTTGATGCCATTTGGAGATTTTTCCATCTTTCCTTGGCTTCGTTATGCACATTTTTTTTTAAATCAAAAAAGGTTTTATTGAACATTCACATATTATCCATCGATCAACGTCACCATTTTTTCCAATTACATAGGATTTGTTGTAGCAGAAATCCTTCATGTACATACATACAGTGTTTATTTCAACTTTGCTCTTCATCTCACCACGACACTTCTGCAAACCCAAGTACACATTATCCTCATCCCCCCTACCCCGCCCGCACATCTTATAATATTTACACTGTCCTGCACCTCCTCGTTTTATTTACAGAGATTGTAAGAGTCTGGACATCACTAGCTCTCTCGGGCTTAGCCCCGGTGTGTCCAGCCATTTGGACCAAATTCGTTCAAACCTGGTAGGGCACCCTCTGTGTTGATATATGTACTTTTCCCTTATGAGGGTTTGTCCCATGTGTTCCACCCATGTGCGACTAGTAGGTGGTTCCACTGACTTCCAACCCATAAGTATGAGCTTTCTGGCTTGAAATAAAGCTCTGGAGAACGCGACCCTGACCAATTCTTCCGGGATCTCATCTTCCAGGACCCCTAGTATACAGCATATGGGGTCTATGGGGACTTTCGTTTGAAATACCTCATTGAGCGTGCCCATCACCTCCCTCCAATATCTGTGGAGCTTCGGGCATCTCCACAGAAGGTGGATGAGGTCCCCATCTTGTTGGCGGCAGCGGGAACATAGAGGGTCTATCGTCCTGTCCATTTTAAATAGTTTTTTTGGGGTGTAGTGTACTCTTAACGCTATAAACAATTGGGAAACCTTTTGTGCAACGTTGAGGGAGCAAGTGGGAATAGACTGCAGGGCCTCCTCCCATTGCTCCTCTGTAATCCGACCAAGGTCCCTTTCCCAGGCCAGCATTGCCTTGCATGGGTATGCTCGCAAGTGCCTCACTAATAACATCTGATAGCATTGAGATATAATACCCTTGGTCTCGCTACTGGATTGCAATACATGAAACACCGGTGTAGGTGACAGCGTCCAACCCCCCGCGTCTCCTTGTGCGAAAATTGCGTGTCGCAGCTGAAGGTATGAATATAGCATGTTATCTGGAAGGTTAAATTTATCCTGCAGTTCTGTAAAGGAGAGTAGATTACCGTTTGCGAATATTTGTGGTAGCAGTTTAACCCCATATTTGCGCCATCTTGGCCCTTGTAATAATTTATCCAGCTCCGTATAAGAGCGATTGCCCCATATTGGGCTAAAATCAGTGAAGCCTTGTACCCCCTGAAGCTGCCTAACCTTATTCCAAATTTTTTGTACTAGTGATAGTGTAGGGGTCTGTTTGTTGGACTTTGCAAATAACTGTGCCTCAAGGCCCATGGGAATTGTCTCTGCCCCCGTCGCCATTAACATCAGCCGCGCCGACGAGCCTTTTGGTTCTGGTGTCATAGAGCCGACCAGCTGCTGCAATTGGGACGCTATATAGTACAACCAGGGGTTGGGAACTGCCAACCCCCCACTGTCCTTTGATTGCTGCAGCTGCTCCAGCTTAATTCTGGGGTTTTTGTTGTTCCATAGTAACTGACGAAAGAGTGTATTCACTATTCTGAAAATTTTAAGTGGGATCACTACAGGAGTATTATGTAGGAAGTATAGCAGCTGTGGCATTAGGATCATTTTAATTAGGTTGGCTTTGCCTGCCAAGGACATCTTCAGGTTGTTCCAAGTATTTATTTTATCTCGAAAACGAGAAAGCAGGGGGTAGATGTTTAAAGCGCAGTAGTCTCCAATCCTGGGCGCCACTTGGATGCCCAGGTATTTGAAACCAGTGACCAGGGGAATGGGGCAGCCCTCAGGGAGTGCAACCCCGTGATCCCCTTCCAACAACATCAGAGCCGACTTGGACCAGTTGATGGTTAGCCCGGAATAGTGACCGAACGTTTTTATTATGGACATCACCTCCACTAACGAGCGACCAGTGTCCCCCAAGAAAAGTAGCATGTCATCAGCATACAACATTATTTTTTCATGTAGGTTACCGTATTGGAACCCCTGTATCTGGGCACTATCTCTTATCAGGGCTGCTAGGGGCTCTATCGCGATCGCAAAGAGCAGGGGGGACAGAGGGCAACCCTGCCTTGTCCCCCTGCCCAGAGCGAAAGCGTGTGATACCCTGTCTGTCACTCTAATATTGGCCTGAGGGGACGCATACAGCAACTTAACCCAGGCTATAAACCGTGCACCGAAGCCAAACTTTGCCAACACTGCCCATACATATCTCCAGCTAACGCTGTCAAAGGCCTTGTTGGCGTCTAGAGACAACAGTGCCCTTTGACCCCCGTTATCCGCTTGCATCTGCATATTCAGGAACAGTCTCCTAAGATTTGTAGCCGTTGACTTTTGTGGCATAAAACCTGCCTGGTCCTGGTGTATAATGGAGGAGATGACCCCATTGACCCGCAGCGCCAGGACCTTTGCTAGGATCTTCACGTCACTCTGGAGTAAAGATATAGGTCTGTAAGAGCCGGGGTCAACCGGGTCCTTCCCCTGTTTGAGTAGTAGGATTACGTTGGCTCTCGTCATGGATTCGGGAAGTCTACCCGCCTCTAGGCTAGTATTAAAAACCTTTAATAGTTCGGGGAGTATCTGTTCACCATATTCATTAAACACCTCCATGGGGAGGCCATCCTCTCCCGGCGCCTTACATGTGGGAAAAGAGCAGGCCGCGGTTTGTAGCTCCTCCAGGGTTATAGGAGCCTCTAACTGATTTCGAGCTGCCACCGACAGCGAGGGTAAATCTATTTTTGTCATGTACATGGTAAGGTCTGCATCCGAGTAGGCATCTCCCGATTTATACAAGTCGCCATAGAAAGACGCCAGCTCGGAGATAACCACCTCCGGAGAATTAACTATTTTCCCATTGGCTGCTCTAATAGCCCCAATGGCCGGTGACTGCTGTTGGGATCGTGCGATTTTTGCAAGTAAACGGCCTGTCTTTTCCCCCTCTTCATAGAACGCCAGTTTCGAGAAAAATCTCTTTTTCTCCGCTGTGGAGGATCTCAGCCGGTCCAGGGAGTCCTGGGCCGACATCCATGCCTCCCTGGCAGAGTCGGTGGGGCTGGTAACATATGTCAATTCCAGTTGTCGTACCAAGTCCCCAGCCTGTTCTAACAGGACCGAGGAATTGTGTTTGACCTTCTGTATTTCCTGGATAAATGTCCCTCTTAAGTGTGCTTTAAAGGTTTCCCATTTCAGATGAGTATTAGTTAGATGTTTATGCATTTTAAAGAGGGCCTGGATTTGGGCGGCTATTCTATCTTGTGATGTGAAAAGTTTCAGCCAGAAGGCATTTAACTTCCAGGGGGCTCTAGGTAGGTTACTAGGGGGCCTAGTAGTTAGCCAGACAGCTAATGGGGAGTGGTCCGAGACACCTCGCGGGAAGTATTCTATTTTAGATATACTACCAGCCAGGTTTGGGGTGCCTATACATAAATCAATGCGAGAAAGCGACCCATGGGTCTTAGAGAAACAAGAGAATTGCTTGTTACTTGGGTTTCTGTTACGCCACATTTCCATCCATCCTATTTCTGTAAGTAAACGGCTTAGAGCTGTGCCTCGTCCGCCCCCAGGAGGCCGTACAGGGGGGTGTCTGTCTAATTTTGGGTCCAGGTAGCAATTAAAGTCACCCATGATTAATACCGGAATATCTGGTTTGTTAACTAAATATGAGATTAATAGCTGCAAAACCTCTCTGGAGAACGGAGGGGGCACATACACAAAGGCTAATATCAATGTAAATGTGTACAGTTTACAGTGCAAAAACACAAACCTTCCAGATATATCTATCAATGAGTCAAGTTCCTGGTACACTAAGGCTTTGTGTATCAGAACACTTACTCCACGCGAAAAAGCAGAGTAAGTGGAGTGATAGGCTTTACCTACCCAGGCATATTGTAAAAAATTAACTGTGTCGCTTTTCAAATGTGTTTCCTGCAACCCTATTATGGCCGGGTGAAACTTCCGCAGCCCAGCAGAGATCATGGATCTTTTTAATGGGTCATTCACGCCTCGCACGTTCCAGGACACTATAGGTGTATCAGACATAGCGAGGGTATGAACCGTTTCTGATAGGCATGTCCCTGTCCTGTGTCATTTGGCTTTGCACCCGGTGTCCTCCAAGTCGCAGTCCTCGTGCAGGCAAAATGACCATCCGAATGTGTGGGGCGTGAGGCAGGTCGACGAGGCATAGTGCGCAGTGGAGAAGCAACAGATCCCTGCAGAAAATAAACCAGTTCAATGGTGTGGTGACACTAAGCACATGATGGATCCATAGATGAAGTAGAACTTGTAAAACAGGTCCCGCTGACAGTGCCCAGCGGAAAGAGATCAAAAACTGTGGGGCTCCATGTGCCCAAACCGTGCCAACAGGGCACACAAACTCAAGCCATATCAACAATGGCAACTTGTATTGTGCGGAGCTGAGGCACATTCACAGCCCACCCGACCGGTTAGACAAAAAATGTGCCGAGCTCTGTAAGGTTTGGTGTTCAATCGCTGTCGCTGGATGAAAAGGAAACGTCCTCTGTTTAAGGAGCAATATAAGAAGTGGAATGTATGCGCCCTGTTATATATGTGGTAAGTTGGTTAGTTGAAATCAGCCTTCCTCATTTTCACGTCTGCGGCGTTGCAAATCCTGTTCGTTCTGGTCCAGCCATGCTGCTGCATCCTGTGCAGTTTCAAAAAAGTGATTCTGGTCTCCGGCCGTGACTCTCAGCTTAGCGGGAAACAGCATTGCATATTTGAGTTGCAGTCGCTGTAGCCTTTTTTTGACGTCAGCAAACTTAGATCTTCTGCGCTGCACTTCAGCAGAGAAGTCAGGATAGAAGGATATTTTGGTACCGTTGAACTGCACAGTCCCCTTTTCTCTGGCTAACCTTAGAACCACTTCACGGTCCCTATAGTTGAGGAGCCTGGCCAGCATCGCTCTGGGGGGGTTGCCAGGCGGGAGAGGTCTTGGTGGTACTCGGTGTGCCCGTTCCACCGCATACAGTGGCGAAAAAGCCTCTTTGCCAAATATATTTTGCAGCCATTCCTCAACGAATGTCGTGGGGTCTCTGCCCTCAACTTTCTCTGGTAGCCCAACTATGCGGACGTTGTTACGTCTCAGGCGATTCTCAATGTCGTCGGTCTTTTCAAAGGCCTGGCGTGCATGCTGTGCGGCTCCCCTCACATCCCTGTTCAAGTGGGGCATCTGGTCCTCTATATCGCTGACCCTCCCCTCCACTGCCGTGGTTCTCTCTCTGATTTTCTGGATGTCTTGCCGGAGGAGGGAGACAGTCTCCTTCAGCCCTCCAAACTTCTCCTTAAGGTCATCCACTGAAGCAGTACATCTGTGGACTGCATGGAGTATTTCACTCAGCGTGGGCTGGGGGGTGTCCTCCACCTGCATATCAAACAGGCCTGGCATAGGGTCAGGTACAGACTCCATGGTGTCAGTGTCTTCTGGCCTGTCTGTGTCACCCCTGTCTGCCTGTCCCATAGAAGCTGCAGGTAGCTGTGTGCTGCTCTGTGTGGATTCTGCTGAGCCTGTTAACTTCTGGGCATAGTAGAGCATGTCCCTGGGCTGATCTTTAGCCTTAGGGGGTTTCTGTGACTTACCCCCCTGCTCCGTTTTCTTCTCCTGGCCTCGTGGTGTTCTCTGAGGCTGAGATGACCAGGCGCCATCTTGGAAGTCAGCGGTGGCCGAGGCCGCTTGTTCTCCGCGGTTCCCTCGGGTCATCATGCCCCAGTCTGGTGTTGTTACTGTGGCCTGGGATGTCAGGGAGGCTGTAGGTACCGGTACCGTGACTTTTGGGCGTCTGGACAAGCGAGGAAAGGATCGGTCTCAGGATCAACAGCGGGAGCTCCGGTGAACAGGTCTGTTCACATGCCGCGCTAGGCCACGCCCCTTCGTTATGCACATTAATACACATTTTTACCTGGGGTGCCCAAACTTTCGATCCCCACTGTATATATTGAAGACATACTCACCTTTGATCAATGCCTTTAAAAGCATCTCAGATAACCTGGGAGTCTGTTGAATCCTTGTTGGTAATTCGGTATTTAAAGATCAGCCTTTACAATTGGTACAGCTAAATGTTAATCTGTGATCCAGTACCTACATAACCTCCCTAGTCTTCTCCCTAAGGCTTGGGAAATGTGCAATTAAATAAATATAGACACATGATCAGAAATGCCTCTAGCTGAATGACATATGAACAATCCTTTTGCTCGGGGTAAAAGTTCCTCTAAATATGTGTCAGTTCATAAACCGTTGCCAATTGTAATAACTCTTAAAGTAGATTAGTCTTTTCATCTGTGAGCAAGGGCTTATATTAAAGTTGCCCAGAAAAAGGATATGTTCAGTACTAACACAGTAATACAGTGTATTACAAATTAAACCCAAAAACACCACGCTTATGAAGTACAGTGATACAAATAATCCACAAATTATTTAAAATAAAAATAGCTAAATGGTGAATCATCCCCAAATAAAATCACTCACTGCTGCTACTTTAAAATTTATACAAATCACATATCCCACATTCACATCAGTTGCATATGAAGCAGCGCTGTGATAAATCAATAAAGTACATATAAATGCATCAAAAATGTCCTTAAAGTGTTACTAAAACCACAGCAGTAAAATCTGTCTGCATGCTTGTTATGCTCACTGTGGAACTTAAGGGGTTAATCCTCTGCATTGTGTAAAAAGGCTCCTGTATGCATAGATCCTTCCCTCCTGCAATGTCTATCTGGGGAAAGCCAGCTAACACACAGGCAATAGCCAACCTGCACATGCTCAGTTGTGTCTTGTATGCTGGAGAGAACATTTACTTGTACTTACTTGCTCTCAGAGATAGCCAGGTCACATGATATTGGCATCACACATGTGGGCATGTATACAGGCTGCAGTGGAAATCTCCACCTACCTGAACTCTCAGCACTGGAGAAACTCTGAAATTTATTACTGACTGTGGTATACAGATCAGCCAAAAAGGTATATAGTGAAAATATTTTAATGTAAAAAGTTTTATAAGCTGTGGGCACTGTGGAGGGCAGATGAACTATTTTCATATTACTGGGTTTAGTAACACTTTTTAAAGTGTTATCATCTAGTGACAAAGTCCAAAGAATACCACACCAGTATTGCGATTCACTTTCACAGAAATCCGCCAACGTTCCTCTGTGACACCAGTAATGTCACAGATCCACTCTCAGGCACTCCATAACACTCATCAGATATTATTGCCTCTCGAAAGAATAATTGGCAATTAGGCTTGTTGTAAAAAATACTGTGGCTTTCCAGTAGTAAGAATAACTCCATCTCCTTCTCTTAATAGCTCAGAGTGACCATGTAAAAAAAGATTGCTCCAAATAGCATAATCCTGTATGAATTCAAACATTTATTTCCATAATAAATCCAACTAAACTCACAAGGAAAATATAAAATGCGTTTACATGATTTCCCATATAAATCAGTGCATCATCAGCCTCCCTCTGGTCTCCTGCGGAATGATCAGTGTCTCGCCTGGTCCTCATGTTATGATTTCCGCTGCGTCACTTTCTGTTCCTGTGCAGTGCACCCTTGAGGCTTTTTGTCTATCGACTTCTTCAAAGGGGATAACCGCATGGCAAACAGCACCTCCTTATATACCCACCCATCCTAGGAACTTAACGCTCCCTTCCCTAACCTTCTCAAGCTGCGGATCAGTTTTCCACTCCCCCCTCAGTGGGCAAATATAGAAAAAAACATCTCATACACATTAATTCCAATGAAACTAATATTGCCTCTTATTCTCCTAATTCCTAAATGTATTTGTAAACTACTACATCTGCATCACAATAATATATCCTAAATATACTAAATATTATTCTGATCTAATATACCAATAAAAATGGTTATCCAAAATATTAAAATAACATTGAAACTATAAATATCTATAATCCAATATTTTATGCTGCAATCATAATAAACCTACAAATATATATATATATATATGTATATATATATATATATATATATATATATATATATATATATATATATATATATATATATATATATATATATATATAACAAATCTATAAAAGTATTCAAAATACATATATATCTATATATGCACAAGATAAGATTAATGGACAAAATTAATTAATAAAATAACATTAAAAAATAAAAAAATGCTGAATAGACTCATAACCTTTATCCCATAACATTATTAATAAATACACCTTTATTCCTATCTGAATGCCAAAATTATTGAAAATTACTATTACATTCCAAAAAGGATCATTAATATTCATACATCACTTATAAAACAATTTATATCAGTCTGCACATTTAAAGGAGTTGTAAAGGATAGAATGTTTTTTAGCTTAACACATTCTATGCATTAAGCTAAAAAGCCTTCTGTGTGCAGCAGCTGCCTTAGCACCCCCTAATACTTACTTGAGCCCCATCTCTGTCCAGCGACGTCTACAAATGTCTCGGCCGTCCGTGACTCTCCCTCCTAATTGGCTGAGACTCAGCAGCGGCGACATTGGCTCCCGCTGCTGTCCATCAAAGTCAGTCAGCCAATCGGGAGAGAGGGGCGGGGCCGCAGCTCCATGTCTGAATTGACAAACAGAGCTGTGACTCAGCTCAGGTGGCCCCATAGCTTCTTGCTGTGGGGGCACTCAACAGAAGGGAGGGAAAGGAGCAACAAAGAGGGACCCGAGAAGAGGAGGATCTGGGCTGCTCTGTGCAAAACCATTGCACAGAGCAGGTAAGTATATTGTGTTTGGTATTTTTAGTGAAAAAAAATGAGACTTTACAATCACTTTAATACACCTGGATTACGAATTTTCAGATGGCAAGTCCATTTAGTTTCTCTTCTGGAGAGTTCCCTAACCATATTTGACCCCATCCTAGAGGGGTAAATTCTATCTATTCCCCAGAATTGTATATCGGAAGGATCTTGTTTGTGTGATTGATGGAAGTGCAATGAAACGTTATGCTGCTTAAAACCATTCATAACGTTCTGTATATGTTCAGCTATACATTTCCTCCATCTCCTTTTAAAGTGATACTAAAGTCTTATTTTTAACAAACAAAAAAAAAAACGAACATGTCATACCTGCTCTGGTGTAGTGGTTGTACACAGAGCAGCCCAGATCTTCCTCTTCTCATGTCCCTCTTCAGTGCTTCTGGCTCCTCCCTCCTGTTGAGTGCCCCCACAGCAAGCAGCTTGCTATGTGGGCACCGGAGCCAAGCTGCAGCTCCCTGTGTCTATTCAGACAAAGAGCCGCAGCCTGGCCCCACCCACTCTCGCTCCTCATTGGCTCACTGACTTTGACAGCAGCAGGAGCCAATGGCGCCTCGTTGCTGTCTCAGCCAATGATTAGGGGAGTCCTGTACAGCTGAGTCACTCATGCAACATCGCTGGATGTAGACGGTAAGTATTAGGGGGCTGCTGTACACAGAAGGTTTTTTATCTTAATGCATAGAATGCATTAAGATGCAAAAACCTTCTGCCTTTACAACCACTTTAAAGCGGAGTTCCAGGCTTTTTTTTATTTTATTAAAAGTCAGCAGCTACAAAAAGTTTAGCTGCTGGCTTTTAGTAAACAGACACTTACCTGTTCCACAGTTCAGCGATGCGGCCGCACGGAGCCCCGCTCCTCTCCTTCTCCCTGGCGCATCCATTGGAACTGTGGGCACCCGGCCGAGACAGCTTGCGGCTTCACGGCGGGGGCGTGCACTGCGCATGCACGAGTCTCACTGCGCTCTCCCAGTGGACAGGCAACCTTCTTGGACCTCTCATGTTTCCCAGAAGATTGGCGAGAGGGAGGGACCGCCTAGGGTAGAGGAGGAGTCACCTATGCGGTCCGTGGGTGGAAGGAGGAAGTGGGACAGCAAGTCCCTCTCTAAAGTAGTCACCCACTCCCTCCCCAAATAATTTACATGCCAAATGTGGCATGTAAGGGGGGGGGTGCTTAAAACGGAAGTTCCACTTTTGGTTTGGAAGTCCATGGCTTAAGACACTGAATTTGTACTGATGGATTCCTCTATCCTTCCAAAAACTGTGTTTATGACCCAGCAGATTTTTTTCACCAGATATCCAGGATGGGCCTTCTTTTAGTACTCATGAGGAGGACCATTTGTCTTAATAATTTGCAGAGTTTCCTTACAAGCTGTGTCTCGTGTGGTTGCTTTTTGAAGAGAGGCACCTTCTCTGAAAATCCTTGGATACATATATCAAGGTGGTCAGTGGGGGGAAAAGTACTCTCTCGCCTCAAAAGAAGAATGCAAAAAGATCCTGCTAGTCAGTCTTTAACCCCAGTGATAAGAAAAGAGCTTCTAGCATTTCCCTAAGGTTTCGGGGTCCAAATCCAATCCTGGAATGCAGTTCGGCTGCATAAACCAGGCTTCCAAATGAACAAATCCTACTCTCAGTAAGAAGGTGCCCCCACACAAAGAGAGGCGGATCTTCATGTTGTTTCAATTTCTTAACTCAATGGGTCAAAACCTTCGTTCTAGAACAGGAAAGATTCCAGGGATTCTACTCAATACTGTTCACTGTTCCCAAAGCAACAGGAGACATTTGATTTGTATTGGCTCTACACGGTTCAAAAATTTTGTATAGATGGAATTTATTATTATTGTTTCCTGCAAGAGCCTGGAAAGCATTGCACTTGTGATCAGTAGATTACAGGTGACATGTGGGCTCCTGTAGACATGACCTTTGGCTTTCTGCCCATCCCTCCGTATATGCTTTCTTTTTGAAAGCTAGAGGACATATCAGTGGACTACAAGAGCTCTCATCAGCACCCACACAGCACATTCAAACTACAAGTCTGTCTGCTGCAGTGTAAGACTGTACTTGTAGTTTATTCAGTCACAGGAATCTGTGAATGAATGACGCGGCTGTGGGTAATGGGTGCCGGAAGAACCCCTGCCCGCTGTCACAGGAAGGGGGGTGATCGGGGGGAGAGGGGGCAGGAGCTAAATCATGTTACATATTCCACAAAAGATACAAGTGGAATATGTAGTGTGTTCCAAACGTGAGCTATGCCTTTTAAAGTTACAAAATATAACCACCCTTTTAGAATATACCCACCCTGTTGAACAATGTTTAGTTAACTCAAGTTCTGAGAAACCGTGTTTGCAATAGTTGGATGCAGACATTCACTTCAGAAGGATGCCTTTTTTTAAATTGTGAACATGTTAGTGAATTGTAATGTTACAAAAGTTCATAAAATCTGTAAGCTATAGATGTGACGTGAATGGAAAGCAGATGGAAACAAAATGAAAATAATCCCTCTCTCTTTCTTTACATTCAGTTGTTGAGCCGGTTGATTAAGGTTTATCTGGCATTGTGAACCCTTTTATACATTTTATCAGAATGACAAATGTTGGGATAGCTGATGCTTCAGGCGTTTTTAAGTGTGAAATATTATAAAGTTTCAGATTGTATTGTGTTTTTGATATTTAATATTTCCTTTTAATTATGTTGATCTCTTGAATTTTGTTTAAGGTATAAAAAATCCAGTGTTGGCAGCAAACAAGTTACTATTTGAGGGACAGAAGGGAAAACTCTCAGCTGGCAGAATTCCACCTTGGTAATTATATTTCCTAAGAACTCTTCTAGACCTTCTAAGCATTTCAAGTCACCATATAACCACGCTGTAGTAATATTTTATAAAATAAACAACTTTCCTATAGTGAAATGCAACACTTTTTAATTGATTTATGTAAATGGTGCTGTCGTCCAGCATGATGTAGTGGAGGCAATTGCTAGAGACAGATTATAAGAGGTTGTTGGATACCTGATTGCTTCTTAGCTGCTCTTCCATGGCAGGGAGGTACAAATGTTAAAAGGTTGTAGTTATGGGTTTCTACCCATTCTTATTTGAGCTACTTGAGCTCCATAGCCATTTTTTACATTACAGCTATGGATTTGTAAATTAATCAGTAACTTTCCCTTATGACACAGAGGAGAGGCATTTATTTTATTTATTTTTTTCGGATAAACAAAGCTTTCTTTTGATTATATTGTTTTCCGAGAGTTGTCAAATTTTCTGGACAAGAAGGCTCCTTTCACATGGGCGGGCTGTCAGTTTTTCAGGCGGACCCGATCGGGCAATCCATTGCTCTCTATGGAGCAGCGGGTGTCAACGAAAATGTGTCCGTTGACACCCGCCGACGTCCGATCCGCTAAAAACAGATGGATGGGGATGGCATGGCCATTGGGTCTAAACGCATATGCGGTCCATTTATATCCGACCTCCCATAAAGGAGAGGAGCTCTGTGTGAGTGGACATGGACAAGCCATCTACCTTCTCAGCAGGGATCAGTGGACATATTCCCCACTGACATATTCCCCTATAAATCTTATCCCACCTCTAATGAGCTTTTAGGAAAATTTTTAAGGCACCCCACCCCTTGCTAATAGAAAATGCTAACAACAGCTGAGTGGGGCTTTCAACGTGCTGCATAAATTACTCAAGACTCCAAAAATATAAAATATGACCCGTTATTTATTAACCATGCTTAAAAGTATGTAGATCTACATTCATTTTCTGTTGCCTAATCAGGGATGCAGCATATACAGTATAATGCATTCAAATTACAATTTCCTCCTGCACTTCCCCTGGTGTCTAAACCCTTATTGTGTACAATATGTATGACCAGTAGTCCAGAGGCCTAACTTCACACATGTAGAAGTCTTCTTTCTATTGCAACAGGTGGAGGAAATTTCTATAACGTCATATTAAAATCAGAATTGGGGCCAATACATTTACATATGTGTGCTTTTCTTTAATATTAATGCTCCTTATGCTCAGTTTATCAGACTTATATCATAGCTATCTCTATAGCCCACCCAGACTGCTGGACCTATGAATAGATTAGAGTGCACACCAAATGAAGAGAAGAACTGACCCTCTGGGATAGCTAAATGGTAACTGCAATCTGTGTGCATATGGTACCCAAGAATTACTGTTATAGTCCTGCAAAATCAAATACAATTTTTACCTCTCTCCTACTACCAACACCTTTTATTTGTCAAAGAAAATACATTTTACCTAATATATCATATTTAGATTCCTTCATATTATTTAATTATCGCGTGTGCTGTAAATATTTAACGTCTTGCTGTCATTTGGGAATAAATGGGTATCCCTCCTGCTCTCCATTACTCTAGTGAAAAATATTTTCAAATGGTAATGATCAGAATTTATAGCTGGCTATAACCCTTCTGATTATCATTTAACCCCCCTTTTTAACCGCTTCCCGCCCACTAGCCGTCAAATGACGGCTGGGTGGCTCGGCCCTCGTTCTAGGATCTTGTCATATGACGTCCACCCAGAACAACCGGCGATCGGTGGTGCGGTGTTAGTCTGACACACCGCTGCACTGATCTCGGTAAAGAGCCTCTGATGGAGGCTCTTTACCACACGATCAGCCGTGTCCAATCATGGCTGATCATGATGTACACAGGAAGAGCCGTTGATCGGCTTTTCCTCACTCGTGTCTGACAGATGCGAGTAGAGGAGAGCCAGTCGGCTGCTCTCCTAATGGGGGGGGGTCTGTGCTGATTGTTTATCAGCGCAGCCCCCCCCCCCCTCGGATGCCCACCAAGGACCACCAGGATGCCGCCAGGACCACCAGGGATGGCCACCACACTGGACCACCAGATATGCCACCCTAGACCACCAGGGAAATGCCAATCAGTGCCCAGGCAGCTGCCAATCAGTGCCCATCCCCAATGCGTGCCAGTGCCATCAGTGATTCCTAACAATGCCATCTATCAGTGCCGCATATCCGTGCCGCCCATAAGTGCCCATCAGTGCCGCCTATCAGTGCCACCCATAAGTACCCATCAGTGCCGCCTACCAGTGCTCATCAGTGCTGCCTATCAGTGCCTATCGTCAGTGCCCCCTCATTGGTGCCACCTCAACGGTGCGGCCTTATCAGTGCTCATCAGTGAAGGAGAAAACTTCCTTTTTACAAAATTTTATAACAGAAACGAAAGAAAAACGTTTTTTTTCAAAATTTTAGGTCTTTTTTTTTATTTGTTTAGCAAAAAATAAAAAATGCAGAGGTGATCAAATACCACCAAAAGAAAGCTCTATTTGTGGGAACAAAATGATAAAAATTCTGTTTGGGTACAGTGTAGCATGACCGCGCAATTGTCATTTAAACAGCGACAGCGCTGAAAGCTGAAAATTGGCTTGGGCAGGAAGGGGGTGTAAGTGCCCTGTATTGAGGTGGTTAAATGTATCATCATTTCACACATTCTAGAGGGCTATAATATGGTAACTTGGTACATAATCTGAACCAGCAAATGAGAGCCCTGAATTGCTACTATTCGTTTTTTTTACAATGTATTCCAAAATAAAGTCATCATTTTTTGTCCGCAACATAGTTTTGGAGACTAAGCCAGGAAAATCCAAGTTAACCTCCCTGGCGGTATGATGATTTCGGATTTTAGATGCTGAAAGCGATACAATTATTTTGCATGGAAATTTGGCATTTTATATTGTAGGTCTGTAATTCTTAACAATAACACACTTAAATCTGTCCAAACAAGAGTCTAGTAGATATCCCGGGTATGATAAAGTTTGAAACACAAAAACATAAATTATAATATAATAAATAAAAATAAATAATTAAAAAAATAAAAATAAATAGTAATAAAATAAATTTCTCCACGATTCACTATCGCTCAATTCTGCAAGTGTTCTAATTTACTATCGCTGTTTTCTAGATGGTCTAAAGCCACTTTTGACAAAAAGGGACACTTTTTGGTTGCTATGGACAATCTCCAGTTTCCAGGCAGAAAGAACAGTATATATCACATAAAACTGCATGCAGGGCATGGGCCAAAGCACTGGGGACAAAAGGGATGTGAAATAATTTCATACAGTACTGTAATCTGTAAGATTACAGTACTGTATGTGTTATGATTTTTACTTTTTTTTTAATTTGCCGCCAGGCTCCGCTCCCGTGCGTCGCGCCGCTCGCAGGGAACCGAGCCTGGCAAGGAGAGGCTTCGGACGAGGACAGAGCCCACGGACACTGCGGGGGACATCGCAGGATCCCGGGGACAAGGTAAGTAAAGCCACACCAGGATCCTGCGATGTAATCCCGAGTGTGGCTCGGGGTTACCGCTAATGGTCCTGATTTTTAACCCCGAGCCACACTCGGGAAAACCGCCAGGGAGGTTAACTAATTAAATCCAATAGCTTCGATCCAATGCATCCGATTTTTACTCCTCAATAGTATACATAGAGCTTATTGAGTACTCACATGCATACTGATGTTGAAGCAGTGCCCACGACTCAGGAGGAGAGGAATCGCCTCTCCTGCTACTCTGTCGGGATTGATCCTTTTACTCCCCACCCCCATATGGTGTCTCCACCTGTCAAGCAAGACATCTGATACCATTGTGGCGCAACTGCGGCCTCCCTACCCATATGCTGTACATCACCCATTACCACCATAGCTCAGATATTGCAGCTTCCTCATCCTTCAACTGCCCAGTGGGAAATAACAAATATAGGGCGGTATTTTTGTGTTTTTTGTCTTTTGGATCCTTTCACGCGTGTGTCATTGTGTCATCTGTTCAGTAACGTCTTTTGCTAAGAAAAACATGATAAATATGGATTCAGTTCACATCAGTTTGCACATCCGTCTTCAGTTTAGTTTATAACTGTTTGCAATTTCTGTTTAGATTACATCAATTTTTTTTCATCTGTTCTTAGTTGTTGCAGAAACCAATCGTAGGTGACAAAAGTAAAAACAAAGGTTTCTTGCCTAAAATGGACCATAAAATGGAATGGTTCATATGTAAAGGGACAGCATTCATTTACATCCATTCTGATGTGTCTAAATGGGAAAAGAACACAGCCTTGATTCCTGATCCCCTCAGTTCTCGGTCTGCTCAGAGTAGAGAGCATTGACTGTCAGTCACCGCTCTCGGCTCTGCCCCTGCATCGCTCACTGGAGTGCCAGGCTGGAGAGGGGCAGATGCAGCTGGTTCAGGCTCCCAATCACACGCTGGGAGCTGAAGGCTGCTGTCAATCAGGATGACATTGTCTGACAGCAGACGTGACAAAAGTAAGTTCACTCCTGTGACCCACAAAAAAGTATTGGGGTGCACTCTAATCACGTCCTTATGAATTTATACAGTGTGTCTATGTACATATACAGTAAGGGGAAAAAAGTATTTGATCCCCTGCTGATTTTGTACATTAGCCCACCGACAAAGAAATGATCAGTCTATGATTTTATTGGTAGATTATTTTAACAGTGAGAGACGGCATAACAAAAAAATCCAGAAAAACGCATTTCAAAAAAGTTATAAATTGATTAGCATTTTAAAGAGTGAATTAAGTGTTTGACCCCTTCGCAAAACATTACTTAGTACTTGGTGGCAAAACCCTTGTTGGCAATGAGAGGTCAGACATTTCTTGTAGTTAGCCACCAGGTTTGCACACATCTCATGAGGGATTTTGTTCCACTCCCCTTTGCAGATCCTCTCCAAGTCATTAGGGTTTGGAGGCTGAGGTTTGGTAACTCGAACCTTCATCTCCCTCCAAATTTTCTATAGGATTAAGGTCTGGAGACTGGCTAGGACACTCCAGGACCTTTAATGTGCTTCTTCTTGAGCCACTCGTTTGTTGCCTTGGCCTTGTGTTTTGGGTCACTGTCACGCTGGAATACCCATCCACGAGTCATTTTCAATGCCCTGGCTGAGGAAAGGAGGTTCTCACCCAACATTTAACGGTACTTGGTCCCGTCTATCATCCCTGTGATGTGTTGAAGTTGTCCTGCCCCCTCAGCAGAAAAACACCCCAAAGCATAATGTTTCCAGCTCCATGCTTGACAGTCTGGATAGTGTTCTTGGGGTCATAGGCAGCATTCCTCCTCCTCCAAGCATGGCAAGTTGAGTTGATGCCAAAGAGCTCGATTTTGGTCTTATCTGACCACAACACTTTCACCCGGTTCTCCTCTAAATCATTCAGATGTTCATTAGCAAACTGCAGACAGGCCTGTACATGTGCTTTCTTGTGCAGGGGGACCTTGCGGGCGCTGCAGGATTTCAGTCCTTAACGGCTAAGTGTGTTCTCAATTGTTTTCTTGGTGACTATGGTCCCAGCTACCTTGAGATCATTGACCAGATTGTCCTGTGTAGTTCTGGGCTGATTCCTCACCGTTCCCATGATCATTGAAACCCCACGAGGTGAGATCTTGTATGGAGCCCCAGACTGAGGGAGATTGACAGTTATTTTGTGTTTCTTTCATTTGCGAATAATCGCACCAACTGTTGTCACCCTCTCACCAAGCTGCTTGGTGATGGTCTTGTACCCCATTCCATCCTTGTGTTGGTCTAAAATCTTGTCTCTGACAACCTTGGGCAGCTCTTTGGTCTTGGCCATGGTGGAGAGATTGGAATCTGATTGATTGCTTCTGTGGACAGGTATCTTCTATACAGGTAACAAGCTGAGATCAGGAGCACTCCCTTTAACTCCTTCCTGACCGGCTTGCGCCGATAACGTCGGCAAAATGGCACGGGTGCCCAAACCACCTACCTGTACACCGCGGGCGATTTATTGCAGAACCGATCAGTCTTCAGGTCCAGGCCAATGATTTCTGGCCTGGATCTGCTGATTGGTTCTGACGAATGAAATGCTTCCTCTGCCTGTGTAATGTAAACACAGGCAGAGGAAGTGATTTCACCACCCGTCCTCAAATTCTTTCGGTTCCAGGGTGCGAAGAGAGGACATGTAAAAGTGAGTTGCACCAACACTACACTGACACAGTACACATAGGCACACATTATACCCCCGATCTCCCCCCCCCCCCCCGGTTAACCCCTTCACTCCTTGTCACTGTGTCACCAATTGCAGTTTTCAGATTTTTCACTGATCACTGCATTGGTTTCACTTGTGACACTAATCAGCATTAGGGCAGTTAGTAGTAGAAAAAGAGAAAGGGAAACCCGGTAGCAGGGGACCGAGTTAGGGGTTACTTTAGCAGCAATTATTGATCATTCCAAAATTCAAAAATATAAACAGTAATACTTTATTTTAACATATTGTTTGACAAGTATCAAAATATAACATATGTCACGTGTTATTACATATGTTATACTTTTTGATTATTTATTTTATTTTTTATTTTTCACCTTTTATGATACATAGCACAAGTCACTTTAATATTTTCTCCTTGTTCACAGTCAATCACTAAGGAGGTTTTTTCTTTGATAATAATATTTTAGGACGGCGCCATACTCACTCTTTATTTTACATTTACTCTTCGCTCACACCACTTCGGTGGAGATTGCGTGTGTGAGGGCAGCAGTCCAACACTTTGTCTTTACTCAATTCCGTTGCGCGTATTCCCCATTCAATTTTTGCAACAACAGACAATGTCCGGACGCATTGTATATGCAAGCAGTCTTTCGTATGAGTCCAATGTAATTTGTATATGGGTATATATACCCCCCGAATCCTAAATGAAACGGACTGACTGCTTGCAGATCCAATTGATGGATGGGAGAAAGGGAGGGATGGATGGATGGACAGGCTGTGCAGTGAGCTGGATGGACACCGCTTGTGATGAACTGAAGTTTATGCCTGATGACTGACTGTTAGAGTCAATGGAGATGATCAACCTGAATCACAGACAGTGTATTGTTAATGTCAAGTAATATTGACATTAAGGAACTAGAGTTTCACTCTTACAAATTTGCCGATCGAGATTCCAATAGTTCAAACTAGGTGATTCACGTATAGGAAAAGCACTGACAGTCAAAAGGGGGGATCGTGCAGGATATGTATATAATATTGAAGTCAGCAAACGTACCGTTTAGAAGTCCTCTGCTTGATAATGTGGTTCCTAGTAGATTGAAAGAAGGAAATTTCCGTGAACAAGGAATGAATGCACTCACGTACTCAGTTGCGCTGCTTAATCATCATTGACTGTTGCGGTGGCGGAAGATTTGAACCTCCAATAGCTCACCTTCTCCATAATGGAAGTAGCCAGAAGCCAGAATGACGGGTGAATAAAGTATGCTAGCTGTTGAAAATCAGCCGCTGTGCGCAGTGAGGAATTGGAGTATCTGTCAGCAGTAGACTTCAGTGGGTACTGTGCAGTCATACAGCCTTAGCTGGTCGAGACACAGCTCGCATCGCTCGCCTTACTTCCCATACACCTGCGGCCGCGACAGGGCTACGTTGTTGATGTCAACGCGTTTCGCCTGGTCTAATGGCGTAGCTTCATCTTGGACAGTACTTGGGCTGGTAACCACGCTCCCTTATATAATCATAATTGCGTTTGGTTACTGCCCAGGTAAGTTTGAGCTTAAAAGGACGATTGTGCCATGGGAAAAAAAGTTCATGTTTTGCAATTTCCTAACCATCAACAAGTTTTTTTACGTACAATTACATGACAAGTAAGGACCATGGTACACGTAAAAAGAAATCGATGGTCTCCTTAGTACGCCGTGTAAAGGGTCCGAATGGTGGCTTTGTAAATAATCCTGGGGAAGGAACAAAGAGAAAGGAACAGAGCGGGGAAACACCATAGCAAACAGATTGGAACGTGATAGAAGAGGTAAAGTAATGAACAGAGGCATTCTGTATAAAAAGATTTGGTACACATATGTATACGGTATGTTATCCAAGGTAAGTGGGCCTATTAACCAACTAAATCACAACACCTTGATGAAGGGGTAGATATTTCGTGAAATGTGAGAACTACATGTCTCGAAAAGGGTATTTATTTATTTTTTTAAATAAGGTTTTAAATAGTTAGAAAGGCCTGCAAATTTAGTTCTGTATTTAACCCGACAGGTACCAGGGACTTTAATCTATACACCCACCACTTTTCCTTCTGCAGAAGTATGGTCACCGCATCTAGGAGGAAGTTTCAGGGCATAAATGCCTTTCACTTTCATACCCTGAGGGCTCCCTCCATGATGTTGGGAAAAATGTTTTGCGAGAGCTTTTCTGGAGGTTTGCCCTTGTCGTTGATCTCGCGTAAGTGTTCACATATGTGGATCCTTAGTTGCCTTTTTGTTTTGCCCACATATATTTTAGGGCAGGGACATGTAATCATGTAGATTCCACGTGAAGTGGAACAATTGATTAAGTCCCATATTTCATGTTTCCTTTCCGTGAAAGTTGAAGTCCTATGTACGAATGGACAGATCTGGCATTTGTTGCAGGGAAACATGCCCAGCATCCGTGGGTAATTGGTTAGCCACATATTGTCCTGTTTTCGGTGAATTCTGATTTGATCGGTATATCACCCAAGTTTACGGTTACAGCAACAAACACCTATTGGGTGCACGATCCAAGTGGTCAGGTCAATTACTTGATCACTACCAGGTGTTACTTGTTCCCTTCCCCTTCCCTTTCCCCTGTCCCACTCCCTATTTTGTAACAGTAGTAGGCCCAGGTAGGTCTAGGGTATCCCCCAATAAAGGTTTAACCCCTTGATCACCCCCTTTCACCAGCGATCGCCATATTAGTGTCACGGGTGACGCTAGTTATTTCACTTTTTTTTAGCATCGGTGTACCTGCCGTATATTACCTAATAAAGGTTTGACCCCATGATCACCCAGGTGACATCAGTTAGGTTTCGGCGTCAGGGTCATCGTCAGCCCCAGGCAGCGTCAGATTAGTGCCAGTAGCGCTAACACGCACCATACACCTCCCTTAGTAGTATATGTCTGAACGGATCAATATCTTTGATCTGATCAGATCAGATCTATACTAGCGTCCTCAGTAGTTTAGGGTTCCCAAAAACACAGTTTTGGCGGGATTAGCCCAGATACCTGCTAGCACCTGCGTTTAGCCCCTCTGCCCAGCCGCGTTTAGCCCCTCCGCCCAGCCCAGCCCACCCCACCAAAGTGCAGTATCAGTCGATCACTGTCTCTTACAAAACACAACAGACATAATTGCAGCGTTCGCAGAGTCAGGCCTGATCCCTGGGAATGCTAAAAGTTTTTTTTGTAGTGATTTAAGCAGGCTCTGACAATCAGGTGCTCTTTTTGCCTGGTACACTAGTTGTACAAGTAAATTTAGAGGCCACAATGTCCAATCGGAGGAACACTAGTGAAGAGGCCTACACGTTTCTGAGCATGACAGATGAGAGTGAAGAGGAAGTCTGTCAGATTCAGGCTCAATACAAACCGGTAGACAGCAGCGGCATCCGGACACATAGCTCTGATGACGGAGTAGTGGTCCCTGCTAAGGTCCGGCGTACCCGACCCCGTTCTTCTTCTGTTGTTGAGGTTCAAGAACCGCAGGGCTCTCGTATGGAGCAGAGAGCCCGTACTAGTGCCACTCATCCTTCTGGTGAAATGGCAAGCACCAGTGGCCTAGTACACCCTGGTCATACATCCAGCACTGCAGTATCACGTGGTGATGAGGGGGTCCCATAAGTGCAGTGGCTAGCACAAGTAGTGTCCCACAGGCCCGTCAAGCCCATAGTGCCCTTCCTGCAGAATATGCCATTCCTAATTGGGAGCCCACCACTTCTGCAGCACCCGTACTTCCCCCATGCACTAACCAACCCGGACTTCAGGTGGAAACAGTTGATTTGATGTCACTTGATTTTTATTCGCTGTTTTTCATGGAAGATCTCTATAGATCTTTTGTGGACCAAAGCAATTTGTATGCTGGTCAATTCATCGCTGCTAATCCCCAGTTGACCATTGCCAGAGATTGGAAACCTATTATGGTTTCCGAATTTAGGCCCTTTCTGGGCCTATCCCTCCTCATGGGCATAACTAAAAAAAGTGAGTTGTGGTCATATTGGTCCACTGACCCAATTCACCATATGCCCGTGTTCATGACCAGGGCTAGATACGAGCAGATCTTGCAGTTCATGCATTTTAATGACAATGAACTCTGCTGTCCTTGGGGTGACCCTGGATACGATCGGCTCCAAAAAATTCGGCCCCTCGTAAACCACTTCAACCAACAGTTTGTAGCCTTGTTTACTCCCAATCAATTTGTCGTCTGCGTTTGAGTCTCTGATTAAATTTTCTGGCCGCTTGTCTTTCAAACAGTATCTTCCCAGCATGCGTGCCAGATATGGGGTCAAGATGTATAAGCTCTGTGACAGGGCAACAGGCTGTACATATAGTTTTATGGTTTACAAGGGAAAAGATAGTCACATGGAGCCCGGGAACTGCCTAGACTAGATAGGGAGCGCTGGCAAGATTGTTTGGGACTTGGTGTCATCCTTATTCAGAAAGGGGTACCACTTGTACGTTGACAATTATTATACAAGCATGCCACTTTTTAGTCACTTGTTTGATCATGGAATTGGCGTATGTGGCACAGTGCAATCTAATTGCTGGGGCTTACCCCAGCGGCTTGTAGAGTCCTGACTTAGACTGGGGGAGAGAGCCTGCTTGAGAAGAAATAATTTGCTTGCAGTGAAGTGGAGGGATAATCGGAATGTTTTCGTTCTATCCTCCCTTCACACAGATACGACAGTCCAAATTCCAACGGTGACTGGTGTTGTGGAGAAACCCCTCTGTGTCCACGAATACAACCTTGATATGGGAGGGGTGGACCTCAACGACCAGTTGATGGCGCCGTACTTAAGTGCCCGTATGGCCAGACGCTGGTACAAAAAAGTGTCTGTATACTTATTCCAATTGGCTCTGCTGAACGCTTATGTGCTATACAAAGCGTCAGGATGAACTGGATCCTTCCTTAAATTCCAGGAAGAGATCATCACAGCCCTTTTGTTTCCAGACGGTGCTGTGGCCCAAATTCCCAATCCAAATGCATTGAGCCTGCTGCATGAGAGGTATTTTCCGTATGTCCTCCCTGGTACCCCTACAGAAACGATCACCCCAAAAAAGATGTCCTGTCTGTAGCAAGCGCAGATATAGGCGTGACACCCGCTATTATTGTCCCTCCTGTCCTGGCCAATCTGGTCTTTGCATCGGTGAATGTTTCGAACACTACCACACACTAGTGGAGAATTAGCGTAGGGTACAGCACGGCACAGTCTAGGGTACACTTTCACAGATGCCATCACATTTTGAGAGACCTGAACCTGGATCTACAGTTGGAAATAAGTGTAAGAGATATATATATATATATATATATATATATATATATATATATATATATATATATATATATATATATATATATAAAAGCCAAAAATAGTTGTCATTTTATTGTTCACTCTCTTCTCTCTCTATTATTCTCTCCCTTTTGTTCTGCTCTTTTTACTGTATTTTTTAACTGCAATGTTTTATTGTTACTAGGGGTGCAACGGATCGTTGCCGATCCGTGATCCGTACGGATCACCCTCCGCGGATCGGCACACCCGCGATCCGCGGAGCACTTTTCGGGCCTCAGCCATAGGAAAGGCCCCGGCTTTGGCCTAGCTCCGGAGCGGCGGCCATCTTGGTACACCCGGAAGTGGCCGCTGTCTCAACAGGAAGTGACATTTCGTCGCCGCCATCTTGCTACACCCCACACTCCTGCACACTACAATAATGATAGAGTGAGAAGAGGGCAAGCGGACATCTTGTTACACCCACTGGAGTTTTAAATTTAAAAGCCATTTTCAACACAAAACTGAGCTTATATGCACAAATACTGTATTTATGCATATAAGCTCGGTTTTGTGTTGAAAATGGCTTTTAAATCTAAAACTCCGGTGGGTGTAACAAGATTTGTGTGTTTTTTTTTTTGTTTTTTTTTTATGCTGATCCGAGGATCGATCCGATCCGTGACTCTGATCCGAGGATCGATCCGATCCGTGAGATTTTTGATCCGTTGCACCCCTAATTGTTACTATGTTTTATCATGTTTGCTTTTCAGGTATGTAATTCTTTTATACTTTACTGTTTATTGTGTTTTATTGTTAACCATAATTTTTTTTTTCAGGTACGCAATTCAGCTACAGCACTGATTTATTCATCTTGACAGCAACAGCGTTTGCTCTCACAATACGTAAATCAGTGACTCCAGCGCTGGAGGAGGTGATTTCACCACCACAGTTAAAAAAAAAGACGGTACATGTATGCCTATCATTAGAAGTGGGTGGTTGCAGGGCGGCATTCTAATGGTGGGCATACCCACCGATCTCTTTTTTTCATGCAGCCCACAGGCTGCATGAAAAAAAGAAAATTGCAACATATGCCTAACAAGGACCAGCAGCGTACTGGTATATTGCTGGACTTTGAGTGGTTATACTAGAATGATACCTGCAGGTTTAGGTATCATATTGGTATCATTCTTTTCAGCCAGTGGTTGGCTTTCATGTAAAAGCAATCCTAGTGGCTAATTAGCCATAAGCAGTGGGAAGGAATGTCCCCCCCCCCTGCCAATTTCCATGGTTTTCTCATGCTCTCCTGTCCCACCGGGGAACCTGAGAATGCAGCCGGTGGTTCCGCCAGCTGGCCATAGAGCGGATCAAAGACCAGAAGGGCTCCAATCATCTCTATGGCCTAAGAAACTGGAAGCTACGAGCATTTCATGACATTGGTGTCGCCGAATATAAACAGTGCCATGGGGAAATTGGGAAAGCATCTTATCACACCGATCTTGTTGTGGTCAGATGCTTTAAGCGGTAGAGGAGAAATCTAGATTTTTTTCTTAAGAGTACCTGTCGCTACCTATTGCTATCATAGGGGATATTTACATTCCATGTGATAACAATAAAAAGGATAAAAAAATAAAAAAATGATAGGAACAGTGTAAAAAATGTACTTGGCATAAGATCATCTTTTATATTTTACCAAACATTTGGGCAATATAGTTTGTTTTAGTGCATTAAAATGAAAAAAAACGTTTTTTTTCCAAAAAATTGAGTTTGAAAAATCGCTGCGCAAATACTGTGTAAAAAAAAAATTTGCAAAAAAAACCCACCATTTTTTTGAAAAGTTGACACCCCGAGGTATTTGCTAAGAGGCAAGGTGAGTATTTTGCAGCTCTCATTTGTTTTTGAAAACGAAGAAAGAACATTTTTTTTTTATTTTTATTTTTTCAATTTTCAAAGCTTTGTGACAAAAAGCGAAATCTGCAAAATACTCAACATGCCTCTCAGCAAATAGCTTGGGGTGTCTAATTTACAAAATTGTGTCATTTGGGGGGTTTTGTGCTATCTTGGCATTTCATGGCCTGTGGAAGGTTTTCGGGGTTCCTTACGTGGTTAGACTGCCAAAAAGTTCCACACATATGGTATCCCTGTACTTAGGAGAAGCAGCAGAATGCATTTTGGGGTGTAATTTCACATATGCCCATGGCATGTGTGAGCAATATATCATTTCAGTGACAACTTTGTGTAAATATTTTTTTTTTTGTCATTTTTCAATCACTTGTGACAAAACAAATACTCAATGTGCTCAACATGCTTCTCAGCAAATTCCTTGGGGTGTCTACTTTCCAAAATGGGGTCATTTGGGAGGTTTTGTACTGCCCTGCCATTATAGCACCTCAAGAAATGAGATAGGCAGTCATAAACTAAAAGCTGCGTAAATTCCAGAAAATGTACCCTAGTTTGTAGACGCTATAACTTTTGCACAAACCAATAAATATATGCTTGTTGATTTTTTTTTTTTTACTCGAGATGTGGATGAATGCATTTTGACCTAAATGTATGACTAAAATTGATTTTATTGTATTTTTTTATAACAAAAAGTAGAAAATCATAATTAATTTTGAAAGTTTTCAGTCTTTTTTCGTTTATATCGCAAAAAATAAAAACCGCAGAGGTGATCAAATGCCACCCAAAGAAAGTTCTATTTGTAGGGAAAAAAAGGATGCAAATTTTGTTTGGGTACAGCATTGACCGTGCAATTACCAGTTAAAGTGAGGCAGTGCCAAATTGTAAAAAGTGCTCTGGTCAGGAAGGGGGAAAAGTTCTTTCGGGGCCGAAGTGGTTAAGAGTGCTCCTAATTTCAGCTCGTTGCCTGTATAGAAGACACCTGGGAGCCAGAAATCTTGCTGATTGATAGGGGATCAAATAGTTATTTCACTCATTAAAATGCAAATCAATTTATAACTTTTTTGAAATGCGTTTTTTCTGGATAATTTTGTTGTTCTGTGTTTCACTGTTAAAATAAACCTACCATTAAAATTATAGACTGATCATTTATTTGTCAGTGGGCAAACGTACAAAATCAGCAGGGGATCAAATACTTTTTACACACACACACACACACACACACATATATATATACACACATATATATACACATATATATATATCTGTGTGTATATATAATATGTATGTGTGTACACAGTACATTAGAAATGTCACTTCATTGAGATGTGTTGTTTCCAGCCTGGATATAAGGAGGATTACCTTTCTGTATTATTCTGTAAACCTTCAGTGTGTGGTTTTGTAGTGTAGATGCGTAAGCTACTTTCTCTATCCTGGGAACATCTTAACCAGCGGTTGATGTAAGAACTGCTAATTGACTATTCTCTCGCTGTTTACGTGGATATTTCTGACATTACCTAATTTCATTTGTCTGTTCAGCTTTAGGCAACAAGAGACCGGAGGTCCAACTTGAAACAAATGATGCTGTTTTAGGCGAGCTCCTCTGTGGGTTCTTTAGCAGCATTTGGCATTCACTTGTGTTTTTCCTTTTTGTAGTGGTGAACAGGGATTTCTTCAAACAGATGACTTTAGTGTTTAGGAATAGCATGCACTGACATTGAGGATATTAAGCTATTAATCCTCTAGTGAACTGACAGCATTTGTTTCTGGAAATGTAAGTTTGGTCTTGTTGTTTTGTTTTTTTTGTGTTCTTTTTTTTTCCTGGTACTGACAGCACTTGACCGATAATATAATGTTACAGTACCTTTAACTTTGATCAACAGTGCAATCAAAAGACAAAGTATTGGAAGTCCATGCTATCATTTCATTGCCTCTGATCTATTGCCCAGTTCCTAAGAACTGCTAAAAAACACATAAGTGAATAATGTATTCGCAATCAGGAGAATGTCCTGAAAAAGTGGTGCGTTGGTAAGTAAGTAGTAAGGAGAATTTTATTAACTTTTTTGTATAAATAAAACCATCCTTTGTAGACTTTTGTGATTCAGAGCTGCACTCTGGCCAGTGAAAACTTGTTTGGTTTTTCAGAAAAAACGGTTTGATATTTAATATTTGTAGAATGGAACCAAGAGTATGTAGATTCCAAAACAAAACAAACAAAATCTACATCTTCACATGCTCATGTTCCCACCATTCTAGAAGTCCAGCTTTATGAATAATGGATCATCTGGTTACAGATGAAACGTGACTATTCTCAATAAATTTTTACATTTTCATATATCTTTCAGCATTTCTGTAACACTGCACAACATTAGTGGGCCCGTTAGCTGGAGGAATGTCAGTTTCTGCTCCTAAAGTAAATCTGCGACGTCTCAATGGTATAGGTGTTTTAGTTTAATCTAGGTTTTAGGAAATACAGGCAGTCACCGGGTTACAAACAAGATAGCTTCTTTAGTTTTGTTCTTAAGTTGAATTTATATGAAAGTTGGAATAGGTACATTTTTTAAGCGTACAGGAAGTCCCCGAGTTACGAACAAGCTAGGGACTGTAGGTTTGTTCTTAAGTCGAATTTGATCGTAAGTCGGAACAGTATCTTTTTTAAGTGCAACTCCAGCCAGGCGCTTCTGGCTGTGCAATGTGGGGTGTTCCGGGCGCTTCTGGGCATGCAATCCTGTATGTGGGGCTACATGTAGTACATGTAGTACTGCAGTCTGGGATGTGTCCCGTTCCGCAAGATGGCTACTCTGCGATTTCCGGGACCAGCGTGGAGAGCAAGCTGGCGGCAGTGACGTCACGCTGCCGTTGTTCGCAACTCGGATGTTCGTAACTCTGGGACTGCCTGTAACTCCAGTAAAAAATGTAATTTTTCGTTTTTTGGATAGCATCGGGAAGGGTAATCACCCCTGTAATGTTTGTTTTGCTGTCTGTGCCCCTGTTCAGAAGATTTCACCTCACTTTTTGTCCCTGTGACAATTGGATTTTGAAAATTTCGGGTTGTCGTGGAAACAAGGATTGATGATAAAGCTTCAGTGGAGACACCTTTTTTCCTATAATAGCTCTTATAGGAGTGAATTTCCCATCCTGGGGGTAGATTTCCTCTCACTTCCTGTTGTCTCCCTACGTTTATAAGTATGAGTCGGATGTTTGTAACTTGGGGACTGCCTGTAGTATGTTCAACATGCTTCCCTTTGGACTCTTGTACAAAATATAATTCTGCTATAAATCTATGCTGTGAAATCTCTCAGAGCTACAGTGTGCTTAAAGAAAGGGTGGTCCTTAAACCATTAATCACAGGCTGTGAAAGGTCCTTTCAGAAGAAAAGGATACTGGCAACTGTAAACTGTTTGCTAATAGTAGTAGGAAGAGTTCAATGAGTCTGGATCTAAATACAATTGTCACATTTGACCAAAGCGCATTTTTAAAAAGTGCAAAGAAAAATAATACCGTTTGCTTGTGGATTTTAAACCATTTATATGCTGGATACGCTTATTGTAGTCAGACCTTACCAATTCTGATCAATATCCTTTAAATTCATCAGCAACTGTACGTTGCAAAAGCCTACCTAAATAATGCTTTCAGTTTATATCCAGTCGGGTGGAGCCTTCGACTACATAGTTGTTGGTAAATCTATAGAAAATACTACAATGAAGTTATAATAGGTTAAGCCACCTTTTATTGTACATGGGCATTTCGGCCTGATTTTATTTATTTATTTAAAAAACCCTTTAGAAGTTTTGAAATGCACATTTTGAATATTAATTTGGATCTTGCACCTTATTCTATTGTTTTTATTGTAACATATACTTTGCATAAAGGTTAAAGCCTGACTCAGGAGAGAGGGAAGAGTAAAAACCCTCCCTTGCAGTGGGGCCACCTCCACATTGCAAGAGTTAAATGCATGGAAAAGGTCTGTTGAACCGAGGAAAGCACTTTTACATACCCAGTCCTCCATTCTCCTACAGGCAGCACTGTCCCTTTTGCTCTGGTTTATGGACTCTCCCTCTGTGTCCTCAAGTGCAATGCAGGGCTGTGGGTTCTGCATTGCACTTGATGGTGTCAGAGGACCTGTGATGACCAAGCCATAGGGAAGAAGAGGCTGGAGGGGATCGGTCTGGCAGCATGAATGGTGCGGAGCCTGTGGGAGAAGAGGATCAAGTAAGTAAAAGTGATATTTCTGATACCATAGACCTAAGCAAACACCCTTGCAGTGTGGGGGCAGCTCAACTGCAAGGGAGAATTTTTACCTTCCTCAAAGTTCAACTTTAATGAACGATGTCCCTATTCAGTGGCGCCAGAATTATATCTTAACCAGAAACCATATTATGCTAATCATACAGGACTCAGGAATTGATTCTTAGACCATGGGTTATAAGCCACTACCTTCAGGTGATTAGATACTGGCAAAAGCTTTGATGGTAGTATACCCCTGTCTATTCATATAATCCTCTCTATGAGGCTCCAGTTTTTTTGCTAGTGTTAAGTGGTGGATCCCTTCTTCTGTTGGAGAATATATATTTTTTTATCAGTTTCCTTTCCCTCTTTGACTGACACTTCTATCAAGATCTGACTGCCTATTGTGTTAAAGCTCACTATCAGTTTCCGGATCAGGTATCCTCAGTGTATGTGAAGTGCAGGTAAATTTTCTCCAATCAAACAAAGCAAAAATGATACACTTACCCCAGATTTTACACTTTTTAGCATGTTTTAATTACCACAAACCAAAGCCTCTGACTTCAGCATAGTTAGCGACAAGTTCCTGGAGCTACCATGCCTCTGTTTTCTCCTGGCAGCCATGACTCTTCACATTTCTATTTTAAACTGGCCAACTGAATGGTTGGCGATATATTCTTTAATATTATACTCTGCTAATATTGTAAGTTACGTTTAGAAATTCTAAGCAGCTGTATTAGAACTAACAGAGTTGGAGAAAGGTTTGGGTCGCTTAGAAATGCAACCGGAAATGTTTCTGACTAGACACCCTAATCAAGCCCTTGACCAGTGTTTTTTTTTTTGTTTTTTTTTTAAACATGTATTTTAGTATAAAAGTTTACTCCAGCTGCTTTGTGAAGGAAAATGATAGTCTGTGCTCCACAAATAAAGCATTCAGAACTTTTCCAGTGTACCTCAACACTACTTATTGGTAGGAATGGGGTCTTCAGTCAAAATACATATTTAAATGCACTTTGTGGAGAAGTGCCTATCTTCTGAATAGTGCTAGTTCTCATCCTGACATGCATCCTGTGCATAATTCCAGGTTAGCTATACCAAGGATTTTAATATTTCCCCTGTGGTTCTCAGAAGGAAGGTAACACAGCAGGGGCTTGTTCCACGAGTGGTTGAAGGTTTATCCCTGAAGCCCTATGAAAAGCTTGCAGAATCTGCCTGAAATTTTATTTTTTATGAATATCAGATTAAATTGAATCCATTAGGCCTTCTGCTTTAGCATAGTAGTAACAGCAGTATTTCCTGGATAGCATTGTCAGTTCATTGGTTGATTTTACTTGTTTCCTGGAGCTGCTTTGAGATCCCCTTAGTAAGTAAAGCAGAAAAAAATGTGTGTCAGCACATTTTGTCTAAAAAAGCAGCATGTTCCTAAAAGCTCCAGTACCTCAGGCTTTATTTTTCATCACTATCCGTATATGCCAAAAGGGATAAGATGCCAGCTCAGGATTACTGTGCCAGTAGAATGACAGACCTCTGTTGTCAGCAATCAATGAGGCCTAATGTCCCGGTTCTCTTCATGTTTTACAGATAATATATCTTTTTTTTTTTTTTTTTCTTAAGACTTTTTGGTATGTGAAGTTAATGTTCAAGGCTTTGAATGCCAGTAAACACAGCTGTGGGATGTTAGGCATCCTCTTTAGTTTGCTTTAGGAAATTCTGTCTGAGTAAATTTACGGAAAACCGTGTTAAATACCAGTAGTAATAAATCATCACTAAATATGATTCGAAGTTTTATTTTTACACTCCATCGGGTCATGTCTGGCAGTGAAGGTTTTGGACAGAGATAGTCTATTTCTGCACGATCCTGTAGGAGTGCCAGTTACCCGTAGCCGAATTTCTGTGTACTGGGTCTAATTTCTAAATTAAATTTTAATAGATCTCTACAGAACCTCATTCACAAGACCCTTTCCAGTTGTGGAAAATTATTGCCAAGAAATGCCTACACTTAATAGTCTTGGTTTAAAGCTGAATAAGTGTTTTGTTAGAGGTGTATTTTTTTTTTTTTTAGAAAACAAAATCTATAACTATAATTCCTTATTGTCTACCTAAAGCAGTCACCAGATTTTTCAAAGACAGTCATAATAATTGAAGATTATAAAAGGTGCAAAAACTAGTGCAGTGGTAACCCACGAATAACAAAGACTTTTTGATGTTGAAAATTATGCTAGGGTAGATATAACTAAAGAGCAATGGAAGAGCCAAAATACCTACCATACCTCCTGTGCTGGTCACTAATAGCATGTTGCTAAAAGCCTAGGCATTTGGTTACTTTATCTCTGCTGAAGAGGAAAATCAATTTGTCTGGAATCCTAAAGCTAGCCATGCACTGACTAACAGCTTTTACATGCACACAAACAAGGTGGTTGGAGGATTCCCCCCACCCAATTGGCTGCAAGTGCCAATCAAAGGATATTTTCTAACATATCCTTTCATCAGGAAGTCTATCGAACTATTGAGGGGCAGTAGTCACACGCTCATCAAAATTTGGCCAGTTCCTATTAAATCAGCCAAATTCCGATATGTGCATTGTCAGCTGAATTCTCCGTGAACTAATGGTTAGGCTTTGGGTCTATGGCCTGCACAGGAGGGAGCCCAGAGCTTTCTTTAGCAAAGGTGTTTCTGACTTTTTTACTGCTTTTTTCATCAACATTTAAGAAAAACTTTGCATTGTGTGCATTCACTTCACTGTTCAACTAGCTGCAAATGTGAAAAGGGATTGGTGGGTGCGTGCAACAAGAACCTCATCCTAAACAAATCATGTATAACTCAATTTTGCAAGTGCATGGACTTTCTCCAATGCATAAAGAATTGCTAGCCAAAACTTGTTAAAAAGAATCTCAAAATCTTTATTGATAGAAGACCGAATAAAATCATATTATGTAAAAAGCTTTCTTTTATAGCTTTACCGGGACGTGATTGTTCAATTCCCTCAAATAAACAAAATAACCGTGGAATCCAAAGTGCAAAATACAAATCATAAAAATAGCATCTTTTGTGCCTCTGTAGCTAAAATTTTTAAATTAATAATAGGATATTCAAGGAAATTATTGGGTTTCTCTACACAATTTGCAGACAATTAAAGCGGAGTTCCACACAAAAATGGAACTTCCGCTTTTCGGAACCCTCCCCCCCTCCGGTGTCACATTTGGCACCTTTCAGGGGGGAGGGGGGTGCAGATACCTGTCTAAGACAGGTATTTGCACCCACTTCTGGCATAGACTCCCATGGGAGTCTATGCCTCTTCCCGTCCCCACCGCGCTGTCTGCTGGGAACACACAGCTCCCAGGAGAGAGCGGGGACCACTAGGGACGCGCAGCGCAACTCACGCATGCGCAGTAGGGAACCGGGAAGTGAAGCCGCAACGCTTCACTTCCTGATTCCCTTACCTAGGATGGCGGCGGCAGCTGCCGAGAACCGAGCGGGTTCTCGGCGTCCCCTGCCGACATCGCTGGACCCTGGGACAGGTAAGTGGCCATGTATTAAAAGTCAGCAGCTGCAGTATTTGTAGCTGCTGGCTTTTAATATTTTTTTTTTTGGCGGTGTGGGTGAACCCCCGCTTTAACCGCTTTTTCAGGAAAGAGGGAGAGTCCTGATTTATCTGATTCAAAATAAATTCAAAGCTATACAGGAAGGCTTTTTAACATATAATATGATTTTATTGCGTCTTCAATAAATAAAGATTTTTTTTTTTTTTTTTTAAACAAGGTTTCGTTACCAGTTTTTTATGCACAGCAGAAAGTCCATATGTTTGCAAAACTGTGGTATGTACACTTTTTGCAGCTGTCAGTGTCATACGTCATTGTCTTAATACGGGACACCAACCTGCAAACCGCACCCCCCTTTTGATAGCGTGCAAGGGTTCTTCTTCTCTGCAGCCACTGTCAGTTTTGAAATCAGTGCGGCTGTGTGGGCTTCCACCTGCAACAGCTGTGTCATTTATTCAGAGATTTATCCCATCTGCCATCTGTGTGGGTAGAGAGCTGAAGGGAGAGTCTGGGGGAGCTTGGTATTGCACTTCCTGTGTGGCCAGACGAGCTGGAGTAAGAAGGTGAACTTTGCCTTTAAAACTCCAGGCTAGTGAGAAAAAAACGTTACCATTTGCTCCACCAAAATCTGAAAAATACTCTGCAGATGCCTGAGGGCTTGTTTATACGTGTGTTGAGTATGAAGAATGAAGCAATCTTATTATCGCACCTATTATGCTTGTTTAATGCCCATGAAAGTTTTGTTTTTCTGGTGAAAAGTGCTTAAAGGGGTTGTGATGTAGAGGAAATGGTCCAGTTTGACGTGTGGTTAGTTTGTAGTGCGATGGCAGACAGTTTTGTGAATTCCCTGCAAGATAGATTCCTATACTTTGATCTCTTTGACTCTTGGCTTGGTCCAGCTTAATTTTGTTGACCCAAAAAGCTTTGTCACTGGCAGTAATGCTCAACGCCTCTGCTTCTCCCTGATGCTGTAAGTATTATTGGCTGGTTGATGCTTTTGCCTGCACACAGAATCAAATGGCGTTATCACACATCTGCTCTGTACAAACAGGAAGTGTCCAAAGCTACTCTGTCCTAGTTGTCTATTATTTCCCAGTGCATTGTGGGATACAAGAACCTCCACTCTCTCTCTACCAGCACTCAGCTAACACTTTATAAAAGATTCACTAACAGGCTATAGATGCGGTTAACCACTTGCCGACCGCCCAACACAGATATACTGCGGCAGAATGGCACGGGCAGGCAAAATCACATACCTGGTACGTGATCTGCCTCCTGCAGGCGGGGGGCGCATCGCTTCCCCCCCCGGTGCCCGAGGGGGAGAGCATTGTTAGGAGAGCGATCCAGGCTGAGGGGGAGACCACCCATTCGTGGCCACCCCCTCGCGATCGCTCCCAACGAATGATAATGAGAGGCTCGGTATTTTCCGTTCCGGCGCCGAGGAGAGAAGACATGAAGTAAGTGCACCAACACATACACTTACAGTAAAACACACCAGGCACACATTTCACCCCCCAATCACCCCCTAATCACCCCCTGATCAACCACCCCCCCCCCCCCGTCACAGTGACACCAAGCAGTTTTTTTTTCCTGATTACTGCATTGGTGTCAGTTTGTGACAGTTAGAAGTGGTAGGGCAGTTAGTGTTCGGCCCCCTTTAGGTCTAGGGTACCCCCCTAACCCCCCCATAATAAAGTTTTAACCCCTTGATCACCCCCGTTGCCAGTGTGACTAAGCGATCATTTTTCTGATCGCTGTATTAGTGTCACTGGTGATGCTAGTTAGGGAGGCAAATACATAGGTTCGCCGTCAGCGTTTTATAGCGTCAGGGACCCCCATATACTACCTAATAAAGGTTTTAACCCCTTGATTGCCCTCTAGTTAACCCTTTCACCAGTGATCACCGTATAACTGTTACGGGTGACGCTGGTTAGTTAGTTTATTTTTTTATAGTGTCAGGGCACCTGCCATTGTTTACCTAATAAAGGTTTAGCCCCCTGATCGCCCGATGGTGATATAAGTTAGGTTTTAGGGTCTGATAGGGTCTGCGTCGCCCCAGGCAGCCTCAGGTTAGTGCCAGTAGCGCTAACACCCACGCACGCAGCATACACCTCCCTTAGTGGTATAGTATCTGAACGGATCAATATCTGATCCGATCAGATCTATACTAGCGTCCCCATCAGTTTAGGGTTCCCAAAAACGCAGTGTTAGCGGGATCAGCCCAGATACCTGCTAGCACCTGCGTTTTGCCCCTCCACCCGGCCCAGCCCAGCCCACCCAAGTGCAGTATCGATCGATCACTGTCACTTACAAAACACTAAACACATAACTGCAGCGTTCGCAGAGTCAGGCCTGATCCCTGCGATCGCTAACAGTTTTTTTGGTAGCGTTTTGGTGAACTGGCAAGCACCAGCCCCAGGCAGCGTCAGGTTAGTGCCAGTAGCGCTAACACCCACGTACACACCGTACACCTCCCTTAGTGGTATAGTATCTGAACGGATCAATATCTGATCCGATCAGATCTATACTAGCTCACCCAGCAGTTTAGGGTTCCCAAAAACACAAAAAAATATATAAAATAAAAAAAACAAAAATAGTTGTCGTTTTGTTGTTCTCTCTCTCTCTATTCTCTCTCTATTGCTCTGCTCTTTTTTACTGTATTCTATTCTGCAATGTTTTATTGTTATTATGTTTTATCATGTTTGCTTTTCAGGTATGCAATTTTTTATACTTTACTGTTTACTTGTTTTATTGTTAACCATTTTTTTGTCTTCAGGTACGCCATTCAGCTGCAGCATGGATTTATTTATCTTGACAGCAACAGCGTTTGCTCCCACGATACATAAAGCCGTGACTCCAGCACTGACGGAGGTGATATATGCCAAAGCATGGGAGCAGCAGGGGCAGAGGAGCGAAGTGGGTGGATGAAGGGAGGTATTCTAATGGTGGGCATACCCACCAATCAATCTCTTTTTTTCGTTCAGCCCACAGGCTGCATGAAAAAAAAATTACAATATATGCCCAACAAGGACCAGCAACGTACTGCACTTTGAGTGGTTATACTAGAATGATGCCTGCAGGTTTAGGTATTATCTTGGTATCATTCTTTTCAGCCAGCGGTCGTCTTTCATGTAAAAGCAATCCCAACGGCTAATTAGCCTCTAGACTGCTTTTACAAGCAGTGGGATGGAATGCCCCCCCCCCTCCCACCATCTTCCATGTTTTTCTCTGGCTCTCCTGTCCCAACAGAGAACCTGAGAATACAGCCGGTGATTCAGCCAGCTGACCATAGAGCTGATCAGAGACCAGAATGGCTCCAATCATCTCTATGGCCTAAGAAACCGGACGCTACGAGCATTTCATGACTTAGATTTTGCCGGATGTAAACAGCGCCATTGGGAAATTGGGAAAGCATTTTATCACACTGATCTTGGTGTGGTGAGATGCTTTGAGGGCAGAGGAGAGATCTAGGGTCTAATAGAGCCCAATTTAAAAAAAAAAGAGTACCTGTCACTACCTATTGCTATCATAGGGGATATTTACATTCCCTGACATAACATTAAAAATGATTAAAAAAAAATGAAAGGAACAGTTTAAAAATAAGATAAAAAAGCAAAAAAAATAAATAAAGGAAAAAAAAGCACCCCTGTCCCCCCCCTGCTCTCGCGCAAAGGCGAACGCAAGCGTTGGTCTGGCGTCAAATGTAAACAGCAATTGCACCATGCATGTGAGGTATCACCGCGAAGGTCAGATCGAGGGCAGCAATTTTAGCAGTAGACCTCCTCTGTAAATCTAAAGTGGTAACCTTTAAAGGCTTTTAAAAATGTATGTAGTTTGTCGCCACTGCACGTTTGTTCGCAATTTTAAAGCATGTCATGTTTAGTATCCATGTACTCGGCCTAAGATCATCTTTTTTATTTCATCAAACATTTGGGCAATATAGTGTGTTTTAGTGCATAAAATTAAAAAAGTGTGTTTTTTCCCAAAAAAATGCGTTTGAAAAATCGCTGCACAAATACTGTGTGAAAAAAAAAATGAAACACCCACCATTTTAATCTGTAGGGCCTTTGCTTTAAAAAAATATATAATGTTTGGGGGTTCAAAGTAATTTTCTTGCAAAAAATAAAATATTTTTTCATGTAAACAAATAGTGTCAGAAAGGGCTTTGTCTTCAAGTGGTTGGAAGAGTGGGTAATGTGTGACATAAGCTTCTAAATGTTGTGCATAAAATGCCAGGACAGTTCAAAACCCCTCAAATGACCCCATTTTGGAAAGTAGACACCCCAAGCTATTTCCTGAGAGGCATGTAGAGTCCATGGAATATTTTATATTGTGACACAAGTTGTGGGAAAAAGACACAAAGTTGTCACTAAATGATATATTTCTCAAACATGTCATGGGCATATGTGAAATTACAACCCAAAATACATTCTGTTGCTTCTCCTGAGTACGGGGATACCACATGTGTGGGACTTTCTGGGAGCCTAGCCGCATACGGGACCCCAAAAACCAAGCACCGCCTTCAGGGTTTCTAAGGGTGTCAATTTTTGATTTCACTCCTCACTGCCTATCACAGTTTCGGAGGCCATGGAATGCCCAGATGGCACAACCCCCCCCCCCCCAAATGACCCCATTTTGGAAAGTAGACACCCCAAGCTATTTGCTGAGAGGTATAGTGAGTATTTTGCAGATCTTGCTTTTTGTCACAAAGTTTTTAAAATTGAAAAAAGAAAAAAAATACATTTTGCTTTTCTTTCTTCATTTTTAAAAACAAATGAGAGCTGCAAAATACTCACCATGCCTCTCAGCAAATAGCTTGGGGTGTCTACTTTCCAAAAAGGGGTCATTTGGGTGGGTTTTGTGCCATCTTAGTATTTTATGGCCTTCGAAACTGTGATAGGTAGTGAGGAGTGAAATAAAAAATTTATGCCCTTAGAAATCCTGAAGACGGTGCTTGGTTTTCGGGGCCCCTTACGCAGCTAGGCTCCCAAAAAGTCCCACACATGTGGTATCCCCGTACTCAGGAGAAGCAGCAGAATGTATTTTGGGGTGTAATTCCACATATGCCATTGGCATGTTTGAGCAATATATCATTTAGTGACAACTTTGTGCAAAAAAAAAAAAGTTTGTCATTTTCCTGCAACTTGTGGCAAAATATAAAATATTCCATGGACTCAAAATGCCTCTCAGCAAATAGCTTGGGGTCTCTACTTTCCAAAATGGGGTCATTTGGGGGGTTGAACTGTCCTGGCATTTTATGGCGTTCAAAACTGTGATAGGTAGTGAGGAGTGAAATCAAAAATTTACGCCCTTAGAAATCCTGAAGGCGGTGATTGGTTTTCTGGGCCCCGTACGCGGCTAGGCTCCCAAAGAGTCCCACACATGTGGTATCCCCATACTCAGGAGAAGCAGCTAAATGTATTTTGGGGTGCAATTCCACATATGCCCATGGCCTGTGTGAGCAATATATCTTTTAGTGACAACTTTTTGTAATTTTTTTTTTTTTTTGTCATTATTCAATCACTTGGGACAAAAAAATTAATATTCAATGGGCTCAACATGCCTCTCAGCAATTTCCTTGGGGTGTCTACTTTTCAAAATGGGGTCATTTGGGTGTGTTTTGTACTGCCCTGCCATTTTAGCACCTCAAGCAATGACATAGGCAGTCATAAACTAAAAGCTGTGTAAATTCCAGAAAATGTACCCTAGTTTGTAGGCGCTATAACTTTTGTGCAAACCAATAAATATACGCTTATTGACTTTTTTTACCAAAGACATGTGGCTAAATACATTTTGGACTAAATGTATGACTAAAATTGAGTTTATTAGATTTTTTTTATAACAAAAAGTTGAAAATATAGTTTTTTTTCAAAATTTTCGGTCTTTTTCCGTTTATAGCGAAAAAAATAAAAACCGCAGAGGTGATCAAATACCAGCAAAAGAAAGCTCTATTTGTGGGAACAAAAGGACGCAAATTTCATTTGGGTACAGCATTGCATGACCGCGCAATTAGCAGTTAAAGCGACGCAGTGCCAAATTGTAAAAAGTGCTCTGGTCAGGAATGGGGTAAATCCTTCCGGGGCTGAAGTGGTTAACGTGCATGATTTCAAATTGATAAAGGTGGCTGGCAAGTGTAGCTGCCTCATGAGAGCAGCAGGCCACTCAATTTCTAACACTACGCAACACTAGCACTCCTGTGTGTTACTGCACTGTGTAATGCCTATTGTAGTATTCTTGACAGTCATTGAAGGGCGCTTTTAAGGCTCTATGAATGCTGCTTAAACACAGGATATTGATGCATGTGTGAACAATCTCTGATTATCTGTAAGCTGGTTGTCTGTAGTTTACTACACATGATCTTGTGAATATACAGGCTAGGAGTCCTGAGTTCTTCGCTCCACCCATCTGAAACCATTGCTTAAAACTTAATAGACAATTGTTGTAATTATGATACCCAAGGCTGCATTATTAGAATTCTGCATACCCGTGCTCCCTCAAAATTAAATTCCCTGGGCTCCTCATTGAAGTTAGTAGCCCAGAACGGGAGGAGAATGTACTGTCATTTACAGGCCAGGTGAATGCCTAACTGATTCCAACAATGGACAGAGGTCACTAGTAATGTCTAATGTTTTGTTTTTGTTACAGTTTTTTAGTTGGAGATGGTGCTTTCAAGTGGTCTGTTGATCATGGGATTCCAACGTGTCCTAGAGACATAATGGCTACAAGTGAGTATAGCTTTTGTGATTTGACCATTGTATTGCATGAATTGTAGCAAAGGTAGGCGCTGTCCTTGTTCTAATTTTTTAAGGGTTTCGTTTATTATTAATGTATTTTGTAAAGGTATGCTGTTATAGCAATCATGTGAAGATGTGCCTTGTGTCTGAACTTGGTGTCATATATAGTGACATCCTGAGGGGCTAAATCCTCTTCTTCAGCGGGCGGTCCGCTTTCCGATAAAAGTGGTCTTTGCGGTGGATTCGCCGCAAGATCACTTTTATCGGCGGTGGGAGAGGGGCCTCCCGCTGCATACCAGAGTCATCGTCAGCACCGGAGGCAATCAGGTCCTGTGTCCTGTTAGGTATGGAGACGAGTGAGGGGAAGATGGCCCCCGCCCGTCTCCATACCATTGCAGGGCGGAAGCGACGTCAAAACATCACTTCCGCCCATAGCTCTTAAAAAGACATTTTTATTTATTTATTTATTTTTCAAAACTACATATTTATTTTATTTTTTATTGCATTATAGTGTAAATATGAGGTCTTTTTGACCCCAGATCTCATATTTAAGAGGTCCTGTCATGATTTTTTTTTTTCTGTAACAAGGGATGTTTACATTCCTTGTAATAGGAATAAAAGTGACACTTTTTTTTAAGAACAGTGTAAAAATAAAAAGTAAAATAAATAAGATTAAAAACATTTTTTAAAACATACTCCGTCACGCCAAGTTAGCGTGCAGAAGCATACATGAGCAGCGCCCACATATGAAAACTGTGTTTAAACCACACATGTGAGGTATCGCCGCAATCGTTAGAGCTAGAGCAATAATTGTAGCCCTAGACCTCCTCTGTAACTCAAAACGTGCAACCTGCATAATTTTTTATACGTCGCCTATGGAGATTTTTAAGGGTAAAAGTTTGTCGCCATTCCATGAGCAGGCACAATTTTGAAGCGTGACATGTTGGGTATCAATTTACTCGGCGTAACATTTTCTTTCACAATATAGAAAAAAAATTTGGGTTAACTTTTCTGTTGTCTTATTTTTTAATTCAAAAAGTGTATTTTTTCCAAAAAAAAAAGTCCGCTTGTAAGACCGATTAGATGTAGTGGCTGCATTCGTTTGCCCTTTTTTAGTTTTTTTTTCCCTTTTTATTTTCACCTTATGATGCAGCCAGTAACACATTTCCTATCTTAAGGTGGTCCACTCTGTTTGGGGAGCACCATAGCCACACTTGCAAAGCAGTTTTATCAACCTTTGGAGGGGATAGTGTTGACTAACGTTATATAGATCTACGCCCTCTTCTCAACGCTCTATGTGATAGGCACATTGTGTACCGTTGGAAGTTCCCTTTTTGTTTGCAAGCCACAGTGGGGAACCGCTCAGCACTTTTGAAAACACCTGCGGACCGGCAACCCTTCTGTGACACCCTTGGCGTCCCGTTGGTAGCTGCTCCAGACTGGTATGGATCCTTTCTGCAACCAGAACCCTGGATTTCCACTTGCTCAGAGGCTACTCCACGCTCTCATCGCAACAGTCAGAGACGCCGCAAATCTTCTTCTGACTCCTCTCTGAGAGGCCAAGGCGACATGGATACAGAACGTAGCTCACGAGCCTCGCCATCCTCTGCCAGACGCAAGATGGATTGTTGAACTGGGTCCTATTGGATCTGTGAGTTTTCTCCTTTTTTCTGAGTTTCTTCCTTCATTTGTGGGTTCTAACCCCAGTAAAACATGCTGATTAGATTTTTATTAGCATTGACATGGAAGTGCTTACGCCATGGGATGGTATTCGAGGCTACTTTCTTGCTCCTGAAGTTTTGCACAAGGAGACACAACCGAAAATTCACTGGCAAGCCTGTACCTGTTTTTGTGGTCCTGATTAACATAGTCCTAACTAACGGGTACACCCCCCCTTTTTTCACACGCACTTGCCCTTTACCCGGATCCCAAATAAACGAATCCCCAGGCCATTTAAGGTAGGTTGCCCATACAGGTTCTTCGGATTGTATGAACTGAGGGGGTTATGCAGATGGCATATACATACATCTAGCTGACTTGTATATCTTCTTACTTTCTCTAGGCTATTTGACTGGGCGTCCTGTACTCAGATTCATTTGCTAGATACTGGGGGCCTCGGATTACTGCATCTCTCATATGGACTACCTTGACAGACATCTGCGGTTCATGAGAGATTTATGATAATTGGCTCTCCCACCCTGCATACACTGCAGTGCATTTGTAGTGCCTGGTATGGCTGGAGGCAGCATTTTTATTAAAGCCTGGGATATCTATGCATAGCTGCTAATTTTCATCTGATTACCATACTGGAGATCAGGGTCCCAAATGAAGTTATTTGGGTATCAAGATCTCTAGCGGGGTACTCTACCATTAATTTTTTTAAATTTTTTTATTATTGCCCTAGTATTAGCCAGGACGGTTACTCCTCCGGGGCCTATAGGTTGTTTACCTGACTGTGACTACGTCTTTTGTCTCTTGCTTGCCATGTCCCACTTAGAGCAATCAATACAGGCACATGGAGTTCAAGCTCTGGCTAAACTAGACTTCTAAGTATGGATGCTGCTATATATGCTGTATATGTTCTATATGTTTCACTCAGGAGCTCAGTTATTGCGCTATATAGGTTTGGCAAGATGGATCTGTCGTTCAGCTGTGGGGGGGGGGGGGGGGGGCTTCTACCCTATGCATGTGAACACATGGATGCATGCCATGGGGCTGGGAGTCCTCATCCTGCAGAGGAACAGGGAGGCACTGCTGTAGCACTGGTTTAATGGATACTATACTATTTATTTCCTTCTACAGCTTCGAACGATCTGCGGTTTAGCACTGGTGAAAATTTTGTTATGTATACTACTTGTGTTGAGGATGGCTCATTTAACTTGCGGTCCTTGGGAGGGGGAGGGTCGGTCTGTCATCTCACCTAGCCCCGGGGGGGGGTAATGCGACTGGATCGCATCTTCCCTCCTCCCACCTCTCCCTAGGAAGTAGGATCTCTCCCTTATACGATCTCTTTTGATCCAGGGAAGCCCTGGGTTGTCGATATTGTTTGACATTTGCTGTGTTTGACCCGTCTCCCACCTTGGAGATGCAGGATCCCCTCTGAATCTTACCGGCTTCCTTTTCCCTTCCATCCCTATACCCCCCCCCCTATTAGATGAACTAGCAGGTCTATAGCCACCTCCAGTACTTAGTACATTGGTCACTAATTACTTGGCCTTTCTCCCTGGGATTTGTCTATCCCCTAAAGTTCCTATATCATCCACACACTCTACAACATGCTCTTTCCCTTATTGCATTCTTGTGTATATATATATTTATATTTACCACTGCATATAGACATTTAAGAATAAATTGTCTTTTTTTTTGCTTTACACATTAGTTAAATTGTACACCACACTTTTTTTTAAGAAGGTAAGGAACCCACCAATGTAGCTAATTATCACCCAATTTCTCTCCCTAACGTGGGCATCAAGTTGTTTTTAAAGATCTTGGCGACCCGATTGTCCTATCATGTGCCGACCTAGGTGGGTTTGGATCATGTGGGCTTCATCCCTGGCAGAGAGGCCAGGGATAACACTATTAAAGCTTTGAATTTTCTTCACTGGCTTACCTCTAATGAACAGAAGGATTTCTTTCTATCCATGGATCCAGAGAAGGCATTTGACAGAGTGGCCTGGGACTATTATGGAAGCTGTCCTAGGAGCTTTGGGACATGTATGAGAGCTCCTGTGTTATCCTTATATGCCAACCCCAGAGCCAGGGTTAAAGTCAACGGCCACCTGTCGAGCGCCTTCTCTATACATAACAGGACCAGACAAGGATGCCCTTTATCCCCCTTGCTCTACATTCTTACACCGGAACCCCTCCTTTGGTGCATTCGGGCCCATCCTGATGTTAAAGGCATTTAGGTACACAACCAGGTTTACAAGATCGCTGCATTTGCGGATGATGTCCTGCTTTTTCTTTCATCCCCATTGACGTTTTTACCTAATCTTTTGAAGGTTCTTGATCACTTTAAATTGCTTTCAAATTTGCTAATTAAATATATTCAAAGTCTTTCGCATTGAATGCTTTGCTTCCAAGAGAGCTAGCAAAGCAATGCCAGGATAATTTCTCCTTCCAATGGAAAACTGATGCTATTACCTACCTGGAAATGCAACTGTATGTATATGTGAGCGCTGCAATCAGCCAATATAAACAGTTAAACCCCAAAGAACATATATATATATGTAGCTCTATTACAAAGAGGAATCTACTAAAAGGTATTTACACAATAGTGTTTGGAAATAATGGGTAAATTAATGGAGTTATAAACAAGCAGACTCTGAGCTGCTAAAGTCCAAACAAAACTGAAAGGAATTAATTGAATTATAGTCCATGGGAGACAACTGTAGAAGGCAGCCCTGTAGAAGGATGAAGCAATCCTCTGGATGCTGGAGAAAAAGAACAATGGCGCCACTCTAAGTGCAGTATTAAAAACGAATTTAATATATCTTTAAAATCTGGTACTCACAAAGGTACATGAAAACAAGCGTGTAGAGTAAGATTGGTAGTGCCAGGTGTCCCAAAGGAATTGTCCAGTCATGTCATGCAGTGGCGTTCTAACAGGCTGCACTGCTGGATGTTCGCTGTGTCTTGCCGCTGGAACGCACTGTTTTCGATCCGGGGGACGGAGTCACTTCCGGGTCTGTGCAGGGATAAAACTTGATTGGCAGACTGATAGGTGACGCGTTTGCGGAGCTACGCTCCTTCCTCAGGCCTAACGTGACCTGTGATAGGTCAGAACTAATATAGTCTAAAACGGGCTGTGATTGGAGGGGAGGAACATCTGTCAAACTCAGGCTTACAACTGTGTGTTGCCGCTAGCTAAGGAGGTAAATGGCATGACGTAAGTGAGATGCCTGATATGCTGGAAAATGAGAAAGATGAAAAAATAAAATAAAATAAAATGGAAAATTAATAAATAATAAAAGAGGGAGAGAAAGGAAAAAAGAAGGGAAGGAAATAATGTATAGATGATGATGAATATGCAAATGGAAATGCAAAGTAGGATGATTTATTGTAGGGAATGGTTGGAAAATAATAAAAATAAGAATAAATGTGAAAATAAAATAAAAATAAAAATAAAGATAATAATGAGAATAAATAAAGAAATAGGGTTAAAGAATAATAAAAATGATAAAAATAATAGAAATAAATGTGAGAATAGAAATATTAATAATAATAAAATTAATAAGAAAAAATAAAAATAAGAATAATAATAATAATAATAATAATAATTACTCTACACGCTTGTTTTCATGTACCTTTGTGAGTACCAGATTTTAAAGATATATTAAATTCGTTTTTAATACTGCACTTAGAGTGGCGCCATTGTTGTTCTTTTTCTCCTGGAAATGCAACTCCCTGCGGATTTATCAGATCTTTACAGTAGGAATTTTTGAACAGAATTGCAATGCATACACAGACAACTTCCAAAGTGGGATGTACCCACTATTTCCTGGTTTGGGTGAGCATCCATCTTAAAGATGACGATCCTCCCGGGCGTTCTTTATAAGTTTCAGACCATACCTTTTCGAAGCCGTCTGTTTTTTTTTTTGCGTCCTATAAATCCATGTATAGAGCTTTTCTATGGGGCAACGAATCTGTGCAGATACCTAAGTCGAGAGGCGGGATTGGTCTTCCAGACTTGCAATGCCACTACTGGGCAGTTCATCTAGCTCAGTTAAAGGACTGTAAAGTCCATGCCTGCTGTAAAGGATGGGTAAGCTTGGAATCTTGGATTTCTGACTCTGACTTACCCTGAGTTATGGGTCAAGAATAGTACCAATTGTATAATGTGTGTAAGATTGGGGTGATCAGACTCAATCGATAGGTGCGTTTTTCAATGAGTACAGCAGTCCAAAACTGTATTTTTAAGGGGTTGGTTGCCCACTTTTATTTAAAAGCATGGAAAAGTTCACAAATCATATACAATGAAACCAGAAAAAGAGACTCGCGTTAATGGGGTTTAGAACAGAAAACTGCATTCACGACTGCTAAAGAAGCCATTGTGCAGCACCAAGGATTGAGATCCATGAGATTCTACGATAGTACAGCACTACAAGACAGAGACTGCCAAGACCAACTGTGATCAGTTGATGTCCAGAGTACTGTATGCTAAGGGCATCATGGACAAGCTATGCTAAGTGACTTTAGTGTAGTCATACAGACTATTGCTAATGTTCACCTTCTGGGAAAGAATAGACAGCGTGTGCGTGTATGTTTGCAGCAATCTGTATGGCTTGTATTATTTTCTTGAAACTAATTTGTTTTTTTTTAACACTCTTGTTTAGAAAAAGTTAATTTTTTTCTACCAGGTTAGTTGCCTTGGGTTTACCGTAAGATTTAGAAAGTATTTTCAAAATTCTTCAATGAGGTGGCTGCATTCATTTTCATTTTTTTACTTTATTAACGTTCAGCTGTTTATCCTGTCATGAAGTCTTATTTTTCAACTTTATTTACCAGACCAAGCTATTAGCATTTAGAGGGTTGAAAAACCATTTAACACAGATGGTTGCTTACAGAGTCCGCTTTTTTTAATCATAAACATTTTTTCAAAGTTTAGAGCCGATATAGCAAATAATCATCAAATACATGACATCATCATGTAAATGGAAGATGACAAACCATAAGGTACATCAGCAAATGAGAGAACCTACCATAAGGCAGAAAACGCATACAGCACATGTGGCAATGGGACCCTGTGCTACCTGGAAGATTGCTGGTTTACGCCAGATTTTGGAGAGAAAGGCACGCTGATTGCACAGCTGTGTTCTGGGCTATTTAGTTGTGACCTGACTATGGCTCAGGGCCCCACCCAACAGACAGGAAGTCTGTGCATGGGAGTCAGGTGGACTCCCATTCCTCTGCAGGAGTCAGAGGCTACATGGGTGCAGCCAGAGCATGCATGTTTGCAGGAGGCAGATGTACTTTGTGGCAGAGCAGCAAGGTGCTGATCAGGAGTAAGCTAGGAGAGAGCTTAATTCTAGGAAACTTTTGTTCTGAGGAGCAGACCTAAGGCCTAGGCTAAAGGCCTGAAGCAGCTGTGTGGCAAGAATGTAAGCCAGGAGGCTAAAGTATTGAGTGTGCAAGAGACAGTAATGGTGGAACCCCCCTGCGTATAATACAAGCCATACAGATTGCTGCAAACATACATGCACACGCTGTCTATTCTTTTCCAGAAGGTGAACATTAGCAATAGTCTGTATGCAATAGAGATACACTAAAGTCACTTAGCATAGCTTGTCCATGATGCCCTTAGCATACAGTACTCTGGACATCAACTGATCACAGTTGGTCTTGGCAGTCTCTGTCTTGTATTGTTGTACTATCGTAGAATCTCATGGATCTCAATCCTTGGTGCTGCACAATGGCTTCTTTAGCAGTCGTGAATGCAGTTTTCTGTTCTAAACCCCATGAGTGCTAGTCTTTTTCTGGTTTCATTGTATATGATCCTCAGGGTTAGTCTAAGAAGTAGGATGACTAGTCCTAGTCCTATTTTTGTTCGTAGGGGGCTACAGTCCCTTGATAGTTTGCACAACAGTCTCAGGAAATATTCTCTGTGGCCCACTCCTTATCATTCCCAGGAAAGTCCAAGGATCCCTATTCTCAGCAGGGATTTCTTTGTGGCCTCCTGGTAGTCTGTACTGCTTGAGACCGACTGGTATCTCTGATGAAGAAAAGTACACTGGGGTCCATTTCACATGACCTGCAGCATTCACTCCCCCTACCAGATAGGCTTTGCGAGGATAGCTGAACGTGAATGTACCCCATTCAGTCTGGATTGACTCACCTTAAAAACATTGGGCCCGTGCTATACCAAAAGACTGCTACAGCTTGGGCTTGAAATGCCGGGAGGGCGTAAATTGATGTCCTCCTGTTCTCGTGATGCCCACGCGCCCTGTGATCACAAAATTCTTGGGACTCGGCTGATCACAGATCGGGTAAAGGGACAATCACAGTAGGCCCTTTATAACGTGATCAGCTGTCAGCCAATGACAGCTGGTCACAGAAGTAAACAGAAGCCGGTTGTTTTTCTTTATTTGTTTTCTTTTTTTCCCCTCACACTGTCGGAGTGAAGAAAGCCTTTACCATTGCCGACCAGCCGCCGCAGTTTTACTGCGGCAGAATGGCACAGCTGGGCGAAACAACGTTATGTTACGTCGCTTCACCCTGTGGCCACTAGGGGCGCGCGCACCCACTGCTTTCCCCCGGAGCCGATGTGAGTGCCTGGCGGTCACGATCACCGCCGGGCTACGGCGATCCCTGCTGACACATCAAGAACCGGGATCTGTGTGTGTACAACACAGTTTCCGGTTCTCTGAGGGGAGAAAAAACAAATCGTCTGTTCATATAGAGTATGAACAGCGATCTGTCATCTCCCCTACAAAGTCCCCTCCCCCCTTCAGTTAGAACACACACTAGGGAACACAACCCCTGGATCGCCCCCCTAGTGTTAATCCCTTCCCTGCCAGTGACATTTTTACAGTAATCAGTGCATTTTTATAGCACTGATCGCTGTATAAGTGCCAATGGACCCAAAAATGTGTCAAAAGCGTCCGATGTGTCCGCCATAATGTCGCAGTCCCGATAAAAATCGAAGATCACCGCCATTACTAGTAAAAAAAAATAAATAAATAAAAATGCCATAAAACTATCCTCTATTTTGTAGACGCTATAACTTTTGCACAAACCAATCAATATACGCTTATTGCGATTTTTTAATTTTTTTTACCAAAAATATGTATAAGAATACATATCGATCTAAACTGAGGCAAAATTTTTTTTTTCTTTATATTTTTGGGTGATATTTATTATAGCAAAATGTAAAAAATATTGCGTTTTTTTTTTTCTTCAAAATTGTCGCTTTTTTTGTTTATAGCGCATAGAATAAAAACCGCAGAGGTGATCAAATACTACCAAAAGAAAGCTCTATTTGTGTGAAAAAAAGGACGTCAATTTTGTTTGGGTGCAACGTCGCACGACTGCGCAATTGTCAGCTAAAGCGACGCAGTGCCGAATCGCAAAAAGTGCTCTGGTCAGAAAGGGGGTAAAATCTTCTGGGGCTGAAGCGGTTAACTGGCTTCTGTTAGAGGGACATCGGTCCCACAAAGTGCAGATCAGTGCTGCGATTCATTGCCCTCCAGTGCTGCTAATCAGTGCCCTGCAGTGCTGCTAATCATTGCCATCTATCAATACCGCCTATCAGTGCCACCTCTCTGTGCTTACTATTAGTGCCCATCAGTGCCTCCTGATACCCATCAGTGGCACCTATCAGTGCTACTTCAGTGCAGCTTATTAGTGCCCATCAGCGAAGGAGAAAAATTACCTGTTTGCAAGCATATAACAAAGGGAGGGGAGAGAACCTACCAAGAAGTGAAACAGGAAAACAGCGGTTGAATGTAAAACAGCTTTTATGTAGAAAAAGCTCTAAAGAAGTTAGCGGTGATCGGCTAACGAAATGTGTCAGTGTGACGTTGCACACGTGACGTGTCTCCGGACCGCTGCTAGCTGGCAATAACAGATGGTGAGATGACTGCTGACTGTGACCTGAAATGGCGATACGCACGCTGATGGCACGGTGATGCGAGGGGATTGGAGTGTCTTACTATACAGAGCGGAGTGGGAGTTGACAAAACAACGGAAGTGAAAATTGGAGACCCCCCCCCAGCACTCTGACCAACACTTATTAGCTTCCCAGCTGGAGCTGGCAACACTACTCAAGTGGTGAAATTCCCCCCTTTGCTCACCTGGTGAACAAACATCAGCATCCCAGCCTTGCATTGGTGAACTACCCCCTGCTTGGCATTTGAGGCCAATCTGGTCAGCTATAGGCAACCATTTAGGACGGACTGCCAAATAATTGGTTAATTAACCACAGGGCTGCTCAGTGAGCTTTATTTAATCTGCTAGCCTGCACCTGACACCTTCCCTTATTACACACCTTACTCATTGGAACCAGGGTGACTATTCTCGAAGCTTGCCAATCAAGCCTTATTTGCTACAACAAGAATCCAAGGCGACTGATAATTCAAATTAAAGTGTGCTAGACCATGTGTATGGGTTTATGCGCAGCTGCGAGTCCCGCTCACAGACAACGTTGTCTTTTTTAATTACAATACAATAAAGCTGTTTAATATTCAACCGCTGTGTTCCACTTATGTGACCTTCTTGGTAGGTTCTCTCCCCTCTCTTTGTTATCTGATAGAATATTTGCCCTAAAATCCTGATCCACTTTGTGGCTTATGTATTTTATTTATAACTGAACATTTTACTTAATGCTGGGAGTACGGCCATCACTATACTTCTGGCGCTCTGACCGCAGATATGCTGTCTTCTCACACACAGCAGTTCTGCCTGCCCCTTACCCTGGCTGTTCATTCACAAATGGGTTCACATAAGACAAAGCGTTCTGTGATTGGACAGGAGGGGCGAGCACAGCAGTTGCATGCGACACTGCAGCTACAGAAGCTGAGAACAGAAAGGCCAATGTCCAAGCACCATAAGTATAGTGATAACTATGCTCCCACATTCATTAAAAAGTTAACTGTAAATGAAAGAGAAGGCTACAAGATGGCATGCATCTTGTTGGACTTAAGGTAGAATTTCAGGCTAAATCTAAATGGTTTTACAAATATTTCCTTTCCCCTCCTAACAACTATGCTGGATTAAAGATATCCCAGACCTGTGGGTTTCAAAGGAGTAAAAAATAGGGTTAAAAACTCTACCCCCTTACTTTTCCTGATTAAGATCAACCATAATCTGCCCAAAAAACTGATTTTTAGAACAACCGGAAACAATTCTTGTTCCAGGGAGAGGTTGTTCTAGTACCTATAAAGGTCATGTTAAAACGTTTCTATTCAAACCTGTTCACAGTTCTAAATCCACCCTATCTTGGATCATAAATACTTCAACAAACTCCTTCAAATCCCAAAATCTCAAATGGAATCCTCAAGGTCAGTTATTGCCTCTCTGAGATGAGGACAGTCGTAGACACCTAGGATGCCTATTTGCATATGCCCATTTATCCGCCTCAGCAGCGCTTTCTACACTTTTTAGTAGGAGGCAATCACTCCCAGTTTGCCACACTGCCATTTGTCATATCTTGCCAGAGTATTCACAAAAGTCCTTGCACATCTTCTTTCACTTCTGAGAATTCAGGGTATCCAAGTCAAAGGTTATCTAAACAACCTTCTTCTGAAGGACTCCTCTCCCTTCCAGATATCTGAAAACTTCCACAGGACTATTCAGAGGCTTCAAGTTATTGATTGGGTAATCAACTTCCAAAAATCTGCACTCCAACCTTCGCCTGGAATACTTGGGCCTAATTCTAGAGATGGCTCAAGCAAAGCTCTTTTATTCCAAAGAAAAACTGCTCTCATGCAGAACTCACACTCTGGACTTGGGATCAGAGATGCCTTTCTGTGAGATTCTCCAAAAGAGTCTCATGGTGGTCTCCTTTTAGGGCTAGCCCATTTGCCCAATTTCATTTGAAACCTCTCCAACATCTTGTTGGCATGGTACAAGCATGCTCCTTCTCTCGAGCTTCCCATGCTCCTATCCAGCCAAGCAATGAATTTTCTAGCTTGGTGGATTTCCCAATAGGGAAGTCATTTCTGCAAGTTCACTGGAAGGTGATAATGACAGATGCCTGTTTTTCAGGCTAGGGAGGAGTGTTCCACTTTCTCATAGTTCAAGTAATATGGTCACCAGCAGAAAACAAGCTCCCCATCAACATCCTTGAGCTCAGAGTAATAAGGATGCCTTTGGGCCACTGGACCCTCCTTCTGGAAGGGCACCCAGTCCAGGACCAAATGGACAACAACACAGCTGTGGCCTACATCAGTCACAGGGGGATACCAGGAGTCATGCATCCTTGAAGGAAGTTGCATGACTCCTGGAAGGAAGGAAACTGTTCGCATGGCACCATGGTACACCCATTTTAGGTTGTAACATGTAAAAAAAAAATATTTTGGTTTAGATGCACTTTAAAAGAATGATCCACTTATGCTTGCTGGCTTTTAAGAGCCTTACTTTACTTTAAACTACAGCACGGGTTTGTTTGAATCCCTGTACTATCCGGTTATCGCTAGGGATGTCTTTTGTGGTGATGTCATAGCAAACATTGGGTTGTATATGGCCTGCATTAATCATGATGTGAAAGCAAAGAGACCTAGAGATTGAGTGAAAGCAGATCAAGTCCATGTATATCTCCCACTGTCTGGCTTCTTTCAGAGCCTAGGCATGACAAGTATGTTTAGCTGCTTGGGATGCCATACTAACTCATTAGAGAGAAATGCACAGCACATGTACACAAGACTCTTCTCTTGCATGTCAGATATTCTGGAATGCTGAAGCTCTATGGGCTGTACTAAAATTTAAACTAGGAACTTGGTATGTGCCAGAGCATGAGGTTTTCTTTACAGTGTAGTTTGTTTTTCTTTCATTTGCTTTCATTTCTCAGTTGTGTTTTTTCATGTTCAATCTAAAACAAGGTTTGTAAGTTTTTATCTTTATATGAAATTATAAAATAAAGAATGAGGCGCTATACATGTTCATAAACAAACTGGCACAAAGAAAACACTGCATCAAACATAAATGTGCACATTGATGAAAAAATAAGCAAGCTTAAAGTCCATAAGTGAATAAATACCAACACCAAAATTGAATATTCTGAGATGAAACTTCTAGTTCTTCCACCACGAGTGCTCAGTATGAAGATGGCCACTCACCAGAGCTGTTTGACCCCTTTTTACAGGATGGTCAAAAAACGCTTTGGGAACACCAGATTGGTTCCACTAATGGCATAAATCCACCCCATTGGCCACTAGGAAGGAGCTAGAATGTAAAAAATGACTCCACAGGAGACATGGATGAAAGTCTCATAGTGTAGTAAAAACAGTAGCAATGATAGCAGTTACACTCACATGTGATAGTGCCTGGCCTGGCACTAGGTGTAAATGGTGTGTGTGAGTCAGCTGATCCCTGGGGGTAACGTGCATTCCACGTCTCGCTACGAAGGTGCAAAGCCTGATGTGGGGTATCGAATATGGACCCGGACATGACAGATCCTCCGTTTCGACATGTTTCGCCGTGAATGGCTCTTAGGAAGTGATGTCACGTCACTTCTTGCTTCCTTTTATGTGAATAGAAAGGCTGCTATTGGTTACGCTCCTTCAAAATGGAGAAGACAAAAACATAATACAGAATCTGCATCCAGGGAGTGCCGATGCACACACACTGCCCACACTACTCAAACATAGCCAACCTTACAAAGGAATCAATAAATGGACTAATACATTAAAAAATGTTTATAGTCAACAATCACCTAGACAGTGATAAACTATTTTAGTGCACGGATGCAATTTAGAACTGGGTAAGATCAGATGGGTATATTGCGGCTTGAAAGAAATAACATTTAGCTTGGGAATTGAATAGGAAACTCTAATGCCGACGGAAAATGTTCGATGGTAGCCTCTTGTTGGAAATTCCGACCGTGTGCAGGTTCCATTGGACATTTTCCATCAGAATTTATGTCGCACAAAATTTGAGATCTGGTTCTCAAATTTTCTGACAGCAAAATCCGTTGTCGGAAATTCCGATCGTGTGTACACAATTCCGATGCACAAAGTGCCACGCATGCTCGGAATCGAGCAGAAGAGCAACACTGGCTATTGAACTTCATTTTTCTCGGCTCGTCGTACATGTTGTATGTCACCGCGTTCTTGACGTTCGGAATTTTCAACCAACTTTGTGTGACCGTGTGTATGCAAGACAAGTTTGAGCCAACATCCGTCGGAAAAAAAACATGGAATTTGTTTCATCTCCGAAACCCCCTGTGTTAACTGGTTGTGGTTGGTCACATTCAGTTGGACTTGTTTTGTAAGTTTGAAGATGTTTTGCAGCTTATCCAAGCAGCTTATTTGATTCTAATGAGTTTCAGAAACATAGTCCAGTATTTACAGCCACACGGGTTACTTGTTCAGCTTAAGCCAATCGCTTTGGGATTAAACATTACAAAGATCAGCTACTACTAGCTATGCCATCTCCTAGATAAATAAGAACCTTTACACACATAGCGAAGGAAGGGTGAGTATATGTTGCTGGGGGGAAGGGTATTCATTGCTTTGCCCTTCCTGGACAAAAGGACAGATTTTATTTAAAGAATCTAGCTATAAGCAAATGACAATGAAAGGGTAAAGACCCAAGCAATTAAGGGGACATATTGTCATTCTAACCTAGTACAAGTATCAAAAGCTGGCAGGTGATTTACATTATCATTGCCATTCCAAAGTAAATCAGTCTCATGCCTATTAAAGTGGAAGTAAACCCTTTTCCCCAAGTCATCCTCCTGGACACCTTCTTTGCTCCCCCTGTGCGCAGCTGACGAGGCAGTTAGTCACAGGTACACCTTGGGAGGGAAGGAGTACTCGAGGAGGAAGGATTCACCTACAAACCTCCGACCCAGCCAGAACCCTCCTGGACACCCCTGCACCAGAGCATAAGGAGACAGAGGGGGGTTTTGTTTCCCCCCCCCTACCCTTACTTTAGGTTTAGCTGAGGATAGGGGAAGAGCCCATGGGGACACCAACATTTGCGGCGACCTGGAGATCCTGAGTCAGGCTGCACTGTCCGCTGAATTCCCCTTGCCATTAGGCGAGCTCGCACGGGGGCATCAGGATGTCTGTTCTCCCCCCGCAGCACACTAACACACCGCAGGCCCGTTTTCCAGCGTGTTTATTCGGCCATCATGGGTGGAAGTGACATCAGCAAGATGACGCCGCCGCAGGAAATGGCAAGGTGGCCATTTTGGAAAAAGGCTACAAGGCAGATACTAGGGTCGTGAGTAGCGGGGGCCATGCCATCTCTGGGCAGCAGGCCAGGGGGTGTGCCAGAAGTCGGCCTGGACCCCCTGGCGGCATCTTATATGCATCCTTTCTGAATAATGGCGGCAGCAGCAGCGGGAGTACACTGGGCGTGCTCCCTCCAGGCGGTCAAAATGGAGGAGGTTCAAGGCCCTTTACCAGAGACTTTGGAGGGAAGGCCCTAGCTCTCACCTGGTCAGATGAAGAGGAGGATCCAGGGGTACTTCCCAGTCAGGGTAGTTACCCCTGAGCATGGTTTCACAGAGGGGAGGGTCAGGTGGACTATCCCTAAGGGCGGCAGGAGGGGGAGGCCCCCAGGGGCAGCAGCAGCAAACCCCCGGGTGCGCTTTCTCTTTCTCTCTCTCCCCCCCTCCCTCTCTCTCCCCCCTCCCTCCCTCTCTCTCTCCCCCCCTCCCTCCCTCTCTCTCTCCCCCCTCCCTCCCTCTCTCTCTCCCCCCCTCCCTCCCTCTCTCTCTCCCCCCTCCCTCCTTCTCTCTCTCCCCCCTCCCTCCCTCTCTCTCTCCCCCCCTCCCTCTCTCTCTCCCCCCTCCCTCCCTCTCTCTCTCCCCCCCCTCTCTCCCCCTCTCTCCCCCCCTCCCTCCCCCCTCTCTCCCCCCTCTCTCCCCCCCTCCCTCCCCCCTCTCTCCCCCCCTCCCTCCCTCTCCCCCCTCCCTCCCTCTCACCCCTCCATCCCTCCCTCTCCCCCCCCTCTCCCCCCCCTCTCTCTCTTTCTGTCTCTTTCCCTCTCTCCCTCTCCCTCTCTCCCCCCTCTCTCTCTCTGTCTTTTTCCCTCTCTCACTCCCCCTCTCTCTCTCCGGGCGTTCTCCCTCCCCTCCAGGCGGTCAAAATGGCGGAGGATCAAGGCCCTTTACCAGAGACTTTGGAGGGAAGGCCCCAGCTCTCACCCAGTCAGGGACCTTGATCTACGGTCGAACATGAGAGGAAGTCCTTACAAGCTTACAAATGACCGAACAATTTCTCACTCATCTAGGGTGGAAAATCAATTTAGAAGAGTCGAACAGAATTCCCTACCAAATGGCAATGTTCCTCGGCTACATAATTGACAGGACTGTGCAGATCATCTTACCATAGGAGAAGATAGTCAAACTAGTCAACGTAGCAGAACAATTGAGAACCTCAACTCAAGGGACAAGAAGGGTCATAATGTCCCCCTTGGGGCTTATGTCTGCCTCCATCCCAGCGGTATAATGGGGCCAATTACACATGAGGGCACTACAGTGCCACCTCTTAAACAACTGGGATGGAAATTTAAAATCACTGGAAAAAGAGATTCCTATTCCCAGAGTCATCAGGGGGTCATTGGCGTGGTGGATGAAGGACACCCTGGCAAATGGCAGACTCTGGCTTCCACCAATTCAAATTCGGGTTACCACAGATGCAAGCGCATCTGGATGGGGGGCCCATATAGGGCAACAGGTCAGACAAGGGACCTGGAAACCGTATTCGTCAGAAGTTTCCTCCAACTTAAAGGAACTGACATCGGTGCTAAAGGCACTGCTTGTCTTCCAGGAGGCAGTAGCTGGAAAGCACATCCAGATATTATCAGACAAAGTTACTAGGTTGGCGTATATCAACCGCCAAGGGGGTACCGGTCGAGACCTCTCATAGGGACAGCACATGACCTTCTCTCCTGGGCGGAGTTCACTTGGACAAGCAATACCCTACCGATTTTCTTGAGCCGAAGACAGACGCAACAGAATAAGAACTGAATGACAGAATCTTCTTGATACTAACCACAAAGTGGGGCCTTCTGGAGAATGACCTTTTTTGCCATTTTCCCTAAAAAGAGAGGAAGACTCACTACAGGTAGACACCCTAGGGTTCCCATGGAGGTTTAACCTAGCTTACGCCTTTTCTCCAGTTCAAATCCTTCCTAGAACAATCAGGAAGATTTGAATGGAGAAGGTAAGGGTGATCCTACGAGCACCCTTCTGGCCAAAGAGGGTGTGGTTTACAGCACTAAAAAAGATGGCAGAAGACGACCCCTGGATTCTATCGAACCAAGACAACCTTCTTTTGCAGTCGGGAGTGTGCCACCCGCAACTTCAAACTCTGAAATTATGAGCGTGGATCTTGAACGACGCAAAAGGAAGATCGGGTGAAAATAGAAGCGCCTACAATGGTTACAGCGTGCCACTGGAGGGCTTCGTTCTAGGCAATTATTTCATAATGTGCTAGTATGCGATGAATACTAGCACATTATGCCATTGTCTTACAGGGTTAAAAAAAAATACGGGTTACTACTGCTTTAATCACCCCTATTAATCATATATGCAAATATCAAATATGATCTGTGAAATTAAGCTGTTTAACAGGTTTCCTTTGCTCTATAAATGTGCTCATTATTGTTGTGATATAAGAATATATACATTTGTGTTCATTAGTTTACATATCCTGGCAGAATTTATTATTTCTTGGCCATTTTTCAGAGAATGATAAAACAAGAACTTTTCTTTCACTCATGGTTAGTGTTTGGCTGAAGCCATGTATTATCAATCAACTGTGTTTACTGTTTTTAAATCATAATGACAACAGAAACTACCCAAATGACCCTGATTAAAAGTTTACATACCCCAGTTATTAATACCGTGTATTGCCCCCTTTAGCATCAATTACAACTTGAAGTCTTTTGTGGTATTTGTGGATGAGGCTCTTTATCTTCTCAGGTGGTAAAGCTGCCCATTCCTCTTGGCAAAAAGCCTCCAGTTCCTGTAAATTCTTGGGCTGTCTAGCATAAACTGCACGTTTGAGATCTCCCCAAAGTGGCTCAATGATATTGAGGTCAGGAGACTGAGATGGCCACTCCAGAACCTTCACTTTATTCTGCTGTAGCCAATGACAGGTCGACTTGGCCTTGTGTTTTGGTTTATTGTCATGTTGGAATGTCCAAGTACGTTCCATGCGCAGCTTCCTGGCTGATGAAAGCAAATGTTCCTCCAGTATTTTTTGATAACATACTGCATTCATCTTGCCATCAATTTTGACCAAATTTCCTGTGCCTTTGTAGCTCATACATCCCCAAAACATCAGCGATCCACCTCTGTGTTTCACAGTAGGAATGGTGTACCTTTCATCATAGGCCTTGTTGACTCCTCTCCAAATGAAGCGTTTATGGTTTATGGCCAAAAAGCTTAAATTTGGTTTCTTTACTCCAAATGACTTTGTGCCAAAAAGTTTGAGGCTAGTTTCTTTGCACCTGATCATGACTTGATTTCAACAGAACCCCTCATTTTCCACTTCTTGATTAGAGTTTGAACACTGCTGATTGGCATTCTCAATTCCTTGGATATCTTTTTATATCCGTTTCCTGTTTTATACAGTTCAACTACCTTTTCCCGCAGATCCTTTGACAATTCTTTTGCTTTCCCCATGTCTCAGAATCGTGCAGAAACGTCGGTTCAGCACTGGATAAAAGATGCAAGGGTCTGTCAGGAGTCCAGAAACTCACTGACCTTTTATACACACGCACTAATTACAAGCAAACATATCCCAGGTGAGGATGGTTACCTTTATTAGCCATTCTTGTGTGCATGTTATTAGGCCAAAATCACCAGGGTATGTAAACCTTACAGAGGTATAGACATAAAGCTCTAGGCAGTGTCTGCAGGAGACTGACACTGCACCCGTAATCTACTGATCATGGCTACAATGTTCTGTAGGCGCCAGTGAAAAAAAAAAAAAAAATGAACATTTTTTTCCCCTTAAAAATATAAGCATATATTTTTTTCACAAATGGTGAACTTCGCCTATAAGCAGGCTTAATTGAAATGACACAAGTTTTATTATGTTCTATTGGTTGCAGCATGGCATGAGGCGGTGGACTGCATTGCATGGTAGTGTACTGAAATAAAAAAGTACTGCATGTCATACATTATTTGGAACATACCACCCCAACAGTGTGCTGTGAACTGACCTGATAGGAGATGATGCATTTTGCCTTGCCTTTGGCGGAACTGCACTGAGCAAGGCTACCCCCACACAGTTCCATCGCACCTGGTGTGAAAGGATGCAAGAATTTCTTTAAGGACCAAAAACATATGGGTTTATAGTTGAATGATGTATGAAAAAAATAAATAACAATTTGCTTAAGAAAATTCAGGGAGACATGATATTATGTCATGAGAATGCTGTATTGTTCTTAACAGACCAGTTTGAATTATTTAATAAACGCATATTCCTCTTACCCTGCTCCATATGCACATATAGTGCCATGCCATGTCTAATGAGAATTATGTAAGATTTACCGAAAAGGATTTGACACACAGAATGTTCTACAGAAATATTTGTTTAGCCATTATATTCTTTAGCAGGAAATTAGCAGTTCTCTCTGTCTTTAGCATTAAGAGAGGAGAGATGGAGACAAAACAAATGAGAGGAGAACACACAGGAAAGCGTATATTATAAATCTCACTTTGCTTGGCAGACATTTTATTAAGGATTTGCAAAACAATGCAAAGAACAGCGTGAGATGAGAAAATTGTTTTCAACTGTCCAAATGTAACCGGACAACATGAAATCTCTTTTTGATTTCCAAATCCTCCATTGGAGAATTTGACATACATTTGTCATTTTATATATATATATTTTTTTTTTCAAGAGGTACAGACAGGCAAGGAGGTCAGTGCAGTAGATGAAGCAGCAGTCACAATCAGATCAGGAATAAACAAGACCATAAAGATCAATAGCGTTAAAAAAACCCACCGTTCAACATGGCCAATCAACGGTGTGACCATCTAACACCCTGCCTGTAGCATTGTAACAAGCAGAAAAAGGAAAAGCAAGAATCAGCCCTCTCTAATAGGGGCTAACTAGAGAGAAAAGTGGAAGACTGGGAGAAGAACAGAGGGGGAATAAAAAAAAAAGTGGGAGGAAAGGTAGGTGAAGGGAAGAACTTCAGTCCTCCCCAGCAAGAGCTCTGCCATATTCCCAAGAGCAAGTGAACAGTGCCCAGTAGAACCACCTTCTGTGGAATATTTCCTCCCTACTCTGCAAGGACGCAAAAAGGCTCTCCATGAAATGTATGTCCTCAATTCTTGTGAACCATTATGCGAGCTTATGGGGGATAGCCGGATACACGCCTTAGCAGCATTCAGCAAGTAAATCAGCATACATTGTTTAAAACACTTTTTTGGGAGATCAGATAGAAGGAGCAGGTACCTGGCTGGGTCACTACCCAGATCAAAGTCAGTGAGTCATTTAATACGGTCTTGCACCTGAGACCAGAAGTCATCTACGTTTTTACAGGTCTGGAATATATGAAGGATGGTACCCTCCTCTACATCGCCAGCACACATTCAAGGCATCAGAATGCATTATTTTCAACAGCGTCGCAACCTTATACCAGCGAGCAAGTATTTTATAGCCCAGTTTCTGGTATTCGCATGCCATGGAAGAGCAGTGAGCAAAATAAAGCACATGTTCCCTCTGTTCTGTGGACAGGGTGACGCCCAAATCCCTCTCCCATTTCTGTAGGAACAGCCAGGTGTTTCAGCCGGGGTAAGTAAACGTTTGCCATAGAGACAGCATGAGCCTAAGACCCTGACTCCATATAGAAGTATTCAAGTGGGGTAATAGGGTTAGAAAAAAATCCTGTGACGGTTCATTCTTTTTTTTTGAATAATCGAGTGATGGGGTGACAGGAGCACAATTAAAGTGATTGTAAAGCTTCTGATTTTTGTAAATAAAAATATTAAATATGTCATACTTACCTGCTCTGTTTAATGGTTTTGCACACAGCAGCCTTGATCCTCCTCTTCTGGGGTCCCCCATTGGCGCTACTGGCTCTTTCTCTTCAGCGTGTGCCCACCATTGAAAGCCACTTTCTTTAGGGACACTTGTGTGGGCTCAATCCCAAGCCTATGCATTAAGGTCAAAAGCTTTTTGTGATACAGCAGCCCCCCCAGAGCCCCCCTTTTAATTGTATAAAGATATGCAGTGCTAGAAATGCAAACATGAACTATGTAAATAAAAATCCACTGTCATTGAGCGTAAAGAGTCCATGTTCCAAGAAATGACATCACCCACAGTGTAAAAATGACAAGCTGAGGTGAACTATGAAATCCTCCACCGCACACCAACACACCGGGCCTCTTACAGTAGAAAATGGACCACTAGGTAATAGGTGGTCAGATAAGCACGATATATATCCACTATAGCACGACTCCACTTTGGTACCAGACAGCTGAATCCACAGGTTCATATGTAGGATAAAAGAGAAGCAGCTCCTCATAGTGTAGTATGTTAATTCAAGATGATTTTATTAAGTAAAAAGCATACAGGGTACTCACATTTGGAGAATTAAAACAAGCATTTCAGGAACACAAAAAGTCCTTGGTTAACATTTGTTTCCAACCAACAAAATGGCCACGATCAGCACATGCAGTGTCGTGACGTCAGAACTCCGGGCTCTACCCTACGTGGCGTTTCATCCAATAAGGAACGATGTCAGGGGCGTGGTTAGGAGATTGTCACTTCCTCTGTAGATAGGCTGGAGGGCAAAGTAGGAACGCCTCTTCCTCCTTGTGTTTCAACCTCAATATCAGCTGCCAGAAGTGGAACCACATCCACCGGAAGTGATGTCACATTACCTGATCCAGCCGCTGTCTCGGGGCCTCATTGGATAGATTGATAGCAGTAGGAGCCATTGGCTCCCGCTGATGTCAATCAAATCCAGTGACACGGCATGCAGGGGGTGGGGCCGAGTCCTGCTGTCTGTCAGTTGATGCAGCAGCAGGACTTGGGAGAGCGCCAGCATGGGTGCCCCAAGGGAGAGCGGGACTCCATGAGGGCACTCGAGGAGAGGAGGAGCGCCACGGGGGACCCGAGAACAGGAGGTTTGGGGCTGCTCTGTGCAAAAGCACTACACAGAGGAGGTAAGTATGGACATGTTTGTTTAAAAAACAAAAACATAGCTTTACTATCACTTTAACACTTGTTAGGCGCACACTTAACTCCTTGATTACCCCAAGATGTTAACCCCATCGCAGCCAGTGCCATTAGTACAGTGACAGTGTATAGTATTATCACTGTATTTAGCATCACTGATGTCACCGGCAGTTCCTATCCAGTGTCATATTGGACACCGCACTATGACAGTCCCACTATAAGCCTCTTGGTTATGTTTTATAGTAGAAAGTAAAAAATATTGTTTGTTTTCAAAATTCTGTTTTTTTTTCGTTTTATATAATAAAAAATATAAAACCCAGTGGTGATCAAACACCACCAAAAGAAAGCTCTCTTTGTATTAAAACAATTATATAAATTTTTATTTGAGTATAGCATTGCATGATCATGCAATTAGCAGTTAAAGTAGCACAGTGCTAAATAGGAAAAAATGACCTGGTCATGAAGGCGGTAAAACCTTCCAGAGCTTAAGTCGTTAAAGTGACTCTGTCACCTTTAAATAAAAAAATAATTAAATAAGTTCCCTATGTTAAAAAAATGTTTTTACCCACAGTCTGTTCCTCGAACCTATGTTCACTTGAAGAACTAAGGCCAACTGAAAAATATTCATATCGGAGACAATTTTGAGTGTGTCCGATACATGGTCTCTTGCCCTCCCCTAGGTCACTATAATACATTATAAAGGGTTAGCAGTTATAAAGGGTCCAGAGGATGGTACCTAAATGCCCAACAGGGGTAACGGGCATCTGACATTCCCAGAAATGTAGAATATAAAAAGTCTTCGGTTATGAGTAATCCCCCTCCTTCCCACCCCCTCTATCTGATCATTGGGTTAAGAAAAAAATGCAAAACCCACTTTTTCATTTTATTTAAGCCATGTCACGTGACTATCCAGCACTGGGTCCTTCTCACTGTTAACTTTCTGGTTGAGACCACCTTCCAGATGTCCACATCATCGCCTGCTTGATGTGGACAATTCCCATTGGCTGGCCAGTGAGGGAGGTTCTCTTAGGATCCAGAAGAGAAACACCACCAGACAGAGGGCAGTGAAATGGGACCAGCCAGCAGAGGTTAACAGGCGGTGCTGGATTATCAGCCCCCACAGGCGGAATTAACATCATGGGAGGCCTCAGTTGAGTATATCTAACTTGAGCAGGTTATCAGCTAGGAAGATAGGTTACTAATAGATTTGGGTTGGAGTCGTGCCTCAAATACACCACCAACTCCTTTCACTCAAACAAATGTCAGTAGCTCAATGCGAAATGTGGATTCCTGTAAAATACCATTTTGTTGTTAACATACATTAGCAAAATTTGCAAATGTGGTGTCAAACACTAGCATGTTTCCATCTAGCAAAAACTCCAGCTCACACTTGGCATGTTATGGAATTCTTCCAATGAAAAATTCCAAATTCAATATTGTTTCATTAGGCAGATGTAGATATTTAATGTTGAATTTCATAGAGCAGCGAAAGCTGTTGATTTCAGTCTGTTCCTAAATTCCCAGTATATTGCCACAGTACTGTTTTATAAATGAGCTCCAAAACTTTTCAGTATACCAAGTTTAGTTAACTATATACAATTATTTTTTTCTACACAAGTATTGTGCGGAAGGTTAACAAGCATATCTAACATTAATTATTTACCTTTGCAGAATTAAGTTTAGCTGCCTTCAAGCGCAACAAAAGAAAACTGGAGCTGGCGGAAAAGGTGGAAACAGATTTTATTCAAATTAAAAAGAGAAGACAATCAAGTGAAAAGGTTAGCATGACAATTGTACAAATACAGACCTCGTCTACTAAAAAAGTTTATCTTTGTTATAACTTCAGATTATTCAAGTGTTTTTCAACTCAAACAAAAATGTAATGTAGTACTTTTTACCAGTTTTTGTGGCATTTGTTTTTTTTATTTGCCTTTATTTTCACCTGATATTCTTGCAAATAACACAAATCATTTCTCAGATGGCTTTGTTTAAGCTGGCCATAGAGGGTTGGAATTTTGGCCTGTTTAGCAGGGACCAGCAGAGATTTGAACTGTGTATAGGCAGGCTGGTTGTACCCAAATTGATTGATCGATCAACTTGTGTACAACCAACCTGTTGGTTTTTTCATGCGATTATTGCCAGTGGTTATTATTATTATACAGGATTTATATAGCGCCAACAGTTTACGCAGCACTTTACAATACAAAGGGGGACAGCACAATTACAATACAGTTCAATACAGAAGGAATAGGAGAGCCCTACTCATGGAGCTTACAATCTAAAGGGAGGCTATAGCCGCTAGCAATAATCACAGTGTGTTCTCCTGGCCGGGACAGCTCCCCCTGCCGGGAGAATGCAATAGCTCTGCGGCAGAGATCCTCCACCATTGTATTCTTAGACCCCTGGTTATATACCAATACCTTCAGGTGATTGGACACTGGCAAAGCTTTGAAGGACATGCCCCCTCAGTGTCCCCCTATATTACTCTACCCTATTCTGTGAGTCCTCAGTTTTTTGCTAGTGTCCTAAGGTGATGGACATCTTCTCTGTTACAGAGAAATCACTCAGCTTAACTAGTTTGTTTTTTTTTTGTTTTTTTTTATTCAGCACTTAAATTGACTCCTTCGCTGTCTTTTAACATAACAATAGAAGCAATGCACCCAGATCGGTGCAACCTCAGTAAAACCTTGGGAGCTGTACCCGGACCCCATACCATGGAGTTGGCCTGTAATGTTGTCTTGGCCATTGGACCCTGCATGGGCACTTATCTCAGTATTTTGTGCAACATGTTGAGTTAGCTGCAGAGTGCTATACAAGTTCATTGTTTTGGTCCATCCCTATGGAACCCAGACCCTGAAGACTCCTCAAGGGGTATGCCCACCATGGTGAGCAAAGCCTGGACACCATATAGGGACTGGCATCGTAGACAGCTAAGACAGGGTCACACGTATCTGACCATTACTGTAAAAACTGGTATTGTGTTTGGAATGGTTTTTTTTCATTTTTACAGTGTAAAATTTTCAAACTTGCCACTAAAATTCAACCACTCAAATCTTAGTCTCAGGTGGATGACCAGGTGTTTCATCACACCACACGTTGCACACTTTTCCTCCATTCTTTCTGGAGTCCTTATAAGGTACATAGGCGCTTCCTCCTGCCATGATGATTTTGCTACAGGCCGGGTCTGTACCTTGGTTACTGCGCTCTCCTTTGCGGGCACACTTACCTTTTTTTTTTCAATCTACTCAGTGAGTACCTTATAACAAGGGAATACCTTCACCTGTAGCAATGGTGCAAACCAGGAAAAAGGGAGCTGCGGCAAAAGCTCAGACAAACGTTCACTCTGCCAAAGCCCCACACAACACTTAATCTCCTAGTGATGAGGCTTTCCTTGCAACGGAGCAGGACTCCATTTTAACACCAGTCTCTGCACCTGATTCTAGCTTCATCTTACAGTGAGGGAAAAAAGTATTTTGATCCTCTGCTGATTTTGTACGTTTGGCCACTAACAAAAAATGATCAGTCTACAACTTTATTGGTAGGTTTATTTTAAAAGTGAGAGACAGAATAACAACAAAAAAATCCTAAAAAACGCATTTCAAAAAAGTTATCAATTGATTTGCATTTTAAGGAGCGAAATTAGTATTTGTCCCCTTCCCAAAACATGACTTATTCCTCGGTGGCAAAACCCTTGTTGGCAATCACAGAGATCAGACTTTTCTTCTAGTTGGCCACCAGGTGTGCACACATCTTGGGATGGGTTATGTCCCACTCCTCTTTGCAGACCCTCTCCAAGTCATTAAGGTTTCGAGGCTGATGTTTGGTAACTCGAACCTTCAGCTCCCTCTATATATTTTCTATGGGATTAAGGTCTGGAGACTGGCTAGGCCACTCCAGAACCTTAATGTGCTTCTTCTTGAGCCACTCCTTTGTTGCCCTGGCGGTGTGTTTTGGGTCGTTGTCATGCTGGAATACCCATCCACTACCCATTTTCAATGCCCTGGCTGAGGGAAGAAGGTTCCCAAGACTTGATGGTATATGGCCCTGTCTATCGTCCCTTTTGATATGGAGAAGTTGTCTTGTCCCCTTAGCAGAAACAACACCCTCCCCCCCAAAGCATTGTTTCCACCTCCATGTTTCCATGTTTGACGCAGGGGATGGTGTTCTTGGGGTCATAGGCAGCATTCCTTCCTCCAAACACGGCGAGTTGAGTTGATGCCAAAGAGCTCGATTTTGGCCTCCTCACAACACTTTCACCCAGTTATCCTCTGAATCATTAAGCTGTTCGTTAGCAGACTTCAGACGGGCCTGTACATGTGCTTTCTTGAGCAGGGGGACCTTGCGGGCACCACAGGATTTCAGTCCTTCATAGTGTCGTGTGTTACCAATTGTTTTCTTGATGACTATGGTCCCAGCTGCCTTGAAATCATTGATAAGATTCGCCAGTGTAGTTCTGGGCTTATTCCTCACCGTTCTCATCATTGAAACTCCACAAGGTAAGGTCTTACATGGAGCCCCAGACAAAGGGAGATTGACAGTTATTTTGTGTTTCTTCCATTTGTGAATAATTGCACCAACTGTTGTCACCCTCTCACCAAGCTGCTTTGCGATGGTCTTGTAGCCCATTCCAGCCTTGTGTAGGTCTACAGTCTTGTCCCCGACATCCTTGGACAGCTCTTTGGTCTTGGCCATGGTGGAGAGATTGAAATCTGATTGCTTCTGTGGATAGGTATCTTTTATACAGATAACAAGCTGAGATTAGGAGCGCTCCCTTTAAGTGAGTGCTTCTAATCTCAGCTCGTTACCTGTATAGAAGACACCTGGGAGCCAGAAATCTTGCTGAATGATAGGGGATCAAATACTCATTAAAATGCAAATCAATTTATAACTTTTTTTTAAATGCATTTTTTGGATATTTTTGTTATTCTGTCTCTCACTGTTAAAATAAACCTACCATTAAATTTATAGACTGATCATTTCTTTGTCAGTGGGCAAACGTACAAAATCAGCAAAGGATCAAATACCTTTTTCCCCTCACTGTAGGTATGCAACTTGTGGACTACCTGACTAAGGCAGATTTATCTGCAACTATTTCGCAATTTCTTGGACACCAACAGGTTTAATCTAGCCATCCCTGTCCAGAGCTCAGAAATGCCAGGCTCCTTTTTTCTTTTCCATTGTCTCTACTTGAGTCAGATTCCGATATGTCCACCCTAAAGGAGGCAGACATAGAAGGGAATAGAGAGGACTCAGAGGTGGTATTAGAGGAGGCCGCAAAAGATTTGTCTCCCCAGATTGTAATGCACCTGATATTATGGCTTCACAAAATATGATTGCTGATATTGAAATGCTCACTTCAACTATGGGCAAAAACCTAGGCATTGTCACACTGGGTTCTCCTCTGTCTCTCTGTGTCCCTTGGGGTACAAGTGAAAAAGACATTTCTCTTTTGTTCATTGACAGACAGAGTGCTCCATTATTCAGAATCATATGGTTTTACCGCCCCCTACAGGAGTAGGACACTAGGCAGAAAAAAGACATGGCTACGCCTATGGGTAGTTCTAGGTGGTATACACCCCACTCTCTGCTATAGCCCTTCAGGTTTTTTTCTGCCTATTCAGGAGTAAGGACATAGTTCCCTGCTGGGATCGCTAGTCCTGGGAATTTTTTTGTTTATTTTATTTTTTCCTGGATTTTTCTCCGGTGAGCTCTACAATCAACTGCCGGGATGGGCGACGAGCTGGACACTAAGATCCAGTGGTCTCCCCAGATTTTAACCTTTCTTCAATGGGGTGTCAGGGTTCAAAGTCTTTCAAGCCCTCCTCGGGAGGTTCCAAGCGACCCTGGTCTGGCAAGCCGAGAGCGGGTTTCTCTAGACTCGCTGATGAGGCCCTTTCGTAATGAAGGTGGGCCCTCACCCATGTCTGGGGTGGGGCACGTCATCGCTGGTTTCTGGGCCTGTGGACCTTTTTGATAAACGACAAGTGGGTCCACTAAGTGATTCTGCCCGGTTAAAAGATAGCGTTCCAGTCTTGTCCCCCAAAAAGATTTTTTCCTTCCAATGTGCGTCTGTCCCCGGACCGCTTACAAGCCCTCCGTGGCGCCATGCAGGACCTCTTGCTTCAGGAGGCAACTGTCCCGGTTCCAGTGTCGGAACGTTTTCAGGGGTTTTATTCAAATCTGTTTACGGTCCCAAAGAAAGAGGGCACAGTACACCCAGTTCTGGACCCCAAGGCCCTGAACTGCTTTGTGCTGGTTCGGCAGTTCAGAATGGAGTCCATTCGCACTGTGGTGGCATCTCTTCATCAGGGAAACTTTTTTGCGTCTATCGACATCAAGGATGCTTACCAGCACATTCCAATATGTGTCCGACACCAGCAATTCCTCCATTTTGCTGTGGGAGAGGAGCACTATCAGTTTGTGGCGTTATCCTTTGGTCTCGCCTCCGCTCCTTGGGTCTTCACAAAAGTGTTGGCCCCGGTTCTGGTGTTGCTGCATTAGCAGGGGATTGCGGTTCTGGGCTACCTGGATGACCTCCTTCAGCGAGCGGAGTCTTCTACTACCCTAATGGGCGACATAGAGATCGCTATTCAGACTCTTGACAGAGTTCGGTTGGCTTCTAAACTACCAGAAGTCTGCTCTGATTCCAGCCAGAAAATTGAATCATCTGGGCTTGACTCTGGATTCAGCACTGGCCAGAGTGTTCCTTCCCCTGGACGAACTCCAGAAGTTGCATGCTGCGATTCATCTTCTGCTGTCCAGCAGTTGGGCCTCCCTGCAGACTTGCATGCGGGTTCTGGGTCTGATGGTCTCTACCTTCAAGGTGGTTCCGTTTGCACAGAGACCCCTGCAAAAGGAGATCCTGGTGAAATGGGACAAATGTCCGGGGTCTCTGGACAATCCGATTCGGCTGAGCCAGAAAACCAGGGGGTCCCTGGTCTGGTGGCTTATCTCTCCAGCTTTTCAGTAGGGCAAATCCTTTCGCCTCTTTTATTGGACAGTGGTCGACACCGATGCCAGCCTGTCTGGGTGGGGAGGTGTCCTGGGCCTGAGCTCCGCTTAGGGTCACTGAAGGAATCCAGACTACCAATCAACATCTTGTAACTTTGAGTGATCAGACTGTCTGGATCATTGGATGGATTGACTTCAGGGACTCCTGGTACTAATTCAGTCGGACAATGCCACGGCGGTGGCCTATGTCAATCTCCGGGAGGCTTTTCTGTCCCAAGGGCCAATCTTCCATCCTGGTTTAGTCGCTGGCTTTGATGGTCTGGCTGTTGAAAGCCAGGTGCTGAAGGATGGAGGTTTGCCTGCGTCGGTGGTCCCGACACTGCTAAAAACTAGGAAGTCTACCTCTAGGAAGATCTACCACCGGATGTGGAAAGCGTACATTTCATGGTGTGAGTTGATTGGAGTTCACCCTCTTACCTTTTTGGTCGCTCAGATTTTGACCTTTTCTTCAACGGGGTGTCGAAGAGAAATTGGCTTGGAGTACCATCAAGGGCCAGGTGTCAGCTTTGGTGGTCTTCTTTCAGTGTCCCTTGGGCTCGCACTTCCTGGTGCGTACCTTTTTTTATTTAAGGAGTTCGACATCTGACTTCACTGGTGCGGTCTCTTCTACCGCCGTGGGATTTGAAATTGGTGCTTTCAGTTCTCCAGGAGCCTCCCTTTGAAAATATTTGGGAGATTCCCCTGCTTACTCTGTCTCAAAAGGTGGCCTTTTTGGTGGCTATCGCCTCTGCTCGCAGGTTGTCAGAACTGGTGGCGTTATCTTATCGTACGCCTTACCCTGGTGGTCCACAAAGATAAGGTGGTTCTTCGCACTTGTCCATCGTTCTTTCCTAAGATTGTCTTTGATTTCCCTTTGAATGAAGACATTGTGTTGCCTTCCCTGTCCCAAAGCCAAAACATCCTCTGGAATTTGCCTTGCATGCCCTGGATGTGGTTCGGGCGATTGGGTGTATTTGGTAGCCACTGAGTCTTTTCGGAGGTCAGACTCATAGTTTGTGATCACGAAGGGGCCAAGAAAGGGGCTGTCCGCTTCTTCTGCGACCATTTCTAGATCAATCAGACAGACTGTGACTGTGCCTATTCTGTCAGGAGTCAGGTTCCTTCTTTTCCTGTTACAGCGCACTCTACTCGGGCGCTTAGTGCTTCTTGAGCCTTCCGTCATCAAGCGTCAGTGGCGCAAGTTTGCAAGGTGGCCACTTGGTTGTCATTGCACACTTTCACAAAATTCTACATAGTGGATGTGCTGGCATCTGCGGCTGCTTCTTTTGACTGCAAGGTTTTGCAGGCTGCTGTTTAGAGGGTCTAACCCTCTTGAGGGTGTTTTATTCAGGTTGGGCTCAAGTTGTTGTTTAGCTCCTGTTACCTGGTTGGCTCTTACATTAGCCTTGGGATTTTTTGGTTTTCCCACCCCTCATGTTTTGGCACTGCTTCGGGACGTCCCTATGGTTCTGAATAAGGGAGTGCTGTGTCTGTCAATGAACGAAAGAGAAAATGGGATTTTTGACTTACTGTAAAATCCATTTTTGAGTTAATTGACAGACACAGCACCCATCCCTCTAAGGACTTCTGATACTGCCTGTAACTAAACTGAAGGCCTGTAGCAGAGGGGGATGTATACCACCTAGGACTGCCCATAGGCGTAGCCAAGTCTCTTCTGCCTAGTGTCCTACTCCTTTAGGGGGCGGTTATAACCCTATGGTTCTGAATAAGGAAGCGCTGTGTCTGTCAATGAATGGATTTTACGGTAAGTTAAAAATCCCATTTTCTTTTGCTAGAAAATTACTTGGAACCCTCAAACATTATAATGTTTAATTTTTTTTTAAGCAGAGGTCCTAGAGAATAAAATGGTGGAAGTTGCCTTTTTTTTTCAGTCACACGGTACAGTTGCACAGCAGTTTTTCAAATGCAGATTGTTTGGAAAAAAATAATTTTAATGAATTTTAGTGAACACAAACACAATTTAATACCTAATTGTCTGGTAAAATATAAAAGATGATGTTACACCGAGTAAATAGACACTAAACATTTTACACTTTAGAATTGCACGCGCCAGTGAAAGAGGCCACGATATGGTACATTAAATTATCCATAGGCGATGCTTTAAAGCCTTTACAGGTCACCAGTTTAGCGTTAAGCCTCATACACAGTATTCATTTTCTTTTTTTTTTTTAATCCAGCGGGCTGAATGAAAAAAAAACAGAAAGACCTCGGGAGGAGCCGCTGTACTAACTATGCCATGTTAGTACATCGATCTCTCCCGTTGAGCTATTGTTTTCTGACAGTATACTTAAAACTGCATATATACAGTACAAGTTATAAAAATGTGAAAAACTAAAGTCCAGTAACTTCTGCCAATAGAGTGAAATTCCAGTGCCTCCATCCACCAGATACACTCTAGCTTACCAGAAAGTTAGACCCCATATGTAAGAGCTCTAACGGCACTTTTTGTATCCTAGCAAGACGTTCATGGATGGATGGATGGTTGTCATTCCATAATGTCAGGCATTGATAGGCAATATCCACCACAGACTGCTATGCTATCTCCCAGAAGATCACCCTTATCTCATAATAATGGAATACTTGTAAGGAATATTCAGCCAATCCAATATCCTGCATGTAGGAGAAATGAAGGAGACTCTATAGTGCAGTAAATTCACATGTTTATTAAAAAGTGACAGATACTCACAAAATACATAGAAATCGTGAGCACCGCAAAAACTGCATTCTGCTCGGCCAAGCGGGTGTGATTATGTCAGCAACAAATATGTTTGCACAGATTTCTTAACATTTTGTATCAGGGGTTGGTGAGTGCAGCTGTCTCTGAGATTTTTAGTGTTCATTGATTTATTCTGGACACAGAAAATAATTATTTGTGGTTTGGAATACTGTGGTACTTTAGCGTGTTTTTCTTTCTTAGTTTTTACATAGTCATATTGACAAATACAGCAGCATTGAGAGTATGTGGTGCTGTTGTTAATCTTGAACTGTGTGTAATCAAGAGATTTTATGACTGAATGTTGTAATCTCCCAGATGCATTTGTCTGTAACTGTTTATTTTGAAAAACCTAATCTCAATAAAGAATTACAAAAAGGAACATTCCTATCAGTTCTTGCCCCCCATTTCATACACACGCACTAAGGCCAGTTTGGTTGACAACTGATTAACCTGTTAGTGTGTTTTTAAGTGTTCTGAGAGGCATGGCCTGTAAACATGAGGAAACTCAAAAACCCATTGCAGGTTATTTCCCTGGTTAGAATTTAGCTAAAAAGTAAAGTTCCCCGACTCCCCTCCTAGTCCTCCTTTGCTAATTACCATATACTGTATATCATTCTTCCTTTTGTGTTCCACTGGGTAATGCATATTTCAGCATAGACTTTAGGCTGAACTCCAGCCAACTGTCCCCACTCTAATTGCAGAGTCAGAAGCTCCATTTACTTACCAAAATCCATGGTTACATGACACCCTGAGTCTTCTATCTTTTTTGCTGCAGAAAAGGAGAGTCTTTCCTCAGGTTCTCTTATTGCTGTCTGAAGTCTGGCCCCTTACCACGTGATCACCTGTCAGCCAATGACAGCTGATCATGTGATGTAAACAGAGGATCTGTAATCTTTTTTTTTTTTTTTACTTCTCACACTAATAGCGTGAGGAGAAAAAAAGCCGATCACTGGCTTCTATTTGCAGGGACATCGGTCCCGAAGAGTAAGAGACTCATGTGCCCGCCAGTGTCACCTGCCAGTGCCACCAATCAGTGCCCACCAATCAGTGCCCACAGTACGTAAGTGCCAGCAATCAGTGCCACCTATCAGTGCCCACCAGTGGTGCCAATCAGTGCCACCTAGCAGTGCTGCCTATCAGTGTCACCTACCAGTGCCTATCAGTGCCCATCACTGCCACCCATCAGTGCTACCTATCAGTTCCACCTGTTGGTGCCCTTCAGTGCCACCCATAAGTGCCACCTCTCAGTGCCCACCAATGCCACCTATCAGTGCCGCCTATTAGTGCCCATCAGTGCTGCCTTATCAGTGCCCATCAGTGTTGCCTTATCAGCGTACATCAATGTTTGCAAAGTTTATTAACAAAATATAAAACGATTGTGACAGACCTAGCCGGGACAGAGGCTTTTGGAGAGGACTGAATGCAGGCCTCTTGCCTTTCGACTATGGGCCCTGGATTTTAAGGGAACAATATTCTTTGTGAGGTGTATGCCTGAGGACCCTGAACTAATGTTACTTTGGATTCAAGTCCATGTTCCCCCAAAACACAAAACTCTGGGAACCCTGTATGTGCCATATTATAAATAGTGACTGCTTCACAATGTTGTGTATATATTGTGTGTTGTCTCATGCTGTTGTGTACTGTTTGCTGTGCTAGTTTGGGGTGGGGCTGTATTCCACTGTTCTATTGTGTTTGTCTGCCTTGGATCACAGGATGTGTATTTCTATGGAGGGAGGGGGGATTCCTCCAGCAGCTCTTTTTGCTGATAAGACTGTGTCCTGATGAGAAGTTTGAACACACCTGACCTGTGTGTCCATTGTCATTGGACAGTTTAACCCGCCTCTTTTCCAAGTGTGAAAATAAATGAGTTTATTCCTGCTTGACCCTTAAGACAGAGCATCTTGTCTCCTATTTGAGGGAGAGTTATTCATATGGGTTCATTGTTTGGCTGATTGAAGTGTTCTGTAGCTGCCTTTGTGTTTGGGTATGGAATGTCCTAAACGACTTTAACCCCTTTCATACTCGGGGTGTCGTTACAACGGTTTTGTATTTTTTTTTTTTTTTAATTCGATCTTTTAAAAAATTTTTTTACAAAAAATAAAAAACCCAGAGGCGATCAGATACCACCAAAAAAAGCTCTATATGTGAGAAAAAAAAATGCTAAAATTTTTATTTGTGTACAGTGTTGTATGACCATGCAATTGTCATTCAAAGAGTGACAGCGCTAAAAGCTGAAAATTGGTCTGGGCAGGAGGGAGATTTAGGTGCCCAGTAAGCAAGTGGTTAAAGAGGAGTTCCACCCAGGGGGGCCATTAAAAAAAAAAAAAAATTAAAAGTCAGCAGCTACAAATACTGCAGCTGCTGACTTTTAATTGGACACTCACCTGTCCCTGGGTCCAGCGGTGCGGGGGATCGAAGCCCCGCTCGTCCCCCCCTCCGCTCGTCGGCGCCGGCATTTCAACTGTGGGCACCGGGCTGTGGCTTCACAGCCTGGCACCCACTGCGCATGCGCGAGCGGCGCCGAGCGCCGTGATTGGCCGCTTAATCACCTGGGACCTGCAATGGGTCCCAGATGATTGACAGGAGGGAGGGAGAAGAGCCGAGCCCTTCCTGTGCCAGGGGGAAGTGATGTCACCAGCCCAGGCAGACGAAGGGGCAGACTACGAGGGACCACCTAGCAACAGGCATTTAGAGGTAAGTGAAAAAAAAAAAAAATATCCAAATGTTTTTTTGTTTTTTTTTTTTAGAATTTTTTAGATATGTTTGTTTTTTTGGGTGGAACCCCACTTTAAGCTAATAGTTTACCATCAAAAAACATATGCAAATAAAGTCCCATAAAAAATATCATATATGGTATCAAACAATAAAGTCCAAGTGGATAAATCCTCCTTGCTGAACAAATGGTGACTTCCAAAACAATTGTGCTGTGACTGACCACCACCATCCAATCTATGTGCTTACCAAAAAGCAGTGATGAACAAGCCTGTATGTAGTCTTTCTTTAATCTTCCATGTGGGTAAATAGATATGTCTCCACCAAATCCCAGATCGAAAACGAGGCTTGAACCGCACACCGGCTCCTGGTAGCACACAGCCATTACTGGCTAATACTGGAAAGCTGGAGAGACTCCGTGCCAGTCTGAGGCACACATACATGTGAGTGGAAATCTTTTAAATGATCTTTTTAAACTATCAAAGTATGGAATTTTGTGCAACGATGGCCTTTTTTTGTCTTCTGAGAAATATATTACCTGAAGGATTGAGAGAGTGATCTGGGATTTGGTGGAGACATATCTATTTACCCACATGGAAGATTAAAGAAAGACTACATACAGGCTTGTTTATCATTGCTTTTTGGTAAGCATAGACTGTTGTGGTCATAAGTTTACATACCCTGGCAGAATTTGATTTCTTGGCCATTTTTCAGAGAATATAAATGATGACACAAAAACTTTTCTTTCACTCATGGTTAGTGTTTGGCTGTTTATTATCAATCAACTGTGTTTACTCTTTTTAAATCATAATCAAAACAGAAACTACCCAAATGACCCGGATCAAATTTAGCATACCCTGGTGATTTTGGCCTGATAACATGCACACAAATTGACAGAAAGGGGTTTGAATGGCTATTAAAGGTAACCATCCTCACCTGTGATCTGTTTGCTTGTAATTAGTGTGTGTGTATAAAAGGTCAATGAGTTTCTGGATTCTGAGTAATGGGGAAAGCAAAAGAATTGTCAAAGGATCTGCGGGAAAAGGTAGTTGATCTGTATAAAACAGTAAAGGGATATAAAAAGATATCCAAGGAATTGAGAATGCCAGTCAGCAATGTTCAAACTCTAATCAAGGAGTGGAAAGTGAGGGGTTCTGTTGAAACCAAACCATAGTCGGGTAGGCCAACTAAAATTTCAGCCACATCTACCAGGAAAATAGTTTGAGATGCAAACAAAACCCTCAAATAACTTCAGGTGAAAAACAGGACCCTCTGAAAACATGTGGTGTGGCTGTTTCAAGATGCACAATAAGGAGGCACTTGAAGAAAGATGAGCTGCATGGTTAAGTCGCCAAAAGAAAGCCAGTACTACGCAAATGCCACAAAGTATCCTGCTTACAATTCACCAAACAGCACAGAGACAAGCCTCAAACCTTCTGGCACAAAGTCATTTGGAGTGATGAGACCAAAATTGAGCTTTTTGGCCCCAACCATAACATTACATTTGGAGAGGAGTCAACAAGGCCTATGATGAAAGGTACACCATTCCTACTGTGAAACACAGAGGTGGATCGCTGATGTTTTGGGGATGTGTGTGCTACAAAGGCACAGGAAATTGATGGCAAGATGAATGCAGTATGTTATCAAAAAAATACTGGAGCAGCATTTGCATTCATCAGCCAGGAAACTGCGCATGGGACGTACTTGGACATTCCAACATGACAATGATCCAAAACACAAGGCCAAGTCGACCTATCATTGTCTACAACAGAATAAAGTGAAGGTTCTGGAGTGGCCCTCTCAGTCTCCTGACCTCAATATCATTGAGCCACTCTGGGGAGATCTCAAATGTGCAGTTGATGCAAGACAGCCCAAGAATTTCCAGGAACAGGAGGCTTTTTGCCAAGAGGAACGGGCAGCTTTACCTTCTGAGAAGATAAAGAGCCTCATCCACAAACACCACAAAAGACTTCAATCTATCATTGATGTTAAAGGGGGCAATACACGGTATTAAGAACTTTTGATCAGGGTCATTTAGATAGTTTCTGTTGTCATTACCATTTAAAAAGAGTAAACACAGAGACAGTTGATTGATAATAAATGGCTTCAACCCAACACTAACCATGAGTGAAAGAAAAGCTTTTGTGTTATCATTCATATTCTCTGAAAAATGGCCAAGAAATCATAAATTCTGCCAGGGTATGTAAACTTATGAGCACAACTGTAGTTTGGATGGTGGTGGTCAATCACAGCACGTTTGTTTTGGAAGTCACCATTTGTTCAGCATGGAGGATTTATCCAGTTGGACTTTATTTTTTATTTTTTTTCCAATACATTTTTATTGAGTTTTACGTATTACAGGTTATGAAGTCATAGTAAAGAACAGGAACATGAACATGTAAATGTAAGTTTACAGACTAGATATTGTAAGTATAGTCTAAATAGCTATTTTATGAATAACATTCTATGAGAAAGAAAAAATCGTTAACAAAGTAATCATAAACATAGGGTAGAACAGTTGACCTGGAATGATAGGAGGAGGGGTGGGGTAAGGAGGGGAAGAGTGCAAGAGGAAGGAGGGGCAAGGAGAGATAAGGGAAGGGGGGGGAGCTTCAAGTGGAAGGCGAGTAGAGAGACAGGGCATTCAATTGTTAAACCTTACTTCAATCGTTAATTCTTTTTTGAGTACCAAAGGACCCATGGGTTCCAGCGAGTTAGTGTCTTTGTATGGGATTGTTTGCTGCGTGACAAAAGGGTTTCATAAGTGAAATGGGTTTGTACTAAGTTAGTAACTTCCGTAAGGGAGGGAATGATGTCAGATTTATAGTTTCTAGTGATCAAGAGTTTGGTAGCTAGGAGGACGTGTGTAATCACTGTTCTTTGGTGTATGGGAAAATCTTCTATTGTCAGATTAAGAATGGCTAAGTGTGGAGTAATTGTAACCGAGCTATGGAGTATGTCTTGGAGTATGGATTCCACATTTTTCCAAAGCTGGGTTATATTTGGGCAAGACCAAAGAATGTGGAGGAGGGTGCCCGTATGGCCACAGTTTCTTCAGCAGTCGTGTAAGGCCTGTTTGTGGAATTTGGCCAGTCTGGACGGAGTTAGGTACCATCTCATTAGCTTTTTTTGGGTGATTTCCCAAAGGGAGGTGCAAGTTGTTGCTTTGTAAATAGATGTGATTGCCTGTTGCCATTGGGCATCTGTGAATTGTGTCTGTAGGTCAGTTTCCCAGTCAAGGAGAGGTTTGGTTTTGCTGAACATGTTTTTTTCCTGTAGGAATGAGTATATGAGTGAAGTCCCTTTAGTGTTAGAGTGTTCTGTAAAGAAGTAGTTCCATAGTTTCAAGGGTAGTTTTCCTTCTAGAGATGTGTGTGCCTTCAAGCAGTTTTGTAATCTGAAGTAGCTGAGGAAGTCTTTGGAGGGTGCATTGAGGTCTTTGCCTATTTGTGAGAAGGATTTGCAGGTTGTTAGATCGGGAAGTTCTTGTGTGTATGTTACCCGGTCAGTAATCCAGGATGGGAGTGTTGAGTCAGGAGTAAGAAGCTTTAAGGTGTTTAAAGGAATGTGTAGTGGTTTCGTCAGTACATGTGACCATTTGGTATTGTGTAGTGTACGCCACACTTTAACTGAGACTTGGACAGTGGGTGAGTAGTGGAAAATGTGAGGATTATGTGTAGAGGTACTAAATAACCAGTTGGCGAGGTTTGTGCCCAGTGTCTTGTGATTTTCTATATCGCTTCAGAGAGTTTTGGGTGAGGTATTCATCCATTCTTTCATTTGTGATAGAATGGTGGCATTGTAGTAGTCTTTGATGTCTATGTATCCCCCCGCGGATCTGTGTTTAATAAGTTTCATGTGACTACATCTAGATTTTTTCCCTTGCCAAACAAATTAGCTTAGGATGGATTGGAGAAAGTGGTATAGGAAGCGTGCGAAATATGTAGAGCAATCGTGGCAATACTATCATTTTAAAGGCTGCCAGGCAGCCTGACCATGAGAATTCATGTTTGGAGTGTTTTGTGGTTTCAGTAAGCATCATCTGTTTGGCATCTGTGTAGTTGTGTGCAAAAAGACCTCTAGTGGATTTGGTGAGATTAATGCAGAGGTAGGGAATGCTATCCTCTGCCCATGGGTAAGGATATTGGGTCTGGAGTAGATTACTAGTGGTTGCATCAATGCCCAGGTCTAGAATGTAGGATTTATGTTCATTAACTTTGTAGTAAGATAAAGTACTAAACCTTTTCAGTAGCGATTGGACCGAAGCCAGGGAAGAGTGAGGGTTTGTGATCATCATTATCACGTCGTCTGCAAATAAATTTATTTTGTGTTCTGTGGTACCAATGGTGAAGCCTGATATTGTAGAGTGGGATCTGACATGTTCTGCTAAGGGTTCCATAATTAGGTTAAAAATGATTGGTGAGAGCGGACAACCTTGTCGGGTGCCATTAGTGATAGAGAATGGCTTAGACAGCATCTCCGACGTATAGACCTGTGCTGATGGTGAGGAATACAGAGCCATTATGGCTGCCAGAATGGGGCCCTGAAAACCAAATTTGCCAAGGGTTGCTTCAAGATATTTCCAATGGACCCTATCGAACGCCTTCTCTGCATCCAAGGATAGGAGCAGAGAAGGCGTTCTAGATATCTCAGCGTGATGGATTATGTTGATAATTCTGCGAGTGGCATCAGTTGTCTGCCTCCCTTTTGTGAAGCCTGATTGATCCTTATGTATTAGAAGGGGCATTAGGTTGAGTAATTTGTGGGCTATTCGTTTGGCATAGATTTTTGTGTCCACATTGAGAAGAAATATGGGTCGGATATCTTGTGCAGAGGTAGGCTCTTTCCCCGGCTTCGGTAGTGTAACAATTAAGGCACTTAGCATTTCTGGGGGGAGAGAGGAGGAGGAGACAGCGTCATTGTACACTTTGGTCAGATATGGTGTTAGCACAGTTCCAAATTGTTTGTAATACTCTCCTGTAAGACCATCTGGGCCAGGAGATTTATTAGAGGGAAGTGATGAAATTATATTTTTGATTTCTATATCTGTAAATGGGGTGTTCAGGGAGTCTAGTTGTTCTGTGGTCAGTTTAGGGAGGTTGATCTCATTGAGAAATGCCTCTATGTCAGGTAGAGACGGCTTTGTGACAGATGTGTCATCTTTTAAATTATAAAGTGTATTGTAGTAGTAACTAAATGCGTCTGCAATAGCTTGTGGATCTATCAGTGTCTGTTTAGTAGCTGGGTGGAATAGATGGGTAATTTTGGTTTTGGAATAGTAACCTTTGATTCTATTGGCCATTGCTATTCCGGCTTTGTTACCAGCAGAGTAGTGTTGAGCTCTAAAATGCTTATGTGCTCTTTCAAAGGATTCTAGGATTCTAGAAGGAGAGATTTTAATTCCTGTCTAAGGGAGTCTAATTTAGTCTTGATTAATGGATCTGGATTAGTTTGGTTTTGGTGTTCTAGCGTTTTAATATCGGCAGTAAGTGTGTTTAGACGCTGTGATCTCCTCCTCCTCTCTCTAGCAGTAAGAAGAATAAGGATCCCCCTTATGAATGCCTTATGGGCATTCCAAAGAACAGTATCATTGCTAACAGATCCTGCATTAGTATTAAAGTATTCTGTTAAATGCTCTCTAATATAAGAAGAATGGATCGGTGAGTTGAGAATCGCAGCATTCGCTTTCCATATCCGTGTACGGGAAATCTTCGGTGAGTCTTCTATGGTCATTGTAACCGGAGCGTGGTCAGACCACATAATGGTCAATGTCTCCGTGGAGGAGATTTTGGGCAAAGTCTATTTATCCACTAGGACGTAGTCAATCCGAGTGTAATAGTTGTGTCTAGGGGAGAAATAGGAGTAGTCCCTTTCGGTGGTGTGATGGCATCTCCACACATCAAATGGGTCATGAGATCGAATGAACGGTCCCATAGGGGATGTAACTCTGGTTGAGTGGGAAGAAGAGTCGATGGATTTGTCAGGTACTATGTTAAAATCCCCACACATGACAAGGTGTCCTTGTTTAAAGCAATTGATTTTTTTCATCAATCAATGAACAGAAAGTGAATCTGTTTCTTGTTGGGGGCAAATACTGATACGATGGTGTAATTATCATTGTTTAATGTACAATTCAATGCCAGATATCTACCATCAACATCTTGAAGGGTGTCATGTAGGGTGAATGAGCATGTAGATTTAATGGCTATCATGACTCTTTTTTTTTTTTGTCAGGACCCGAGGCTTTAAAGAATGTTTGAAAAATTCTTATTGGAGCACTGAGGTTCGGTGTTGGTTTTAAAGTGCGTTTCTTGGACGCACAGGACATCGCAGTGAGAATCCTGTGCAGTTCCCCACAGAGATGTCCTTTTGGCAGGGTGATTGAGTCCTTTTACGTTCAGTGACAGAAATTTGGGCATTTTGAAAGTGGTGCGTATAGGTAGTGGAGTAAAGTACTACTTACAGTTACTCAGATGGGTAAATTGCTTGAGGAGGTTGGTTTTTGTTAGAAGTCCTGGATCCGAAGGACTTGAGCTCTCGTGGATAAGGAAGGAAGGGAGAAAAACAGCAAGGTAGTTAGTGATAAACAAGAGGGTAAGGGAAAACAGGTGTCAGCAGTGTGTTAGGGACTGCTGAATGTGGCTGAGGGTAAAGTTCGTAAACTAACTGCAACGAGCAGGCACTGAATCGGAGTGCTTATCTGAGATTGGATTCACAGCATCACTGATTTGGACGTCATTTGTTGTAGTGGTGAGAATGACCGGAGTTGAAGGATTGCGCGTTTGGTTTGTGGGTCACTGGGGTTGGAGGGTCACCGTCAGGAATGATACCCCATGTTTTGAGCAATTGTATGCCCTCTTCGACGGTATGGATATTGTGGCGTGTTCCATTTCTGGTCACCATCAGCTTGGTTGGGAACCCCCATTGATATGGGATCTTATGATTATTGAGGGGTTTTGTGATTGTTTGCAGTTGACGTCTTTGTTGACGGGTGTATTGATAGATGTCAGCAAAAAGTTGCAGTTATGCGTATGGATGTGGGAGCTGTCCCAGGCGTCTGGATTGTGTAAGGAGCATGTCCTTGGTGTGGTAGAAATGGATGCGCATCAGAGTATCCTGAGGTACTTCTGCGGGTAGGTGAGGAGGTTTTGGGAGACGATGGATGCGATCGATGATCGTCTCGATCGGTGGGAGATTTGGGAGGAGTGTTGAGATCAACTTCCTAGCGTAGGAGTTGAGATCTGCTGGTAGGATAGTTTCAGGGATTCCTCTTATCTTGATATTTTGGCGCCATGAGCGATCTTCAAGATCCGCCATTTTGGCACGCACCCAGCAGTGTTCTTCTCCGGTGTGATCATGTGCGTCTACCAGGTCATTAACTGTTTGTCATGACGCTCATCTGCTTTTCAATAATCCCCACTTTCTGCCCTGTGTGCAGCATTTCTGTTTTAAATGCTGTAAGCATTGAAGAAATGTCAGTTTGGAGGGAGCTGTGAAGTGACATCAGCATTTCTTTCAGCATAGTGTCTATGACAGGCTGATTTGTAGTAGGGAAGGCTGCTATGGGGGAAGCTGCAAAAGGCTGTGTGAGGAGATTTTCTAATGCAAGCCTTACCTCCTGTGACTGATCCGCTGTATCCAGTCGCATCCTTGCTTTTGCAGTGCTGTTGGAGGTGCATGAGGGGCCTGAGGATAGCTGGGAGCCTGAGGAGTTGTGCTGGGCTGAAATGGAGGATTCTTCATCATCAGGCAGGTCAGTGTAGGAATCCTCTGTGTGCTGTGCATTGCTGCGGCGGCCATCTTGGATTTTATCTCCCTGAGGGAAGATGAGAAAATCTGTGATTTTTGTGGGAATCCTGTATTCTTTCCTCCTTCCGGTCTGATTCCCCAGGTTGTGGGGGTCTGAGGATTGCATTTTGTGGAGTCTGAGGCAGTGATTTGAGGTCCGGTTCTCAGTTCAGCACAGGAGCTGTGAGATCAGGCTTCCATTCAGCTCGGCAGCTAGCCACGCCCCTCTTGGACTTTATTTTTTGATACCATATATGATATTTTGTATGGGACTTTATTTGCATAATATGTTTTTTTGATGGTAAACTTTTTAGCTTAAACAATACACCCAAGGTGTCTAGTGCTATATTCCCTCAAAAGGAAAAAACGGTATTAACCACTGCTAGGGGCATGAAGTGGTCTGTGTCTAAACACTAGAAAACACAAAGTTGCAATAAATACATCACACGTGACATGCAAAAAATTCTAAAGTGTCTGGTGCTAAATAAATTAATATTAAAATATTGCTCTACAAACGTTGCAAATAACAAAGTGACAAGTGCCCTATAAAGAGGTCACTCTGTACTAAACACACGTGCCATGCAAATGGTTCTATGATAATAAACAGTTCATATGGGTATGTGCCCGGTGCACTATAAGTGAAAAAAGGCGTCCGTTGTAGGATTCCTCAAAGCACACAACAGGTGTTAATCCAGTGCTGGTGTCTCGCGTTGTGATTGTGCAGAGACTCACCAGCTGTATATCTCCGGCAGGGGTAACGAGTAGTCACAGTATGTGCCACTGTGCAGCAATACTTGGCAAGACCAGGACCATGATGATATCATAAGGACATAAGAAGAAAGGATTCCATAGTGTGAAACCGTTTAAAAACACTATTTATTAGGTCAGATAAAAAGGGTACTCACATTGTAGTGGAAAAAATGAGCGGTGTACAATGCTTACAAAGTTGTTCCTAAGCGTCAGCTTTGCAGGGAGATGTCAGCAAGGCGTTCAGTCAAAGGCCATGCCCTACGTACGTTTCGTCACACGGACTTCTACGGGAGTGTGGTCCCTGCATCGTCTGCAACGTGAGATCAGGCTCCCATTCAGCTCGGCAGCTAGCCACGCCCCTCTTGGACTTTATTTTTTGATACCATATATGATATTTTGTATGGGACTTTATTTGCATAATATGTTTTTTTGATGGTAAACTATTAGCTTAACCACTTCCAGCCCACGGGCGTCATATGACGTCCTGGGCTTTGGGCGGGTATATCTGAATGATGCCTGTAGTTACAGACATCATTCTGATATTGCCGGTTTCAGCCGGCGAATCTCTACACCATAGGAACGATCATAGCGGCCGTTCCGCCGCTTGATCGTTCCTATGGGAGGCGAGAGGGGACGTCCCCCCCCCTCCCGCCGCCCTCCGGTGCTTGTTCCGACTCACCGTTACGATCGGTGAGGTGGAGAGTGGATCCGCCGGCGCCGGATGTAGATCATAGAGATTTCCGGTGGACCAGATGGTCGCCGGAGTCTCTATGATCATCGGAGGCCGGGCGCGATGTTATGACGTCACGCCCGGCCTCTCCATTCAAAAAAACGGCGCCGCTTCGGCTAGGAAGCGGCGATCGTTTTATTTAATTTTTTTTATTTCAGGTTTCCCAGCCTAGTGGTGAGATATGGGGTCTTATTGACCCCATATCTCACTATTAAGAGGACCTGTCATGTTATATTCCTATTACAAGGGATGTTTACATTCCTTGTAATAGGAATAAAAGTGATCAAAAAAATTTTTTTTTCAAAAAAGTGTAAAAAAAAAAAAAAAATATATATAATTATCAATAAAAAAAAAAAAAAAATTTTTAAAGCGCCGCTGTCCCCGTGTGCTCGCACGCAGAAGCGAACGCATACGTAAGTCCCGCCCACATATGAAAACGGTGTTCAAACCATACATGTGAGGTATCGCCGCGAACGTTGGAGCGAGAGCAATAATTTTGTCACTAGACCTCCTCTGTAACTCAAAACATGTAACCAGTAAAAAAATTTCAAGCGTCGCCTATGGGGATTTTTAAGTACCGAACATTGGCGCAATTCTACGAGCGTGTGCAATTTTGAAGCGGGACATGTTAGGTATCTATTTACTCGGCGTAACTTCATCTTTCACAATATGCAAAAACATTGGGCTAACTTTACTGTTTTTTTTTTTTTTTTTTAACACAAAACTGTTTTTTTCCCCAAAAAAACGCGTTCGAAAAATTCCTGCGCAAATACCGTGTGAGATAAAAAGTTGTAACAACCGCCATTGTATTCTCTAGGCTTTTTGCTAAAAAAACATATATAATGTTTGGGGGTTCTATGTAATTTTCTAGCAAAAAAATTATGATTTTTACAGGAAGAGAGAAATGTCAAAATTGGCCCGGTAAGGAAGTGGTTAAACAATACACCGTTTGATTTTAAAGGGCTAGCGCAGCTACACAAACAGTAGGTTTTTTACACATTGCAGTAGATATGTTTAATTTGTCAGTACTTTGTGACTGATTTTCGTGAAATAGGTGACACAGTTTTCATGACATGATATTTTTGGTGTGAGTGTCATTCCTGTTAGTATGGCCATAATTCCATAGATATATTAAAGTGATTCTAAAGAATAATTTTAAATAACAAAAAAAACATGTTCTACTTACCTGATCTGTGCAAAGTTTTTGCACAGAGCAGCCGCTATCCTCCTCTTCTGTGGTCCCCTGTTGGCGCTCTCTGCTTCTCCTTTCTGCCACGTGCCCCATAGCAAGCCGCTTGCTATGGGGCCACTTGTACAGGCTTGATTCTGAGCCACAGTCTGTGTCCATTGACAGACAGTGTGGCTTTGCCTTGCCGCCAGCTCACTGGCTGTGATTGACAGCAGCAGAAGCCAATGGCTACCTCTGTGCCCAGGGAGGAGAGCGTGAGATGCTGCTCTCATACACAGTGCTGAATCAAGATTGGGCTCATGTAAATATAAGGCTGAGCTGGGGGGCATATAATGCATTAAGGTAAAGAAAAACTTTAAAGAACCACTTAAATGACAAAACTAGACAAAACAAAATAAGTAAGAGTAGGAAGTGGATAAAGCAAATGAGCAAGAGACATCCTTCTGATCCACTGATGGAAACTTTGAGGTGGGTATGAAATGTAAGAGGTGTATGTCCTAAATGTATTTAGATGTATCCTGTCTGTACATTGTGCTGTAAAAAGAATACTTGAGACTACCCCATTCTGTATACTCTACACTTACATCTTCCACACCGCTCAGCTCTCAACGATATCATACTGCTAATCTAGCTGGGCTGCTCTCCTTATGGGTCTTTAGAAACTGCAGCTGTTTTTTTTTCAGTCTGTACATCCCCCTTTTAAAACTTTTTTGGACATTACCAATTGTGGGTAATTGGCACACTTTCAGCCAAGGGGCACTCTTAATAGCTCTGAATATGTCAGATAAATATTGCAAGTCCTGTCCCTTTTAGGCAGACTTGGTAAATTGATCCAGGAGCCCTGTTTTTTTACTGCCACATTTCATTTCCATTTCTTAGGTTTTATTTGCTAGCGTGTTGTGTAATTTAATTTTACAGTGCCTGGTTAAGTACAGAGTGAAGCCCATGATGCAGCCGAGATTTTCAGCAATTTAGTTGTTAGATGGATTTGCAGATGTAGGAATTTAATAACAGCGTTGAGGTTGAGGCTGGAGGTGTCTACAGCTCATTTTATAGGAATGTAATCGGAGTCTGTCCTGCATCAAACTGTGTTCTTTTATCCACAAATAGAAGAAGGCAGCTGCTTGAGGCGCAAAATGCAACTGTGTGTGAAGAGCAGATTATTTGCAGATTTGGAGAGAGATTGGAGTGCTGTAGGTTGCAGGTTGTCATTACATTATGACTAATCCTTTTAAAGGAGCTCTGTCATGAGGGCAATATCTTGTAATCAGTGTTGCAAAAATAAAAATCTGTTAACATAAAAACCCCCCTCAAGATAAGAACATTTATTATATGCTGGTGTGGTAGGACTACCAGGTTTGTGAATAGATGTTATGCATATCCACTTAAAGCTGAACTCTAGGCAGACAACTGAATACACAAATGAAGTACATGTATAACTGTTTTACTTGCCAAATAATTTTAATTTCTCTTCATCTAGTCTTTAAATTTACACAGCTTTGCCACACTGCACAGTACTTTTTGTCAGAGTAAAGTTTCTGTGCTGCAGTTCAGGAATACTTACAGATTTTGACACTCCTTCAGTCAATGTGATTGAACATTGAAAGAAGAAGCAGTAGTCTAATGAGTTCACCTCTCACTCTGCTCTGTACTCTTATCAGTTATATCTTTGCATTGCAGCAGAACTGATTGGCTCCTTGTGTTGCTTCTCCCTCCCCTAGTGAGCTGTGCTGTACAGGGACTGCAAGAGGCTACTACTAGGTCAAATTCAGTTACGGTACTCATTCTGTTTGAAAATACATTTAATGATGTATAAATAAATACAGAGCTGCATTACTTTCTGTGTTAAATATGTACCTGGAGTTCAGCTTTAACCACTTGCCGACCGCCGCACGACGATGTACGTCGACAGAGCGGCACGGGCAGGCAAAAGGGCTTACCTGTACGTCCCTGCCTGCCCGCTGGTGGGGGGTCCGATCGGACCCCCCCCCCGGTGCCTGCGGCGGTCGGCAAATGTCCCCCGGCGATCGGTGGTGAGGGGGAGGCCATCCATTCGTGGCCCCCCCCTCGCGATCGCTCCCAGCCAATGGGATCATTTCCCTGCCTCTGTATTGTACACAGAGGCAGAGGAAATGATGTCATCTCTCCTCGGCTCGGTATTTTCCGTTCCGGGCCGAGGAGAGAAGACTGAACTGTGAGTGCACAACACACACACACACAGTAGAACATGCCAGGCACACATTACACCCCGATCCCCCCCCCGATCGCCCCCCGATCCCCCCCCGATCACCCCCCCCCCTGTCACAAACTGACACCAAGCAGGTTTTTTTTTTTTTTTTTTTTTCTGATTACTGTATTGGTGTCAGTTTGTGACAGTGTGTTAGGGTAGTGAGTGTTAGGCCCCCTTTAGGTCTAGGATACCCCCCTAATAAAGTTTTAACCCCTTGATCACCCCCTGTCACCAGTGTTGCTAAGCGATCATTTTTCTGATCGCTGTATTAGTGTCACTGGTGACGCTAGTTAGGGACGTAAATATTTAGGTTCGCCGTCAGCGTTTTATAGCGACAGGGACCCCCATATACTATCTAATAAATGTTTTAACCCCTTGCTTGCCCCCTAGTTAACCCTTTCACCACTGATCACCGTATAACTGTTACGGGTGACGCTGGTTAGTTCGTTTATTTTTTATAGTGTCAGGGCACCCGCCGTTTATTACCGAATAAAGGTTTAGCCTCCTGATCGCCCGGCGGTGATATGCGTCGCCCCAGGCAGCGTCAGATTAGCGCCAGTACCGCTAACACCCACGCACGCAGCATACTCCTCCCTTAGTGGTATAGTATCTGAACGGATCAATATCTGATCCAATCAGATCTATACTAGCGTCCCCAGCAGTTTAGGGTTCCCGAAAACGCAGTGTTAGCGGGATCAGCCCAGATACCCGCTAGCACCTGCGTTTTGCCCCTCCGTCCGGCCCAGCCCAGCCCCCCCAAGTGCAGTATCGATCGATCACTGTCACTTACAAAACACTAAACGCATAACTGCAGCGTTCGCATAGTCAGGCCTGATCCCTGCGATCGCTAACAGTTTTTTTGGTAGCGTTTTGGTGAACTGGCAAGCACCAGCCCCAGGCAGCGTCAGGTTAGCGCCAGTACCGCTAACACCCACGCACGCACCCTACACCTCCCTTAGTGGTATAGTATCTGAACGGATCAATATCTGATCCGATCAGATCTATACTAGCGTCCCCAGCAGTTTAGGGTTCCCAAACACGCAGTGTTAGCGGGATCAGCCCAGATACCTGCTAGCACCTGCGTTTTTCCCGTCCGCCCGGCCCAGCCCACCCAAGTGCAGTATCGATCGATCACTGTCACTTACAAAACACTAACCGCATAACTGCAGCGTTCGCAGAGTCAGGCCTGATCCCTGCGATCGCTAACAGTTTTTTTGGTAGCGTTTTGGTGAACTGGCAAGCACCAGCCCCAGGCAGCGTCAGATTAGCGCCAGTACCGCTAACACCCACGCACGCAGCATACGCCTCCCTTAGTGGTATAGTATCTGATCGGATCAATATCTGATCTGATCAGATCTATACTAGCGTCCCCAGCAGTTTAGGGTTCCCACAAACGCAGTGTTAGCGGGATCAGCCCAGATACCTGCTAGCACCTGCGTTTTGCCCCTCCGCCCGGCCCAGCCCAGCCCACCCAAGTGCAGTATCGATCGATCACTGTCACTTACAAAACACTAAACGCATAACTGCAGCGTTCGCAGAGTCAGGCCTGATCCCTGCGATTGCTAACAGTTTTTTTTTGTAGCGTTTTGGTGAACTGGCAAGCACCAGCGGCCTAGTACACCCCGGTCGTAGTCAAACCAGCACTGCAGTAACACTTGGTGACGTGGCGAGTCCCATAAGTGCAGTTCAAGCTGGTGAGGTGGCAAGCACAAGTAGTGTCCCGCTGCCACCAAGAAGACAAACACAGGCCCGTCGTGCCCATAGTGCCCTTCCTGCTGCATTCGCCAATCCTAATTGGGAACCCACCGCTTCTGCAGCGCCCGTACTTCCCCCATTCACATCCCCAACCAAATGCAGTCGGCTGCATGAGAGGCATTTTCTTTATGTCCTCCCGAGTACCCCTACCCAGCGAACCCCCCCAAAAAAGATGTTGTGTCTGCAGCAAGCGCAGATATAGGCGTGACACCCGCTATTATTGTCCCTCCTGTCCTGACAATCCTGGTCTTTGCATTGGTGAATGTTTTGAACGCTACCATTCACTAGTTGAGTATTAGCGTAGGGTACAGCATTGCACATACTAGGCACACTTTCACAGGGTCTCCCAAGATGCCATCGCATTTTGAGAGCCTCGAACCTGGAACCGGTTACAGTTATAAAAGTTAGTTACAAAAAAAAGTGTAAAAAAAAAAAAAAAAAAAAAAAAACACATACAAAAATATAAAAAAAAAAAAAAAAAGTTGTCGTTTTATTGTTCTTTCTCTCTCTATTCTCTCTCTCTATTGTTCTGCTCTTTTTTACTGTATTCTATTCTGCAATGTTTTATTGTTATTATGTTTTATCATGTTTGCTTTTCAGGTATGCAATTTTTTATACCTTACCGTTTACTGTGCTTTATTGTTAACCATTTTTTTGTCTTCAGGTACGCCATTCACGACTTTGAGTGGTTATACCAGAATGATGCCTGCAGGTTTAGGTATCATCTTGGTATCATTCTTTTCAGCCAGCGGTCGGCTTTCATGTAAAAGCAATCCTAGCGGCTAATTAGCCTCTAGACTGCTTTTACAAGCAGTGGGAGGGAATGCCCCCAACGTCTTCCGTGTTTTTCTCTGGCTCTCCTGTCTCAACAGGGAACCTGAAAATGCAGCCGGTGATTCAGCCAGCTGACCATAGAGCTGAACAGAGACCAGAGTGGCTCCAAACATCTCTATGGCCTAAGAAACCAGAAGCTACGAGCATTTTATGACTTAGATTTCGCCGGATGTAAACAGCGCCATTGGGAAATTGGGAAAGCATTTCCCAATCACGCCGATCACACCGATCTTGGTGTGGTCAGATGCTTTGAGGGCAGAGGAGAAATCTAGGGTCCAATTTTTGCAAAAAAGAGTACCTGTCACTACCTATTGCTATGATAGGGGATATTTACATTCCCTGAGATAACAATAAAAATGATTAAAAAAAAAAATGAAAGGAACAGTTTAAAAATAAGATAAAAAAATAATAATAATAAAGAAAAAAAAAAAAAAAGCACCCCTGTCCCCCCTGCTCTCGCGCTAAGGCGAACGCAAGCGTCGGTCTGGCGTCAAATGTAAACAGCAATTGCACCATGCATGTGAGGTATCACCGTGAAGGTCAGATCGAGGGCAGTAAGTTTAGCAGTAGACCTCCTCTGTAAATCTAAAGTGGTAACCTGTAAAGGCTTTTAAAGGCTTTTAAAAATGTATTTAGTTTGTCGCCACTGCACGTTTGTGCGCAATTTTAAAGCATGTCATGTTTGGTATCCATGTACTCGGCCTAAGATCATCTTTTTTATTTTATCAAACATTTGGGCAATATAGTGTGTTTTAGTGCATTAAAATGTAAAAAAGTGTGTTTTTTCCCCAAAAAATGCGTTTGAAAAATCGCTGCACAAATACTGTGTGAAAAAAAAAAATGAAACACCCACCATTTTAATCTGTAGGGCATTTGCTTTAAAAAAAATATATAATGTTTGGGGGTTCAAAGTAATTTTCTTGCAAAAAAAAAATTATTTTTTTATGTAAACAATAAGTGTCAGAAAGGGCTTTGTCTTCAAGTGGTTAGAAGAGTGGGTGATGTGTGACATAAGCTTCTAGATGTTGTGCATAAAATGCCAGGACAGTTCAAAACCCCCCCAAATGACCCCATTTTGGAAAGTAGACACCCCAAGCTATTTGCTGAGAGTCATGTTGAGTCCATGGAATAATTTATATTGTGACACAAGTTGCGGGAAAGAGACAATTTTTTATTTTTTTTATTTTTTTTTGCGCAAAGTTGTCACTAAATGATATATTGCTCAAACATGCCATGGGAATATGTGAAATTACACCCCAAAATACATTCTGTTGCTTCTCCTGAGTACGGGGATACCACATGTGTGAGACTTTTTGGGAGCCTAGCCGCGTACAGGACCCCGAAAACCAAGCACCGCCTTCAGGCTTTCTAAGGCCGTAAATTTTTGATTTCACTCCTCACTGCCTATCACAGTTTCGGAGGCCATGGAATGCCCAGGTGGCACAAAACCCCCCCAAATGACCCCATTTTGGAAAGTAGACACCCCAAGCTATTTGATGAGAGGTATAGTGAGTATTTTGCAGACCTCACTTTTTGTCACAAAGTTTTGAAAATTGAAAAAAGAAAAAAAATTTTTTTTTCTCGTCTTTCTTTATTTTCAAAAACAAATGAGAGCTGCAAAATACTCACCATGCCTCTCAGCAAATATCTTGGGGTGTCTCCTTTCCAAAATGGGGTCATTTGGGGGGGGGGGGTTGTGCCACCTGGGCATTCCATGGCCTCCGAAACTGTGATAGGCAGTGAGGAGTAAAATCAAAAATGTACGCCCTTAGAAATCCTGAAGGCAGTGATTGGTTTTCGGGGTCCCGTACGCGGCTAGGCTCCCAAAAAGTCCCACACATGTGGTATCCCCATACTCAGGAGAAGCAGCTGAATGTATTTTGGGGTGCAATTCCACATATGCCCATGGCCTGTGTGAGCAATATATCATTTAGTGACAACTTTGTGCAAAAAAAAATAAAAAATTTGTCACTTTCCCGCAACTTGTGTCAAAATATAAAACATTCCATGGACTCAACATGCCTCAAAGCAAATAGCTTGGGGTGTCTACTTTCCAAAATGGGGTCATTTGGGGGGGTTTTATGTCATCTGGGCATTTTATGGCCTTCAAAACGGTGATAGGTAGTGAGGAGTAAAATCAAAAATGTACACCCTTAGAAATCCTGAAGGCAGTGATTGGTTTTCGGGGCCCCGTACGCGGCTAGGCTCCCAAAAAGTCCCACACATGTGGTATCCCCGTACTCAGGAGAAGCAGCTAAATGTATTTTGGGGTGCAATTCCACATATGCCCATGGCCTGTGTGAGCAATATATCATTTAGTGACAACTTTTTGTAATTTTTTTTTTGTCATTATTCAATCACTTGGGACAAAAAAAATGAATATTCAATGGGTTCAACATGCCTCTCAGCAAATTCCTTGGGGTGTCTACTTTCCAAAATGGGGTCATTTGTGGGGGTTTTGTACTGCCCTGCCATTTTAGCACCTCAAGAAACGACATAGGCAGTCATAAATTAAAGGCTGTGTAAATTCCAGAAAATGTACCCTAGTTTGTAGACGCTATAACTTTTGCGCAAACCAATAAATATACACTTATTGACATTTTTTTTACCAAAGACATGTGGCCGAATACATTTTGGCCTAAATGTATGACTAAAATTGAGTTTATTGGATTTTTTTTAAAACAAAAAGTAGAAAATATCATTTTTTTTCAAAATTTTCGGTCTTTTTCCGTGTATAGCGCAAAAAATAAAAACAGCAGAGGTGATCAAATACCATCAAAAGAAAGCTCTATTTGTGGGAAGAAAAGGACGCAAATTTCGTTTGGGTACAGCATTGCATGACCGCGCAATTAGCAGTTAAAGCGACGCAGTGCCGAATTGTAAAAAGTGCTCTGGTCAGGAAGGGGGTAAAACCTTCCGGGGCTGAAGTGGTTAAAGGAAACCTGTTTCAGAACAAAAGCCATATAATTTACTCCTGATGGAATCAGACAGAGAATTTCAAAACAAGAAAGGGTAGATGGCTTTTTTGAGGAAAAATTAAAACTTTCAAAAGAAAGTGAAAAAATATTTTGTAGATATTGCTAACATTCTGCAATCCGTCAAAGCCACTAACACTAATAATAATAATGTTTTCGAAAAATTACCCCTCAGAGCACATGGTAGAGCATCAACAGATGTTAAGCTTAGCCAAATACTAATTCTGGGGCAATATAGCTAAACCTCAAATAATTGTGCAGTGCTCGTTTCAACAAAACAGTGCAAAGATGTACAGTGTGTGTATGTATATGTGTGTGTGTGTATATGTATATAAATATATGTTGTAGCAGAGTGTCCCAGAGGGCTAGGAAAAGTCCCGTTTGGGGTTTATACGTCTCCCAGGCTCCTCTCACACACGTTTAGGGATCTGTGATCCAGGATCCAGTTCTGGTCTTGGTCCTCTCCCCCAGGCTAATTTTAACTCACCTGAGACAGACAGCCAGTGCTCTTGGCCTGGGAACCTCAGACAACTTTTGTTTAGGAGAGCAACAGGTTGGTAAAAGCTATTACGCTATGTATGTGGAAGCTGTCAAACTGTAGGCTTGCTCAGCCTGGTAGTTAGATCTATAAATATTGTTCAGTTAGTGCCGCGACATGGCTACATTTTTGTTTGCCTATTTTTATTCCTATTTGTTTTTAAAACACTGTACAACACCTGTATATATCACAAATAAACACTGCATTGTTTGTCACTACCTCACTGGATTTGGTATCTGTGCCTGAAAGACTGCTCATCCCAGGGAGCTTTGTACCTGCTACCTGTCCCCCAGATTACGTATTTTGGAGGCTGCGACCAGCAGTAGTAAGTTACTACTTAAAGGGCCAGTACCTAAAGTGACTAAACATGGAGGAAATCCTCAAACAAATGGTGTTATCACAACAGCCAAATAACGCTATTATACAGGAGCAATTGCAGAGGCTGTTTGAACAGCTAGCCACTGAGGCTAGGAAAACTCATGGGAAACCCTGACTATGGTTGTGGAGACGCTAGTACAGTGGTCATCTGCTAAAATTAATGATGTTGGAGACAAGCCCTCAGTCATCCATGTGGGTCGATTTCTTTCCAAGATGACTGCAGATGATGATCCAGAGGCCTCTCTGCTAACGTTTGAACGCACTGCTGAGAGGGAAGGTTTGCCTAAAACCCAGTGGACAGGACTTGTCACACCCTTGCTGTCTTGAGAATCTCAGAAGGCCCAATATGATCTGGAGTTGGCAGAAGCAGGAGATTATGAAAAGGTCTAGCAGGAAATCTTGGCGCGACTCGGTGTCACCTTGGCAGTTTGAGCACAGCGGGTCCACAGTTGGTTCTTCCAAGACGAGAGGCCCCAAGATCGCAGATGTTCGACCTAATCCACCTGGTGCAGAATTGGCTACAGCCGGAGTCCCTCTCTGGGCCACAAAGTTTCGCGGGAATGATGTCATTTGGAGATGTGCTGTCTCGAAGGCTTCTCATAATGTTTTTAGTCATGTCAGTGGTGATTGTGGTCAAGAAGAATTCCGGCGGTTGTGTGCTGTTCGCATCAATGTCCTCTTTTTGCTTTGGTTGGGTAAGGTTGGTTGCTTTTTTCTGTTGAATTGATTTCTGAATGTTCTCGATTTTGTCGATGAAGAAATTAGATAACTCATTGCAGAATTCTTGAGTATCGTTTGCTGGGGGCTCTAAACAGCATGGGTTCATTGATTGGGCGACTATTTTGAAAAGTTCCCGCGGCCGGTTTAAGGCAGTTGAGTTGGTGTTCGAGAAATTTTCTTTTTTGGCTGTGAAGATCGCCTTGTGGTATTTCATAGTGAGTATTTTGTCGTTTGTATGGTTTTCCTTGGTAGGATTTCTTTTCCATGCTCTTTCAGCTCTTCTGCGTTCTTGCTTGAGTAGGGTGAGAGTGCCGTTGAACCATCTCAAGTTTTTTTTGTGGATGAGTGTTCTGAGTTTTGGTGCTACTGAGTCTGCTGTCTGTAGTAATGCCTTGTTTAGGGAGTTGAGTGTTTGTTCCGTTGAGAGGTTTAAGTTTAGCGATTGTATTTTGTTTGATAATGTGGTTTTGAAGAGTTCAGAATGCAGTTTCTTCTGGGATCTGTTCCAGTCTGTTTTTGGAGGGTGGAGTTAGTGGTGATTTTAAATTTGATGGCGTGGTGGTCCGTCCATGGTAGTGATGTGTTGTCGAATACGTTGATGTCTATATTCTGTTTGAAGATGAGGTCTAGAGTATGTCCTGAACTGTGCGTGGGAGTATTTATCAGCTGTTGAAGACCTAGTTCTTCCAGTTGGTTGATGCAGGCGGTCGGAATAGGGTCTTGGGTGGAGTTTGCCCAAAGGTTGAAGTCTCCAAGTACCAGAAGGTTTTTGGTTTTCAGGGTGTGCATTGAAATTAATTCAGTAAGTGGTGTAAGGAGATTGGTCTTTGGTCCTGGTGGTCTGTAGCATAGTAATATGTGAATCGTGTCTTGGGGTGTTTGAAGATGCAGGGGGAGTATCTCCATGAAAGGCACTGAGTTCTGTGAAGTTGGTTTGGTGAAGGCAAGGTGCGATTTGAAGATCACTGCTAGGCCTCCTCCTTTTTTTCCTATTCTATGCTCGGTTAGGATGCTGTAGTTCTCCGGCACCAATTCAGTTAGGATGGTGTTGCAGTCGGATGTTAGCCAACTTTCCGTAATGAAGAGGCAATCTATGTTGTTATCGATGATGAAGTCGTGGATTTCTAGTCTGTGCTTGACTGCAGATCTGGTATTAATCAGGGCGCATGCTAGTTGTTGTAGTTGGATTGGTGTCACCCTGTATTTGATGGTTGCTTGTAGGTTGGCCCTTAGTAATTTTTCTTTTTTAATGAAGTGCTGAGAGAGCTCCGCTAAGCAATCCCTGATGGGATCAAGGAGCTGTACAAACGTATCCATCTAAAGTGCTTGAAAGCCAAATGGATGGTACCCGGGCTTCGTACAAGAAGAAACAAGGTTTTTGCCTGTAATGCTTCTCTTTTGAGAGCTGGACCTTGGGACCTGGCACCTTGGTCATGTTAATACAGCCAATGAGTTTTCCGGCAGTGATGCTGTACAGGTCCAAGGGAGTGGACCCGTTAAAGGGGACCCGGTCCTTGAAGGTCTAGCATGACACGGCCCGCCTTGATGGGTGAAGGCTGGATCTGTGTGTGATAATTTCTAGCAGTCCTGTGGCGGGGATTAGGTAAGTCAGAAAGACAGGGAATGTATTAATATGATTCACTTGACACTTTCTGGTGTGATTATGCAATGCCTTGCCTGTGTTTTGCCACTAGAGGGTGCAAAAGCTACATACCTGGCTTCCAGCATTCCATGCTTCCCCTGTGATGTGCTCAAGTGTCAGCAAAGGCTTCCTGCGGCAGCATTGCTATTTATCCTGCTCTGCCAGCCATCAGTAGGGGTTTGGGAGGACCATCCACCATCAGAGAGGTCAGGTTCCCCCTGCTGAAGACCCCGCCTCGATCCGCCCTCACTACAGGGCTGGCTATCTCCGCGCAAAGCGCAGGAAAGGGATCCTTTTAAAAATAGGGGCGGAGCCTAAGTCCAAGGGGGTTGTGTCTTAAACGCCGCCATCGTGCACGTGGAGCACATGGCTCACTGCTTAAAAGCTTTACAGTCTGGGAGTGTCTGGTTGGGTGACAGAGGGACACAGAGCGCACAAGGGCATGTAAGCTGTATGGGTGTGTAGATACAGGCATTTCCAAGGGGCACGTTTATTCAGCATTGAGACTGAGCATTTATAGCAGCATATTATGTAAATTGCTAGACTAAAGCTCAGCAGTAGATGCATTTTGTTTTTAGTACCTCTGCTTTTTTTGTGCTTAGGACTATGTGTGCCCGTAGGAGGGGTAATTCACCAGGGGGGAGTGCAAAGTCGCTGCGGTCAGAGCCTGAGGCTCCTTGTCACACACCCGCAGTTCCATCCTCCCCTGGAGGACCTGGAGCATCTGGCGAATCTGATCCATTTTTTGCAAGAAGCTCTTGGCTGGGTTTCCCTTTCATGGAGAAAGTTTATTAGGGGAAGATTTGGATAAGTATATCCAAAAGATTTCTGAGGGTAAGAGTACCCTTCTGGTGGTTAAGAACAAGAATAGACGGTCTTTCTTTAAGACTTCCTCTCCTATGCCTAGGGCAACAGCATCCAGGCAGTATCGACGGCCTCCACCGTCAGGGGCAAAGATAAGCCTCATAACCAGACACAGGGCTACAAAAAGCCCTGGGGTCAGAAGTCCACAAAACAGAATCCCAAGGCTTCCTTGTGAAAGGGCGCCCCCGCTCGTTCGAGTGGGGGGAAGACTGCGGTGGTTTTCAGAAACTTGGTAAGAGGAAATCCAAGACAAGTGGGTCCTCTGTGTAGTAGCCCTAGGCTACAAACTAGAGTTCCAAGAGTTTCCACCATCGCGTTTAAAAAAAACTTATTTCTGGCACTGGACCGATTACTGTGCCAGGTAGCGATAATAGAGGTTCCCTCAGAAGAAAGAGACATGGGGTTTTATTCAAATCTCTTTATGGTACCAAAACCAAATGGAGATGTCAGACCCATTCTAGATCTCAGGAATCACTTCCTAAACATCCGCTCCTTTCGAATGGAGTTGATTCGTCAGTTGTTTCCACCCTATGGGGAGGAGAGATTCTAGCATCCATAGATATCAAGAATGCGTATCTACATGTGCCAATATTACCCACTCACCAGAAGTTTCTGCGCTTTGTGGCAGAGCAGCGCCACTTTCAGTTCGTGGCCTTGCCTTTCGGGTTAGCCACTGCTCCCCGACTGTTTAAAAAAGTGTTAGCCCCAGTACTAGCAAGACTAAGGGGCCAGGGTATAGCAGTAATAGCATACTTAGATGACCTGCTACTGGTAGATCAATCAATAGCAGGGTTAAATCGGGGGGTGTCCAGAACAGTCAGTTATCTGAGACACCTGGGTTGGATTCTCAATCTAGAGAAATCATCCTTACAGCCTGTAAGAAGGCTGCAGTATTTGGGCCTGGTCATAGACACAACCCAGGAAAGGGTGTTCTTGCCTCAGACAAAGGTCAACGCTCCAAGAGAGCTGGTCCAGGCGGTCTAGGCAAAGAAGGGTCCTTCCATTCACCTTTGTATGAGATTACTAGGGAAGATAGTAGCTTCCTTCGAAGCGGTTCCCTATGCCCAGTTTCACTCAAGACTGTTGCAACACAGCATTCTGTCTGCTTGGAACAAAGGGATCCAAGCCTTGGATTATCCAATGAATCTGGCTCCAAAGGTACACCAGAGTCTCAACTGGTGGTTGATAACCAGGAATTTACAGAAGGGGAAATCCTTCATTCCAGTTTCCTGGAAAGTAGTAACAACAAATGCCAGCCTATGGGGCTGGGGAGCAGTTCTAGAAGAGACCACTGTTCAAGGGAAGTGGTCAGAGTCCGAGAAGACCTTGCCCATCACTATCCTAGAGATTCTGGCAGTTCGCCTGGCTCTAATAGCCTGGATGTCCAGGTTGCGGAATGCTCCTGTCAGGATACAATCCGACATTGCCACAGCAGTGGCCTATATCAATCACCAAGGAGGCACCAGAAGCCACGCAGCTCAAAGGGAGGTGGACCATATTCTGTCTTGGGCAGAGAAACATGTTCCTTGCCTATCTGCAGTTTAAATTCCAGGAGTGGAAAATTGGCAGGCAGATTTTCTAAGCCGTCAACAGTTGTTGCCGGGAGAATGGTCTCTACATCCCAGTGTCTTTTTGACCATATGCCAAAGATGGGGTACGCCGGACGTAGATCTATTGGCGTCCAGGTTCAACAAGAAGTTGTACAACTTTGTGGCAAGAACAAGGGATCCACTTGCACTCGGAGTAGATGCGTTAGTGATCCCGTGGAATCAGTTTTCACTGATTATTCATTTCCTCCAGTTCAGCTGCTACCAGGGCTGCTTCACAGGATCAGGGAAGAAGGGAAGCCGGTAATTCTAGTGGCCCCGGCATGGCCCAGAAGACCCTGGTATGCAGGGATCGTGAGAATGGCAGTAGGGGAGTCTTGACTCTTCCACCTTGTCCGGACCTGCTGTCGCAGGGTCCGGTATTCCATCCTGCCTTGCAAACACTAAATATAACGGTGTGGCTATTGAAGCCTACATTCTAAAAAATCAGGGGCTTTCAGGTTCAGTAGTATCCACCCTGATTTAATGCCAGAAAGCCAGCATCCAGGACCATTTATTACAGGGTCTGGAAGGCCTATGTCACTTGGTGCGACACCAAGTGTTGGTATCCTCATAAGTATATTATAGGAAGAATTCTGGCCTTTCTACAATTGGGAGTAGAAATGAAGCTGGCCTTGAGTACAATAAAGGGTCAGATTTCGGCCTTGGAAGTGTTTTTCCAAAGGCCGCTTGCTTCACATTCTTTAGTCCAGGCATTCATACAAGGGGTAACTCGGATAACTCCGCCAGTTAGAATACCCTTGTGCCCATGGGATTTGAATCTGGTTTTGTCGGTGTTGCAAAGACAACCCTTTGAACCTTTAAGCAATATCTCCTTTGATTCTTTTGACAAGGAAATTGATTTTCCTAGTCGCGATAACCTCTGCAAGAAGAGTATCAGAATTGGCTGCTTTCTCTTGTAAAGAGCCATATTCATTCATAAGGTAGTGCTGCGTCCGCACCAAATCTTTTTGCCAAAGGTAGTGTCTGGTTTTCATCTGAATCCAGATGTTTCCTTACCTTCCTTTTTCCCAGAACCTCGGTCTGTAGAAGAAAAAATATTACATTCTCTCTATGTAGTGAGAGCAATTAAAGCCTATCTGAAAGCCACTGCTCAGATACGGAAAACTGATGTTTTGTTTGTGTTGCCGGAACGCCCTAGAAAGGGTCAGGCAGCATCGAAATCTACTGTTGCTAAATGGATTCGTCAGGTGATTAGTCAGGCGTATGGCCTGAAAAAGGTTCCTTCATTTCAGATTAAAGCGCACTCTACCCGGGAAGTCAGTGCTTCGTGGGCAGTGCATCACCAAGCCTCTGTGGCTCAGGTTTGCAAGGCCGCTACTTGGTCGTCAGTACATACATTCACGAGATTCTATCAAATGAATGTAAGATGGCAGGAGGACACTGCCTTCGGGCGCAGTGTGCTGCAGGCAGCAGTATAGGGTCCTCATGCCTGGCAGCGGCTATTTGCTTTGTGTCTCCCACCCCTCAGGTTGCATTGCTTTGGGACATCCCATATAGTTATTACTATGGTGCTCTGTGTCCCGTGTTGTACGCTAAAGAAAATAGGAATTTTATAACAGCTTACCTGTAAAATCCTTTTCTTGGAGTACATCACGGGACACAGAGGTCCCTCCCCTCTTATTGGGATATGTATATATTGCTTTGCTACAAAAACTGAGATACTTCCGGTATGGAAGGGGTTATATAGGGAGGGGCACTTCCTGTTTCCTTTTTGGTTATACCAGTGTCCATTCAGCTAAAGGTGGCTTATAACCCATATAGTTATTACTATGGTGCTCTGTGTCCGTCCTGCTCAGGGTTTATACGTCTCCCACGCTCCTCTCATACACGTTCAGGGATCTCTGATCCATGATCCAGTTCGGGTCTTGGTACTCTCCCCCAGGCTAATTAAAACTCACCTGAGACGGACAGCCAGTGCTCTTGGCCTGGGAACCTCAGACAACTTCTGTCTAGGAGAGCAACAGGTTGGTAAAAGCTATTAAGCTGTGTATGTGGAAGCTGACAAGCTGTAGGCTTGCTCAGCCTGGTAGTTAGGATCTTTAAATATTGTATAGTTAGTCGCGAGACACGGCTAGGTTTTTGTTTGCCTATCTTTATTCCTATTTGTTTTTGGAACAGTGTACAGCACCTGTATATAGACTTGTATATACTGTATCACAAATAAACACCACACTGTTTGTCACTACCTCACTGGATTTGGTAGCTGTGCCTGAAACACTGCTCATCCCAGGGAGCTTTGTACCCGCTACCTGTCTCGGTTACACACATATATATATATATATATATATATATATATATATATATATATATACACACATATACATGTACTCCCTCACTCTCTCTCTCTTTCTATATATATCTCTCTCTCTATATCTATATATATATATATATACATATATATATATATATATAGACAATTGCCTCTTATACTGTATGTCAAAACACTGTACTCCTATATATTTATAGGCAATAAAATAAAAAAACTTCACAATCTTTCAAATGTAAAATCAAAAATCAATTGCATTCAAAATAAACACCAATAGCGCACATATAATAGTTCCATATACATTATGGTGCCCTAGATACAGAGGTTAAAATAAAGTCTCATTGTGTTGATTATTAAAAATTAGTGCCAAACATTGTGACAATCTTCTAATATTAAGTCCAACACTCCTGCCAATCCCTTCTACACTTGTGCTCCACTAGGTGTGCCCAAATCTGCTGTGGTGGACCTCAGTGTTCGTAAGAGGTCATATCATAGCTGTATAGCTACATATCATAGCCTACATGGAGTTCCTTTTTCTCAGGTAAGCCCCCTGCCAACCCAATGCCACTTCATAGATCACTCAGGTTTTAATATGCTCATAAGAGAAAGCTCAGTGCTTTACCATTGGTTTAATTAATAAAAGTTACCAGAATTGCACTCACATTAATACAAAAACACTTGCACATCAGAATGTAGAACTCCAGACCGTAATGAGTATTAAACAACTATCCCTTAGTCCCCCAAAAAGGTCCCTCCGGCATGATAACGTCATTAACTACTCCCTCCTGATGCTCAAAGTTAGTGACGTCATCACGCCAGAGAGACCTGCAGGGGACTGTAAGAGATAGTGCTATAATAATCATTGCAGACTGGAATTCTTTATTCTGATGTGCAGGTGTTTTTGCATTAACGTGAATGCAATTCTGGCAAGTTTTATTTAAAGGAGTTGTAAAGGCAGAAGTTTTTTTATCTTAATGCATTCTATGCATTAAGATAAAAAACCTTCTGTGTGTAGCAGCCTCCCCAGCACCCCCCAATTACTTACCTGAGCTCCTCCTCTCTCCAGCGATGTCCACGATTCCCTCAGCCATCCATTACACTCCTCCTGATTGGCTGAGACAGAGCCTTGGCACCATTGGCTTCCGCGGCTGTCGATCAAAGTCAGTCAGCCAGTCAGGGGAGAGGGGGGGTGGGGCCAGGTCGGGGCTCTGTGTCTGAAAAGATACACGGAGCTCTGACTCGGCTTTTTGCACCCCTGTAGCAAGCTGCTGGCTGAGGGGCACTCAAATATTTGGCACTGATTTTGGCGATTAATAATCAACACAATGGGACTTTTTGTTTGAACTTCTGCATCTAGGGCACTAAAATGTATATAGAAGTATTATATGAACACTATATATGTTTATTTTGAATTAAAATGATTTTACAGTTGGAAGATTGGAGTTTTATTTTATTGCCTGTCACTATTTTATAGGAGTACAGTGTTTTGACATATTAGAGGCCATAGTCCTATTTTTTTTCACTGTTTTGTTGGGAGGAACATTGCACTATTTGACATTTCTGTATTTATGTGTTTTGTGATTGCACATTGGTGTTAGCAGTTCTAAGGTATAAACATAAATAGTGTTTGATATAGGTATAGGAGCAGTGTGTGTGTATATATATATATATATATATATAATATATATACATTTTTTTTTTTTGTGTGAAGCAAATAGGACAAAATAACTGAAAAAGTCAATGTGCATAACTATTCACCCCCCTAAATTCAATACTTTGTAGAGCCATCTTTTGCGGCTATCACAGCTCCAAGTCGCCTTGGATAAGTCTCCATGAGCTTGCCACATCTTACCACTGGGATTTTTGCCCATTCCTCCTTGCAAAGCTGCTCCAGCTCCTTCAAGTTGGATGGTTTGTGCTTGTGAACAGAAATCTTAAAGTCTGACCACAGATTTGCTATTGGATTGAGGTCTGGGCTTTGACTAGGCCATTCCAACACATTTACATGTTTCCCCTTAAACCACTCAAGTGTTGCTTTAGCAGTGTGTTTGGGGTCATTGTCCTGCTGGAAGGTGGACCTCCATCCTAGCCTCAAATCACACACAGAGTGGTACAGCTTTTGCTCAAGAATATCCCTGTATTTAGCACCATCCATCTTTCCCTCAACTCTGACCAGTTTCCCAGTCCTTACTGCTGAAAAACAACCCCAAAGCATGAAGCTGCCACCATCATGTTTCACAGTGGGGATGGTGTTCTTTGGGTGATGTGATGTGTTGGGTTTGCGCCAGACATAGCGTTTTCTTTGATAGCCAAAAGTTAAATTTTAGTTTCATCAGACCAGAGCACCTTCCTCCATACATTTTGGAAGTCTCCCACAGGCCTTTTCGCAAACTCAAAACGTGCCATTTTGTTTTTTGCTGAAAGTAATGGCTTTCTTCTGGCCACTCTGCCATAAAGCCCAACTCTATGGAGCATACGGCTTATTGTCGTCCTTTGTACAGATACTCCAGTCTCTGCTGTGAAACTGCAGCTCCTCCAGGGTTACCTTAGGTCTCTGTGCTGCCTCTATGATTAATGCCCTCCTTGCCCGGTCTGTGAGTTTTGGTGTGCGACCGTCTCTTGGCAGATTTGCTGTTGTGCCATGTTCTTTCCATTTGGTTATGATAGATTTGATGGTGCTCCTAGGGGTCATCAAAGATTTGGATTTTTTTTATAACCTAACCCTGACTTCTCAACAACATTGTTCCTTGGTCTTCATGGCAGTGTTTGGTTAGTGGTGCCTCTTGCTTAGGTGTTGCAGCCTCTGGGGCCTTTCAAAAAGGTGTGTATATGTAATGACAGATCATGTGACAGTGAGATTGCACACAGGTGGACATAATTTCACTAATTATGTGACTTCTGAAGGTAATTGGTTGAACCAGAGCTTTTTATGGGCTTCATAACAAAGAGGGTGAATACATACGCACATGCCAATTATCAGTTTTTTATTTCTGAAAAATTGTTTTATGTATATATATTTTTCTAATTTTTCTTTACCAAGTTAGACTATTGTGCTCTGATCCATCACATATAACTCAGAATAAAAAGACATTGAACTAAAGGCTGTAATGTAACAAAATAGAGCCAAGGGGGTGAATACTTTTGCAAGGCACTGTAATTACTGAGTAAAAGCCCACTGTCAGTGGGGACAGGAATTGAGAGCCAAGAACTGAAATTTAGCACCATTAGCCACACAAAGTGATATTTATTAATGTATCCACAGGGCATCGTGCTGGAAAACATTAAAATATAGATTAAGGGAAGAAAAGGTTGAGCTATATTATCTTTAGGCCTCATGCACACGAGACGCCAGTGCAAACTCTGCTGAACACATGTTTTAAAAAGCTGAAACCGGCGTTTAGAAATGCCCGTTTAGCCGCGTTTGCATGCCCCGTTTAGCCGCGTTTTCGTCTAGAAGCGTCTGCAGAGCAGAGAATGACATTTTGTAACTCAACTTTGGGGCCCGGTATCTTGGGGCCACTTGGTGCTAGCACTCCCAAAATTTGGTGTGCTAACACAGTGGAACTAGCCCTACAAGATATCCAAATTTGGGGTTCCTACCAAAAAGTAGCCCCGAGATACGGGGCCCCAAATTTGGGTCGCAAAATGTCAAGCACTTCTGCAGCAGAGAATGACATTTTCCGACCTGACTTTGGGGCCCCATATCTTGGAACCACAAATTTTGATATGTTATAGTGTTAGTCCAACAGTGTTAGCACACTAAATTTGGGTTTCCTAGCACCAAGTGGCCCCAAGATACGGGGCCCCAAAGTCGGGTCGCAAAATGTCAAGCACTTCTGCAGCAGAGAATGACATTTTGTGACCCAAATTTGGGGCCCGATATCTCAGGGCCACTTGGTGCTAGGGACCCCAAATTTGGATATGTTATACTGTGTTAGCACATCAAATTTGGGGTTCCTAGCACCAAGTGGCCCCGAGATATGGTGCCCCAATGTCGGGTCGCAAAATGTCAAACACTTTTCTGCAGCAGAGAATGACATTTTGTGACCCGACTTTGGGGCCCTGTATCTCTGGGCCACTTGGTGCTAGGAACCCCAAATTTGGATATGTTATACTGTGTTAAAACACCAAATTTGGGGTTCCTAGCACCAAGTGGCCCCAAATTCGGGTCGTAAAATGTTCCTTTAAAAACACTTATAAACGCAAGTGCGTTTGGCGTCTGAAACGTGGAAAACTTTTGCGTCTGAACCCATTTTTTTGCTTCTGGAAAAACGAGGTTAAACGCAACTGCCTAAAAACGCCAAAAAACAAGACTGTGTACATGGACACATAGGATAACATTGAATGGGTTCAGGGGCAGTTGAAAAAAGTATCCAACTGCCTCTGAACGCGCGTTTAACAGCATCTCGTGTGCATGAGGCCTAAATCCAATGCTACAAGATTTGGGAAACAAAATGTCATAGCATCACTGCTTCCTCCTGTTACATTGTACATGTACGAGCGAGCAATGGGTTTTAGAGAGCAGTTGATATTGGAACCAAGGAACACTTGGCTTGCATTTATGCAGAAGCTATTCAGAAAATGAGAATACCATCAACAATAGGAATTTAGCTAGTTGGCTGCCAGGTTCAGAATATGAATTCCAGTATGATATTCACAATGCTGGATGGCTGTTTTGAGTCAGTTTATATATACAAAAGTTCATGTTTCAGAGTGCACCTTTAAGGCATGCTATTGCATTATGTTACTGAACTCTTTAAAGGACATTGATGTGTGCATGCTTTGGAAAAATACTAAATTATAATTACGCTTGTCATTTATTTGGTGTAATTTTGCTTTCTTTCACAATTTTTCCCCGTAAAGAAGCCGTAGGAGGTATAAGTTGTCTCAGTTTGAGTTACTTTAGTAGTTTCCAAATTAGCCCGTCTACTACTGCTGAGATTTAAAGGGCATGAGTCACAGTCCTCTTCATATCATAAGGAATATGTGTCTGTGGTATAATGAGCATATTAAATTTGGGAGAAGTTGGGCCTTCTGGTAAAAGTTAGTAATTTAAAGGGTCCGTGTATAAAAAAGTAAATCTAACAGTATAATCTGCTGTACATATTCAGCTGTGTAACGTAAGTGCAAGGTGTTGGGGGGGGGGGGATTACCAGTGTTCCTATTCAGGCATCATATGCCCATCCTCTTCACAGCACTCTCTGCATTGTGGATAAAATAATTCTGTAGTCTTTTATGCTGGTCCTGTGATATCAGCAGTCGTGGTCAAAGTGGATCGGTCCAGAGCTTTTTGTGTTGAAAGTCTTGCAAGATGTCCAAGAATAATGATAGAGGAATGAACTAGTGAACTTTCTTTGCTTCCTGAGCCTGTAAAAAAAAAAAAGTCCACAATAAACTGTTTACATAGAATGCAGAGCATACTCTGGACCAGTCATTTTCCCTCGCCACTTTGGTATATACTCAGATAAAGTTTAAATGGAATATTATCATCTCATCTCTATGCAGACACATTGTAAGAATTTATCTCCATATGTGTAAAATTTTGCCTCTGATTAGTTTGCACGCACAAGGGCCTTCTAAAATATTCCTACCTACGCTGGATCTTTTTGCCAGGAGCTCAAATAATGCTTGACTTGTTGCTTATTTACATGCCTTTATGCAAGTTTACAAGTGTGTGGTATTAGAAGCCTTTGTGCGCAAACTCATTCTATGGGCTAGAGTAGAGATTTTTTCTAGCCACGAGAATATATCTGTCTATTAATACCATGGCAAGAAAAAGTATGTGAATCCCTTGGAATTAACTGTTTTTCTGCAGTAAATTGCCATACATCTGATCCTCATCTTAAGCCTAGTACACACTGGCCAAATATCGGCCGGTTCAACAGAAACCGTCTGACATTCGGCCAGTGTGTACAACAGTTTTGTTAAGCGTAATGGTCAAAAATTCCTCCTGATTGTTGTACAGGTCTGATCCAGATCTACCAAAAGCACTTGCTTGAAGTCATTGCTGCTAAAGGAGGTACAACCAGCTATTAACTCACGGGGTTCACTTACTTTTACCTCCAGCAGTGGGAATGTTTATTAGTTGTGTTCAATAAAGACACGAGAAATTAGTTTGTGTGTTATCAGTGTAACCACTTGCCGACCGCGCTATACCCGATTGACAGCTACAGCGCAGCCGGCCAGTTCTGGGAGGGTGACATATGATGACCTTCTATGATCGCACCCACTGTGTCCTCCAGACACCGATGATCACAGATCAGGATAAAGAGTCAATCGGTGTCTCTTTACCACGTCATCAGCTGTATCCAATTACAGTTGATCACAATGTAAACACAAGCCAGTTATCAGCATTAGTTACCTTATGCTGACAGCATGAGGAGAGCAGAGCCGATAACCGGCTTGTGTGAAAGGGACATCTACACTGATAATCGGGGCACTAATTATCAGTGTCCTGATTATCAGTGCAGTGCCACCAATCCGCGCCCACCAGTGCTGCCAATCAGTGGTTATCAGTGTCACCGATCAGTGCCACCTCATTAGTGCCCATCAGTGAAGGAGAAAAATTACCTGTTTGCTAAATTTTATAACAAACTATAAAAAACTTTTTATTTTATTTTTTTATTTTTTTGCTTTTTTCATTTAGCAAAAAATAAAAAACCCATGGTGATTAAATACCATCAAAATAAAGTTCTAGTTGTGTAAGAAAAAATTATACCAATTTCATATGGGTACAGTGAATATAAGAAGGCGGCACAGTGGTGTAGTGGGTAGCACTCTCGCCTAGCTGTAAGAAGGGTCGCTGGTTCGAATCCCAACCACGACACTACCTGCCTGGAGTTTGCATGTTCTCCCTGTGCCTGCGTGGGTTTCCTCCGGGTACTCCGGTTTCCTCCCACACTCCAAAGACATGCTGGGAGGTTAATTGGATCCTCTCTAAATTGTCCCTAGTATGTATGAATGTTAGTTAGGAACCTTAGATTGTAAGCTCCTTGAGGGTAGGGACTGATGTGAATGTACAATGTATATGTAAAGCGCTGCGTAAATTGACGGCGCTATATAAGTACCTGAAATACATAAATAAATAAATGTGGCGCTAACTAGAGTGCATAAATAATATAGACAAATATCACAAATAATATGGCTGAAACATGTAACATATGGGTACAGTGTTGCATGACCGCGCCTATGTCATTCAAAGTGTGACAGCCCTGACAAGCTGAAAATTGGCTTGTTCAATTAAGCTTTGAAAATAAAAAAACAAAAACCTGGAAGCTGATTGGATTATTTGCAGAGCTGCACCAGATTTTGCACTCTCCGGTTTTAGTAAATTAACCCATATATGTTTGTCTAATGTTGAAATTTAGATGAGGATGGGATAACATTTTTTGGCAAATTGCTGCAGAAAACCAGGTAATTATAAGGGGGGTTTACATACTTTTTCTTGTCACTGTATATGCTAAATAAGATATTATGCGACGGAATATTTTAAAAATGGTATTGAGAATGAACTTTTGACCATTACAATACTTTGGGAGCTAAGTTCAGCGAAGGAAGATGTCTGTGTGTGTTGTAATCATTCTAGGATCCCTGTAACCTTCCTGAGAAACTTTTGCTCCAGAAAAGAAGAAAAAAAACATCATCTGGTATTTTTCACAAGCATATTTCACCAGAAACCTTTTCCATATTTTTGAGTTATTAAAAAACCTTCCTAATAAAGCAGGATACAGATCCATATAAATCCTGGATGCACTTTAATGTTTATATCCACAGATTGAGTTGCTAGGCAAGATGATTGTATGCCACATTCACTAAACGTTTAAAGATGTCATTTGTCTTGTTTCTCTCCATCTACTGTAAATACTACCAGCAGCAACACTCCTGACCCATAACAGACTGACGGGGCACACTAGCAGTAAACTGACTCCTGGCTACCTGAGGGTAATTGATATAGTGTCTGTAATAACTTGGCGATCTCAAAAGCTTTTCTTGTCCATATAGCTTACTTTACAGTTTGAAGGAGCCATAGCCATTTAAAAGAAAAAAAAATAGATTTCTTTCCATGTAATGTTAAACATATAGAAGTGAGCAATTTGAAGATGATCTTGACAAACTTTCTTGACTGTATATTAAAAAAAATAAAAAATAAACTTCATGCAAAGAATTAATCACACTGTATATGGGTGTGTGTATGTATTTTTTGTTAACTGTTTTTCTTTGCAGTACATTTGTAATGTTGTTAAAGCTAGTTGACTGATCCAGGCCCCTCAGCCACACAGCATAGCCAGGACTTTGATTTTCGAACTGTTTACACTGTAGTTATGCATGCAAGACGACCTAAACTCCCAAAAGAAAATTGGTTCCACTTCAACACGCCCCTTCCCCGCCAGCAGACGTGCTTTTTTTTTTTTTTTTGCGCTCTAATTTTTTTTGTTAGCCCCACCCCCCACCACCATTCCAGCCTAGGCCAGAATGACATGCAACTGGTTTTGCAGCCTCCTCTGATACTTACATCACATCTCCCAGGAGGCTGCAGCATTCTCACACAGAGTGACCAGGGGACAGGTCTGTCACATCAGAGCTGGCTATCTACACCCAGAAGGAGCAACCAGCTGAAGAAGACCAAGATGGCAGCATCTTGACCTGGTTCACAGCGGGAATTCGCTGTGTGGATGACTGGGCTCTGAATGTACAGGATTACATGTAACTGCAAAAAAATAAAAACATGGGGGTGTGAGTTTAGTACCGCTTTAAATCCTGGTCAAGGTTGACCCACCCCAACCTGTAATAAAGGAGCTGCATCAGATCATATTAGTCTCCCAATTTGTATGTTGGAATCACAGCATTGTGCAAAGCAGTGAAGCAGTAAATGCTGACCTTTTGAAACCTCAGAAGCTGATCTCAAAGTCTAAATGCTCCTGTGCAAGGAATTATAAGAGGCTGATCTCAAGACAGATTTAGGTACGAGATTTATAGATGTATAGATTTACACCTCTATTTTTCTTTGTGACCATTGTCACTGAGGCAGAAAGGGGTAAATTAATTTTAAAGTTGTCATTACAGCAAGGGGAAAAAGAAAATCTTTCAATTGGGGCAATGTTGTGGGGGCAGCTGTTTTGGAGAAGATTACCTCTCACTTTCTGTTGCATCGCCAATACAGAAAGTGTGGGGGGGGGGGAATCTCCCCAGCAGGACAGACAATCAAAAATTTAAACAAAAGCACTTTGGCTGTACATACACTTTAGCCACTTAACCACTTGCCGACTGGCTGGCTCCTGTACATATACGTCGGCACTTTAAAGATGGATATCTCGGTAATGGCAGCAACTGCCAATCTTTTCAGTGAGCTGTTCTGTTAACGATCATAGTGGTCTCTGTGGCGGATTTGCCACGAGATCACAGTTATCGGCGGCCGGAGAGGGCCTCCCCTTCCCGCCGCTCTCCCGCACCCTCCGCCGCTTACCGGAGCCATCGGCAGCGGCGGAGGCGATCGGGACCTGTCCATGGCTGGGTATGGAGACGAATGAAGGGAAGATGGCCCCCACCCGTATCCATACCATAGCATTTTTTTCTTTTATTGCATTTAAGTCCAAATATGAGATCCGAGAACTTTTTGACCCCAGATCTCATATTTAAGAGGACCTGCCATGCTTTTTTCTATTACAAGGGATGTTGACACACAATAGGAATAAAAGTGACCCAAATTTTAAAAAAAAAAACTGTGTAAAAATAAATAGAATCATGTAAAATAAATAAGATTTTTTTTTTAAAGCGCCCCGTCCCAACAAGCTAGAGCACAGAAGCTCCCGCAAACGTGAGTAGCGCCCGCATATAAAAACTGTGGTCAAACCACACGTGAGGTTTTGCCGCGATTGTTAGAGCGAGAGCAATAATTCTAGCCCTAGACCTCCTTTTTAAATAGCCTATGGAGATTTTTAAGGGTAAAAGGTTAACGCCATTCCACGAGCAGGCGCAATTTTGAAGCGTGACATGTTGGGTATCAATTTACTCAGCGTTACATTATCTTTCACTATATAAAAAAAAAATTGGGCTAACTTTACTGTTGCCTTATTTTTTTATTCAAAAACTGTTTTTTTTTTAAAAAAGTGCGCTTGTAAGACTGCTGCGCAAATACGGTGTGCCAAAAAGTATTGCAATGACCACCATTTTATTCTCTAGGAAAAAAATGTATACTGTTTAGGGGTTCTAAGTAATTTTCTAGCAAAAAAAAACAAACTTGTTTTTAACTTGTAAACACAGAGTCTGAAAGAGAGGCTCGGTCTTTAAGTGGTTTTTAAAGCAGAGTTCCAGGCTGGGGGAAAAAAAAATAAAAGTCAGCAGCTACAAATACTGTAGCTGCTGAGTTTTAAAATAAGGACACTTGCCTGTCCAGTGACTGGCACCCCAAGCCGATCCATCCATCGGCTTTGGGTAAGGCTTCACAGCCGGTTTCCTACTGCGTATGCGCGAGTCGCGCGTCTGAATTGTCTCCTGGGACACACACAGGTCCCAGAAGGCAGCAGGGGGAAGGAGAGGGGCCGGATGCAACCACAGAAGTGACGTACCTTGCCGTGACAACGTAGAACGAGAGTCCCGAAGAAAAATACAAAACAAAAGTAAAAAAAAGTGTGCGTGTGGGGTTTGGTCAATTGTTTGAAAAAGTGTTCTCTCTATACCTTTTCATTACCAGGTCATTTTTCATTGATCTGATAGCTTAATATATACTCAGTCATGCAGCACTGTACCCAACTGAACTTTATATCATTTTTGAGACAGAGCTCTCTTTTCTACTTCTTTTTTTTTTTTAACTTTATAATGTAAAGACAGAAAATTTGGGGATGCTTACATCTACCATTTATTTCAATACTTTTGAAGAATAAAAAAAAATATATTTTTAAAACCTGATCACACGCAAGGAGTTGTGTAATGAGGTGTATACTACCTCTTGAAGCTCTTTTATTTCCTTTTGTATCTCTCCTCTCCAGAGTGCTGGTGTATAGTGAAAGCTCAGTTAACCAGTACCCTTGCGCTTATCTCCTTGTGAGCTAAATTCACTAAAGAAAATCTCATGAGATAATTAAATCGCGTAACACTTTTTTTCTAAATTGTCTCATAAGATGCTGAAAATGTCAATTCACTATCGCCTTATGATGAGTTATTTACCTCACAAACCAAAAACACTCGGTAAATAACTCCTACAACGGCGTTAAATTCTATTCACTAATGTAAATAAATCAATTATAAATAAGTTAACCACTTGAGGACCAGGCCTATTTTTCAAACTTGTTAAAATCATTTTTTTTTTTTGCTAGAAAATTACTTGGAACCCCCAAACATTTATTTATATATAAATATATATATAGAAATATAGATATATATAACACCCTAGAAATAAAATAGCGTAGTTGCAATACCTTTTGTCACACTGTATTTGTGTAGCGGTGTTACAAGCGCACTTTTTTTTAAAAAGTAAACTTTTTTGAATTAAAAAATAAGAGAACAGTAAAGATACCCAACATGTCACACTTCAAAGCCCGCTCGTGGAATGGCGACAAACTTTTACCCTTTCACGTATGCATTTGCTTCTGCATGTGAGCTCGGCGGGACAGGGCGGGGTTTACATTTTTTCTCTCTTTTTTTATTATTTATTTGACCTATTTATTTTTACACTGTTCTTTAAAAAAAAAATTGTGTCACTTTTATTCCTATTACAAGGAATGTAAAAATCTCTTGTAATAGAAAAAATGCATGACAGGACCTCTTAAGTATGAAATATGGTGTCAAAAAGACCTCAAATCTCATATTTACACTATATAATGCATTAAAAAAAAAAAAGTCGTTTGAAAAAATAAAAATGTTGCTTTAAGAGCTATGGGTGGAAGTGATGTTTTGACGTCGCTTCTGCCCTGCAATGGTATGGAGCTGGGTGGGGACCATCTTCCCCTCACTCAGCTCCATACCACAGAGGGGATAGGACGCGATCGCCTCTGACCGCGGCGGAGGGCACTGGAGCACTGTGGGAGGGGGGCCCTCTCCCACCACCGATAAAAGTGATCTTGCGGCCAATCCGCCGCAGAGACCACTTTTATCTGAAAAGCGGACCACCCGCTAAAGAAGAGGATACTTGGGTTATGGCAGCTAGCTAATGATATTCCTCTTCAAAGTGCTGACGTATAACGACGGCGGGCGGTCCGTAAGTGGTTAAATAAGTAGTGGTCCACACATGAGGTATTTAGCCACTTGCCGACCAGCCGCTGCAGTTGTACTGCGGCAGAATGGCACAGCTGGGCGTAGTGACGTTATGTAACGTCGCTTCGCCCTGTGGCCACTAGAAGCTGCTTGCCCCCGGAGCCGATGCGAGTTCCCGGCGGTCACGATCACCGCCGGGCTCCTGCGATCGCGGCTGACACACGGAGAACCGGGATCTGTGTGTGTAAACAGATTACTAGTAATCTAGTAAAAAAAAATAATAATAAAAATGCCATAAAAAGATCCCCTATTTTGCAGACGGTATAACTTTTGCGCAAACCAATCAATATACGCCTATTGCGATTTTTTTTAATCTTTTTTTTTACCAAAAATATGTAGAATACATGTCGGCCTAAACTGAGGAAAAAAATAGTTTTTTTTATATATTCTTGGGGATATTTATTATAGCAAAAAGTAAAAATTATTGTGTTTTTTTCAAGATTGTCGCTCTATTTTTGTTTATAGCGTAAAAAATAAAAACTGCAGAGGTGATCAAATACCACCAAAAGAAAGCTCTATTTGTGGGAAAAAAAGGACGTCAATTTTGTTTGGGTGACTGTCGCAAGACCACACAATTGTCAGTTAAAGCGACGCAGTGCCGAATCGCAAAAAGTGCTCTGGTCGGGAAGGGGGTAAAATCTTCCGGGGCTGAAGCGGTTAAGGAATGTAAAAATATAAAAGCCAAATTGGAGTAGTCTCTGCCATTTTTGGATCAGTTCTTTCAAAAGTAATACATAGAAACCTAAATATGGAAAAACACAGAATCATTGGGGTTGGTTTATTTAACCCCTTCCCGACCATCCGCCGCAGTTATACTGCGGCAGGTTGGCACTGCTGCATGAGCCGTCGTAGCTGTACGTCAGCTCTTTAAGATGCTGTGGCAGGCGCCGATGCGTGTGCTCGCCGGGCATCCACGATCGATCGCAATAGAGCGAGAACCGGGATCTGTGTGTGTAAACACACAAATCCCAGTTCTATTGGGAGAGGAGAGAGATTGTGTGTTCCTACAAGGTAGGAACAACTATCTCTCTCCTCCTCTACTTTACTACATTCCCCCCACAGTTGGAACACACATAGGGAACACATTTAACCCCTTGGTCGATCGCCCCCTAGTGTTAACCCCTTCCCTGCCAGTGACAGTATAGAGTAATCAGTGGCTATTTATAGCAGTGGTCATCAACCCTGTCCTCAGGGCCCACTAACAGGCCAGGTTTGCAAGATAACTGAAATAGATCACAGGTGATATCATTTGCTGCTCAGTGATTGCAGTATTCTAGTCTGCATCTCCCCAAGGTAATACATAAAACCTGGCCTGTTAGTGGGCCCTGAGGACAGGGTTGATGACCACTAATTTATAGCACTGATCACTGTATAAATGTCAATGGTTCCAAAAAAGTTTCCGATTTGTCCGCCGCAATGTCTCAGCCCCGAAAAAAAAATCGCAGATCGCCGCCATTACTAGTAAAAAATAAATAAAAATAATAATAAAAATGTCTTGAATCTATCCCTTATCAATCCCCGATCATTATACGCTTATTGCGTTTTTTGGGGGTTTTTTTGCAAAAAATATGTAGAAGAATACATGTCGGCCTAAACTGATTTTTTTTTTTTTTTTTTTTAAATTGTCGCTCTTTTTTTGTTTTATAGCGCAAAAAATAAAAGCTGCAGAGGTGGTCAAATACCACCAAAAGAAAGCTATATTTTTGGGAAAAAAAGGAAATCGATTTTATTTGGGTAAAGTGTTGCATGACCCCACAATTGTCGGTTAAAGCGATGCAGTGCCTGAAGTGGTTAAAGTATAACTTAAGGAAAAACTTTTTTTTTTTTGGATAGAGGGAAGGATTAGACCACCCTGACAGGATTTTATAGCTGTCTGTGTCCTGTTCACCATTATCGTTGAAAGTGAAAGTAAAAGAAATCCCACATTTGGGTTGTCTGCAGAAAAGTAAAGGGGAAATCTTGCAATTGGGACACTGGTTCTGGTGAGCTGGGGGGCCCCATGGTATTCTTTTCATTTGTAGGGATTTCCTCACATTTCCTGCACTGGCTATGTGACAGAAGTGAGGGGAAATCTCCCCAATGACAAAGTTGTCTTTTTTATTGGTGGAAGAAGGGTATTTATATACAGTATCTCACAAAAGTGAGTACACCCCTCACACTTTTGTAAATATTTTATTATATCTTTTTATGTGACAACACTGAAAAAATGACACTTTGCTACAATGTAAAGTAGTGAGTGTATAGCTTGTATAACAGTGTAAATTTGCTGTCCCCTCAAAATAACTCAACACAAAGACATTAATGTCTAAACCGCTGGCAACAAAAGTGAGTACACCCCTGAGTGAAAATGTCCAAACTGGTCCCAATTAGCCATTTTCCCTCTCCGGTGTCATGTGACACGTTAGTGTTACAAGGTCTCAGGTGTGAATGGGGAGCAGGTGTGTTAAATTTGGTGTTATCGCTCTCTCTCTCATACTGGTCACTGGAAGGATCTGAAAAAAAGAATTGTTGCTCTACATAAAGATGTCCTAGGCTATAATAAGATTGCCAAGACCCTGAAACTGAGCTGCAGCACAGTGGCCAAGACCATACAGCAGTTTAACAGGACAGGTTCCACTCAGAACAGGCCTCGCCATGGTCGACCAAAGAAGTTGAGTGCACATGCTCAGCGTCAAATCCAGAGGTTGTCTTTGGGAAATAGATGTATGAGTGCTGGCAGCATTGCTGCAAGGTTAAAGGGGCGAGGGGTCAGCCTGTCAGTGCTCAGACCATATGCCGCACACTGCATCAAATTGTTCTGCATGGCTGTTGTCCCAGAAGAAAGCCTCTTCTAAATATGAAGCACAAGAAAGCCCACAAACAGTTTGCTTTAGACAAGCAGACTAAAGACATGGATTACTGGAACCAAGTCCTGTGGTCTGATGAGACCAAGATAAACTTATTTTGTTCAGATGGTGTCAAGCATGTGTGGCGGCAACCAGCTGAGGAGTACAAAGACAAGTGTTTCTTGTTTCTTTGTTCCATCGGAAAAATATAGAACATGTTCTCTATCTAATCCCGTCTGAATTTTTGACATAAAAGTCCAATGGGGCATACACACAGTCGGAATATACGATGAAAAGCTCCCATCGGACTTTTTCTATCGGAATTTTCGACCGTGTGTACGGGGCATTAGTGTCAGATTTGTCCACCGCAATGTCGCAGTCCCACTAAAAAATGCTGATCGCCGCCATTACTAGTAAAAGTCCCTAAATCTGTCCCATAGTTTGTAGACGCTATAAATTTTGCGCAAACCAATCAATATACGCTTTTCGGGATTTTTTTTTTCTTTTTAACAAAAATATGTAGCAGAATACATATTGGCCTAAATTGATGAAGAAATTAGATTTTTTTTTTATTGGATATGTTTTATAGCGGAAAGTAGGAAACATTATTATTTTTTTTCAAAATTGGCAGTCTTTTTTTTGTTTATAGCGCAAAAATTTAAAACCGCAGAGATGATCAAATACCAACAAAAGAAAGCTCTATTTGTGGGAAAAAAGGGACATCAATTTTATTTGGGTACAGTATTGCACGACCCCGCAATTGTCAGATAACCAGTTGCCAACCAGCCACCGTCATTATACTGTGGCAGGTCGGCACGATCCCGCGAGCCGTCGTAGCCATACGTCGGCTCCTTTAAGCAGGACAGCAGGCACGAGTGCACCTGCTGCACTGCGGTGGTGGCGATGCTCGTTACCGGCGGTCGCGATGACCGCCGGCCACTAGCGATCGCGGCCACACGAGGCAGAACAGGGACGCGTGTGTGTGTAAACAAACTAATCCCTGTTCTGTTCTGAGAGGAGATGCAGGTCGTGAGTTCCTAATAGCTAGGAACCAAGATCTGTCATCTACAGTCAGTCCCCTCCCCCTACAGTTAGAACACACAGTCAGGGAACACAGTTAACCCCTTTATCGCCCCCTAGTGCTAACCCCTTCCCTGCCAGTGACATTTATACAGTAATCAGTGCATTTTTATAGCACTGATTGCTGTATAATTGTCAATCATCCCACAAATGTGTCAAAAGTGTATGATGTGTCCACCATAATGTCACAGTCATGATAAAAATCGCACATCGCCGTCATTACTAGTAAAAAAAAATTAATAAAAATGACATAAATCTATCCCCTATTTAGCAGACGCTATAACTTTTGTGCAAACCAATCAATATACGCTTATTGTGATTTTTATTACCAAAAATATGTAGAAGAATACAACTCGGCCTAAAGTGAGAAAAAAAAATTGCTTTTTTAAAAGAAAATTGGGGATATTTATTATAGCAAAAAGTACAAAATATTGTGTTCTTTTCAAAGTTGTCGCTCTTTTTTTGTTTATAGCGCAAAAAATAAAAACCGCATAGATGATCAAATACCACCAAAAGAAAGCTCTATTTTTGGGAAAAAAAGGACATCAATTTTATTTGGGTACAGTGTCAAACGACCCCGCAGTTAAAGCGATGCAGTGCCGTATCGCTAGTCATTGAGCAGCCAAGTCTTCCGGGGCTGAAGTGGTTAAAGTAACGCACTGCCGTATCTCAAAAAATGGTCTGGTCAGGAAAGGGGTAAAACCTTATGGAGCTGAAGCGTCTCCCTGAAGAGGAGCTCCATTCCTCCCCAAAAAATATAAGTCAGCAGCTACAAATACTGTCAATCAGGTATGTCCCCCCCAAAAAAGTGTCAAATATAAAGGAGTAGGGGGGAAGAGAGGGGGAAAGAGTGGAATTTCCCCTTTTGGGTGAAGTTTCACTTTAATATCCGAATTACCTTGAATGTAAATTAAATTGGGAAAAATTCCAGTGTAAAATTTACTAGTGCAAATGCTGAATTAGAATTTTCTATTTTGTCTTCTATTTCCTAATTTCATCATTCATCTTAGCATTAGAAATGCTGTAAGCAGTACTAAGCATGACCTGTATGTTGAATATAACAACAAAAAAAATTAAACCGGTGTTAAGTAACTGTGACAACATGAGGTTTCTTGAGGTTACAATAATACAGTGTGTGTGTATCTAATAAACTCTGTTCTATTTATTTTATGCCAATATAAACAATAGAAAAACTATTACGTATGTCTCGTGACCTTCTCAACTGAAATTAAATGCTTACATTTCCTTTCCAGTATTTATAGTAGAATTGGTTTACATTAAAGTCCGCCTCAGTGCCTTGTTAAAATACTTTAAAGCAATTGCTGTTATTACTCCACAGGAGAATGACTCAGGAACTCTGGACACTGTTGGAGCAATAGTTGTTGACCAAGATGGAAACGTAGCTGCTGCTGTCTCCAGTGGTGGACTAGCCATGAAACATCCTGGAAGAGTTGGCCAGGTGAATAGCTTTTTATGTAAAATATGACTCATCTATTGTTTCTGCTTTAAGGAAAATGTCACCCTTGGTTTGTATAGTTCATTGAATCTCCTCCCCTTCCTACAACTATGGAAACAGCAGGAGTTAAATACAGAGGATCATTTGGTAACTGAGATCTAGTAAATCGACTATATTTTAGCAGCCAGTAAAATGGAAAAAAAAAAACAAAAAAAATCCCTGGTATATTGCTATCAATGGGAGCCCATGGCAAGTAAAGTCAGTCAGTAAACTTCTAATACAATTCAGGCAAAAGCAATTGTGTTAAAGTTAACTGTTCTCTCTATTTATATGACATGACCTGTCTCATAAAATTCAGTTTTTAATTTTTTTTTAGAAATGCATCCTGTTTTCACATGATTCAACACTCCGCAACATCATTTTAATGCATTCGTTTGTATGGGTGAGCCTACAGTGGGCTTGGACCGAGTTGTTGCTTGAATACATAATCATTTGTGAAATTGGGGCCGTTTATATGATGGTGATACTGACAACTATATAGACTGACTGGCAACCAGCTCCACACCATACATGTCATGATGTAAGATTAGAGCTGGTAGGCAAGTAGGCTGTTGAAATTACAAATTATTTTTCATGCGTTTCTTGCAAAAAGGAGAATAGTATTTAGTCAAAAGCCTTACAACCTGAAAAATGGTTGCACGCATTCAGCAATGCCCACAATATTTGTCTTCACTCAAATTTCCCTTAAAGGGGTTTAGTTATTAAGTATCACAATTTAAAATCTGCATACCTGGAAAAGAAACTGGTTACTCCTTACCTCTCTCGCACTGCCAGATCACTGTTAGGTTCATTTCCCAGCTGAAGTTTTAAAGTGAAACCAACAATATGGGAGCGTCAATCACCTAGGTCCCTGCTGTTCTAGATGGTTCCTCCCTCTGACCTCCATGTTATAACTGAGCCCTGCAATGAGTGGAGGTCAGAGTAGGGAGACCACTAATACAGGAATGCCAATCATCCCTGCAGTAAGAGTTGGTTTACCTTCTGATTTCAGAAGACGATTTCCCATGAACCGAGTGGCTTGACCAGAGGGGAAGTTAAGTATTCACTTTCTTCTTTTTCAGTTATGCCTATTTTGAATTGTGATAGTTACTGACATGGTTGCTTTAAAGCGGTTGTAAAAGCATTTTCTTAATCGTACATCACGGGACACAAAGCCATAGTAATTACTATGTAGGTTATAGGCCACCTTCAGGTGATGGACAGTGGCACACCCTGAGACAGGAAGTCCACTCCCTATATAGCCCCTCCCAGTACTGGGAGCACCTCAGTTTTTTTCGCCAGTGTCTAAAGTGTTGGTCACGAGTAAAGATGTGCTGTACTGAGCTCCACTGGAGCAATCCTTGCTGGGGCTAGCTATGCAGCCGAATTCATTTAAAGTGTCTTTTTAGGCGGAAGAAACGAGGTTTAGCCCGTAAGGCTTCTATTTCTAGAGAGCTGGACCCTGGTATCCAGTGCTTTTGGTTTTTCAGCCATAAGTTTTTTCTGGCGGGGTGCTATTACGGGTCCAGGAGTGCTGATCCCCCGATAAAAAGGGGCCACGGTTCCTAAAGGTTTTTTAAACGGAGCCCACCGTGAGGGGTGAAGATTGGGTCTGTTGGTTTTACCACGGAAGTCCCTGCGGCGGAAAAGGTAAGTGGAGATTTCTAAGGAATTTTAAAGTTTTTTATGAACTGCCTCCTTTAAAAAAAGTAAATGTTGTCATGCCTAAAAGTCACCACTGGGGGGCTGTATAGAGCATGTACCTTGTCATGCTTTCTCAGATTATGCTGTTGTCAGCAGAAGCTGCAGCTTCCTCCGGCTAGCAGTCACAGGACTCCGGATTTTTCTCTAAAAAACACCCTCCACCCGGACAAAAGCTCTCCCCCTCGCTATAGATTTCCCAATGTATCTGTCTCCAGGGTGCTCTGAAGCCTCAGTTGGTGGTTGATAACCAAGAATCTGCAGAAGGTAAAATCTTTCCTACCAGTTACCTGGAAGATGGTAACAATGACATTGCCCATCAACATTCTAGAGATTCGGGCAGCGCGCTTGGCCCTGAGGGCCTGAAAGGTTCAGGTTACGAAATTGTCCTGTCAGGATCCAATCCGACAATGCCACAGCAGTGGCCTATATCAATCACCAAGGGGGGCACAAGAAGTTGTGCGGCCCAGAGAGAGGTGAATCCTAACTTAACTTGGGCAGAAAACAATGTACCTTGCCTCTCCACAGTCTTCATTCCGGGAATAGAAAATTGGCAGGCGGACTACTTGAGTCGCCAGCAGTTGTTCCCTGGAGAATGTTCCCTTCACCCCGATTATCTTCTTGGCAATGCGCCGAAGATGGGGGATCCCAGACGTAGATCTGTTTGCGTCCAGGTTTAACAAGAGAATTGACAACTTTGTGTCAAGAACAAGGGATCCGCTAGCATGCGGAACAGATGCCTTAGTATTCCCGGGGAATCAGTTCTCACTGATTTATGCATTTCCTCCTATTCTGCTGCTTCCACGACTGCTTCGCAGGATCAAGCAGGAAGAAAAATCGATGATTCTTGTGGCGCCGGCGTGGCCCAGAAGATCTTGGTATGCAGAGATCATAAAGATGGTGGTAGGGGACTCATGGACCCTACCAACACGTCCAGACCTTCTCTCACAGGGTCCAGTATTCCATCCTACCTTACAAGCGCTAAATTTAATGGTTTGACTATTGAGACCCACATTCTGAAGAAGCGTGGGCTGTCAGGTCCAGTGATATTTAGCTTGGTTAATGCAGAGAAGCTGGCTTCCAGAATCATAGATTATAGAGTCTGGAAAGCATATGTCTCCTGGTGAATCCAGGGGTTGGCACCCCAGGAAGTATGTCATAGGTAGAATCCTCAATTTTCTGTAGATGGGGTCAGAAATTAAGCTGGTCTTGTGTACTATCAAAGGCCAGGTCTCGGCCTTATCGGTATTATTTTACCAAGCACTTGCTTCACATTCTTTGGTTCGTAGCTTATTCAGGGGGTAATGCGGCTTAATCCTCCGGTTAAGTCACCCCTGAACCCTTGGGACTTGAGCTCTGTCGGCATTGCTGAAACAGCCTTTTTGAGTCGATACAGCATATTCCCCTGGTCCTTTTGACAAGGAAACTAACTTTATGGTAGCCATATCTTCTGCAAGAAAGGTATCAGAGATGGCTGCTCTTTCTTGTAAAGAGCCATTTTTGATTATACACAAGGATAAGGTAGTATTGAGTCCTCATCCTAACTTTCTACCGAAGGTAGTGTCTAGTTTTTATCCGAACCAGAATATTGTTCTACCTTAATTTTTTACCTTAAATTTTTTCACATGTGCAGGGTATTGATGCACATGTGAACGAGCCCTAAGTCAAAGCATGTTAAAATAAAAATGTTATTTTTAAAGGAGAACATGGCCAAAGCTCCTTTTGGTCATACTTCTCCTGTGGGTCACAGGAGGGCACTCCTGTGACCCAGATTGAGCCAACAGCAGGCTAAAGTCTTCTGTCGACTGATGTCACAGAGCTGACAAGAAAGAGGGTTTCACCATGTCAAATTCAAACAGTGTAGTTGCCGCATCCCTAATATATGGTTAAGAAGAAGAGAGATTCCCTTTCATTGGGACTTTTGAGGCAACATACACTTGGATAATGAAAAAAGTCAAATTTATTGAATATACATAAAAATATTCGATCATAGAAATGATCGATAATAACAACCATCAAAGTTTATACAAAAAAATGACATACAAAGCAAAGAAACAAACAGCACAAAACAATAATTTACATGAGCAGTATGACAACACAGTAATACTCTCCAGTATAAAGTGATCCCCGGTACCCGACACGTTTCTGGTTAAACACATTTGTCAGGGGTATATGATAAGAGTAAGTATAGTCGCAATTTTTTTTTTTTTACTATAAAAGATAAAAAAGGACATGTCAGAGTGGTAACAATTGGAAAACAATATCCATACTAGCCATGAAAAACACCCATCATGTCATCCAAGGAGGTATACATACCATGCAATACTGATTCCACAACAAAAGAAGAAATAGGTGAAGTAAATGTACTAGAGGGGGCGTAGATGGGTGCCAAACAGGAAGCGGTGAAATTTTAAAACCCCATATATTCCTAGGTTAGGTATCTACCTATCAGGTAATACAAGAAGTGGGTTCTGACGGCCTGACAGGACTAGCAATGAAAAAAAGAAAAAACAAAAAATTAATCCAAATATCTGCGAAATCACATAGGCACCAGAACAAGCAGTGCCTATAGCGTAACATGCAAAGCCTTGAGATGCCTTTACCAAAAATGTATGGGTATATATGTATACAATTACAAATATGTTTGTGAGTATATGATTATAAAGTGCATAGATATATATATTTACCGTTGTCCAATAACAAATAGAAATAACTGATCAGTGTCATACATATGTTTCATCCCTGTAGGGCACAAGAAAAAAGCAATTCAGGAAGTGTAAAACTGGCCATAATTTGCCAGCCGTCAGTAGACGGCCTCTAAGTTATCAAACTGAGTCATCTGAGATGGAAAAAGAGGATGCTCACCATACGTATATTTGTGTGGGTCCCAAAAGCTGGTGTCTCCTCACCCTGCAGTACTTGTCAGAACGGGGATCTATTTGTATCATGACGCCGGACGCCCACGTATGCGCACTACTCTGCCGTAACTGCGCATGCATGGAGAAATGACGGAAGGGTGCACGCGCGAGTGGCAACGTCATTTTAAAAGAGGCTGGAACGCAGGCCCCATCCCCCCACAACGAGGGGACGGCACTATGCGTTCCAAACATGGGAACACCTCACAGAGGCAGCGGCTAGCATCAATAAAGCCGCAAATAAAAAACAGAAAACGACCATCAGTATAAAAAAAGGTATTGGAGGGAGAAGGGACTACATGATATTAAACATTGTGTCACACCATTAACAAGGGATTCAATGGTTATATAAGTTCCCCACAAGTAGAAAGCCACCAATAAGGTGCCCAGACCCCTCCCCACGACCACAGTGCCACCTGGTGGGAAAAAGAAAAAAATATATAAAAAATATCTATATATGTAAAACAACACATATATAATCTAGAATCATTAGAAACAGGTACAGTATCTCACAAAAGTGAGTACACCCCTCACATTTTTGTAAATATTTTATTATACCTTTTCATGTGACAACACTGAAGAAATTACACTTTGCTACAATGTAAAGTAATGCGTGTACAGCTTGTATAACAGTATATATTTACTGTCCCCTCAAAATAACAACACACAGCCATTAATGTCTAAACTGCTGGCAACAAAAGTGAGTACACCCCTACGTGAAAATGTCCAAATTGGACCCAATTAGCCATTTTCCCTACCCAGTATCCTGTGACTCGTTAGTGTTACAAGGTCTCAGGTGTGAATGGGGAGCAGGTGTGTTAAATTTGGTGTTATCGCTCTCACACTCTCATACTGGTCACTGGAAGTTCAACATGGCACCTCATGGCAAAGAACTCTCTGAGGATCTGAAAAAAAGAATTGTTGCTCTACATTAAGATAGCCTAGGCTATAAGAAGATTGCCAAGACCCTGAAACTGAGCTGCAGCACGGTGGCCAAGACCATACAGCGGTTTAACAGGACAGATTCCACTCAGAACAGGCCTCGCCATGGTCAGCCAAAGATGATGACTGCACATGCTCAGCATCATATCCAAAGGTTGTCTTTGGGAAATGTATGAGTGCGGCCAGCATTGCTGCAGAGGTTGAAGGGGTGGGGGGTCAGCCTGTCAGTGCTCAGACAATACGCCGCACACTGCACCAAATTGGTCTGCATGGCTATCGTCCCAGAAGGAAGCCTCTTCCAAAGATGATGCACAAGAAAGCCCGCAAACAGTTTGCTGAAGACAAACAGAGTAAGGACATGGATTGCTGAAACCATGTCTTGTGGTCTGATGAGACCAAGATAAATGTATTTGGTTCAGATGGTGTCAAGCGTGTGTGGCGGCAACCAGGTGAGGAGTACAATGAAATGTGTGTCTTGCCTACAGCCAAGCATGGTGGTGGGAGCGTCATGGTCTGGGGCTGCATGAGTGCTGCCGGCACTGGGGAGCTACAGTTTATTGAGGGAACAATGAATACCAACATGTACTGTGACATACTGAAGCAGTGCATGAGTTCCTCCCTTTGGAGACTGAGGTGCAGGGCAGTAATCCAACATAACTACCCCAAACACACCTCCAAGACGACCACTGCCTTGCTAACGAAGCTGATGGTAACGTTGATGGACTGGCCAAGCATGTCTCCAGACCTAAACCCTATTGAGCATTTGTGGGGCATCCTGAAACGGAAGGTGAAGGAGTGCAAGGTTTCTAACATCCACCAGCTCCATGATGTCATCATGGAGGAGTGGAAGTGGACTCCAATGGCAACCTGTGAAGCTCTGGTGAACTCCACGCCCAAGAGGGATAATTCAGTGCTGGAAAATAATGGTGGCCACACAAAATATTAAGACTTTGGGCCCAATTTGGACATTTTCACTTAGGGGGCACTCACTTTTGTTGCCAGCGGTTTTGATATTAATGGCTGTGTGCTGAGTTATTTTGAAAGGACAGCAAATTGACACTGTTATACAAGCTGTACACTCACTACTTTACATAGTAGCAAAGTGTAATTTCCTCAGTGTTGTCACATGAAAAGCTAGAATAAAATATTTTACAAAAATGTGAGGGGTGTACTCACTTTTGTGAGATACTGTACATAACCTTGATGTTGGCTGTGTATGGAAAGGACAAGGAGACAATTATATCCAAAACTCGAATTATATATGGATTTATGAGAAGTATGGTTGGAGACAGAGAACTGAGATAGATACGAGAGGAGAGATATATCTTGTAACGAGCCCCTTGCTCGCTCGGTTCCACTCTCCGGACACTCCTCTGCAGCTATAGAATCAGATTGCAGATCGCAACATCTGATTGTTTGGTCATCCGATGCTCTGGGATTAGAACTACAGCTATGTGCCGTTCTAACCCAGTTGTGATAGCTCAGAACAAACACCAGGCAGGCTGTATTTAAGTTCAAACAGGAATCTCTTTTATTGCAAAATACAGGCTCTTTTATACACTAAAAGTGGAGGTGCATACCTCCTGCTCATATTACTCTGAACATACACCTGTGACCTAATTAACCTAATTAACATGAGCTAATTAACTAATCCCTTTAGATAGCCTAGATGACTGAGACATGACCTTTAGGCCAGACTGGTCGTCTTGTAGCTCAGAAAACCCAATCAACATTATCACAATGGCAGAGTTAATTAACACAAACAGTGGGGATCTAATGACTCTTAGATCCCATACTAGAGACTTATTTACAATACACATTCTAGCAGGCAACAGACAGACAGGTGCTGGAATTTACATCAGCATCTCCTAACAGTATCTGTCCCAGCATTATGAATCAGCCACTATTTCTAATATGGCAAATCCAGGGTCCCCAGAGTCTGTGTGTCCTGGGGGACCAGGACCCGAATCCACAGTAGTACCACCTCAAGGGTCCCCAGGCATAAAGCTCACAAAGAGCACCGTTCCCCCAAATGCCAGGGCCCACGATCGATCGGCAAGAAGCTAGCATTCAGTCCCCTCCAAAAGTCTCTCTAAGTCTCGCTAAGTCTGTCACATATCTGATGGTATATAAAGTAAACCAAACAAAGCAAAAGCAAAACCAGAAACAACAGCAAACACATAAATCCTTCTTAACAGAGATGGACCTAATTAAAATACCCAACCAAAGTTACAGATTGTCCAAGCATTTTGTACAGTACTAGTCAGGAAGTTATACTGGGAAAATTCGCCTGATGTACATCCCGGTCGTGTCTGCCCAGTGGGAGATCTGGGTTGCATGTACACATGCTATCTATGTGTCTGTACATTCTTTTATGTAATTCTAGCTTGGTTTTCCCAACGTAAAAGCACCCACGGGGGCAGGTTAGAAGGTAAACTACCCCAGCTGTGCAGCAATTAGCGTAATGGGAAGGTTTGTACTTGAGACTGTTTGGTAATAGGTAGTCTATCTCTGTGTTGATAGATTGGCAATAGGAACAACCCCCACATCTCTTAAGGGGTCACCCCTAAACTCCCCAGTGTACTCACTGTCCTTCAGTGATCATGTACGTTTGTATGTAATCAGGGGATTCTGGGGTATGAATTGGTTTACCAATGGGTAAATTCACAGAATTAGCCAATGTATTTCTAAGTTCTTTTGAAACATTTATGTTGTTTGTTAAATGTAGTGACAACTCTTATTTGTGAATTTCCTCTAGTTGAGTTTTGTCCCTTTTTAGAGATGTCAAATAGCAAATGTTGGGTTTTTAGTTTAGCTCCTCTATAGGCCTTTTCAAGCTTATCCCCGTTGTAAGAGTCTGGTTTGTAATTTGTTTGCTTCTATTTGAAAAGTGCTCTCCTCAGAGCAGTTCCGACGAATCGGAAAGTATTGGGTATTTTTTTGTGTATATTCAATAAATTTGACTTTTTTCATTATCCAAGTGTATGTTGCCTCAAAAGTCCCAATGAAGGGGATCTCTCTTTTTGTTAAGAATGTCACAGAGCTGGTCCAAGCTCTGCAGGGATCCCAACAATTTATATATTGTTGGGATCCACTCTGATGCCTCCGGCAGCTCTCTCAGCCACTCAGCATGCCGCTGGGAGACAGAGCCTGCCGCTCCCATTCCCTCCACAGTCCAGAACTCCAGTGAGTACTGGTGGCGCACATGGACTGTCACTGCTCTGAGCACTGACAGTCACTGCTCTGTGCTCAGGGCAGACCCAAGAACTGATAATTAGCGATTGATCACTCATTTTTCGGTGAAGAGCCAGTGGGGGATAGCTCCACCCAGGTCAGTGTGAATGTTTTTTTTTTTTTTTTTTAATCCTGCACTTCTCTTTTAAAATGTTAAAGCGGTTGTAAACCATTAAAGAATATAAAAAAAAAAACTGTAAGGGAAAGGCATAATGTGCTAGTATGCATCGCATACTAGCACATTATGTAATACCTTAGAACGAAGCCCTTCCAGCAGCGCCCGCTCACCACTGAGACGTCTGACATCTTCACCCGGTGTTTCTTCATGGGCTCTGGCGTTGAGTGGCGAGAGCCGTGATGACATCACTCCTGCGTATGTTAGCGGGAGACGACATTTTCAGCACGGGCACTGAAGGTCCAGCACTGTAAGCCGGACCTTCAGAGCGCAGGCGCTGATGATATTGCTCTTGTTTTAAATTTCATTAATGCTATTTTGGGAATGTTAATGTTGCTTATGATGATTGCAATTTTTATGTCTTAAGTAATAAGCCATGTCAAGGATGACATAGGTGTATGACAAACTGTACTTAGAGGGGAACTGCAGTCTGCTCACATAATTTGTAATAAAAACATATTTGCTATTCTGAAGCTTCTCTCCAACCACTATTATTTTATATATACTGTGATTCTGTACTTGCCAAATATGCTGCAAAAATCTCCCTCCATTAAGTCTGGCTGCATCCATTTTAACTGTGCAGCTGACTTTTCTGCCTGTTCACTTTCTATATTTACACAGACACACAGAGGCACACCTCCAGCTCTGCAGATCTCATTGGCCCTCTTATAAATGCCCCCCCCCCTCCTTCCTGGCAAACTCTGACGAGAGTGCGTGAGAGAGAGCTCTGCATGATGTCATACGCCTAGGCTTTTTTCCAGACAAGAATCAGGAAGTGAGCTGTATAAGGTATTTACTAGCAAAAAAAAATGTTTTGCAATCAAAAGTTAAAACAACAAGGGCAGAAGATTTAATAGATGGAAAGATGAAAACTGACTGAAGTTCCACTTTAATGTGCTGCATAAGTGAAATCTGATGCTCTGTGTACAAGACTCCCTCTAGTGGCTCAATGCGTTTCTGTGCAATGCAACGTCACAAAATCTTGTTGTGGAGCTGTTACCTGTTATTACTTTAAAATAACTTAAGCAGTTATGCTTTGAGGTGTTTCTAAACACTGAAATGTTTATGTGCATTTGTATTTTACAACTACACTAGGAAAGGCTGGTGATAAATAAGAACCAACAAAAACGGAAAATTAAGCCTAAAAATGTAATTATGACCTGCAGCTGTCTCACCATGGTTTTCTATTTTTCAACCAACCTTTAAACTTAAGGTAATCTAAAACAGGTAAAAAAAGTCTAAATTGGAACTTAAAGCAACTAGCAGGCACATCTAGATGCCTACCTACCACCTCTGCTGATCTGGGGGGGTCCCAAAACCTACAGTACTATGTATTGCAAGTTATCCACCAAGGTATATGGTTACTGTTCCCACCTCCACCAACCTATATGCCCCATTATTGGTAAAGTGGACCCAGCATCATGCATATTTTTTGCATGTGTAGCACATACGGTTATTTATTACCTCTTACGTTGATCATAGTACCCCTTTCATGACATTGAGGTGGATTTACTAAAGGCAAATATACTTTGCACTGGAAATGCACTGCAAGTGCACTTGGAAGTGGACTTCAAGTGCAGTTGCTTTAGATTTGAGGGGAAGCTCTTCTGCTTTCTATTTCCTCCAATCATGTGCAAGCAAAAATGCAGTTTTTTATTTCCTTTGCATGTTCCCCTCAGAACTAGAGCAACTGCACTTGCAGTGCATTTGTGGTTGCACTTGCAGAGCACAGACTATTTACCTTTAGTAAATCAACCCCTCTGTCTTTATTTATCTTTTTTTTTTGTTTGTTCTGTGGAAATTAGGTCCCATCTTTGTTCAGACACTTTCCAGAGTTAGCATTCATTTTCTGGACTGATATTCTAGATAGAAATGACCGAAACATAGAAATCCAGGTGCAGTTCTTGGCAGAGCCTACAAATATCTGGTGCTGAATCCCCTCCTTTCTGGGGGCGCTCACTCTCATTGTAACAAATGTGCAATGTTGTTTTATGAAGAGACCTACCTTCTACCTTGCTGCAGCAGCTGATGGTGTAATCCCAAACAAAGTCTGTGAACTGAAGCTCAAAAACCGTTTTTGTTTGTAATAAGAGGTGCAGCTTTTTAGAAAAAATATACTGTATATTGTGACTTCTCAGAAATGTCGATTTTGAAAAGGTGGTGAAGGGTCCACTTGTAAAACTTTTTAAGGAGTAAGGACTGAAGCTTATGAAGGAGTAAAAGAATTCAGAATAAAGCTTATGAAAGTTATGAATGAGTAATTCTTATGAAAGGTGGGGATGGAGACCGTGACCAAAAGCTTGGGTGGTAATTGCCTTTTTATGCTCCTTATTTGGAGTGTCAGGACAGGAGAGTCAAATGGCCTGGCAATGTCTTTACAGTAGAAGCCACTTCAGTTTTTCTTTTCTCCTACAATCATTTCGGCTCTCAGTAGGAAGGAACTTTGGCAACCCCATTTGCTAAGTGATGCAAGTATAGTTAGCCCTGGAGTTTTCAGCTTCACCTACTGTAAGCTGGCCACCATTCTTAAAGAAAAAAAGGATGGGGATAGTCACATGATCATAGGCCGCATTCTCGTTTTAGCACATATGAGAGGTTGAAAACTTTAAAGTGGTTGTAAACCCTGTATAACCACTTTTACCTACAGGTAAGCCTATAATGAGGCTTACCTGTAGCTACCGTGAATTTCACCTAAACTTGCACAGTTTAGGAGATATTCCCTGTATCTGCATGTGGCGACGTCATCGGCACATGCCCAATGAAGAAATGGCTCACTCGTGTCGTTTCTTCAGCTGCTGTGCCGTTACCGGTGGCTCCCGCGTGCATGCGTGGAAGTGATGCAGCTGAAGAAACTACATGATCATCACGGCTCCGGCCAATCACAGCGCCGGAACTCGCGAACCCGGAAAGAACTCCGGATGACATGTTGCTGGTCACAGCGGTGTGCCGGGGCCGCTGCAATAGCATCCTTCTATGGTATTTCATTATGAGCTACCCTGTTTCCCCGAAAATAAGATCTAGTGTGATTGTCGGCGATGGCTGCAATATAAGCCCTACCCCCCAAATAAGCCCTACCCTGTTTCCCTGAAAATAAGCCCTACCCTGAAAAGAGGATCTACAAGGACTTTAACTAGGGCTTATTTGGGGGGTGGGTCTTATATTGCAGCCATCACCAACAATCACGCTAGGTCTTATTTTCGGGGAAACAGGGTAGTATGCGATGCATACTAGCACATTATGCCTTTGTCTTCCAGGGTTTTTTTTTTTCTCATCTTGGTTTCCAACCACTTTAAGGATACAAAATGCAACAAATAATGTTAAATATTACATATTACTTGAAGTGTAAATTAGAACTTTTGTGGTGATCCCTGTGTAGCATGTATATCAGTTTACTGATCAGTTTCAGTTATTACTGAAAGACTCCTAATAGTATAGTGTTTTCTTTCATTTGATCCATATTCGAATGCCTGATGGTCCTGAGTGAATACAGTTTGTTTTTAGTCATATAATTATGTCTAGTCATTTCTAGATTACTGACAGGGGTTTGTGATAGCTCCATACTGGCACTCTGATCTCAAAATGTAATCTGATATTTCTTTGCTGAAGTAATGTGCAGGGCCCTTGTTAGATTGGGGGCCACTTGTGTGGTCCCTGGAAATATTCACTCTGAAATCGTTCTCTGGTGCAGTATTGCATGATTTATAATGGGTAAAAAATATCAGAATGGGTTGAATGTTTAAAGAGATAAAGAAAATATGTTAATTAAAATTAATGAAGAGAACAGCTGTGGTATGACTTGTCATATGTCAGTGCTGTTTTACAAGCCAGCAGTAGACAAGCAATTGAGTTGCTTTACAGAACACTTAGATGTCCTGTGCCTTAGGTTTATAGTAGTAGATAAAAGGGAAGTATGGGTTTTTATTTTTTTTCCCATCATACTTACCTAGGTGGATGCAGCACATGCACTTACTGGAGCACTAAGCTGTGGAGAGGCAGGGAGCAGCCGTCTCAGGCTCTCAGTGGCTCCCTGAGACGGGTATTGGTCCAGGCACCTGACAGATCCAGACTTTATTGTTGTGATGACGCAGTGCCTGGACTGCTTTCTCTGATATCAGCAGAGAGCGGACTTCATCCTGCTCTCTGCTGAAAACAGGTCACAGGAGTGCAAAACGAATTGCACTCCTGTGACCCATAAGAGAAGCCCATCCAAACGCGCTCAGGCTGGACTTTTAAAGCCTTAATTTTTTGTTTTGGTTTTGGTTTTTTTTAACAGAGCATTGGATCAGATACTTTTTGCACATACCAATAAGCAAATCTTATTAAAATCTACAGAACACTTGCCATACTTTTTATCGTACATCCCAGCAGACGGGCTAGCTTCAGATCCATTACAATAGTTATGCTGCCACTTCAGGTAATTGGACATTGGTTAAAAAAAAAAAAAAAAGCAGGAAGTCCCCTCATAGGCATAACCCCTCCCCATTAGGCAAATTGTTTTGCCTAACCTTTTTGTTAATAGAAGAAGGGGTAGGTAAGGTAAAGTAAAGGAAGATAATACCTCTGAAGAACCCAACGGTCAGATTTTATCTCCGATTCAGGAGGCCTTTATGAGTTTTCACGTGGAAATTGCTTAGACTAATTTTGAAGTTATTGTTTCCGGAGTCCTCCAGTCCAAAGGTTACAGGATTCCGGCCATGGCGACCACCACAACACCCTCAATCTTTTCCTGTATTTGCTCACATGAAGGATGTATTGTCTGCAGACTGCGCTCACTGTGACAAGGTGTGCCTTCCACGAAAAAGGTTTGTTCATGGAAATTTGGTTCACTTAATTTAAGTTCACTAAGAAATTAGGTATACCTGGATCTGGCAGTTTCTCTCTTTTATAAGACCCATTCATGCCCAGTAGACAAGGTAGCAGTATTTAAAGATGCCTTGGACAATGTCTGTATTTAAAGTCTCATTTGTTTTGGTGGGGGCTGCATTACAGTTGACAATTGTGACTATAGGCGTATGCCAAAGCCCTAAGGTCTGGGCTCGTTGAATGAAGAGAGAAAGGGATCCTACGATTGGAGATACTGGGGTCAATTCATTAATGTTTATTACCAGCGTTCATCACAAGCGGAGCTTTTTTTCTTTTTCTTTTTTAAGATCTGGTGGTGGCAGCGGACGTCATGATTGACATTGGATCTACAATCAGGGGACAGTTTCCCGCTGACAGCTGATGAGTCATCCATTGTTAAGGATGCGGCGGCCAGCTTCCTGGCCCGCTCCTTAGCAACCAGCTCAATGCAATAAATGACCACATGAAAAAATTTGATAATTACAGCTCCATCAAACAAACACCGCATTCATTATTCAAAGCAAAATTCTTAGTGAACTGCACTTTCAAAACGTATTTAAACGCAAACGCTATTTTACCACATTTTATTTGACATTCATTAACTCTTAGTGAATTGACCCCACTGAAACAGAAATCTGGAGAATTTCCCACATACTCATAGCTACTCAGGACGCCATAAAGGACTCCATACAACAACTTTCTCACCTGGGTCTCTTGTCCATACACATATGCTTGATCTTATGGCTAAAGTGTTGGTCAGCAGAGTTAACCTATAAGAAGCATGTTGAACGTTTGCCTTTTTACGAGGAGCATTTGTTTGGTCCTGCTCTGGATGATTATATCTAGAAGGTGACTGGCTAAGCCTGCAGTTCAAAAACCTGCTGCCCCTTCCATTTCCAAGAAGGGGGATCTTTGCTGTCAAGGTGATCTGTACTTGCGGTCTTAGAAGAGGCTGTGGGAGGAGATCTGTACTAAGGGGTTCTGGGTTTGAGGGGGGATGTTGTGCTGAGAGAAGAGGGCAATTTTTAGTTGTACGCCGTACACTGGTCTGCGTGTTATGCACTTTTGACTCCTGCACTATGTACACTAACCACTCCTGACCCACAACATGCTACACATGCCACATTCTGCCCCGTTAAAATTTGTCCTCCTTTGTCAAGATCACAATCTGGGAGGTAGGTTAACACTGTACCCTCTTATACATTTGTACCAACTTTTACAAGCGTACACCGTACAGCTTGCATGGATCCTATTTACTATTGCTGTCGCTTAAGGCTGACATATCAATTTCAACAGTGTGTAGCCAGTGGCGCTGATTACACACTTGGTGTTGCCATAACGGGCCTGTGAGTAAGTCATTCGTGGGCCAGCAGCATGTGTGCAGAATGACCTCTCTTCTCAGTCGTTTATGACTGAAGGCCAAGGTCATTCTGTGCATGCGCCATCAGTGCATGAATGACTCCTTCAGAGCCAAGCTGTCAACATCAATAATATGTAATTAGTAGCACAGGTGCTGTTGGCTACACATTTTTGGTAGTGACATGTCGGCCAGCAGTGGCCAATAGGGCTGCATTAATGCTTGTATGCATGTAAACATTACACATACTTTGCTTGTGTACAGCGCCCAGACAACTTAAATGAAGAATCTTGCTGCCAGCTGTCAAAGGCATTATACATGTCAGATTGTGCCTTGAAACTTCATGCAGATGGTAGTCTTAGAGGGAATCAAATCCAAAACTTAAAGTGACTGTATGTAAAGGCCTTTTTTTTTTTTTTTAATAACAAACATGTCATACTTACCTACACTGTGCAGCTCGTTTTGCACAGAATGGCCCCCAACCTGCTCTTCTGGGGTCTCCCGGCAGCTCTCGCGGCTCCTCCTCACATTTTTCACCTTAATGCATAGGATGCCAGAGGGCTCGCTGGAGAGGGGCACTTGGCAGATCCTGCAGTGGAGTTAGTGAGGTCCATCGCAGCGTCTTGTGAGATGAGGCGTAGATCTAGTAGGAGCTGTTCTCCTTCTTGGAAGCTTTGGAAAGAGTGCGTCTTGCCCTTGTAGTCAAACTTCAGAGCAAAGGGGAAAGCCCACCTATATTTAATGTCACGTTGGGACAGTACTGTCAGAAGAGGTTTCAGGGCTCTCCTTTTTTGTATTGTGGTCGGTGAAATATCTGCGAATACTTGAATGGTGTGCCCCCGGCAAGTGAGGGGGGTTTGATATCTACACAGCTTTATCACCTCTTCCTTCACCGAAAAGTCGTGGGGTTCTACCACGATGTCCCAGGGTGTGCCATCTTTCCTGGGGGGTCCCAGAGTTCTGTGTGATCGGTCGATCTCTAGTTTGTGTGAGGAGATGTTAGAGATCAGCTGCCGGAGAAAGTCCTGCACTACAGACATGGTGTCAGTGATCGATTCTGGGAGTCCCCTGATTCTGAAGTTTTCCTTTCTGGACCTGTTCTCTAGGTCATCGATCTGGGATAATGCTGTATCCAATTGATCTTGCAGGACCTGGATGTGATCAGAATTCTGTATGGTTTTTGAAATTGGTCAAGTTTATGCGCTATAGCTTCCATCCTTGTGCCTAGGATCTAAAAGTCCTCCCTTATGTCCCCAGTTATTTTGGCTGCAGTCTGGGCTAAGCCCCTGTCTAGTAATGCCAACAGCTGTGAGAAGAGGTCTGGGGCTGAAAGCATTGTGTGAGAGGTAATTTCTGTCATGACAGGCCTGTCTGCACTGTGAAGTGATGTAGGCCCAAGGGGAGAGTTCAAGAGTTCCTCCATGGAGTGCTCGATCAGGGATTCCGTGGAGGCTGGGGAGTGAGCCATGCTCATGAGTGTACTCACGGAGGTCCCAAGAGGGTGGATGCGGGCTACTGAGGCATAGGATTGCCTGGCTCCAGAGGATTCCTCAGTGCCTGGCGCGTGTGTCTGCATGGCGCCCGCCATCTTGGATTTGGTCCGCTCGCTTGCTGCCTTGAATTGTGGTCCCAGGTCTCTCCTAGTTGGTCCCGATGACATGGGCATGTGCCCCAGGCATTCCGCCGTTAGATGGTGTGGGTGTCACGGTCCACGGGGCCCTGAGTCCCCCGCTATGTGCGCTGGGTAGCCGAAGCAGCGCAGAGCTTCTGGCTTAAGCGGCCATCTTGGAGTGGTCCGCACATGCGCTTTCCTATTAAACTAATTGTAATACTTTTTAATTGTTGAAATTATTGCTTGGAACATTTTTGTTTTTGTCCATTTTAGAAATCAGTTTAAAAGTTAGTGGATATTTATTTAACTGTTCTAAGAGATGAAATAAGATTACAATCTGAGGCAGATATAAAATGAAACCCCCTTTTTATGTTGAATTCCTTGTAATTGGGATAAAAGGTAAAGTAAAATGGCTGTCCCCTGGAGACAGTTTCCAAGATTCAATCTTAAATATCAGAAGATTGTTGCAGCTGCTGACCTATTATGCTGGCATATCTTAGGGTAATTTAGCCCAACTTGTTATTGAACTGAGTACAACCTTTGATCTTTCTAGGTGCCATGATATGAGACTTTTCCCCATTTATCTATTAAATCTTTTCTTATTGCTTTTTTACCACGATTTTGTACAGGTCAAAAGGTTACCAATGTAAAAAGCAGAAAAACGCCTGTAATCTGCCTTAAAAGAAGCTCATGTTCTTTTTTGAGCTTTGGGCGTTTTGCTTCAGGCGACAGAACTGTCACAGAACTGTGAACAGGGGCCATTTAAATTAATGGGATTTTGAATGTTGGGCGTTTTGGAACTTGTACCTGCAAACTGAAAATAGCATCTCCAGCAGCAGTACAAGGTCTACAGGTCTCCTGTGCAGGCTCCTTACATGACCACTGTGATCTTTGTGTTAGCAGTGTTAGGCAGGCCATACACAGTTTGAATCTCGGCCAGTTCAGCAGGAACTGGCCGAGATTCGAACTGTGTATGGGCAGACTGAATGTACTAAGTTGATCGATCAACTTGGGTACAACCGGCATGCCAGGCTTTACCTGCAATTATCGCTAGCAGCTGCTATAGCCACTAGCAATATTCACTGTCTTCTCTTGGTGGGGATGGCTTCCCTCTCCCATTTTGCTTGAAGAAGACAATGGCCCTGCAGAAGGGATTCCCGCATCAACACTGTGTTGATGGGGGAATCAAGCTACTTTTTTTCCTGCAATCCGGGGTCCTGCAAAGGAATTTGCTCTGTGTATGGCCAGCCTAACTCCCTGCAGCAATCTCTTAACTCTTACCCTTCGTTCCAGAATCACTGCTAGAGCTAGGTAATAAAGTTCTCAGTCTTTGCTGTCTAGCTCTAGCAGTGACGCAGCAGTATGTGTTGGACTGGTGCTCTTACACAGGGTAAAGAGGTCTGCTCTGTTGTCTGTTACACAAACTTTGTACTGCCACTGGGCATGGTTATGAGTCAAACAAAAAAAAAAAGCTTTGCAAGTTAATAATGTACAGGAAGCGCTAGCACTCAACCTTAAGTGTATATCGTATTCACTTGCATTTTTCTCATAGTCCCCTTGCAAAGTCCCGATGCAGCTTCACGTGGCAACGATGCTACATTGCTACCAAATTCTGAGTAGAGTTGCCACTCTCATGTAGGCTGTTCCTGCTTGCAATACAGTGAGATGACAACATTTTGCAGGGGTGTCTATCAGCACTGTCACTGCTGATTTAGGCTAAGTTCACATTTGCGCCTGAACCAGACTTAAAATCGCACAGGACTCTTTAAAAATGGGCTGCGGCCACCCTGGACATGTGTGAACCAGCTCTTTTGCACGCCGGTCCGATTCACATGTTATGCAAAATGGATGCGGTTCAAAACACATCCGATTAGCATATATGTGAACTGAGCCTTAACAAACTTGTAGCTCGTCAATTAAGCAACAGGCCACACTTTCTGGATTAACAGCACTGCCTCTGTTGCTGACCCCCCCAACCCCCGCCCACTGAACTGTCTGGGGGAACAAGCATGAGAGACAAGTGATGAGAGATTGAGTTAAATAAAGCGTTTTTGTTTTTTTTTTGTTTTTTGTGCATTGCATAAACTAAATTTGGAACATTTTATGCATTAAGATAAAAAACCTTCTGTGTGCAGCTCCCCCCTCAGCCCCCCTAATACCCTACCTGAGCCCATCTTGATCCAGCGATGTTGTACAAGAGGATCAGCTGTCTGGGACTCTCCCTCCCCTTGGGCTGAGACAGCAGCAGGTGCCAGTGGCACCCGCTGCTGTCAATCAAAGTGAGTGAGCCAATCAGGAGAGAGAGGGGGTGGGGGTGGGCTGCGGCTCTGTGTCTGAATGGACACACAGAGCAGCGGCTCGGTTTGGGTGCCCCCATGGCAAGCTGCTTGCTTAGGGGCACTCGGCAAGAGGGTGGGGCCAGCAGCACCAGCGAGGGACCTGAGAAGAGGAGGATCGGGGCTGCTCTGTGCAAAACCACTTCACAGAGCAGGTAAGTATAACATGTTTGGTATTTTTAAGCAAAAAAAAAAAAAAACGAGACTTTACGGAGCACGTTTAGGAGATATTTCCACTACATATAGGTAAGCCTTATTCTAGGCTTACCTATAGGTAGAAGTCCAAAAAGTGGGTTTACAATCACTTTAAGAACTGGGGTATTTAAACTTTTGATCAGGGTCACTTGGGTAGTTTATGTTGTCATTATGATTTAAAAAGAGTAAACACAATTGATAATAAATGGCTTCACCCAAACACTAACCATGAGTGAAGTAAAAGTTTTTATGTTATCATTCATATTGAAAAATTGCCAAGAAATAAATTCTGCCAGGGTATGTAAAATGATGAGCACAACTGTACATTCCACATTAATAATTGTGCTACCAAAATGAGTGTGTGCTGTATATTGCCTCCAGCATTGATCCTGTTTCTTCATGCCAGAGGCTGCCATTTTGCTGAAGCCCAGAGCCCCTGAACAGCAGTAAATCCTAAAGTGGAATAAAACCCATCGATTTTACAGTTTCATAAAACAGTTAAGTTCCTGGATTGCTAACTGTCACATTTGCTTGTGTCCTCAACCAAACGGTCAAATCATCAAATGTCTGGTGTCATAGCTGATCACATGTGCAACACCATGGCAGTTGCAGATCAAACAGAAGCAGCTTTCTTGGCTGTAAAAGATAGGAGGGTTTAATTCCCACTTTAAGGCTGTCAGTAGATCGGCCTCTACAAATTCGGCAGTGCGGGAGCAACACTGAGCATGTGCAGAGCAGGGTGAGACAGTGTAATACTGGATTTTAAACAGGATAGGCAGTTATTAGCAACGTTTTACTTTGCTATACCTACAAAAGGGACCAGCCTGAAGCGATCTAGCAGGACTTAATTTTCTGACTAAAGCTCTACTTTAACCACTTCAATACCTTAGGGCTTCATAGGACATCCTTGACTTGAGGGGATATCTGAACGATGCCTGCAGCTACAGGCTTCATTCAGATATCATTCTTTCCAGCTATTCTGTGCACGATAAGAATTTTCATAGCGGCAGTTCCGCCGCTTGATCGTTCTTATAGGCGACGGGAGGGGACGTCCCCCCCTCTCACTGCCATCCAGGGCTTCTCTGGCTCTCCCGTGCCATTGGGGAGCCGGTGCCGGATGACGACGATAGAGATTTCCGGTGACCAAATGGTCACCAGTCATCTTCATGACCGTCGGAGGTAAACAAAGCCGCGATCTTATTGACCCCGCATCTCTCCATAAAGAGGACCTGTCACAATAGATTCCTATTACAAGGGATGTTTACATTCCCTGTAATAGGAATAAAAGTGATCAAAAAAAAAGTGTAAAAATAAAAAAAATTAAGCAAATTAAAAAAAATTTAAAACGCCCCTGTCCCCGGTAGCTCGCATTCAGAAGCGAATGCACATATAAGTCCCGCCCACATATGTAAACGCTGTTCAAACCACTGTAACATCGGGGGTTGATTTAGCTTAAAGGTAGAGCTTACCAGTGAGCCGAGTCCACGCCAGATACGTAGTTTTAAGGGCTTGTAGGCCCACTTTTATTAAAGAAAGAAAATGTCCAATAACAGAAGTGTTGCCCACACAGGGGTTTCAGCTTTCCACAGCAACAATGTAAGTTCAATCAAAAATACCAAGCCACCTGGCTCTCTTCAGCAGCACTGCTGCTCAGACTTATACTTCAGCCCTCTCGGCTCTATAACAGAGTTCCTGTACACCCAGTACCTCAGCACTCTTTTTCAGCTTCCTTTTACAGCCCACAGGCTTGGACCCTCTGTCTACTCTGACAGACCTGTGCAGACATGCACACTTCTCCCTTGCTTGCCTGGACTCCTCGGGAGGGTGGAGCCCTGAGCTATGGTCAGGTGTCTACAAATAGCCCAACACACACCTGACCAGCCAATCTGCTGGTGGATCTCAAAACCTGGATAAAGCTGCAAAAGTACTCCTCTCCAGTCCACATCCATGCTCTGCAGCCCTGTACCAAGCAAATGTGCATATTCTGTGTCCAATCTAACCCCATTTTCATAACGACAGGGACTCTCACTATTACACCACACATGTGAGGTATCGCCGCGTGCATTAGAGCGTGTGCAACAATTCTAGCACTGGACCTTGTCTGGAACTCTAAACTGGTAACCTGTAAAAATTTTCAAAGCGACGCCTATGGAGATTTGTAAGTACTGAAGTTTGGCACCATTCCATGCATTTAAAGCATGACATGTTAGGTATCTATTTACTCAGCGTAACCTCATCTTTCACATTATACAAAAAAAATTGGCTAACTTTACTGTTTTGTTATTTTCTAATTCATGAAACTGTTTATTTTTCCAAAAAAAAGGCATTTGAAAAATGATTGCACAAATACCGTGCAAGATAAAAAGTTGCAATGACCGCCACTTTATTTCCTAGGGTGTCTGCTAAAAAAACATATATAAATGGGGGTTCTGAGTAATTTTCTAGCAAAAAAATGATGATTTTTACATGTAGGAGAGAAGTGCCAGAATAGGCCTGGTATTGAAGTGGTTAAAAAATGTTCTCTCCTTCATTGCGGTATCCTGCATATCTCTGTGTAAAAAAAATCTGTGACTATATGGATATTACCTTTTTTAGTGGCTGTAGACCTGGAGCTGCATATGTTATTATTTTGAAACTGTTACCTCCATTATGGTAATATTTGGTTCTTATGGGCATGTACTTAGTATGTACCAATAAGGCTGTGTGGGTGTATCACTACAATGTGGTTTTGGATTGTGTGCTTGGGATTAACTGGGCATTTATTTACTGGTGTTTTTCTTTCTGATGTTTATACTGCTGTATTATGGTATGACACACATGGATACTTGGATATATACATGGGTCCCCTGGAATTTCTTGTTTGGTTTCAATAAACGTTATTCCTGATTTAAAAAATAAAAACATTTAGTGCAGAGTACATAAAACAAAGGGGTTACTGGGGGGAGGGGGGGGGGGTGATTTAAGACCAAGCTCAGGTAATTTATTTTAGGATTTTGCAAGTTTAATATTTTCAGTACCCTGAGTTTAGATCTCATCAGAGGTGTCACCTGTTTTCATTTGTGTCTTGTGACTATAATTTTTTGTATTGGCTACCTGGCATTTCAGATTTGGATATTCTTACCCTAGAGAACTGATATAATTGTTTTGTCAAAAATATTCAACTTGTCCAGAAGATGGCTGTCTGAGCTTTACACTGTGGTATTGATGCCTAATGTTTAGTTTAAGCTATACACTTAAATACACCTTCAGTTAAAACATGACAGTGCCATGTGGACAGACTATGATCTTTCAATGAAGGCACTTTGCATTTATAGTGATTGTAAAGGTTTCATTTTTTTTTCCTAAAATAACAAACATGTTATACTTACCTGCTCTTTGCAAATGACTCTTTCTTTTCCTGAGAGAAGCTTGTTCCTCTTCTACTCATTGGATTTCCTTGTCAAAAGAAGTTTATTGAGTATACAATATTATAAAGATACATAAAGTAAGTTTACAAGGAAGTAAGCTCATTGTTTTACAGTAGGGTTTATATAGGTAAATATCATGAAATTTCAAATATTAAACATTGGGTTCACGTAAACCTAAATTAAAGATATATATCATTTCCTTAGTTACTTTTGTAGGTATTTAAATGATTTATACCTACTATGCATATTGTTTACAGGTAGAGTGTATATAGGTCAAATAAATTCTGATAATGAGCTTTAATCGTAAGGTGGAGAAAAGGAAAGAGAAAGAAGAAAAAGGGTAGAAAGGCAGAGGTATGGTCCACAAGGTTGTCCCGCTCGTCAGTTTATTATTCTTTTTAGTTCTCTTTGAAGCCTTAGAATGGGTATCTCTGTAAGTCATTTAATCTGTTACCATGGCAACATGACAGAGTCATTGAAATTTGACAGGAACTGTTGTTTTATCCAAGGATGCCAAAGTTTTTCAAATTTTGGAATTTGATTTTGATCGATGGCTACCATCTTAGCATGGGACATTGTATTATTCATTCTGTGAATTGTTTCTGCTAGTACCAATGTAGGAGATTTCCATGCCTTGACCACTGTTTGTTTTGCAGCCGTTATTACTTTAATAATTGAGAGAGTGTTAACCATTCCGGTTTTAGATTAAGTAAAGTTATATATGGATCTGGTTGTATTATTTTTTTAAATATTTTAGATGCAATCACGAAGACTTCCTTCCAGAAGGTTTGGATTACTGGGCACGTCCACCATATGTGTAAATGTGTGCCTATTTCTGGGCATCCTTGAAAACAAAGAGCTGAGGTATTAGGTGAATATTTTGCCACTCTAGCGGGTACAAGGTACCAGCGAGTTAGGACTTTATAATTTGTCTCCAGTGCTAAGATGTTGGGTGAAGATGACTTAGATGTGAGCCATATGTTAGACCAGTCCGTGTCTTCTAAAGTTCGTCCCAGGTCCTCCTCCCACCTCTGAACGTAAGAGGGTCTATTCAATTTTATAGAGTAGTAAATCTTATTATAAAGTGATGAAATTGTACCTTTAGCAAATGGATCTTTTGTACAGATTGATTCAAAAATGGATAATTGGGATAATGGTGTATCCTCCTTTAGGAATGGTGTATAGAAATTTTTTATTTGGAGATATCTAAATATCTCAGAGTTTGGTAGATCATATTTTTCTCTAAGCGATGGGAATGAAAGGAATGATTTAGATGCTATGAAGTCATTTAGTGTCTGAATGCCTGATGTTGTCCAAGCTTTAAAAGAATTTGGGTAGATCCATGCCGGATAAAAGGCCGAATTTCTGATAAAAGAAAGGAGAGGATTGTGTGGAGATTGTAACTGATATTTGGTTTTTAGTTTATCCCAGAGAGATAAGAAGTGTTTAGTTATGGGATTATGAATTTTAAAGCGGTCTTTAGGATCAAGCCATAACAAGTTTGATATTAATAGAGGGTCATTTTCTGAAGCCTCTATAAATACCCATAATGGGATTTCCTGTTTTGCATGGTATTTGGACAGACTGGCCAAATGTGCTGCTCTGTAGTAGTTAGTAAAATTAGGCTATCCCAGGCCTCCTTTATTTTTGGGAAGATGTAGTGTGTGTATAGGTATACGTGGTTTAGAAGAGCCCCATATAAACGAAGTTGCTCTTTTTTGTACTATTCTCAAAAAATAGGAAGGAATTGGAATAGGGAGGACTCTGAATAGATAAAGCAATTTGGGTAGAATAGTCATTTTGATTGCATTAATCTTCCCTATCCAGGATAAAGGAAGTTGTGACCATTGTTTTATTAGATTTGTGATCTGTCTTAATACAGGAGGATAATTGGTTGAGAATAAGTCAGAATGAGATGCTGTTAAATGAATTCCAAGATATGGGATTGATTTTTCTGCCCATGTGAATGGGAGTGCAGCCCTAGCCGGGATCAATTCCATGTTTGTGAGCGAAATATTAAGCACTAGGCATTTCTTAGGATTCATCATAAGGCCGGATAGGGCTGCAAATCCATCAAGAGCTGGTATTAAGTTAGGACCAGAGACCTGTGGTGATGATAGAAAAAGTAATATATCGTCTGCAAATATACATAATTTGTGTGTAATACCTCCTACTTCAATGCCAGTTATAGTTTGGTTTGTTCTGATGTATTGGGCCATGGGCTCCAGTATAAGGGCAAATAATAAGGGAGATAATGGGCAACCCTGTCGGGTACCTCTTTCGATATTAAAGGCATCAGATTTGTATCCAGCATATTTTATATAGGCTTTGGGTTTATTATATAATGCTTTGATCCATGTTAAAAAGTGGGGTCCAAAACCCCATTTTTGTAATGAATATTGCATATATTGCCAGGATACTGTATCAAATGCCCTCTTAATATCGAGAGATAGAAAACATAAAGGGATTTTCCGTTTTTTAGCAATATGTGCCAATAACACTGCCCTGCGTATATTATCGCCTGCCTGTCTATTTGGCATGAAGCCTACTTGATCTCTATGTATTCATTTTCCTATAATGCTATTGAGGCGTTTTGCTATTATTTTTGCTAATAATTTAATATCAAGGTTTAACAGAGAGATAGGCCGATAATTCACACAGGAAGTATCATCAGAAAGGGGTTTTGGGATCATACAAACAATTGCCATTAATGTTTCTTGCCGAAAAGAATGTCCTTCTAGAAGTTTGTTAAAAGTTTCAGTGAGAATGGGAGAGAGTATTTCTGAGAATGTTTTATAGCAGGGCTCGACAAAACCCGGGCGCCAGGTCGCATTTGCGACTAGAATTAGCGACCTGGCGCCTGGGGCAGCACAGCTGGGATATCCTGTGTTCGTTCGACAGCCCCCCCCCTCCCGCCGCGATCGCGCTGGGCCGCGCTGGGCCGCGCCGGTAATTGAGGCCCCGGCTTTGCGGCCTACTGCAGTCCTATGGTTCCTGGTTCCTTCTGCAATCGGGCGCCCTCTGGTGGTGGCCGTTGGTATGACAAGACATCCACCAATGCTAATGGAGCTTCCCCTGCCTATTTTCACTGCCTGCTCATCTCCTTCCCTTTACTTAGAACCCCCAAACATTATATATATTTTTTATTCTAACACCCTAGAGAATAAAATGGCGGTCATTGCAATACTTTCTGTCACACCGTATTTGCGCAGCGGACTTACAAGCGCACTTTTTTGGGAAAAAATACTTTTTTTAATTAAAAAATAAGAAAACAGTAAAGTTAGCCCAATTTTTTTTATATTGTGAAAGATAATGTTACGCCGAGTAAATTGATTCCCAACATGTCACGCTTCAAAATTTCATCCACTCGTGGAATGGCGACAAACTTTTACCCTTTAAAATCTCCATAGGCGTCGTTTAAAAAATTCTACAGGTTACATGTTTTGAGTTACAGAGGAGGTCTAGGACTAGAATTATTGCTCTCGCTCTAACGATCGTGGCGATAGGGGGGCCCTCTCCTGCCGCCGATAAAAGTGATCTCGCTGCTAATCTGCTGCAGAGACCACTTTTATCTGAAAGAGAACCGCCGGCTCTTGAAGAAGATACCGGGGTTATGGTAGCTAGCTGCTACCATAACTACGGTATTTCTCTTCAAAGACAGGACGTATATATTCGTCCGGCGGGAAGGAAGCGGTTGATTAAAATGATTTTATTATTTGTCACCTCCCTGCTTGGCCCCTTTCACTCGGGCTGTCTGATCAGGTTCGCCTGTCAGTTTTTCAGGCAGACCTGATTGGATCCTTAGCGAGAATATGGTGGTCTTGTGTCCCTGCATGGCAGGAAATAAAAGCAGTCACATTAGTTCTAGTCGTCTCTGTGTAAATTTAAGATTGGTTAATTTTTATATTGAAAATAAAGCTTTGTCGGTCGTTTAAAAAAAAAAAAAAACCTGGCTCCTAACTTTTTTAGCTGGCTCCTAGATTCCAAGCAAATTTGTCAAGCCCTGTTTTATAGTATAAAGCCGAGTAGCCGTCTGGGCCTGGTCTTTTGTTAAGATTTAGGTCTTTTATGGCGTTAGCAACTTCATCTATAGTTATAGGCTCATCCAAACTGCTTTTTTGATTATGAGACAACTCAGGTAAGGTTATTTTTGAGAAGAAGGATTCAGCCTCTGTAGGATTAAATTCATTGTTTGTCTTGTATAAAGTTGCGAGGTGTGAGTGAAATTTATGGACTATTTTAACTGGATTACAAGTATAAACATTTTTTGATAATTTCAAACGTATTGGTTTGAAAGATTTGTTAGTTGAATTTAATGCCCGTGCCAAATATGTGCCTGGTTTGTTTGTATTCATGTAGAAATTGTGTTTGGAGCGTTTGAGGGATTTATCAACTGACTCAGTGAGAAATAGATCGTATTCCAATCTAGATTTTTCCAGATGAGATTTTGTACTCTGAGATGGATTATCTTGAAATGATATGTAGGCTGCATTAAAATTGAGTTCTAGTTTTTTTGCTAGATTTTTGTGTTCCCGTTTAAATAGTGCCATTTGTCTTTGTATTGTACCACGCAAGACAGGCTTATGGGCTTCCCACAGTGTTATTGGGGAAATGTCTGTTGTGTTATTAATTGTTATGTATTCCTTTAAAGCTTGTTCAATGGCCATCTGATGTAGTGGGTGTTTGAGCATTATGTCCGGTAAGTACCACGTTGGGTCATGCGCTTTTGGTATGGCTGAGGCTATAGTAGTGTATACTGCATTATGGTCAGACCACGGAATCGGAATTATATCTGATGCAATAATTTCTGGTATCATTCCTATTGTTAGAAAAATATGATCTATTCTGGTGAAGGTTTGATGAGGGTGCGAGAAATAAGTGAATTTGTTTTTCATTGGGTTACTTTCTCTCCAAGAATCTACCAGATTGTATTTGGAAAGAAGTTGAGGAAAAGGTAATCTAGAGGTTATTTTAGATGGTGTAAAAGGTGATTTATCTAAAAATGGGAGGAGGACATGGTTCGAATCCCCGCACATTATCACTGTTCCTATTTTGTGTGTATTAATCACTTGTAATATATGTGAGAGGAATGGTGTAGGTTGTTTGTTAGGAGCGTAGTAGGAAATCACCGTGATTGCTGTATTCATTATATAACCCATGAGTATCAGGTATCTACCTTCTGGGTCTTTAATTTCTGATGATAAGGTGAATGGTGTGGATCGGTGAAATGCAATTAGAGTTCCCCTTTGCTTGGTACAGGCAGAAGCCGTGTAAATTTGTTGATAAAAAGGAGAAATATATTTTGGAGTAGAATCTTTGGTAAAGTGTGTTTCTTGGAGGCATACTATGTGAGCCTTCTTGTTATGGAAAGTACAGAAGGCTTTGGTCCTTTTTTGAGGGACATTTATTCCCTGAACATTCAGGGAAAGTATATTCAGTGGTGCCATGGCAACAGATCAAATAGTTTTGACTTACTTTTTGTTATGCAGAGCTGACTGCGCAGATCAACCTGTGTGGACTGAAGAGATGAAAAGATAGGAAAGAAACCAGTGAATTCTGGAGTAAAGAGTAAACAAAAAACATATGAGATTAGATGATACATTGTATAAATTATTTTTTGCAAGTAATCACAATTTACCCGTGAAAGAGAATAAATATCTCTCTCAGGGGAATAAGTGCCTTCGTCACACTCCCACATAATATGGTTGGGAGAATAAGGAGGGCTAATGGGGGTACACGGATCTTCCGCTTACAGGAGAGAAGTGCTATGTCAAAAGACATAAAAATGATGATTCATTAATTGGAGTACAGAATATAGTTTTTGTTGAAATTATTTATTCCAGGGTGGTTGTATATGGTTAGTTTTGCCCTAGGCTAAATAATTCAGTTAGAAAGGTACTGTTAATAACTTTGGTATTGATGAAGATGGTTTGAATTATTTTGGGATTTTAACCCTTTTAGAGTAAACAATTACATATTTTATTCATATGTAACTGTTTAGATATGTTAACTCATAAAATTGAGGTTGTATTGCTTCAGATTAGAATAAACAAAAACATAGTTCTAGGAACTAGTTAGGTAATAATATATTTGTTTTAAGAAAAAGAAAAAGCTTCCATTACTTCTGGATTATTGAACATATTTGTCCTAAAAAGTAATAAATCTATTGTTATTACCTGAAAATATATAACTGAACAAGAATTTCCTTGTTTCACTTATATATTCTAAGGCTATATGAATCAGAAGTAATAAGAAATATAACTGGAATGTAACGATCCCACACAGTGTGTGACTATCAGAATGCAGTTACATTCAGTTATAAATACAGGTTTTTTATAGAGAACCATCTCTTAGTATAATAAATGAAGAGATATCAGGAAATAGGATGTCAGTCCATTGAATCTTCTTGGTCCATGGATGATGTGGCATAACGGCCTCTTTTGTGACAATGATGATTCCCATTTTGTTCTGATATTTTCTGGGTGCTGCCTGAAGGTGAAGATGATGCCATTCTTCTGCATGTGGGAGAGTTGCTGCTTGTGGGTTCTGTCAGATTTAATTTTAAAAGGGTTTGTTGTAGTTCATCTGCTGATCTGCTTCTGTAAATTGTACCTTGGTAGTTAAATCTGACTGAAAAGGGGAAACCCCATTGATACATAATGTTGTGGTGTTGCAGTTCCATTAGTTGGGGTTTCATGGATCGTCTTTTTTTAGTAATAGTAAGTTGGGATAGGTCAGCAAAAATTTGATAATTGTGTCCTTGAAAATTAAGTTCCTTTTTTTCTCTTGCAGCAATTAGTATTTGTTCTTTCGTTCTGTAGTAATGAAATTTTGTGATTATATCACGTGGGGGTCCATCTTTCTTTTTGGCTGTGAGGGCTCTGTGTACTCTGTCCAGTTCTAAACGTTCAATAGGGATATCTAGCTTTAGTTTTTGTAATAGAGCAGTAATAGTAGATTGCAGGTCTGTCACAGTTTCAGGTATTCCCCTTATGCGCAAGTTTGAACGTCTGGCTCTATTTTCGTAATCTTCGAGCTTAGTTTGAAGTATTAAATTCTCTTCTTTTAATTGTTCCAATTCTGTTATATTTTCTTGGGTTGTAATTTCAATTTCATCCATTTTTATTTCTAAGGCTGCGGTGCGGTTTCCCAGCTCTCTTATTTCTTTGGTTAGGCTGTTTGTTATTTGGTCTGAGGTTTGTTTTAAAGCCTTATGAAGCATCTTTTCAAATTGTAATAATATTACTGGGGATGCTGAGGAGGCTTGTGAAGAAGTTTGTGAGAGGATTTGTTCTGTATCTGACTCAAATGGAGAGTCTTGCTGTGACATTTTCTGTCTGTGAGAGCGCCCTGATGCTGTATATTGTGAGGTGACTGGAGCTGCTTTAGTTGCAGTAAGTGCCTGTGAGCTCTTTGTGAGGTGATTTTTATTTCTGCCACGGCTTCCTCCCAGTACCATTTTTCCTGCCCAAACTTTCACAGTTTGTTCCCTGGGGCAAAAAGGTTCAAATGGATACCTTTTGAGCCTGCAGGCTCCGCTTTGTCCTTCTCTTCTCTCCTCAGCGGTGTGGAGCTCTAACAATGCGTGTCTGCCCTGCTAGACTCCGCGCATGCACCCCCACTCATTGGATTTCATCTAGCAAGTCTCCTAGCTGCTACTTTGCCACTGTGGCACCTCTCTGCAGCTTTCTGAATCAGTTGACTCCTTAGCAGCGGCTTGGAGGACTGTATCCAGACCCTGCCAGAAGGAGGATGTGGAGCTGGCCTTTAAGTTTCAGGCACTGGATCCTGCATTTGGCGCTCACCTTGGTATGACGTGCATCATGGTGTTAGCCACATCTGCCAGTGGAACCCTGTCCCTAAAGACTTCTTTAGGAGGTGAGTCCACCCATTGAGCAGATCTTGATGGAGCTTGTCCCTTTTAAGCCTACAAGCGTTCTGGTTGTCCATGTCCCTGGTTTCAGGTAAGATTGGGCTTATGCTCTGCACTGGATCCTAGTGTGCTTTTGTTCTCTGGTCTCTCAGGGGTTACAGACTGTGACTCTCTAAATCGCAGTTACCACAGCAGAGAGCAGTTCCATTTATTTAGGTTTGGTGCCCTTTATGCACCTGGGAACTCTCCCAGTGATTCGTTCTGTACATTTGTGCCATTTTGCTGGGCTTTCTGTGCACTGCTGACTGCTCTCTGCAGCCACAGACCACAGCTAGCGTTCTTTGAATGCACTATGGGTCCTCTACCGAGGATGACTGTGCATACAGACACAAACACCTGCTGCAGCATCTGCTGTGAGTACCCTCACGCACATGACAGATCAGAGAGCCAGGGGAATTTTAGGCTTTTGGACCTCCCAGCCTTAGTTCTGCTAATGGTCCAGAGGGTTTCTCTTTAGTGCTCTCTAGAGATACTGACATGATCAGTCTGGACTGTTGTTACCTTCCTGGATTTTTCTCTGCCTCAGTGTCCTATTATACCACTTCAGGTGCGCCTTCCTTCTCCTGTTTATCTAGGGAGGAATCTTCTGCAACTATATTTGAGTTTATGGGAAAGCTGTCAGACCTTTTAGAGATCTCAGACCACATGTGCCATAAGCTAGTCCTTCATCCTCTCCTTCAGCGCCTCCCTCTGATTTTCCATTGCCAGCCCTTGAGTTCTTTGACAAAAAGAGGAAGATGGTGCTGCATTCATATTGGATAACTCAGAAACGGAAGGCCACCTGTTAACAGGCATTTCTTCAATTCCTAAGGACGCCATTTTTATCCTTGTTGATGCAATGTGTGTTTAATGATTAAGTTCACCTTTGTTAAAAAGATAAAGATCACACATGCACGTGTTTTTGCAGGTAAAAACATGACAATTCCTACAACTCTCTGCCAGTACCTCCATACGGGCTGTCAGTTACTGAGCTGCAGGAAGTGTCAAGGTAGGGCCTTCATAAGGTCTTTGATATGATCAGTGCATTTATAGTCCAATGAAGACTACAAGTCTGGCTGCCACAGTGGCAGATAGGACTTGTTAATGTCTACAATAGGTTGGTCACACACTCCACTGGAAACTCTGGTTCTTTATTGAAGTATCATAGATTTTGGTTAAAAACATCACAGCACGAGAGCATGAGTTTCATTCACTAAGGCGCTTAATCATAAGGTTATGATTAAGCGTGGTTGTGCGTGAAATGTATCAACCTAACTACCTGGTTGCACTGTGATGTTTTTAACCTAAATATTTGATACTTCTATAAAGAATTAGTATTTCCAGTGGAGTGTGTGGCCACCTGTTGTACACATTTGCATTTCAGAGGGGAGCCGGGCACCTCTATTTGGGGATTGCATATGGGGCTAAGTGCGCTGATCTGACGCTGTAGTACGGTTTGTGTGGATAGACAGGACTTACAGTTTATTCATTCACATATCCCTGTGTAAAAAAGGGCACTGCCTGCACATCTGCACCAATTATAAATGTGACAGCAGGTAAGGGGGAGAGGAAACCCTGCCCGCTGTCGCAGGGGGTGCAGGCGGTCTGGTGCATAGCAACATGTTATATGTTATACCCTAAATAGGGGTGTAACATGTTGCTGGCTGCTGGGGGATCAATTGTTGGGGTGATATTTTGTTGCGGGGAGTCCATTGTTGCTGGGGGGGGTTCTATTGTGTTGGGGATCTATTGTTGCTGTGGGGGTCTATTGTTGCTGAGGTGGGGGTCTATCAAATTCCATGCAAATAACATAGTAGCACAAAATGATACTTGGTTCTGTATTCTCTAAAAGGGATGGTGCAGGGAGGTTGGTACAGGGTGGAACTAAGGGACGGTGCTCAGAGGTGGGTAGGGGGCAGAGACGAAGGATGACTCAGCAGGGGGGCGTTCCAGAACCTGTTCTCTGTGGGAAAAAAAAGCCCTGCCTAGTACCATCCTTATGAATGCCCTTGTCCTTAGTTGTGGATAAGTACATCACAGATATCACAGGGTCAAATTACCCTCCTCCCCCCAGAAGAAAAATGCCTGTGTCACAGCCAGTAGATCTTCTATTTCAGAGATTAGGAAGGGTTTCTTTCATCCCTCTCAGTCCTCCAGTGCGAAGCAAAAGACCAGAACATACTTTTGTAAGAATATCTGACCTTCCATGACAACCAAAACTGGCACCAAGGACTCTTCACTATGACTGGGTGCCCCTACTCCTGCATGGGGGGGGGGTGCCTGTGAGCTATCTTGGCCTTCTGGTCCCAGAAAATCTCAGGTACTTTGGTCCAGTGTGTCATTTACAGAGGCTATAAACTGGATTTTCACCTTGTCACCTTCCCTGTCATGGTGGGTGGATCTACTTGCTGCTGTCCAGCTGCTCTTGTCTCAAAACATCAAATTCATATAATGCTGTGAATAAATGCTATTAAAATTCAAACAGTCCATAAATGAATACAACAAGAAAAAAGTGCAACAACAAAGCCCTCCGTGTGAAAAATAACCTTCAATGAGGTAAAAAAGGCAGCCCAAGATCATATATAAAAGATTCTTCTTCCATATCACCTTTGTGCACTAAGGCACCAGTGACACTCAAAGCCGCTTACCAGAAAGTTAGATCTCAAATTATAAAAGGTCTACAACACTTATAGGGAAAGATCCAAGAATGGATGGACAGAAGTTGAACCACCATTCACACAGCCAGCCGCTTAAGCTCCAGCGCTGCAGCAGTGATGTCATCACGCCCGCTAGGGCGCTGGCTGCTGTATTGGTTACAGGATGATTTATTTTTTCTAATATACGAGATACTATAGTTCATAATAAAGAAGTATATTTTATTGCTACACCATGAACGCCATGAATGCCTTATTATTGATCAATGGATTATCTTAATATGATCTGCTGTGGAGTGGTGGCTTAAGTGGCTGGCTGTGGAAATGGCAGTTTAATTTCCGTCCTTACGTCCATTCTTGGGATCTTTCCTTACAAGTGCTGTTAGACCTCTTATAATTTGAGGTCTAACTTTCTGGTAAGTGGCTTAGTGTCACTGGTGGCTTGGTGCACAGAGGTGATTTGGAAGAGGAATATTTTATATGTGATTCTGGGTTGCCATTTGTCTTCCTCACTGAAGGCACTTTTTCACACAGAGGACTTTGTTGTTGCGCTTTTTTCTTATGGGATTCATTTATGAACTGTTTGAATTTTTATGTATTTTATGTTTTCCACTATTATTTATGTGTTTATTGTTGCACTTTAATGTTCTATTCACTTTTTGATATGCATTTATATGAAATGGTATATGTTTTGGTAACACAACACAGATTTTTATATTTTGTATTAAATATAAAAAATCTTACTTGTGCATATAACCTAGGTGTAATGATTGAATAGCCTGTCCTGTTCTGTACTCCAGTAAATAGATTTTACTAGTTAGATCCTATTTTACTTCTGCAAGCTCAAATAGCGTATCCAAACAGTACTATTTACAGTGCGAATTACAGAATTAGGGCAATATTTTGACCCCTTTCACATTGAGGCGCTGTACAGGTGCTATAGCGCTAAAAATAGCGCTTGCAAAGCGTGTGTAAAGCATCTCTCCTCTCACTCCAGTGTGAAAGCCCGAGGGCTTTCACACTGGAGCGGTGCGCTGGCAGGACGCTCAAACATGTCCTGCAAGCAGCATCTTTGAGGTGCTTTAGGAGCAGTGTATACACTGCTCCTAAAGCGCCCCTGCCCATTGAAATTAATGGGCAGCGCCGCTGTAGCAGCGCTTTGCGGGCACATTTAACCCTTTTTCGGCCGCTAACGGGGGTTAAAAGCACCCTGCTAGCGGCTGAAAACTGCTCAGTATGAAAGTGCCCTTTGCATTCTCTTAAAGCTGTACAAGGGGACAACCTTATTTGTGCGCTGCTTCTCCTTTGTTGTCTAAGACATCCACTGATTTGATTACTTATGATATAGATATATACCCTTTATTTATACCCTTTATTTTAGAAATGCATAATTTTGGCTTGGACTTTGGTTTTAAGCGTTTTCTATTGTCTTGTATACAGGCCGCTCTGTATGGATGTGGCTGCTGGGCTGAAAACACTGGAGTTCACAACCCATATTCTACAGCTGTGAGTACTTCAGGTATTTACTGCTTCCATTCAACAATTACTTACTGCTACTTTTCTCAAGCGAGTGAGTAAAGTAGAACATGTGTGTGCCACATAGGCATTCTGTGCACAGCTGTATCTGTCAGTGCTATTTCAACTCTGTTCTATTTATACCCCTTGTTTCTTTACTGTGTACAGTGCATCTGTAAGTGGCATCTGCTTTGAATCTTTCACTGTCCTTATTGTTTTATCTTGATTTCTTGTCTCTCTGAATCAAAACACACTTTATAGAGAAACCTATACTGAAATAAACCTACTGGCTTACAACTTTGGCACTTGTTATTTTCACCTGTAATTCTTGGTTTTCCAGGTGTTTTATATTGTCACCTCAATGGCCATTAATGGGGTTGTTTAAAAAATGGAAGTGGTCCTGTTTTAGGAGCGTTTCATTTGTTAACACTGAGGGATGTTCTAGCAAAGCCCCTTATAATATGTAGTAGCACCCCTCTAGCTGCTCTTTACAGCGTTTTGACAATCTTTAGCCCAACCATTAAATTAGAATAGAACTTTCAGTATAAATCCTCCAAATCCTTTCCCGGTGCGCTAAAACAGGTGGTGCTCGAAATCATGCAGGCCAATGTATTTAGAAAGCAAACACAGACTACCCTTGCCAATATCCTGCAAAGAACTCTTGCTGTCTGCTGTGGTCTAACACACCCTCTGCCAAGTCGGACCTCTAACTCTGCAATCAGCAAAGCTCATGCTTCCTACTACATAGAGAGGTATGGATCTGGCTCAGCAGCAGGTGTATCAGACCGCTTCCGGGAGACCACTGCTTCCACACAGAGAACAAGGGTCCTCTTCTACAGCGTGCTGGCAGGGGACAAGCATTTCAACTCATTCATTAGCTGACTTCTAAAGTAAACAGAGTATAAAGATATTGGTGCACCAATACAATGTATTGTATGGTGGTGTACGTATTTATATCTTCTCTTGGCTTCTTCTTCCTTTTTTATTTTTTTCAGATTGCCTAAGGTTTTCATCTGGGATTCTTCTGTATTTAGTATTTTATGTCTCATACCATGCAGTACTTGCCTGTCCAACGTTTCCTCGCCGACATCTTTTTCTAAATGCCGGTCTTCAGGGCCTCTGGCGGGGGACAATGTCACTCCTGCGCATACGCATAAGCCTTTCCGGCACTCAGACACCAGCCTGGCAATGTAAGCTGAGCTTCGCTTGCATGGCTCAGTGTACAACGCCAGAGAAGACAGAAAGCAGGCGGGTAAGGGAATTTTTTTGCAGAAGAAATATGCAATAAAGCCTATCTGCTCGTTGTGTCTTTCAGCAGAATTTCAGTTCTGCTTTAATTATTGATTTACTGGTACTCCAAGGGATATTCAGCAACTTTTTTTTTTGTATTAATTTCTTAACTTGTTCTTTTCAGTCACCTGATCATAAAAATTATTGGAGCGTTGTTTTCTCCTTATGGAGTAGGTTGTGCCCCAGTACTGTAAACCAATAGTTAAACCTTTCAGATAAATGTGTTTATACTACAGTCACTGGAAACCCCTTTACTACACACAGGTGATCTCCATTTAACTAATTGCATGCCTTTTGGAAATAATTGGCTACATTGGTGATGATTCTGTGTTTTTATTGTAATTAAAGGGGTTGTAGGTTTTTTTAATCTATGCATTAAGATAAAAGGCCTTCTGTGTGCAGCAGCCCCCCTATTACTTACCTGAGCCCCATCTCTGTCCAGCGATGTCCACCAGTGTCTCGGCCATCTGAGACTCTTCCCCCTGATTGGCTGAGACACAGCAGCAGCGCCATTGGCTTAAGCTGCTGTCACTCAAAGTCAGTCAGCCAATCAGGAGAGAGAGGGCCAGGGCTGGGCCCTGGCTCCATGTCTGAATGGACACAGGGAGCTGTGACTCGGCTCGAGTGCCCCCATAGCAAGCTGGGAGGGGCCAGGACCGCTGAAAAAAAGGGGAGGATCCGGGCTGCTTTGTGCAAATCTTTAAATAAGTTTGCAGACACATTTTTTCACGTTGACATTAAAAGGTATAATTTTATAAGGAAAAAAATATATTTAAAAAATCAACTATGATTTAATGTTCTATGACACTAAAACATGAAGACTTTCAAAGAGTGGCAAAACTTTTTATAGTAAATCTTAACAGCCGAAGGCAAAGATGTCATGTATAAGCAACCACTGAATCCGTTGCATACCTTGGCTTTTGTGTGACACCTTGGTGGATCAGCAGATAACATAGTTTTTTTTTAATTTTTAGACTTCATAGCAGTGGCGGCTGGAACATAAAAAAATTTTTTGGGCGGGGGTGCAAACAAACTGAAAAATTCTAAAAAAAAACATTAATTGCAGCCTCACTGTGCCCATCAAATGCAGCCTCACTGTCAGGTCTCTCACTTACCAGACCGGTAAGTCCACTTGGGCAGAGGGTAGGCTCCCTTACGTATCCGACTCGGGGCCCCTGATAGAGCAGGCAGGAAGCCCACAAGTGCGGAGTAGTATGAGGGCCTGGTGTAAAGATCTGGAAGGGAGGTGGTCTTCCAAGCAGCAGGTAGTACTCTGGAACACTGGGAACTGACGCTGAGCAGGAGCTTCTGGGCTGGTCACACACAGGCAGAGGTCGGCAACGGGCTGGCAGCAGAGGTACAAGAGGAGCAGGCAAAAGTGGAGTGAAACAAGCCGGGGTCAGGTTCAGGCAGCAGTCAAGGAGGTCCAATAGGCAAGCCGGGTCGTAACAGATCTGAACTTCAGGAACACAGAGAGGAACACGGAACAGAGAGCAGCACGGAATTGCTAATCAGAAGGAAGAATGTGTCCGATATTATAATAAAAACGAATCATGTGGAAACATTCGACCAGTATGTTGGAATGATGCATGTACAGGGATACCATATGCCATACTCAGAACCATGGACATAGAAAAAAACTGTACATAATTAATATTAACAATAAGTAGGCTTAAACAAAGATACCCTATAAATGAGGGCCAACCTCACAAAGGGATGGTAGGGGAACACTGCCAATCCCACATATCCAGTTGCTTCCATCCCGGTATATATTTGTAAATAGAGAGGGGAGTTGGGACTTTAAATGAAGTACCTGGAGGTACCTCCATCCCGATAATTGGTTCAAAGTTAAAAGGAAGTTGGGACTTTAAATGAGGCAACTGGGTAGTGGAGGTTTATGCATACTGTTAAAATTTATTGGAGTAACATTTAAAATACATGGTTCATCTTGTATATGTAACAGAGCATGCATAGGACCTGAACATGATGTATAAAAAGGATGTATTAAAAAATACATGCGAACAAAGTATGATCAGAGTAATGGAGAGGCGGTTCAGTGTTAGAAAAGCCAATATTCATTCGCTTTTTTAACACACCTGGTTGGACTGCGAGTGCAATGCTTTGCTCTCGCAGTTCACCTTTTTTGAAGCCTATTGGAGCCTATGGCTCTAAGGTGCTTCAAAAACACACACCCCACCCCCGCCGCTGTAGGGGTCTGAAAAGGGGCCAGGCGCCTCGAAAGGGGGTGGCTGCAGTGGCCATGGATAAATTGATGCAATGCATGAATCTATCCATCTACATAGAAGGGGGTGGCTGGAGAGGGGGCAGCGCCCATGCGCCCTTAATGAAAGCACCGCCACTGCTTCATAGGACAACTGTACTTTTTAGGCAAAAAGACTCATCTCATTTACACTCTACCCCTTCTTGAGGGGTGACCCTTCATAGACTGTATGGATGGATGGATGTATAGGTCATACTGGAGACAACTTTGAGAGCTCACTGCACAGGCAAAGACCGTGCTGAAAGGGACTATTGTCAAAGAAAAGGGCAAATATAGGATACAGAATCAGTTCTGCTGCAGGGTAATGCCTGGTGCACACATTCAGCTTTTTTTTTTTTTTCATTCAACCCAGCAGGCCAAATGAAAGAAACTGAGAGATTGCTCCACTAAACATGCAATGTCAATGCAGCGATCTCTCCCGCTGTGCTATTGTGTTCTGACAGGGGGACTGCTTACCCCACCAGAACATATTAATCTGCGCTTGCAGCCATTGACTGTGAGTGCTGATCGGATGCTGGTTTTTCAGCGTAACCCTTCGACAAAAGCTGGATCTTATACCGGCTTCTGCTGTACACATGGTCCAAATGTCAGCCAGTTCCTGCTGAACCGGTCAGTGTACGGACTGTGTGTCCCCAGCTTAAGTAAGAAGCTGGGGTGTTTTATAGGTTATTTAAGGAGGGTTGGCATGGTTTAGGGGATTTTTCATTTCATCATTTCCCAAGCTTGTAAATCTAGTGTGGCTTTTTAATCCATTCAATTAGCATTTTTAAATGCACGTTCTTTTCCTAAAACATGCAGCTCAGACAGCGCCATTGCTGATGCTAACATCATTAGTTTTTGTCAAAAATGAGCAACCAAGCCCTAATTTCTACCAAATATCTTTACCTTTTTGGATGCCCTGGTACTCTGAAAAAAATCAGTCTCTAATAAGTAAAGAGAGACCAGATAGGGAGCCAAGGAGACCCCACGTGTATATAATGCAACAGTCTAGTGGTTTGATAGAGATTCCAGCCCACAGGTTTGTGTGAGGTTGCATTTGCTCCCCTGCAGGAACTTTACATCCCTTGTGGATACCAGTGTTTTCCCTCCATAATTGTTATGGATATGACAGTTCAAATATGACTTTTTAGACAAGCTTCTTTATACTATTAAGGAAAATAGCTAAACACAAGATCAAAAATGTGTTATATATTGCACCCTAGCAGTCCTTATATGGTGGTTGCATTACTTTTATTTGTCAGGCTAAGAATATTTTTCAACAAGTACAGAAAATATCTTGTTCTTGCTGGAAATGTAGCATCTTTGTCACTTTTTGTGAGCTGACCAGAAAGCAAAAACAATCTAATTTTTCTTTCGTGCGCTACAAACCTCCCCACTTCACAAATAGAAATTAAGAAAAGAAGACATATTTGAATTGTAGCCTGGGTGGCAACTATGGCTCCCTTTATACAGTGGAAGAGTGACAAAAGATACCTAGGCACAGGAATTGTATCCACAAAATTGCTAGATCATTGGAAAGGGAAAAAAGCCTGAAACGAAAACAAATGCATGCATCTCACTTAAGGACTGGTAAGCTTCAATATATTAACGTTTTTGTTTTTGAGTTTAGATATGCTTTAAAGGTAGCATATTACTTGCATGCATAATCCATGGAATTGGAAGCTCATCCAGCTATCTGCTACAGTTATGACAGAATTGGTACAGATCTTCTAAGTCAAGTTCCAGAGAACTCTGAAGACCCTGCATGTGTCAAACCCTGCACCTCTCTAGCAAATATACATTTTTTGGTGCTTCCATTTTATCTCATTTTTTTTTTGCTGATTGCTGCGCATCATTCATTGCAGGACATTTGTAGTTTGTCTGTTAACAGTCGTTACTTAACCCTTTGTCACATGCTTTTACCTTGATAAATATTTGAGTTTGATGAATGATGATACCTTGTGTGAAGGTCTGTGGTGACCCATGCATTTGTGAGCTTTTTCACTTCAAAATGATTAGTTACTTGCACAGGGTATTCTTGATCAAGAACTTACAAATGAAGAGAACACACTTTAACAAATGTTAGCTTGATGATTGTGTGGCTTAACCATCTGCTTGCTAAGGGATCAGCCTATTGATTTGTGGTATTTAATTGGAGCTCTCTCTCTGTTTAAGGATTCTTAATTTTTTTGTGGCAGTAATTTCTAGAGGATGTGGGTACTATCTTTAAATTAAGGCATTCAGCTTCAAATTGGAAAAAAAAATCTGGATATGTAATTAAGCAGTGTAAGAGAAGGTTAATGAAATACTCCCATGTGGGATCTGCCTGTTCCTTAATAACCCTTCATCGTTACTGGCTTTGCCATCACTTGAGTGATGGTTGAAGCTTTGAGAACAATTACAGAGTGTTCAGTGGTCTCTTTAAAGGCACTGATTTTATATTCAGGAAGTACAATCTCTTACAGAATTTCCTGTAATTATTATTTCTACATGTTGGCATAACATTCTCATTTCCTTTTGTGATGTTTGTTTGTAAAAATATACTATATATTAGTGACATTAATAAAATCTTTAGGAAACAAATGTATCATTGGCTTAATTTACCACAGCCCAGATAACATTTGTCGTATCAGCACTTGCAACACCTTCTAATGTGCTTTAAATCGGCCATAGAAGGTTCAAATCTGGTCAGCATTTGAACCATGCACGGACAGGCTGAATGCACCCAAGTTGATTGATCAATCAACTTGGTTACAACCATACTGTCGGATTTTACATGCTATTAATGCTAGCGGCTAATATAGCCGTTAGCAGTAATCACTGTGTTCTCCTGGCTGGGATAGCTTCTCCCGCCAGGGAAACGTAAAGGCTCTGCGGGAGGCTTCCCCCATCAACACTAACTGTTGTTGATGGGGGAATCAAGTTATTCCCCGGGTTGCAGGAAAGAAAATCGCTCTGTCTATGGCCGGCTTTAGTCTTGGTACATCGTACAGTTATTTATTAGACAATAGACTTGTTGGAAAGGGCATCCTTTTACAGGCAGTCCCTGAGTTACGAACGGGTTAGGGACTGCCGGTTTGTTCTTAAGTCGGAAATGTTTGTAAGTCGGAAGTGCATGCACAGAACGGCAGACATTGTTTTCCGATGTTTTTGAATGTTCTGTCAAGTAACCGCGCATGCGCAGGAGTCGTTTGCTAGTCGGAGGTTCGTAACTCGGGGACTACCTGTAATACATTTTGTGATTAATAGTTTTAAAGAACCCTATGCAAACAGAATGTTACATGTACCTTTTTTTTTTTTAAACATGTGGTCACCAAGTGCATTAGTATTAACTAGTCTAACTAGTATTATTGAAGTAAATAGATATATAAACATTAGTCACATTTTCAACAAAATAGAAATTGCAATAAAGTAGTATGTTATGCACATACTGATAAACACATTACTCATTACTGAGATTTACACAAACAGCAAACGAAAAAAATGCCTAGATGCTCAAATGACAAAATCCTTAACCCACAACAGCTCTTGTGCGCCTGCGAAAAATCATTTACACCAAAACATCTAAGTCTTATGACAAGCAAGGAAGTTGCAGGCAGGTGGATAAATTATCAGGATCAATCGTAATCCACACAAAATTATCACACACCTTCAACAAAATGGTCATTGTTTAAAATTTCCATAGAAATTGCTATATGCTAAGCAGTAATGAATTAACACTGACAAATGACTGAAGGTTCACTTTAAAAAATGAATGTAATTTTTTTCCCCACAGATCAAGCTTTCTTTTGGTGGTATTTGATCACCTATGCGGTTTTTATTTTTTGCACTATAAATTAACCACTTCAATACCAGGCACTTAGACACCTTCCCGCCCAGGCCAATTTTCAGCTTTCAGCGCTGTCGCAATTTGAATGACAATTGCGCGGTCATACTACACTGTACCCAAACAAATTTTTTATCATTTTGTTCCCACAAATAGAGCTTTCTTTTGGTGGTATTTGATCACCTCTGCGGTGTTTATTTTTTGCGCAACAAATAAAAAAAGACCAAAAATTTCGAAAAAAAACCAAGTTTTTTTTCTTTGTTTCTGTTAAAATATTTTGTAAATAAGTACGTTTTCTCCTTCAATGACGGGCACTGATATGGCTGCACTGACGGGCACTGATACAGCGGCACTGATGGGCACCGATGAGGTGGCACCAATGAGGTGGCACTGATGATGGGCACTGATAGGCGGCACTGATAGGTGGCACTGATGAGCACTGATAGGTGGCACTGGTATGCGGCACTGACAGGTGGCACCGATGGGCAATGACAGGTGGCACCAATGGGAAATGACAGGTGACACTGATCAAACATATTGGGGGCATTGCTGGGCAGATCTGGAAAATAATGGTGCCAATCAGTGCCCATTTGTGGGCACTGATTGGCACAGATTGGGCACATGTGGATGGCCATGGGGTACATATCTGGCCATCCACATGTTGCCCCTTCCCTGGTGGTCCTAGTGGCGATCCCTGGTGGTCCAGTGTGGTGATCTGAGGGAGGGCTGCGCTGATAAACAATCAGCGCAGACCCCCCCTGTCGGGAGAACCGCCGATCGGCTCTCCTCTACTCGCGTCTGTCAGACGCGAGTGAGGAAAAGCCGATTAACGGCTCTTCCCATTGACAGCGTGATCAGCCGTGATTGGACACGGCTGATCACGTGGTAAAGAGCCTCCGCCAGAGGCTCTTTACCAAGATCGGTGTAGCGGTGTGTCAGGCTGACATACCGCTGCACCGATCATCGCGATGCGCGCCCCGGGATGTTATCCTGCTGGACGTCATATGACGCCCAGTCAGGATAACAGAACCACTTCCCGGACGTCAATCCGCTATAGGGCGGCCGGGAAGTGGTTAAAAAAAAGAAGCAACCATTTTGAAAAAAAAACATTTTTTACTTTCCCACTAAAAAACATATCCAATAAAAAATTTTTTAAAAATCTAATGTTTTTCATCAATTTAGGCCAATATGTATTCTGCTACATATTTTTGGTAAAAAAAAATCCCAATAAGCGTATATTGACTAGTTTGTGCAAAAGTTAGCACGTCTACAAACTATGGGATTTTCTTGGCGTTTTTATTTAATTATTTTACTAGTAATGGCCGCGATCAGCAATTTTTAGCAGTACTGCGACATTGCGGCGGACAAATCAGACTCCTGACAAACACTTTTTTGGGAACCAGTGACATTATTACAGTGATCAGTGCTAAAAAATATACACTGTTACTGTACTATTGACACTGGCAGAGAAGGGGTTAATATCAGGGGCGATCAAAGGGTTAAGTGTGTCCCTAGTTGTTGCTTGCTAACTGAGGGTTAGAGAAGGAAGCGCCACCTGAGTGTAGTATTAACAAATGATGTTTAATGACACCAGGTAAAAACACACTTACAGGATAAAAACATATAAAAGGCTCATCTGTATAGGTATGTGGTCCTCGATGTTCCATCTGATCATGTGGTGGTGAAAATACATAGTACACTCAGGTGGCAGTTCCTTCTCTACCCCTCTCTCATCCATCACAGAGCCAGCTCTCTGAGGATAGCAGCCGCCTAGCCTACCAGCCTACTTTAACCATTACATTACCGGTTACCACTTAACCCTTGAACTTCCAGCCTGTCCCCTATGGACTAAGTTGCTCAGCCCTTTGTATCTCCTGTTATTTATGGACTTGTGTGTTTGCGCTTACAGTTACCAATACTCTGGTTGCTTGCTAACTGTGTGGGGGACTGTCTGACTGGATGAAGACAGAGATCTCTATCTTCTTTCCTTTTAGAACGGCGATCTGCCTTTCTTTATTGTACATCATGGGACACAGAGCCTAAGTAATAACTTAATGGGTATATAGGAACCTTCAGGTGATGGACACTGGTATACCCAGTACAGGAAGTTCACTCCCCTATATAACCCCTCCTCCTTCCAGGAATACCTCAGTTTTTTCGCCAGTGTCTAAGGTGTTGGTCACCAGTGAAGATGTGCTCTGAGGAGCTCCACTGGAGGGATCCAGGCTGGATTTAAATAACCTCCACAGACCGGATCCATCCAAGCCACTGAGGCCAAAGGATGGTACCCGGGCCTTGCATAAAAGAGCGAGGTTTTGCCTGTAACACCTCTCTTTGAGGGCTGGACTCCAGGACCCAGGACTCTTTATTTTCATGCTACATTACCTAAAGTTGCTCCTGAGGGGTGCTATACAGGTCAAAAGGAGTGGAACTCCTATAATAGGGACCCAGTCTTTGAAGGTTTACTAACGCAGCCCGCCGTGATGGGTGAAGTTTAGATCTGTCTGTTACAGTAGTATCCTGCAGCAAGGAAAAGGTAAGGGAAGAAGCCTAGGAACTGTAAAAAGTCCACCTATGCTGTTTTCTTCCATATGAAAAACATTGTATGCCTTTAAAGCTCCACTAGAGGGAGTAAAATGCACATACCTTGGTACGTTGCTTCTCAGCAGCTCTGCGTCCAGCTATAATAGTGTGTGTGTGTCCCAGCAGCCAGGGGGGTTATTAATTGAACAATTGACGTGTTCCTCTCCCCCCTAGGGGTACTAAGGGGCTGGGGGTACAGTAGCAAGTTTGTAACATATTGTCATGTATAAACGGCTCCTGCTAAAAACAAATACCAGAAGCCAAACCACTACTGCTGATAATAACATTCCCCCCCTTCCAGGAGGGGTGCGGTGGCGGCTTCCCTATGGGTATTACATATATTGACTCACATTAATGTCAGTGCCTTTTTAATAAGTCCTTGTTGCGCCCCAGCCCCCACATGCAGAAGTCTGGCAAATGCGCCAGACGGCGATCGCAGAGCCTCCTCCAAATGCAGACCCGAATGCCGTCCGCACGCGGGCTAGTGTTCATGTTGAAACAAGGAGGGGGGCAGGGTATTGGATGGGGCGTGGCTTAAGGCAGGCGGAGCCGTGTGCTCCATGTGGACGATATGTCCCACACACGGCGCACACACTGAGGACGCTAATCAGGCTCACACCTGAGGCTTTTAAAAACCAGACGCTCTCATTTACAGAGGATCTCTATCAGAGCAACTGAAGAGAGGAAGTCCGACACACAAGGACACAGGAGCGCTGGGGCACGTAAGGGATGTACACAGGCATTTCCAGTACAGGAAATACTTTGTTACTCAGCACCAAAAGCTAACCTTTATGGTGGCATTGTTTTGCTAGACTATTGCTCAGCAAGTAGTACATTTTCTTAAAGTGCCTCTTCTTTTGTGCTAAGCACTATGGCTTCCAGAGTTACCACAAAGGTACCAAAAATTCCACCCCCAGGCGCTGGGATCTCCAGTCATGCCTCCACACTGTCATCCTCTCCGGAGATATCAGATATGGCAAGCCAGGGTGAGTCATTGGAACCAGTTGGTGGTGCAACTGCTTCTCACACTTCAGCCCCTGTATACGTGACTGAAGATGCGTTTTCCTCTGCCCTGCAGGGCCTAGAAGGAAGATTAGCGGCTTTAATCGCATCCTCCAGCCAAATGGATAGGAAGCGTGTTAGATCCCCCTTCCCCACCTCAAACACTTTACCAAGGGAACAGTGGGTACAGGATGAGGTATTACCCTCAGGCGATCACGAGGAAAAACAAGCCGATTATTCCTCTGCAGAGGAAACAACAGTTAATGAACCTTTTTTAGCCTCGCAATCTGAGAAATTGCTGGTACAAACTCTTACGGAGATGGTTCGTTCCACTTTCATGCTACCCCTAACAGAGTCAGCTGAAAGTTTGGTTTCTTCCTTGGGTTCTTTAAAACCTTTACAGCCTTTTAATGCGTTTCCGGTCCATGCATTACTAGAAAAGCTTATTTATGCTGGATGAGATCACCCGGATAAGCATTTATAAGAGATTCTCAGTTCACTATCCCATGGAGGATAAATTCACCAAAAGATGGAATGTACCAGCAGTTGACGCTGCGATTTCCAGTGTGAATAAAAGTTTAACTTGTCCAGTAGACAATGCGCAAATGCTTAAAGATCCAACAGATAAAAACTTGGAATTCCTGTTAAAATCCTCTTTTTCCTTGGCAGGGGCCGTTACTCAGCCTGCAGTCGCTGCAATAGGCATCTGTCAGTCCCTAAAGGACCAGTTCAGACAGGCCCTTAACCGCCTGCCGACTGTCATATGATGGCCAGGCGGAGCGGCTCTCGTTCTGGGAGAGTGTCATATGACGTCCCTTCATTTAACCACATGCGAACGGGCCATAGCCGAAAGACGGCTACAGCGCAGTCAGCTTATTCTGGACGTCCTCACAGAATCGCGCACCCGGTAACATCTGTGACCGCCAGGTCCGCATCACGGTAAATGGCCATAACACGTGATTGCTCTGTCAAATGACGGAGAATCACTTGTAAACAAATGCCGGTTCATGATGCTGGTTCCGCCCTCCCCTCTCTGTACGGATCAGTACAGTGTGAGAGGAGAGAGGGAGAGATCATTTGCAGCGCTGTGGGCACTACAGATCCAGTCCACAGCGCTGCTCAGTGCCCATACTCTGCCAGTACTCTGCCATACTATGCAATACTCTGCAATACTATGTAATACTCTGCAATACTATGCAATACTCTGCCAATACTCACCAATACTCTGCAATAAATTTTAACAGAAACTAAGAATTTTTTTTTTTACCGAATTTTCAGTATGTTTTGATTTATCGTGCAAAAAATTAAAAACCCGGCAGTGATTAAATACCACCAAAAGAAAGCTCTATTTGTGTAAAAAAAAGGACAAACATTTCAATAGGGTACAGTGTTGCATGACTGAGTAATTGTCATTCAAAGTGTGAGAGCATCGAAAGCTGAAAATTGGTCTGGTTAGGAAGGGGGTTTAAGTGCCCAGTGGTTAAACAGGGAATGCGCGGAGACACCACTTGCCACCGAGGGGGGTGAACAGCCATTGCACATGGCTGTTCACCACGATCACAGGTGGTACCGCCCCACTTTGCACGGCACATGCGCGCGATCTCAATCCTTTCACACCCGTACCTGAGTACCTGTCACAGTCCATCTGAGTACCCAAGTACTTGTTACAGTCCATCTGAGTACCCGAGTACCTGTCATAGTTCATTTGAGTACCTGTCACAGTCCATATGTGTACCTGAGTACCTGTCACAGTTCATCTGAGTACCTGTCACAGTCCATATGAGTACTTGTCACAGTCCATATGAGTATCTGAGCACCTGTCACAGTTCAGATGTGACCAATTTTCAGTGATTGGCACCATAGATTGTAGACTCTATTACTTTCACAAAGACCAAATAATATACACGAATTTGGGTTATTTTTACCAAAGATATGTAACAGTATACATTTTGGCCAAAATTTATGAAGAAAAATTACTAATTAGCAAAATTTTACGACAGAAACCAAGAAAAATGAATTTTTTTTCACAAAATTTATGGTCTTTTTTTTATTTATAGCACAAAAAATAAAAAACCCACTAGTGATTAAATACCACCAAAAGAAAGCTCTATTTGTGTGAAAAAAAGGAAGAAAATTTCATATGGGTACAGTGTTGCATGACCAAGTAATTGTCATTAAAACTGTGAGAGCGCTGAAAGCTGAAAATTGGTCTGGGCAGGAAGGGGGTGTAAGTGCACTGTATTGAGGTGGTTAAAGAGGTCCCTGCACAACAGGCCCATGAGTTGGCTGAACTACCAAAGGCATTATGTTTTGCCTAAGACACTATGAAAGACTATTCACCAGGCGTCCCGCCTTGAGCTTGTGCTAGTACACATGCGTAGGATCCTTTGGTTAAAAAATTGGTCAGCCGAAGCACCTTGCAAAAGGCTTCTGACTAGTTTCCCTTTTCATGGGATCGACTATTTGGGGATGATTTGGATAAATACATCCCAAACGATTTCTAGTCGGAAGAGTACTCTTTTGCCAGTCAAAAGAAAGTATAAACGTCCTTCATTTAAACTGACTTTTACTCCTGCGCCAGGGCCATCCGTCTCTAGGCAGTGGCCACGGCCTCCGCCGTCAGACTCTAGAGGAAAACCTCTGGGTCAGGTTGAGGCACAAAAGAAGACCTGGGGCTGGAAATCTGCAAAGCAGAATACTAACGCCTCATTATGAAGAGGCGCCCCCCCTCGCCAGAAGGGGGGAAGACTTCTGCAATACTCAGAAGTCTGGCAAGAGGAAATTCAGGACAGATGGCTCATCCCCACGGTGTCTCTAGGATACAAACTAGAATTTCGGGAGTTTCCACCGTCTCGTTTTATGAGGTCAAACGTTCCCAAAGATCCAGGGAAAAGGCAATCTCTGTTTCAAGCATTAGACCGATTACTGGCTCAGGGGGTGATCATACAGATCCCCACAGAAGAGCAAGGTTTGGGGTTTTTTCAAATCTTTTTACAGTACCAAAACCAAATAGACATGTCAGACCCATTCTAGATCTAAAGAATCTAATTCAGTTCCTGAAAATCCGCTCCTTTCGCATGGAGTCGATCAGGTCAGTAGTTTTTATCCTATAAGGAAGAGAACTTCTGGCGTCCATCGACATCAGGGATGCATATCTTCATGTCCTTATATTTCCCGCTCACCAAAGGTTTCTGCGATTCTAAGTAGAACAGCAGCACTTTCAGTTTGTAGCCTTGCCCTTGGGGCTAGCTACAGCACCCTGGGTGTTTACAAAAGTGCTGGCCCCACCTCTAGCCAGGTTAAGGACACAGGGCATAACAGTCTTGGCGTACCTAGATGATCTATTGCCAATAGACCAGTCTGTGGCTCATTTGGAGCAAAGTGTACGCATTACAACCAGTTACCTGGAAAGTCTGGGTTGGATTCTCAACCTAGAGAAGTCTTTCTTAAAACCGCTAAAAAAGCTGGAGTATTTGGGCCTGGTCATAGACACAGCTCAGAAAAAGGTGTTCTTGCCTCTGGCAAAAATCAACTCCATACGAGAGCTGGTGCGGATGGTCAGGTCGAAAGAAGATCCCTCCATTCGCCTTTGCATGTGGTTGTTAGCAGAGATGGTGGCTTTGTTCGAAGCAGTTCCCTATGCCCCGTTCCATTCGAGACTGTTGCAAAACAGTATCCTGTCTGCTTGGAACAAAACGATCCAAGCTTTGGACTTGCCAATGCAGCTGTCCCCAAGGATGTCACAAAGCCTCAGTTGGTGTTTAATAACCCAGAATCTGCTGAAAGGAAAATCCTTCAGACCAGTCATCTGGAAAGTGATAACGACAGATACTAGCCTTTCAGGCTGGGGAGTAGTACTAGAGAAGACAACTGTCCAGGGACAGTGGTCAAGAACCGAAAGAGCCTTGCCCATCAACATCCTAGAGATTCTGGCAGGCTCTGAAGGCCTGGACTTCCAGGTTAAGGGACTTCCAGGTTAAGGGATTGTCCTGTAAGGATCCAATCGGACAATGTCACAGCTGTGGCCTGTATCAATCACCAAGGGGGCACCAAGAGTCTTGCAGCGCAGACAGAGGTGAACCATATTCTAACTTGGGCAGAAAGGAATGTTCTGTGCCTATCAGCAGTCTTCTTTCCTGGAGTAGAGAATTGGTAGGTGGACTACTTGAGTCGCAAGCATTTATTCCCAGGGGAATGGTCTCTTCACCCCGACATTTTTCGGGCTGTTTGCGAAAGATGGGCGACTCCGAACGTAAATCTTCTAGCGTCCAGATTCAACATGAAATGTGTCAACTTTGTGTCCAGGACAAGGGATCCACTCTCATGCGGAACAGATGCGTTGGTGACCCCGTGGGATCAGTTCTCACTGATCTATGGATTCCCACCTATTCAGTTGCTGCCACCACTTCTTGCAGGATCAAGCCTGTAATTCTGGTAGCACCAGCATGGCCTGGAAGGTCATGGTATGCAGGAATCGTAAAGATGGCAGTGTAGGATCCATGGTCCCTTCCACTACGGCCAGACCTGCTCTCACAGGGGCCGATATTCCATCCTACTTTATGAACGCTAAATTTAACGGCTTGGCTATTGAAACCCACATTCCAAGGAAACCTGGGCTTTGCGGGTCCGTTATCTCCACCTTAATTAATGCAAGGAAGCCAGCTTCCAGAACTATATATTACAGAGTCTGGAGGGCTTATGTTTCCTAGTGTGAATCCAAGGGTTGGCACCCTCGGAGATGTATCATAGGCAGAATTCTTGCCTTTCTACAATTAGGGGTAGAGATGAAGTTGGCCTTGAGTACTATTAAGGGCTAAGTCTCAGCCTTATCTATCTTATTTCAAAGACGGCATGCTAGGCATTCTTTAGTCAGGGGTTTTATGCAATGGGTGATGCAGATTAATCCGCCAGTTAAATCACATTTGAGCCCTTGGGACTTGAACTTAGTTTTGTCAGTGTTACAAAAACAGCCATTTGAACCGATACAGCATATTCCCTTAGTCCTTCTGACAAGGAAGCTGGTGTTCTTGGTTGCTATATCCTCAGCAAGGAGGGTTTCGGAATTGGCCGCTCTTTCTTGTAAGGAGCCATACTTGATTATTCATAAGGACAGAGTGGTGTTACGCCCTCGTCCAGACTTTTTGCCAAAAGTGGTTTCAGGTTTTCACCTGAACCAGATATTGTCCTGCCATTGTTTTTTCCAAAACCATGTTCCAGGGAAGAAAAGTCACTACATTGTCTTGATGTGGTAAGAGCAGTGAAAATCTATTTAAAGACAGCTGCTCAGACTGATGTCTTATTTTATCTGCCAGAGGGTCCTAAGAAAGGACAGGCAGCATCGAAATCCACTGTCACTAAGTGGATTCAACAAGTTATAATTCAGACTTATGATTTAAAGGAATTCCTCCTTTTCAAGTCAAAGCGCACTCTACCAGGTCGGTTAGTGCTTCTTGGGCAGTGCATCACCAGGCCTCCGTGGCTCAGATCTGCAAGGCCACAACTTGGTCTTCAGTACATACATTCACAAAATTTTATCAGGTGGATTTAAGGAGGTATGAGGATATCGCCTTTGGGCGCAGTGTGCTTCAGGCAGCAGTATAAGTCCTCAAGTCTGGGGGTGCCCTAAGGGTTGTCTCTCCCTCCCCTCCAATAGCATTGCTATGGGATGTCCTATTAAGTTATTACTTAGGCTCTGTGTCCCATGATGTACGATAAAGAAAATAGAGTTTTTATAACAGCTTACCTGTAAAATCCTTTTCTTGGAGTACATCATGGGACACAGAGGTCCCACTCCTCTTTTTGGGGTTTAGATATATTGCTTTGCTACAAAAACTGAGGTACTCCTGGAAGGAGGAGGGGTTATATAGGGGAGTGAACTTACTGTATTGGGTATACCAATGTCTATCACCTGAAGGTGCCTATATACCCATTAAGTTATTACTTAGGCTTGGTGTCTCATGATGAACTCCAAGAAAAGGATTTTACAGTTAAGCTGTTATAAAAATCCTATTTTTTTACATAGGCAGATCGCTGTTCTGCCTGTCTAGTGAGCGATCGCTGGTTACGTCCAGGTATGTTGTTCCGTGCAATAGAGCCGACCTGCCGCAGAATACCTGCGATAGGCGGTTGACAAGTGGTTACAGAAAAAATGTCAAGTTTTACACAGAAGAATAAAAGAATTCAAAAATTGAGAAAGACATATGATAGGTACCAGAAATCCCTGCAACATGAAATTGCACAAATGACAAAACTTAGAGTAGCAGATAAACCGATCATCACGTAATGAAAAGAGCAACTGGGATGACCCACTCCGAAGCCACAGCAGATCTCAAAGCAAACCAGCCCATGCAAGAATATCCAATACTAAAACAAATAAAAAACAAAACCGTAATGCAATATATGACTACAATGCAGCAACATGGTACATTAGAGACATGAAATACAGTATATCAAGAACAGGAGGATAGGCAAAAGAGACAGAATTCCAGACGCTTAATGATTTTTTAAGATTGCTCTTCATTCACCTGTGTGGATTTTTTTTTTATCTGCATGAAGTTCAGCATTAATATAACTATTAAAAAAGGGGTCAAAACTGTTTGTTTACTTTTTACATTTGCAGTTTAGATTATTAAAGACGTAAAAAAATTCAACTCTACTTTAAAAAGCTATTTGAATTTAAGCTCTCACAAGCAGGGCTCTCCTAACCCGCTGGTATTGAATTGTGTTGTAACTGTACTGTCTCCCTTTATATTGTAAAGAGTGGCACAAAACGTTGGCTCTATATAAATCATGTATAATAATTCTGAAGTATTTCTTTATCAAACAGTATAAGATGCAGGCTGTCAATAATAGACGATTTATATGCGGCTGCTTAAGGTGATTGGACGCTGTCAAAGCCACTCAAAGCTTTAAAACTCATGTAACTCATCTCACTACGTGATCCTCAGTTTTTTACTGGTGTTTTTAGGTAATGCAGACATTCCAACCTGCAAAAACTAATTTTAAGGAGGTGGTAAGCTCATTTTAGGGAGGTCACGCTGCCAACAACCCCCCCCCCCCCCCCCCCCCCATTCATAATAAAATACTATAATAAAATAATACTTTAAAGATAATAAAATACCACTCCCCAACAATGCACCCTCTCTATGCACATTTGCAGCCCCATCAGTGCCAACAATGCAACCTCACTGTGCCAATCTGCACCCAAACTCACTGTGCCCATTTGCAGCCTTATCAGTGCCCGTCAATGCAGCCTCACTGTGCCCATCAATGCAGCCTCACTGTGTCCATCTGCATCCTCATAATTGCCAACAATGCAGCCTCACTGTGCCCATCAATGCAGCCTCACTGTGCCCATCAATGCAGCCTCACTGAGCCATCAATGCAGCCTCACTATGCCCATCTACAGCCTCATCATTGCCAACAATGCAGCCTCACTGTGCCCACCTGCAGCCTCATTAGTGCCAACAATGCAGCCTCACTGTGCCCAGTTGCAGCCTCATCAGTGCCAACACTGCAGCCTTAATGTGCTTATCTGCAGCCTCACTGTGCCAACAATGCAGCCTCGTCAGTGCCCATCAATGCAGCCCCGTCAGTGCCCATCAATGCAGCCTCACTGTGCCTATCTGCAGCCTCATTAGTGTCAACAATGCAGCCTCACTGTGCCCATCTGTATCCTCATCAGTGCCCATCTGCAGCCTCACTGTGCCAACAATGCAGCCTCACTGTGCCAGCCTGTATCTTCATCAGTGCCTATCTGTAGCCTCGCCAGTACCTTGATTACACACAGCGGGTGTCTCCCGCTGTGTCATGCAGCTGCAGTCTTAACTGTTCGACGGCCGTCCACTGTAACAAAGCCCTGCCTCCTCATCCATGATAGACAGTCAAATGAACACTGATACAATGCTGGGAAATTGAATCAGTGTTCCATCTATCATGCATGAGGAGGCGGGGCTTTTACAGTAGACGGCCGCCGAACAGTTAAAACTGCAGCTGCAGGACACAGTGGGAGGCACCCGCTGTATGTGATTACTCCAGGCTGAGTGGCAGTGCAGGCTCAGCCAGTAGATTGTACCGCACTCGCGGGTGTACGTGAGTCGCCGTTAAATGCGGGAGTATCCCACGAGTCGCAGGAGACTTGAGATGTCTGGGTAATGGATATATCTCTCTTTGGGAGGGAAGATATTTCTTAGTAGAAGCAGTGATTTCTCTTATCAAGACAAATTGCAAACTGCAGCAGTCCATTGCAACAAAAGTTGTCAGTTTTCTGGATCAGTGCCCTCCGGCTTTATAATGTGTACCCAAATCCGTTGGGAAGCCCAGTGCAGGGTTGCCACACAGGCGTGGCTCTAGGGTATCTGATACTGTGTTTATGGCACCGTCGGGTACTCTACAGGTCTATGGACAAGGTCTACTTGTGCAGGGAACCAGCTCTTGAATATCAGCCCCCCCCCCCACCCCCTCCTGAAGTGGACAGAGACCTGACTGAAGTGAGCAAAGCTATAAAGCAACTTTTCCCTGGGGTTGTGCCTGATGTTAAGTAAGTCAGGTGCCGGCCCATTATAAGCCATTCCAAGCAGCTGGTGTTAAGTTCTCCAGCTTGCTAATGACTGGGTATGGAGCAGAGGGATGCCCCGCCCCACCTCACTCCTCCTGTGAGCCAACAACAGGATTGGCCCTTGAGATCGCTGCAGTTGTGATTTGGCAAATGCCATTTTAGGTGCGACCATTATTTTGACACTCCCACCAGATCTAGGGTGCATGTGCAGGCGTCATCTTGGTACACCTGCCTTCCTCCATATTATTCTTTACAGCGCAGGCGTGGATGCCATATCGCACAGGGTTGGGCATTCCTCAGAGTGCGTTACAGCAGGACATACAAGAGACAAATTACTTCTGAATGGGTTTCCACTGCCAACTGGGAGATCAATGCTCTGGCCATACCGCCGTACAATTGAAAACAGGCAGGAAGACTTTCATCAGCCAGTAACGATGGGGGAATAGTCACTACACCCGGGTGTTTAGTGACATGTTTTGTCTTTGGAGGACTCAAGACATAGACCTTCTCGTGTCAAGGTTCAGCAACAAATTGGACAGCTTTGTGTCCAAAGCAAGGGATGCTCAAGCATTAGATGCTCTGGTGACTCAGTGTGGTCAATTCCATCTGATTTTAGGGGTCCCATTCCATTTTTTTAACACACCACACTACAGCATGTGCAAATGCAGTCTGAGCACAGGTGTGGATTTTACCTGCATTGTCATTTGGAAGGGTTGTAGCATGGCATCAATGCTACAGTGCCTTGAAAAAGTATTGATGCCGCTTGAAATTTTCCACATTTTGGCATGTTACAACCAAAAACATAAAATGTTTTTTCATTGGGATTTTATATGAAAAACCAACACAAAGTGGCACATAATTGTGAAGTGGAAGGAAAATTAATGTTTTTCAAATTTTTTTTTACAAATAAATATCTGAAAAGTGCGGCATGCATTTGTATTCAACCTTCCTTTACTCAGATACCCCTAACTAAAATCTAGTGGAACCAATTGCCTTCAGAAGACACCTAATTAGTAAATAGAGTCCACCTGTATGTAATTTAATCACAATATAAATACAGCTGTTCTGTGAAGGTTTGTTAGAGAACCTTAGTGAACAAACAGCGTCATGAAGGCCAAGGAACACACCAGAGAGGTTGAAGGATAAAGTTGTGGAGAAGTTTAAAGCAAGGTTAGGTTATAAAAAAATATCCCAAGCTTTGAACATCTCAGGGAGAACTGTTAAATCTATCATCTGAAAATGGAAACCTCCCAAGACATGGCTGTCCACCTAAACTGACAGGCCGGACAATGAAAGCATTCATCAGAGAAGCAGCCAAGAGGCCTATGGTAACTTTGAAGGAGCTGCAGAGATCCACAGCTCAGGTGTAATCTGTCCACAGGACAACTATTATAGGGCGTACACGCGGTTGGACTTTGTTCGGACATTCCGACAACAAAATCCTAGGATTTTTTCCGACGGATGTTGGCTCAAACTTGTCTTGCATACACACGGTCACACAAAGTTGTCGGAAAATCCGATCATTCTGAACGCGGTGACGTAAAACACATGCGTCGGGACTATAAACGGGGCAGTGGCCAATAGCTTTCATCTCTTTATTTATTCTGAGCATGCGTGGCACTTTGTCCGTCGGATTTGTGTACACACGATCGGAATTTCCGATAACGGATTTTGTTGTCGGAAAATTTTATCTCCTGTTCTCCTTTGTGTGTCGGAAAATCCGATGGAAAATGTCCGATGGAGCCCACACACAGTCGGAATTTCCAACAACACGCTCCAATCGGACATTTTCCATTGGAAAATCCGACCGTGTGTACGGAGCATTAGTCGTGCACTCCACAAATCTGGCCTTTATGGAAGAGTGGCAAGAAGAAAGCCATTATTGCGTGAAGATGTGTGATGTGGAAGAAGGTGCTCTAGTAAGATGAGACGAAAATGAAACTTTTTGACCTAAAAGCAAATCGCTATGAGTGGCGGAAAACTAACACTTTACATCACCCTGAACACACCACCCCCATTGTAAAAACATGGTGGTGGCAGCATCATGTTGGTGGAATGCTTTTCTTCAGCAGGGACAGGGAAGCTGGTCAGAGTTGATGGGAAAATCTATCCAATCTGACAGAGCTTGAGCTATTTTGAAAAGAAGAATGGGCAAAAATGTCAATCTCTAGATGTGCAAAGCTGGAGATATACCCAAAAAGACTTGCAGTTGTAATTGCAGCGAAAGCTGGTTCTACAAAGTATTGACTCAGGGGGGCTGAATACAAATGCATGCCACACTTTTCACATTTATTTGTGAAAGATTTTGAAAACCATTTATCATTTTCCTTCCACTTCACAATTATGTGCCACTTTGTGTTGGTCTATCACATAAAATTCCAATAAAATACATTTACGTTTTTGGTTGTAACATGACAAAATGTGGAAAATTTCAAGAGATATGAATACTTTTCAAGGCACTGTATATTGATTCATATATCCACCCGTCTGTTAATACTTCTGCTACACATATTTAAGGTGGGAAGTGGCCCCAAATTGGCCAGGAAGGGCTTGGTTGCTGTTCTAGGTCATCCAGACCTTCTGTGGCAAGGTCCCATTTACTACCCTACTTCATGGTCATTGGCTTTAACAGCATAGCTGTTGAAGCCTAGGCCCTAAAGGAAAGGGGCATCTTGAAATCTGTAATTCCTAAGCTTCTTAGAGCAAGAAAGGCTACTTCTCGTAAGGTGTCATTGTACTTGGAAGATGAATTTCCATTGTTGAGCAGAGGTACTTCCACCCTCGCCGTTATTCCATGGTTTTGTTGATCGCCAACCTAAAAATATGCCAAAAATATGCCTTGAGTATCCTGAAAGGGCAGGTCTTAGTCTTGACCATTCTTTTCCAGAGACCCCTAGCCTCTCACTTTTTTATATGAAGGCTTTTGTTCAAGTGGTTGTTCACATGACGTGGGACTTTCCTTTTGAACTGATCAAGGAGATTCTTTTGGGAGATCTTAGGTAACCTTTCTTGTGGCAATTACCTCTTGAAGGGTTTCATTCAGAGCTGGCCAAGCTGCCCTGTCCTTTAGGGAACCTTTTTATGGTGCTACATAAGGCTTCCACTTAAATATCGATTTGCCCTCCCTTTGTCCTTGTACTAAGCGCAAAGGGGGAAACCCTCCATTGTCTGGACGTGTTGCTGTCTGTGAGTGTTTGCAAATGTGGTCATAGCCTCCATCCAGAAATCACATTTGGTTTTTGTTGGGTGCAAAAAAGGTGGTTCTGAATTGCGATCCACATTTAGTTGGTGGATATGCCAGATCATTTCTTGTGGCTATTCTTGGAAGGGTAAGGTGCCTTCCTTCCCTATTAAGGAAAGGAGGGAGGCGCACCTAAGTGTAGTATTAAAAAGTAGATTTAATGCACGATTTAGAAGTAATGCACTTACACAAATGTAGAAATCATAGGCATATCTGTGGTACAGAACGTCCTCCTCGAGGGGTGCCAGCTATCTGGTTTCCTAGCGTTCAGAATCTGTCAGTGACTGAGCAGGATGCTGAATCCAAAACAGGAAGTGCAGAGGATCTGGGCTGCCTGGTGTGGGCCGCACTGAGGGAGCATATAGTGAAGCATATAACCCATCTGTTATGACTGACCTGTGTCTTGTACTGTACTCAAAGACAAGGATTTTGCACGGTTGATGAGGATTCACACATGCTCATGCATTATAGTTAATACCTTATTTAATTACTTCTCCAGACTTTTTTGTTTGTTTTTTATGATATTGCATATCTAATTTGATGGGGCTGAAAGCACAAACCAAAAAAAAGGATGTAGGTGGATAAAAGTGTATTAAAAAAAACACAACAAATCCCATACTACTTACATTAAGGGAGATGGCCGTGAAAGATAACCACACCCACCACATCTCACATGACAAAGCCTAATGTGAACGGGACTGACATGGGTGGGTCAGGGAAATGACAGTGGACTACTTAGGTCTAATCAAATGTGGCAAATGTGGCAACTGACATGCAGTTACTCCATCCTGCACAAGATTGCAGCAGGTTAAGAGGAATGTGCAGTCTGTTGTGTGTATGATCCATCCTGGGCAGGGAGAGTGGGCTTTGTTCCTTAGGGGACCAGCCAAGAGGCACCCACAGCAACATTCACTTGTTGCTAATCCTTAGATAAGAAAGTAATAAAGTTGCTCTGCACCTTAGATGTGCTATTCAAATAAACATGTACTAGTGCAAAAAAAAATTGTATATGCTGCAGTCTTATATGTAGCAAATAGGACATAAACAACTTAAAACTCTTCAAATGGATTGCGCATTACACAAATCTATCAATATGCAATAAAAAAGAAAAATCTTTTTGTTGTGAATAGATGAATGAGTCCCAATATTCAAACTTCAACTTAAATTAAAGCTTCTATTAACCTCTCATGATATAATAAAGTGCTTTTGCTCCTTATGGACATAACATATTTGTTTGACAATTTATCTGTAGTATGGTCAAAAGGCACTTGTGGGGCAGTCCCCTAGTAGATCTTTGCCGCATGCTTTTCACCAATTGCTTGTCCGCTTTACTCGACCATAGTACTCAAAAGGAAAGGTAACAGAGAAAGAGGCTGATTGCGTAAAACCGGTATGGTAAATTTATTAAAGTACTGAGGTATACAGAATTTCACTCACATGCTACATATACAGCATTCTGTGTGTGTGTGGGGACGATGGCCGCCGCCACTTGTTACCGGAAGTCGATTGTGATTCACTGCCCAGAATTCACGGCAGCGGAAGTTGCGTCACGTTACCAAAGCTCCTACGCCTTTCAACGTGATTGGTTGTCTTCAGGAAGCTCCATAATGGTTTTACGCTATGAGCCTCTTTCCCTGTCATCCTTCCTTTTGAGTACTATGGTCGGGTAAAGCGGACAAGCAACAGGTGAAACACAAGCAGCATAGGTCTACTAGGGGACTGCCCCAGAAGAGCCTTTTGACCATTCAAGAGATAGGGAATGTCTTTTATCATTTCATTTTAATCACTTCAATCAAGTATTTTGCAAGTAAATCACACACTAGTTAGGTGATGCTGATAGCACTGTTTATGATATTAGCAAAAGTGTAAACCTTTTCACTGACTTGGTACACTGCGCTGTACAGCACATTTTGTGGGCAACCTCAGTACACTGTGCTTTATATGCTACATACACTCTGCTATATGGATTGTACTTTAAACCAATTCTTTCCAGCTATTGTGTTGTATGTGACCTACTCCAGTACACTACACCTTCATGCTGCCCCTTTATGTATGCTACATAGTACATTACACACTCCATACTGCCTCATTATGTACACTGTGCAGTGTTACACACGCCAGACGGTTAATTCAGTGAGTGCTCTGTTCTGATACATACTCCATACTATTTTACAGCCCTGATATCTTTTTAGACAGTTTTCTGTACCACTGGAACTTTTGATTTCCACGCCATTCAATAACTGGACACACTGTTAGTATAAATAGGACATGTGAAAAAGTTGATCTGTCTTTAAATTCAGCTTGGTGCTATATAACACTGTATTATACTATAATGTTGTGGTATTGTATTGTGTAACAACTGGATTGATTCTATATTATTGTGCCTTGAGCCCTGCAGCAAATGGTATATGTGTATTTTGTGAAGCCTAGCAGACCAAGCATAAACATTGAATGAATAAAGCTGGTAATGGGACGGTCTGTCTCCGGTGCTCATAAATGATAATGTTGTTTCAACGAAACACAAATATTGTTACAGTATATGCCCAACCTCTTTGGTACAATTCTCAAATCTTTACTGGAATCATTTATTTTTATGAGGGTCACATCAGCCTTCGTAACACTTCAGAAATTCTTAAACCTAAAAATGGAGCCCTGACTTTTGAAGTTACGCTTGTTTATTATTTGAAATATTTCAAAGATTTAACTGTTGCTTCACATAGCAATCACAGTTCTTTTATGTTGTGATATAATTATTGCACTGCATGCTTCGTGGAATTTACATAATTTCACATAAGTACAACTAAAAACTGTGTGAAATCATATATTGATAATTAAACCTCTTAAAATTGTAATCCTTAAATTAATCAGAGCTGTGGAATGTTTGTCTGTTTAACTAAGAAATTGGTGACCCTCACTATCGATGTGCTTTCCCAATGCTGAACTTCCTAAGGGATGCAACATGTGCAGATCATTTCTAACAGCCGTACAAGCCAAAGCACAAACTGTATCTCCTATGATCCCTTTCTGAATACTGATTGAAAGGGGTGTTTTTTAGTGAGAATAGATCCTTCCACAGGCGCTGTCAGGCTAAAAGACATACGTTTGAGCTAGGCGTGGCCATATGTTAGACATACTTGAGGCTTGTCAATATATTATTATTATTATTATTATTATTATTATTATACAACATTTATATAGCGCTGACAGTTAGTGCAGCACTTTACAACATGTGGGCAGACTGTACGGTTACAATACAATTCAATACAGGAGAAATCAGATGGCCCTGCTCGTTAGAGCTTCCAATCAATCTACACTCATTACATACAAAAGGACAGCCCACTGTGACATTGGGGGAGATTTACAAAAACTGGAGCACACAGAATCTGGTGCAGCTGTGCAAAGTAACCAATCCGCTTCTAGTTTTTCTTTTGACAAAGCTTAATTGAAGAAGTTGAAGTTAGTAACTGATTGGTTACTACACACAGGTGCACCAGTTTTAGCAAATTTCCCCCATTGTGTCATTGCCTTGCACTGCAGTTCTAGTAGGAAGACAGGATGCAGGGGTGACAGTACTGCCATGATTTCAGTAGTAGTGCTAGAGTGTTGTCACCCCTTGGAAGGAAATGGAAAAGAAATAGCTCAGCTGCCAAGGTCAACAATAGGGGGGCATTTAATTATTCTAGCAGAACACAGGCTTAGTTGTTAGAACTTCTGCCTTGCAGTACTGGGATCTTTGGTTGCATTGGTTTCAATCAACACTTTAAAGACATGCTGTCTAAAATTGGCCCTGTAAGGGGATTCTATTCGAAGTGGCTGCCTTACGGGCTGATGGCCTGGATGTAGAGCGCGGTGGACGTCTGCTTGGGGAGCTCCCTGCATCCTGACTAATCCTTTGCTACTAACCTGCTTTTGGGCTCATTCCCCCCATTCCTTCAGGACACCTGCTAGGGACCCGCGAGCTGTCTCCAATGCCACCCAAGAATCGCTCCACCGGTCAGCAGTCCAGCAAGAAGCTCCCTCTGCCTCATGCTCGGAAGCCATCTTAGTGGGGAAGCTGCAGGCTTTGCTGGCAGGGATGGAGGCTGCAGGACCTGCTGAAAACCCTACACATCCTCAGGACCAGACCTCGGGCACAGACACAGAGCTCATGCTGCAGGCTATTGAAGGCAGGAAAACACCTCTCCTGGTTGGCATCGATCATTTGGCAGAGGAATGCACCCTAATACATAACAACCTAAATAAGATCAGAGGCTGCCTCTCAGAGACAGAGACCCCCATATCGGCTACTGAAGATACCATGGCACAGCGTGCTAACCTCTTGCAGTCTCTCCAACACACAGTCCAGACGCTGGTAGCAAATTGGACAATGTAGAGAATCGTATGCGATGGAAAAACATCTGTGTGTTGGGCCTCCCTGAGGGTGGAGAGGGAGACCATCCCACAGAAATCGCAGAAGCATTTTTCAAAAACCACCTGCACCTCACTGGGGTTTCACCCACATATGTGGTTGAGTGGGCACATAGAGTCCCTGGTGCCCCTGCGCAGTCATTTCTGGTCAGGTTCCTCAATGACAATGACTGGATTCTCAATGAAGCCCAGCAGCACCACGCCTTGCCCTACGACAACACCACAGTCCATCTGTATCCGGACTTTTCAGCGGATTTGCATAAGAAACACAAGCCCTCTCTGATGTTCGGTGGAGGCTCCGAGAGGACAGGGTGCATTATGGTATGTTGTATCCCAGTTGGCTCCGGGTTGCTCATAAGGAATTGGTACGCTTCTTGAATCTCCCAAGGAAGCTGATGCCTGGTTACTATCCTTGGGATAAGCTGCTTTTGATTTCAAATGTTGCCTGCTTCTTTCTACAATGGTACTGTTGCGGTTTAAGCCTGTTTTCTACCTATTTCTCCCATGCCACATGATTGCACACAGCTAGGTACACCACTGTTTTGCCACCTGCTGTTCATGGCTGCTTCCTTAAGTGAAAGATGAACCTTGTGGCCTGATCATCCCCCTGTTCTTTCTTTAAATGTTACTTTCCCCCGTGGTGATTCAGTCTGGGAGCACTATAACCTTGCTAGTGTTTTAGTTAAAAAGCACACATATTCTTTTTATATGATACAGTTCCCTACAAGGTTCAGACGTTCTATGGTTTATTAAAACTATATCCCCCCCCCCTGTTTTTACACTGCTGTTGATGGAATGTCGAGGCCCCATTGGAAGAAGAGGACCTGTTGGTAACCTCTAGGTTACCCCTCGACTGTACTGCAGAAATTTGGTTATGTTTTGGGAATCAAATTGCCTTAGCCAGGTTGTGTTGGGGTTTCGGCTAGGCGATAGGGCGTTCTTTTGCTATGTTGTCATACACCTGTAAAGCAATATACAATACAATATAAATGTATGTATACATGAACCAAACTGGTTCAGTGTTAATATGGATTTGGAATCTGGGGGACAATGAAAGAGAAGTTAAAGGAATATCTATAATGATGAGGGAAGTGTGTGACCCACAAAAGATGTTCCAACGTCCATAGTAAAGGTCAGCAGACATGAGATTGTATATAGATCAATTAATGCTATACAGCAGAGTAAGCATATATGTATTTTTAATAAAAGGATGTATGCATATGAACCATGTATCAAATATATAGATATAGAGGCTTGTTTTAGACATGCGTAAAGTACCGTGACCTGAACCTATGATTGCCTACCAACCCCTAATAACTAGTAACCAAAAAATGTCCCAAACAGATGGGGACCAAAAGAACAGCGGGGCTTATGGGAAAGGCAATCAAAAAGATGTATAATATATCAATGAAAAATTTATTGTTGGTACACAGTAGAAAAACATGAAGAAATGTACAGCAGCATGACCATAGAGTAACCTTGCCCTAATAAAATTTGATCAACACCTTAATTGATCAAAAACAAAAAAACGCACAGACATGGGGAACATGTAACAGGACATACAAGAACAAACGTCCGGACATCAATGCTATTGATGTCTGCGCAAACCAACAATGAGGAGTATGCAGCAATTGCTGAATAAGGTTTCGCTAAGCAGACATCAATTCCCCCGGGGGAGGGGCGGCTCAGAATGCGGTATGGGGGGGATCAGGTAAGTGGGGAAGGGACGGGGGGTCAGGGAAGGGGAGAGGGTGATGACCGTGGACTGGGATGCCGGAATGGGTCCTGAAAGGGGACATCAATATATGTTGATGGTGGAGATATGCCGGCCTAGCATGTAAAGTTGGTGGGTTGTGGTAACCAGAGTCCGGGGTAGTATGCAGCTATGCAGCTATCATATACAGTAGTCCGGTGTGGTGTAGGTGCTTCTACACATAGCCTTCCTATGATTGGGACAGGCAATACTTGGCATGAGCAGCACTACATGAACAGATGGCTGTGTACGTTACCACTCCCGGGTCCCGGTTGGGAATCCTTGGATATTGTCGGATAGTAGTAGCCTCTGTGTGTTGAGCTGCTCCACTGGCCACTGTAGACAGTACCGGACACTGTCCCGGTATGGTTATTCACAAACCATGAGCCAGATAGTGTTGCTCGTGAAGATGGATGGACGGCCGTGCAGCTGCATCTGTTTCCTTCCGTACGGTTTGTTCACAACTTGGAGCGGAATGCCCTCTCGATAAGTGAGCCAGCTAACCCCAACGGGGGATGACAGCAGGCGTGACGTCCGGGCGGAATGACGTCAACGCGTTTCACAACATAAACGTGTGTAGCTTCATCTGGACGTACAGGTGGTGTGTGAGGGCTCCTTCTTATAATAATCCCTCCCTCTAACACGCCCACCGAGCTAGTTTCAGTGAAGGAGGTATATCCAGTCTGTGTATGTCCAGGCTGTCATTCACTGCCTGTTTGCCGTTTACTGCTTATAGTTAGTTTGATGATGAAGTGTCCATATCTTCAATTAAATATACACTTTACCAGCATAAGTTTTGATGAGTACAGCATGTCTTCGTGTGGGTGGTATTCCTATCTCACACCATATACCCGTTAAAAATAGTGTGTGTACAGAGAACATATTGAGGGGGCTATTATTAATCCGTACAACAAACAATACAGGTAACAGACATATATTTAAATGACGGATACTCCAGAACATAGAAGTTAATTAAATCTAAATTAGATCGAGATAGAAAGTGGGCCAGGGAGATACAAGGGAAAAGGGAAGGGGGGGGGGGAGGAAGGGGAAAGGGAAGGGGGGGGGGAAGGGGGGGGGGAGAAAAAAAAAAAGGGAGGGAAGGAAGGGGGAGAAAGAGGGGTGGGAAGAGGAAGGGATGGGGGAAGTGTGTGACCCACAAAAGATGTTCCAACGTCCATAGTAAAGGTCAGCAGACATGAGATTGTATATAGATCAATTAATGCTATACAGCAGAGTAAGCATATATGTATTTTTAATAAAAGGATGTATGCATATGAACCAATCTGGCTCAATGCTGTAATGGACTAGAAAACTCGGGGACAGTAAGAAAAGTGAAAAAGGTGTGTAATAATCTGAATAAATGGACCCTATGTGTAAAATTAAAATGTTAGAGGATGTATATTGCACAGCACGCTAGCAGTGTGTCCTCCAAAGTGGGGAAAGAAAAATGCCTGATTGCCATCAATCAATGAAGGAATGTGAAGTCACTTGTAGCAAGTGAAGCCACCACATGTGAAATGGGATGCAAGTAGCATAGAAATCCCAGCCATGACTGACCACCAATTTATACCCCAGAAGGGCCCAGCAACCTCCGCCCCAAGGCACGCGATTGGGTGGTACGGTCGCCATCAGGGGCGCGCTGGTGCAATCACCCCAAGTCACTAATGCTGACATAGCACGCAACACTGAGCTGACGCTGCGGTCGCGAACGTCACCTGGTGGGCGTGGTATGCATGGCGCTGATGTGTAGTTGGCCCCATACACCCGGATTGGGCAGGGGGGGACAGCAGGAGGTATGAGAACCGCCCTTGTGCACATCGCAGTTCCTGAGCCGGGCGATGAGCAACACCACCAGCAGGGAGCAGAACCAAGAACCTGAGTCAGCCTATGGAAGAAGTAGTCCCTTAGTACTGAACAGAGCAGCTGAAAGGGCTGATGGATCCATCATTACATGCTTATTGCTGCCGCCTCTGGGTATTCAGCATCTGGTAGTCTGACCCAGCCGTTTGTAAGTATGGGGCCTTGTGCCTCAGACCCCCTTGACAATTTGTCAGAATACCATCATTGTGCAGATACCTATTTGGTTTTTCATACTTCTTTACAGATGTAATACACATGCATCTACCCCAGATGAAGCGAGCATGGTCTTGCGAAACACGTACGGTCACTTTCTATGCCTGTGTATATTGCTGTGTGCATCTATACTGCTATACGTGTAATGATACTGTTTTATACTGTATGTATCAGCTGACATTTGTTGGCCTTTTCCATCCTGGGGCTTCAAGCAAGAATTTCAATCTTTGCTTACACCCTGCTTAATGTAATTCCTGCCATCATCCCCCCATGTTAACAGACTTTCATATTGTTCTGTTCCTGCTCCTCTGTCAAAGGGTCATAGCCGTTTACCAGAAGGGGAAAGATTCCAGGGTTTCTACTGAAGGTCCTTAACAATTCCCAAAGTGCAAAGGGTCATTCGCACCATACTGTGTCTAACGATTCTCAACAGCTTCCTTCAGGTTTAAAAATTCTGTATGGAATTTATAAGGTCAATCATTGCTTCCCTCCTTCTGGGAGATGTCCTAGTCTCTGTGGACATCAAGGCTGCCTACATGCATGTCCCCATCTTTCATTTTGCATTGGGCACCCAACAATTCCAGTTTATTGCCCTTCCTTTTGGGCTATCCACTTCACTTCAGACCTTCACCAAGGTGCTAGCCCCTATGCTTGCTCTGCTTTGCTCTCAGGGCATTCACATGGTATGGGATATCTGAATGACCATCTACTGAAGGAAGAATTGGCACAGACTCTGTCAGTTGCTGTCCAACACACTGTTTACATTTTGCAGAGGTTTTGGTGTATCCTGAACCTCCTGAAGTTGGTGCTGGAACTGTCTAATCGCTTGTAGTATCTTCTCCTGGATATTTTTCCCTTTGATTGGTAAATCTGCAAACTGTCCACTCCCATGTTCGAATGCTACAGTCCAGTTAGCAACCAACTCTGATTTTGCATGAGGGTTTTGAGCTTAAAGCGGATCTCTTTTGAAGCCGTTTCATATGCCCATTTTCACTCCAAAATGCAATCTAGCTGCATGGTACAAGAAGCCTAAGTCTCTGGAAAATTGCATTGGACCTAAGCCCCAAAACTGGGGCTTGCCCTGACCTGGTGGGTCGGCGGTCCACAGATGCCTGTCTGTCAGTTCTGGACACTCTTGGTGCAAGAGATTTAGTCAACAGAGGATGCTCTTCTCCCGATTGACATTCCAGAACTACAAGCAATTTGATTATCCCTTCCATGTTTGACCTCTTGACTGCTAGGTCATCTAAGGACCGGTAAGCTGGAATGTGTTTCATATTTATACTTTTGGGTTTAAATAAGCCTCTGGCTGTTGAAGCCTGTATCCTAAAGGATAGGGGTCTGCCTGATTCAGTTTAAGCCCCTGATTAAGTCCACCATCACACCTGGATATTTTATTACTCAGGGTGCGAGGTAAGAAAATTCCATTCTAGAATGTACTCCATGTGACAAATCCTATCTTTTCTCAAGTGGATCAACATTTGGCCATGAGTTCCATCAAGGGTCAAATCTCAACCCTGGCTGTTTTCCACCTGTGTGATGGCACACTACGGTGCGGCATTTTGCGTTGGTTCACCATGACGCACATGCGTTCGCAAGAGTGCCGCTGTGCTCAGCAGTTGTTTGGTGGCCATGGTGCATGTTCATTTGCTAAAGCGCCACTGGACTTAGCAGTTGTTTTGTGGCCATGGCACACGCGGCTTCGCCACACATGCCTTTATCTGGGCGCACAAAGATTTGCGCCGTACGCGAATACAGCCACGCTCTTTTGCTAGGACCGCACACGTGCGTATGCACGTACAGAACGTTCCGGTGCACAACCAGCTTATTTAAGCTGTGTAGGCCAAACGTGTGGTGCTTCCAGAAGGCAGCTGTGGGACACAGAGCAGGCTTTGAACAGACACTTGCAGCAGTTCATTTTCAATTACCCGGGTCAGGTGAGACACCAAGTGTTGCTTGGCAGGCTAAAGGTGCTTAGCAGGATTGTTACATAGAGGCTTGGCGAGCCCTATTAAAGGGTCTTCCTTCTGAGGTGTTTTTATACTACACCCAAGTACTCTCTTTTTGTGGCTAGTAAATGTCTTCAAAAAAGAGGAGTGGGACTAACACTACAGGGAAGAGCACACCTATGTCGTCAGTAGTTCCTGATGAACCTAGTCGTATCCCAAGTGTTGTATGACCAGAGGCTTCCAGGCAATCTGAGTCACTGCACCTATCTGGTATTGTGCCTACAGTCAACGCTGCTGCTTCACCCTGTCCTCAGCCCTAGCCGGGTTAGAGCACAGGATTGCTGGCATTATTGCCTCCATCCCGCAGGGTGGCAAGAAGCATGGCAGATACCCTTCCTCAGAGCCTACTAGTCTGGAGCAGGAATGGAAAAAGCTCAAATACGTGATTGGGAGAATTCTCTCTTTTCTACAGTCAGCTGTGGAAATCAGATTGGCTTTGAGTACAATTGGAGGTCAGATTTCGGCCCTGTCAGTATTATTCCAAAGGCCTTTAGCCTCCCATTCACTGATCCGAACCTTTATGCAGGGGGCAACTCACTTGCTCCCCCCCCATTAGGTCACCTATGTGTCCTTGGGACTTGAATTTGGTGCTGTCTGTGTTACAGAAGCAACCATTTGAACCTATTAAGGAAATTCCATTAGACTTGCTGTCACACAAGCTAGCCTTCCTGATGGTCATCACCTCGGCTAGAAGGATGTCAGAGTTGGCGGCCCTTTCGTGCAGAGAACCATACTTGATCTTTCACCACGACAGTGGTGTCAGCCTTTCATTTAAATCATAACATTATTTTGCCTTCTTTTTTCACTCAGACTCGTTCAGCAGAAGACAAACGACTGCATTCTTTGGACGTTGTCCAGGCAGTCAAGGTTTATTTGTCTAGATCTGCTTAGATTCGAGGATAAGACTTTTCTTTTTTTTTTTTGTTTTACCAAAAGGACCCAGGAAGGGGTAGGCTTCCAAGGCTTCCATTGCCAATTGGATCCATCAATTGATCATTCAGGCCTACGGTCTGAAACCTAAAGCTCCTCCCTTTAGGGTGAGAGCTCATTCTACCAGGGGTGTAGGAACCTCCTGGGCTTTTCGCCATCAGGTATCTGGCTCAGATTTGTAAGGCTGCTACCTGGTCTTCAGCGCATACGTTCACAAAATTTTATCAAGTGGATGTTCAAGCAACCAAGGATTCGGCTTACGGCCGCAGTGTACCGTGGGCTGCCATATAAGTTCTGATGGCTATTGTTTGGCAGGGTGTCTCCCTCCCCTCAAGGCTATTGCTCTGGGACGTCCCAGCAGGTAATGAATATTAGCCTGACTGTGCCCCATGATGTATGAAAAAGAAAATAGGATTTTTTCATCATACTTACCTGTAAAATCCTTTTCTTTGAGTACATCATGGGACACAGAGATCCCTCCCCTCTTTTTTGAGGATTCAGTGCTTGCTACAAAACTGAACTGCTTCCTGTGTGGGAGGGGTTAAATTGGGGATCACTTCCGGTCTAAAGACCTTTGGTCTATCAGTGTCCATTCACCTGGAGATGGAGTATAACCCAGCAGGTAATGAATAGTAGCCTGACTCTGTGTCGCATGATGTACTCAAAGAAAAGGATTTTACTGATCCTCCTCTTCTTGAGTTCCTCCACGGGTGCTTTGGGCTCCTTCCCCTTCTGAATGCCCCCATACCAACCTATTTGCTATGGGGACACTCGTGCATGCTTGCTCCTAAGCCGACTCTGTCCATTGACACACAGAGCATGGCTCGGCCCCGCCCCCCGCTCTCTCCTCACTGGTTTAGATTGCTGGCAGCAGAAGTCGCTCTGTCCAGTGAGAAAGAGAGCTGCTGCTCTCGTGCACATCGCTGGATCAAGAACATGCTCGGGCAAGTATTTAGGGAGGCTGGGGAAGAGCTGCATGCAGAAGGTTTTTTTTTACCTTGATGCATCAAGGTAAAAACGCTTCTGCCTTTAGAATCCCTTTAAGGAATAGTGACTTACCTGTACATTTTTTATCTTGGAGCAAAGTACATCCTCTGTCCTCTGTGGTCACTACTTATTGGTTGTATAAAAACTGAAGTCTCTGAAGGTATGTACAGGAACCTGGTTAAATTTTCTTTTGCTGAGCCATAACAAATTTTATATCGAAAGGTTTAGCTATTTCATGTTTCCTCACAGCTATGAAGAATATGCAGACTTTTATTGTATGTTGTGTCATTAACATTTCTGGATTGTGTCTTGTGTCTTCTGTTGGTATCAGTAAAAGGGAATGTAAAAGCAGCTTTGAGCAGGTTGATGCATGTTAATAAGGTCAACTGTCTGAAACGGATCTAAAATGAAAGCTGAATGTACCCAAGAGCATGCTATATTTTCCTGTTGACACAACCCCTTGCATGGACAGATTCATTTTAAAGTAAAACTGTACATTTAAAGGCAGAAATATGTTCCGACAGCCATATGAGCATTAATACAATATGCTTTGCACATCTTTGAGGTTCTCTGACCCTGAATTGACAACCATGGCCTTCACTGTGGTGTGCCCCATACTGTGCTTCTTGTTGTCTGGGGTTGCATGATAACCTTTAGATATGAACAGGGTCACCTTCAGTTTTAAAAGATGGCCTCATTCATCTCTGTGGATGATTACTGTGTACCTGTCTCCAACAACGTTCAAGAACAATTGTGAAGGGCATAAAACCACACATCAGGGAAGGTCACAACTGTCTTGTATCAAGAAGTGCAAATCAGGGGTGTGTAATACATGGTTATAGCAGTGGTTCTCAACTCCTGTCCACAGGACCCATTAACAGGCTAGGTTTGCAATATAACTGAAATACAACACTAGTATTCTAGTCTGTGTCTCCCCAAGGTAATACTTAAGATCTGGCCTGTTAGTGGGTCCTCAGGCCGGGGGATGAGAACCACTGGGTTTTAGGGATCAGGGGGTTGTTTATTGCACATTTTTGGAATGTGCATAGTTCATTTCTTTTTGCTACCCTTTGATGCCCTTTGATGCTTTGCTGCCTAATTCTTTCCTTCCTCGAGTAACTTGGATGAGCTGTGTTACCTTATACAGTCCTTTTTCTATGACTACTGTTACCAGTAAGTGTTCTTTGCCACGTTGCTTTAACTCAACATCTTTACTGCAAAGTTGCTGACTAAGCAAATATCCTCCTGTAGTATCTAAGATCTCCATCAAAGCTTAAAGCTATACAGAAGATTCCAGGGCCAACTTCTGCTAGCATAACCTGACTCAGGAGTAACTAAGAAACAGCTTGAAGCTGATGTCAGATTTCCGAAGTCTTCAGCATATGGCTCGCAGAAATAAGACTGGATTTGATTTCTTTCGTTCATCATAAGTTCCTTTCATGTTCTGTAATTGAAAGCGTGTGTGTTCCAGTGTATAGCCTTGGATATGTATGCCCTCTGGCACTTCTGTTTCTAATTTCCTGAGTTAAAAGCAGAGTCCTTCAAAAGAAGAGAACTACGATAATTTCTCCCTGACATGCTGCTTTGGGCCCTACTCCACAGGTCTCGTCTTCTCTTAGGCCACTGTAGGACTGTCATCTGTGGAGCCAATCCACATCTGCAGAGGGTGGCAGAGTTTTTTTTTTCCTGTGTCAGGGATTCCCATCTCCTATTGTGCTAGTAATTTTTTTTCCATTGTTGGCTTCCAAATTAATACGTGGCTAGTGCCTCATAGGATGCCGCCTTTTGAACCTTTTGTTGTGGTTCTGCTAGACTTGACTAATATACCAGTGGTTGGAATATTATGCTTCACAGTTCTTGTAATGTGGCTTTAACCATTTCTGAAGTAAAACGTAGGGAAGGCCATGTTATGAGAGGCTTTATGTAAATAGTCCTATGACTTTAAGTCATAGCTGAAGAACAGTGTAGCAAAAATGGCTTTGCTGCTTTTCATCTTTGTTGTAACACCATCATTAATGGTGATTTGTGGGTTTCTTGGCATTGTTTTATTATAAAAAATATATCTGTGTGTATATGTGTGTGTATGTATATATACAGTGGGGTTGGAAAGTATTCAGACCCCCTTAAATTTTTCACTCTTTGTTATATTGCAGCCATTTGCTAAAATCATTTAAATTCATTTTTTTCCTCATTAATGTACACACAGCACCCCATATTGACAGAAAAACACAGAATTGTTGACATTTTTGCAGATTTGTTAAAAAAGAAAAACTGAAATATCACATGGTCCTAAGTATTCAGACCCTTTGCTCAGTATTTAGTAGAAGCACCCTTTTGATCTAATGCAGCCATGAGTCTTTTTGGGAAAGATGCAACAAGTTTTTCAGAGCCTCTCCAGTTCGGCCGGTTGGATGGTAAACGTTGGTGGACAGCCATTTTTTAGGTCTCTCCAGAGATGCTCAATTGGGTTTAAGTCAGGGCTCTGGCTGGGCCATTCAAGAACAGTCACGGAGTTGTGAAGCCACTTCTTTGTTATTTTAGCTGTGTGCTTAGGGTCATTGTCTTGTTGGAAGGTAAACCTTCGGCCCAGTCTGAGGTCCTGAGCACTCTGGTTTTCGTCCAGGATATCCCTGTACTTGGCCGCATTCATCTTTGCCTAGATTGCAACCAGTCGTCCTGTCCCTGGAGCTGAAAAACACCCCCATAGCATGATGCTGCCACCACCATGCTTCACTGTTGGGACTGTATTGGACAGGTGATGAGCAGTGCCTGGTTTTCTCCACACATCCTGCTTAGAATTAAGGCCAAATGTTCTATCTTGGTCTCATCAGACCAAAGAATCTTATTTCTCACCATCTTGGAGTCCTTCAGGTTTTTTTTTAGCAAACTCTATGCGGGCTTTCATGTGTCTTGCACTGAGAAGAGGCTTCCGTCGGGCCACTTTGCCATAAAGCCCCGACTGGTGGAGGGCTGCAGTGATGGTTGACTTTCTCCCATCTCCCGACTGCATCTCTGGAGTTCAGCCACAGTGATCTTTGGGATTTTCTTTACCTCTCTCAGCAAGGCTATTCTCCCCCGATAGCTCAGTTTGGCCAGACAGCCAGCTCTAGGAAGGGTTCTGGTCGTCCCAAATGTCTTCCATTTAAGGATTATGGAGGCCACTGTGCTGTTAGGAACCTTAAGCGCAGCAGAAAAATTTTTGTAACCTTGGCCAGATCTGTGCCTTGCCACAATTCTGCCTCTGAGCTTTTCAGGCAGTTCCTTTGACTTCATGATTCTCATTTGCTCTGACATGCACTGTGAGCTGTAAGGTCTTATATAGACAGGTGTGTGGCTTTCCTAATCAAGTCTAATCAGTATAATCAAACACAGCTGGACTCAAATGAAGGTGTAGAACCATCTCAAGGATGATCAGAAGAAATGGGCTGCACCTTAGTTAAATATATGAGTGTCACAGCCAAGGGTCTAAATACTTAGGACCATGTCATATTTCAGTTTTTTTTTTTTTTTTTTTTAATAAATCTGCAAAAATGTCAACAATTCTGTGTTTTTCTGTCAATATGGGGCGCTGTGTGTACATTAATGAGGAAAAAAAATGAACTTAACTTATTTTAGCAAATGGCTGCAATATAACAAAGATAGAAAAATTTAAGGGGGTCTGAATACTTTCCGACCCCACTGTGTATATGTGTGTGTGTATATATATATATATATATATATATATATATATATATATATATATATTTCCCACAGATTTTTAATCAGATTCAGGTCTGGGCTCTGGCTGGCCATTTTCAAAACTTTAGTCTTCTTCTGCTGAAGCCGTTCCTTTGTTGATTTGGATGTATGCTTGGGTCATTGTCATGCTGAAAGTGGAAGTTCCTCCTTCATGTTCAGCTTTCTAGCAGAAGCCTGAGGGGTTTGTGCCAATATTGACTGGTATTTGTAACTGTTCATAATTCCCTCTACCTTGACTAAGGCCCATGTTCCAGCTGAAGAAAAACAGCCCCAAAGAATGATGCTACCGCCATGCTGGGTATAGTGTTCTTTTGGTGATATCTTTTGGAATTATGGCCAAAAAGTTCAACCTTGGTTTCATCAGACCATAACACATTTTCTCACATGCTTTTGGGAGACTTCAGATGTGTTTTTGCTAAATTTATCCGGGCTTGGATGTTTTTCTTCAAAAGAAAAGCCTTCTGTCTTGCTACTCTACCCGATAGCCCAGACATATAAAGAAAACTGGAAATTATTGTCACATGTAACACACAGCCAGTACTTGCCAGATATTTCTGAAGCTTCTTTAACGTTGCTGTAGGGCTCTTGGCAGCCTCCTTGACCAGTTTTCTTCTCGTCTTTTCATCAAATTTGGAGGGATGTCGAGTTCTTGGTAATGTCACTGTTGTGCCATATTTTCTCCACTTGATGATGACTGTCTTCACTGTGTTCCATGGTATATCTAATGCCTTGGAAATTATTTTGTTCCCTTCTCCTGACTGATACCTTTTAACAAGGAGATCCCTCTGCAGACCTTGGCTTTTGTGATAGGATGCGACCAAGAAAATGACAGAGAAGACCTACTAGAATAGCTGAACTTTATTTGAGGTTAATCATAGGCACCTTAAATGATGGCAAGTGTGTACTGAGTTTGAATGTGATTGCTTAATTCTGAACACAGCTACATCCCCAGTTATAAAAGGGTGTGCACACTTATGCAAACACATTATTTTATTTTTACTCTCCCCCCCCACCCAATAAAAAGATTTCAGGTTGTTTTTCAACTGAGTTATACAGTTTATAGGTCACATTAAAGGTGGAAAAGGTTCTAAACGATTTATCTTTGTCTCGTTTTTTTTACATCACAGAAACCTGTCATTTTAACGGGTGTGTAGACTTTTTATATCCACTGTGTGTGTGTGTGTGTGTGTGTGTGTGTGTGTGTGTGTGTGTGTATATATATATATACACACACACAGTGAGGGAAAAAGTATTTACTCCCCTGCTGATTTTGTAGGTTTGCCCACTGCCAAAAAATAATCAGTCTATAATTTTATTGGTAGGTTTATTTTAACAGTTAGAGACAGAATAACACACATTTCAAGAAAAACTAATTTCAAAAAAGTTATAAACTGATTTGCATTTTAATGAGTGAAATAAGTTTTTGATCCCCTATCAATCAGCAACATTTCTGGCTCCCAGGTGTCTTCTATACAGGTAATGAGCTGAGATTAGGAGCACTCTCTTTAACACTTAAAGTGGTTTTAAACCCACCTTGAGAAAAAAACGAACACCTGCAAGACATGCATAGCATACTATAGCTCATTATGTAATACTCACCTGAGATCGAAGCCCTTGCTGCAGTGCCCTACACAGCATCGGCCGGCGACATCACTACTTCTGGGTATCGCGGCACCGGCGCTGTGATTAGCTGGAGCCATGATGTCACTCCCGCACATGCGCGTGGTAACGGCACACTCACTGAAGCAACGACACAGACGTGCCATTGCTTCAGTTTGTGTCAGTGCGCATGTGCCGATGACGTCAGCACATGCAAATACAGGGGATATCTCCTAAATCGTGCAGGTTTAGGAGATATCCTGGGTAGCTACAGGTAAGCCTTATTATAGGCTTACCTGTAGCGAAAAGTGGTCTGTAAGGGTTTACAACCACTTTAAGGACCGGAAAATTTCCTCCGTTAATGATCAAGCCATTTTTTGTGATATGGCATTGCGTCGCTTTAACTTGCGTGGTCACGTGACGCTGTACCCAGACAAAATTGATGTCTTTTTTTTCCCCACAAATAGCTTTATTTTGGTGGTATTTGATCACCTCTGCGGTTTTTAGTTTTTGCGGTATAAAAAAAAAGACCCGACAATTTTAAAAAAGAAAAGCAATATTTTATACTTTTTGCTATAATAAATATCCAAAAAAGAGTAAAAAAAACAATTTCTTCCTTATTAGTTTAGGCCAATATGTAGTCTTCTACATATTTTTGGTAAAAAAAATCAATTGCAGTAAGTGTATATTGATTGGTTTGCGCAAAAGTTATGGCGTCTACAAAATAGGGGATAGATTTATGGCATTTTTATTATAATTTTTTTTTATTAGTAATGCTGGTGATCAGCGTTTTTTAGCAGGACTGCGACATTGCGGCGGACCGATGGGACACTTTTGACACTTTTGGGACCATTGACATTTATACAGCGATTAGTGCTATAAAAATGCACTGATTACTGTATAAATGTCACTGGCAGGGAAAGGGGTTAGCACTAGGTGATGATCAAGGGGTTAAATGTGTCCCCTGGGAGGTGTTTCCAGCTGTGGGGTGAGGGGCTGACTGGGAGTACAGTGAGATCGCTGTTCCTAATCACTAGGAACAGACGATCACTCTAAACTCCCCTGTCAGAACGGGGATCTGTTTGTTTACATTGACAAATCCCCTTTCTGGCTCTCTGTGGAGAAATCGCGGGTGGCCGGCGGACATCACGCACGTCCGCTGTAGCTGTTAAAAGGTACAGTTACGGTGATTCGCGGGAACGAGCTGACCTGCCGCCGTATAATGATGGCGGCTGGTCGGCAAGTGGTTAAAGGGAGTGCTTTTAGCTTGTTACCTGTATAAAAGACACCTATCCACAGAAGGAAGCATATAGATTCCAATCTCTCCACCATGCCCAAGACCAAAGAGCTGTCCCAGGATGTCAGGAACAAGATTGTAGATCTACACATGGCTGGAATGGGCTACAAGACCATTGCCAAGCAACTTGGTGAGAGGGTGACAAAAGTGCAATTTTTCACAAATGGAAGAAACACAAAATAACTGTCACTGTCCCTCAGTTGGGCTCCATGCAAGATCTCACCTCGTGGAGTTTCAATGATCATGGGAACGGTGAGGAATTAGCCCAGAGCTAAAAGGGAGAATCTTGTCAATGATCTCAAGGCAGCTGGGACCATAGTCACCAAGAAAAAAATTGGTCTAAAGGACAGAAAACCTGCAGCACCCGCAAGGTCCCCCAGTTTAAGAAAGCACATGTACAGACCCGTCTGAAGTTTGCTAATGAACATTTGAATGATTCAGAGGAGAACTGACTGAAAGTGTTCTGGTCAGATGAGACCAAAATTGAACTCTTTGGCATCAACTCAACTTCCCGTGTTTGGAGGAGGAGTAAGGCTGCCTATGACCCCCAAAAACACCATCCCCACCATCAAACATGAACTTGGAAACATTATGCTTTGGGGGTGTTTTTCTGCTAAGGACAACTTCAAAGGGACGATGGACAGGGCCATGTACTATCAAATCTTGGGTGTTACCTCCTTCCCTCAGCCACGGCATTGAAAATGGGTTGTGGATGGGTATTCCAGCATGACAATGCCCCAAAACACACGGTCAAGTCTACAAAGTATGGGCTCAAGAAGAAGCACATTAAGGTCCTGGAGTGGCCTAGTCAGTCTTCAGACCTTAGTCCCATAGAAAATATGTGGAGGGAGCTGAAGGTTCGATTTACCAAACGTCAGCCTCGAAATGACTTGGAGAGAATCTGCAAAGAGGAATGGGACAAAATCCCCCCTGAGATGTGTGCAAACCTGGTGGCCAACTACAAGAAACGTCTGACCTCTGTGATTGCCAACAAGGGTTTTGCCACCAAGTACGAAGTTATGTTTTGCGAGGGGTCAAATACTTACTTCACTCATTAAAATGCAAATCAATTTATAACTTTTTTGAAATGTGTTTTTATGGATATTTTTGTTGCTATTCTGTCTCTCACTGTTAAAATAAACCTACCATTAAAATTATAGACTGATCATTTCTTTGTCGGTGGGCAAACCTACAAAATCAGCAGGGGATTAAATACTTTTTTCCCCTCACTGTATGTGTGTTATATATTGTGTATGTGTGTGTGTGTGTGTGTGTGTGACTTTAAAAGGGGTGGGCTGTGTCTCATTGAAATATCTGCAATCTTTCATTGATCTGCCTTGTTCCAAGTATAGAATAGTGTAATAACTGTGTGACATTCAAAAGCATTTCTAAGTTAACCCAATGCTATTACTATTTTAAACAGAAATAAAGACCATATTCGTTACCATGTTTGTCTCTCTACTAGAATTGCCAGTCTAATGCCCCGTACACACGGTCGGACTTTGTTCGGACATTCTGACAACAAAATCCTAGGATTTTTTCTGACGGATGTTGGCTCAAACTTGTCTTGCATACACACAGTCACACAAAGTTGTCGGAAAATCAGATCGTTCTGAACGTGGTGACGTAAAACACGTATGTTGGGACTATAAACGGGGCAGTGGCCAATAGCTTTCATCCCTTTATTTATTCTGAGCATGCGTGGCACTTTGTCCGTTGGATTTGTGTACACACGATCGGAATTTCCGACAACGGATTTTGTTGTCGGAAAATTTTATATCCTGCTCTCAAACTTTGTGGGTTGGAAAATCCGATGGAAAATGTGTGATGGAGCCTACACACGGTCGGAATTTCCGACAACAAGGTCCTATCACACATTTTCCGTCGGAAAATCCGACCGTGTGTACGGGGCATAAGGCTGGATTCACACTTATGCATTTTTAGTGCTTTTTGCATTTTGCAGATTTGCACTACAGAACATGTTCCATAGGAAATCATGTTAAATGGACTGTATTGCAAATCTGCAAAATGCAAAAAGCACTAAAACTGCATAGGTGTGAACCCAGCCTTACTGAGGCTGAGGTGCAGTGATCTTGGTGTCAGAGGCCGTGAGTGTTAGCTGAACATGGTTGGTTATTCATAATGCTGGCATGTACCCAGGACAGAGCTTCCAAGCATGGATGGACTTTTTCAGAAGCGCTCCATATATTTTTGAGCAAGCAGTGTTTGGATGCTGTGTTTTCTGCAAAGTAGGTATGACTAGGGCTGCAACTAACGATTATTTTCATAATCGATTAGTTGGCCGATTATTGTTTCGATTAATCGGTTAATAACCTTAAAAAGAAAAGTGTGGTGTATAATTTAGTTAATATGTTAAGTTTTTAAAAAAGGCAATGTATTCTTAAATATCTCTATGCAGTGGTAAATAACCAACTATATGGTTAGAGAGCAAAATCTTTAATCCACTCTGAGAATAACAGACAGAAGAGATATACTGTATATACTATTAGAGGTTGAATCTGGTAAATATCATCAGACTCAGAAGAAAAAAAAAAGTTAGACTGTTTTGCAGATTTTCAAAGAGAACTGTAATATTTTATATGCTGGCCAAACAAAAACAATGTCTTCCTTCAAAAAAAAATTTAATTTTAAAAATGTTAGTTCGATTTTTGAATCGTTAGTGGGGTCAAATCGATGTTCGTTTTCAACCACAGTGACAGGAAAATTTAGAAATAATAGAAAACTGCTTGGTCAAAGAAATTTTCTGACAGTGTATGTGGTTTTCGTTCAGAAATTACATTCATTTTAAAACAGAGTGTTAAAAGCAAGTGAAAATTTCAAACAACATTCTTTCATTCAGCAAATGTACAAAGATTTTTCATTTGAATATTCTCGTCTGAAAATTGATCCGTATGGCCAGCATAAGGCTCGGTACACACCTATCCAGTTTGCTTTTGATCTGTCTCTACACTGCTTTTTGCTGTGCGTTAAATACAGTATAGAGTGCCCCAATAGCAAGGTAAAGAAAACTCCTGCCTTTAGAACTACTCACTTCCTGACAAGGACTACATGTCCCATGAGGCATTACTCCTCAGTCATTCACAAGTTCTCAGGCACTTACTGACATGTATGGATGGTGTACAGAGCTGTATGTATGCTGCACTGTATTTCCTGATATGTAAACAAATAATGCATTTTGTATGCAGGCCAACGAATCGATTATGAAAATAGTAATCGATTAATTTCACAATCGATTAGTTGTCGATTAATCGGTTAGTTGTTTCAGCCCTAGGTATGACTAAGTTCTGACAGACAGGGTGCCCCAACTTTTGCACATGGCATGTTATATTTTATTGTTTCCAGTGTGATAAATTGAGCATATACTAAAACTAACAAGTTAGGAAAAAGAAAAACACATTTGCCCTAGGTACAGTATATCACTAAAGATATCTCTAAGTTGGTGAAGTGGTGAGGCTTGCATTGTCAGATCGCCCTTAAAGCTGTACAGTTTAAATCGATTGTAAAACTTCCATTTTTTTTATTGAAATAGTAAACATGTCATACCTGCTCTGTGCACTGGCTTTGCACTGAGCAGCCATGCTCCTCCTCTTTGGTGAGTGCCCCATAGAAAGCTGCTTTCTTTGGGGGCACTGGTGTGAGCTCGCTTCCGAGCTTTGCTGCCTGCGTATATAGACACCGTTTCCCTTGTAGGATTTGATTAACAGCAGCAGGAACCAATGGGATTGATTTACTTAAGGCAAAAATACTGTGCACTGCAAGTGCACTTGCTCCAGAGCTTAGTAAATGAGGTAATGTTTCGCTTTGCAAAGAATACTCCATGCAAGGAAAATAAAAATAAAGCATTGTTGCTTGCACATGATTGGGCGATAGAGCTTCCCCTCATTTTAGAGCTTTCCCTCAGATCTAGAGCAACTGCACTTGCAGTGCGCAGTATATTTGCCTTTAGTTAATCAACCTCCCTGGCTCCTGCTGCTATCAGTCAAGGGTGTAGTTATCAATAGGGCCACCCATGCCGGAAAGGTCCAGCGATGATCCAGACAAAAACGGAATGTCCTGGTCCTTCAACTACAGTATAGAACTAGAAATTCCATCTTGCAAAAAATAAAGGAATTGTTAGGCTAAAATAAGGAGGTCAAGACCCTTCATTACGAGTAATATTCACATGTATGAAACATGTAATTTCACAATAGGTGCCTACATTTTGTATTTTAATGCAGTGGCGGCTGGTGAAGTTTTAGGATGGGGGGGCGCCAGACCCCACCCTTCCTTTTTGACCCCTCCCACTTGGTAAAAATGGGCGTGGTGTGAGCGAAATAGTGGGCGTGGCTCTAATGTGGTGTGGTTAGCGTCTGAGATGAACGAGGGAGAGGGATGGAGGGACAGCAGGCCTAGATCCTACACAACAATAGAAATGTGTATTCTACAAAGTTTAACAATCATCAGATAAAGATACTCCAAACACCTGGTGTCAGCGCTTTAATCATCCGGGCACCATGGTTGTTATGGTGTCAGGATGATTGAAGCGCATTATTACTATTATTACATTGTAATATAAAATGAAATCGTTCAACTCACCATAATGCAGAATCAGTGGGAGCCCCGAGTGTGTCACTAGCCACATCGCCTACAACCAGATGCCATCAGGTGTCCCCAGCAGTCCGTCCTTACATGCAGCCTGTGTCACATCAAATGCAGCCTCTGTCACATCAAATGTAGCCTCTGTCCCCCCCAAATGCAGCCTCTGTCCCCCCCAAATGCAGCCTCTGCCCCCACCCCCCCAAATGCAGCCTCTGTCACATCAAATGCAGCCTCTGTCACATAAAATGCAGCCTCTGCCCCCCCCCCCCAAATACAGCCTCTGTCCCCTTACATCAGAGTTGCCATCAGTGTCCCCCCACAGCAGGTGTCCCCCATCAGAGCCCCCCACAGCAGGTGTCCCCCCATCAGAGCCCCCCACAGCAGGTGTCCCCCATTAGAGCCCCCAACAGCAGGTGTCCCCCATCAGAGTCCCCAACAGCAGGTGTCCCCCATCAGAGCCCCCAACAGCAGGTGTCCCCCATCAGAGCCCCCAACAGCAAGTGTCCCCCACAGCAGGGTGTCTCCATCAGAGTCCCCCCACAGCAGGTGTCCCCATCAGAGTCCCCTCACTGCAGGTGTTCCCCATCAGAGCCCCCCACTGCAGGTGTCCCCCATCAGAGCCCCCCACAGCAGGTGTCCCCCATCAGAGCCCTCAACAGCAGGTGTCCCCCATCAGAGCCCCCAACAGCAGGTGTCCCCCATCAGAGCCCCCAACAGCAGGTGTCCCCCATCAGAGCCCCCAACAGCAGGTGTCCCCCACAGCAGGGTGTCTCCATCAGAGTCCCCCCACAGCAGGTGTCCCCATCAGAGCCCCCCACAGCAGGTGTTCCCCATCAGAGCCCCCCACAGCAGGTGTTCCCCATCAGAGCCCCTAACAGCAGGTGTTCCCCATCAGAGCCCCCCCACAGCAGGTGTCCCCCATCAAATGTCCCCCACAGCAGGTGTCTCCCATCAAAAGTCCCCCCACAGCAGGTGTCCCCCATCAGAGCCCCCACAGCAGGTGTCCCCCCATCAAAAGTCCCCCACAGCAGGTGTCCCCAATCAGAGCCCCCCACAGCAGGTGTCCCCCATCAGAGTCCCCCCACAGCAGGTGTCCCCCATCAGAGTCCCCCCACAGCAGGTGTCCCCCATTAGAGTCCCCCCACAGCAGGTGTCCCCATCAGAGTCCCCCCACAGCAGGTGTCCCCATCAGAGTCCCCCCACAGCAGGTGTCCCCATCAGAGTCCCCCCACAGCAGGTGTCCCCATCAGAGTCCCCCCACAGCAGGTGTCCCCATCAGAGTCCCCCCACAGCAGGTGTCCCCATCAGAACCCCCCACAGCAGGTGTCCCCTACAGCAGTTGTCCCCATCAAAGTCCCCCCACAGCAGGTGTCCCCATCAGAGTCCCCCCACAGCAGGTGTCCCCATCGGAGTCCCCCCACAGCAGGTGTCCCCATCAGAACCCCCCACAGCAGGTGTCCCCATCAGAGCCCCCTCACAGCAGGTGTCCCCTACAGCAGTTGTCCCCATCAAAGTCCCCCATCAGAGCCCCCTATCAGAGCCCCCCACCAGAGCCCCCCACAGCAGGTGTCCCCTATCAAAGCCCCCCACAGCAGGTGTCCCCCATCAGAGCCCCCCACAGCAGGTGTCCCCCATCAGAGCCCCCCCACAGCAGGTGTCCCCCATCAGAGCCCCCCACAGCAGGTGTCCCCATCAGAGTCCCCCCAAAACAGGAGTCCCCATCAGAGCCCCCCACAGCATGTGTCCCCTATCAGAGCCCCCCCCCACAGCAGGTGTCCCCATCAGAGCCCCCCCACAGCAGGTGTCCCCCATCAGAGCCCCCCCACAGCAGGTGTCCCCCATCAGAGCCCCCCCACAGCAGGTGTCCCCATCAGAGCCCCCCACAGCAGGTGTCCCCATCGGAGTCCCCCCACAGCAGGTGTCCCCCATCAGAGCCCCCCCACAGCAGGTGTCCCCCATCAGAGCCCCCCACAGCAGGTGTCCCCCATCAGAGCCCACTCCACAGCAGGTGTCCCCCATCAGAGCCCCCCACAGCAGGTGTCCCCATCAGAGTCCCCCCACAGCAGGTGTCCCCATCAGAACCCCCCACAGCATGTGTCCCCTACAGCAGTTGTCCCCATCAAAGTCCCCCCACAGCAGGTGTCCCCCATCAAAGTCCCCTATCAGAGCCCCCCACCAGAGCCCCCCACAGCAGGTGTCCCCTATCAAAGCCCCCCACAGCAGGTGTCCCCCATCAGAGTCCCCCCACAGCAGGTGTCCCCCATCAGAGCCCCCCACGGCAGGTGTCCCCATCAGAGTCCCCCCACTGCAGGTGTCCCCCATCAGAGCCCCCCACAGCAGGTGTTCCCCATCAGAGCCCCCCACAGCAGGTGTCCCCATCAGAGTCCCCCCAAAACAGGAGTCCCCCATCAGAGTCCCCCCACAGCAGGTGTCCCCCATCAGAGTCCCCCCACAGCAGGTGTCCCCCATCAGAGTCCCCCCACAGCAGGTGTCCCCCATCAGAGTCCCCCCACAGCAGGTGTTCCCCATCAGAGCCCCCCAAGAGCAGGTGTCCTCCAAAGCAGGTGTCTCAATCAGAGTCCCCCCACAGCAGGTGTCCCCATCAGAGCCCCCCCAAAATAGGAGTCCCCCATCAGAGCCCCCCACAGCAGGTGTCCCCATGAGAGTCCCCCCACAGCAGGTGTCCCCCATCAGAGCCCCCCACAGCGGATGTCCCCATCAGAGCCCCCCACAGCAGATGTCCCCACCAGAGCCCCCCACAGCATGTGTCCCCCATCAGAGCCCCCCACAGCAGGTGTCCCCCCCATTCTCCACACAGCGGTACTTACCTTCAGTCTCCTGCGGTGTCCTCCTCCTCACACTGGCAGCAGCATTCTTCCTGTTTCCTCTCTCTCGGGCGCAATGAAAGAGAGAGACAGGAAGTGACATCTGACTCAGGGCAGATGTCAATCAAATCTGAAGTGCCAAGTAGCTTCCGCCCGGCGCCTGTAGTATGTATTACTATGGCCTGGCGGAAGCTGCTTGGCGCTTCAGAAAACGCCCCAAGGCGGGCTAAACGCCCGCAAATGCAGCGCCACGTCTGCAATCTCGTGATTGCATAGACGTGGCGCTTCCTATAAGTGCACCTGTGTCCGGCGTCGCACTGTATCCGGCGTCCGAACACAGTGCACTTAAGGACCTTTTTTTTTTTTTTTTTTTTTAAAGGGCCAGTAGTAAAAAAAAAAAATTTTTTTTTTTTTTGCTGCCTGGAGGGGGGGGGGGGGCGGCGCCCCCTATGGACGGGCCGCCACTGTTTTAATGTATAAATCCACTTTTCTACCTTAGTATGCAAGTCATGTACAAATATGAAATTATAGCTGTGTTAATTAAAAGGTTATACCTAAAGCCATTTTTTTTGGTTAGTTTTTGGATATTGTAAGGAATAGTTTAAAGGAAAATATTTTTATTGTTTTGCTTCCTGATTTCCACTGGGGGAGATTTTCCTTTACTTCCTGCCTCAAGGCACAACATGATGTGAAAAGAGATCTCTCCAAAGTAACAGAATCTTCAGATTGTTGTCACAGTGTCATAATTGTAATATTTCACAACTATTCCTATTCCAGTAACTGCTTCAAATTTTTGTTTTTCCCTCACTGCAGGTGAGGGAGGTAATCTCCTCAATAGGGGCACAGTAGTAATAACCTGACGGGGGATTTAGCCTGATATGTACTCTTTCCAGATGTACTAAATTTAAAATTTAACACTAAGGCTGACTTAAAAGTGAACCTACCTGAATTTAAAGAGTTCCAGTGGACAGGCTTTAGACATTCACATTTTTACATATTCTTGTTAATGAGCTTAAAATAACTCCTGACCTCTTAAAGCAGAAGCACTGAAGTCATTTTCTCAGCAGCTCAGCTTCCCTGCACATTCCTTCCTGAGAACCTGCTCTGTGTTTACGTAAGAGAATAGAAGGCTGGAAGGAAAGGACACTTGGTTGACTTCAGTACTTTGAAATTGCCCCATGGTACCTGCAGCTACAAAGCTCAGCTGAGTCTTCTTTTAAAACTCATTAAAAGGGTTGTAAACCCAGATAAATAAAAAACAAAAACCTGCAAGACAAAGGCATAATGAGCGAGTATGCATCGCATACCAGCTCATTATAAAATACTTACCTTAGAACAATGAAAAAAAGGCGCCTCTAAGTGCAGAATTAAAACGTTTAATATCCCCAAACAGGATTATAAACACTTACAGAATCAAGGCTAAGAAGAGGCATAACATGGATGTATGAAGCAGGTGATCCGGCACCAGGAGGTCCCAGTGTATCACAGTTTTCCAGGGATAACGATATGCAGCAGCAGAAGGTCTCAGGATAACCAGCAGGTGGACACCCCAGGCTCTGGGAACACTGATGAAGCAATCGCGTCGTCTGAGTCAGCGTGGAGCATGAATCCCAGAAATGATGTCAGCGGGAGCGGACAACAACCAGCATGGACCGCAAACAGGAAATATGTCATCAAAATGGGACGCGTTTCGGAACTACTGATTGGTTCTACAAACCTATTGTCATTGGCTTGAAGAAGGAACCAATCAGTAGTTCCGAAACGTGTCCCATTTTGATTACATATTTCCTGTTTGCGGTCCATGCTGGTTGTTGTCCCCTCCCGTTGACATCGTTTCCGGGATTCATGCTCCACGCTGACTCAGACTACGCGATTGCTTCACTAGTGTTCCCAGAGCCTGGGGTGTCCACCTGCTGGTTATCCTGGGACCTTCTGCTGCTGCATATCATTATGCCTGTAAAGCTGTTATACACTGGGACCTCCTGATGCCTGCTTCATACATCCATGTTATGCCTCTTCTTATCCTTGATTCTTTAAGTGTTTTTAATCTTGTTTGGGGATATTAAAAGTTTGAATTCTGCACTTAGAGGCACCTTTTTTTCTTTTATTTGTTTTCTATTAGAGATTGCTTCCCTCTTGAGTGCAGCCCTAAGTGTTTGAAGACCACTTCATCCATCCAATAAAGACACTATCTGCCTGGTCCTGACATTCTGAGCGCCCTTGACATACGTTTTACCCAAACAACCCCCCCCCCCCCACAAATAGAGCTTTCTTTTGGTGGTATTTGATCACCTCTACATTTTTTTTTTTTTTTTTGCGCTACAAAACAAAATAAGGCAGACAATTTTGAAAAAAAAAACTATTTTTTACTTTTTGCTATAATAAATATCCCCCAAAAAATTCTTTGTCAGTTTAGGCCAATATGTTTTCTTCTACATATTTTGGTAAAAAAAAAAATGCATTAAGCGTATATTGATTGGTTTGCGCAAAAGTTATAGCATCTACAATATAGGGGATAGATTTATGGCATTTTTATTATACTTTTTTTTTTTTTTTTACTAGTAATGGTGGTGATCAGCGATTTTTAGCAGGACTGCGACATTGCAGCGGACAGATCGGACACTTTTGACATTTTTTTGGGACCACTGACATTTATACAGTGATCAGTGCTATAAAAATGCACTGATTACTGTATAAATGACACTGTCAGGGAAGGAGTTAACACTAGTAGTGATCAAGGGGTTAAATGTGTTCCCTGGGAGGTGTTTCTAACTGGGGGCGGGGAGGGGACTGACTGGAGGAGGTGTGAGATTGCTGTTCCTGATCACTAGGATCTCTCTCTACTGCCCTGTCAGAACGGGGATCTGTTTGTTTACATTGACAGATCCCCATTCTGGCTCTCTGTGGAGTGATCGCGGGTGGCTGAAGGACATCGCGGCCGCCTGCCACGCACATCGGCTTCCCCCGCCATGCAGCGCTAGCGTGCCTGCTGTAGCTTTTAAAAGAGCCGACGTACAGCTCCAGCGATTTGCGGGAACGAGCCGACCTGCCGCCGTATAATGACGGCGGCTGGTCGGCAAGTGGTTAAAACAGCATTTAGAGCTTATTGACGGTACTTTATTGTTAATTAAAAAAACTGGCAGTGACCCTGACCGTTAGAACTGCACATAGTGGGGTTGATTTACTAAAGGCAAATAGACTGTGCAGTTGCACGTTACATGGACATTTGCTCCAGAGCTTAGTAAATGAGGGGAAGCTTCGCTGACTTCCATCATCCAATCATGTGCATGCAAAAATGCTGTGTTTTTTTTTTTACTATCAGATGTGATTTGGTATTCTTTGCAAAGTGAAACTTAACATCATTTCCTAATTTCTTGAGCAAATGCCCCTGCAGAGTGCAACTACACTCGCAAAGTGCATTTTCCTTTAGTGAATCAATCCCAGTGTGTCTTGTTTTGATGTTTGTGTGTACAGAGAACCTAAACCGATAGAAAATGTGTGATAGGACCTTGTTGTCGGAAATTCCGACCATGTGTAGGTTCCATCACACATTTTCCATCGGATTTTCTGACACACAAAGTTTGAGAGCAGGATATAAAATTTTCCGACAACAAAATATTGGCTACTGCCCCGTTTATAGTCCCGACGTACGTGTTTTACGTCACCGTGTTCAGAAAGATCGGATTTACCGACAACTTTGTGTGACCGTGTGTATGCAAGACAAGTTTGAGCCAACATCCGTCGGAAAAAATCCTAGGATTTTGTTGTCGGAATGTCCGATCAATGTCCGACCGTGTGTACGGGGCATATGAGTGCTGTAATAGCACTTGTATGTATAATCCTTGATAGAGAAAAATACCCCATAAAACAGCCTGATTAATTTGTCCAGCAGATGGAAAACTGGGCGTTATGGCAGTAGAGCCACTAGTGTATGATCTGTAGCCATCTGGTTTTGTGTACTCCATATAATTGATATGTTCCATATTTAGATACATGCATGTCATCACATTGTGTATTTCAAAGCTACAGATTATATCTGTGCATACAGCTCCTGTATTTGGCAGCTTGTACCTTAATTGTTTCCAGCTTTACTAAATAGTGGAAAAGTGAAAAGCTATAGAATATTGGTTCCACTCTCTAGAACAGGTTAATATTCTAATACATACTAGTTCAAACAGAGATATGAGTAAAGGTTTGCATATATTAGCGCATGTTTATATAAACTCGCTTGGTCTTACAAATGAAAGTGGTCAGTGTCCTGATTTTTTTCCAAAACCGTAATTACTCAATTCAGGACAAACTAAGTGCTTGTTACAATTAAAGGTTTAACACAACTAATGTGCAAATGTCATTTCAGAAATCTGGAAAATACAAGGAAAAATCAGGAGTATTTTGTGGATTTTTTTTTTTTTTTTTATGCAGTGGCAGTTAAATTTACCTGTAGAGGAATATGCTCTCTAGTACATTTATCTGTTGATCTATTTTTTTGTGCTTTAGTATACAATTTAGAGAGTGCAAAGAAGGACTATATAAAATGCTTCGACTCATAGCAGCAATTTCCAATTTTCCAAATTTGCATTTCTTAAGGGTACCTCTTGCTGAGTTCAGATTAATTGCTGAATAATCCTGTAAGTCTATTAAAGCCCAACTCCAAACAAAGTATATTGAATAGAGCGGGGAAATGTTAGAACCTATATTAGGTTTTCCCTTTAGGTTGTGCGGTTACCTGGACAAAAAGCAAAGCAAATCTCTCCAATGAGGTTATAGCCAAAATAAGTCACATTTATTTCTCAGAGTTTGTAAGGGTTAGATTCCTGTTAGGCATACATAATGAATGGGGATACATACAGCAATATTAATCTGTTAGAGGTTTAAAAAAAATACATATTTATAGTGTGTGTGTGTATGAAATATATATATATCTTTTCATGTGACAACACTAAAGAAATGACAATTGGCTACAATGTAAAGTAGTGAATGTACAGCTTGTATAACAGTGTAAATACTGTACCCTCAAAATAACTCGACACACAGCCATTAATGTCTAAACCGCTGGCAACAAAAGTGAGTACACCCCTAAGTGAAAATGTCTAAATTGGGCCCAAAGTGTAAATATTTTGTGTGTCCACCGTTATTTTCCAGCACTGCCTTAACCCTTTTGGGCATGGAGTTCACCAAAGCTTCACAGGTTGCCACTGGAGTCCTCTTCCACTCCTCCATGATGACATCACGGTGGATGTTAGAGACCTTGCGCTCCTCCACCTTCCGTTTGAGGATACCCCACAGATGCTCAAATGGGTTTAGGTCTGGAGACATGCTTGGCCAGTCCATCACCTTTACCCTCAGCTTCTTTAGCAAGGCAGTGGCCATCTTGGAGGTGTGTTTGGGGTCATTATCATGTTGGAATATTGCCCTACGGCCCATTCTCCGAGGGGAGAGGTTCATGCTCTGCTTCAGTATGTCACAGTACATGTTGGCATTCATCAGTTCAATGAACTGTAGCGCCCCAGTGCCGGCAGCACTTATGCAGCCCCAGACCATGACACTCTAACCATCATGCTTAACTGTAGGCAAGGCACACTTGTCTTTCAAATTCCTCACCTGGTTGCGGCCACACGTGCTTGATACCATCTGAACCAAATAGGTTTATCTTGGTCTCATCAGACCACAGGATATGGTTCCAGTAATCCATGTCCTTAGTCTGCTTGGCTTCAGCAAATTGTTTTTGCTGGCTTTCTTGTGCATCATCTTTAAAAGAGGCTTCCTTTTGGGACGACAGCAGAATTGATGTTGATGGTTCCATGACACCTGCAGAATTTGTGATGTGCTGAAGGATGTCGACAGGGCCATCTTTAATATTGCTTGGACCATGGGCAAATATTATTTGGGGCCCCACACACACACACAGATTTACTTTCCTGCAGCCACAGGTTGCAGGAAAGAAACTAGCTAAATTCCACCATCAACACAGATAGGATAGGATTCCCTCCTGCCAAACCATTGTGATCTCCCGGCAGGAAAAGCGGTCCCCACCAAGAAAACACAGTGCACATTATTAACACACACCCATTCATTGGTTGCTAGAGGTAACTGCACATTATTAACACACACACATTGGTTGCTGCATATTTAAATAGGTGCAAGCCGCAAAATGCTAAGCAGCATATATCAACCACTTACTTTTTGCAGACCATTCTGTAGCTGATATAGAGTCCCAGGTATCATAATATATGCGAGCCACTTCCAACCATGCTCTCTCCTTCTTTACATGATCTTTGTAACATGGATCTCTGAGGTCATATATTGCCGGTTGCTGTCTGACAAGCCGAATGATTTCTTCATTGTCATGAACTTGTCGCCTGTTCTTTCTAGCCCTAGGCATGCTTCCTGGTGTCTTCCACACTCGTGTACATACATATAGGAAGTGATGTATTTGGGAGGAGCAGAGATCATGTGCTTCCGTAGACTTCCGTGGAAGTCACAACAAAATCGCGGTGTCATACATGTACATGTGACTGCATTGCAAATTAATTACTTTCTAAGGAGAACAAGTTGCACCGAAGACAGAACAAAGTAGTGCAAAAACCTCTTTTAGAGTCGCTGCGACTTGAGTCGCACCAATTAGAACGGGGACCATTGAAATACATGGATTTTGACTTGTCATGCGACTTCACATGTGTCAAGTCGCACAATAACTCGCAGTAGTGGAAACAGAGCCTAAAAAGTGAGTGAAGGTCCGCTTTAGTATGTAAAGCCTGGAGTAAATAAGCCAAAAGGAGTATTTGACTGAAATATTCAAATATGTTATAGGTGTGACTAAGGTTCAGGGGGCAGAAGGGCTGTATTTTCAATATAAAGATCATGAACACAGGGGAACGTTCAAAATAAACAAAAATGTTTTTAGTACAAAAACTTTAATAGGAAGTTGATTGGGGAAGAACTGCATAATCGCATATCGGACACAAGTCCATTTACACCCACCTGCCCTTACGAATGCAAAGACCTTACGATCAGGTCCGCCTGAAAAACTGACAGGTGGACCTGATTGAAATGCCCATCTGAAAGGGGCCTGACTCCATAAAACTGTAATAACTGCAGTACCTATAGCAACCTATAATTTTTTTTTATCTTAATCATACAGTACAGGACTTCTTTAGAAGTGTTTCTATGTTAATGACTCAAATATTGTTTTCTAAATTGAATCTTTACACAAGTTTTTATTGCCTATGTAGAAACTACCAACAGAACTCTCTCTGCAAACCTATCATCCCCCCCATCTCTCTGTGAGATACAGAGGGGGGAGGATTTACTAAAACTGCTGCAGCTGTGCATACTAACCAATCAGCTTCTAGGTTTTATTGTCAAAGCTCAATTGAACAAGCTGAATGCTTACTTTGCACAGCTGCACAAGATTCTGTGTGCACCAGTTTTTGTAAATCTCCAAAAATGGACTTATTAGCAAGGAGATCATACTTGGTTGGTCTGCAACTCTGTCTGATTCTGCTTTGCAAGCTGTGAAAGTGGAGTGAGAGTAAGGCCCCTTTCACACTTATACGACTTCAAAGTCGCGCAATTTTACTGCGATTTCGAGGCCGCGATTTTACCGCGATTTGGGAGCAGTACTACTTTGTACGACTTTGCCACATTTTTGGCATTAACAAATGAAAACATACAGTAGTTGGTATGAATCATAAGGGGGAACTCCACGCCAAGTTTTAAATAAAAAAACTGGCGTGGGTTCCCCCCCAGGGCCCTTAGGTCTGGTATGGATTGTAAGGGGAACCCCCTACGCCGAAAAATCGGCGTGGGGGTCCCCCCAAAATCCATACCAGACCCTTATCCGAGCACGCAGCCCGGCCGGTCAGGAATGGGGGTGGGGACGAGCGAGCGCCCCCCCTCCTCGACCGTACCAGGCCGCATGCCCTTAACATGGGGGGTGAGTGCTTTGGGGCATGGGGGGCGCCCTGCGGCCCCCCCACCCCAAAGCACCTTGTCCCCATGTTGATGAGGACAAGGGCCTCTTCCCGACAACCCTGGCCGTTGGTTGTCGGGAGACCCCCGAAGTCAGAAGAGGACCCCCGAAGTCGGAAGAAGACCCCCGAAGCCGGAGCTGCCTAATAAATTACTTTAAAAACCTGTGTACTGTGTTTGTTTTTTATTGACACTTTTTTGCCTAGGTGAATAAGTAGGGGTACCATGTACCCCATACTCATTCACATAGGGTGGGGGGCCGGGATCTGGGGGCCCCCTTATTAAAGGGGGCTCCCGGATTCCGATAAGTCCCCCGCCCGCAGACCCCAACAACCAACGGCCAGGGTTGTCGGGAAGAGGCCCTTGTCCTCATCAACATGGGGACAAGGTGCTTTGGGGTGGGGGGGTCCCGCAGGGTGCCCCCCATGCCCCAAAGCACCCACCCCCCCATGTTGAGGGCATGCGGCCTGGTACGGTCCAGGAGGGGGGGCGCTCGCTCGTCCCCACCCCCATTCCTGACCGGCTGGGCTGCGTGCTCAGATAAGGGTCTGGTATGGATTTTGGGGGGGACCCCACGCCGATTTTTCGGCATAGGGGGTCCCCCTTAGATCCATACCAGACCTAAGGGCCTGATATGCCCCTGGGGGGGAACCCACGCTGTTTTTTTCATTTAAAAATTGGCGCGGCGTTCCCCCTCAGGATTCATACCAGACAGCTGTCAGCACTGCCTGTCGCGAAAGGAAAAAAAAGTTTTCCTTTCCCAATCAGCGAGCCAGGCTTGTGCTTACAAAGTCGTACTGAAATCGTGTCTATATTATTCAGGTACGATTTGCATGCTACTTCAGGGTTTAACATTGAGGTCTATGGAGTACAACTCGCATAGAAGTTGGACCAAAGTAGTGCAGGGACTACTTTCAAGTCGGCACGACTTAAAGTTGTGCCAATATGAATGGTAGTCATTGAAAATCATGGAGAATGACTTGTCATACGATTTTGCAGTACAAAATCGTGGGACAAGTCGTATAAGTGTGAAAGGGGCCTAAACCTGTTTTAATCGAAAAGTGTATTAAAGCAAATCCATAGCACATCCATTACAATGAGACCAGGAAAAAAGGAATTTTGACTTGCTTCTTAGTTACATATCTTGGAGTACAGTACCGGACACAGGAAACCTACACCATGGGTTATAGGCGTGTACCTTCAACTGATTCGATACTGTCAAGCATTTGTGGACACGCCTCCCCTATAACCCTACCCCACTCTTTGAATCCTCACTTTTGCGCTAGTGTCTGAAGGTTATGAGCCTCTTCTCCTTTGCACATAAATTAGCTTCACTAGTTTATTATTTTTCTTTATTTTTTTATTTGAATTTGTCAATTAACACCTCACCCTCTTCTAATGCCTACACAGAAGCAATGTATCCAGATCAGTGCAACCTCATGAAAATCCTTGGAAGCTTTACCTGGGCCCTATGCTTTGGGGACCTCCTGTAATTTTTGTAGTGGGCACTCACTTTGGGGCTTGGTGCAATGCGTTAGCGGTAGGATGCTATACAGGTCCAGGGCTACGGTTCATTCCTATGAAACCCAATCCCTGAAGACCCCTTTGGGTGTTTGCCCACTGTGACAGCGGAAGCCTGGACTTTATATCCTTTATAGCCCTCAAGCTGTTGCGAAATGACAAGTCCCATGAGGCATTGCAAGGCTGACAGTTACAAGCATGACTCCCACAGGCAGAGGCATGATGGGACCCTGCTTTATATACTGTAAAGATGCAATGCAAACGTTTTAAACTTGGCACTGAAATCTAACCGCTCAGAGTCTCAGGTGCATGATCAGGTGTTACATCACACCACTGCTCGTACACTTTAACGCCACTTTCACCAAGAGCTCTTGTAAAGCACTCAAGCATTTCTTCTTAGCCTTATGCCATGAAGTTTCGTTACACAATGGTTTTAATCTCGGTTGCCACATACTCCTTCCAGACACGCTTACTGTTTCGTTAGTGCTAGCTATATGCCCAGAAAGCTAAAAAAACATTCTGTGTATTCCCATGAGAAAGCAGCTGGATAAAGACTAGTTTAATATAGAACTCTACGTATATAACAGATACAAGATGGAGTTTCTAAAGCATAACTTTGCGTGAGGCCCAGCTTCTCAGGCCTTAATACAGCCATCTTTTTCCATCTGTTCTGTGATGACTGGGTCACTTCTGAAGGAATCCCCCCCCCCCCCCCCAAAAAAAAAGTCTTTGCTGTACTGGAAAAATGGTTTGAAAAGAAGTGGGCTATTCCTATAATTGATGCTGCCAGCTCTGTCCTTAACAAAAAGTAGTAAAAGTGGTTGTACAGGGTTTATAACCACTTCAGCCCCGGAAAATTTTACCCCCTTCCTGACCAGAGCACTTTTTGCGATTCGGCACTGCATCTTTTAACTGACTGCATGGTCGTGCGACGTTGCACCCAAACAAAATTGACGTCCTTTTTTTCCCCACAAATAGAGCTTTCTTTTGGTGGTATTTGATAACCTCTGCGGTTTGTATTTTTTGCGCTATAAACAAAAAAAGAGCAACAATTTTGAAAAAAAGCAATATTTTTTTACTTTTTGCTATGATAAATATCCCCCAAAAATATATAAAAAAACAAATTTTTTTCCTCAGTTTAGGCCGATACGTATTCTTCTACATATTTTTGGTAAAAAAAATCGCAATAAGCGTATATTGATTGGTTTGCGCAAAAGTTGTAGCGTCTACAAAATAGGGGATAGTTTTATGGCATTTTTATTATTCATTTTTTTTATTAGTAATGGCGGCGATCTGCGATTTTTATCATGACTGTGACATTATAGCGGACACTTTTGACACTAATTTTGGACCATTGTCATTTATACAGCGATCAGTGCTAAAAAAATGCACTGATTACTGTATAAATGACACTGGCAGGGAAGGGGTTAACCACTAGGGGGCGATCAAGGGGTTAAGTGTGTCCTAGGGAGTGATTCTAACTGTGGGGGGGGGTGGGCTTCAACTCACATGACAGTGATCACTGCTCCCGATGACAAGGAGCAGTGATCTCTGTCATGTAACAAGGCAGAACAGGGAAATGCCTTGTTTATGTAGGCACTTTCCCCGTTCTGCGGCTCTGTGACACGATCGCCGGGAGACCGACGGACATCGGCTCTGCCGTCCCACAGGCACGCTGTACGCGGCGTGCGCCCGCTAGCCCCGCCAATTAAAGGGGACATACAGGTACGCCAGTACCGGCAAGTGGTTAAACATCTCACTGTACTTCTTTCAAAGAAAGTTTGAGATGCTCCTAAAAACTCTCTTTAATCATGCAGGCCCAGCCCTGCAACTGGGTTTTACTGCAGTTTTAGTATGTCAAACTGCAGCTGACTGGACTAGGACAATAAACAACAAATATGACCCTGACCCGTATATCAGGATAATGCTGTTACAGAGCAATTACAGCAATTGACTTCTGCTCTGTTTTTTGTTTTTTTTTTGGAGTGGATGCCCAAGAACATATCATGAAACAAATTTCCACATTGGCTCTAATATTCATTCACATGTGCAGAATCTTATGGCTTTGAGTTTGGACAACTGAAACTGCCTGCAAAAGGCACCTCACAAGTATGCCCTTTCAAGGAAGATGCCTGTTTAGTGAAGCACTAGACTCATTGATCAGAGAGTCATAAGAGCAAAGGTTTTACTTGAGCAAAAGAAGACTCAGGAGCTCCCCTAGCTTCTCAAAACACAGAGCACTTGTCCACTCTATCTAGACTTCGACTTTAAAACCTATATTCAGCCCACGAAAGCCACAAATTCTTCCACAAAGCCCTTTTCTCAACAAAAGGGCACCATTACTCCTAAGAGCAGGGGTGCATGTCTGTTACAGTTTGTCTTTCTGTGGGTGAAAAACGTCTCAGACCAGTGGATTTAACTGGTGTATTCAAGAGGTTTTAAAATGGAGAGCAAAATTTTACTCCCTCGCGTTTTCTGCTTTCAAATCAATCAAAGACTGCCCATGGAAAGTTAGATTTGTAAAAGACCCTGCACCACCTCTTGTCGCAAGGAGTTGTGCTGCAAAGCAGGTTCCAAGGTTTCTACTCAAACCTGTTCATGGTACCTAAGTCCAACTGGGATTTTTGCCCTATTTTGGACTTAAAATCCCTCAACAGATTCCTTTAATTTCCCAAATTCTGCATATAAGGTCAGTAATTGCTTCTCTGAGACGAGGGAAATACTTGGCATCAGTGGATATCCAAGATGCCTGTCTGCATGTTCCCACTTACCCACCCCATCACCACTTTGCAGTGGCAGAAAATCCCTTTCAGTTTGTTGCCCTTCCTTTTGGCCTATGCCCTCCTCCCAGAGTGTTCACAAAGGCCTTAGCACCTCTGATGGCCCTGCTTAGAACCCATGCATTCATGTCATGGGCCAGGTGGATGTCCGGTCTTCTGCAGATGCAGCTTTTGGCCACTCAGTTCTTGCAGCCACACTCTGAACTTGGGTCTTTTGATCCCTGTTGTTTTTTGGGCCAGTTGGCAAAATTTTGTTTGCCTAGTTGCCCGCCCTTTGTATTCATTGCTTGAAGATTTCCCATGGTGTATAAATATGTTGCCTGTGTCCTGTACTGTATGATTAAGATAAAAGGAATTTTGATATACCTGTAAACACCATATCTTGGAATACAGTATAGGACTCAGGCCTCACGCCCTTCCTTCCCTTCCTTGGTTGCACTCTGCATGGCTGCAAAATTCAGGATTCACAGAGTGGAGTAGGGTTATAGGCAAGGCGTCCAAAGGGGGAGAGGGAATGTCCTTAAAAGCTTGCCAGTGGCCAATCAGTTAAAGTTACACGCCTATAACCCACGATGTCCTATAATGTACTCCAAGATATGGAATTTACTGGCAAGTTAAAATTCCCCCACTCCTTTGTGTCTCACAGAGAGATGGGGAAATTATAGTTTTGCAGAGAGAGCTCTGTTGGTAGTTTATACATAGACAATAAGAACTTGTTTAACCGCTTGCCGACCAGCTCACGCCGATATACGTCGGCAGAAGGGCACGTACAGGCAGATTAACGTACCTGTACATTGCCCTTTGAGAAGCAGTTTGCGGGCGCGGCCCGCCGCGTCCTCCGTGAGTGTGATCGCGGGTCCTGCGGACCCGATGTCCACTGGGATACCCGCGATCGTCTCACTGAGAGGAAAAAACGGGGAAATGCTGATGTAAACAAGCATTTCCCCGTTCTGCCTAGTGACAGGACACTGATCACAGCTCCCTGTAATCGGGAGCGGTGATCAGTGTTGTGTCACACATAGCCACACCCCCCCCCCCACAGTTAGAATCACTCCCTAGGACACACTTAACCCCTTCACTGCCCCCTAGTGGTTAACCCCTTCCACTTCCAGTCACATTTACACAGTAATCAATGCATTTTTAATTGCACTGATCGCTGTATAAACGTGAATGGTCCCAAAATCGCGCCAAAAGTGTCTGATCTGTCCGCCATAATGTCACAATCATGATAAAATTCGCTGATCGCCGCCATTACTAGTAGTGGTTAAAGATTATGGGGCCATTACGGGGCTTAAGTGGTTAAAGATTGTATTTAAAAAGCAAGACATTTACCTAGAAACACTGTCTATATTTTTTGCTCAAGTGAATTTTGTTTTAAAGCACACCTTCAAACTCTGACTCTTGGTTAATTACTTTGCCTGCAGCCTTACGCTTTTAAATGTTAACGGAATGTTGATTCATTTTTCTGTAGATTCATTATTAAACTTTAAGCATTTTATGTAGGGTAATTATGATTGAAATACAGATGTATTGATGTTAGTTGTCAGGGAATGCAAAAAGGATGGCATAGTGGTGAGTACTAATTTGTCTTTACCCCTTGTTTTTTACAGGCTGTGGTGAGCACCTTGTCAGGACTATACTTGCTAGGGAGTGTTCCCTTGCACTACAGGCAGAAGATGCACACCAAGCTTTGCTAGAGTCTATGCAAAACAAATTTATTGGTAAGTCTGTGTTTTAGCAGCACAATAACTTAGTACTGTAAGTCTTTAGAGCCAACCTTTAGAGCTTGTATGTCAATCTCTTGTATGTTCACTCATCATCCCTTCACAATGCAAGAACAAGCAGGCATGTTAGCTAGCATATACACTATATTGTCAAAAGTATTAGGACACCTGCCTTTACACACACATGAACTTTAATGGCATCCTGGCCTTGTCCATAGGGTTGAAAAAAAATACCCTCCTTGCCCTGTTACTCTCATTTCAGTATTCGGTATAATTGAAAGTGTATGACCAGCCAAAAGCACTTTTCAGTTTTGCATAAAATGGGGAAGGTTTTTTTATTTTTTTTACTGCTGTCTAGTACTTTATTAGTTATTTTTAACATGTTTTTTATTGAAAGCTAAAATAAACCATGTTAAGGCTGGCCTTAAGCTTTAAAATGGAGGTAAAGGCAAAACCTAACTAACTCTAAACCTACTCCCACCCCCTTTCTAAGCCTAATCTATCTAACTTTGTAAAGAAAAGATCACTATATTTACCTATTCTGAAGCCGCTCCGGTCCGGTCTCCAGAGGTGCCCTCTGTGTGCAGGAGAAAGCCAACAATGTCTGGGAAGTGACATCACCCGTAGACTTACTATGGGGCTTCAGTTGTTGGCTGCCTCGCCTACACACTCAAGCCGCCGCTGATAGCTCAGCCTGGAACCGGACCAGAGCAAACTCTTCTTTACAGGGATAGATAGATTAGGTTTAGAATGGGATGTGGAAGTTGGTTTAGAGTTAGTTAGATTTTTACTTTACTTCTACTTTAATACAAATGTGAAGTGGAAAATACTTACCTAATCCAATGCTGGATGTGAACACCATTTGCAAATGCAGATATACCACCAGATGCAGTTATATGTAAATCTTGACTCTTTCAGTAAAAGTCAACCTGTTGTGTAGCCTCTGACCAATAAGGGACTCAGAGGGGGGTGGACACGACCAAGCTCAAATGTGTAGAAACAGTCGAGATTTGCAATAAATAAATCTTCCTGTATCTGCCTTTTTTTTGTTTTAATAGGTGTTCCTGAAGGTAAATACTTTTTTTCAGCATGTACTTTGAATTGATCAGATTTTCGACAGGGTTTATTGTATATAGCAGTGCTTGATAACACCTGTACATATTAATGTACATTTTTATCTCTTTTAAATAACTTCTAAACATAATTGCACAGAATAAGTGTATTTTCTTTTCATGGTGCTTTTATTGCATATATTAGATCAGGTTTCTTAATGCCTGTCTTCATTCTGGGTGTACTTGTAAGCCCAAAGGCTTTAGCAACATTTTTTTCTGTGAAGCAAATAAATAAATGTGACTTATGAAGTGAAGGATTTGTGAATATTTTCTGAGAAGCCCGTTCATTTCACATATGCCTGCCAGATAAAAAAGACTTTCTTCCAGCTTGCTAAGAAATTTGTTTATAGCTTAGCTCTGGATAGTGTCCTGTGTGTAAAAGGGTAATTTTATCTATTCAAAAATAGCAAAACAAGCATTTGATGTATCAAGCATAAATCTGATTGGTGATGTGGTTTCCCGTTACCCTGTTCCCCCCCTCCTAGGAATAAGCAGGATAAAACAAGTGTGCTTAGTTTGTGAAAGAAATCAAAATTGACTTGGACAGTTCTCTCTGACAGTGAGCAGATGCAGTTATTTACAATCCAAACTAAGATTTACATAAGTGTATTTAAACAGATAATTAAACCAGCCGCATGGCTTTTGTACAAGTTACACATATTGTTCAGTTGTATAAAAGAGGGAAAATGTGAATGTCTACATAATGCCAGTATGGAATTTCATCATGTATGTTACAGCTTTGCTCAAATTATGCTGACACAATAATAGTTGGGGCATATGGTGTCCTTTTTTCCCTCTGAAAATTGCATGTAATACTCGGTACCTGCTGTTGTAAGCATAATACTCCTTGGAGGTGGAAAGTTCATTCTTTCTTTTTTTTTTATTCTGCCTGGATCAGAATATTAGGGTACTTGCAGAGAAGTTGTAGGCTGGAGAAAATCGTTGCTTTATATAGAAAAAAAGAAAAAAATGATTTACAATCTAAAAACATAGAAACATACAGCTCTTTAAACATAGAATGTTTTGAGCAGATATAGCTCTTATCCTTTAACATTTTCATTCATCATTTCTCTGCCTGCTGATGGAACCCCCATACAAGATCAGCGTTCCTGCTGAACCGACCGAGATTTGAACCTTCTATGATCGGCCTTAGGAAAGCATACGGTTTTGCAAGTGTTCTCCACATGCATAGATATGAACATATCCTTAAGTGTTTAGTTTATGTGGTCAGTTTACACTTTTGATTTTTTGTGTTTGGATCAACACAGGGTTAAATGTAATGGGCATCATTATTATTATACACAATTTATATAGCACCAACAGTTTACGCAGCACTTTAAAATTTAGAAGTGGACAGCACAAATACGATACAGAAGGGACAGGGAGGCCATGCACGTAGAGCCTACATTCTAAAGGAAGGGCTGTGGTGGAAGTACCAAAGGTAATAGCTGTGGGGGATGATTTGATGGGGGTGGCTTGGGTACAGTTCTTAGGGGGGTGTGGGATAGACTTCCCTGAATAAGTGGGTTTTCAGGGATCTCTTAATGGTGGACAGGGTAGCGGCTGATCGGGAGTTCCAGAGGATGGGAGAGGCTCTGGAGAACTCCTGAAGGCGAGCATGGGGGGGAGGTAACAAGGGAACTAGAGAGCAAAAGGTCCTGGGAGGAGCAGAGGGGACGATTTGGGTGATATCGGCAGATTAGGTTGGTGATGTAGCTGGGGGCGATGTTGTGGATGACCTTGTATGTTGTGGTTAGTGTTTTGAATTGTATACGGTGGGGTAGTGCAAGCTAGTGAAGGGATTGGCAGAGAGGAGCAGCAGTCACCGCAGCAGTCACCGATCGGTTAGTAAGGTGTACTAGTCTAGCAGCAGCATTCATAATAGACTGAAGGGGGATAGCCTGTGTAAGGATAGGCCATTAAGGAAAGAGTTGCAATAGTCGAGGCGGGAAATAACCAAGGAGTGAATAAGTTGCTTTGTGGTGTTAGTCGGGAAGGGGCAAATTTTGGAGATGTTGTGGAGGTTAAGGCGGCAAGATTTAGCAGGTGATTGGATGTGGGGGCAGAAGGAGAGGTCAGAGTCTAGGATTACACCTAGCACACTGGCATGTGTGGAAGAACCAATGGTTGTGCTGTTCATCTTAATGGTAAAGGAGGAAATATAACAAGCCCAGTTTTAGAAAGATTGAGTTTGAGAAAGTGGTCTGACATCCATACAATATGTCATTCAGTAAGTTTGTAATCTGTGAGGAGATCAAGAGGGTGACTTGAGGAGTGGAGATATAGATCTGGGTGTCATCGACGTAGAGGTGGTATTTGAAGCCATGGGAGGTTATCAACTGGCCCAGGGAAGAGGTATAGAGCAAGAATAGGAGGGGCCCAAGGACTGAACCTTGGGGTACCCCAACAGAAAGAAGAAGAGGAGTGGAGGAGATGGAGTTGTGACACTGAAAGTGGGCTGAGATAACTTCAAAAAGTAGCTTCACAAAGTAACTTCACATTTTGTGGACATTTACACTCCTTCCCGCCTACCCGGCGGCCCCCGCTATGCTGGTCCTGGGCCCACAGATGGGCAAGCGTAGCCCAGGATACATGGTGGAAGGTTGAGGGGGGTGGCGAGCTATTACCAAGGGTGTAAATGTAGTCTGGAGGCGACAGTCTGCTTTCATCTGACAGGTGGCAGTCTGCTTGTGAGATTTGCACACAATCCTGTTAGCTGAAGCCCCCAGGAATGTGTGTAAAATACGCTGCTGTCAGTTCCTTATGACGCATTGACTTGGCAGCGAAAGGGTTAATCCACTTGCTCTGAGCTTAAATCATTCTAAACCCACCCTGGCCTATTACTGGATAGTGAACAGAGAAGCAGCGTAGTGAGCTCATCGCTTTGTCACTCTGCTTTCTCTTCCTGTCCGCATGCTTTTTGCCAGCATATGCTCTACTGGGACTTCCAGAAGCTAATACTAGGTCAAATTCATGTACTTACACTGTGTGCATTTAAAAATAGATGTAATGATTTATGAATGAAAAGAGAGCTGCATTCGTTTGTTCCTTTTACATCTGCCTAGAGTTCAGCTTTAAGGTTTTAAATCAGTGTGGCACTCATCATACCTTGAGAAAAAAGGTATATTTACCTTGCGTCAAAAATGATTGTGAATGGTAAAGTAAAATAAAAGCTGCTGTCCCCCCAAACTAGATGAGAATTCTAGTGCAAGTTAAAAATGTATGTGGTGAGGGGCGCTAAATCTAAATTGACGATTGGCTATATTGCATATAAAATGTCAAACTCAAAAAAGCTAAATTATGTGTATCTAATAATTTAGCTTTTTTGAGTTTGACATTTCATATGTTATATAGTCAATCGTCAATTTAGATTTAGCGCCCCTCACCACATACATTTTTCACATACCTTGAGAAAAGCCACATGAAAATTCCAATTTAACTAATTAGCATAATTTTAGTTCAGCCTATCAAATGACTGTATGTTATTCATTGGTAATTTCTGAGCTTGATGTAAGATAATTTTTTTTGTTATCTACAAAGCCTAAACCATATGTGGCCACTAAGAACCATGTTTTAGGAGGTTTTTTTTGTTTTTTTTTTAGTGTTCCATGTGTATGCTTTGTTACTCATTTCATGGTTATCATTCTGAGTTTATAAAGCAGGAAGAGATCATTTAACCATACAGCTGGAAAACTGAGAAATGCCAACTTAAATTGCAGCTGTGCCCTCAGCCATTTTTTGTATTTGCAACACCTTCATATTATAGCTGTCCACTTTTTCCTCATCAGGCTGCATCCATACCTTCATGTTCCAGGAATGAATAGGCAAAAAATGTGCCCAAATGTACATGTGGTGCGATTATTTCTTAATGGCACCCCAAATGTTGGTAGCAGTTGCACAACAAAGCACTGGCTTTGGGGGGTGTAATTGAAATCTTGGGGGGCGGAGTAAGTCCCCAACACCCCCCCCCCCAGATCCGGACATGCAGCATTTACTTCCCTGTTGCCAGTGTTATTGCAAACATAGCATCCCCGGGATCCCTACAGATGTGCACTGGCTAGCCTTGTCTAAATTTCAGCTTCCCTATGTACTAATATACCATTAATGTACCTGTTGCAGAAAAATAAAAGCTTTCTATGCCGGCCTCCAGGCTCTTCTATTGTAGACTCTGGAAGGCATATGTCTCCTGATGTGAGTCCGAAGGATGGCATCCTAGAAGGTATACTATTGATAGAATTCTCGCTTTTTCTTCAATTAGGAGTGGAAATTAAGCTGGCCTTGAGCACTATCAAGGGTCAGATCTCGGCCTTGTCGGTGTTTTTTCAAAACCGCTTGCTTCTCATTCCCTAGTCCGGGCCTTTATTCAGGTAGCACTGCTTTTAAATCCACCAGTCAGGTCGCTTGTTTGCCCATGGGATTTGAATTTGGTTCTGTCAGTTTTGCAAAAACAGCCTTTTGAACCATTATGCCATGCTTCTTTGTGTCTTTTGACCAAGAAGTTGGTTTTTCTTGTTGCCATATCCTCTGCCAGGAGGGTATCACAGTCAGCAGCTTTTTCATGTAAAGATCCTTTCTTAATTATTCACAAAGACAGGGTGGTGTTGCGTCCTCACCTAATGTGGTATCAGGGTTCCACCTAAATCAAGATATGGTCTTAGCATCCTTTTTTCCGATCTGCAGTTCACAGAGGAAATGTTGTTACACTCTGTAGATGTTGTTAGAGCATTCAAAATCTATCTGGACATGACTGCTCAGATGCGGAAGACTGACTTTCTGTTTGTACTGCCAGACGGTCCCAGAAAAGGCAAGACATCGTCCACTATAGCTAGGTGGATTCGACAAGTTATTGAGGCGGTTTGGAAAAGAAGATTCCTCTTTTTCATGTTAAGGTGCACTCGACTAGAGCAGTAAGTGCTTCATGGGCAGTGCATCACCGGGCCTCCATTGCTCAGATCTGCAAGGCTGTAACTTGGTCTTCGTTCCATACATTCGCTAGATTTTATCAGGTGGATGTAAGAGGGCATGAGGATACTGCTTTCGGGCGCAGTGTACTGCAGGCAGTAGTGTAGGTCCTCACGATCCTCACCCATGATGTAATGAATAGAGCTCTGTGTCCCGTGATGTAATCTCAAGAAAAGGATCTTACAGGTAAGCTGTTTTAAAACAATCCTATTTTTTTGTTTATTGACCATTTAAGTATCAAACATTTTATTAAGAATTAGAATTAAGCCCCTTTCACACAATCGGACCGTTCAGGTCCGCCTGTCAGGTTTGACGGCGGACCTGAACGGGCGCTCCATGTTAGTCTATGGAGCGTCGGATGTCAGCGGAGACATGTCCGCTGACATCCGACCCGGTCCGATCCGCTAAAAGCAGACGGATGGCTCTACATCCAGGTCCGTCGCTATCGGACCGGGGGAGATCGGATGAAAATGGACATGCTGTCCGTTTTCATTCGATCCCTCTATAGGCGGCAGCGGCGCCTGAAAAGCCCCTCCCCGCTCAGTGAGCAGAGAGGGACCTGTCATCTGCCGGCTCAGCGGAGATCAACGGACAGATCTCCTGCTGAGCCGGCGGACCGAGGCGGGCTCCGTAGAAACGGAGTCCGCCTCGTGTGAAAGGGGCCTAAGTCATATCTTATGAATAGATTTGGAATATTGTCCCTGGCAGTGTCCGATCCCATTGCATAGTTATACTTGGCAAGCCATTATGTCATTTTTTTAATTTGTTCATTGAGTGCTGTCTGGCAACTTCTGTGTAAAAAAAGGCCAATTGAAGTCACAGAAATAGATATGTAGTCAGATCGACATTGTACTAACGACCTCTATTTTCATAGCCTTCCTTACAGTTTCCCATTACAGCAGTTGTGCAGGATGTCTAATTTTGATTGTGCAGTCAAATAGGCACCAGAGTTAGACTAGTGCATTCACAAATCAGCACTCGGCAACAAACTTGGTCTGGCACGTTCCTTCATTTTTTTCTGTACTACATGCCTATGTAGGACACTAATACCCAGAGGGTTGTAGCTTTTAATAAGCTCTGCCATCATAAATCGTTAGAGCGGGGAGGCAGAAAGCAAACATTTAATTAAAAGATAAAGGTAATTTAACCACTTCAGCCCCGTAAGATTTGGCTGCTCAATAACCAGGCCATTTTTTGCGATACGGCACTGCGTCGCTTTAACTGACAATTGCACAGTCATGCGACATTGCACCCAAACAAAATTGAGGTCCTTTTTTTCCCACAAATAGAGCTTTCTTTTGGTGGTATTTGATCATCTCTGCGGTTTTTATTTTTTGCGCTATAAACAGAAAAACGACAATTTTGAAAAAAACACTATATTTTGTACTTTTTACCACGTGATCAGCCGTGTCCAATCACGGCTGATCACGATGTAAATAGGAAGAGCCGTTGATCGGCTTTTCCTCAGTCACGTCTGACAGACACGAGTAGAGGAGAGCCGATCGGCGGCTCTCCTGACAGAGGGGTCTGCGCTGATTGTTTATCAGCGTAGACCCACCTCAGATGAGCACACTGGACCACCAGGGACACCACTAGGACCACCAGGGAAGGGGGCAACATGTGGATGGCCAGGTATGTACCCCATGGCCATCCACATGTGCAAATGAATGCCCAATCTGTGCCAATCAGTGCCCACAAATGGGCACTGATTGGCACAAGTATGTACAAACACATAAGTGATGCCCAGCAATGCCACCCATCAGTGCCACCTGTCAGTGCCCACCTATCAGTGCCCATCCGTGCCACCTATCAGTGCCACCCGTAAGTACCCATCAGTGCCGCCTACAAGTGCCCATCAGTGCCGCATATCAGTGCCCATCGGTGCCGCCTATCAGTGCCCGTCGGTGCCACCTCATTGGTGCCACCTCATCGGTGCCCACCAGTGCCGCCTTATCAGTTCCCGTCAGTGCAGCCATATCAGTGCCCATCATTGAAGGAGAAAACTTACTTATTTACAAAAAAATTTAACAGAATCAAAGAAAAACTTCAAAATTTTCGATCTTTTTTTATTTGTTGTGCGAAAAATAAAAATCCCAGAGGTGATCAAATACCACCAAAAGAAAGCTCTATTTGTGGGAACAAAATGATAAAAAATTTGTTTGGGTACAGTGTATGACCGCACAATTGTCATTTAAATTGCGACAGCACTGAAAGGTGAAAATTGGCTTGGAAGGTGTCTAAGTGCCTGGTATTGAAGTGGTTACGTTCATTTTTTTTCCTCATTAATGTACACACAGCACCCCATATTGACAGAAAAACACAGTATTGTTGACATTTTTGCAGATTTATTAAAAAAGAAAAACTGAAATATCACATGGTCCTGAGTATTCAGACCCTTTGCTCACTATTTAGTAGAAGCACTCTTTTGATCTAATACAGCCATGGGTCTTTTTGGGGAAGATGCAACAAGTTTTTCACACCTGGATTTGGGGATCCTTTGTCATTCCTCCTTGCAGATCCTCTCCAGTTCTGTCAGGTTGGATGGTAAAGGTTTGTGGACAGCCATTTTCAGGTCTCTCCAGAGATGCTCAATTGGGTTTAAGTCAAGGCTCTGGCTGGGCCATTCAAGAACAGTCACAGGGTTGTTGTGAAGCCACTCCTTTGTTATTTTAGCTGTGTGCTTAGGGTCGTTGTCTTGTTGGAAGGTAAACCTTCGGCCCAGTCTGAGGTCCTGAGCACTCTGGAGAAGGTTTTCGTCCAGGATATCCCTGTACTTGGCCACTTTCATCTTTCCCTCGATTGCAACCAGTCGTCCTGTCCCTGCAGCTAAAAAACACCCCCACAGCATGATGCTGCCACCACCATGCTTCACTGTTGGGACTGTATTGGACAGGTGATGAGAAGTGCCTGGTTTTCTCCACACATACCGCTTAGAATTAAGGCCAAATGTTTTATCTTGGTCTCATCAGACCAAAGAATCTTATTTCTCACCATCTTGGAGTCCTTCAGGTGTTTTTTAGCAAACTCCATGCGGGCTTTCATGTGTCTTGCACTGAGGAGAGGCTTCCGTCGGGCCACTCTGCCATAAAGCCCCGACTGGTGGAGGGCTGCAGTGATGATTGACTTTCTACAACTTTCTCCCATCTCCCGACTGCATCTCTGGAGCTCAGTCACAGTGATCTTTGGGTTGTTCTTTACCTCTCTCACCAAGGCTCTTCTCCCCCGATAGCTCAGTTTGGCCGGACGGCCAGCTCTAAGAAGGGTTCTGGTCGTCCCAAACGTCTTCCATTTAAAGATTATGGAGGCCACTGTGCTCTTAGGAACCTTAAGTGCAGCATAAATTTTTTTGTAACCGTGGCCAGATCTCTGCCTTGCCACAATTCTGTCTCTGAACCCTTCAGGCAGTTCCTTTGACCTCATGATTCTCATTTGCTCTGACATGCACTGTGAGCAGTAAGGTCTTATATAGACAGGTGTGTGGCTTTCCTAATCAAGTTCAGTCAGTATAATCAAACACAGCTGGGCTCAAAGGTGTAGAACCATCTCAAGGATGATCAGAAGAAATGGAGAGCACCCGAGTTAAATATATGAGTGTCACAGCAAAGGGTCTGAATCCTTAGGACCATGTGATATTTCAGTTTTTCTTTTTTAATAAATCTGCAAAAATGTCAACAATTCTGTGTTTTTCTGTCAATATGGGGTGCTGTGTCTACATTAATGAGGAAAAAAAATGAACGTAAATGATTTTAGCAATTGGCTGCAATATAACAAAGAGTGAAAAATGTAAGGGGGTTTGAATACTTTCAGTTCCCACTGTATATGTATTCTACATATTTTTGGTAATAAAAATCGCAATAAGTTTATATTGATTGGTTTGTGCAAAAGTTATAGCATCTACAAAATAGGGGAAAGATTTATGACATTTTTATTATTATTATTTTTTTTTTTACTAGTGATGGTGGCAATCACCAATTTTCTTATCGCAACTGCGACATTATGGCGGATAAATCAGACACTTTTGACACATTTTTGGGACCATTGGCATTTATACAGCGATCAGTGCTAAAAAAATGCACCGATTACTGTGTCAATGTCACTGGCAGGGAAGGGGTTAACGGGGCGATCAAGGGGTTAACTGTGTTCCCTAGGTAGTGATTCTAACGGGGGGGGGGGACTGACTGGGTGAAGAGCGCAACTTAGTATGAACAACAAATCGCTCTCCTCACACCTGACAGCACGGACATCTGTCTGTTTACATCGCGACCATCGTGGCCGCCAGGCAAGCGCATTGGCTCCGGTGGTGCGCACGCGCCCCCTAGTGGTCAAAAAGCGAACCGACGTACAGTTACGTCGATTCGCCCAGGGGAGCCAACCTACTGCAGCGGCTGGTCAGGAAGGGGTTAAGGCATTTCCCTGCAAAAATCAGTCAAATCATTATGAAGGGTGTACAGGACTATAAAGAGAAAAAAGGGTGTGCAAAGTCATTTGGGCTTTTTATTTTATTTTTTTTCTTTGTTACTGCTATATTTAACATCAAAGTCCTGCACCGAAACCTAACCCAACTTGTTACAACTACATTTTATGGCTCTCGAGTGCACAGTCAGGATTTCCCATGGCTCTTATTCAAAAACAGAGCTTTTAGTTAGGCTGATATCCACCATAATTTTGCATTTTTATCCTTATTTGCATTTAAATACATTTTTTTTTTTTTTAGGAAAAGCAAAGAGTTTTAATAGGTTTAGGTCAAATATTGTACATACATTTTGCAAGCAGAAGGTAAAAGGCACAAGGAAGAATGAAACTACTATCTTTATAGCAATTTATAACAACTAGTCAATTTCCAGCACTCACAGTATGTGCTGAAATAAAACAAAAGTCCACAGAAACGATGGTGGAGGAGCCTAGAGGAAATTAGGCAATCTGCTATTATTAATGAGAGAAAAGGAAAGTATTAATGCTCACATTTCATGCTCTGTAGGACAGAGTCCAAAATGAGTCCATGGGTGGAGAGTTGAGGTGTTCACACAGGGTGAAAGGACAGCTCTTTGACACATAGGTTAGGGAATTGAAAAGAATCTGCAGCTCCTAAGCACTTCAGATCTGAGAGAAAACTGTTGTAGAATGTAAAAGAAAACAGTTGCCAGAGCGCAGGATTAGTAATGTTAAATTCTACTATGTTTTACTAATCCTGTGCTCTGGCAACTCTGTTTCCTTTCTTTACATCTATGCCTATGAACACAATTGTTATTTACAACGCTATTTAGAAGTTCACAAGAAGACTCGGTTAACATCTTGGTTTTACTCTAGCAAAACAGGGAAGGGGTTGGGTAATATCAATTTCTCATACAAAATACCATCTTGCTGTGTACTTGGAGGTGACTGATTTTGGCTATTTGAGTCCATTCCTTCCATTCTATTTCAAGCGCATCTCTCGAGCTCTGTAAAAAGTTTGGGAATTTTTCCAAGAAAGCGTGACTTATTCACTTGGAGCTTTTTAATCTGCAGGTGATGGACAAACCAATGGCAGATGTGGATATTTTTTTATATAATCATTGTACAGTGCACACCCATCTTTCAAAACTAAAAATAAGACATGGCAAATTTAGATTTGCGAAAACACATTTGTTAAGCATTAATAGCCTGGCTCGCCATCTGTCAAGTGGTTAATCGAACTGTGAAACGTTGGCAAATTAAGGGAAGTTGTGTACACACTGGTAACATCCAAAAATCCTAATATTACAAATAGGGATGTGTTAGTGATCAGTTCTTTTAAAACCGATCCAACTTTATAGACTGTAGAGTTGCCATAAATATTTCTGTTTTAATGCATTTTCAAAAACGTGATTTGATAAAGACAGGATAAAATATTGTTTATGAAATGTAAATAAATTCTATTTCATGTTTCTGTATAAATGTTTTACATTAGGTTTAAAGGTTGCACAGTATATAAAGCAGAGGTAGGCAACCTTGGCACTCCAGCTGTGGTGAAACTACAAATCCCATCATGCCTCTAGGAGTCATGCCTGTGATTGTCAGGATATTGCAGTGTGTTATGGGACTTGTAGTTTTAAAACAGCTGGAGGACTGAGGTTGCCTACCCCTGATATAAAGTGATGTTACAAAATTTGAGGGATAAAAACATTTTGCATACTTCTGTAGAGGACATGGACAACAGAAATAGTGAATTGTGTGGTGTTTGAGAGACAAAATTCTAGCCATAGATAGTAGATAAATGTCCCATTTTTGGTAGAAATCCAATTATTCTATTCTTGTTAAAAAGAATATATTACATACAACCCCAATTACGAATATTGTTTGGGGAGGCTCTGTGTAAAAATCTACATAAAAACAGAATGCAGTGATTTGTAAATCTCATAAATCCATATTTTATCCACAATCGAAAGCATTGGTAGCAGCAATAGGTCTCAAAAAAGTTGGCACAGGGCAACAAAAAGCTGGCAAAATAAGAGTTACTAACTAGACATATGCATTCGTTTTCATCTGAATTTCAGGTATTTTCGTTATCGTTTTAACAAATGATAAAGAGAGTGCAGAATCCGAAAAACGAAAGATCCGACATAAACAAATGCTTTATTTTCGGTTTCGTTGCTACAACAGTTCGATATAGATAGGAGATTCGACATGATGATGACAATAACAATCTGTGTCCATCAAACCTGTGGTCGAATGTGCCTAACCTTAACTCTCTTAGTCCAAGATTATTCTACATAGAGAGAAAAGATTCGACATAGAGAGAAAAGATTCGACGTAGGGGAGAAAAGATTCGACGTAGGGGAGAAAAGATAAATACAAATAATGATGATGAATGTTATTGGCTGATTGTAACCAAAGAGGAGGAGCAGTAAAATAGCTAGAACTAAGTACACACGTACTTTGGCTTATGGTGTCTGTTGAAAGTTCTAAGAAGATTCGACGGAGCAGGTAAACTATACGGCATCGTACAGTTTAGCTGCTCTGTCGAATCTTCTTTGAACATTCGACAGACACCATAAGCCTTCAATGACAGATTCGACCCTAATTTGGATTTTCCAGACGAATGCAATTTTTAACGAAAAACGAAATAAATAAAAACGAATTTCGGGAGTAACTAAATAAATTTATTTTTCGGACGAAAACGAAATTCCGAAACAAAATATTTCAGTGTGCACATGTCTAGTACTAACATGGAAGAGTTGGAAGTGCCTTTTAGCAAGTAATTGGGTTAATTGGCAACAGGTCAGTAACATGACTGGGTATAAAAAGAGCATCTTAGCAAGTCAGTGTGTCTCAGAAGTAAAGATGGGGAGAGGTTTACCGATATGTGAAAAGCTGTGTTTAAAAAATTGTCTAACAATTTCAGAGTATTGTTCCTCAATGTAAAATTGCAAAGACTTTAAATATATATTCTACAGTACATAATATCAAAAGATTCAGAGAATCTGGGGAAATCTCTGTACACGAGAGACAAGGCCGATCACAATATTGGATGCCTGTGATCTTCAGAGTCTCAGATGGCACTGCATTAAAAACAAGCATGATTCTGTGATGGTCATCACACTGTGCTGGTTCAAAAATAATTCCAAACTTCACTAACTGTTAACACAGTTTCCAAGTCATCCAAAAATGCATGGTAAAGCTCTATCATGCAAAGAAGCCATATCTGAACTTAATCCAGAAACTCCACTGTCTTCTCTGGACCTAAGCTCATTTAAAATGGTCTGTTGCAAAGTGGAAAACTGTTCTGTGGTCAGACGAATCAAAACTTGACATTCTTTTCTCTGATGGTATGGGGGTGCGTTAGTTGTATAGAATGGGCAGCTTGCACTTCTGGAAAGGCACCAAAAATGATGAAAAATATTTTCAGGTTTTAGAATAGCATGTTCTCCCTTTCAGACGACCTCTTTTTCAGGGAAGTCCTTGCAATATTTCAGCATGACAATGTTAAACAGCATACTGCATCTATGACAACAGCATGACTTTGTAGTAGAAGAGTCTGGGTGCTTAACTGGCCTACCTGCAGTCCCGACCTTTCACCAACTGAAAATAGTTGGCGTATCTTCAAATATAAAATGCAACAAAGAAGACCCAGAACTGTTGAGCAGTTAGAATCCTAATCAGACAAGAATGGGCCAACATTCCTCTCCCATAACTCCAGCAACTGGTCTCCTCAGTTCCCAGATGTTAACAGAGTGTTGTTAAAAGAAGAGAGGGGGTGTTACACTGTTGTAAACATGACCCTGTCCCAACTTTTTTGAGATGTGTTGCTGCCATCAATTTCAAAATTGAATTTATTTTTTTTCTTTAGAACTGTACATTATCTCATTTTGAACATGTGATCTGTTTTCTATCTTCCAATGTGAAAAAAATACGGGTTTGAGATTTGCATATCATTGCATTCTGTTGTTATGTAGATTTTGCACTGCGTCTCAACTATTTTTTTTGGAATCGGCATTGTAGTAGTAGTATTCACTTTACAATTAATGCTTTTATGCACTGTTTATTACTGACTTTGCTGATTTATGAGTTAATCCCAGTCTAGTGGTATAGAACTTTATTCTAAGTTACCTAGGCCTAGTGATTACACTGTCTAGTGGACTGTGTCTGAACCTACCTTCTGTGTGTTCATTTACTTTGAGTTAATTTACCACTAAAATGTGCTTGCAGTGTCTGGCATTCAGCCAGGTGTGTCAGAGTGGTTAAGGTTGTTCCTGGAGTCGAGACACAGAACAGAGAACCCAAATTACCAAGCAGCTCCTGCGGGTGTAGCACTGCATAAAATACAAAATTCTATAGTGTTGTCCATATTAGAAGATTTCCTCTCTATTCCTGTTCTGGTGACAATTGAAAATTTGGTCGTAGTGGCAATGGTCACCAGGACCAATAGTGACAATAGGGACACAGACAATTATTAAAACCTGACAGAGGTGCATTCCTTCTATCAAAAAAAAAGGAATTAGTTTAGATAAATTTCAGCAGTTAACAGAGTTCTTCTTTAGTTTACTGCAGCTATACTTTATTCTGAACACTAGTTGATTCCTCAACTGTGTCACCACTGTCCTCTCTTCCTGCTCCTGCTTACTGGTCACAAGGTCCCCAGTGTCTTCTCCTCCTCATTCTGCTCACTGATCACATACAGTGGGGCAAAAAAGTATTTAGTCAGCCACCAATTGTGCAAGTTCTCCCACTTAAAAAGATGAGAGAGGCCTGTAATTGTCATCATAGGTTCACCTCAACTATGAGGGACAAAATGTGTAAACAAATCCAGACAATCACATTGTCTGATTTTTGAAAGAATTTATATGCAAATTATGGTGGAAAATAAGTATTTCGTCACCTACAAGCAAGCAAGATTTCTGGCTCTCACAGACCTGTATCTTCTTCTTTAAGAGGCTCCTCTGTCCTCCACTCATTACCTGTATTAATGGCACCTGTTTGAACTTGTTATCAGTATAAAAGACACCTGTCCACAACCTCAAACAGTCACACTCCAAATTCCACTATGGTGAAGACCAAAGAGCTGTCGAAGGACACCAGAAACAAAATTGTAGCCCTGCACCAGGCTGGGAAGACTGAATCTGCAATAGGCAAGCAGCTTGGTGTGAAGAAATCAACTGTGGGAGCAATAATTAGAAAATGGAAGACATACAAGACCACTGATAATCTCCCTCGATCTGGGGCTCCACACAAGACCTCACCCCGTGGGGTAAAAATGATCACAAGAGCGGTGAGCAAAAATCCCAGAACCACATGGGGGGGACCTAGTGAATGACCTGCAGAGAGCTGGGACCAATGTAACAAAGGCTACCATCAGTAACACACTACGCCGCCAGGGACTCAGATCCTGCCAGACGTGTCCCGCTGCTTAAGCCAGTACATGTCCGGCCCCGTCTGAGGTTTGCTAGAGAGCATTTGGATGATCCAGAAGAGGATTGGGAGAATGTCATATAGTCAGATGAAACCAAAGAAGAACTGTTTGGTAGAAACTCGTCGTGTTTGGAGGAGAGAGAATGCTGAGTTGCAACCAAAGAACACCATACCTACTGTGAAGCATGGGGGTGGCAACATCATGCTTTGGGGCTGCAAAGGGAACAGGACGACTGATCCATGTACATGAAAGAATGAATGGGGCCATGTATCGTGAGATTTTGAGTGCAAACCTCCTCCCATCAGCAAGGGCATTGAAGATGAAACGTGGCTGGGTCTTTCAGTATGACAATGCCTGTTTTAAAACATTAAGGTGAAAAACCTTTTGTGCTGCAGCTGCACCCACGTGTGTGAAGTCACCCTCTTCTGATCAGGATTATCATCACTAGAGTCACTTTTTGGACAGTGATACTTATAATACCCCAATTTGCACTTTTGTCTCTGGATTGATGAAATTTCTTTCACTGTGAGGACGCTGTTAGTGGATTACCTTTAGATATTAAACCCCGGGAGCTCTACTTACTATTCAGACCATTCAAGGGTTATGAAGGTTCATTAATAAAGCTCACATCAAAGCAGCCTGTTGGATTTGTAAGTTTTGATAGTCGATCAGAAGCAGAAGCTGCCAAGAATGCATTCAATTAAGTTGGTTTCCGTTTGGCGGACGTCGCTATCTTCCATCCATCTCCCCATTTGGTTTCCGTGAGGTTCATCTGCCTACCGGAGGGGTCACCGTGCAGTCCAGCTCGAGAGTTTGGCCTCAGGCCCCCCATTCCACGCTTTACTGACCCACCACCATATGGTGAGCTGGGTCCACCTCTCCTGGTAAGGGCACATCTTTCTCCCTTTGTCCCTTCGATGGTGAAGGCACTCCCGGGTGTATATTTACCACTGAACACATTCACCCCAGAGACTGTTTGATTTGTGTTGAAGTTGCCTCTTCACTACATCCCTTTGACCATCACCACTTTTGGGACTCTTATACAGTCATGTTATATAAAACCCATCACTGAATTTTTTTATGTTTATGTTATATTGCTTGCTTATCGTTAACAATTATTATATTTAATTTTTTTTATGGTTTGCACTTATACTGTGTTGTACCTTTTTTCGGTATATATTATTAGTATTTGCGACACTTCACAGCTTTGGCCGCGAGCAACTCCAAATCGCATGACATTATTATTTTTACTATTTTTATTTTTATAGTTGGGATTACACTCCTTTTGCATATGCTTTCACAAGAGAGGGATTACCGTATATACTCGAGTATAAGTCGAGTTTTTCAGCACTTTTTTTTGTGCTGAAAGTGCCCCCCTCAGCTTATACTCGAGTCAACTTTTCTGCAGCAAAAAATTTCATTTTCCGAACCGATTTTGGGGCCCCGTATCTCAGGGCCACTTGGTGCTAGGAACCCTAACATATCCAAAGATGGAGTTCCTAGCACCAAGTGGCCCCGAGAAACGGGGGCCCCAAAACCGGTTCGGAAAATGTCATTCTCTGCTACAGAAAAGTGCTTGACATTTTCTGAACCGATTTTTGGGGCCCTGTATCTCGGGGTCACTTGGTTCTAGAAACCCCAGCTTTGGATATTTTATGGTGCTAGTTACACTGGGTTTGCACACCAAATTTGGGGTTCTTAGCCCTAAGTGGCCCCAAGATACTGGGCCCCAAATTCGGTCAACTGTGTCCATCTGTAGCAATGTCATTTTGGGACCCTTTGGGTTCAGAGACCCCAAATTTTGGCTGCAGCTAGGGGGCATCTAGGAACCCTTAACTACCGAGTTTGAAGTTTGGGGAACCTATGGCTGCAAATGGGCACAGCGAGGCATGCAAATGGGCACAGTGAGGCTGCAAACGGGCATTGTTGACCCTCTTTTCCACTTACAGTAGCTGTGCATTTCTCACCCTCGTCTTATACTCGGGTCAATAAGTTTTTCCCATTTTTTTGTGGTAAATTAGGGCCTCGACTTATACTCGGAACGACTTATAATCGAGTATATACGGTAGTTTCTCCAGATACTTCCCTCCCTATTTCCTTTTTATTTTCACTTGCATTTTCAGCGCCACACTTTATATTTTCAATGATCCCAAACACACTACCCGGACAAAGAAGCAGTGGCTTCGTAAGAAGCATTTTAAGGTCCTGGAGTGGCCTAGCCAGTCTCCAGATCTCAACCCCATAGAAAACCTTTGGAGGGAGTTGAAAGTCTGTGTTGCCCAGCGACAGCCCCAAAACATCACTGCTCTAGAGGAGATCTGCATGGAGGAATGGGCCAACATACCAGCAACAGTGTGTGACAACCTCATGAAGACTTACAGAAAACGTTTGACCTCTGTCATTGCCAACAAAGGATATATAACAAAATGTTGAGATGAACTTTTGATATTGACCAAATACTTATTTTCCACCATAATTTGCAAATAAATTATTTCAAAAATTTGACAATGTGATTGTCTGGATTTGTTTCCACATTTTGTCTCTCATAGTTGAGGTATATCTATGATGACAATTACAGGCCTCTCTTATCTTTTTAAGTGAGAGAACTTACACAATTGGTGGCTGACTAAATACTTTTTTGCCCCACTGTAGACCTCCTCATCGTTTCCTGCTCTCGCATGGTCACACTGCTCCCCTTGTCCTTTCCTTATACTCACTGATCACACAGCCCCCAGCATCCTCTCCACCTGCTCACTGATCACACAGCCCCGGCCTCGACACACACATTGCCCCAGTACTCAGTGTCACAATTACCCAGTCCTCACACTACCACAGTACTCCCACTGCCTCAGTACCCACAGTGCCTCAGTCACAATGCCACACAGTGCTCAGTGCCCCAGTTACAGTGCCCCAGTTACTCACAACTCCCCAGTTGCTTTGACTCAGTATTCACACTGCCCCAAGTTGCTTACAGTGGCCCAAATTACTCACAGTGCCCCAAGCTACTCTCACTCACTCAGTACTCACAGTGCCCTACTACCAGCAGAGCCCTCCACGATTCACACTGCCATCACTCCTTTCTCCAGTTCCTGCTCAGCTCTGTCCTGGCAGCTTCGCTCTACCCTTGTACTCAGCCTTCACAGGGTGTCCAGGGCCCACCTCCAGCTACCACCTCTCACCTCAAACTTCTGCCTCTCACTTCTAGTGTCTACCCCTTACATCCACTATGGTGATATGCCCTGTAATCACAGCTTAACACTATATTATTTTTATTAATTTTGTCATTTTTTTTCTCTAAGACGGTCTCCCTTCCACCTTAATCAGGACAGCATCCTGCCTTCACTTTGTTGTGCTACAAGCATCCCAAAGAGATTCTCTACACGTTTTAGATGTGATGCAGGTTTACCAACAGCAATCAGCCAACTTCTCTGTTTGTCCTGCCCAAACGATCTCTACAGGAAGGTCCTGTGTCCTATTCCAACTTTTAGTTGGAATTAGGCAGGTTATCACTATGTCCTAAACCTTGAAGGATAGGAATTCTCCTTTCCCTGTTAAGCCTTGCTCAACTTGTTTCGTTAAAATTTTGGGGTTTTCAGCAACAAGCATCTGTTGTGCATCTGTTCACACATTTGTGAAGTATACCATGTCGATGTTCAGGCGTCTGTTGATGCCAACTTCAGCCATAAGGTCCTATCACATGGTACAGGGCTGCTGTAAATAGCCTTGTACTATGTGATCTCTGTGACCCATCAAACATTAGTAAACAACAATACCAAAAAATGACATATTGTTTACTACTGTCCATGTGATCGATGATTGACTACAGCAATCAGATGATACCAGGGCTGCCCACAGCTCGGTACAGCAATCAGTGTTCTGGTGGTCACAGCAGGCACAGACTGTGCTTTTGCATGCTCGGATGTACTAATACGTCGGCCTGCATCAGTGCTCTTCCCGCTTAGCCATTTTTGTACTATGTTCAGATGGGAAGCCGTTAATAAGAGGCCGTGTCCTATTCTGTACTCCAAAAAAAGGATTTTACAGGCAAGTCAAAATTCCTTATTTTCCTATCACATTTTTCTGTCTTCCCTACTTTATGCTTTTCCTGATGAAGTTTTCATACTCTTCCTAACTCTCCTCTGACCTCTAGTTATTCTGTTCATCTTAAAAGTTCATTTTTTTCCTTTTTATTTTATCTTAGTAAGTAGATCATCTTCTCTAAAGGAGGCACATAGGACTGTCACATTTACTTCTCTTTCTGCAAGCCGGGGTTAAATTCACAACATAACTTCTTTGATCTTGATTCCTGCTATGACGAGCTTTGTAAGGAACAATGCACCAAATATATTTGTCAGTATAATCACCTGCTGTACAATTCAACGTATGGAGAATAGTGATGTCTTTGTGCCCGGATTAATGCTATCCACATCATGCAACAGTCCCATTCATCATTTGCCCTCATCTCTTATTTCACATGAACTGTAAGGCCCCTGAATGTTCTATGCATTAGTCCATATTTCTGGGAATTTTATTGACTAAATTGTAGATAGCCCAATCATTCCTTTGATTCTTGACGGAGGCACTTTTCTGCTTTCTCCCTCTACATGATACACAGCTGGCCCAGTTTAAGAAAATTACTTTCAACTGACTCCACTAGTACCCTGTTGAGAGCAAAATTCTAAAACAAGAAAACTGCTCACTATAAAGAACACTTCTAGGGCCTGACTACACTTAAATATTTTAATCGCATGAGAACATGAGCTTTAACCCCTTGATAGCCATTCATTCTGTTGAAATCAGGTCATTTTAAATGACGGACTTGTCTACAAGAGGCTAAAAGAAAATTGTCATAAGAAAAATACATAGGTTGACTTTTCTGACTAAAAATACTAGTTGCTTGACGGTCTCTGGCTTCAGTACTTTCTGAATTGCAGACAGCAAGCATTCAGAAAGTGAAGTCAGAAGTTAGGTCTGTTTCCCTTGGGCTTCAGCTTGTATAAGAGCAGTGTGAACAGCAAGCTTTTATGAAACATTCATCAAGCTCTTGCAAAGCTTCTGGTAAGCTTCAAGCAGCTTTCTGTAAGCCTGTTTGAAAATGTTGAACACAGATCCTAATGGGCGTGTTGATTTACACTTTAAAAAAGCTAATAGCAGGCTTCAACAGGCTTTCAACAAGCTTCAAGTAGTGCTAAAGTCTGCCAGCAGCAGCTTGTTTGGAGTGGTAATCGGCACTCTCATTAGGATCTGTGTTCAACATCTACAAACTGAAGCTAAATGGTATTTTAAAAACTTCAACAAAACCTCCATATCCACAGCCTGCCCACTAAATGGATGGATGATAAACTTCCACAGCCAAAGTCTGACAGCAACAGAGATGCCCCAGTGATGCTGTACATTTGGACAAAACGCGTAGGGAAGAGCTACAGCAGTGACGCTGATTTGTTTCTTATGTGAGTAGATGTCTGATATTTAATAACTGCATTTTTAATACTGCACCATGAGCATTTTATGCCCTGTTTGACCGGTGGATTGCCCTGATGTGATCTGTGACTTTATATGGCTGTGGTAGTGGAAGTTTATCATCCATCCATCTATCCATTCAGTGAGCAGGGCATGGAAGTGGAGGCTATCATCCATCCAGTTTTGGGTTTTCTGCTTTCGAATGTTGTTAGAGCTCCTATATTTGAGGTCTAAGTTTCTGGTAAGTAGCTTTAGTGTCAGATGTGGTGTTGTGCACAGAAGTTGTTTTGCACAGGATTTCGGGTTGCTTTTTTTCCTATATGTGAAAGCACTTATTTTTACACATTTGATGCACTTCAAACTTTTCATGAACTATTTTATTTTATTTATTTATTGGGCACTTTATGTGGTTGATGATTTTCATCACTATTTGTATGTATGTATTTAGATTTAATTCATGGATTTATTTGATAGATAAGTATTGATCTCAATTCATCTGATTTGACAGTGCAACACATTTACATATAATATTACATATATTTTTTACATATATGTTTCTTATTTTAGTATCTGGTGTGTGGGTGTTAGTGAGTGCAGCTGTCAGCACTATAGTGTTTGATGGTGATTTACTTATTTTTGGCAGGATTTTCATTATTTATGTGTTTTTGATGCAGAGTAAAAACGCATTGGACTGCATCTGGTGTGAACCAGCCCTTATACACAATTGCTCCAGGTCAGTGGCTGAAAGTATTAAGTCATTGGATCTGCATGCCAGCCAGGCAGGTCAAGTCTGGTCAAGATAGAACCCAAACACTTTTCTTATGACAGCTTTTCCTTAAATCTCATGCTTGCATATGATTAAAACTAGCCCCTAGACATCGTCATTCTGCCCATTCAGAGTTATGTAAAGGGGTCCCACCAATACCTTACTAGCACTCCCCCACTGCTCCTTCCATTACCTCAGCTGGTGAAAATACCCATGTGCCTTCTATGGGGGAGCATGTGACCTCCACCCTTGTGACAATGCTCAACCAATTGCTAGGCCCTAGCAATGCCAAATAATGGATATATTGACATCACCATCGAGATTCAAGCTGTTCCGACTCTTGCAAGAAATAATGGAACTTGCCGCTATGTCGCAGCTCCATACACTCCTTTTGGCCCATCACTCTTGTAGGCAGCCTTACTGACCAATAAGAATATACAGGAGGAGTGTGTGGGGAGGGGGGGGCCACGCTTCAGCACTACCCCCTTTACCTGAATTCCCTGTTTTTACAGACAACACTTCAGAGTAGTTCTCCTTCCTAAATCTGTATATTCTTTTTGGCCACTGTGATGATCTGCATCAGTTGTGGGTAGATATGAGCTGTAGGTAGGAATGGGCAAGCAAACCTTGCCTGTCAGAACAGTCAGTCTTCAGATGAAGCTGGAAGTACTGAGAGTTGCTGCAGGTATGTTCACCTTTGGGTGCCTGCTCTTCATACCTGTCAGCTGCTTTTTGTTTTCCTAAAGGGATAGATTCTCTTTAAGATCAATGCTCAATATATCAAGTGCCAGTATGCAGGACTTAGAGATGATGTAAATGCAAGGACTAAATGAATGTGAATTTTAATAGGCTGCCATTTATTAACAGAACTCTCAGTGAGGGTAATGGAAGGTTAGCGGTATACTAGCGTGCAGTTACCCTCAGCTTTACAGGTCTTTTAATGTTTCTGTAGAACTAGAAGTGTAGCTATGCCATACACTAGGAATTTCCTGTTTTGCGCACTGCTATGATTAGTTTTGCATTTTATTGTTGACGATTTTGTTTTTTAACCAACTGCATTGATTTCTTCCAGGCTCCCCTTTTCTGGCTAATGAAGACAGCATCCTAGGTGGTGTAATTGTGCTTCGGTCATGCAGGTGTTCCTCAAAAATAGACTCCACAGGGGATAAACAGGCTCTGCTGGGTAAAATAAGTTGCTTTCATGCACTTGTGTTTTGTAGTCAAATTATGTTGACCTTTCATCATCTGTATTTCTTGATACTGTTGCTTGTTTTAGGAACCATGCATGTTCTAATTCTTGGTTGTACTTTGTAGTGGAGTTCCTGTGGAGTCATACAACGGAGAGTATGTGTGTTGGATATATGTCTGCTCAGGATGGCAAAGCTAAGGTTTGTATGGTCTTGTGTATCTATAAGGTTCAACTCGAGCTCCAAAATCTTTGTTGTTTGTTTATTTATTTTTAATAGCCTGGAAGGGTTAGAACCCCTTGTGTCTAAGTTTATTGCTGTAAGTTTTCTTATTGGGAATATTTTCCTTCACTTTCTGTTCTAGTGACAGGCATTAGTGGTAAAATATCCTTAACAGGGATAAAGCAGGAAAATTCCAACAGATGAACTAAAGTCATGCATACCTCAACTCACGGCAATCTCAGGACAAAAGCAGTGCATGCATGGAGTACACTTTGAAAACGTTATAATGTGGACCCTGTGGACTGTACGGTCCAATAGAGCAGTGGTCTCCAAACTGTGGCCCCGGGGGCCAAATGTGGCACTTTGCATGCATTTATTTGGCCCTTGGGGCACTGTTCTTCTCACTGATACAAAACATTATTCCTCCCACTCACACCACCTAGGGGGCACTATTTTTCATACTGACACCAATAATGGGGCACTACTCTTCCTACTGACACCAATGATGGGGCACTATTCTTCCTACTGACACCAATGATGAGGCACTATTCTTCCTACTGACACCAATGATGGGACACTATTTTTCCTACTGACATCAAGTGCTTGTAAATAGGAAGTGACTAAAAGAGGTCGCAGGAAATCAGCAACACTGAAATGCAAACAGGATGAAAAAAAGACTATTCTGGAAAGAAAAAACAAACAAACATGACAATTGTCTGATGCTTGGTACTTTTTATTTCATTTTCAATAGATAGGGGGAGGATTAGAACCTCTGTCAGGTTTTCATTGCCATCTGTGTAACTATTTTCCTTCACAGAATTAATGAGAAATATCTCAAGTGGGGAAACACACAAAATAATATTTTCTCATTCGTTCATTGACAGACACAGCCTTTTTTATTCAGACCGGAGAGTTATATCATCTCCGTAGGAGTAGTACTAGGCAGAACAAAAAAAACAACCCCTGGCTACGCCCATGGGCTGTCCTCCGTCAGTATATAACCCCCTCCCTGCTCTAGGTATTCAGTTTTTTTTCTGCCTAGTCAGGAGTAAGGACCTAGTTCCCTGCTGGGATCTCTAGTCCTGGGAATTTTTTTGTTTGTTATTTTCTCTTTTTCATGCATTTTTTCGGGAAATATCTACAATCAACTGCCGGGCTGGGCGCTTGATCCAGTGGTCACCCCAGTCTGGCCAGCGAGCCAGGTCGGCTGCGACATAGCCCCACTGGACAGGGGCTGGCCCTGCGAGTTAAACGTCTTGCGAGGTTGCATACGACCGGGTCAGGGCCTGTGTTGCAGCGTTCCTCATGGCCGGCGGCCCCTCCACTTTGGTGGCGAGGAGGATCTGTCTGGGAGTGTTACCCACGCTTTTTGCTGGAGAGGTAAGTAAAGGTTCCCCTCCTCTCCTTCCCCAGAGTGGTGTGGGGCGCGGGTACTCCCTGGGGTGGTCGGTCCCTCTGGGGTTCTCCTGCACTCACCTCTTTCCCCCCTTCCCCACCCCCCATCCCAGGTAAGGCCCAGGCTCCAGCCTAGGGGCTTTGCGACATGGTTCCCCTTTTTCCACTTTCGGGTTGTTATGAGGGGGGGGCATCTAGGGTTGAGCCTGGGAGGCCAGCGGTTGCCATAATTTAGGCCGCAGCTTTGCAGCCTACCGCACTAGCGACCGATAACTTAAGCCTCGGCTTTGCAGCCTACCGGTCTGCGCCCCCTGTGAGGGGCCCCGGTATTTGCCCCCTGTGAGGTGCCCCGGTCTGCGCTCCCTGTTAGGGGCTCGGTTTTGTGCCCCTGTAAAGGGGGCCTTGGTCTGTGCCCCCTGTGAGGGGCCTCGGTTGACATCCCATATGTGGACCTCGGGCGAGGGGGTTCCAGTTGGTGGCCCCCTCCCTCTGTGTTTTTTTGGGGTAGCGCTTAGGCATATAGCCTAGTATATAGCACCCCTGCCCCCCCCCCCTTTGTCTCCTATCTGGCTCTGTCGGACGTGGCCCACCTTGCAGGGAGTGAGGATGACTGCAGTAGGGCACAAAAAAGCGCTGGTTATCGCACTTATTGCATCTGCGCAAGAACCTTTCAAGATGGGGGATGCAGCTGTGGCTGCAGCGGAGAGTCGATACCTCATAAGCCGCCTTGTGCGGCGAAAGCGTTCCCTTTTCCCTCTTATCTTGACAATATTGTCCTTGAAGACTGGGAGGGTCTAGAGTACATTTGTGTTTCTAAAAAAAAAAAAAAAAGACGCTTGCTGTGAGGTACCTATTTGGGAATTCCCCTGCCTTTGCTGCATTGCTGGACCTATGGTCTAGGCACTGCAGTATGTCAGCTACGCCTCTTGGCCATAGTTCCCCTGGTTGTTGAGCTTCTAAGGTCTCCTCAGTGGTACTTAGACAGGTATTTTGGGGGCTACCCTAGATGTCAATACTTCCAATGGGCGTCTACTGCTGGACCACTTGCTGTTCTCCGTTGGGGGGATGTGCTGCAGAGTGTGGTTGTCACGGTTCCCATGTCGGGAACAGTATAAAGCCCTGACCTGCCTTGTGTGGGTACAGAAGTTCAGGATGTAGTCCGTTAGCACGGCGGAAGCACCCCTTCATCATGGGGACCTTCTGGTTTCTGTCGACATCACGAATGCTTGTTTACACATTCCGTTATGTTCCCAACTCCAGCACCTCTTCTGTTTTGCTGTGGGTGCGGCGTATGATCAGCGCATAGTCTGGCCACCAATCCTTGGGTATTTGTGAGGTGTTGGCCCCAGATCTGGCGTGGCTGCATCTGTGGGGGTTTGTGGTTCTAGCTGCCTGGACGATCTTCTTCTGCCACTCCTCGGCTACCCCGAGGGGCAATGTAGATTCTATACAGACCTGGACTGATTTCAGTAGGCATCTATACTATCTGAAGTCTTCTTGGGCCCTTCCAGAACGTCGGATTATCTAAGCCCGAGCTTCAGCTCTGGCCAGTGTGTTTTCTTCTCTTGGACAAACTCCAGAAGTTGCATGCTGCGTTTTTTATTTTTCTGTCCGGCAGGTAGGCCCTCTGCGGACCTGCATGTGGGTATTGGGTCTGAGATTTTCTACCTTTTTGAAACAAGTCCATTTGCGCAGTTCCATACAAGCTCCCTTCGGGGAGATCCTGGCATGAGACAAATACCCAAGGTCTCGGGACAATCGGATTCGAGTTAGGAAACCAGGGTTCCCTGGTCTGGTGGCTCGCTCTCCGGTTCTTCGGCGGGATAAATCCTTTCTCCCCTTGTATTAAATAGGGTGACCACCAATGCCAGTCGGCCCGGGTAGGATGTCCTGGCACTGAGCTCTGCTCAGGGTAATTGTACGCTGGTGGAATCCGGACTACCAGGTAATATCCTGGAACTTCGAGCGATCAGGCTAAGTCTGGATCATGAACGGATCGACTTTGGGGGCTCCCGGTACGGTTCTAGTCGGACAAGGCAACATGATGGCTTATGCCCTTCGCCAGGGTGGGTCAGATAGTCTGTGGCGGCCCTGGCTGTTGCCAGTATTTGCCGGTGGGCAGAACGTTTCGTCTGGCCTTTTCCAGTGTATGCATTCCAGGAGTGGAATACTGACAGGCGGATACCTCAGTTGGCGAGGGTTGGACCACGGATGGGCCCTTCATCGGGCCGTGTTTCTTCGGGTTTGTTCCCACTGGGACACTCATGAGGTAGTTCTCTTGGTGTCCTGGTTCAACTAGACGGTACTAATGATTCTGGTAAGTTCACGGGTTGCTCTGGCAGCTCTGGTGGCCCATGGGGCCAGTGATGTTTCCCTATGCCTTTCCTCCTCTCCATCTTCTGTTGTGGCTTTTACGCAGGATCACGGCTGCGGGGGTTCCAGTCATTCTATTATCCCCGGATGGGTCCAGTCGGTCTGGGTATGCCTGGTCTCCGGCATTCCTTGTCGACTGCCTCTCAGGAAGGATCTATGGTCCCAGGGCCGTTCTTCCATCCTGCCTTACAGTCACTGGTTTAATGGCCTGGCTGTGTTGAGACAGGTACGGCAGTTCCCGACACTGTTGATGGCTAGGGAGTCCATCTTTTAGGAGGTTTTAACCTCCGGGTGTGGAGAGCACATATATCCTGGTGTGAATCACCGGGAATTCATCCTTGTTCTTTCTAGGTGTCTCCAATTCCGAGTACCATCGAGGGCCAGGTCTCAGCCTGGGTGGTCGTCTTCAGCATCCCCTGGTCTTGTGCCCCCGTCACCCTTACCTTTAGTTCCGTCCCTGGGTTTCCATTTGAACAAGGACATTGTGTTTCCTTTCTTGTGTCCCTGGCAACACATCCCAAGGAATTTGTCTTATCTGCCCAGGATGTGGTTTGGGGGATTCAGTTGTATTTGCCAGTCACTGAGACTTTTGGAGGTCAGGCTCTCTGTACTTGCGGACAGGCAAAGAAAGGGGCTGTCTGCTTCTTCTGCAACCTTCTGGATGGATCAGGCAGATGATGACTCTGGGTTATTCTGTCAGGAATCGGGTTCCTGCTTTCCCTGTTACAGCGCATTCTTCTCGGGCACCTAGTGCGTCTTGGGCCTTCTGTCTTCAGGTGTTCGTGGCACATTTTTCACAAGCGGGTGCCTTTTTTGGCCACAAGCTTTTTGCAGGCTGCTGTTAAGAGGGTCTAATCCCTCTTGAAGGGGTATCATTCAGGTTGGGTTCCAGCTTGTCCTGTGTGAAACTCCTGTTACCTGGTTGACTTTTGTGTTAGCCTTGGGATTTTTCGCTGTCCCACCCCTCATGATCAGCACTGCTTTGGGACGTCCCTTTTCTGAATAAAGAAGGCTGTGTCTATCAATAAACAAATGAGAAAATAGGATTTTTTACTTACCGTAAAATCCGTTTCTCTGTGTTCATTGACAGACGCAGCACCCACCCCTATATGGAGTTTTTTGATACTTCTATTACTGCTTGCTATTAAACTGAATACCTAGAGCAGGGAGGGGGTTATATACTTACTTAGCACAGCCCATGGGCGTAGCCAACGGTTGTTTTTTTGTTCTGCCTAGTCCTACTCCTGCGGAGGTGATATAACCCTACCGTTCTGAATAAAGAAGGCTGTGTCTGTAAATGAACGAATGAGAAACGGATTTTACGGTAAGTAAAAAATCCTATTTTTCCTGCGTAAGAAATAGAGCCTTTTTTTTTGTTTTGTTTTTTTGGACATGTGCATTCCTGTCCCTTTGACAGGGACAGGAAAAAAAATAGAACATCTTCCCAATGGAATCTCAGAAACACAACCTAGTAAACATGTTAACTCCTCCAAAACTCGAATTCCAGGATGCAAAAAAAAAAGCCTTTTTCAAGTATGGGATAATCTTGTGCCCTTAAAGTGGGAGTCCTGCGACCAATCTTTTTTTTTTTTTCATTGAGACACTTTGCTAATCCCAAAATAATACTCACAGTTTGGGTGTAATATTTCCGCCTTTGTCTGTTTTCGTACTGAAGAATAACTTTAAAAATGTGATGCTGGCTGTTTCCATCTTGCTTGTGGGCATGTGAAGCCCACAAGCATTGATTTCCTGGATCATTGTTCCCACACAGAATCTTGGGAAGCCTGACACTAAGCTCCCAGGAGACAGTGCGGCGCTGGGGAAAGGCAATAAACACGCCTATTCCCATGGGAGGAGAGACAGGAAGTGGTACAATATAAAGGTAATTACAGCGATAAAAAAAATTGGCATTTGAACATCTATGCAATTAACTGAAGGGGGTAAGATTAAGTTAAAAATTTGAGTGGAACCCCGCTTTAACTTGCTAAATTGCTACACATAAAGTGACACCAAACTCTGGTTTAAAAAGAAAAACATTCTATTCAAATCAGTATTCTTTAATTCAAAATAGTATCTTCTATTACTCTTAGCCTGCTCCAAATCCCCAGATTCCTTTTTGTTTTTTGTTGCTGTAATCGTACTTTAGAGGGTGTCTCCTTTCGTTCTTCATGATCCCACTGGAAGTAGGAATGTAGCCACTCTCTGTTACCTGCTCCCGAGATGGACTATGGACAGTGGGGTTTGTAGTGTGCCCTATGGCAGTGTACATGCCCACAACGAGCATGCATGGCAAATTTAGAAGAAAAGTAAATGAGGGAATAGAGAGTTCTGGGAGCCCATGGAGGACTCTACACGGACACAGGAAAAAAGCAAGAAGATATTTCATGAAAAATAGATTACAGAGCCATTAAGTAGTGGATGTGTATGAATTATTTTTTGAGAATAAGAACATTGTTTAGTGTCACTTTAAAGGGTTTCCTCATATTCGGAGAGGAGCTTGTGATTGTGAAGGCCAGGTGGTCCCTAGCTCAGGCAGTAATCTGCCTGAAACATATAATGCCTTGCCTTTACATGTCGAAGTATAAGAGGGAGGTTGCGCAGCCCACAATGATTTGAAAAGAAGCTACTGTTCAGCCTAGAAACCTTGCAAAAGCCTGTTGAATATGTTTCTGAAAGGCTTATATAAAACCAAATTTAGTGGACTTATTGGCTTTGAACTAATTGCAGTTTTTATTAGATGACATTTGAACTTCACTTATTGAACTTAGCTGTGAGACATGAGTGTGATAAAAGAGGCTAAATGCATTCCAAAAGAATGGTACCGTTCAGATCCAGCATGGTCTACTTAAATGTTACCCCCAAAGAGTAAAAGGCAAACCACATTCAAAGCATGACCGTTCCAACGTAGTCATTCCTGATATCTGTCTTTAGTTCATGCACTCCCAGAAACCCCTTAGCTGGTTTTGGCTGAATGAAATGCCTGCTTCACATTCAAAACATTGCATATCTTTTAAATGGTAAAATAAGGATTAGGAACAGATGCTGTAGGCGATGAATTTCACACTTTACAATATTGCAGATAGCTGGCTTTTATATCTAATCTAAGTAGATTTACTGTTGCGATTTTTTTGTTGAGCATAAAATAGCGCTCAAGTTCATTTGATTCCAGCGGTTATATTCTTCGGCGGTGAAATGTTATTCCACAAAGAATGTCTGTGTTTTTCATTTGTCAAAATTCGGTTTGATATTAAGTAATGCCATTTTATATGCTGTGTATGATATTAAAGTACATCTAAAGCCAAAGATGTTTCTTTTTGTAGTTTTGGATATAACAGGGAATAGTTACGGTCTTTTGTTTTTTTTTGTTTTTTTTCTTTCCTGTATGTATCTTTTTGAGATTTCCTTTCACCCCCTTTCTCGAAGATTGAGTCCACAGTAGAGATATCACTGGAGCATATGTCCCCATTGGAAGATTTCCTATTATTTCCTGTTCTGGTGACGAACAGTAACATGTTTGATTTTGTTTAACTTCCTGTGCCTGTAGCAGTGGTCTCCATGACAAACGGTGACATTTAGAATGGGCTGTCAGTGTAAAGCAACTGAACAAAAACTGGACCTGCACATTTTCAATGCAGCGCAATACAAAGCACAGTATGTGTGCTGTGATGTGCTACAGTGCAGGTCTGTCCACACTGTAATCCAATCTGACATATATCTCAATATGAGTGGCACCAAAATGCATCTATATAGTGTTGGGATTGCATGGTTAAAATCCACTTTTTAACACATTACCACAACACACAAATGTGAAAGGGGCCTAATGCAAATCATATAAATGTTCAAAAGCCTCAGCAGCAGTCTGTTTTATTACCTGGTGTGGCATTTAGTAGTTGCTTTCTACCACCTGTAATGCCCCGTACACACGAGCGGAATGCCCGACAGAAAAAGTCAGACGGGAGCTTTTCATCGTATATTCCGATCGTGTGTATGCGACATCGGACTTTTTAAGTCGAAAATTTTGATGGACCTAGAAAGAGAACATGTTCTAAATATTTCCGACGGAACCAATTCCTATTGGGAAAACCGGTCATCTGTATGCTGTTCCGACGTACCAAAAATGTTGCATGCTCTAAAGCAAGTACGAGACGGAAGCTATTGGCTACTGGCTATTAAACTTCCATTTTCTAGTCCCGTTGTACCTGTTTTACGTCACCGCGTTCTTGACGGTCGGACATTGGTGTGATCGTGTGTATGCAAGACAGTTTCATCGGAATTCCATCGGAAAAACCTTCAGAGTTTATTCCGACGGGAACGCTGTTTGTGTGTACAGGGCAAAAGGGTTCAGGTTTGAAATGTGTAAAGGGGTCCATAATTTTATGATAAGGACTGGTGCCCCGGTCCCCCCACTCCCTCTTTATTGATAATTTGATGATGTGGGAACTCCTGTTTGTGTTAAAGGACAGCTATTTCACTTCCACAATCTAAGCATTGCAAGTATGATCTCCATAACTACTCTAGTTGTGGTGAGATAGCTTAACTTATAGTCTCAGTAGTTTGGCAGATGGTGACGATCAAAATTACATCTTGCAAATCATAGAAAGCTTTGATCCAAACTTGTGAAAATCTTCACAGATGAACATCAGGTCAAAAAAATCATAGTGTGTCTAGCTCTGACAGAATACAGTACATGTGGTGAATGAAGGCTAAAGCATGGAGGGGAGGGTGGGACTAACTACATCGATATTGATACAATATTGTATGGACACACATGATTTTAACACACTTTCACTGATATGGGCAGACTCTGAGATTTATTGAGATCCAATGGACTTATATGCATTTTAATCATGTATTTATTTTTTATATATTTGAGAGCACTTCATTATTATCACTGTATGCACTTTATTAGAGCCCTTTTGCACGTTATTATTATAAATTTTATCTTGTTTAGCGCCGCATTGAGCAAGAGTCACAATTTGTTTTATTATTCTTTTTGTAGTACTGGCTGCTTATAAGGAAATCTGTGTAGATCAGAGCCTGAAAGGGTTTGCTGTATTTATTTTTTTAGGTATGCAAGTTTGCTGTCCTTAGATGTATTGGAGTTAATGTGTAATATTTTAATGCTGTGAAAACAGCATTTGTTTCCCCGGTCACATTCATAAAGTCCTCAATTTGAGCTCCAAGTTGGCGCTATGCTGAGTTTGCAGTATTCCACAGTGTGGATGACCTCTAATGGCTAATTTAGTATTTACATTGCAGTATAGTAGGCCATGCATCTGCCAGAGCAGACAATACAAATTAGACAATGTCATATAACTGATGTATAAAATGTCTTCTTTACACTGATTACCTATAAGAAAATGTATGTGTTTATAATTACACAGTCATAAAATGCGATTTCCACTTAGAACCTTCATCGATCGATCTGACTGTGGGCTGCAAAACTCCTTGCACATGAAAGGATTTAATGTAGTGCTGAGAAAGCCGAGCAGGTTAGAGTGCAACAGAGGCATTTCAAGCAGATCATTATTATTATTATTATTATTATTATGGGTCACAAAAGTCCAAAGACAAATTCCTATAAAGTCTGGAAGACAGGCTCCACATATGGACTTTTGTGACCTATGCCTTTTATAAATATTGGACTTTATTACTATTCACTGATTTATTAATTTTTTCTCCAATTCAATAGTGGTTATTTATTTAACCACTTTCCAGCCCAAAGACGTCATATGACGTCTTTGAATTTCAGTGGGAATATCTGAATGATGCCTGCAGCTACAGACATAATTCAGATATCCTCGTTTTCAGCCGGCGATTCTGTGCACCATAAGAACGATCATAGCGGCAGTTTGAACGTTCTTACAGGCGACGGGATGTCCCCTCCTGCCTCCATCCGGTGCTTCTCCGGGCTCTCACGTGCCATTAGGGACCCGGAGAAAGAATCGGCCGCCGCTGAATGACGACCATAGAGATCAACGGTGACTAGATGGTCACCAGTCATCTTTATGACTGTCCGAGGCCTGACGTCACATCCGGCCCGCGATTTTAAACAAAGCCACGATTGCGGCTGGTAAGCATGAGATCGTGGATTTTTTTTTCGATCTCATGCTTTCCAATCTGGAGGAGAGATGTGGGGTCTTATTGACCATTCCTATTACAAGGGATGTTTACATTCCTTGTAATAGGAATAAAAGTGATAAAAAAATGTAAAAGAAAGTGTAAAAATAAAAAAAAATTAAGAGAAAAAAAAAAATTTAAACGCCCCTGTCCCCGGTAGCTCACGCTCATAAGCGAACGCACACGTAAATCCCGCCCACATATGTAAATGCCGTTCAAACCACACATGTGAGGTATCGCCGCGTGTGTTAGAGCGCGAGCAACAATTCTAGCACTAGACCTACTCTGTAACTAAACTGGTAACCTGTAAAAAAAAAATTGAAGCGTCGCCTATGGAGATTCTTAAGTACCGAAGTTTGCCGTCATTCCATGAGTGTGCGCAATTTTAAAGTGTGACATGTTCGGTATCTATTTACTCGGCATAACATCATCTTTCACATTATACAAAAAAATTGGGCTAACTTTACTTTTTTATTTTTTAATTCATGAAACTTTTTTTTTTTTTTTTTAAAGCTTTTGAAAAATTATTGCGCAAATACGGTGCGAGATAAAAAAAATTGCAACAACCGCTATTTTATTCCCTAGGATGTCTGCTAAAAAAAACATATATAATGTTTGGGGTTCTGAGTGATTTTCTAGCAAAAAAATTATGATTTTTACATGTAGGACAGGAGTGACAGAATAGGCCCAGTATGGAAGTGGTTAACATTATTATCCACTCATATATATTTATAGTTTTCACCATTCACATTCTCGCTTTAGCAAGCAGGGATATCTATTGGTTTATTCTTTAAGTCAGTCATTATTCATCCATCTACTTGGTACTACTCAATTTTCTTGTAAATGCACATTTATTTGGTATACTTATCTAGGTAGTCACTGTTATTTGCCATTTATAGGGCAAGTACTGTTTGCACATTTACTTTATGTGCATCTTTCACATTTGACTCTTTGTATGAACATCAGCTGCCTGTATTTATTTATACACATATTTATATACACAGGTATTGTTTCTTTGGCGCGGGTAATTTACACAGATATTAATCCATGTCCTTCAGCTTCTTGTCCTCCGCAAACTGTTTATGGGCTTTCTTGTGCATCATCTTTAGAAAAGGCTTCCTTCTGGGGTGACAGCCATGCAGACCAATTTGATGCAATATGCAGGGTATGGTCTGAGCACTGACTGGCTGACCCCCCACCCCTTCAACCTCTGCAGCAATGCCGGCAGCACTCGTACATCTATTTCCCAAAGACAACCTCTGGATATGACGCTGAGCATGTGTACTCAACTTTTTTGGTCGACCATGGCGACGCCTGTTCTGAGTGCAACCTGTCCTGTTAAACCACTGTATGCTCTTGGCCACCGTGTCGCAGCTCAGTTTCAGGGTCTTGGCAATCTTCTTATAGCCTAGGTCATCTTTATGTAGCGCAACAATTCTTTTTTTCAGATCTTCAGTTCTCAGTTCTTTGCCTTGAGGTACCATGTTGAACCTCCAATGACCAGTGTGTGAGAGTGAGAGAGATAACACAACATTTAACACACCTGCTCCCCATTCACACCCGAGACCTTGTAACACTAACAAGACACCAGGGAGGGAAAATGGCTAATTGGGCCCAATTTGGACATTTTCACTTAGGGGTGTACTCACTTTTGTTGCCAGCGGTTTAGACATTAATGGCTGTGTGTTGAGTTATTTTGATTGGACAGCAAATTTACACTGTTATACAAGCTGTACACTCACTACTTTACATTGTAGAAAACTCATTTTTTCAGTGTTATCACATGAAAAGATATAAAAAATATTTACAAAAATGTGAGGGGTGTACTCACTTTTGTGAGATACTGTATATACATATACCTCAGTATATAGCTGTAAAATACACTGTGCCAAAAAGTTGGTAATTCTTTTCAGCCAGCCCTCAAATTTTAGCCTGCCCTATTTTGTATCAGAGCTTCTTGTGTCACCTTTCTTCTTAATGGACAAGGAGTCAATAGATAATCACAATAAAGATTAATTGTCCAGTGAGCAGATGACATCAGGATGCCAAGATGAAAATTAATTAATGGTGACCCCAGAATTTTCATTTCTCCTACCATTTTCTCTGGGATCAGCTGGTTGCTGGGAATGGTCTATTAAACCATGAAAGTAACACTGTTGAGCATAAAAGGAAGATTTTTTTTTCCAGATTTAAATATTTTGATTATATTTTTGGTATTCATATGTCGTTTCTGACCTTTGGTTTTAGGATTTCCCCAGAGTTTCTTTTTTCTTTAGGTTGCTTTTATCATTTGACATTACATTACAGCCAGACATAATTAGACAATCACGCAGAGCAGAGTGGTTCAGCTCAGCAATTTTATTTCTGCCTATACATACTTGGGCTTGGCAATACACCAAAGCTGCTAGCTGCTATCATAAAACTTTAATCTCACGCAATAGGGTTTTTTGTAAATGTTAAATTAGAACCTTAATTATTATTTTATCCATTTTCATAAAACATAATGGAGATGGAGGTAAACCACATCCTATTATAGCCAGTAATCCCATCTACAGAGCACTTAGAGAGCATGCTTATAGCAATGAAGCCTTGTTCCCTGTCATAGTCTAGTCATGTCTCTGACTTGTGTGGTTTCTTTGGAAATCCCTAAGAACCGCATTTTTCATCTGTGGCCCACAGCCGAGTACAACCATAACATAACTGAACAAGAATTTGCAAAAGAACACTCAGTGATTTGTGTTGTTGTTTCTTCATCATTTTATGGGGAATTTTCAGCACTAAAAAATCAGTAGCGTGGAGATATAGAGTAGACATGGCCTCTCCGCCCAGGACACCTCACTCTGCATCCACATGATCTGATATTACCATATAGCAAACCTGTGAGTAGGGATGAATGAATCTGCCCAGGTCTGGTTTGAACGTAGCAGTAGGTCCATGAACCATGAATTTACAGTGCGGGAAAAAAGTATTTGATCCCCTGCTGATTTTGAAAGTGTTTGCCCACTGACAAAGAAATGATCAGTCTATCATGTTAATGGTAAGTTTATTTTAACAGAGGGAGACAGAATAACAGAAAAAAAAAAATCAAGAAAAACGCATTTCAAAAAAAGTTATAAATTGATTTGCATTTTAATGAGCAAAATAAGTATTTGACCCTTTTGCAAAACATGACTTGGTACTTGGTGGCAAAACCCTTGTTGGCAAACACAGAGCTCAGATCTTTCTTGTAGTTGGCCACCAGGTTTGCACACATCTCAGGAGGGATTTTGTCCCACTCCTCTTTGCAGATCCTCTCTAAGTCATTAAGGTTTTCAGGCTAACAATTGGTAACTCGAACCTTCAGCTCCCTCCTCATATTTTCTATGGGATTAAGGTTTTGAAGACTGGCTTGGCCAATCCAGGACCTTAATGTGCTTCTTCTTGAGCCACTACTTTGTTGCCTTGGCTGTGTGTTTTGGGTCATTGTCATGCTGGAATACCCATCCACAACCCATTTTTAATGCCCTAGCTGAGGGAAGGAGGTTCTCGCCCAAGATTTGACGGTGCATTGCTCCGTCCATTGTCCCTTTTGATGCGGTGAATTTGTCCTGTCTCCTTAGCAGAAAAACACCCCTAAAGCATAATGTTTCCACCTCCATGTTTGACGGTGGGGATGATGTTCTTGGGGTCATAGGCAGCATTCCTCCAAACACTGCGAGTTGAATTGATGCCAAAGAGCTCGATTTTGGTCTCATCTGACCACAACACTTTCACTCAGTTCTCATCTGAATCATTCAGATGTTCATTAGCAAACTTCAGACGGGCCTGTACATGTGTTTTCTTGAGCAGGGGGACTTTGTGGAGGTTGCAGGATTTCAGTCCTTCACGGCATATTGTTTCCAATAGTTTTCTTGGGGACTATGGTCCCTGCTGCCTTGAGATCATTGACAAGATTCTCCTGTGTAGTTCTGGGCCGATTCCTCAACGGTCTCATGATCATTGAGATCTTGCATGGAGCCCCAGACCGAGGGAGATTGACATTTATTTTGTGTTTCTTCCATTTGCGAATAAAAGCTCCAACTGTTGTCACCCTCTCACCAAGCTACTTGGCGATGGTCTTTTGTAGCCCATTCCAGCCTTGTGTAGGACTATAATCTTGTCCCTTACATCCTTGCACAGCCCTTTGGCCTTGGCCATGGTGGAGAGATTGAAATCTGATTGATTGCTTCTGGCTCCCAGGTGTCTTTTATACAGGTAACAAGCTGAGATTAGGAGCGCTCACTTTTAGAGAGTGCTCCTAATCTCCACTCGTTACCTGTATAGGAGACACCTGGGAGCCAGAAATCTTGCTGATTGATAGGGGATTAAATACTTATTTCACTCATTAAAATGCAAATCAATTTATAACTCTTTTGAAATGCGTTTTTCTGTTTTTTTGTTGTTGTTATTCTGTCTCTCACTGTTAAAATAAACCTACCATTCATCTTCTGTTGAAAAAAGGGTATGAAGACCTGGGCACTGCCAAGGGGGTTCCTTATAGCTACTCAAGGTGTTTTTTAGAACAGTAAAATGTAGCCCTTTAAAAGTGACATTTAAACAAAGGAGGGGAGAAGACCGCATGGGGTTTCCCTTACTATTCTATTCTATATGCTTATCCAGACAGGCAACCTGCATAGGCAAGATGAGTGAGGGCAGCTAATGTGCTCCTCCACTTCCTTTACCTTACCAGTCCATATGCTTTTCATTATTGAGAGAAAAGCTTGCAAGGGGGAATGAATGGTAAGCCCCCCCCCCCCCCCTGGACTGGACTCGACTCAGCCTTTCCTTCTCTGAGCTGACCGCTCAGCTGTCGATTAATTGCCAGCTCCTATCTCTCCACAGTAACTCACCTGTTGATGATATACTGCTCGTCAGTCCTGCCTACTTAAGCCATCCGGTCCAGATGATCTCTACCTTCGCCTGGTCACATCTCTAGAGACGCTCTCCTGTGTTCTTCTTAAAGACTTGCTTGGCTGACATTCCTTCTGGCTCCAGATCCTGCTCGCTGTCCTCTAGCTCCCTGACGTTTTGGCTTGTCTGGCTATCCGTTCCCGTTCCTGCACTCTGGCTAGGTTTTGACTAAGTTTACTATGTTTACCTTTTTTTTATTAATAAACAAGTGTTATTTAATTGTACTTCTGTCTCAGTCTGGTTTATGGTTTCTGACAGTAGACAAAGGCCATGAATTCAGAAGTTGCAGTCAATCCACTTGTTGGTAATATTTTTTCCAGATTGGATGAGCAGGATCACCACATGGATCAGTTTGCCATGGCATTACAAACACTGCTGAGTCGCACGGCTCACCTGGAATCTCCCACTGTGGCTGCTCCGGTACAACCTGTGTTGCATGCCATGCCTGCTGCTGCTCCAGTCTCTGTGCAGGCACCCGCCTCAAGTATTACCTAGAGGTATGTCTGGTTCCGCTCTGCTTCCCCAGCGATTTGGGGGCGATCCAGTCCAATGCAGAGGGTTTCTCAACCAGGTTGAGATATACTTTGAGATGCTGCCCCAGGTGTTTCCCACGCATAAAAGCAAAGTAGGTTTTGTGATATCTTTGCTTTCTGAGAGAGCCTTGGCCTGGGCAAACCCTCTATGGGAGACGCAAAAACCTGTTGTCTTGAGTTACCCTGAGTTTGTGGCTTTTAAAAGGGTATTTGATGTTCCCGCACGCTCTGCTTCTGCTGCCAAGTGCTTCATGTCCATCAAACAGAGTATGAGAGCTGCTGCCGATTATGCCTTTGAATTCCGTACTCTGGCAGCAGAGGTTGCTTGGAACAATGAGGCCCTCGTGGCTGCTTTTTCTCTTGGTTTCTCAGATACCATCAAGGATGAGATAGCGGCCCAAGATATACCCACTGAGCTGGAGAAATTGATCACATTTGTCATCCTCATTGACTCCAGACTTTTTTTTTTTTTTTTTTTTAAGGAGTGCTCACTGAAGCCCCCTGTAGATTTGTCTCCGAGCTTTGCAGTCCCACCCTTGTCTCCCTCACCTCCCATGCCTCCTGGTACCGAGTTGGTCAGTGAAGATGAACCCATGCATTTGGGCTTCACGCGTCTCTCTGCGGATGAGAGAACCCTTAGGAGGAGGGAGAGATTGTTCCTATATTGTGGTCAGGCAGGTTACTTTTTGAAGTCTTGTCCTACCCGTCCAGGGAACACCCAAACCTTGAGGTTCTGTCATGGACAGACCTTAGGTGATGTTGTTTGTCCCCAGTTATCCTGAAGGATAAGCCCCTGGTTTCGGTTACCCTTTCTTGGCCTGAGTTGTCCGTCGAGATACAGGCTCTAATCTATTCTGGGGCTGCAGGCCTGTTCATTGATGCTGCCTTTGTATCGAAGCACTCGATTCCACTGCAGCTGCATGACACTCCACTTGCTATTGAGGTTCTTGACGGGAGACCTCTACATTCTGCCCATGTGACTCATGAGACTGTTCCGTTGTCCATGGCCGTAAGGGCTCTTCTCCATGAGATAATCCAATTCCAAAATATTTTCTCACCGAAGTTTTCGTTAGTTATTGGTTATCCTTGGTTACAGAGGCACAATCCCTCTTTTTGATTGGCTCTGTGCTGAGGTTCTCTCCTGGTTGCGACAGTGCAGTAAGACATGCTTCCAGAAGGTAGCCAAGGTCCTGTGCACCTCTTCATTCTCCTCCCTACTGGAGGATTACCGCAATTTTAGCGATGTCTTTGACAAAGGTCAAGCCGGTAGTTTGCCTCCACACCAGTCGTATGATTGCGCAATTGACCTTTAACCTGGTGCCATACCCCTCATGGCCGGGTTTACCCTTTGTTGGTCTTGGAGGATGACGCACTTTCTCAAGGTTTCATCCGCAAATCCTTGTCTCCTGCTGGTGCTGGTTTCTTCTTTGTGAAGTAGAAGAGTGGTGAACTGAGACCCTGTATTGATTATAGGGGTCTCAATCGTTTCACGATTAGGAATGCGTATCCGATTACGGAGTTATTTGACCGTCTCAAGGGAGCAACGGTTTTCACAAAGCTTGATTTGAGAGGGGCATATATTCTCGTGAGGATTAAGGAGGGCGACGAGTGGAAAACTGAGTTTTAATACCAGAACAGGCCATTATGAGTACCTCGTAATGCCTTTTGGCCTTTGTAGCACCCCGGCAGTTTTCCAGGAATTTATTAATGTGTCCTCCGAGATTTGTTGGTTATGTGTGGTGATTTATCTCAACAATATCCTTATATTTTCCAAGTCCCTAGAGAGCCACCACACAGATGTCTGTCGTGTGCTTCAGAAACTAAAAGAGAACAGTCTCTACTGTAAATTGGAGAAGTGTGAATTCCATCGTGAACAGGTTAAATTCTTGGGTTATGTCATTTCCTCTGCTGGTTTTTCGATGGACCCAGAGAAATTTTCAGCACTCCTACAGTGGCCCCAACCTGTGGGGTTATGTCCTCTGCATTGGCTTTGCCAATTATTATCGGAAGTTTATTCGTAACTTCTTGTCTCTGGTCAAGCCCCTGACTGATATGACCATAAAGGACAGTAACCCACAGAGTTGGTCTCCGGAGTCCATTAAGGCCTTTGAGAGTCTCAAGGCTGCCTTTGTTTCTGCTCCTGTGTTGGCACATCCTGATCCTACGTTACCTTTTATCTCTGAGGTTGATGCTTCTGAGATGGGAGTTGGCGCCCTTCTGTCTCAACGTCCTACCTCCTGAGCGCGCTATGCATCCTTGTGGCTACTTTTCCAGGAGATTGTCACCTGCAGAGTGCAATTACGAGATTGGTGACAGAGAGCTGTTAGCAATCATTTTAGCCCTAAAAGAATCGAGACATCTCCTCGAAGGTACCACTTTGCCAGTTCTCATTCTTACTGACCATAAGAATCTCACATTCTTGTCTGAAGCTAAATGCCTCTCTCCCAGAAGGGCGCAATGTGCTCTTTTCTTGTCTAGTTTCAATTACGTTGTCTCATTCTTACCCAGTACTAAGAATGTAAGGGCTGACGCTTTGTCACAACAATTTTCCTCCACTTCCAAGATGGAGTCGGTTACAGTTCCTGTGATTCCGCCTGATCGTATTCTGGCTACGGTTCGCACCAGTCTCACTTCTCCTATGGGTGACAAAATTCTTGTTGCTCAGGTCCATGCTCCTCCTGAGAAACCTTGTGACTGCTGCTTTCTCCCAGAGAGTCTCCGTACTGCCGTGCTCCAGACTTACCATTCTCCCAAGTCTGCTGGCCACCCTGGGAAGAATAAACTCTTTTGGGCCAGTTACCAACAATTCTGGTGGCCTAGTCTACATGCTGATGTAACCGCCTTCATAGCTGCATGTTCCGTGTGTGCTCAGAGTAAGACTCCACGACACCTTCCAGTGGGCCTCCTACAACCCATACCCAATGGAGAGAGGCCCTGGACCCACCTGTCTATGGATTTCATTGTGGAGTTACCCAACTCCCAGGGCATCACAGTTATCCTTATGATGGTTGATCTGTTCTCGAAAATGTCTCATTGTATTCCACTTAAGAAATTGCCCACTTCTAAGGAACAGGAGATCTTTCACTTACATGGGCTACCCAAAGTGATTGTCTCGGACAGGGCTAGTCAGTTTGTTATCCCGGTTCTGGCGAGCCTTTTGTGCACAGTTGGGAATTCAGCTTGCTTTCTCCTCTGAGTATCATCTGCAGTCTAATGGGGGTGCAGAACGAGCCAATCAGTCCTTAGAGCAATTCCTACGCTGCTATATTTCTGACCATCATAGCAACTGGTCAGACCTCTTACCATGGGCGGGGTTCACTCACAATAGTGCCTTGAATTCTACTTCCCGATTTTCCCCGTTTATGGCGAACTATGGTTTACAACCTTCCATGTTGCCCGACTCATTTGTTCCGCAGAGTATTCCTGTGTTAGAGGAGCGTCTTCGTGGTCTTCATTCCACTTGGGCACAAGTCCAGGAGGCTTTGCGACATACTAACGATAGGAACAGACTCCATGCTGACCACAGACACCTGCCTGCGCCTTCCTACCAGGTTGGGGACAGGGTCTGGCTGTCATCCCCCATCCTCCGACTTCGTGTTTCCTCTCTGAAGTTTACACCTCGGTCTATTGGGCCTTTCTGTATTCTTCGCAGGATTAACTCAGTGGCTTACCCATTAGATCTTCCTTCTAATATGCGTATCTCAAATGTATTTCATGTTTTTTATTATTATTAAACAAGTGTGATTTAACTGTACTTCTGTCTGTCTGATTCATGATTTCTGACACCTCTAGATATCCACCCTCTCCCACAAAATGAGTACAGGGGTACATTAGTTCCCAAGAACCCCCCCACAAAAAAAATAAAGTGTAAATAAACTCTGACACCTTGAAAAATCCCTTTATTTACATTCCACAAGAAAACTAAATTAAAATGTAATGCTCACTGATAATGTTGTTACAGTTTCCCACTATCCGATAATGTTTTGCCACAGCACTGCCATAGCTAAATTACAGATCACCAGTGCTGCAGCTCGGGGCTGGGGATCCTGTTTAATGTTACTAACTTTATATGGTCATGACCGTATTTGGCCAATGATGTTGCCCAGGATTCCTTGCTATTTGCAAACAGTGAATTTAAATCAAATCCAGTCCCTACTTGTAAGGGTTGTAGGCCAGGGGTTCCGACCTGTTTAGTCTCTATACAGCTTAGCTATGCACATTTACACCTATGTGACTGCTTTTCCATGTGTTTTTTTATTTTATTTTTTTATTTCTTTGAGCACACATTGATTTGTGCTGCATTTTCCCATCAAAAGCCCTTATAACCCACATAGACAGATCTGAAAAAGGACTTTACATTTTTTACCCAATGCACAGCACAGATTTGAATAAGCACTGTTGAAAACAATGGCAAACCGGTGTACATGTGTTAATAGGCACAGAAACATACAGTGGGGACGGAAAGTTTTCAGACCCCCCTTAAATTTTTCACTCTTTGTTATATTGCAGCCATTTGCTAAAATCATTTAAGTTCATTTTTTTCCTCAATAATGAACACACAGCACCCCATATTGACAGAAAAACACAGAATTGTTGACATTTTACAGATTTTTGAAAAAAGAAAAACTGAAATATCACATGGTCCTAAGGATTCAGACCCTTTGCTGTGACACTCATATAGTTGAGTGTCACAGGTGCTGTCAGGTGCTGTCCATTTCTTTTGATCATCCTTGAGATGGTTCTACACCTTTATTTGAGTCCAGCTGTGTTTGATTAAACTGATTGGACTTGATTAGGAAAGCCACACACCTGTCTATATAAGACCTTACAGCTGACAGTGCATGTCAGAGCAAATGAGAATCCTGAGGTCAAAGGAACTGCCTGAAGAGCTCAGAGACAGAATTATGGCAAGGCACAGATCTGGCCAAGGTTACAAAAAAATTCTGCTGCACTTAAGGTTCCTAAGAGCACAGTGGCCTCCATAATCCTTAAATGGAAGACGTTTGGGACGACCAGAACCCTACCTAGAGCTGGCCGTCTGGCCAAACTGAGCTATCGGGGGAGAAGAGCCTTGGTGAGAGAGGTAAAGAACAACCCAAAGATCACTGTAGCTGAGCTCCAGAGATGGAGATGGGAGAAAGTTGTAGAAAGTCAACCATCACTGCAGCCCTCCACCAGTCGGGGCTTTATGGCAGAGTGGCCCGACAGAAGCCTCTCCTCAGTGCAAGACACATGAAAGCCTGCATGGAGTTTGCTAAAAAAAACACCTGAAGGACGCCAAGATGGTGAGAAATAGGATTCTCTGGGCTGATGAGACCAAGATAGAACTTTTTGGCCTTAATTCTAAGCGGTATGTGTGGAGAAAACCAGGCACTGCTCATCACCTGTCCAACACAGTCCCAACAGTGAAGCATGATGGTGGCAGCATCATGCTGTGGGGGTGTTTTTCAGCTGCAGGGACAAGACGACTAGTTGCAATCGAGGGAAATATGAATGCGGCCAAGTACAGGGATATCCTGGACGAAAACCTTCTCCAGAGTGCTCAAGACCTCAGACTGGGCCGAAGGTTTACCTTCCAGCAAGACAATGACCCTAAGCACACAGCTAAAATAATGGAGTGGCTTCACAACAACTCCGTGACTGTTCTTGAATGGCCCAGCCAGAGCTCTGACTTAAACCCAATTGAGCATCTCTGGAGAGACCTGAAAATGGCTGTCCACAAACCTTTACCATCCAACCTGACAGAACTGGAGAGGATCTGCAAGGAGGAATGACAAAGGATCCCCAAATCCAGGTGTGAAAAACTTGTTGCATCTTCCCCAAAAAGACCCATGGCTGTATTAGATCAAAAGAGTGCTTCTACTAAATAGTGAGCAAAGGGTCTGAATACTTAGGACCATGTGATATTTCAGTTTTTCTTTTTTAATAAATCTGCAAAAATGTCAACAATTCTGTGTTTTTCTGTCAATATGGGGTATGAGGTGCTGTGTGTACATTAATGAGGAAAAAAATTAACCTAAATGATTTTAGCAAATGGTTGCAATATAACAAAGATTGAAAGATTTAAGGGGGGGGGGCTGAATACTTTCCGTCCACACTGTATATGAACGAATGGGCCCTAGAGGCCAACGCTTAAGATTTGTTTAAAGTTTTGGGGAGAGTGTGGAAGACCTAAAATTTCTGTATGTTTTTTTAATCTCTATCTGTGACCCAGTGTATTAGCGGAGACAGAAAATCACAAACCGCAATAAAGCCATGTTAAAAGATGTAACCTTGCCGCACTCTACCAGAAAAATTATATTAAATGTCCTCACTGGAGAGATTTACCAGCATTTCCAGTCTTGACAGAAAGTGAGGGGAAATCTCTGTAGTGCAGATACAGATGACAATAAAAATCGGACTGACCCTTCTATCAAACAAAAATTAAAAACATTATTTTGCTGAAGTTGGTCTTTAAACATTTAGATAGAGGGTAATAACACCCCTGCAATCTGCTGGGGGAATTGCATGCAAAGAGATGTATCTTTGAGGGAGGCGGGTAGTACAGGCTCACTGTCCAAATTGAATAAATGTCTAAGGACCCTTAACACCTAGCCTGTTGCTTGTGGTGTGTTAATTATTGTGCTTTGCATTTAAGTGGACCATTTATTCAGATGGGCTGCCAGCGCATCCTATATCAATCAAGCACAAATTTTTCTGCTGTAGCATATGGTGTGGTACAATGATATGAAGTTCGCTGTAAGGCTTTGGACCTTCATTGTCTTCATAGTGTGTTGAGGTGCCATTGACAATGAATAGCACTACAGAGTGATAAGCACTTATACCACCCCCACCCCCAAACAATCTATTTTGCAGTTTAATTGTCTTTGTTGATTCTGACGACATACAGAGCTGATCCTCTTTCTAAAAAGACATTCATGCAAATTCATAAAGAGTGTCATAGACGCTTTTTATAGTTCCTCAGCACCAAAATTGCTGGTGTTTGTGAAAGTTTATTTTTATTCTGTCTGAGAAAGTGGAGGCACTGAGGCTGGAGTTTTAATTCCGGACACTCCGTCCTCAGTGCAGCTCATTATTACTAAGCTCCCTCCCAGGCCACAGTGCCCATCACACAGACAAGGAGTTTTATAGTGGGGTGGGTGAAGCCTTATGGGGAACTCTGAGATTAGCTCCCTGTCAGATCTGACTTCTAATTCACTATATATGGGCATTGCCATTGTTGGTAATGACGTCAGCCAGTATCCCCTGCCTCTTTATTTACATTCAGCTTAAGCCTGGGCCCGACCGATGGCTGAATGGGGCCCGGTAATAGATACGCACGTGGAAAGTTGTCACATTTTATTACGGCTTCCCAGCACAGACATGCCCCACTCTAAGCACTGGTGTCTCTCTTTGGTCTTAACCACTTTAGCCCCGGAAGAATTTACCCCCTTCCTGACCAGAGCACTTTTTACAATTTAGGACTGCGTCGCTTTAACTGCTAATTGCGCGGTCATGCAATGCTGTACCCACAAAATTTGCGTCCTTTTCTTCCCACAAATAGAACTGTCTTTTGATGGTATTTGATCACCTCTGCCGTTTTTATTTTTTGCGCTATAATCGGAAAAAGACCGAAAATTTTAAACAAAAATGATATTTTCTACTTTTTGTTATAAAAAAAATCCAATAAACTCAATTTTAGTCATACATTTAGGCCAAAATGTATTCGGCCACATGTCTTTGGTAAAAAAAAGTGTCAATAAGCGTATATTTATTGGTTTGCGCAAAAGTTATAGCGTCTACAAACTAGGGTACATTTTCTGGAATTTACACAGCTTTTAGTTTATGACTGCCTATGTCATTTCTTGAGGTGCTAAAATTGCAGGGCAGTACAAAACCCCCCCAAATGACCCCATTTTGGAAAGTAGACACCCCATGGAAATTGCTGAGAGGCATGTTGAGCCCATTGAATATTAATTTTTTTTGTCCCAAGTGATTGAATAATGACAAAAAAAAAAATTACAAAAAGTTGTCACTAAATATATTGCTCACACAGGCCATGGGCATATGTGGAATTGCACCCCAAAATACATTCAGCTGCTTCTCCTGAGTACGGGGATACCACATGTGTGAGACTTTTTGGGAGCCTAGCCGCGTACGGGACCCCAAAAACCAAGCACCGCCTTCAGGCTTTCTAAGGGCGTAAATTTTTGATTTCACTCTTCACTGCCTGCCACAGTTTCGGAGGCCTTAAAATGCCCAGATGGCACAAACCCCCCCAAATGACCCCATTTTAGAAAGTAGACACCCCAAGCTATTTGCTGAGAGGCATGGTGAGTATTTTCCTGCTCTCATTTGTTTTTGAAAATTAAGAAAAACATTTTTTTTTCTTTTTTCAATTTTCAAACCTTGTCTGCAAAATACTCACTATACCTCTCAGCAAATAGCTTGGGGTGTCTACTTTCCAAAATAGGGTCATTTGAGGGGGTTTTGTGCCACCTGGGCATTCCATGGCCTCCGAAACTGTGGTAGGCAGTGAAGTGTGAAATCAAAAATTTACGCCCTTAGAAATCCTGAAGGCAGTGATTGGTTTTCGGGGTCCCGTGCACGGCTAGGCTCCCAAAAAGTCCCACACATGTGGTATCCCCGTACTCAGGAGAAGCAACAGAATTTATTTTGGGGTGTAATTTCACATATCCCCATGGCATATTTGAGCATAATATCATTTAGTGACAACTTTGTGCAAAAAAAAAAAAAAATTGTCTTTTTCCCGCAACTTGTGTCACAATATAAAATATTCCATGGACTCGACATGCCTCTCAGCAAATAGCTTGGGGTGTCTACTTTCCAAAATGGGGTCATTTGGGGGGTTTTGAACTGTCCTGGCATTTTATGCACAACATTTAGAAGCTTATGTCACACATCACCCACTCTTCTAATCACTTGAAGACAAAGCCCTTTCTGACACTTTTTGTTTACATGAAAAAAAATTTTTTTTTTTGCAAGAAAATTACTTTGAACCCCAAACATTAGATATTTTTTTAAAGCAAATGCCCTACAGATTAAAATGGTGGGTGTTTCGTTTTTTTTTTGCACACAGTATTTGTGCAGCGATTTTTCAAACGCATTTTTTGAAGGGGAAAACACAGTTTTTTAAATTTTAATGCACTAAAACGCACTATATTGCCCAAATGTTTGATAAAATAAAAAAGATGATCTTAGGCCGAGTACATGGATACCAAACATGACATGCTTTAAAATTGCGCACAAACGTGCAGTGGCGACAAACTAAATACATTTTTAAAAGCCTTTACAAGCCTTTACAGTTTACCACTTTAGATTTACAGAGGAGGTCTACTGCTAAAATTACTGCCCTCAATCTGAACTTTGCGGTGATACCTCACATGCATGGTGCAATTGCTGTTTACATTTGACGGCAGACCGACGCTTGCGTTCGCCTTTGCGCGAGAGCAGGGGGGGCAGGGGTGCTTTTTTTTTTATTATTATTATTTTTTTGCTTTTTATCTTATTTTTAAACTGTTCCTTTCGTTTTTTTTAAATTTTTATTGTTATCTCAGGGAATGTAAATATCCCGTGTGATAGCAATAGGTAGTGACAGGTACTCTTTTTTGAAAAAATTGGGGTCTTTTAGACCCTAGATCTATCCTCTGCCCTCAAAGCATCTGACCAAGATCGGTGTGATAAAATGCCTTCCCAATTTCCCAATGGCGCTGTTTACATCCGGCAAAATCTAAGTCATGAAATGCTCATAGCTTCCGGTTTCTTAGGCCATAGAGATGTTTGGAGCCACTCTGGTCTCTGATCAGCTCTATGGTCAGCTGGCTGAATTACCGGCTGCATTCTCAGGTTCCCTGTTGGGACAGGAAAGCCAGAGAAAAACATGGAAGACGGTGGGGGGCATTCCCTCCCACTGCTTGTAAAAGCAGTCTAGAGGCTAATTAGCCACTAGGATTGCTTTTACATGAAAGCCGACCGCTGGCTGAAAAGAATGATACAAGATGATACCTAAACCTGCAGGCATCATTCTGGTATAACCACTCAAAGTTCAGCAACATACCAGTACATTGCTGATCCTTGTTGCCCATATATTGTAATCTTTTTTTTTTTCATGCAGCCTGTGGGCTGAATGAAAAAAAGAGATTGATCGGTGTGTATGCCCACCATTAGAATACCTCCCTTCATCCACCCACTTCTAATGTTGGGCATACATGCACCATTTATATATGCCGAAGCATGGGGGCATCCTCCCGCAAAAGGTAGAAGCACATCGCTCCTCCGCCTCTGCTGCCCCCATGCTTCGGCATACATCACCTCCACTGGAGTCACGGCTTTATATATCGTGGGAGCAAACGCTGTTGCTGTCAAGATAAATAAATCCGCGCTGCAGCTGAATGGCGTACCTGCAGACAAAAAAATGGTTAACAATAAAACACAGTAAACAGTAAAGTATAAAAAATTGCATACCTGAAAAGCAAACATGATAAAACATAATAACAATAAAACATTGCAGAATAGAATACAGTAAAAAAGAGCAGAACAATAGAGAGAGAACAATAAAACGACTATATATAATAAAACTATTTTTTTTAATTTTATATATTTTTTTGTTTTTTGTTTTTTTTTTACACTTTTTTTTTGTAACTAACTTTTGTAACTGTAACCGGTTCCAGGTTCGGGTCTCTCAAAATGCGATGGCATCTTGGGAGACCCTGTGAAAGTTTGCCTAGTCTGCAATGCTCTACGCTAATACTCAACTAGTGTATAGTAGCGTTCAAAACATTCACCAATGCAAAGACCAGGATTGTCAGGACAGGAGGGACAGTAATAGCAGGTGTCATGCCTATATCCGCGCTTGCTGCAGACACAACATCTTTTTTGGGGGGGTTCGTTGGGTAGGGGTACTCGGGAGGACATAAAGAAAATGCCTCTCATGCAGCCGACTGCATTTGGTTGGGGATGTGAATGGGGGAAGTACCGGTGCTGCAGAAGTGGTGGGTTCCCAATTAGGATTGGCGAATGCAGCAGGAAGGGCACTATGGGCACAACGGGCCTGTGTTTGTCTTCTTCTTGGTGGCAGCGGGACACTACTTGTGCTTGCCACCTCACCAGCTTGAACTGCACTTATGGGACTCACCACGTCACCAAGTGTTACTGCAGTGCTGGTTTGACTACGACCGGGGTGTACTAGGCCGATGGTGCTTGCCAGTTCACCAAAACGCTACCAAAAAAACTGTTAGCGATCGCAGGGATCAGGCCTGACTCTGCGAAAGCTGCAGTTATGCATTTAGTGTTTTGTAAGTGACAGTGATCGATCGATACTGCACTTGGGTGGGCTGGGCTGGGCTGGGCGGAGGGGAAAAACGCTGGTGCTAGAAGGTATATGGGCTGATCCCGCTAACACTGTGTTTTTGGGAACCCTAAACTCCTGGAGACGCTAGTATAGATCTGATCGGATCAGATATTGATCCGTTCAGATACTATGCCACTAAGGGAGGTGTATGGTGTGTGCAAGGGTGTTATCGCTACTGGCACTAACCTGACGCTGCCTGGGGCTGGTGCTTGCCAGTTCACCAAAACGTTACCAAAGAAACTGTTAGCGATCGCAGGGATCAGGCCTGATTGCGAACGCTGCAGTTATGCATATAGTGTTTTGTAAGTGACAGTGATCGATCGATACTGCACTTGGGTGGGCTGGGCGGAGGGGCAAAACGCAGGTGCTAGCAGGTATCTGGGCTGATCCCGCTAACACTGCATTTTTGGGAACCCTAAACTGCTGGGGACGCTAGTATAGATCTGATCTGATCGGATCAGATATTGATCCGTTCAGATACTATACCACTAAGGGAGGTGTATGCTGCGTGCGTGGGTGTTAGCGGTACTGGCGCTAACCTGACGCTGCCTGGGGAGACGCAGACCCTATCTGACCCTAAAACCTAACTTATATCACCGCCGGGCGATCAGGGGGCTAAACCTTTATTAGGTAATAAACGACGGGTGCCCTGACACTATAAAAAATAAACGAACTAACCAGCGTCACCCGTAACAGTTATACGGTGATCACTGGTGAAAGGGTTAACTAGGGGGCAATCAAGGGGTTAAAACCTATATATTTACCTCCCTAACTAACGTCACCAGTGACACTAATATAGCGATCAGAAAAATGATCGCTTAGTGACACTGGCGATGGGGGGTGATCAAGGGGTTAAAACTTTATTAGGGGGGGTTAGGGGGGTACCCTAGACCTAAAAGGGGCTAACACTAACTGCCCTACCACACTAACTGTCACAAACTGACACCAATGCAGTAATCAAAAAAAAAAACTGCTTGGTGTCACTGTGACAAGGGGGGGGCGGTGATTGGGTGGTGATCGGGGGGTGTAATGTGTGCCTGGCGTGTTCTACTGTGTGTGTGTTGTGCACTCACTCAGATGTCTTCTCTCCTCTGCGCCGGAACGGAAAATACCCAGCCGAGGAGCAATGACATCACTTCCTCTGCCGCTGTTTACTATACAACAGCAGAGGAAGGATTTCATTGGCTGGGAGCGATCGCGAGGGGGGGGCCACGAATGGATGGCCTCCCCCTCACCTCTGATCGCTCCCGGACAGAAGCCGACCGCCTTGGGCACCTGGGGGGTCCAATCGGACCCCCGCCCGCGGGAAGCAGATCACGTACAGGTGCGTGATTTTTGCCTGCCCGTGCCATTCTGCCGACGTATATCGTCGTGAGGCGGTTGGCAACTGGTTAATTACTGTCAGTTTCCTAGTCTGTGAACTGGCAGTAAATATTTTTGAATCTGTCACAGCTATAACAACAGTTTCTTAAAAACTGCCTGAATTTAGTTAAAAGGAAGAAAACTCGCTGGCAGATATAACAAAAAGCTGCTAGCAAAAAAACTGTCAGATGTACTATACTATCAAACATAAAAACCAATATTTGCAGCTCTAATAATAATCATCAAATGTGTGCACAAGTGAACCAAAACCAAAAATGTGTACAGACCAAATTCCAATTATAGTGACAGCAAGAGTTCCAAATCCGGTATTGTGTACACCACCATGTGAGGATGTATAATTAATACGATTGCAGATTCACCATGTGGTCCGCCACCAGTGTAAAAGATAGACACTTACCAGAGAGGTAAGACTCATGGCCCCCCTGATGATGTCAGGTTTGACTAAATGCGTTCACATTTTTTGTTTTGGTTCACTTGTGCACACATTTGATGAATATTATTAGTACTGCAAATATTGTTTTTTATACCTGAATTTATTGCATACATTCATACTGTTATCGGAACTGTGGTAAATGCTTGCATGAATTAGGCGTATGTAGTCTAGGTATGGACCTATCTCCAGAAAAATATCTGAAAAGGTTTGATGAACTCCTTTAGATTTGGTGAAGCCCTTTGTTTCTTCGTAACAGTCATTCCTTTTTTCCTACATGGCTTCCTGAGTACAAATATGCCATTTCTGATACATTGGCGGCAAATAAAACTAACCATGTTCCTTGCAGAAAGGAGTTTGTATTTATAGTGGCGCTCCGTATTTATTGTAAAATGTTGTGATAGTTTGAATATTCTTTTTTTTTTTTTTGCTTTTTTTTTTCAGACACACATTTCTCGGCTTCCTCCAGGTGCAGTTGCTGGCCAGTCTGTAGCCATTGAAGGTGGAGTATGCAGGCTGGAAAGCTCTCTTATCTGAACTATATGCTTCCCTGGCTGAAGACGGGCCTTGATGTCCTTGGCCCTGTTCCAGTGATGCATCTTTTTGGATGTGCTGTGCATCTTCTCTTCCTCCTCTCCTGCTGTTTGTGCTTGTGTTAGGAAACTCTCAGAATACTTTTGTAATATTCTGTGGACCCACAGCTCAGGCAGTTGGCTGCAGGGAACCAGAAGTAGGTGCTTAGTGGAGGACTTATAAAATGGTAGCAAGCTCCACCTGCATTTTAAAAAATCAGATGGAGTTTTCATTTAAGCATCTTATTCTTCGACTCATTCATCCAACATTCTACTCCGTTACAACAAATCTCCAAAATGTTTCTTGTCCTCCTATCATTTTATGAATGCACTGTATTTTCTGAACAGCATGCAGCTGTGTAACCTGAAGTCTTCTATTGTGCCACTGTGTTGGCTTCTCCCTAATATGTTCGCTTACATTAGACTGCATTAAACCGTCAATAGTTATTGGACTTAGTGTGCATATTATACTTCTTTACCTTAAAGATTTGTTATTTTGCGTCTAAGGTATAGTGTCTGCTTACATATTTTGATAGTATATGTTACCCAATGATATTTTTTCTTAGTGATAAAATATTTGATTTTACTTACGTTAATCCTATGGCTGTCATGTAGATACATGTAAAGAATGTGCGTACAGTGGAAGGGAAAGGTTCAATAAAATATATAAGTATATGTCTATTTTTTCTTTTTTTTAAGTTTCTTGTATGGTACGTATAAAGAAGGCCTTCATCAAAGACTGGTAATTTTGTCTTGGGGGATGACGATAGAGTGGTCTGTGTTTGTGTGTAAATTGCTGCCTTGCCCTGAAGATCCAGCACTTAACAGATTAGCGGCCTGGGTCTAAGTTGGCACAATTCCTGTGATCTGTAGATTGCCACTGGTTTTATTACTTTATCTCTCTTATTGTAGGCTTACAACTGTGAAAATGGGTAAGTAGAATAATCAATAGAGGGCTCTATTTCTTCTCCTGAGGGCTTCACTTTTAAGCGAACACTGGGACACTTTAGGGATTAACATGCCAGTCATGTAATCATTAAATACATGGCAATTGATAGTATGTATCAGGTTATTGTAAGACATTTTTAGTGCTGCTTTTCCTTACTAAAATGATATGAAGATCGCCGACCTCTTTTTTTTTTAAAAAAATGCTAGTTGCTTAGCTGTGATGCTTGTCTATTGACTTCTATGCTTTTCGTTACCAATCCAGAACAAGTATGTATATCCATAGTTCAGACTTTCTAGTCTGCATTCTTTGTTCCAAGACAAACATATTAAAGTCAGCAATGGCAGTGCCCAAGTGTCCAGAGTTTTTTCAGTTAAGATAAAAGAAGTTTAGGCTCCTTTCACACTGACAGAGTCCGCCAGCAGATCCGCCTGCTCAGCAGGAAATCTCTCCACTGATCCCCACTGAGCATGCAGAAGACAGGTCTGTGGACAGTCCACTGATGCAGAGCGGACAAAGACATTGCCCGCTGTCCTATATGGGCTGTCAGAAGGAAATGGACAGTCTGTCCGTTTTCATCCGACTGTCATCAGATCCGCCGGACAGATGGGGGCATGGATCCCCATGCGTCTGTTTTTAGTGGACAGGATTGGATCGGATGTTGGCAGGTGTCAATGGAAACATTTCTGCTGACATCTGCCGCTTCATAAGAGCAATGAATGGTCCGATCGGGTCCTCCTGAAAAACGTTGACGTTAAAGTTGCAGTTGTAGCATAATTAGTAAGGGGAGTAACAACCTGCAAGAATTCTGTGGAATGGGATTTGGGAGCTGGATTATTGTACTGGGCATGCAAGAGAGTATCATTTACCCACAAACCTGTCCTCTATATCCTCCACCCAAGCAGACTTTTTTTTTTAAATGCCAGTCTTTAATTTCCTTTTGCAAATCTAATTTTAATTTATAACAAGTAGGTAGCTATGGGTTTGCATTTTTAGAATCTTCCTCTACATTTTTTTGTGCAATTAAAGCTGACTACAGCCTCTTTTTTAGTTTTGGTTGCTATGAGGCATAGTTTGGTCCCCTGTCAGGTCTGCACTGGTGTCTTGAACCCAGGCAGGGAGATCTGTCCCTCTGTCTGACAGCCAAGGTTCACCTTTAAAAGTAAAATCCTGGTTCCCATCTCTGAGCTGCATTCTTCTTACATTTCTTTGGAGAAGCCACTAGTCAGTGGGCAACATGGAGAGCCATAGATATAATTCAGTACATTATAATAGTAGCCCCCTAGCAGATTCTCTCTAGTTATATATAGAAAAATTATACTCTTGAGGAGTTTACCAGGAAGTTTAATTTCCAGCCAAGCCACAGATGGACTTTGCATTAGAGGGATCCTACAGCAAGAGTCACGAGTAGAACTGACAGCAGCTAATGACAAAAAGGTTTTGAATGGGGTTCTTCTTTTAACGTAGCAACCTAAATGTGTTTTACTTACAGTGAAATATAATTGTGGTATGCAGATATAACTCGTATACAAAAGGATGTGAATTGTGCAAAGTATTTTCATAATTTAAACTTTAGTTAAGTCATTTATGAAATATGTTCAAATCTACAGTATATTTTAGATGGGCTTCCAGGCAAACCATTAAATTTATAGAGGATGTTTGCTAGTAAATCTGCTAAATATTTCGATTTGTCCATAAATATTTTCTATAAAAAAAAAGAAAAAACACAAAGTACTGTAGTAAGTGTGGACAAAATAAAAAAGGCTATGTACTGTAAACTGAATATAAACCGCTCTTTTCCTTGTTTAAATATTTTTTCTAAGATGGCAAATAAAATTACAAATAAAGTATGTTAATAAACATTTTTCTATGTGTAGTCTTTTTATTTCATTACCTTGTTGTTTTATTTTTTTTTTTTTTTCTTAATGATCAAGCTGTATGGTCAGAACTTCTTTTAATGTAATGTAAGAGGATTAAATTCACCAGAGAAAAGACATAAGGTTAAATTAAATGGTATTCCGCAAACATTATATTCTTACAAGAGACACAAATGGCACACGGCACAAACCTTAAAATATATTCAAAATTCTTTCCAACATGGTATTACGGTGACTCATCAATTAGAAGAGCAAAAGGAATAGCAATAGGTCTGGAAAAAGATGTCAGCTTTATGTTGGAAGATAGGAAAGTAGATACAGAGGGACAGTTTCTTCTCCTGAAAGGGAATTTACAGGGGATAGAGTACACGCTAGCAACGTGTATTGCCCTAATAAAAACTTAAAAATTACATGAAAGAGATTTTGAGTGAACTAATGGAGTTTAAGAAGGGCAATTTAATTCTAGCTTGAGATTTAAATTTCTTTATGGAGCACTGATTAGATAGTACATCTTTTGCACTGGGTAATGGAGATAATCAACTAAGATTGGTTAAAGAAAAAACTACACAAATGTCAGCTGGTGGAGGTCTGGAAAGCTCATCACCCTTGTACAAAAAATTACACATACCATTCCTCAGTGCATGATACGTACTCAAGGCTAGACTACATACTGGTGGAGCATAGACTTTAGGATGCGGTAGTTGAAACATCTATTGGGATCATTTCGCTCTCGGACTGTGCTCCAGTAGTGATAAAGTTGAAGCCTAAAGGGATAGAAAATAAGACAAGTACATGGAGGCTGAATGAAGACCTGTTAGAATACACAGAAGTAGAAATGTAATAAAAAACAAAATAGAAAAATACTTCCTGCTGAATGAGACACCTGAGGTCGCAAAGGTTTTGATGAATTGTCATCGATGAAATGTATTCATTTATGATGCTTTTGTATGGAAAACCAAATAAAGTTAAAATAAAATAAAAAAATTATTTTAGTCGTTTATTTTTGCGACAATGTAGTACCCATGTTTCCCTAAAAATAAGACTGGGACTTATATTCATTTTGGCTACAAAAAAACACTAGGACTTATTTTCAGAGGGCGTCTTATTTATTTACGGTATGTACAATAATCTACAATTATTTAAATACAGTTATGTCATCATCTTCTGGAAAAAAAAAATATATATCCTGATCCTTTAAAGCATGATGGACAGCACAGTGCTTGTGCTGTGTCATTTACCCCTCTCTATGTTCTAAAAAACCTGGACTTCTCTCACCCTCTCCCCATTGGCTCAGGAGTCAGGATTTTGAAATTCTGTAACCCCAAAACCTTAAAGTCCTTATAAAATTATGTAATCCATTCTGTAAAAAGATTATATAATGTGCAGTGTGTCTCCTTGTGTAACTTTATTGTGGAAAATGCCTTATTTAGAACGCCGCTGGGTGCTCACCTGACCCGCCGGAGCTCCTCTTCCCTGCTCTAAATACTGCAGAGGGAGGGGCCTAGATCCCTGCTGACATCAGCCATGCTTCGAGCACTGCAGAAGGAGGGGCCATTGACATCAGCCAGGAGGAGAGGAGATCTCCGATGAGTCACGTGAGTGCCCAGCGGCGCTGTAAATAAGATATTTTCTACGATAAAGTTACACAAGGAGACACTGCATATTATATCATTTTTTTACAAAACGGAATACATGTTTTCACAAGGACTTTAACTAGGGCTTATATTGCAGCCATCCCCGAAAATCACTCTAGCTCTTATTTTCGGGGTAGGGCTTATTTTTAGGGAAACCGGGTATAGTAGTTTATAATGTTGCTACACAGGGAATTTTGAAATATAAAGAGATGCAATAATTTTGCCCATTCAGGGCAAAGCGACTTTTTGGAAAGGTTCCCACTCACCCCCAGTTATGTTCACATTCCCAATGATCCCGTGATGCTCTTGTTTCCGCTGCAACACTCTCTACATCATGTGACAGTGCTGGGAACTATGGATTGGCTGCTGGACCTGTACACTGTAACTTGGAGAAGGTCACATGCTCCCCTATACACAGAAGCACCAGATTTTCTGTCTTGCTTCAGCAGAGCAATAAGTAGTGCAGGATACAGTCATACAGTGTTGCATGATTGCACAATTGCCAGTTAAAGTAGTAAAGTGCTGAATAGCAAAAAAATGCGATTTGGTGCTACATCCATGTGATTCTATGCAATTCAGTGCTGTGTTGCTGTGCAATAATCAAATTAATAGTCCGGTTTTGTGCTGCATCTATGCAATATGGTGTTAGTACAATGTTCAAACAATAAAAAAAATTTAAAAAATGTTATTGTTTGAACATTGCACTAACACCATATTGCATAGATGCAGCACTAAACCGGACTGTTAATTTGATTATTGCACAGCAACACAGCACTGGATTGCATAGAATTACATGGATGTAGCACCAAATCGCATGGATGCGTTTTTTTGTATTTTTTAACTTTTTATTGTTTGAACATTGCACTAACACCATATTGCATAGATGCAGCACTGAAATGCATGGATGCAACACTAAATCTCATGGATATTTGTTTTGAATTATTTATTAATGTTTGAAAATTGCTCAAGCTTTGTGGAATATTTGCAATACACAGGCTGATTGTAGCACTTTTACCTATTTATTCATTCATTGAAGTTTATTGCACATTAATGTATAGTATTGATAGATTTTGTATGTTTAGCACAATGTCACTTTATTAATATTTCAGTAGAAATTTCTTACATTTTATTTTGATAAGTGCAGCGTGTGTACTATTTGGTTTAACTATTTTGCATGGTTATGAGACATGCGTAACGTTTGCAGCTGATCATTTGCAAAGATGCACTATTTTGGAGACCAGATTTGGTCAATTACCTGGAGGCTCACAGGACTACAAATTAGCATTCTGAGCAAAAAAAAATGCCCTGGTAATGAGGGGGTAAAACCTGGAAGTCAAGTGGTTAAACAAAAGTGGAGTTTGATGTCAGGCTTTTGTTGGAAGGCAGATTCGTAGGAACAATTTATTATATACCGTATATACTCGAGTATAAGTCGAATTTTTCAGCACCTTTTTTTGTGCTGAAAGTGCCCCCCTCGACTTATACTCGAGTCAAGCACTTTTCTGTAGCAAAAAATTTCATTTTCCGAACTGACTTTTGGGCCCGGTATCTCAGGGCCGCTTGGTGCTAGAAACCCCAAATTTGGTGTACAAACCCAGTGGACCTGGTACCACAACATAGTTCCTAGCACTAAGTGGCCCTAAGATACGGGGCCCCAAAATCAGTTTGGAAAATGTCATTCTCTGCTGCAGAAGTGCTTGACATTTTCTGAACCGACTTTGGAGCCCACTATCTCAGGGTCACTTAGTGCTAGTAACCCCACATTTGGTGTGCAAACCCAGTGGACCTGGTACCATAACATATCCAAAGCTGGGGTTCCTAGCACCAAGTGGCCCCGAGATATGGGGCCCCAAAATAGGTTCAGAAAATGTCATTCTCTGCTGCAGAAAAGTGCTTGACATTTTCTGAACTGATTTTTGGGGTCCTGTATCTCGGGGCCACTTGGTTCTAGAAATCCAAGCTTTGGATATTTTATGGTGCTAGTTCCACTGGGTTTGCACACCAAATTTGGGGTTCCTAGCACTAAGTGACCCCGAGATACGGGGCCCCAAATTCGGTCAACTGTGTCCATCTGTAGCAATGTCATTTCGGGACACTTTGGGTTCAGAGACCCCAAATTTTGGCTGCAGCTAAGGGGCATCTAGGAACACTTAACTACCGGGGGACCTATGGCTGCAAATGGGCACAATGAGGCTGCAAATGGGCATTGTTGACCCTCTTTTCCACATACAGTAGCTGTGCATTTCTCACCCTAGTCTTATACTCGGGTCAATAAGTTTTTCCCATTTTTTGTGGTAAATTAGGGCCTCGACTTATACTCGGAACGACTTATACTCGAGTATATACGGTACTTGTCATTGAAACCCACTGATGAACTCACCCTAGATTACCCCCTTCTAACTGTAAGCTAACTTGCTTAGTCTAAACCTGAAAACCTATTAGGGCCTAAAGTTAACTTCCACTAACTGTAACCTAAAGAGCTAAGCCTTATGAGGACTGGGGGGGGGGGTGTCCTTGGCCATGTGTCAATAAAAATATCCTTCAGGCAGAGACAAATGGAGAGATCATTGCATACCAACCTTTCCTGGTTCTGCTGTGCAAACCCAACACTTGTTTGCCAGCTTTACATATTTATGCACATCACTGGTGTTTTTGTTTATCACAAAATGTAAAATTTTTAAAATTTAACCATTTAAAAATCTTCATTGCACAACTCCTGTCAGATACTTCAATTCTGCAGTCTCTGGGCTGTCTTTTACAATAGAGTTCTCTGTCTGGTCCAAACTTCAAAGGAAATTCACACATTCTTCATGCTGTGTAAAAGCACTGGTCATGAGAGAAGCCCTTTGAAGTTAACAGGTGCGATACCACCTCATTTACTGCAGAGCAGAACCCCCAGCACAGCCTCAATCTTTCCTGATAGCAGTTAGAAGAAAATGACATGAATTCTAAAATTATAACAGTAGCTAGCTGTACAAGCACAATTATTTAACTATCTAACTGCCCCTCATTTGGAAAAAAAACCTCCCCCCCCCTGCTGTCCCTCTTTTAGCTCTGATGTGTTGATCTGTATGTATGCATTATGTACAGTAGCTAATTATTGCTTCTTTTGTGTTTAACTATTAAGTATTGTTGCTTATTTTCAAACACTCATCTAAAGGAAAAGTGATATTGGCTATCAACTGCAACTATTCAAAATTTTGTTTTATATTTCATTTTTAGCATACTCCAGGTACGTGGTTGGAAATGGATTTGAGGAGCATCAGAATCTTCCTGACCGCAGTCTCTATTTTAATATTTCCCAACACGATGTCCCATGCTGGGAATAAAAAAAAAAAATGAGAGCCAGCAGCTGACACTTTGTGTAACTCTTAGTCCCGGCAGTTACTGACAACTCTAGATCCCAGTGATGATCTGTAACCAATCACATTAGTTCCCATTATGTGATCACTAGGTCAGCCATGATCGGGATCGCGTGCGGGCTGGAAGATCAAAGTATATCTAAACTCAAAAAACAATTATTTTGACCCTGGTGGAAATATTAATGCAGTATTCTTGTAACTTCCTGTCCGAAGAACTGATATCTCAAACAATTGAGAGTGGCCAACAGAGATGTGTTCTGGATGGCAGATCTTTTCATTTATATATGAGACGGGCTAAGAGCAATCACAGGGTTAATGAGTGAGAGAGGGCTGAATTAGAAGGTAGAGATGGAGCAGAGGTTTGATGAGAGGGTTGGTGAAAGCTGCTGCTGTTTGATTTAAATACATATCAGAAACCTTTACCGCTGGATGGACTCTATGGTGCTAATGTGTGGGGTTTTTTTTCTACTGACTTTTTTGTTAGGCTGAAGTAAGCAGATTTCTTTTCCTGTTACTGGTACTATAGTGTTCCAAAAAATACATGTATTGATCCTGTTTGTGTACATTACAGGACACTATCACTAGGTTATGTGCAACTACCTTCAGGTGATTGGACACTGCCAAAAAAAGAAAGGCTGGAGAGACATCCCTCTACATCCGTGTTAATTTTGATGTCCAATTTTGATTTAGTTTTAATCAGTCTTTTGACTATAATGCCATTTTAGTTTTAGTCATATGAACTGTTTTAGTTTTAGTCGTATTTTAGTTGACTAAAATCAAATGGGTTTAGTTAAATTGTAATGCATTATTTACGCATTTCTCTTGAAAAGCTTCATTAACAAACAAAAATATTGCATTTTGACAAACGAAAGTGTAACTTTAACCACTTCAGCCCCAGAAGGATTTGCCCCCTTAATGACCAGGCCATTTTTTGCGATACGGCTCTGCGTCGCTTTAACTGACAATTGGGCGGTCGTGCGCCATTGTACCCAAACAAAATTGATGTCTTTTTTTCCCCCACAAATAGAGCTTTCTTCTGGTGGTACTTGATCACCTCTGCGTTTTTTTTTTTTTTTTTCTGGTTTTGACCAGACCATTCCAACACATTTACATGTTTCCCCTTAAACCACTCAAGTGTTGCTTTAGCAGTGTGTTTGGAGTCATAGTCCTGCTGGAAGGTGAACCTCCCCCCTAGCCTCAAATCACACACAGAGTGGTAGAGGTTTTGCTCAAGAGTATCCCTGTATTTAGCACCATCCATCTTTCCTTAAACTCTGACCAGTTTCCCAGTCCCGACTGCTGAAAAACATCCCCACAGCATGATGCTGCCACCACCATGTTTCACTTTGGGGATGGTGTTCTTTGGGTGATGCGATGTGTTGGGTTTGCGCCAGACATAGCATTTTTTTTGGCCAAAAAGTTACATTTTAGTTTCATCAGACCAGAGCACCTTCCTCCATACATTTTGGGAGTCTTCTACATGCCTTTTCGCAAACTCAAAACGTGCCTTTTTGTTTTTTGCTGAAAGTAATGGCTGTCTTCTGGCCACTCTGCCATAAAGCCCAACTCTATGGAGTGTATGGCTTATTGTCGTCCTATGTACAGATACTCCAGTCTCTGCTGTGGAACTCTGCAGCTCCTCCAGGGTTACCTTAGGTCCCTGTGCTGCCTCTCTGATTAATGCCCTCCTTGCCCGGTCCGTGAGTTTAGGTGTGCGGCTGTCTCCTGGCAGGTTTGCTGTTGTGCCATGTTCTTTCCATTTGGTTATGATAGATTTGATGGTGCTCCTAGTGATCATCAAAGATTTGGATATTTTTTATAACCTAACCCTGACTTGTACTTCTCACCAACATTGTCCCTTACTTGTTTGGAGTTACTTGGTCTTCATGGCAGTGTTTGGTTAGTGGTGCCTCTTGCTTAGGTGTTGCAGCCTCTGGGGCCTTTCAAAAAGGTGTGTATATGTAATGACAGATCATGTAACACTTAGATTGCACACAGGTGAACATCATTTCACTAATTATGTGACTTCTGAAGGTAATTGGTTGCACCAGAGCTTTTTATGGGCTTCATAACAAAGGGGGTCAATACATACGCACATGCCAATTATAATTTTTTTATTTCTGAAAAATAGTTTTATGTATATATTTTTCAAATTTTACTTCACCAACTTAGACTATTGTGTTCTGATCCATCATATATAATTCAGATTAAAAAAAACATTGAACTAAAGGCTGTAATGTAACAAAATAGGTAAAAAGCCAAGGGGGTGAATACATTTGCAAGGCACTGTATAACCCCTCACACTCTCAGCTTAGATTTTTGCTAATGTTCTTAGGTAATGGACCTCTTCTCTTTACTGAGAGAAGTCTAGCTTTTTCTCTGGAGGTTTTTTCCCTTCTCTTTCTGGATGATTTTTTTTTCAAGATGATTTATTTTCATCATTCAGCTGCACCATAGCCACTACAACTCCTTCTGTAGCTTCCTGATCTGTGTACTCCTTGCAGGGCTTTTGACCACACCCAGACCCCACCCAATGAGACACGGAGCTGTCTTGTAATGTTGCTATTGCACTGGATCCTTCTGGGGTGTTTCCCATGGCAGCTTGTTGAACCTGTTCTGTATGGAGACGGCAAATAAATATGACAGCGCTACTTAAAATAAATGTGCTAATTAGTAAATAATGCAAAAAATCTCTTTACATGTACAAATCAAAATGTGTTCATAACAATTCATCAAAAAAATGTAATAAAAGTTCATAAATATGTGTCCAATGCTTCACCGTGCAAAAAGATCAAATAAAGTGACAAGTGTCTCACCAGCATGCAAAAAATGTTCATATGTCAGAAAACACCAAATCATCACCAAGTGTATCCACCTTTGTGCAATCACCACCTTCCACACTAGCAACTCACCAGAAATTATTAAGCCAGCCTTTCTATCCCCTGCTCCCCTGTAGCCTCTGAAGGATCAAACACTCATCCCAGGCTTATCCCATTGTTCTCAATTAATGCCCAGTAGAGGACCAGAGTAAAAAGAAAAACAGAAACTCCATCAGATAAAACCATCAATTTATTAAAACCCAGCATCAATATTTGTACTTGCATAATAAAATAACAATCTCGGCATTAAGAAACAGTTTGTATTGCTGGTCCCCGCCGCACTACACAGGCCGTAGGCAAGGCAACAGTGCTACAGAATGACGTCACATCCAATAGGCCCCCACTTTAAGCAGCAGATCTACTTGCTGCTGTCCAACAGGTTAAAGGGGTCATTGCCTCTGTACCAACAGAAGAACATTTTCAACGTTTTTACTCAAACCTCTATATGGTTCCCAAACTACAGGTTCAAAAGTTTTGCATGCTAAAATGCCAGGTCAATCATTGCCTCCTTCCTTCCTTGGAAATTTTTGCGGCCTTTATAGACATCTGGTATGCCTATCTGCACATTCTCATTTTATCACCTCATCAATGCTATCTGCATTTTGCAGTGGGTAATTAGTATTACCAATTTGTTTTTTTACCAAGGTGCTTGCCCCAGTTTTGCATCTGCTTCTTTCTCATGGGATTCACATTGTGGGGTACCTAGATGATTTCCTGTTAAAGGACCAGTCCTCCCTGTACTGTCAACCAATTGACAGGATAGGCTATGTAGAGATTCGATTGGATCCTTAACCTGAAGACATCATTGCAGACCCATCTTACAGATTGGAGAACCTGGGTCTGACACTGGACACGGTGCTCTTTAGAACCTATCTGACTCAGGACAAATTTATGTCCCTTTGTTCTCATACCAGGGCCCTCTGGGCCCAGTGGAAGCCCTCAATTTGTGTTTGCATGAGGGTCTTGGGTCTCATAGTTGCCTTTGAGACTGTACACCCAGTTGCAGCACAACATGCTGCAAGTAAGGGAAAAAAGTATTTGATCCCCTGCTGATTTTGTATCTTTGCCCACTGACAAATAAATGATCAGTCTATAATTTTAATGGTAGTTTTTTTAACAGAGAATAACAACAAGAATATCCAGAAAAAAAAGTTATACATTAATTTGCATTTTAATGATTGAAGTAGGTATTTGACCCCTTCGCAAAACATGACTTAGTACTTGGTGGCAAAACCCTTGTTGGCAATGAGAGGTCAGACTTTTCCTGTAGTTGACCACCAGGTTTGCACACATCTCAGGAGGGATTTTGTCCTACACCTCTTTGCAAATCCTCTCCAAGTCATTAAGGTTTTGAGGCTGACATTTGGTAACTTGAACCTTCAGCTCCCTCCACATATTTTCTATGGGATTAGGGTCTGGAGACTGGCTAGGCAACTGCAGAACCTTAATGTGCTTCTTCTTGATCCATTCCTTTGTTGCGTTGGCCGTGTGTTTTGGGTCATTGTTATGCTGGAATACCCATCCACGACCTATTTTCAGTGCCCTGGCTGAGGGAAGGAGGTTCTCACCCAAGACTTGACAGTACATGGCCCTGTCCATCGTCTCCTTGATGTGTTGAAGTTGTTCTGTCCCCTTAGATTGGGGATGGTGTTCTTGGGGTCAAAGGCAGCATTCCTCCTCCTCCAAACACTGTGAGTTGAGTTGATGTCAAAGAGCTCAATTTTGGTCTCATCTGACCACAACACTTTTACCCAGTTCTCTGAATCATTCAGATGTTGTTCATTAGCAAACTTCAGACGGGCCTGGACATGTGCTTTCTTGAGCAGGGGGGGCTTTGCGGGTGCTACAGGATTTCAGTCCTTCACTGCGTAGTGTGTTACCAATTGTTTTCTTGGTAATTATGGTCACAGCTGCCTTGAGATTATTGACAAGATTCTCCCGTGTAGTTCTAGGCTGATTCCTCGCCGTTCTCATGCTCATTGAACCTCCACAAGGTGAGATCTTGCATGGAACCCCAGACCAAGGGAGAATTACCTGTTACTTTGTTTAACAAAACATCCTCAAACTCCGCTTTAGTGCTTTCGTCATATACCGCTTCCTCCCAGTCTGAATATAGATATCAGATATTCCAACCGCTGATGACAACAAACTAGATAATACTTGTTTGGTTGCTCACTATGAACTCTTTATTAGAACAAGAATACAGTTGAAGAGGAGGTTCCCCCCTCCTGCTCATATTACTCTAACAATACACCTGTAACCAGAAACATCAATTAACACTAGCTAATTAACTAATCCCTTAAAGCAGCCATTGTGACTCCTTGCCCACCTTGTCATTGTTGTGATTATTTAGGATTTCACTACAGGTCAGACTTGTCACTGAGCTTCACACAGTAGATTATATATTATCATAAGTATAAACACAGAACTCCATACAATTTCAGGGTTAATTAGCACAAACAACAATGGGTGAGTTTTAGAAGCCACATTAGTGTACAACAGGAGACCCAGGGCTTTCTGCATCTTATTAATCAGCATTCCTTTCACATACATCTGCTATATGAGTCCCACACTGGCAGAGACCATCATGGCCTCCTTAATAATGTCCTTTTGCATTACATAACAGAATATTTTCCTAAATGCTTGTAGCTCCCTCAAATGCCAGGGGCCATAGTCGGTAGGCAAGAGGCTAGTATTCAGTCCCCTCCAAAAGCCTCTGTCCCGGGTGAGTCTATCACATTTTGTGTTTACATTTGTGAATAATCGCACCAACTGTTGTCACCCTCTCACCAATATGCTTGGTGATGGTCTTGTAGCCCATTCCTGCATTGTGTAGGTCCACAATCTTGTCCCTGACATCCTTGGTCAGCGCTTTGGTCTTGGCCCTGGTGGAGAGATTGGAATTTGATTGCTTCTGTGGACAGGTGTCTTCTATACAGGGAACAAGCTGAGATTAGGAGCAGTGCTCCTAATCTCAGCTCATTCCCTGTATAGAAGACACCTGGTAGCCAGAAATCTTGCTGATTGATAGTGGATCAAATACTTATTTCAGTCATTAAAATGCAAATCAATTTATAACTTTTATGAAATGCGTTTTTCTGGATATTTTTGTTATTCTGTCTCTTGCTGTTAAAATAAACCTACCAATAAAATGATAGACTGATCATTTATTTGTCAGTGGGAAAACGTAAATCAGCAGGGGATCAAATACTTTTTCCCCTCTAAGACCAGACTCTTTCTAGCATGGTGGGTGTCCAACTCAGTGCTGGATTTACGGAAGCCCTTTCCTTCACAGTTCTGAAAGGTTCTTGTGGTGGATGCTAGCCTGTCGGACTAGGCAACACTCCTGACCACCATATTTGTACAGGACACTTGGTCTTTAAAGGAACCTCAGCTTCCAGTGAACATTCTGGATACATTTTTTGTCCCTTTATGACTGAACTCTTCTATTTTAAGGACACTCAACGTGGCCTACATCAAGGAGGGACCTGAAGTCACGCTGTTCTAAGGCAGCGGGCTTGATCCTCTTTTGGCAGGCGGACTTTCTCCGTTGTTAGCCATTGGATCTGGGGTAATTGGTGCTTTGCCATAGGTGGGGGACACTGGATGTGGACTTCCCGGCTTCCTGATTTAACAACAAACTGGACAGGTTTGTCACCAGGTTAAGCCTTTGTAGTGGATGCTCTGGTGCTGCCATGGGATCAGTTTAAGTTGATCTACACCTTTCTTCCTTCCCAGATTCTTCCTTTCCTAATCTGCTGAATCAAGAAGGAGGGCATTCCGCTGATACTCATTATGCCAGATTGACCCAGGTGGATGTGGTATTCAAGCTCCAAGCAGACTCTTCGTAGGCCCTTCCGGATCACTCTGACCTTCTGTCCCAGGAGCAGAACTTCACCCAACAAGTGAGGTATTCTTTCTGTCCCTCCGGTGTCTGAGTTTTGGGGGGGTTGGCAGTTCCCCTTTCCCCTTTGCCTAGGCAAGGATGCCTCATCCCACCCCCCCACCTGCAGCCTCCTGGGTTAATGTCGCTTATCCCAGATGGCTGTAGGGCTAGTCTCCTTACACTGTGTGATCTCGCATGTGCGCAGTAAGAAGCCAGTCATGAGACATTAGGAAGTCATAACTAGCTCTAAATTCAAGATGGGAGCTCCAGGAATATGCAGCGGTGAGAAGAACCGGAAGGCAAGGACTGGTCAGTACCTGTTTTTTAAAAGTCAGGAACAGTGTTTGTTGCTGTTGACTTTTAATTTTCGCAACACTGGGTGAAGTTCCAAGGCTAAGTTCACCTTTTCAGACAGCATTTCACTTCTCATAATAAATAGAAGCTTTTTCTGCCCAAACTGTCATATGCTTATCTGTCACTTACCTAGTCCATGGCAGCCTTCAGTCTGCACCTCTCTGTTTAATTTTTCTTTAAATACATGTCTTCAGCGCTGACTTCCTGTAGCATCATGTGACCATCCAGGAAACTTCATATCCCATTATGCACTGCCTTACTACATCACAGAATAGGATGTGTTTTACCTCTCTGGACCACACTTCCCTTATTACTGGACAACCTCTTTCTTTACCTATACCCACTTTTTTACATCTTCCTTTAAGGTAGCCATACACTATACAACCTGATTGTACAATCTCCTTTTGATCTACCATCAACTATGTAGTGCAAGGGCCTGCCTGATATGATACAAATTGAATTTGTTGTTCAGATGGGTACATTTTAGGTGAATAAAAATGGCCATGAACTATACAATCTGATTGTATAATTACTGTAAGGTAAGGTACAAAACAATCCAACAGCAGAGGAAGACACTGGCTGTGTATTGAATCAGAACAGTGCTCACTGACAATAATTGCTTTGAAGAAGCATGGAATCACAGAGTTGAACATGAACAATCTCCTGGAAGGGAAGGGGAGGTGCAGAATTCCTTCCTCAATCTACTAACATTTTTCATACCAGGAGGTCATGAAGGAGCGTTCTATAGATACTGGAGGCTGAGGTGACGTCTGCCTTAGAATATAGGGACAGCTTTTTATTTACTGCAACCAAGGTACATTGATGGTATACAGGCAGTACCCGAGTTATGTACATCCGACTTACATATGACTCATACTTACAAACGGAGGAAGACAACAGGAAGTAAGAGGAATTATACCCCTAGGAAGGGGAATTCACTCCTGTAATAGGGCGTACACACGGTCGGACTTTGTTCGGACATTCCGACAACAAAATCCTAGGATTTTTTCCGACAGATGTTGGCTCAAACTTGTCTTGCATACACACGGTCACACAAAGTTGTCGGAAAATCCGATCGTTCTAAACGCGGTGACGTAAAACACGTACGTCGGGACTATAAACGGGGCAGTGGCCAATAGCTTTCATCTCTTTATTTATTCTGAGCATGCGTGGCACTTTGTCGGTCGGATTTGTGTACACACGATCGGAATTTCCGACAACGGATTTTGTTGTCGGAAAATTTTATATCCTGCTCTCAAACTTTGTGTGTCGGAAATTCAGATGGAAAATGTGTGATGGAGCCCACACACGGTCGGAATTTCCGACAACAAGGTCCTATCACACCATCACCATTCCATCGGAAAATCCGACCGTGTGTACGGGGCATAAGAGTTATCATGGGAAAAAGGTGTCTCCACTGAAACTTTATCACCAATCCTTTTTCCATGACCACTCCAAAATTTTCAAAATCCAATCGTCATAGGGACAGAAAGTGAGGTGAAATCTTATGAACAGGGGAACAGACAGCAAGAAAAACGAAAAAACTGAAAAATATTTTCTTTGACTGGAGTTACACTTAAAAAAATGAACCTGTTCCAACTTACATACAAATTCAACTTCAAAACAAACCTAGAGAACCTATCTTGTTTGTAACATGGGAACTGCCTGTATTGGTACATAGAGAAGCTGTACGTAAAAAAAAAAAAAGGTGGGTTTTACTTCCTCTTCATTTCCCTGCAAAGGTAAAGCATAATGGGCTACTATGCATCACATAGTAGCCCATTATGTGTCACTTACCTGACACCGAAGCCCGCGATGTCTCCATTGTCCCCACTAGCAGGGAGCATCCATCTTCGCCCCTCTTCCTTCTGGGTCCATGAACTCCGGCTCTGTGACTGGCTGGAGTCGCGTGACATGCGCACGGGAGCCGCCAGTCACAGCATGACCCCTATTAGAAACGGCACGATGTGCCCTTTCTAAAGGGCGCATGCGCCATAGTCATCGACGCTTGACTTTTTAGTAAATATCTCCTAAACCGTGGAGGTTTAGGAGATATTTCAAGCACCTACAGGTAAGCCTTAACCACTTCCGGACCACCACACGCCGATATACGTCCTAACTTTGATGGGGGATATCGTTGTTTTGGCAGCAGCTAGCTACCATAACCCCGGTATCCTCGTGTTTGGCCAGCGGTCCGGTTTCTGATAAGATTGGTCTCTGTGGCAAATTTGCCGTAAGATCACTTTTATCGGCGGTGGGAGAGGGCCCCCCCTCCTCCTGCTGCTTACCGGTGCCCTCTGCCGCATACCGGATCCATTGGCAGCGGCGGAGGCAATCGGATCTTCACCCTGGCTGGGCATGGAGACGAGTGAGGGGAAGATGGTCCCCACCCGTCTCCAACACAATGCAGGGCGGAAGCGACGTCAAAACGTCACTTCCGCCCACAGCTCTTAAAGGGCAATTTTTTTTTTATTGCATTTAAGTGTAATTATGAGATCTGAGGTCTTTTTGACCCCAGATCTCATATTTAAGAGGTCCTGTCATGCTTTTTTTCTATTACAAGGGATGTTTACATTCCTTGTAATAGGAATAAAAGTGACACAATTTTTTTTTTTAAAAAAACAGTGTAAGAATAAAAAATAAAAAGGTAAAATAAATAAGAAAAAAAAAGCCTAGACCTCCTCTGTAACTTAAAACATGCACCCTGTAGAATTTTTTAAACGTCGCCTATGGAGATTTTTAATGGTAAAAGTTTGTCGCCATTCCAATTTTTTTTTTATATTGTGAAAGATGAGATGAGATGTTACATCGAGTAAATTGTTACCCAACATGTCACGCTTCAAAGTTGCTCCCGCTCGTGGAATGGCGGCAAACTTTTACCCTTAAAAATCTCCATATGCGACGTTTAAAAATTTCTATAGGTTACCAGTTTTGAGTTACAGAGGAGGTCTAGGGCTAGAATTATTGCTCTCGCTCTAACAATCGTGGCGATACTTCACATGTGTGGTTTGAACACCATTTTCATATGCGGGCGCTACTCACGTATGCATACACGGAATGTAAACAACCCTTGTAATAGAAATAAAAGCATGACAGGACCTCTTAAATATAAGATCTGAGGTCAAAAAGACCTCAGATCTCATATTTACATAAAAATGCAAAAAAAAAAATTATTAAATTTGAAAAAAAAATAAAAATGTTGCTTTAAGAGCTATGGGCGGAAGTGACGTTTTGACATCGCTTTCGCCCTGCAATGGTATGGAGATGGGTGGGGGCCATCTTCCCCTCACTCATCTTCATACCAAGCAGGAGAGAGGACCCGTTGGCTCCACCTCTGCTGGTGGCTCCGATAAGCTGCAGAGGGCACCAGAGAGCGGCGGGGGGTCCCTCTCCTGCCTCCGATAAACGTCCAAATCCGCCACAGAGACCACTTGTATCTGCAAGCGGACCACTCGCTGAAGAGAAGGATACCTGGGTTATGGTAGCTAGCTAACAACGATAGCCCTCTTCAAACAGCCGACGTATAACAATGGCAGGCGGTCCGTAAATGGTTAATTTGTCTCACATTACCTGTATGGGGCCTTTCTTAGTGATGCACAAGGACAAAGTTGTCTTGATGCCAAAAGCCTTCTTCCTCCCAAAGGTGGTCTCTGCCTTCCACTTAAATCAAAATATTGTCTTCCCCTACTTATGTCCTGCTCTAGGACATCCTAGTGAATTTGTTTTACACTATCTGGATGTGGTGTGCACTGTTAGAGATGACTTCCTGGCTACTTCTGATTTTAGGAAATCAGGATCCCTCTTTGAGCTTCCTGAAGACTCCTATAAGGGGCTTCCTGCTTCTCATTCCAGTATAGCTAGGTGGATCAGGCAAGTTTAAAACCTTTAGCCTGGTGGATAGGGTTCCTCCCTTACCTGTCAGGGCACACTTTACCAGATCTGTTGGCCATGTGCTCTTGATTCATCTTCCCACTCTATGCTGCACAATGGTGGTAATTTCCATTATCCACATGACTACAGACATACAAATGTGAAATTTAAGTAAGTATCTTCAGCTTTTTTTTTTTTTGCTGTTTGCACCCATATACATTGGATGCACAGTATATCCAGTTTATACAACTCTACCCCATTTGTTCATTGAGCCCTTATTATTCATTAGGTTTATGTCCTTTGAATTTTTTTCTACTTGTGGAGGCTTTGGAGGGATCCTCATGCTCTTGCATGCATGTGTTCTCTGCCATATGTAGTAAGTTATTATTATTATTATACAGGATTTATATAGCGCCAACAGTTTATGCAGCGCTTTACAATAAAGGGAGACAATACAGTTATAATACAAAAAAATACAAGAGGATTAAGAGGGCCCTGCTCAGAAGAGCTTACAATCTAATAGGGTGGGGCAGGTGGTACAAAAGGTTGTAACTGTGGAGAATGAGCTGGTGGAAGTGGTAGGAGATTAGTTGGAGATATGATAGGCTTTCCTGAAGAGAGTTTTCAGGGATCGCCTGAAGGTAGCAAGAGTAGAGGATAGCCGGATAAATGGAGGTAGCGTGTTCCAGAGGATGGGACAGGCTCTGGAGAAATCCTGGAGACGAGCATGGGAGGAGGAGATGAGAGAGCCTGAAAGCAGGAGGTCTTGAGAAGAGCGGAGAGGTCGATTTGGGTGATATTTGGAGACAAGATTAGTGATGTAGCTTGGGGCAGAGTTGTGAATGGCTTTGTATGTTGTGGTTAGTATTTTGAATTTAATTCGCTGGGTGATTGGGAGCCAGTGTAGGGATTGGAGTAGAGGGTTGGCAGACACTGAGTGGTTGGTAAGGTGTATAAGTCTGGCCTCAGCATTCATGATAGACTGAAGAGGGGATAGCCTATGGAGAAGTAGGCCAATGAGAAGGGAGTTGCAATAGTCAAGGCGAGAGATAACAAGGGAGTGAATGAGGAGCTTGGTGGTTTCATTTGTTAAAAAGGGGCGAATTTTAGAGATGTTACGGAGGTGAATTCTACAAACTTTTGACAACGATTGGATTTGAGGCTGAAATGACAAGTCAGAGTCTAGGATTACACCTAGTACCCTGGCGTGAGGAGAGGGACTGATGGTTGCATTGTTTATTCTGATGGAAAAGTCATGGAGGGGGGCACGGACAGGGGGGAATATTAATAGCTCAGTTTTAAGTTGCCTTACTTGATATATATGTGTTTATGACATTTATAACTGTTTATATTTCTAGACAGTTGTTCAATCTGTTGCTCTTGAGAAACCCTAGGCGAAGACCAATGAGTCAAAATGCGTAAGTGTACCCACAATTTTTTGGGATCTAGAACTTTTCCTTGTATGAAGAAAGTCCTATCATCCACTGCAAATTTTGCATTTACTGTTGCATTATTCTATTAGTGTCGTAAGATTGTATTTAATAAAATTCTATTTGTATTTTATATATATTTGTCATAGTGGTGCCTTTCCAAAAGTCCCTTCCATAAACCTCCTTTCTGTATCTGTTGGTACTGCAACATCAGACATCTCTATCTTAGATTTGTAAGGCGGACATGGGCTTATGTTGACGCGTTAAAGTTCTACCCGTAGGATACTCAACCTCCTCTGATGACCCTTTTAGGCATGTGTTCTCTATCGGCAAAATAGGATTTTTTACTCTGCCAGTAAAATGTATTTCCTGGACCCTCCCCTCTTCTTTTGATCTCCCTATTGCTGGACTGAACCTATCTGAAAGTAGGAGGGGTTTTATACAGGGGATGTTTCTATAGCCCTTCTTTATTGTCAGTGTCCATCTCCAAGCCTGTGTCCTGTACTGTACTCCATAAAACAGATTTTATGGAGTACAGTACAGGACAGTGTCCAACAATCCTGCATAATTGCCCAAATATCACAGCTAGTGCAAGGACAGGTACTGTAAAAAAAAAAAAAAAATGATATTTAAAGACACAATGCCCCCTGTGACCTAAGGATAAAGAAAATACTGAAGCAATTGCTAGTGGCCAATTATGCATAGCAGCAAGCTAATATGGAACATCCCTGGCCAATGTGGCACTCCAGCAGTGCATGAATGTTCCACAACGGAACCCTAGGATCAGCCTAAAGGAGTCCAGTAAAGTGTCAGCCCCAGGCTCCTTTGGAGGAGCAACTAAGATCCTCTGTGCCCCAGGGGGTGGGTCCCATTCAGTGCTTTAGGTGTTAAAACTGGGGGCATACTAGGGCACAAGGATTTTTTTTTAAATGGTAATCTTGTGCCGCACACCTCAGTTCATGTAAAGAGACCTTTGAATGTACTGTGATCATCAACTGGGTCCAAGTTAAAGCTCTGCTGGGCTCAGGGAGTATGATGACACTGGTACTGGATATCATAGTCGGTAAGCTTGGTCCCGTTGGCTCTATCAAGACATACATCCGGATCTAGGTTTGCCCTTTACATTTTTTTTTTTTTTTTTTTAAATACTTTATTTATTTGAAATTTTTCACATACAAAAACCGAACCCCACATTGCACAAGTAAAAACACATTGCATCAGTAATTTCCTCTTGCGACATACCCTCCCCCCCCCGCCCCAACCCCCCCCCCCCCCCCTGTTCCCGCAGAAGGGTCCCAAGGGGACTATCTAAGACAGACTCCATGTGTATCTGACACTTTCCGTCCCATCCACTCATCATATGGTGTTAGTTAGCTCCTCCACAAAACTCCAAGTCGTCTTATATTTTTGCCAACCTCCCCATTTACCCTCCTGTACCACCCCCTCATCTGGTGAGATGCCCCTACTGTCCAGACTTTCTATATTGTATGTCTCATTTATGCTGAGGAGCCAGTCCCGTATACTTGGGCTGGCTGGATCTGTCCATTTTAAGGCTATTTGCTTCTTAGCTGACTCCAACAATATGGGGACGATAGAAGCGAGATAGCTCTTCTTCGTTTTTGCTGTACCGTGGAAGAGACACATCCATGGATCTACAACTATATCTTCTCCTGATATTTCTCTAGACAATAATATGACTTTTCCCCAAAAAGGTTTAATACCGGGGCACTCCCACCATATGTGGGCCATTGTGCCCACACTACCACATCCCCTCCAGCATAGATTAGATTTGGTATTATCTATTTTGCTTAATTTGTCTGGGGTGGCGTACCATCTAGATAAGCATTTAAAGTGGCATTCAACTCTCCTGGTATCTAGTGCAACCGAGTGTACCAAATTCAATATCTTCTCCAACATGACCTTACTACACTGTGAACCAAATTCCCCTTCCCACTTTTTAACGTATGGGGGCACCTCCCGCTCCAGACTCTCCCCCAGGACCCTGTATATCTGAGATATAACACCTTTTGATTGTTCCTTCACACATAGCTGCTCGAAAGGTCTATATTCCTCCTCACTTCTAAGTGGTCTTGGTAGTTTGTCTATAAAGTGCGAGAGCTGGAGATACCTCCACTCATCTATATACCCTAACCCTGGTACTGACCTTAACTCTAATAAAGTGCGTAATCTCCCCTTGTGTAGAAAGTGTTTTAATTGAATTTCCTCCCCTTTTACCCAATTCCCTCCCACCTCCCTCCTCCCCGGCTCAAAGAACAAATTGTCTTTCATATAAATCAAAGGTGAATTGTGTGTCCACTTATTCTGAATGTGTATCATATCCCAGTGTTTTAAGGTGTTAAGTGTCAAAACTGCTGTGTTAGTGCTCAGTGCTCTATACTTGGTAGGATTCCAAATTATCCTTCCCAACTCAGTATGACTCATATAGTGTTCTATGCTCACCCACCTCTTCTCCGAGTCCCTCCTAGACCATTCAATGGCCCTAGATAATATAACTGCTAAATAATACCTCCTAAAGTCGGGTAATGCTAGCCCCCCTGTTTTCTTCCCCCTGCTCAGGACTGCATAGGAGATACGTGGTTTTTTGCCCCCCCAGACAAATTTTAAGATCAGGTTCCTTAGAGCTCTGAGGTAGTATTGAGGGAGTGGTAAAGGTAGCATCTGAAATAAAAATAATATTTTTGGAGTCAATATCATCTTGACCGCGTTCACACGACCAAACCATGAGAGCGGTCTCGAAGCTAATCTTCTAGTTTCCTGCCTGATCTCGTCCAGCATCGGTACATAGTTCTTAAGGTACAAATCTTTATATGTATTGGTAAGTCTAATGCCCAAATATTTGATTTCGTTTCTCCAAGGGAATGGGAAGACCTGTGATAAATGTGTTACCTCATGTTTTCCTAGACTAATATTCAGGATCTCCGACTTCTTCAAGTTTATTTTGAAGTTAGATATTCCGCCATATGTTCTAAGAATTCGGAGAATATTCGGAAGGGTGATTCGAGGATTAGTAATAAAAAAAATTACATCGTCAGCAAATGCTGCAAGCTTGTGTTCGTCTCTTCCTACCTTCACCCCCATGCAATCTGGGTTGTTGCGAATAGTGGCCAGCAGAGGTTCTAGGGACAGTACGAACAAAAGAGGGGATAGGGGGCACCCCTGCCTGGTGCCGTTTTCCATCTTAAAGGATTTTGATAAAACCCCGTTTACCCTCACTGAGGCCATGGGGTTACTATAAAGGGCCTTGACCCAAGAGATATACCTGGGGCCCAGCCCCATTACTTCTAATGTTTTCATCATGAACCCCCAGTCTACCCTGTCGAACGCTTTTTCGGCGTCTACCGACAGGAATAGAGCTGGGGGTCCCTCCCGTCTAATTAGTTCCAACAGAAGCGCTGCTCGTACCCCATTGTCTCTAGTTTGTCTCCCGGGTACAAACCCTGCCTGATCAGCATGTACAAGAGATGTCATTTTATCCTTTAACCTGCTCGCCAACACTTTTGAGTATAATTTGACATCTGCATTCAGCAGCGAGATGGGCCTATAACTGGAACATAGCTTGTTATTTTTCCCCTCTTTTAATATTAATGTAATTGACGCTGTCAACGCTTCTTTGCCTATTTCACAGTTAGGGCCCAGCTCGTTCCAGAAATGACAGAGTCTAGGCACTAGGATATGTTTTAATTTATCCAGATAAAGCGTGGTAAACCCGTCAGGTCCGGGGCTCTTGCCCTTTGGGGTCGCCTTCAGGGCTGCCATAACCTCTTCCTCCCCTATCGGTCTATCGAGGGCCGTTCTCTCTTCCTCTGTGAGGGCTGGGACCCCTGCCCCTCTTAGGAATTCCTCGACCAGATCTGCATGCGCTTTGTTACCCCTTCCATTTTGCCCAATAGAGTACAGCGCCTCATAAAACTTCTTAAACTCGTTTGCTATACCTTTACTGGTCCCTATTACTTTCCCATTTTTGTTGTGAATTTTCTCGATGTAATTCCTATCTCTTTTCTTTCTTAAAATTCTAGCCAGGTGTTTACTTGACTTGTTTGCCCACAGGTAGTTATCCTTTGTTATCCTGTTTAAAGTACGCTTACAGTCCTGATCCATAATGTCCTTTAACTCCTCTCTTTTTAATACCAGTTGATGGAAAACATCCTGACTTACCCCCCTCTGCTTTTTATGTGTCTGTTCCAGAACGAAAATTTCCTCGATCAACCTCTCCCTTACTTCCTTTCTCTTCTTTTTAATTCCCGCTCCTATTGAGATGAAAACCCCTCTAGTGTACGCCTTATGCGCTTCCCAGAGCGTGGAGGGGAGGACTTCTCCTGTGTCGTTGACCTTGAAGTAGAAGTCAACCTCCTCCTGGATCTTTTCCAATACTTTTGCGTCCCTCAGGAGGAATTCGTCCAACTTCCAGGAAAAAGTCCTCTCCACCCTGTCGGGGAGCCTCATCCTCATGGTAACCGGAGAGTGGTCTGAGAGAGTAGCAATTTCTATTCTAGTCTCCTCTACCCATTCCAGGAGACCATGGTCTACCAAAAAATGATCTAATCGCGAGTACGTCCCGTGCACCGGGGAGAAGAAGGTAAAATCTCTGTCCCTGCCATGTTGCAACCGCCATGCGTCAACCAGACGGCAGTTAAACAGTCGCCGCCCGATTGCGCCTGTAGAGACCCTCCCTGCCCCCCCCGCCCGGGACGTACTATCAAGTACAGGGTCGAAACAAAAATTAAGATCACCTGCCAACACCACCTCCCCCTCCTTGAATTTCGTCAGCTTACTCAGTACTTGCCCGAGAAAGCGTGTTGGATTTTTATTTGGGCAATAAACATTAGCAAGAGTAAAAACTCTATTTCCAATATTGCCCTTAAGAAACATGTACCGTCCCTCTGGATCTGACATTCTGTCTATCAGGGAGAAGTTTAGATTCTTAGAGAAGCCTATTGCCACACCCTTGGCTCTCCTAGTCGGGGAGTCAGCGTAGTACCAGTGCGGCAGACCTGGGGAAAAAAGTCTGATCCTGGACTCCAACACCAGGTGGGTCTCCTGTAGGAAGACAATATCAACACCATAGTGTTGGAGCTCCTTCAATATTTTGTGTCTCTTGGTGGGTGAATTGAGACCTTTTACATTATATGTTAAAAACTTAAGGTCAGTCATTACTCAAGATCTAACCCTTCTCAGCTTCCCACTGCACTCCCCCGAGCCCCCCTGCAGGAACACCCTCCCCCCCACCCCCCTGCCCCCTCCCGCAACCCCCTACTCTCCCCCACCCCTCCCACCCCTCCTCCCCCCCTCTCCCCACCCATCCCCATGGCTGAGTCTTAGCCCATAGCCCGCATGTAGAGGATACTCCCGTTCCCATACTGCGCGCTACCATTCCAGGGGTGGAGCTCCAAAGGCAGCACCCGAGAACCCCCTCCGAGAGCAGAAGAGGAAAAAAAAAAAAAAAAAAAAAAACCACCCCCCCTCGGAGGAGATCTAAGAGGGCAAGATGCCGGCCGCTCATCGGCCCAGGGAATCCCCCCGCCCCCCCGCATCTTCCAATTTATGTAATGCTCCCCATATCCAGCAGCTGGAAACTCACTTTACTATTAGCCCCATATAACCACTCGGGAGTGGAAGTAGTGAGGCAGAGGGAAAAAAAAAAAAAAAAAAAAAAGACATACCCCTCTCCCCCCCTCCCCCCCCCGGTGACCAGGGTTCGCCTCCCGCTCAAGCGGGATATGATTTAGAGTTCCCTGCCGACCCCTTCTCTATGCTTCCGGCATAGGGATCCCCAGTCCGGCACAAAAGTCTCGCATCTCTTCTGGGAATCTCATCCTGTGAGATCTCCCCTCTTTAACGACTATCAGTGACGCTGGGAACCCCCAACTGTACTTCAGGTTGGCCCCCCGAAGCTGGTCCAGCAGTGGTCTCAACCGTCTTCTCCTCGCCAGTGTACCCGCTGATATGTCTGCGAAAATCTGTAAGTTTTTATTTTCGTAACAGACTGGGGGTGCCCCCCTGAGATTCCTCCATATTTTTTCTTTGTCCGTGTATGAATGGAACTTCACGATTACATCTCTGGGAATATCTTGGTTTAAATTAGGGGGTTTCCTCACCCTGTGGACCCGATCTATTCTCAGTTCCTCCTCCTCTCTTCTGCCTAGGATAGGATTGAAAATTTTTCTCATTGTATGCCCCAGGTCCTCATTTAGATGTTCCGGAATGGATCTGATGCGCAAGTTCTGTCGCCTATTCTGGTTCTCCTGCTCTTCTATTTTGAGTTCCATCATGCGATTTTCAATTTGCATCTTGCTTACTTGCTCTTTAAGATCCGATATCTCTTTGGCATGTTTTACTGTCGCTTCCTCCACCTCTTCAACTCTGTGCAGTAGCTGGGCCATATCTGTGCGCACATGCATGATTTCAGATTTTATGACATTTTCAAGTTTTGCGAACATTTCCAACATTTCCATTCTATTCAGGCCGGGTTCCATAGCTCTTTGCTCTTCCGGGGTACCGCACGTTCCAGCTCCTTCTAGGACTAATTCCTCATTGTTCCTGTCCCCTTGTCCCCCCTTCTGTTTCTGCTGATCTTTTTTTTTTTCTTTTGTTCCAGCTTGTTTCATTTCCAGATCAGGGCTTTTTAAATTTGCTTCTTTAAGGTACCTTTGAATGGAGCTGGAGTTAAGACTCTCCCTTGAATTTTTAGTCTCTGTGGTTCTTTGTGGCCGCCCTCTCATAGTTCCGCTTCTACCCACAGAACATGCACACTGGACTTTGCAGTTGTTTGCGCTTCGCCTCCACCGCTGACTATATTACATGCCCCCACACTCTGAAGCGTCGCATCTGTATGAATAATGCAAAACCGTCCGTGCGTGTAACCTCCTCACCCTCCTCGACACTTAATGCCTTTGTTATGCTCCCCTATTTATGTAACAACTTTAAGTTTTAGGCTCTTGTGGTTTGTTATTTTGTGCATATACAGCCCAGCCACTGATGTCCCGCTTATTTATCTTGCTAATCTTTCGCAGTCCACACGTCAGTGGAAGCGGACCAACCAATAGGGGGAAATAATTTCTTTCCCTTTTTTCCTTTACTTTTCCTTTACTTTTTTTCCTTTTTCCTTGAGGCTATCCACCCGAGCACACTGTCAGTCCTTATACAGCTTTACATTTAGGGAAGGAAATTTTCATACCTTTGCTTCTGCTGGCTTTCCATACTGCATAGCTACACTTTACAATACTGGAACGGAGAGAGGAGGGTAGAGGACAGGCTAGTGGAGCCGGTGGGGGAAGCGGCAGACCAGGGCTGTTCAGCAATCTCAAGGCTGCTAGGTGGAGCCTTTTCTCCGCTCTGGACTCCAGCTCCTCACTCCCCACCGCTGCCGTTACTGCGGCTCCGCTCTTCTTAGTTTGTCGGCTTGAAAACTCCAGGCTACAGGAATGATGCCGTTCTGGCTCTGGGCCGGCTAGGGCCGGTGACGTGCTTGTCCCCAGCTGCCAGCTGTAGCTGCTTATGGCTGCGGGGTGCGGGGGGGAGGGTGCCGTCTCACGGAGGATGTTGAGTCTAGGCTATGCATCCGACACTCTGCGGCCTCTCACACCGCTCCCTTCGTTCACCCTCCGATGGCGGCCCGCATCGCTCCCTCACCTCGGCGCTGCCCTTCGGCCCCTCCCCTGCACGGACGTCCCACGTCACGTCCGCATCACCTGTGCCCTTTACATTTAAATATGTATCTGCTGGTGGAGCCCCTTAAGAGTACAGTGTATTGACCATTCAACCTAGCTTTGTAAGTCATATTTTCCTGTACCTCTTTTTACGCCTATATACTATTGACTCTTCTGATGTTTTGTATTGTATTGAAAACTCTTTAAAAAAAAGAATTTAAAAAAAAAGAAGGTTGGGCCTGTGGCCAAAACGCTTTGGGCTGCCTGCATCCATGGAGATACAAGGACTTACCCACTGATGCTAGTGTCCATTACCAATATTTGTGAAACTGTTAAACACAAGGTCATATCGGCAAAAGTTCTGGTACATCCTGCACTAGTGGGACGTGACTTTTCCACAGCAAGGAGCTCAGCCCAACTGAGTGAGGAAGATTCCTACATTTAGACTCGAAGGGTGTTAGTTAAGAGGGTTCCCCCATGGCGTATATTCGACATGACATAGTTCTTAACCTGCAAATATCTAAATAATTTGGTTAGGAGTAAACAGTAGGATCTTTGGAGATCCGCAAAGGATTTGAACCTTCTAGGAGTCAATAGGGAGTGGAAGCGCGTAGTCTTTAATGCAACCCAATGTTTGAAGGTCTGCAGGGATTCAAATTCTGGAGAAAGGAAGGATTGTGAATAATAGATAACAGTGATAGATGAGGAGAGAGCAGGCCTCCCAAATATTTGATACTGTCCCATAGCTGCTGCGAATGTCGGGTAATAAGATTTAGCAGCAACTTGCAATCCTGGGGATGTAGCCACAGCAAGTTATGAATAGACAGGGGAACGCAGTCCACTGCTTCCAATTCAATCCACAGCGGAGTCTTAAATCTTGCATGGTATTTAGTTAGTTGTGCAACTTATGCAGCCCGCTAATAGTGCAAGAAATCAGGGACGCTTAGCCCCCCCTTTCAATCTGGTTCAGTATATGACTTGCTTAAGAGGTTCTTAGCCGTTGGCCCTACCAAATAAAATGCATCTCTTGGTGTTGGATGGAGTGCAGTATGGAGGGAGGGAATCTAAATTGGTAAAGCTCAAAATGGGTATAACACTTTGAGTAGGAACTTAATTTTTATGGCCACTGTATGCCCCAGCCAAGACATGTTGTAATAGGTCCAGTTTTAATTTTCTGAAGGAGTAGGGGGTAATTGGAAAGCACCCCTCTTTGACCGAGTCATTTTGACATGTGCTCTATTCCATATTTTTATGCAATTACAACTTGTAATTGCTGGAACACCTTTGTTTAAAATGCTCATTATTGCCCTTTATTATAGTTCTAAACAGCCTGAATGCAGCAAGCAATGATTGAGTCTCGTACGCCACTAAATATTAGGCCCTATATGGCCACTCTGCAGTAGCCCTAGAAATTCTAATTTATGAGGCTTGCAAAGTTCCTACATGTACCCAAACAAAGCATTTGTCTTTAGCTCCTCTGTTCCCTCTGCACATTTCACTGTCAGTGACTCATAAAGAGTGACATTCCCAAATAAACTGTGGTTTCTTTTATCTGATATGCTCTGGCACTGACTGAGCACTACTCACTGCCAGCAAACACACTGAAGTGAGGTTTGGCACCATGTTATGTGTGTGGTCCAATTAACAAAAAATTCAAGGAAGATCTAGCCATAATTAATCACGAGTGCATCATTGCCAAGCTTTCTTAAGTTCCAAACAAGGTTTTATGTCATGAAGCTTTTATTTGTACTTCTATAATGATCAATTGTTTATGACAATATTTATTTTGCTTTGAATATATTCTCTTTTGCTCTTTTTCATGTCTAGTTAGGCAGCAGTGTTCCCAACTACGAAATTGTTTGAGCCATGGCTTAATGAGACCCTATCATTTGGGCCTAGACATATGGAGTAAAGGAGTACGGTATTTTAAAGACAATAGAAATAGCTTTTTCCATTATGAATGTTTTAGTGATTTTTTTTAACTCTTAAAGTTTATGTATCTAACCAAAACTTTGTAGGGAAGGTTAAAACTGTCTTGCTAGAAACTAAAATTCTGAATTGACACTTACGTCCTGTCCCAGTGCCAAAGGTTACCAGGACTAATAGCGGTGTAAAACTCCCCAGCTAAGACTGACAATAAAAATAAAATTGACAGAAGTTCTAAGCTTTCTCCACTTTGCTCAAAATTAAAAAAGAAAATGTTACCCTTATATACACTTTATAGGTATACCCCCAGACCTCAAGGCTGAACTCTATGTAGCACCCTCCAAGATAGGTTCTAGGATTATGTAAATTTAGTTTTGCTCAATATATCCAGTGGAGTTGCTGTTTTTGTTAGGTAAATTTAGTGTTGCTCACTGTAATCAGAGTTGATTATTCTGGTCTGTTAAGTGCTTTCTGGAGAACTGTGCCTCTTCCTAGAACATAGGTGTGGAGTAAGTCAAATGAGCAGCAATATTGATACAGCCCTGACCAATCACAGGGAGGGTGGCCCTGAAGGCGGCTGGGAGTCTGTATAATTACTCTAAGACACAGGGCTTCCAGGTCTTTTCCTTCAGGAGAGGAACACAGCCCAAGGGGGGCTGGCTGCCTCCTTAGGCAACCCTGCCATGTGCTTGCTGTTCATGAGGCCTCAGGTGGGTGACCTGAGGGCCTGCTTTGCTGAAGTTATGGAGAGCTGACTAAGGGGCTTAAAACATTTTGAAAACCATTTATCATTTTCCTTCAACTTCACAATTATATGCCACTTTGTGTTGGTCTATCACATAAACTCCCAATAAAATACATTTACGTTTTTGGTTGTAACCTGACAAAATGTGGAAAATGTCAAGGGGTATGAATCCTTTTCAAGGCACTGTATATATAGGGGACATCTGCTGGTGTCTTGAAGCTCTCAGCCTAATTCACTGTGAAGGGAATCTGCTCTGATTGCTCAAAGAAGCTTTTGTGCTTTTAACTGCTTCTACTACAAAGGCAAGTCCACAGTTTGTTTTTGCAATGACTTTTGCTTCAGGTCTACAGAAAGAAATTTACTGTCTCCACCTTGTACATAGTTCTTTTTGGTGTATCCCACTCAATTCCCCAACCCTATCCAAGTTACCCAAAAATAAAAACACCAGAAAGAACACCCCTAGATTGCTTACAGAGCCAAAGAGTGACTGTGGCCGTGTGCCTGGCTGGGGGGCAACTACTGGGAGAAAAAACCCAGGCATATTTCCAGCAGCCCCTACAGGGGTAGCGCTACATCTAGATATAAAGATAAACTCAGATATAGACAAATAAATGCAGCTCTGTATTCATTAGTATATCATTAACCCAGCAGCAGTGGCAGCATTTACACACTTCGGACTGCTACAGCTTTAAAGCTGCCCAATCACTTACAAAGGCATCGGAGTATACTGCTGGCCTCTACTGTACCATCTGCGAGCCTGAGACTGGCATGATGGGTTACGCTAGAAAGACCAGAGGGAACTCAGTGAACATCTGTTTGCTGATCCTCCCTCTGGTGAATGAAATAGGAAGCAACATATATTACCTCACTTCTGGGTTCTGGTTATTTCCTGGCTGCTGTGGCCAAGGAAGCGGCTAGTGGAGCATGATTTATGGTCTCATTAACCACCTCAATAAGGTTTATTATGGTCTCATTAACCACCCCCCGTCCGCCGTATAGTAAAGTTACAGTGGGCAGGATCCCTTCTCGTTCTGGGGTGACATCATATGACTTCGCCCCAGTGTCATCGCTCTTGTGCGCCTGCGGGGGCACGCAGCAGGTGGTGCGCACACTTACAGAGTGTGAGGCAAGGTGAGCTTATCAGCGGCATCTCCTCACAGAGGAGACCTGTACAGGTAATCAATGCAGTGCCAATCAGTGACACCAATCAGTGCTGCCTTTTAGTGATCATCAGTGCCTGCTCATAAGTGCCTAAGTGCCCAACAGTGTTGCCAATCAGTGCTGCTTATCATTGCCCATAAGTGCTGCATATCAGTGCGGAATATCCATGCCTCCTCATCTGTGCCACTTAATCAGTGCCCTTTAGTGCCACCTCATCAGTGCCCATCAGTGCAGCCTCATCAGCGCACATCAGTAAAGGAGTAAAATTATCTATTTTAAAAAATTTACTGACAGAAATTAAGAAAACCTTTTTTTTTCAAAATTTTCAGTCTTTTTTGTTTTTTTAGCAAAAAAAAAAAAAAACCAGCGGTGATTAAATACCAGGAAAACTCCAGCTATGAGTAAGCACTTAGCATAAGTGCGAAACGCGTTAGCTGATTGTCTGTACTTTCTGCCACAGTGTTTTGTATGCTATATGCTCAAGAATTTATAATAAATAATTTTTGAACTACATCTTCCTGGAGTGCGGCTGTCCGGATTTTCTCATTCACCTTCCAGGTGATTAAATACCACCAAGAGAAAGCTCTATTTGTGTTAAAAACATTATAAAAATTTAATTTGGGTACAGAATTGCTTGACTGCACAATTGTCATTCAAAATGTGACAGTGTTGAAAGCTGAAAATTGGCCTGGGCAGGAAGGGGGTGAAAGTACCCTGTATTGAAGTAAAGATCACCTGTCATTGTAAATATGTTATTACATAGGAAGCTATTGGTCACCTATGCGATAGCAATAAAGTTAAAGCGGTTGTATACCCGCTGAAATTTTTTATTTTTTTTTTACCCCTGTAAAGCAAAAGGCATAATGAGCTAGTTACCTTAGAACGAGGCGTCGGTATCTTACCTGGTCCACGCCGATGGAGCTGTCATGTTGCCTCGGCGTGTCTTCCGGGTATCGCGGTTCCAGCGCTGTGAGTGGCTGAAACCGCGATGCCGAGAATCACCAGTGCGCATGCGCCGCTGCAGTCAGCGGCTCATAACAAGGACAAAATCTCCTAAACTGTAAAGGTTTAGGAGAATTTTTTTTTACCTACAGGTAAGCCTTATTATAGGCTTACCTGTAGGTAAAAGTAAAAAAAACGACTATACAACCTCTTTAAGTGAAAAAAGTTAACAAATGGAAAGTAAATAATTTTTTTAAAATTTTTTTTCATGCACCTGATTGAGTATTCTTTACAAAGTGAAGCTTTACCGTATTTACTAAACTCAAGAAAATTAGTGCAACTGCACTTGCAAAGTGCACAGTCTATTTGCCTTTAGTAAATCCACCTAAGAGTGCAGCGGTGAACAGCAGGTCATGCACATAATTATGGGGTCGGGATTAAGTAATGCGGAGTGCAGGATTAGGTAATTCACATAGTTCAAAGGTCAGGATTAAGTTACACAGAGTTTAGAGGTCAGGATTAACTAAAGCAGAGAATTCAGGGGTCAGTATTAAGTAACACAGAGAATTCTGGGGTCAGCATTTAGTAACGCACAGAGTTCAGGAGTCGGAATTATGTAATGCATGGAGTTCAGGGGTCAGGATTATGTAATGCACAGAGTTCAGGGATCAGGATTATGTAATGCACAGAGTTCAGGGATCAGGATTAAGTAACACGCAGACTTCAGGGGTGAGCGTTATGTAACGCAGAGAGTTCATGGTTCAGGTTAAATTAATGTAGAGAGTTCAGGGGTTAGGGTTAAGTAACACACAGAATTCAGCGGTCACGATTAAGTAATGCACAGAGTTGAGGGGTCAGGCCTAAGTGATGCTCAGAGGTCGGGAATAAGTAACATGGAGAGTTCAGGGGTCAGCATTAAGTAACACAGAGAGCTCCAGATCAAGTAATGTGGAGAGTTCGGAGGTCAGGGTTAAATAATGCACAGAGTACAAGGGTTAGGATTAGGCAATGCACACAATTTAGGGATCAGGAATAAGTAATGCACAGACATGAAGGGTGAGTATTAAGTGATGCTCAGGGGTCAGGAGTAAGTAATACAGAGAGTTTAGGGGTTAGGATTAAGCAAGCAACCCACAGATTGCTCCTAATGTGCCCTCAACTTTTTTCTTCTGTTTCCCAATCATCCCCAGCTGCTGGCATCCAGAATTGTCTCCTGGAGGACTGCACCATAAAGTAAACACTGCATTGTGCATACTCCAATACAGGTCATACTGCGCAAGCACAAGTGTAAAATAGGGAGTCAGAGGCGTATCTAGTGAAAATGGCGCCTATGGCTTTATTACCTCCCCCTTGTTCCTCCGATCCCAGCCTCCCTGCACACACAGCTCCTACAACTTTGCGCCAGCAGGCCTGAGCCAGGACACAACTGCAGACTGACAGTCTTCACTGCTAATCTGTATGGAGCTTGGCACATGCAGCCACGCTCTCCTCTGGGTGTTCCTTGTCAGAAGCATGTCGCCTCACATCTCAGCACCTGAGGACGGGAGCAGGGCAGCAAATCACTCCGCTGGCCGGGACTAATTGAGTAGCGGGGCAGCGGGATGTATATGTGCTCTGAAAATGAAGAAAAAGTCCCTCCTTTAGGCTCACCTCCTGAGCCCCTATGTTGACCTGATGGGGCCCAGGAAAATGTAATTGCATCCCCCCATAAGCAAGTAGGAATGGGGAGAAGTTTACAAAGCTCTACTTTTTAAATTCAGTAAAGAATTGTAATGCTGGCGGCTCTACTCAGAAGTGCCCCCTTCATATGGTGCCCATGACACTTGCCATATGTACCATATCCTGGATACGCCACTGGCTGGAGTGGCTTTCACATGCTCGTTATCATGAATCACCACACATGAGCAAGCCACTACAAGGTACTACTTTTGACAGACAATCGACCTGTGTGGTGTGAGTTTAGTTTGAGTGTATACAGTGCAATATTTACTTTATGATGCCCCAGCTCCCAGGGATGAAGATGGGTGCACCCGTTTCCTGGGAACAAACCCTTCAAAATAGGGAGGGGTCTCCCAGTTTGACTCCTCAAAATTCAGGGGTGCCTGTTTCCTGGGGACAAACCCTTCAAAACAGGGACTGTCCCCAGGAAACAGGGATAAATAGTAACCTTACTTTACTGTCCAGTCACAGAATCTGGGATGGGTCAGTGACGGCCTGGGTTTTAAGAAAGTTGGTTAAATGACCTTAACTGTCAGACTGGAGACATCAAGTTTTCTTTTAATGGGCTATTGAAGAGTGTATGTAAGACCAAAACATTTTCTTTTAATGTTTGATAAAGTAGGGTGGGAATTAAAACCCTACTGAGGTATTTTTTGCAGCTACAGCTGACCTGCTGAGGAGATTTCTCTTCACTTCCTGTCCTGAAGTCACAACAGGACCTCTCTCAAAGATTCTCCCAGATCACCAAAGTTCAGGCAGTGAAATGTTTCCCAAACCTGCCCGTCACAAGCACAGTTCCATGCACACCGACAATATAGGCTCAGTCCAGGGGATATCTTTTTAGAATTTATTGCTGAGTAACTTGAAACAGGAGAAAGGTTCAGGATACTCCAAAACGATAATAGCAAATAATAGACAACTCTTAGCAGAAAATCTTTACAGGAGCAGGCACACAATAAAGTCCCCAAATTAGGTCTAATGCTACGTACACACGGTCGGACTTTTCGGCTACAAAAGTCCGACAGCCTGTCCGACAGACTTTCGACGGACTTTTGGCGGACTTGCGGCAGACTTTCTTACGAACGGACTTGCCTACATACGATCACACAAAAGTCAGACGGATTCGTACGTAAAGACGTTCACCGGACTAAAATAAGGAAGTTGATAGCCAGTAGCCAATAGCTGCCCTAGCATGGGTTTTTGCCCGTCGGACTAGCACACAGACGAGCGGATTTCTGGGTCCAGCGTAGTTACGACGTAAAGATTTGAAGCATGTTTCAAATCTAAAGTCCGTCAGATTTGCGGCTGGAAAAGTCCGCTGAAAGTCCGCTAAAAGTCCGGGGAAGCCCACACACGATCGGATTGTCAGCCAGCTTTAGTCCGTCGGTGTCCGTCGAACTTTTGTAGACGAAAAGTCCGACCGTGTGTACGCGGCATTACTCTCAAAGTCTCAGGAGCTGTCTGCCACCCAGCTTCCACAGGTAGATTCTCAGTGAGGAAGAAAACAAGGGCCTTCTCCAGACCAAGACTTCAGGATAGTGTCCTGCAGCAAGAATCTGTTAACAACCTGCTCCAGTCCCTCAGCCAAGCTCCTGCTGAGGCCAGGCTGCAATTTTTTACTCTAAATGCTTCCCAGGGAGGGGTGGCAGCCCCAGAAGAACTGGAACCCTCCTTGTTGAGAAAGAACACTCTTGCAAATCCTTCCAAACATTTATCACTTCCCCAGCCACCTTCTGGATGCCTCCTTCCAGGGATTGGCTGTGGCTTGATAAATATTCATCCTGGAAGCTGCTCCCAGAAGTAGGTGGGAGAAATCAAACACTAAGGAAAACCTGACCCGACAGAAAAAATAGATTACTGCACCACTGACAGCAGTGAAGTCAGAAAGGTAAACTTAGCCTAACAGCCTAACTAGAGGAGAGTGCTACAGATATATATGTAGATGGGACTTTAGAGGATCCTAATTTATACTGTTTCTATTAACCCTGGTGTGCTTTTGACTTAGACGACCTCCTGTTGAGGAAACAGTTGGTGCAGGCTCTGTCGGACAAAATTTTTTTAAACTGTGCAGACATTACAGTGGTTTGGATTTTTTTTTTTAAACCAGAGTTTAGTGTCACTATAAGGGAGAACTAGATGAATAACTTTTAGACTAAGAATATGCTGAGTTCTCAAAATATATTCAGTGTAAAGGGAATATTTCAGGATAGGGATTTGAGAGCTTCTCCTCTTGACTTATTTTTGAAACTACGCTACAGTGCAGTCGACTACTCGATAAGCCGGAAATGTTTTATTTCAGTGTACCAAATAAAAGACTCAAAGCGGAGTTCCACTTAAAAGTGGAAGCTCCGCTTGTTTGCTTACTCCCCCCTTCGCTGCCACATTTGACATCTTTCGGGGGAAGGGGGGAATGGGTACCTATTTTTGACAGGTACCCATCCCCACTTCCAGGAGACCTGGCTGCGGCCAGGTCCCCCGGACGTTCGGCCCCCCTCCATCTTTCTCCGCCACCGGGCCAGTTAGAAAGTGTTGCGCGCTTCATGCATACGCAGTAGGGAACTGGCTGTGAAGCCAAAAGGCTTCACTGGCGGTTTCCTTTACCATGAATGGCGGCAGAAGCACCTGAGAGCTGATTGGAAAATCGGCTGGGGTGTCGACATTGCGGGATTCCTGGATAGGTAAGTGTCATAATATTAAAAGTCAGCAGCTACAGTATTTGTAGCTGCTGACTTTTAATTTTTTGGTGGGGGGCTGGACCTCCTCTTTAAAGGGGTTGTAAAGGTATTTTTTTTTTTTGTTTAAAATAACAAACATGTTATACTTACCTTCACTGTGCAGCTCGTTCTGCACAGAGTGGCCCCGAACCTGGTCTTCTGGGGTCCCTCGGCGGCTGTTTCAGCTCCTCCCCGCAAGCATTTACCACCTTAATGCGAGCTCCCTCCCATGGTGGTGAGTGCTTGGGGGCGCGCTCCCGTGATACAGCCGGCGGCTATAGCCGCTCGCTGTATCACTCGGCCCCGCCCCCCGGCGCGCCGCGTCATCGGATGTGATTGACAGCAGCGCGAGCCAATGGCTGCGCTGCTTTCAATCCATCCACTGCAGCCAATCAGCGACCAGGCTGAGCTGCAATGAAGATGACAAGGACGAGCAGCGAAGATTCGAGGCGTCAGGTAAGTAAATTGGGGGGCCTGGGGGCGGCGGTACTTTCAAAAGTTTTTACAACCCCTTTAAGTTCTTTAGAGCAGAAGTGAGGGATTAAAAAAACATACTGTACATACAGTTAGGTCCATATATATATTTGGACACAGGCAAAATTTTCATATATTTGGCTCTGTATGCCACCAGAATAAAATTATGAAATTGAAGTGCAGACTTTCAGCTTTAATTCAAGGTGTTGAACATAAATATCAAGTACAAATTTTAGGAACTGCAACCATTTTTATACCTAGTACCCCCATTTTCAGGGGCTGAAATGTAATTGGATAAATTATTATAATCATAAAAAAAGTTAATTTTTAATATTTTCTTGATAATCCTTTACTGGCAATGATTGCCTGAAGTCTGGAACCCATGGGCATTACCAAAGACTTGGTTTCCTCCTTTCTGGTGCTTTGCCAGGCGCTAACTGCAGCTGTCTTCAGTTCTTTGTGGGTCTTCTTGCCTTTAGTTTTGCCTTCAGGTGATTGACTCAGCCATTGCAGAATATTCCACTTCTTTTCCTTCAAAAGCTCCTGAGTTGCTTTTGCAGTGTGTTTTGTATCATTGTCCATCTGTACTGTGAAGCGCCGTTCAATTGACTTTGCTGCATTTGGCTGAATCTGGGTTGATAGTATATCTCTAAACACTGCAGAATTCATCTGGCTGCTTCTGTCTTCTGTCACATCATCAATAAACACCAATGACCCAGTGCCACTGGAAGCCATGCATGCCCATGCCATCACACTGCCTCCACCATGTTTTACAGATGACGTGTGCTTTGGATCATGAGCCTTCTCCACACTTTTTTCTTCCCATCATTTTGGTACAGATAATCCTAGTTTCATCCATCCAAAGAACGCTTTTCCAGAACTGGTCTGGCTCTTTTAGATGTTTTTTTGGCAAAGTCTAATCTGGCTTTTCTACTCTTTATGCTTATGAATTGTTTGCACCTTGTGGTGAACCCTCTGTATTTGATCTCATGAAGTCTTCTCTTGATTGTAGACTTTGACAAAGATATGCCCACCTCCTGGAGAGTGTCCTTCACTTGTCTGGATGTTGTGAATGGGTTTTCTTTACCATAGAGAGGATCCTGCGATCATCAACCTGCTGAGCTCACCAGTGCATTTTTTCCTCAGAATGTACCAAACTGTTGATTTGGCCACTCTTAATGTTGCTGCTATCTCTGTGATGGATTTGTTTCATTTTTGAAACCTTACAATGGCCTGTTTCACTTGCATGGACAGCTAATTTGAACGCATGTGAAAATTACAGAGGATAGTGGCACAGGCTGTAGTAAAAGAATGTAACATGAGTCCATACAAGTCCATCAGCGATAACGTCCATGATGCCATCCCACACCTGCTCTGCATCCCAGCCCTCTCCTGTGATCCCCAGCTGCGTTCCAAACCTCGCACTGGATTCCGCTTGAGCGCCGAAAGATTCCTGCTGGCCAGGACGCCGGACCTACATGGATCACTGAGACAAGACCACTGCTGACAGCCGGGACGGAGATTGTGCGATTTCACTGGACTCCATTGTGCCTGCTTACGGATACTGTAATGTGAGTTTTTAATACGCTTACAGTCTTACCTAGAAGTGCCTTTGTCCTTTTCTTTCTTCATTTGAACACATGATATAGGTTCACAGCAATAGATTCCAAATGCAAATACCACACTTAGAATCAACTCCAGACCTTTTACCTGCTTAATTGATAAAGAAATAATGAAGGAGTAGCCCATATCTGGGCATGAAACAGCTTGTGATTCAATTGTCCTATTACTTTTGGTTCCTTGAAAAAATGGGGGGGTGGCTATTCTTGAGAGTTGTAATTCCTTAACCCTTCCTCCGATTTAGATGTACATACCCTCAAATTAAACTTGAGAGTTTGCATTTTCAGGCCATAACCATTATATAACTATAGCTTGAATTCATATGGACCTAACCGTACATACCTCTATGGCTGCAGCATAGCTGTGATGTGCAGCTGTCCCCCACCAGCTCACATGACCACTGATCACTCAGTTCTCAGTCTGCTCTGAGCAGAGTGTGCTGATTGTCAGTCTCTGCTCTCTCCTTCCAGTGTTTACTGGAGTACCGGGCTGGGGAGTGGGCAGGAGCAGCTGGCTCAGGCTCTTGGTGGTACGCTGAGAGGCTGAGCCAGCTGCTGATCAGGCATTTATTTAGGTGCATCCTGATATTATTGTCTGGATCCTTCCAGAGCCTTGAGTGGCTCTGTGACATCAGCCGACAGCAGGTTTAAGCCTGCTGTTGGCAGATTCTGGGTGACAGGAGGACCCAAGTAAGTGCACTCCTTTTGACCCACAAGAAAAGTATGGCCAAAAAAGCTTTGGCCATTCTTCTGTTTTAAGGCATGGTAAATATTCCTATATGCACCTGTATTTTTTCCCTGTACACACAGTCTTTAGCAGAGAAAATCTTTACATTCCTGTAAAGAGATTGGTCTAATGTGGTCCCATCATTACATAGTAAGGCAAACAAACAACACAGGGAATATAATTACACTAATGCCGCGTACACACGAGCGGCCTTTACGGCAGACTTTGCCTGGCGGACTGGATTTCGTCAGACAATTCGATCGTGTGTGGGCTCCAGCGGACTTTGTTTTCTCAAAAGTTGGACGGATTTAGATTTGAAACATGTTTTAAATCAATCCGTTGAAATCGAGTCCGGTCGAAAAGTCCACTCGTCTGTATGCTAGTTCGACAGACAAACAGCCACGCTAGGGCAGCTATTGGCTACTGGCTATGAACTTCCTTGTTTTAGTCCAGTCGTACGTCATCACGTATGAATTCAACGGACTTTGGTGGATTGTGTGTAGGCAAGTCCGTTCATTCAGAAAGTCCGTCGTAAAGTACGTCGAAAAGTCCGTCGGGCAAAGTCTGCCGTAAAGTCCGACCGTGTGTACGCGGCATAATGCTTAGCTAAACCAACAAGCATTTGGAAGTGTGCAATGCTTTTTAAAAAAAATTGAAAAATGATTTAGGTAGGCAAGTTAGATTTAATGTCTAGTTAACTGACACTGATGAACATGTTGAGCAAGTGGGTGCTTTATGCAGGCCGTAGATGGTGCAATTTTCTGTGGTTGCAGGAAAGAAAATTGCTTGATTCCCCCATCAATTGTCATTGTTGATGGGGAAATCCCTCCCACGGAGCTATTGTGGAGGAGCGTGGGGAGCCTTCCCTGCTGGGAGAACACAGTGATTATTGCTACATTGGGTACATTCAGCCTGCCCATAGATGGTTTGAATCTTGGCTGGTCCCTGCTCAACCGGCCGAGATTTGAACCATTTATGGCTGGCTTTTACTGTAGATAGAGGAAAGTCTGATACTTAGTAACAGTGGAAAGCTGCTCTATACACACTGGGGTTGATTTACTAACATTGGAGAATGCAAAATCTGGTGCAGCTGTGCATGGTAGCCAATCCGCTTCTAACTTCAGCTTGTTCAATTAGGCTTTGACAAAAAAATAAACAGAAGAAGAAGATTGGTTTCTATGCAGAGCTGCGCCAAATTTTGCACACTCCAGTTCTAGTAAATCCCCCCACTGCCTCTCCATTCTGGGAGCCTCATATAAAACCCACCAGCATCAAACTTCCAGTGCCCAGAATAAATGTATCAAATAAGTCTTATTTGAGTTCCCCTCTAAAGGTCTACCTATTTACATTTACTTGGAAAATGACACCGTTCATTTCCTTTCAAATATACATTGTATCACATTTTTCTTGTAGAATAATTTCCCTTTTAAATAAAACTAAACTTCAAATTAAATGATACATTTCTGTTTATTCTGTATGTACACTGAGCAAATCCCCCTCTTATTCCAGTGATTTCCTCTTTGTAGATGGAAACCCTACACTGGAAATTGTAAACAGTAACCTATAATCCCCACATCTTGTAAAATAAACATAGACACTTAAATGAGCCTGCTCGCTAATGCCATTCTACCTACAATTGTCATTCGAAGCATTGACTAGACTATACAAAAGTCAGCACAGAATACTTTCCGCTCAGACATATTTCATTTCTAATTTCATGACTCATTGCCTACTGCTGTGTACTACTAGTGTGTTTCCACTAGTTGACTGAGGAAGTTCGCATCACGGATGGGTGAATGGGAATTTTGAAGATGTTTTATCCTTTAGGTATTGTGCCAGTTCCTGCAGAATTCAGGAACTGAGCGTTTCTGACTTTCCTTTCTGTGTTGGGAAGACCAAGTACATCATTGGTTGCTCATCTCCTCTTCCTGAGAATCTGGAAAGCTGCTTTTCTGTATGTCATATTGTTTCAGTTTGTTAATGGCCTGAGAACTCCTAAAATCAATTCATATTCGCTGTAAATGGTATTTATGGTTAACAAGACCTACCGGATTATTCAAAACGGTATCAGATGGTATCAAGCTGGGTAAGTTCTGAAGCTGTAAATCACAATTCAAATGAACATTTTCTCTTAAACTTGTAGATTCATTTGATTATATTAAATAGCATTGAGGCTTGTGCTTTGACCAATATGGTATACACTATATTGTCAAAAGTATTGGGACACCTACCTTTACATGAACTTTAATGGCATCCCAGTCTTATGCCCCGTACACACGGTCGGACATTGATCGGACATTCCGACAACAAAATCCTAGGATTTTTTCCGGCGGATGTTGGCTCAAACTTGTCTTGCATACACACGGTCACATTCTGAATGCGGTGACGTAAAACACGTATGTCGGGACTATAAACGGGGCAGTAGCCAATAGCTTTCATCTCTTTATTTATTCTGAGCATGCATGGCACTTTGTGCGTCGGATTTGTGTACACAACGGATTTTGTTGTCGGAAAATTTTATAGCCTGCTCTTAAACTTTGTGTGTCGGAAAATCCGATGGAAAATGTGTGATGGAGCCTACACACGATCGGAATTTCCGACAACAAGGTCCTATCACACATTTTCCGTCAGAAAATCCGACCGTGTGTACGGGGCATTAGTCTTAGGACTAAAATGACATTTCAGTTTTAGTCCCATTTTAGTCTTCTGCAATTGTTTCAATTTTAGTCGTATTTAGACGACTAAATCTCCAGTACATTTTAGTCGACTAAAACTCATTTTAGTCGTCTAAAATCTAATGGGTGTAATTAAATTGTAATGCATTAGTTAACATTTCTCTATAATTTCCAAACTCATTATATACTGCTAGAGTGAAAAATCTCATATGTTATTATTTATGGTATTGAGGTATGAACTTGCACTACAGACCAGTGTTAATTTTAAAGTCAAATTTCAATTTAGTTTTAGTCATAGTCTTTTGACTAAAATGCCGTTTTAGTCCCATTTTAGTTTTCTGACAAAAATGCTATTTTAGTTTTAGTCGTATTTTAGTCATCTCAATTGTTTTAGTTTTAGTTGTATTTTATTTGACTAAAATAGTATTCATTTAGTCGACTAAAATGTTTTAGTCAACGAAATTAACACTGGTCGAGGGGTGATTATGGTGTGAGGTTGTTTTTCAGGGGTTGGGCTTGGCCCCCCTAGTTACAGTGAAGGGAACTCTTAAAGTGTCACCATACAAGACATTTTGGACAATTTAATGCTCCCAACTTTGTGGGAACTGTTTGGAGATGGCCCCTTCCTGTTCCAACATGACTGCGCACCAGTGCACAAAGCAAGGTCCATAAGGACATGGATGAGTGAGTTTGGGGTGGAAGAACTTGACTGGCCTGCACAGAGTCCTGACCTCAACCCGATAGAACACCTTTAGGATGAATTAGAGCGGAGACTGCGACCCGGGCCTTCTCGTCCAACATCAGTGCCTGACCCCACAATGTGCTTCTGGAAGAATGGTCAAACATTCCCATAGACACACTCCTAAACCTTGTGGACAGCCTTCCCAGAAGAGTTGAAGCTGTTATAGCTGCAAAGGGTGAGCCAACTCAATATTGAACCCTACGGACTAAGACTGGGAAGCCATTAAAGTTCATGCGCAATTAGAGGCAGGCGCCCCAATTCTTTTGGCAATATAGTGTATATTAACATTCTCACTTATAGATGAGTATCGTAAAATGGTCATATTTTTCATTTTAGACAATATATAGGATCCTGAAGTTCAATGCATATGATGGGGGCTAGTTAGGTGTGACATCCAAATAATGCTGCTTCTTTGCCTCTTAGAGCCCTTGCACACTGGGGCAGGGGCGGCGTCGGCGGTAAAACGCCGCTATTATTAGCGGCGTTTTACCGTCGGTATTAGTTTTACCCCCCCGCTAGCGGCCGAGAAAGGGTTAAATACCACCGCAAAGCGCCTCTGCAGAGGCGCTTTGCCAGCGGTATAGCCACGCCGTCCCATTGATTTCAATGGGCAGGAGCGGTATACACTCCGCTTCTTCACCGCTCCGAAGATGCTGCTGGCAGGACTTTTTTTACTGTCCTGCCAGTGCACCGCTCCAGTGTGAAAGCCCTCGGGGCTTTCACACTGGATACACAGCAGCGGCACTTTCGGGTCGGTTTGCAGGCGCTATTATTAGCGCAATAGCGCCTGCAAACCGCCCCAGTGTGCAAGGGCTCTTATTCCTTTACAGTACACTATGCAAAGCCCATGTCAACACCTTACCTAAAAATAAATTACATTTTAGGCTGAGGAGGTCTTTATGTATTTTAAAGTCACCTGATTTGCATGGGCCCTGGCTAAATGATGCTCTTCTCTCTCTGAACTCCTCTAGTCCTAGCTACCTATAGTCATTTTCCCACTCTTGGTCCAGAACCTGTAGAGGGAATACCCTGCCCTAATTACCCTCTCATCCCCTTACCCTCCACCTCATCCTATTACTCTTCATGGTTTGTCTCCAGATATTTCTTGCCAGAGAACTTTTAAATTGCCTGCATCTGGCTGCCCTTGAGTGAACTGGCTGACACCTTTTGAGCGAGTCCTGGACAATTTATTGTAATTTCATCATAACATATTCCTGACCCTTATGTTGCTTCTGTAGGTAGATTCGTTGCCCCTGCATGGGCACCATCTTTATGCCTTATTCTTAAAAATGACAAGTATTGAAATGGTACAATAGTTTAAGAAAAATGCAGAAAAATGAATATAAAAGGCTTCGGAAGCAATGAGTTAAGCCCAATGGCATGTAAATTAAAAAAAAAAAGTATACTATTGTAGGCAAAAAGGCAGTGACTTTTTCATTATATTTGAACAGAAAAATATCTTGATTCAAATACTGTAGTTCCTACAGATAAAGGTGATGTATTTGAACAAATTACAAATAATATTGATATGATGTAGTTGCTTCCATGACCTAAATTAACAAAAGTTTATATTTTTCATATTGACAAAAGTAAGTACACCCCATACATTTACCACTTCAAATAGTCAGAATCCAAATAGAATTAGAATACTGTTTCCAGTTCTGGAGACCTCACTTACAAAAGGATATTGATAAGAGTCCAGAGATTGGCAACAAAAATGGTTAAAGGTCTGGGGGATAAATCATATCAGGAGAGACTCCAGGAACTTAAAGTGGTTGTAAAGCCTTCCATATAACCTTTGAAGGGACATTTTCAGGTGATGCTCAGAGATTAAACAAATCCTCCTACGTAAGTTGTACCTCTCTATCTGCAGTCCTTTCTTCCGTTCAATGTGCTGAATTTTAAAGCTTGTCTGAGCTGTAAGAAAAAAGGGGTGGAGAGCTGAGGTTACACTCTGCAAAGCTCTGTGAGGAGAGCTCTGAGAGCTGATTGGAGGGAAGAGACACACCCCATAGCACACAGCACACAAAAACAGAGCTTAGGCTGTCAATCAACTGGAGCTTCCTCCCCATCACCATTTTTCTCTTGGTGTCAGGAAAACGTGTCAGAAGTGATTCATGCTGATAGCTGAGGAATGAGGCAGCAGACAGAAAAGACACTTAGTGCTCTTAATTGAGACAAGCACACTATAGAGGGATATGCTTTGTTCATATTTCATGTCTGAGGTTTACAACCACTTTAATATGTACAGTCTGGAGGAAAAAAGGGAAAGGGCAGACATGACTGAAACCTCAGTCATCAATTTCAAGGTGGTGAATAGGGATTAGGAGGGAAGAGTTTTAATATGAAGCCAAAGGCAATACCAGATTTTGATGCCAAGGGTGTTTTTCCACAGTTCACATTACATTTATTCAAAATTTAGCTTAATACATGGTTCAAAAGGCAAATTTTTCTTGCGTTCTTATCCAGATATATCACCTTTATCTGTTGGCACTGTTTGAATAATAAACTAATGTTTGTTCAAATATGTTGCAAAAGTCAACAATTTTTATGGGGTGTACTTAATTTTTCACATAACTATAACTAATATAAGTTCTAGGGTACACTGGCATAACAGTGCATTGCCCTCTTTTTTCCCAGCAATGTAACTAATTTAGGCATCAATCTTCAAATATCACAATCCACAAACACTGCTTTAGTGCTAATCCAAGATTTTTCCTACTCAGAGTGAAATGATGTATTATGTCTTGGTAGCGCAATATTCAAAGATAGTCAGATATCTTACAGCTTGTCAATCTTGAGAGCAATCTTTCAATATGTGGCAGCTTTTGTGTGTATAGTAGGTCAAAGACGTTAGAGGCCAATTGTACGCAGGTGCATAATCTGACCAACACACACACACACTATTTCGTTATTTAGATTACACATGTAGCGCTATTCTCGTAGGAGTCACAGGGTTACTGTCCAGGTCTTCCCAACTTCTGCCCCGCAGCCAGGCACACATTCACTCTTTCTTTAAGGACCTGTCTAGGGGATGTTGTTTTTGTGGTTTTTATTTTTGGAGAACTTGGATAGGGTTCAGTGTATTTGTGGGATAAGAACTCTATACAACTTAAGTCAAAACATGAATTCCTCAGATTGGGACTTTAAACCGGGCCACAAACAGTTTGATGGTAAACAAATATTCAAAATGTATTACGCATTGATAGTATATAACATGAACATGGGGATATATGCAACAAACACAAATATTGGGAGCAGGAATGGAAACCAGCTGCAAGGAAAAGCCCAGAGCTTTGTCAGACAGACAGAACATCCAACGCGTTTCGGAAAACAAAATGCAGATCTTCTTCAGGGACAGAGGGTTTGCGGGTTCCAGATCTGTAGCTTATATCCCAAATGTTGATGCTCCACCCAAAAAGACAAAGAACATAACTCAAAAATGAAAAGAAAGCTTATGTCTGTCAGAGCAACGCACAAGCAACAGAGAAAGTGAATGACATTAGCCAGGGGTCTGTATATTGTGGGATAGTCTTATTGTATAACTTAGTGGTATAACTCTATGTAGCAATAACTCTCCGTGGAGCTGCTGGTTTAAAGCAGGCCTGTCCTCTATGCTCTTCACCCTTTTTAAATTGTTCAATCCCCTTGACACAAATGTAGTGCAGTGTTGTAATAATATGAGTATCAACTTTAACCCACAATATACACTTATAGTTATAGTTATAGTTACCTGGGTGCTGGTAGCTCCACCTGCAGGAGAAATGACAACACTGCACACGAACTTCAGTAATAACCTAAAATAATTTCTTTCTTTGGGTAAATAATATATTTATATGAAGAATTATTACAATGACTATACTATCACACCAACGTAGTGTAACAGTATAAGAAATGGTTGTGACAATCAGTAACAGACACAAATATATCTAATTATATATAAATATACCCGGGAGCTCCCTCTGCTCCAGACCTTAAAGTCACTATCCTTTGTAACTAAATGCAGGGCCCTGCAATGAAAAGGTAGTCCGGACTTCTTCAGTCTTCGCTAGCTTTTATAATTGTAATCCGCAAGGGGTTCCTCCTGGGTGTTGCGCAGTGTAATATAACACACTAAAACAATTGTAATCCAGCAGATTGACTAAGTGTTCTTACATGATGAAAACAAACATCTAGCATCCGTTCTTGAATACTGGAGTCTATTCAGATGTAAAGTTCTCCAACTTAACTTGTTCCGTGGGACTATCAGTCCCAGCAACACTCTGTAACAGTTCTAACTGTGTATGTAGTAGTTAAACAAACTTCTGGGTGTTAACCCTCTCACCACACGGGATCCGGGCAGATGGATGTCTCAGTTTCAGCAGTTCTCAGTCCGTATGGAGGCACCACCACGCCGTCACACTGTTCCGTTCACAAACGACCAGGAGTCCTCGGTTATCTCCCCACGGGTCTCCAGAACGGTCACTTCTGCTGCTCCAGCACGCTGTGATGTGATGGCAGGATCCTTGCAGCTGCTCCGCTCTTTCGCAAAGTAGGCCGCAACCCTATAGGACACACACACCCACAGGGTTCTGCTGGCAGGCCACACGTCCCAGGCACAAGAGACCTAAGATGGCCGCTCCTTACCCTTTTATATCCTCCCACAATGCAGTTCAGTTCTCACCTTGTCCATGGGCATTGTGGGTGGGTCAGAGCTAAAGTTCCGAAGTAAACAATAAATCACTTCCATGTCACTTCACTTAATCATGAAACGTAAACGTATTGTACTTTTCAAATTGTCCACAAGATGGCACTAACACAACTTATGTACTGTATAACACACATATGACTAGAAACAGAAGTTGTCAGCGGTACACTATATAGACTGTAGCTATAGAGGAGAGGTGGAATAGTACTTTCCCTTTGATGCAGGTTGACAGATAGTGTGTATCAAAAGTTATTACACCATCCAGAACATCAAGGGTTAAAGATGGTTGTATCCATCAGCCAGCTATGGATCTTGAAACGATCACATAGGGAAAGGATGTTAGATTAATAGATTTTACCCGCAACTGCTATACATCTATATGTACAACTTGAGGAATTGGTATTCCTTTCTGAACAAGTTATAATGAAGTCTGGGCTTGAAACAACAGTCACACTTCAGCTTAGTAGTAGTGGTAGTTAGAACCACAAGAGCAAAGTCCCTTTAAATATAAGATAATCTGGACAAAGCTCTTCAGGACATCAGCCAGTGTTCCCTTTAACAGACCCATAGCTGACTATAAGGCACCAGAGGGGTAGCTAGAGCATATGATCCCCAACATCTCACAATGTCTGTACTCACAAGTCCCAAGGACCGATGGTAGCCTCCTTCCAAGTGACACCTTCCACTGATATCAGACCGATCTTTGGCAGACAGCTCCTCCTTAGCACCTGGGTCTCAGTATTCCTGCCCTCAGGTCACCCACCTGAGGCCTCACCAACAGCAGCTTCTTCTGCCTGGGAGGGCAGTGTGCCTCCCAGGCTGGACTAATACACTCTGGGAAAAAAATATATGCAGTCACCCAGCATATCATCAGAGCCTGCCTCTCAATATTTAATATTCATGTTGCCATCTGCATAGCTCCACACCTATCATCCAGAAACTTCTCAAGTTACCTGGATACAGAAAAAACTGTCAGACTGGCAGCAGCAGAGCACACAGAACAGACCTAGCTAAATGATCACAGCTCACTGAGTACAGTAAGCCAAACTATGCTTTTACCTTACCCAAAATTACAACCACACTGACTACAGTGTTGGCAACTAAATTTACTTATCAAAAACACACACTAACACTTACCTAACTATCCAAGCACCTACCTAGGAGGGTGCTACACACACAAAGTATTACAGAAGTACAAAAAAAACAGTAATTTTATGTAAAAATAAATAGTGGTTTTATATATGTACATTGTCACAGAACATAACAACACATGGCTGGTTTATTAAACTTGTACCAAGTTAAAGGCATGTCAACAAAAACCCATGCCCTATGCTGCCCAGCAATTAAAATATATTCTTTAAAAAAGATCAGATTGGTAGTGCAAAAAAAAAAAAACCTGAATACAACATGTATACAGTAAGACCTTGAATTGCAAGCATAATTTGTCCTGAAAATGTGCTTGTAATCCAAAGCACTCGTATATCAAAGCAAATTTCTCTATAAGAAGTAAGGGAAACCATTTATTCATAAGACCTTCAGTCTATACTGTAGTATATATAAAAAGGATTATGCCTGGGTAATCTTCCTGTAATGTCGGATCCAAATCACATCATTTAAGATGAAGGCTCCTACACACTGCAGCTCAAAAAAATAAAAAAGCTGCTTTTATTTCAGCTTGAAGAAGCTTGTGCTATTTTGTGCTCTTGTGCAAATTTTTATTGAGCTCCTTTGAGCTTTTTTTAACATAAGCGTTTTTTTTTTTTTCAAAAACCCTAGTCTATGGGCACAAGTTGAATAGAAGTCCCCTTGAAGTAGTACAGGAAACTTTTCTAAAGTTGGAGCAACTTCAGTAGTGCTAATTAAGACAGCTCTCATGACCTAAAATGGGATTTCTCTTCTCCTTTATACTCATTTGTGACGTGACGTGACGCTACTCGTATTGCAAGACCTCGCTCGTTTATAAAGTTAAGATTTATAAAAGAATTTTGCTCGTTTGTAAAACACTCGCAGACCAAGTTACTCAAAATCCAAGGTTTAAACACACACACCATTTCATAGTATTCCTTTAAACTTTGTTATTAAAAATACATTTTTAATTTTGAGTTTTCTTTTTTGATGACTGATTAAACTGTTCAAGTTGAGCTCTTGGCTAAAAGAGTAAAAACTATGCAATGCCAATGCTGACCAAGCAAGATTTGAATGCAAAAATGCACTTTGGCTGTAAACTCTATATGTGAAGGAAGGATTAAATCAAATATTGGCTGTACTATACACTAAAGAAATTTAATGAGAGCATATCACATTCAAGCAAGTGAAGAAAATGCCAAAGATGGCTCATTGCAAAGTAAACTTGAGCTGTAGTAGTGAAAAATTACAGTTGCGGTGTTCACTTTAGGCAGTAAGAGCAAGACACAGCAGGGACTGCTGGGAGGAAAGCCAGGATGTACTTACCATGTCTGTTGCCAGGGCAACCAGAAATACATGGCAAGTCGGTACAATGGTCACCCCTGCAAGTACATGCTGCTTCAGACTAATACAAGTATTCATGGGCATCTATAACAAGTCTGGTTGGATGCTTCAATGAGCATTTAAAATTAAAGTGGTCTAATGAGCATATAAGGACTACAGACCTGCTTAGGGAAAACTACTTTGCAAAACCAACAAAAATGTTTTATATTTGCTACATAACTATTGTCTAGTATTATTAAAAATTAGCTCTCCATGTGCAGCCATTTTAATGTTGTAAAATTGCTTATGTTTATGTGTTGTTAGGGTTCCCGTGTGACATCCCATGCTTATGATAGAGTTGCCACCTGTCCAGAATTCACCCAGACAGTCCGGGTTTTGAGTTGTTTGCCTGGGTTTCAGACTGCCTGAAACCCAGACATGTTATTTATCCCAAATTGTGGCTCCCAGGCAGGGATGCTGGCTGCAGTTGTAAGCCGAGAATGTCTGTTACACTCTCTCTCACACTGCCAAGAGCCAACCCTGACAGTACCCCCCCCCCCCTTTCACTGGGGATGAGAGAGCCCTTCTTCCCCTGTGTCTGCCCCACCCACACTCCAATCCCCGGCAGTGCTGTGCCTCTTTCAGTGCTGTGTATGGGGATGTGGGCAGGAAATTTGAAGCCCAGCAGCCACATCTACATCCTGGATAAAAGATGCTGATGCCTGAGCCTCCATCCTGGGGTGAGTGAGCTCACCATTCATCCTCTGTCTGTGACTGAATTCTCCCCCCTCCCTTTTCTCTCCTTCTTCTGTGATAGTACACTAATGTAAGGGACGCCCTGCAGACTCTGATGTAAAGTAGGCTTACACTCACTACTTTACATTGTAGTAAAGTGTCATTTCTTCAGTGTAGTCACATAAAAAGATATAATAAAATATTTACAAAAATGTGAGGGGTGTACTCACTTTTGTGAGATACTGTGTATATATTTCTGAAAGAGTCCCCACTTACATGAGAGTCCACAGTGTTCCCCCTTAAATCAGAGCCCCTCCCCCCCAAATCAGGAGGGTTCCCCTATACATTAGGGTCCACAGAGCTCCCCCTTCCAGATTAAGTAGAAACTCTGCAGACTCAGAGGTAAAGGGAACTTTGTGAATTCAGATCTAAAGGGGAACTCTGTGGATTCTCATGTAAGCGGGGACTCTTTCACAAATGTATATATATATATATATATATATATATATATATATATATATATATATATATATATATATATATATATTACATATATATATATCCCACAAAAGTGAGTACACCCCTCACATTTTTGTAAATTCTTTATTATATCTTTTCATGTGATAAAACTGAAGAAATTACACTTTGCTACAATGTAAAGTAGTGAGTGTACAGCTTGTATAATAGTGTAAATTTGCGTCCCCCTCAAAATAACTCAACACACAGCCATTAATGTCTAAACCGCTGGCAACAAAAGTGAGTACACCCCTAAGTGAAAATGTCCAAATCGGACCCAATTAGCCATTTTCTCTCCCCGGTGTCATGTGACTCATTAGTGTTACAAGGTCTCAGGTGTGAATGGGAAACAGGTGTGTTAAATTTGGTGTTATTGCTCTCACTCTCTCATACTAGTCACTGGATCTTCAACATGGCACCTCATGGCAAAGAACTCTCTGAGGATCTGAAAAAAAGAATTGTTGATATACATAAAGATGGCCTAGGCTATAAGAAGATTGCCAAGACCCTGAAACTGAGCTGTAACACAGTGGCCAAGACTATACTGTGGTTTAAGAGTACAGGTTCCACTCAGAACAGGCCTTGCCATGGTCGACCGAGGAAGTTGAGTGCACGTGCCCAGTGTCATATCCAGAGGTTGTCTTTGGGAAATAGATGTATAAGTGCTGCCAGCATTGCTGCAGAGGTTGAAGGGGTGGGGGGGGGTCAGCCTGTCAGTGCGCAGACCATATGCCACACACTGCATCAAATTGGTCTGCATGGCTGTCATCCCAGAAGGAAGCCTCTTCTAAAGATGATGCACAAGAAAGCCCGCAGTTTGCTGAAGACAAGTAGACTAAGGACATGGATTACTGGACAAATGCCCTGTGGTCTGATGAGACCAAGATAAACTTATTTGGTTCAAATGGTGTCAAGTGTGTGTGGCGGCAACCAGGTGAGGAGTACAAAGGCGAGTGTGTCTTGCCTACGCTACTAAAATGTTTGGGTTTGGCTTGAAGAAAAGGTGGCAACCCTAGGTTATGAGCAAGCTTATACTTCTGTACCATTTCACAAAGGTATTGCTGGATGTACTCCACAGATCAGTAGAAAAAAAGGGCCTCTCTAAATGAAGACAGTTACCCCAGTAACTATTACAACTGTCAGTTGTACCGACAACAGAAATGCCACACCCCAAGATACAAAATAATCTTTCTTTATTAAAATAGTCTATTTCAATAAAGGAAGATTGTTTTGCATCCTGGTGTGGGACATTGCTGTTGCTGGTACAATTGATTCATTTGGTGGAGATGAACAAAAATAATAATAAGTGTCTCTAAACAAGGGGCACAGGATCGGGTAGGAAACATATTAACATATTCCAACATTACACCAAATCAGGTGTGGACTGGCGTAGTTGTAACAATCATATTGAAAAAAGAGGGAGAAAGTCCCCAGAAGATGGCAGGTACCAGGTGCAGCCTCAAGTTGTATCAAACAGATTAATTCTTTATTAAGGACATCAAAAAATAGAAAGTATACATAATTAAATGCAATCAAACCTCCACTCACCACTTAAATTGACAACATTGTCAAGTGCTAAAAACAATGCCAGAGTCCGGACTTAACAAATGACTATCAAATTAAAGATCACCAACGAATTAAGCTGGCTCATGCTGTAATCCCAAACTCAATCCAGAGCATGACTTGATAACAAGCCGGCATTTATTAGTGATCGCTTTAAAGCTACTGAATGGAATGACATCAAGCAACGGCTGTAAAAACTGAAATATATGTTGTGCTAAAAGAGCATAAATAAGAATGACATAAAGTCGTGCAAACAGGCTATAAAACTGCATAAATAGATTCAAAATTGAATAATTAAACCAGCAATAGTCTCTGCGAAAAACTGCTAATGAAGCCAGGGAAGAAAACCTCATCCCTTGGAGTTGGGGGAATTTGAAAGAAAAGGGATAGGGGGTTTCAAGTTCCCCCGGCCCCTTTTCTAATGGGACAGTGGCAGCTAAGAGGTTTCAAGGCTCCTCTTTTAAAAGTAGGTCAGGGTACCTTGAAACAGGTGAAGGGGGGGATCCTTGAAACCTGGAAACTGGCCATAGAAGCTTCTGGAAGCCTAATGGACCCCTATATAAAGGGGGTTCCGTCAGGGAACAACTGCCAGTCACCTTAGGAAGTCGTCAGTGGCGGAGCTCTGCAGAAGAGCTATATTACTAAGCTCTTTGCCGCTAACTCATGAGGTGACATGAAGACGCTACTACGGCAGCTGATAGAACGAGCGGAGACCGAAGGAGGAGAAGAGTGGCTGCGCTTATGCCTCGCCTTACCTTCGGGGCTGGAGGCTGAAGAAATTCCCGCTACAGCGAGCGGAATGGGACCTGAGGGAAGCGGTTCCAGGAAGACGTTCCCCCCCCCCCCCCGGCGGCCGTATAGCCCCACTGTGGTTAAGAGCGGAACTGCAGCGGAGAGGTCGGCTTCACAAAGGGCGTGGCAAAAGGTGAATGACGTCAATGGGGGCGTGCGCAAGATGAAGAGGAGCCGGAGTCAATCGACATTCTCCACAAGAAGGTTGCCTAGGCAACCAAATAAACAAGATGCAAGGGCAAGCAGTAGCTGCAGCGGGGACATGACCAGAAGAAGTGAAAACGATCATAGCTCTTTTCAATCAGCAGCAAGAGGCGACAATGACTTTAACAGCAATAATGAGATGCCATTGCCTCCTGCTGCAATACAAGGTGAGTTAGGTAACATTAATATGATAAATACCTTGTATAATTCTATTTCTCAATTAGCTTCTTCTTTATCATTTCTAAAGGATATGAGTAATGCGTCTAATGTACAGGATGCTTCTAGTGTACGGAATGTTCTGGATCAGTTGCGATCGGTCGGTAAATCGGTTGCAGATGATCCAACAACCAATGAGGATCATACAGTGCAGAGTCATATAACTAAGGCTAATGTTCCTGAAAATTGTATAAAAGAAAGTATACCATGTCAGTCCTCACCACTAGGTTTTCATTTAACAACTGGGGTTAAAGACAAAATATGGAATAACGAATTTATTGATTTATTATCATTACTTCTTTCTAGTAAAGAATTTCTTCGGAATGATACAGAAAAATCTGAAAGCGATGATAGAAGAAGGCCGGTGGTCAGAAATTTTAATAACTGGCTTCAAGCTTTCTGTATTTATGCGAGTACAATTTGCGAAAAATATCCAGAACATAGTGTAGGATTATTTCATCACATAGACATTATTCTAGAAGCAAATAAACATTCCGGAGGATTTGGTTGGTTTGTCTATGATGAGCAATTTAGACAAAAACTAGCAGTACACAAACATCTTTCATGGGGCAGTAAAGATATTAGCTTATGGCTCAATCTTTTATTACCAAAAAAAACCTACGTTGGGGCGCCAAATGCCATGAACAATTAACAGTCCTTCGACATCTTACAAAAAAAGTATTTGTTTCGCGTTTAATGACGCACACTGTAAGTGGGCTATCAATTGCCGCTATAGACATGAGTGTGCCTTTTGCTCTTGTCCACACTCTGTGGTAAAGTGCTTTCATAAAATGGCTTCAACTCAAACTCTAGGCAAACAGTCCTTTCTTAAAGGCTCCGTCACCAGTGATAATTCAAAACATGCTGCCATGGTTACACAGGTACCCAGATCAGCTGACGGCAATAATGCTTTAATAAAGGTTTTACAGAAGGTTTTAAATTACCATCATTTAATGAAAAAGGTTGCAAAATGGTTAAAAACATGAATTCTGTAAAACTTTTAAAACACATTGGTGAGGGAGAAAATTGCCACTGAAATTACAGCACATAGAGTTGCAGGTCCTTTTGAAAATCCTCCGTTTTTGGACTTCAGAATATCACCTTTGGGACTTTTGCCTAAAAAAGAGCCTAATAAATTCAGGGTTATCTATCATTTATCTTTTCCTGAAGGTAAGTCCCTTAACGATCAGATTCCTGATGAAATTTGTTCGGTTGAATATGCATCATTTGAGGACGCGATTAAATTTGAAAGAAGATTAGGTCCAAATGCACTATTAGCTAAAACTGCTGTGAAATCTGCTTTTAGACTATTGCCTATTCATCCGATCAGTTTTAACTCTTTGGGCTTTTATTTTTTAGGGAAGTACTATTTTGATAAATGCTTACCAATGGGATGTTCCCTATCCTGTCGGTATTTTGAAGCATTTTCTAGTTTCTTAGAATGGGTGGTAAAAGAAGTTTCTGGCTCTCCTTATGTTTTACATTATTTAGATGCTTTTTTATTTCTTGGAGAATACAGGTCCATTGAGTGCATGAATCTTCTTAGGTTATTTTTTTAATATATGTGAGGGTTTTGATATTCCTTTAGTTTCAGAAAAGACAGTTTTGCCTGTAAATTGCCTAGAATTTTTGGGAATTACAATTGACACATCCCTTATGGAATTTAGACTCCCCAGAGCAAAATTGGAAGCAATTTCTGAGTTACTGATAACTTTAATCCGTAAGAAAAAAGTACTATTGAAAGACATGCAAAAATTGCTAGGATTTCTGGCATTTGCCACAAGAATTCTACCAGTTGGTAGAATTTTTTCCAGAAGGCTTTATTTTGCTATAGCAGGTTTAAAGAATCCTTATGCTCATGTTCGCATGTCTTCAGATATGAAAGAGGACATGATTGTATGGATTCAATTTTTGGCACACTTCAATGGAAGAACCATGTTGCAGCATGACTTTGTTTCTGATAAAAATTTTTGCTTAGCAACGGATGCAGCGGGGTCGATAGGCTTTGCCGCTGTATGGAACAATCATTGGTGTGCAGAAAGATGGCCTTTACAATGGCAAAATCTAGGTTTATTAAAGAATAGTGTGTTTTTAGAGCTCTTCCCTATTATAGTAGCTATTGAAATATGGGGAGAATATTTTCATAATCATCGTATACTTCTTAGTACGGATAATAAAGGAGTGTTATTTGCTATTAACTACTTATCTTCTAAATCTCCTGTTACAAAGCTATTACGGTATCTTGTGGCAAAATGTTTAATAGTTAACATTTGGTTAAAAGCAAGATACATCCCAGGTAAGGATAACATGGTGGCAGATGTTCTCTCTCAGTTTCAGATGAAACGATTTTTCCAGCTGCTCCCAGAGGCGGACAAGATAGGTATGGTATGCCCGTCCAAACTTTGGGAAATAGTGTAATTTATGACAATATCAAAAATTCATTGGCACCAAAGACTTGGTTAGGATATTCTTCAGCTTGGTTTTCATGGATTTGTACTTTAATTCTATAGATATACATTGGTCAACATTTAACGAGCATATGGCTCTATCTTTCCTTAATAGTTTGATGGAAAATAAGTTTTCCTGGTCACATATTAATAAAATAATAGGTGGAATTTCATTTTTTCTGAAATTAAACAGTTTCCCTTCATTGTTTAAATTCTTCTCCTTACGTCAAGCACTGAAAGGCTATAAAAAGTCAAACTTTTCAAGTGATAACAGACATCCTATTTCAGCTGCTTTATTAGAAAAACTTTGCTTCATTACAGATAGTATTTGCTTTTCGAAATATGAAGCTTGTTTATTCAAAGCGGCTTTTTCCATTTGTTTTTTCGCAGCATTGAGAATTTCTTTTGATAGCAAACAATAAAAAAGCCTCTAATGGTCTTCAGTTTGCGGCGGTGAGAAGTAGTGAACATTGCATTCGTATTTTACTATATCGATCAAAAACTGATCATTTAGGCAAGGGTTCATGGATTACACTATATAATTGTACTAATACGGTAATTTGCCCAGTACTACTCTTAAATAAGTATCTTAGTATTCGACCATTTGGTCATGAATTGTTATTTGTTCATGAGAACAGTTTCCATTGACGAGATTTCAATTTAGTAGAGTTTTAAATAAATGTCTGCATGCTCTTCAATTGGACAAACTACGTCTGTCCTGTCATTCTTTTAGAATTGGTGCTGCGACAGAAGCAGCGAAACTTGGATTAGATAAGAATAAGATTAAACAAATTGGCAGATGGAAATTAAATGCTTATGTTTCGTATATGAGGCCTAAAGTACAGTTTTGAATTGCAGGTACTCCAAACATTATATGGATCATCTGACACTCCTTTGTGTTCTGGGCCAATAAGCGAGCATTGAACAGGGTTTACGGAGAGAATTTGGATTTGGATCTGAACAATTTTCAGATTTATTGGTTTGGTAAAAGAGGGATGGTTTGGGAGGAATTGATGACGGTGTTGGGATGATTAACTTATGGAGGGCCTTTACCTGATGTTTTAATTTTACATCTTGGAGGTAATGATATTTTCAAATTAAATACCTTAAAGCTGGGTTCCACTATCTCGGATATTTTTTTTTTTTTTTGGCAAAATGACAAAGATTAGGATCTATGAATATAGAACTCACTTGTTCCGTTATTAAGGATCAGTGCTGTCCGTTTTCTCCTAATAAAGAAAGTTATCAATTCTGCTAGAGACGGTTGTCATCTTGCCTGTGGGCATGTGAAGCCCACAGGCATCCTCTTCTGGGATACGGTGCTGCTGATCAACCAGCATGCACTGCCAGTTCTGTTTCCGATCTCGCGCATGCGCAGTAGACTGACATCGGAGCGCCGTCAACAGCTCCAGTTGCCATCACAACGAGCGGCGAAATCTCGAGATAACTCGCGCCAGGCCACCGCACTGATTCCTGGGAACAATGACACAAGCTCCCAGGAGCCAGTGCGGCTAATAGGAAGTGACGATTTAGCCGCAGTAAACACGCCCATAACCGCAGACTCTACATCCTGAAAGACACAAAGATACTAACAACAACAAAGGTACAGTGGAAAAAAAAAAGTGCTGTTTTGTCATTAGGACATTGCGGTAATACTCTTCATCTATTGTTTTAAAAACGGGTGGAGATCCGCTTTAAGTATATTGTTTAAAATCAGATCGACCATCCAGGACTTGAAATCAGCATCTCCCAAGACCGTCATTGTTTTTTCAGAAATAATTCCTCGCTTAGTTTGGTTACAAGCAGATAGGTTTTCAGTTTTTGATAAAGTAAGGAAACGTATTAATAGAAGAATAGAGAAATTTATGTCCTTAGGTTTTGTAATATCTTTTAGACATGAGGATATAGAAGGAGGGTTTCCAGGGCTTTATCATAAAGATGGCATGCATCTTTCAGATATAGGCCTGGATATATTGAATTTAAATTTCCAGACAATAATTAATAATAACAGGCCGCGGTTTGGAGGAGATAGGCAGGAGGCTTGTTATGGCTCCTGCCTTTGTGGGGACAATTTATTATTAAATTTATGTATGTTATACAACTCGAGCTATAAAAGCTGAGTTGTTCAGTTTGATATTGGTATTTATGATGAAAAAAGTTATTGTTGAATTCTGATGGATGAATTATTTATACAGTTGTTTAATATGAATTAATTTGAATATGATAAACCAATAAATAAGCCGTGGCCAATAAAATAAAATATTTTATTAATCCAAAAATATTGTTTTGGTGTATTTATTCAATTGATTGTCTGGAAGTTATATAATTTAGCTGCTTACTGTTCCATTGAACTTCAGTCCTTGCAGTGCAGCTGTTTAAATATATATCACAGTTAAAGTGTTACTAAACCCAGGATTCTGCATTCACTATATCTGGTCTCCCACAGTACACAGAACATGGAAATGCAATTATTTTAGTAAATATAAACTGCTAAATACCTTTTCTCATCAGCAGTATATAGCAGTCTTGTGACTTCTGTCAGTGTCTAGTAAAGCTTGTAGGAGGAGTTGTAATTCTCCTCTGATTGGCCTATGAGGCTTCAGAACCCCTGACCCTCTGTCTGGACAGTGTTAATTGGCCCTGCGCTGACCACATGCACTCTCCCAAGAAAAAAATGAAGCTTTCTAGTAATACTCACCAAACTGAGCATATGCAGTTTGCCCCCAAGGCTCTACCAGCAGATAGATTGGGGACAATAAAAGAAGAGGAGGTTAAGAGAAGACAGGAACAAAAGTCTTTTTACACAATTCAGAGGCTTAGGTTCCACAGTGAGTATAACAAGCATGCTTTACTGCACATACAGACTGATTTTACTGTTGTGGATTTAGTATCACTTTAATGCAAGGATTACCCTTGAATATACAGGTTGAAATGCCAGTGTCTGCAGGACAATTCCACACGTTAGGAAGATGGGTTTGTAGAGCAGACCCCAATCAAGACACAGTGCACAATGAACACGCCATGTATTCCGTGAGTTATTGACCAGCTGATGTGCAGCCCAGATAGCCACCATATGAGTCAGATGTAATAATATGGCACAATCGATGTATAAATGGAGGCATACATACAGGTGCTCTCCCAGTTGTTTGAACTAACTGTTAGATGAACCATCTCGTCAAATGGCAGGTGCTGGAGATGCACTGAGCCAACATCTTGAATGCAAGTGTGGAGCTTGATCTTACCTGGAGCGGCATGTGAAGTTTTCAAGCTGTGTTTAGAATTTGTTTTGTTTTTTTCTTTAAATTTTTAAATAGTTGATATTTTGTACTGTCACTTTTTTTCTACTTTTTTGTGCTGCTTTTTTCTTACTGTGAAAATAAAAATGTAAAATAATTCAGCTAATTTGGGGCTGTTTGCTTGACACAAGAACAGGTCCTGGATAGTTTAAGAGGAGCTTCTGTAATCCTCACAAGCCATTTAAAGCCCATTGCACCCTTAAAGTGGATGTAAACCCTCACATATACCCTGTGAAGTGAACAGCCTCAGATGATACACAGAGATGAAACAAATCTCTTACATAAGTTTTACATGTATATCTGCTGTCTTCAGCTGTATATAGTCTTTAGAAAGTACACATTGTGTTACAGATTTTTCTCTTCCTGTTCAGCACTGGGAGTGGATTATTGGCATACAGCCAAGACAGCTGATTGGAGAAAAGACACAAACCCCCACTCCACATTGACAAAGGAAGGAAGTAATCTGCAGAGCTCTGCTGTGACAAGTCAAGCTATCTGCTAATCTACTTATAGCAACCTCCCATGACACAAAATTCAGGCTGCTTTTATCTCCTGTGTCGGAGAACTTGTCAGAAGTTATCAGGCTGATAACAGAGCTACGGAGCAGGAGAAAGCCACAGAGAGCATTGGAGAGAGAGAAGAAAAAACAAAAGATATATGTGCCCAGCTCAAATTTCATGAATCGGGTTTACATCCACTTTAACTAGCTATGGAACGGAAGTATTTGCCCCCTTAATGACCAGGCCATTTTTTGCGATACGGCACTGCGTCGCTTTAACTGACAATTGCGGGGTCATGTGACGCTGTACCCAAACAAAATTTACGTCCTTTTTTCCCACAAATAGAGCTTTCTTTTGGTGGTATTTGATGACCTCTGCGGTTTTTATTTTTTGTGCTATAAATAAAAAAAGAGCGACAATTTTGAAAAAAAAACAAAAATAAATTTTTTTTACTTTTTGCTATAATACATATCCCCCAAAAATATAAAAAAACACATTCATTCATCAGTTTAGGCCGATATATATTCTTCTACATATTTTTGGTAAAATAGGTTTTTACTAGTAATATCGGTGATCTGCGATTTTTGCGGCAGACAAATCTGACCCCAAATTACACTTTTTGGGGACCAGTTACATTGATCAGTGCTATAAAAATGTACTGATCAATGTAAAAATGACACTGGCAGGGGAGGGGTTAACACTAGTGTTCCCTAGGTGTTATGAAACTGTAGGGGGGATGGGCTGCCAGGGACATGACAGAGATCACTGTTCCCGATCACTGGGAACAGTAGATCTCTCTGCCATGTCTCCTGTCAGAATGGGAATGCGCTTGTTTACACAGGCAGATCCCCGTTCTGCCTCTGTACTAGACGATCGTGGGTCGGCAGCGGACATTGAGTCCACCCGACCCGTGTGCACGCTCCTGCAGCGTGAAGCTGGAGAGAGAGTGCGACGGTGGCGGCGGCACGCGCCCGCCCGCAACTGCGCCTGCGCGAGCCGCTGCACAGCTACGGCAATTCACGCAGGAGAGCCGACCTGCCACTGTATAATAATATAATATAATACGGCAGCTGGTCGGCAAGTGGTCAAGGTGGTTGTAACCCTAAAAAAAAATGCATGGTCCCTTTAAGGAACGAAATATGCTTTTGCCATGTCAATTGTCCCTTTCTATATTGTACAATACCTGGCTGATCCTGCCGGTTCCTGTGTTCCTCTGGGTACTGACCATGTTTATCATGGCTGCTGATCCCTGATAGCCTGGTCAGAACATGTGCCTCCCTCATCCTGCTCTCTCCTCAGCATCTCTGCATCTCTCCCTTCCTCTCTCCCTGTCAGATGTGGCCTTACACCACTTTAATTACTTTACGCCAGTCGGAGCCGGAATTTTGAATGGGTTGTAACTAGCAGAGACGACAGTAGGTGGGGCTACAGATCCTGCCACACTGAGAATGGCTGCACAGTGTTGATGTTATCAGGAGCCTTGCTTACTGGCTCCTTATCATCAGTAGTTGACTATGAGCTGTCAGTGACAGCTGATTCATAATTCTGGGGGCTCCGATGCAGCATGCCCCATAACAAGACAGAAAGACATAAATGCATAATATTTGTTACACTGTTGTAAAGGGGTTAAACCACCAAAAACCATATAAAGGGGTATGAAGAAACCAAAAACAGGAAATTATTATATTGCAGCTTACCAATTTCATTAATGCCATTAAAGTGATACTAAAGTCTATTTTTTTTTAGTTTAAAATAACAAACATATTTATACAGTGCCTTGAAAAAGTATTCATACCCTTTGACATTTTTCACATTTTGTCATGTTACAATCAAAAAACGTAAATGTATTTTATTGGAATTTAATGTGATAGACCAACACAAAGTGGCACATAATTGTGAAGTGGAAGGAAAATGATGAATGGTTTTCAAATATTTTTACAAATAAATATCTGAAATGTGTGGCGTGCATTTGTATTCAGCCCCCTTTACTCTGATACCCCTAACTAAAATCTAGTGGAACTAATAGCCTTCAGAAGTTACCTAATCAGTAAATAGAGTCCACCTGTGTGTAGTTTAATCTCAGTATAAATACAGCTGTTCTGTGAAGCCCTCAGAGGTTTGTTAGAGAATCTAGTGAACAAACAGCATCATGAAGGCCAAGGAACACACCAGACAGGTCAGGGATAAAGTTGTGGAGACATTTAAAGCAAGGTTAGGTTATAAAAAAATATCCCAAGCTTTGAACATCTCACAGAGCTCTGTTCAATCCATCATCTGAAAATAGACACACAACTGCAAACCTACCAAGACATGGCCATCCACCTAAACTGACAGGCCAGGCAAGGAGAGCATTAATCAGAGAAGCAGCCAAGAGGTCCATGGTAACTCTGGAGGAGCTGTAGAGATCCACAGCTCAGGTGGGAGAATCTGTCCGCAGGACAACTATTAGTTGTGCACTCCACAAACTAACACTGCACATCACCCTGAACACATCATCCCTGCCGTGAAACATGATGGTGGCAGCATCAAGTTGTGGGGATGCTTTTCTTTAGCAGGGATAGGGAAGCTGGTCAGAGTTGATGGGAAGATGGATACAGGGCAATCTTAGAAGAAAACCTGTAACAGATTGAGACTGGGGTGGAGGTTCACCTTCCAGCAGGACAACGGCCCTAAACATACAGCCAGAGCTACAATGGAATGGTTTATATCAATGCATATTCATGTGTTAGAATGGTCCAGTCAAAGTCCAGACCTAAATCCAATTGAGAATCTATGGCAAGACTTGAAAATTGCTGTTCATAGACGCTCTCCATCCAATCTGACAGAGCTTGAGCTATTTTGCAGAGAAGAATGGGCAAAAATGTCACTCTCTAGATGTGCAAAGCTGGTAGAAACATACCCAAAAAAACTTGCAGTTGTAATTGCAGGGAAAGGTTCTACAAAGTATTGACTCAGGGGGGCTGAATACAATTTCACGCCACACTTTTCACATATTTATTTGTAAAAAAATGTTGAAAACCATTTATCATTTTCCTTTCTCTTCACAATTAAGTGCTACTTTGTGTTGGTCAATCACATAAAATGCCAATAAAATACATTTACGTTTTTGGTTGTAACATGACAAAATTTGGAAAATTTCAAGGGGTGTGAATACTTTTTCAAGGCACTGTACTTACCTGCCCTGTACAGTGGTTTTGCACTCTTCTTTTCGGGTCCCTCTTCGGTGCTCCTGGCCGCTACCTCCTGTTGAGTGCCCCCACAGCAAGCAGCCCCGCCCTCGCCCTTTTCTGATTGTGATGGCTGCAATATACTGTATTATATTTTTGGTTTTGGGTTTAAAACCACTTTAACATTTAGTCATACACATGGCTTCATATGGTATTTCAGCTGTTTTATTCAATGGGCAAACAATAGTCACTGGTCACGATTATTACTGCTGACATCCTATGTGTTTAATCAATGTGATTGTGATAGTCAAACATTAAAAAGGTTAATAAAATGAAAAGATGAGGTCTGCATGGCTGAAATGTGCCATTAATCCCTTCTCAGCAGAAGGCAGGGTTGGCTGCAGGGCTTTGATCATGCAGTTTTAAAACAGATAAGGCCCCTTTTTCTTGTCCATGGGAACCATCCCAGGTGCACCTTTTGATCACTTGCAATGTTAAATCCAGACCAGACCGTGGAGTACCCGCTGATCAAAAGCAGCACTAAAGCAAACGTATGGACAGCCTCAAAAGCATTTACAAAGTATGAATAATAAACCGAGCAATAACTGCTCCTTTCAGTCTGCTTAAGTGCTGAATAGGATCAAAGGCTCCCGGGACGTGCGGCCTTCTTCACAATTATCAGCAGCAGTGGGATAAATTAAGAGCCATGCAGAGACACAATACACTAAAAGCTAAAACGTAAATAATAATCAGGCCTTCACCTAATTCCATTTTTATATAGCTTTTAGTCTGCTCAGTAAAGCACAGTAAATAAAAGAAATTGGTGAGCTGCTAATGTTATCCATTTTTTAAAGTGACACTAAATGATATCCTTATTCTCCAAAAATAATGCACATCCACTACTTAATGGCCCTGTAATCTATGTTCCATCAAATTCTTTTTAAGGCTCCATTCACACTAATGTGTTTTTTCATGCTTTTTGCAGAAATGTATTTCATATTTTTAACATGGATGACCTGTGGAACACGTTCACATCATTGCATTTTCTTGCCTCTGCATTTTTGGAAAGGGTCAGAGACTTTTTTCGCTGCAAAATGCAGCGTTTTGCATGTAATAGACTTCAATGGACCCGCATCCAAGTACTGCGTTTTTACCACGAATTTGCCCAGATTTGCGATTTTGTCTGGGGGTTTTTTTTGGCTTTACATACACTGTATATAGCTGGTTGCTAAGGAGCGGGCCAGGAATCTGGGCTTCCGTGTCCTTAACAACCAATGAGTTATCAGCTTTCAGCTGACAGCTGAATGTAAAAAAAAAAAAAAAATTGCTGGCTAAAAAAATTCATTCCAGCGTCCCCCCTCCCCCTCCTGAACCATACCAGGCCACATGTTCTCAACATGGAGGAGGTGCTTTGGGACGGGCACCTTGCCCCATGTTGATGGGGACAAGGGCCTCTTCCCCACAACCCTGGTGGTAGTTGTGGGGGTCTGAAGGCAGGGGACTTATCAGAATCCGGAAACCCACTTTAACAAGGCGGCCGCCTGGGTCTCAGCCCCCCTATGTGAATGAGTATGGGGTACATTGTACCCCTACCCATTTACCAAAAAAAGTAGTGTAGTGTGACAAAAAACAAGAGACAGTTTTTGACAAGTCCTTTATTAAAAATGTCTTCTTCCCCCAGTCTTCTTCCTCCGATGTTATTCTTCCTCCGGTCTTTTTCTTCTTTCTCTGGTCTTCTTCTTCCTCTGGCCTTCTTTTTCCAGTGTTCTTCTTCCTCCACTGCCGCTCCCCCGTTGACCGTCGATGTCGCACATTTCTTATATAACTATCAGATGGCGTCATCCGGACCCATCATGCCCCGGGCGGTGACGTCACAAGGGGGCTGGGTCTCTGAATGACGTCATCGCCCTATCGCATCGTCGGAGGAGGTTTTTTTAAATATTTTCAGCAGTGCGGCAGTGGGAGTGGCGGCGGAGGAAGAAGAACACCGGAGGAAGAAGCGTGGGAAGATGAAGACTGAGGTGCAAAACAACCACTGGCCAGGGTTGGGGGAAAAGGGCCCTTGTCCCATCAACCCCCCCTGCCCCCAAAGCACGGCCCCCCATGTTGAGGGCATGTGGCCTGGTATGGTTCGGGGGGGCATTCGCTCGTCCCCTCCTTTTCCTGACCTGTCAGGCTGCATGCTCAGATAAGGGTCTAGTATGGATTTTGGTGGGCATTTTTAAAAAAAATTTTGGCATGGGTTGTCCCCTCCAAATCCATACCAGACCCGAAGGACCTGGTATGGACCTGGGGGAGGACCCCACACCTTTTTTTTTTCACAAATTTTTTTGCCTGCAATTCTTTTTTTCTTTTTTTTTTTCATTCATCTGCCAGCAGGGAACCCGCAACTGGCTATATAAAGTGAATGTAAAAATTTTTTTTTTTAAAAAGCAAACCGCAAATCGTGACAAAATCGCTGTAAAAACACGGTTAAAAAACGTGGAAAGCACTGCAGAAACGCTCAAAAGCAACATGCATAGATGGGAATCAAGCCTTACTGTGCTTTTCTGCCTCTTTGTAACGCCCTCTGTGGATTCCCGAATTTCTCCTTCTGCCCTGCACTTCCATTTGTTTGGAACAAACAGGGCATGTTAGTTGCGGTCATGTACACTGCTCTATACACTTTATAAATCCCATAGTCCATAGTCCATCTCAGGGGCAAGCATGAGAAGGTGGCTACGTTCCTTCATACAGTGGGTCCCTGAAAAACAAATGTCGCCACCATCTAACAGGAAGTCAGATCACATCAGCAAGAAAAAGGAGTTTAGGGATTTGGAGGAGACTGAGAGCAATAGAAGGGACTTTTTGAGTTAAGAATACTTACTTGAATAGAATTTCTTTGTAACTCTGAGTTTAACAACTTCAATACTGGGCACTTTTACCCCCTTTCTGCCCAGGTCAATTTTCAGCTTTCAGCGCTGTCACACTTCGAATGACAATTGCACGGTCATGCAACACTGTACCCAAATAAAATTTTTATCATTTTTTTTTAGACAGATAGAGCTTTCTTTTGGTGGTATTTAATCATCACTGAGTTTTAAATATTTTGCTAAAAAAACAAAGACTGAAAATTTTGAAATAAATAGTTTTTCTTAGTTTCTGTTAGAAAATTTTGTAAATAAGTAATTTTTCTCCTTCACTGATGGGCACTGATGAGATGACACTGAAGGGCACTGATGGGCGGCACTGATATGCAGCACTGATGAGCACTGATAGGTGGCACTAATGGGCAATGATTGGCAGCACTGCTGGGCACTGACTGGCATCACTGCATCAGTGCCCTGATTATCTGTGCAGGTCTCCCCTGTGAGGAAATGCCGATGATCAGCTCTCCTCTCCTCACACGCTATCAGTGTGAGGAGAGGAAAGCTGATAACCGGCATTTCCTTGTTTACATGTGATCAGCTGTGATTGGACACAGATGATCACATGGGAAAAGAGCCTCGTCTTTGGCTCTTTACTGAGATTGGGGATGCGCCATGTCCACAGCGTGGCAAGAGTGGGACAACGTCATATGACATCATCACAGGATGAGAGAGCCAACTTGCGCCCATCATTTTACTATATGGCGGGTGGGAGGTGGTTAATGTCACTTTAACCACTTGCCTACTGGGCACTTTTTTCCCCTTCCTAATCAGGCCAATTTTCAGCTTTAAGCACTGTTGCACTTTGAATAACAATTGCACGGTCATGCAACACTGTACCCAAACAAATTTTTTATAATTTTTTTGCACACAAATAGAGCTTTCTTTTATTGGTATTTAAGCACCACTGGGTTTTTTATTTTTTGCTAAATAAATGAATAAAGACCGAAAATTTTGAGAAATTCTTGAGAAAACAAAACTTATTCATAGTTTGGCATAAAAAAATTTGCAAACAGGTAATTTTTCTCCTTCACTGATGTGCGCTGATGAGCAGTGATGAGGCGGCACTGATAGGTGGCACTGATAGGCGGCACTAATGGGCACTGATAGGTGGCACTAATCGGCACTGATCGGGGGGAAATGGGGGGGAGGCACTGGTGGGCACAGTTTGGCAGCACTGGTAGGCACTGTAAGGACTGCACTGATAATCAGGACAAGTGAGAGTAAATCTTTACAGAGTGAAGCGTATACACATTTAGACAGTTGTCAATGAAACGTGAAAATTCTGGTTACTATTTTTTACAACCTTAGATTTAAGGATATAAGGATACCAGTGGCCATTAAGAATTAGACAACACTACTTGCATGACGTTTGCATGTTCTCCCTGTGCCTGCGTGGGTTTCCTCTGGGTACTCCAGTTTCCTTCCATACTTCAAAGACATGGTAAGGTAATTGGCTCTTGTCTAAACTGGTTCTAGTATGTGAATGTATGCATGTGAGTTAGGGACCTTAGATTGTTAGCTCTTTGAGGGCAGGGACTGATGTGAATGCACAATATATGTAAACTGTTGTATCTATATAAATACCTGTAATAGATAAATATATAAATTTTTTATTTAGGTATTGGGGCGGACAGACTTAGAAGATGAAGGCTAGGATAGAAGTTAAAGCCACCCAGAATGTCTCTTTCAATCAAATTTTTTTGTCAACCTTTTTAAGGTCACAGAGGAACCCTTTAAATATTTTTACTATATCTACAACTCATGATACATTAGTGTGATGGTCAGTGGGAAAAAATGTTCCTCACACTTGTGGACATTGGGAAGAGTCACCCCCCTAAAGACAGCTTAAAAGATCTGAAATTGCGCATTGCTCAAGTAAATCCTAGTGACCTCTAGAGGAACCCTAGGGTCCCATGGAACCCTGGTTGAGAAACCCCGGTTTAGAGGCTAAGGCCATTATTACATTAAAAAAAACATTATTAGTTTTTTTGTAAATCAGCCTGCAAAGCTTTGCAACCAAATTCAGTGGATCACGGTGCAATGCCAGTCTACTGAAGGCTCTTCCTCAAGCTATCTGCAGTGGCAGATGGGACTTGTAGTTAATTCATTCACAGATACATGGTGTGATTTGCACCAAGTTACACCCTAAATACAGATGTAACGTGTAACCAGATGCAAAAAGGTGGAGTTAGGGTCATCACTGGGTCCAGGCATTAGGAACACATGCCCGCTGTCTCCTGGCTAGTGTCAAGTGATGCACTTTCCATATAGGAAGTGGTGGGGGGGACAGCAAGTCTAAAAATACACTATACTTACCATTTAATTCATGCAGATATGTTAACGTGTCTCTGTATTAAATGAGCTAAAACTGAGATATAATACATCCATGTGCTTTGTGTTGCTTGACTTTAAATAGTTTCTGAAAACTGCAGGTATTCCTTTCAAGTATAAGTACTTATAAACACATGTGTGAATGGTTTATTATTGCTACTCATAAGAATTTATATGTGTTTTTTCAATAGGGATGCAGCAAATTCACCATATAATGTTATTTTTCCAGGATGTCCTCATGCTGTGCCAGACCAGTCTGTAGTATAGCTATGAGTAGTAGTATGAGTAGCTATGAGTAGTAGTATAAGTTATGTAGAAGCATAATAGGACTCACCGAGGAGCCCACTAACTATATAAGTGTGTGAAGATAAAGGTCGGCACTATTTACAGTAGTACACTGCATTTGCTTTGCATTTTGGGGTTTTGTAGGTTACATCTAAAGTTATATTAAAGGTTCTTTTTTTTCTTTAATGTGTTATACTTAGCTGTTCTGTGCACTGATATTGCACAGAGTAGTCCCTTACCTCCTCTTTGTCCCCCACCTGCATTGTCCCCTTCTAGTTGCTCCGGGTGCCCCCTTAGCAAGCTGCGTCCTAAGGGGGCACCCGTGCATGCATGCTCCTGAGCTGGGCTGTGTGCGTCCATAGACACACAGTGCTGGTAAGCAGAGGCATATCTAGTGAAAATGGCGCCTATGGCAAGCACTGAAACTGTGCCCCTGTCAAAATATTTGAAACCCATCTTTCAGATAACCTTAACAAAAAAAACAGCTAACAAAACTACTAGTCAAACTCTTTAATCTTCCAATTAACAAATTATGGATTGGCACTACATAAAAATTAAAATGCAGTAACATCAGCACCCATAAATGCAGTAATATCAGCACCCATAAATGCAGCCTTACCAGGACCCAAAAATGCAGTAACATCAGCACCCATTTCGGCCTCACCAGCACCCAAAAATGCAGTAACATCAGCACCCATAAATGCGGCTTTACCAGCACCCATAAATGCTGCGCCAGTGCCTCTGACACTGTGCAGAGGTAGAGAGGGAGTAGGATCACCAGCGGCCGGGTGCCCTAGGCGCCTGCCTTGTTTGCCTAGTGGTAGCGCTGGCCCTGCCTGGTTGGCACACACGCACAATCGCACATGATGACTTTAAGTCATCATCATGTGCGATTGTGCGTGTGTGCCAGGCCCAAGCAGAAGCAAGCAGCCAATCAAATATACTGCTCAATATGGATTAAATAAATATGCATAGCCATAGATATCATAAATAAAGTGTAACAAAGTGATTTGTGCAACAGCAGGTACTACTTGCACAAATCACTTTATTACACTTTATGATATCTATGGCTAAGCATATTTTTTTTAATCCATATTGTTTGAGCATTATATTTGATTGCTTGCTTCCAGTGGTGTCTGGTGCTCAAAATTTTGGGGGGGGGCGCAAACAAACTGAAAAAAAAAAACATAAATTGCATCCACTCTGCCATCAAACGCAGCTACTGTGCCCATCAAATGCAGCCACTGTGCCCATGAAACGCAGCCACTGTGCCCAGGAAACGCAGCCACTGTGCCCATCAATTGCTGCCAGTGTGCCCATCAATTGCTGCTACTGTGCCCCATCAAATGCTGCCAGTGTGCCCATCAATTGCCGCTACTGGGCCCCATCAAATGCTGCCAGTGTGCATCGCCCGGCACTTACCTGTCTTGCAGCTGGTCAGCAGCGGTGTCCTGCATGCTCCTCAATGTCTTCTTCCGTCCTCTCTATCAGGCGTCCAATCACAATGCCTGACGTTTCAGCCAATCAGGTGACAGGTAACAGATCCGAGCACCTGATTGGCTGAGAGGCGGTTCAGTGTTAGCAAAGCGAATTCCTGTGCTGCAGCCGGGACAGCACTGGAGCAGTGAGAGGAGTCAAGAAAATGTTTAGGGTGGAAGATGGGTAATACAGTTAGTGGCGTGCTTTTTTACCTTAATTTAGGGAATTCATTAGGGTAAACATTTTGACTTTATAACCACTTTCAATCAGCAGAACTTGTGCCCAGCCTTTGCACACTAAATGACTGTATTTTTCACATTCTAAAACACTATAAGTGATTGTTCACACCAGTGAGCTGTGCTGATCAAATTGCTGCTGTTGTGCACAGTGCTAATGCCCCAAACCTGACAAATCACACTGTTTACTATTTTTCAAAGAACTTTATTGAAATAGGATGAGTAATATTTCAATACATTACTATTTATCCCAGTAGCATTGTGATACAGTGGTTACTGTCACAACACACTGCACTGAAAAAAAAAGCATTGCATGCATAGGACGTATAGGAAAAAAAAGCATTTTTGGAGCTGCACTTAGCTGGCAGCATAGCCCCAACACATCTGGTGTGAACAAACTTTAAAACAAGCCCTCATTCACCTATGTAGCTAAAGGCATTGTGGAGAAATTAGTCTTCAGATTTCAGAACAAAGGCACAGAAATCTCTGCTCTTTTCCTATTACTTTCTACATAGCTCCTAACTGTCCCCGATTTGGAACAAAATTGCAGCATTTGTAAATTTTAAAACCAGTATAAAGGTATAGCAGTGGTAAAACAAGCACTTGTGGGTGTGGCAGGGGGTGTGTCCTATGCTACATACTTTTGCTAATAGTTTTTCCCTCAATCTCAAAAAGTTGGGGGGTACGCTTTCTATTGCAACAGAATCTTGACAGCCTTCTAGCCCTCAAAACACAACGTAGATGTTTCCAGGGGCGTTGCTAGGGGGTGGCTATTGGGGCTACAGCCCCGAATCTGGGGCCCATAGCCCCGAGTTTCTTGCCACAGGGTTCCTGCCTAACCAGCGAGTCGCTGCCGCGGCTACTTTGGCGGGTGGGCTGGCTGCATGAGACAGGCGGAGGAGAGGAGAGAAGTGAGTGGGCGGACAAGCGGAGATGACCTCTTTCTCTGCCCCTTCCACATCAGAGCTCTTCACAGCCGGGCCTCTTCAATGTGGGAGCAAGGTGCGGCGGGCAGCAGAGAGATGACATCATCTCTCACTGCCCGCCACAGATCAGCGCTCTTCCGCCCTCACAGCACGTTGGAGTTGGGGTCACGTTCTTCCTGTCATCGGTGGAGCTCCACTATGCAGCCAAACCCCCTTGCTTCAATGTCAGACGTGTAGCAAGATGACATAATCTCTCACTGCGTGCCCCGCATCACTGCTCTTCTGCCCTCACTAAATAGACCAGTGCTGCCAGCCTGCCACCAATGCAGTGTCAATGCACATTTGGTGGCACTGGCTGGCATGGCAAGTGACAATCCACATCAGTTGGCAAGTGACAACCCACATCCGGCGGCAGGCGATGTGGCAAGTGACAATCTGCAAATGGTGGCAGGAGACGTGGCAATCTGCAAATGGTGGCAGGAATTGTGGTAAGTGACAATCTGCAAATGGTGGCATGTGACTTGGCAATCTGAAAATGGTGGCAGGAGACATGGCAATCTGCAAATGGTGGCAGGAGATGTGGCAAGTGACAATCTGCAAATGGTGACAGGTGACATGGCAATCTGCAAATGGTGGCAGGTGACAGGGCAAGTGACAATCTGCAAATGGTGGCAGGTGACATGGCAAGTGACAATCCACATCTGCTGCCAGGTGAAAGTGGCAAGCAACAATCCACATCTGGGGGGAGGTGACATTGGCAAGTAACACACTGCATCTGGTAACAGGCGACGGTGGCAAGTGACACGCTGCATCTGGTGGCAGGAGATAGGGCAAGTAACACACCCAGGGCTCCCACTAATTCTGCATTATGGTGAGTTGAACCACTTTATTATATATTAGAATGTAACAACAGAAACAATGCGCTTCAATCACCCTGACACCATATCAACTATGGTGCCATGATGATTGAAGCGCCAACACCAGCCATTGCCTGCAAAATATGGCTTATCACCGACCCCCGACCCCCCCCCCCCGCGGGCCTGCAAAAAGGTTGGTGACCTAGCAACGCCCCTGGATGTTTCTGAGCTGTTAGAAACTGACTGAAACCCGAATTTAGATTTTTATTTGGGATCAAGCAGCTAGATTGATCAGTGGGGGCTTTTTCTTTTTTAAAGCTCTTTTACTGCTTGTTAAGAATATGTAAATATTTTAATGTCCTCAGCCTGTGCACAGGTGCTCTTGAAGGCAACTCTTTTACTGTCTGCAAAGAAAGAAATAAATACTTACCTGTCTCTCTGTCTGCGCTGCTGTTCTTCAAGCTAAACCTGTTGGAAGAATATTCTGCACTAGACTTCCCCAGGTGTGTCGGGTACCTGCTTCACCACTGGGTGTCTATGGTTCCTTCTGCTGGCCCTATGTCAGTATTGTGCCCTGCAGTGATATTGGGTCAGATTATTTTAGGTATGAACAGCTGAAGTCATATATACATCATGTCTTTTCCCTGTAAATAAGTCCTTTATTTGAAGGCAACTATATTGACCAATGGGTGGAGCTAAACTTGAATTTTATAGTACATTTTGAAAAAAAGATCAAGCTTTATTCTCCTTCTATGGATTTAGAATAATAAACCAGTGTCTGGCGCCTACTCCAAAATCAGACAAACTTACCAAAAACTGTAGCTACCCTTTAAGAAGGATAAATCCACTTACAACATATACATAGTAAAGGTATGGCACCTGGTTCTAAATAATAATAAAAGTGACATGTGGCGGTCCCATGCTCCGACATACATGTCGCTTGAAGGAAACGCAGGACTTTCTGAAGACGCAAATTCAAGCAAAATGTACGTCGGAGTGTGAGACCATCACTTCTGGGTCCTGTGTGACAGCACACCTGGGCCTTGGAGCGAGGCTTGGAACGCACATCACCTCAGTGCCAGCATGGAGCCAGTGTGCGTTCCAAGCTGGTTCTGGCGGTGACATCTCATTCCTATATGCTGTATATTATGGTGCCCATAAATGTGAGTGTAACCAATGAATATTAAATAAAGTTACTGCACTATGATACTTTATATCTATCTCCTCTTTGGTCATCATACATATGAATGATATCAAAATTGGGGGAATCCTTGCAGCACACCCCAGGAGGACTCCCTGCTTTTGAGAACAAAAAAAGCGCTTTTTTTTTTTTTTTTTGACCAACCTGTAAAAAGGGGTCAAACATCTCTGGTGAGTGCATATCCATACTTTGAGCACAAGCGGTGAAGCATTTTTAAAAATTGCGTTGGAAGATTGATTTTAGTGTTGGGAATTTTTCTCATTGGACTATATAATTACTTAGATTTTTCTATTATTATTTATATTACATTTATTTTTATTACTGTACTGTCACATGTCACTTTTATCATTATTTAGAACCAAGTGCCATAACTTTATTATGTATATGTTGTATATGGATTTAGAATGTTTAATAAAATGTAGTTTTCACTGATGGTAAATTCAGCAATACATTTTTTCATGCTTAGCTTGAATTTAGCCCAGACTCTGACAAATTTACTATTACCAACTGTTACATCGTAGTTACATAATAGGTGATGTTGAAAAAAGACACACGCCCATCAAGTCCAACCTTTGTGTGTGATTATATGTCAGTATTACATTGTATATCCCTGTATGTTGCGGTCGTTCAGGTGCTTATCTAATAGTTTTTTGAAATTATCAATGTCACCCGCTGAAACCACTGCCTGTGGAAGAGAATTCCTCATCCTTGCCGCCCTTACAGTAAAGAGCCCTCTACATAGTTTAAGGTTAAACCTCTTTTCTTCTAATGTTAATGAGTGGCCACGTGTCTTGTTAACCACTTGCTTACTGGGCACTTAAACCCCCCTCCTGCCCAGACCAATTTTTTTGAGCTTTCAACGCTGATGCAATTTGAATGACAATTGCGCGGTCATACAACATTGTACCCAAATTACATTTTTATAATTTTTTTTCCCAGAAATAGAGCTTTCTTTTGGTGGTATTTAATCACAGCTAAACAAACAAAAAAAGATGGAAAATTTAGTAAAAAAAAATCATGTTTAATAGTTTGTTATAAAATTTTGCAAACAAGTAATTTTTCTCCTTCATTAATATGCGCTGATGAGGCTGCATTGGTGGGCACTGATAGGCTGCACTGGTGGGCACTGATAGGCTGCACTGATGGGCACAGTTAAAGCGGGAGTCCCGGGAAAAAATTTTTTTAGATGTCAACAGCTGCAAATACTGCAGCTGCTGACTTTTAAAATAAGGTCACTCACCTGTCCCAGGGTCCAGCGATGTCAGCACCCGAGACCGAACCGTCCCTCGATCCTTGGGTGCTGCCGCCGCCATTCTCAGTGAGGGAATCAGGAAGTGAAGCGTTGCGGCTTCACTTCCCGATTCCCTACTGCACATGTGCGAGTCGCGCTGCGCTTTCTCAATGGTCCTCGCTATCTCCTGGGACCTGTGTCTTTCCCAGGAGACAGCGGGGGAGTGCAGGAGGGGGCGTGCCTCCCATGGGAGTCTATTCCCGGAAGTGGGTGCAGATACCTGTCTTAGACAGGTATCTGCACCCCCCTCCCCCCTGAAAGGTGCCAACTGTGACACCGGAGGGGGGGAGGAATCCGATAAGCGGAAGTTCCACTTTTGGGTTTAAAGCGGCACTGATAGAAACAGATAAGGCGACACTGATGGGGACACATAAGGCGGTACTGATAGGCACAGATAAGGCGGCACTGATGGCCACTGATAAGATGGCACTGATGGGCACGGGTGGGTGGCACGGATGGGCACTGATAGGTACCACTGATAGGTAGCACTGATGGGCGGCACTGATGGGCACTGGTAGATGACACTGATGGGCACTGATAGGTGGCACTAATGTGCAGCACTGTTGTTGAGGCACTGATAGGTGGCACTGTGGGCACTGATGGGTGGCACTGTGGGCACTGATGGATGGCGCTGGTGGGCACTGGTAGGCGGCACTGTTGCGTATTGCTAGGTGGCACTGGCAGAGGGCACAGGTGGGCACTGAGGATCTGGTGGCAGCTTGCCGTGAGAGAGACTAATGTCCCTCTCAGGGCCGCCGGTGATCAGCTTTTTATTTTTTTCTCCTCACGCTGTCAGTGCGAGGAGAAAAAATTGCTGATTACCGGCTCTGTTGACATCTCATGATCAGCTGTCATTGGCTGACAGCTGATCAAGTGGTAAGGGGTCGGGATCGACCCCTTACTCCGATCTGTGATCCAGCGAGTCTCATAGACTAGCTGATCACAGAGCGCGCCGCGCGCGTCCTACAGGAGGCGCACAGGCCGCTCGGGCACGGGAGGACGTCAATGCACGTACTCCCGGGAAAGCAGGTCCACGCTGTAGCCGTCATTCGGCTATAGCGCGGATCTGAAGTAGTTAAACTCCCTTCTGCAAAAAAGTTTTATCCCTATTGTGGGGTCACCAGTATGGTATTTGTAAATTGAAATCATATCCCCTCTCAAGTGTCTCTTCTGCAGAGGGAATAGGTTCAATGCTCGCAACCTTTCTTCATAACTAATGTCCTCCAGACCCTTTATTAGCTTTGTTGCCCTTCTTTGTACTTGCTCAATTTTCAGTACATCCTTCCTGAGTACTGGTGCCCAGAACTGGACAGCATACTCTAGGTGCGGTCGGACCAGAGTCTTGTAGAGTGGGAGAATTATCACTTTATCCCTGGAGTTAATCCCGTTTTAATGCATGCCAATATTCTGTTTGCTTTGTTAGCAGCAGCTTGGCATTGCATGCGATTGCTGAGCCTATTATCTACTAGGACCCCCAGGTCCTTCTCCATCCTAGATTCCCCCAGAGGTTCTCCCCCCAGTGTATAGATTGCATTCATATTTTTGCCACCTAAATGCATTATTTTACATTTTTCTACATTAAACCTCATTTGCCATGTAGTTGCCCAACCCATTAATTTGTTCAGAACTTTTTGCAAGGTTTCCACATCCTGCGGAGAAGTTATTGCCCTGCTTAGCTTAGTATTGTCTGCAAATACAGAGATTGAACTGTTTATCCCATCCTCCAGATCGTTTATGAATAAATAGGATTGGTCCCAGCACAGAACACTGGGGGACCCCACTACCCACCCCTGACCAATCCGAGTACTCCCCATTTATCACCACCCTCTGAACTCACCCTTGTAGCCAGTTTTCAATCCATGTACTCACCCTATGGTCCATGCCAACAGACCTTATTTTGTACAGTAAACGTTTATGGGGAACTGTGTCAAATGCTTTTACAAAATCCTGTGTCAGGTTGTATAAACATCTAAGAGTGTATACAGATATAATTTACAGGAAATACTGTACATATTTATTAGATGGAGCAGATTATTCTGTAAACCCAATTTGCAAAGGAGTTTTGTCTTGAATTACAAGAATTTCACCACAAAACACTGTAAAAAAAAAAAAAACGAATGTGCTTTAAATTATCTCATGGTTTTAATATTTGCTATATTTTTACAGGGCTGATATTACTGCTTTAGGCAAAATACCCTACTGTATATATAAAATATCTGTGTATCTACCTGCTTGTCAGAATCATGAATCAATATACAGCATCTTGGACTATTGTAAAGAACTACTAACCACTATACTTATTTAAAATAGCTATAATCTTTATTTCAGAAAAATACAAATTATTTTCTAAGATTAAAATATTTTTATTTTGTTTTGATGCTGTTTTCTGGCATCAGCTTGGCATGGAATTAAAATCTTAGGCAGGCCATAAATTAAGCATTTTTTTCCCCTGCAACTGTGGGTTACAGAAAAGAAAATCTTTTGATTCCCCCATCAACGCTATTGTGGTCTGCCAGTGGGGGAGTCTTCCCTGCCAGTAGAACACAATGATCACTTTTTTGCCAGCATATGCCAGAAAATGTAAAAACCTTAGGTAATATAATATAATATAATATAATATAATATAATAATGTAATAGGGGTTCCCCCATTAATTTCTATAGCAGATGAAGTGAGCATAGATACCCGTCTTATTAAATAAACAGCAAGCTATCCTACTGAAAAGAGATGAGTGGAGTGATTCTGGAAAAACTTGATTTCACTCATTGAACTGCTTAGGTAAAATTTTAATGAAAAACAACAATTTTTTTTTTCTTTATTCAGTGTATTTTTGTATTTAGTTTTTTTTTTTTTTTTACATTTCTTGAAGTTTAGCAAAAACAGTAACAACATGAAATAATGAAGCCATTTTTTTATCACCTTCCCCGATGACTGCAATGCATTTTGCCAAATTTCCTGATTTTTTAATGAAATTTTGGAGAAATTTAAATTTTGCACACCCTTACCACCTAACCATTTAATTTGAGTATGTATGGCGAGTGCAAGATGGATTCCAATTGGCTGATATGAGTGTTGGGCTTTGCATTTAGTACTTAGCTCTTGCACTTTGTTACTGAATAAACCTGAGTATAAGTATGGCAGGTCCAGGATTACTTATTAGGTAATCTTCCTTTACATAGAAAGTCAAACTGTTCATAGGTTATACATTTTAACAATTACTTACTTTTAAGTGAACCTGTAATGAGAGGAATGGGGGCTACTATTACTGACGTCTTCTGAAAATGCTAGTTGCCTGTAATTTATGCTGAACCTCTGTGCCACTGACCTAAACAAATAAGGTAAATGAACAGGTAAAACATTGGCTCTGACTCTAGTACCCTCAGCATGGGGGAGACATATTAACCACTTGACCTCCGGAAAATTTACCCCCGTTTTTGACCAGACCATTTTTTGTGACATGGCACTGTGTTATTTTAACTGACAATTGCGTGGTCGAGCGAGACTGTACCCAAATAAAATCTATGTCATTTTTTTCCCACAAATAGAACTGCATTTTTTATTTTTTTGTGGTATAAACAAAACAATTGACAATTTTGAAAATCCTATTTATAATAGCAATGGCGTCAATCAGCGACTTATAGCAGGTATTCGAACTTGCGCTGAAATCTGACACTAACTGACACTTTGCGGGAACCAGTGACACTAATACAGTGATCAGTGCTAAAAATATGCATTGTCATTGTACTAATAACACTGGCTGGGAAGGGGTTCAAAACATCTAGACGATCATAGACATAGGTCAGCACAGTGGTGTAGTGGGTAGCACTCTCGCCTTGCAGCAATAGGGTCGCTGGTTCGAATTCCAAGCACAACACTACCTGCCTGGAGTTTGCATGTTCTCTCTGTGCCTGCGTGGGTTTCCTCTGGGTACTCCGTTTTCCTCCCATACTCCAAAGACATGCTGTTAGGTTTACAAGAGAAAAAAAAAAACCTAGACGATCAAAGGGTTAACTGTGTGCCTAGTCAGTGTTTTTGTGTACTGTGTGTGCTGCTTTTACTAGGAGAAGAGATGGATTCTAGTCCCCGCTTTGCAGAGATACAGAATACAATACATCCCTTCCCTCCCTTCAGAAGTGAGATATACCTTGTTTAAATAGGAATATCTCAGTTCTCTGTGAATTGCTGACAATCAGTGGGTGGCGGAGGACATTGAGTGCCCGCCACCCGCAGATCGGCTTCTGCTGTGAATTTTCACAGCCAAAGCGGCACGTGAGTGCCCCCTGCAGTCGTAAGTGCAGAATCACGTATATATAGGTGATTCTGCACGAGAGCCACCATGTAGCAGAAAAAACTGCTATGGGGCGCACGTTAAGTGGTTAATATTATTATACAGGATTTATATAGCGCCAACAATTTGTGCAGTGCTTTACAACATGAGAGCAGACAGTACGCAATAACTGTGGGGAATGAGCCGATGGAGAAAATAAAAGTACAGTTGTTAGGTGGAGGTCTATGCATAAACTCCTGTACCTTTTGTATTGAACTGTACTGTTATTGTGTTGTCCCCCTTATACATTGTAAAGCGCTGAGTAAACTGTTGGCGCTATAATATAATAATAAATAATAATATAATAATAATAATAATAATAATAATAATAATAATAAGTGTAAACTGGGATGGCCACTACTCTCCACATGCCATACCAACTCAGACTCCCCATCCTCTGTCAGAGCAAATCCAAAGGACTTATCTGCATGCTTGCTCCAAGTCAGTAAATTGATTATTTGGAACAAGAGCGCTCAGCAGTGGCAGCCAAAAGGTTTGTTGCTAAATCCAAAAGCAAAATTAAATATTTTGCAGCTTAACAATCCTTAAATGTGGTGGATGCATTAGTTTACTTTTTAAGGCTTTTTTTTTCATTTATTTTCATATTTTACTCCAGCCAGTAAGTCTGTTATTTTTAAACTTTCTTTAAAGTGGATGTAAACCCCAACCATGTTTTTTTAATGAAGACTCATATCTGTTACAGCAGAGGATGTCATTTCATCTGTGCCCAGTCTTGCCACGAAGAGTTAATCCAGCTCTGAGCAATCCTTTTATCTTTCTTCAGTAAGATAAAAACAGACACACAGGGAAATAGGTGTCAGCTCTTCCCCCTTGGTGTAACTGACAGGTGATTTCCTTATCTCATGCATAAGTGTGAGAGAGGCATTCTGTGTACTTCACATCCTCCCTTCTTTCTTCCCCGGCTCTCCCAGGATTCGGCTGCTCCATACCTCAACATGATTGGGCATGCTGGAGTCATGTGGTGACTTTCCTGGGTTTTGACTGGATGTTGGTGATCATGAGGCATAATCCACGAGCAGTGCTGGGATAAGGTAATTTAGCGCCCAGGGCGAAGACACCAAACTGCGCCCCCCCTCCACACACACACAAGATGTATGAACATCATGTGTTAGCAAACCCCCCCTCCAAAAAAAATAAAAAATTAAGCACTAATCGGCATATTTAGCCCTAAGCACAAATAATACCCCCTATCATCCTTACTAGCAAAAAATCCCACCCCCAATCCCCATTTCTAACAGCCCCAATATTTCCTATCCTAGCACAAATTCCCCCCATCACTTCTTCTAGCACAACCCCCCCCCCCCCCCCCCAAATTCCCATCCTAGCACAAATCCTCTTCCCCCCCCATCTCCATGGCACAAATCCTCTCTCCTGGCACAAATTCTCTTTCCCCCACCCCACCCCCACAGAACAAATCCCCCCTCCCGGCAAAAATTCTCATCCTCCCAGCACATATCCCCCCACCTAGCACAAATCCTCATCCTCCCAGCACAAATCTTACCCCTGTCACCCCCCAAAATCCCCCTCCTAGCACAAATCCTTCCCCCAAATTTCCCCTCTAGAACAAATACCCCCAATCATCCCTACTAGCATAAATTCTCCCCCCAATCCCCATTTCTAACAGCCCCAATATTCCCTATCCTAGCACAAATTCCCCCATCACCTCTTCTAGCACAACCCCCCCCCCTCCGAATACCCCTGCTAGAAAAAAAACGTATCCTGGTACCCCCTCAATCTCCCCATCCCAGCAGAACCCCCCCAGCATTCCCTTCCTAGCACAACAGCACAAATACACCCCCATATCAATCCCACCTAGAAGTAATCATTTTCTCCCTACAAAGACTCTCATTCCTCCCCTTGTGTCCTCAGTGCAGCTCTCCCTTCCCTCAGCTTGGCAGCAGCTTTCCTCACACACACACAGACCTCAGATACAGTGCAGCACATCGCTCTGTGATACCCATCTTCCGACGCTCCTCCTCATGTTGTCCTGTCAGAGCTGAGGAGGAGCCGATTTCTAAACTGGCCTGTGCGGCAGCTAGCGGGACAGATACCGCTGCTGAAGGGGACAGGGAGCGCGGCTCAGAGATGCCGCCTCCCACCCACACTGCTTTCCACTTCCAGCTAGAGCCAGGCTCCTCAGCTCCTCTAGGTTGCAGTGCCGCCACAGTTCTCTGCGCTCCTCTGAGTCCTCCCACCCTACCTCCGGCCGTGAGTGACCTCACACCGCCGGCTGGGACTACGAGGCTGCTCGTAGGGGGAGTGAACAGTGAAGCTGACAGGGAAGGGAGGTGAAGCCAGGGCTTGTTGTGCTGGATGCAGGAGCACACTCGGCACACTTACAGACAATTTTTCGGGTACAGCAGCAATGGCTAGTGTGTATAATGACACAGGTGTGAAGCACATTGCCGGCACTTTCACCTGCGCCCCCCCTAGAAAATCATACCGCCCAGGGCATCCGCCCCTTCTACTGACATGGCGACTCTACCCACTGAGCCCTGGACAACAGACCTGCCCACAGAATCTGGAGTATTGCAGGGCTCCAAACAGCTAAAGGGGAGATATTTGACAGGTAAGGATACATGCAGGAGGCATGTATATCCTTATAGATGAGCACCATGGAAGTAATTTAGAAATGATGAGAGTGGGTTTACATCCACTTTAAAGCATATGTAACCTCATAGATTTAATAGTTTAAAAAAAACTGTTACATTCAGGGCACATGCCGGGAATGTACCTGTTACATTCAACCCAACTATGAAACCATCCAATGGCTGGTGTGAAAACTGAACACATGTGCAGGATCAAGACAGTTGAAGATTAAACAGAGGGCAAGATGGTAGCTTCCTTGGCTGAAAACGATAGGAGGGCTTACTTCCACTTTGAACAGACCGAGCTGTCCACCAAAAGTGGCAGTTAGAGTGTTGAGATAAACCAACTAACACTGACAGGGATGCTTACAATGATCAGCTATTATTCATTTAGCTAAAACCCCAAAGGAAAAACAAAAACAAAATCTTAACTTTTTAAGCAGCTACAAAATAATTTGTTAGTCTATCTAAATCTACTAGTCCATCTACACCCTTACCCTACCCTCTCCAGACAATACTGCTGTCCAAGGGTGTCTCCATTGCTCGTCCATAGATAGAGGAGGCATCCATACTTTTCGTTTTTGGAATTACTGTAGATTACACTCTTTATTATATATTTTATACATAAAAAGTGTCATGATGAAAATATGAACATATGCTATTGACACCTTGCTAGCTCCCTGGCTGTCATGTTCATCCTCTGCTTCTCTATTTAGAACTGGAAATGAGTAAACACTCAACCTAAATGCTCGTTCTGGGAAAAGTGTATCATTAGTGAAACAAGGATGAGCATGACATCTAAAAAAAAGTCACAGCCGCCAACACTTGTATTCCACATGATCAGTAAAACTCTGAAGTCTCCAGCATGGATTCTCGGATCTGCCCTTACCGATCGGTAGGTGTGAACTAGGGCAGCACCAAAAAAATTCAGTACAAGATAAAGATTCTTGTTTCTAATGCAAATGCAGACATGCCAGAGTCATGTACTAAGCATTTGATGTTTCTAGAGCCAAAAGCAATATTTGCTTTTCAGAGGCAGAAAACATAGTCCCAGTTGTATGAAGTGTGCCCTCTTTGCTTCCTCCAGGTTTCTCTTGGCTGCTGCATATTGGAAACAGTCTAGCCCTTCATTGATTTTCACGGTCTGCTTGGGAGGGAACAGAGTGTTTCTGAATCAAGTGACTTGTCAGGTTGTCAGCTTTATATGTTCAGATGCCACTGAATGCCTTCTCTCTTTAATATACTATTGCAATATACAGTCAGCAGTATGTGAAAAAATATATAGTCTTTTTCAATGATTAAAGAAATGGGCTTTATGTACATAAGGTTATTAATCTAGTGACCTGTATGGTTATATTATTGATATTGCTATCTTAAAGTATTGATGTTCATGTAAGTAATCTGGTTCCTGGACAGGTGGCTTCTACACCCAAGAGGATCTCCACAGTCTCCTTGGCTTGTAGTGTAATGTAACAAAAATGGAAATTGAAGTGCCACACCACTGTAAGAGGGTCCAGATATAACTTTATTCCAATAAAAGTCAGGGGGACAATTCAAAATGTTGTCCATACGTTACAGGGGTCCAAAGACGCTCCCTTCATCAGGGTGTGAAAACAATGTGAATAGACTAGAAATGAAATGGACCTTTAATGTTATTTCTTCCAGTGTGATTACAAGCACGTGCCTTGTCAGCAGTAGTAAAAAAAAAGATCTCTGAAAAGAGATTTACTTTAATCACAATAATAAAACACAAGATAACTGACTGCATAAGTATACACCCCTGCAATAGAACACCCCTTAATCATCAGCTAAACGTCACATAATTGGTTAAATGGCATGATTATTGTATAAATACACATGTATCTGAAAGGTACAACTTCAGCTGGGTCAGTATTTCATCATAACCTATACCACGAAGACAAAAAAAAGTCCTCAACACTTCATTAAAAGTTAGCCGATGGATACAAGAAAGATTCCAAGTCATTAGTACAGTTAATCTTCATTAAAAAAAAAATTAAAAAGTAATGGACAGATGTAAATCTGTCAAAACAGCCTACCCACAAAAAATTATTGAACATGCAGGGTGGATGACAACAAAAGACAACTCTGAAGGAATTATGAGTTCTAATGGCTGAGAGCCACCTGAGTTCTTCAACAGTCGCAGACTTATGGAAGTGTGTAAATAAGAAAGCTACTGTTACCTACAACTCACATGACATCCCACCTACTACTGTAAACATGCCAGAAAACATCTTGAAGACCCTGCAGCCAGCAGGAAGAAGGTTCTATGGTCTTAGGAGACCATTGTTTAGCTTTTTGGCCCTCACCCTAAAATCCTATGTTTAGAACAAGCCAAACACCATATGTCATTATAAATGCACCATCACCACTGTGAACCATGGTGGTGGCAACATGTGTTGTGGGAAGGCTTCTCTACAGCAGGACCTGGAAGGCTTGTGAGGGTAGAGAATAGAATGAATATAGCCAAATATAGGGAAAACCTGAAGGAAACCCACATGGAAACTGCAAGAAACTTGATCCTTGCATAAAGGCTGTAGTTGGGTCGGCCAGCCATTTGGACCACACTTTATCATATTTCCTCAGACAACTCCTATTAACATAGGTATCCTTGTACAGAGGCGGGTTAACATTGACCAAATGTTTCCAGAGAGTGAGGGAAGGAGGAGTAGACCTCTTCCATGACATACGGTTGTTATGGCTTTGTGGGCATAGGAAAGAAGCAAACTGAGCATGGTTCTCTCTGCAACCATGGGAACCAATTCCTCCAACCCTAATAGACAGAGTCTCACAGCAGTCACCAGAGAGATCTTAGCGATGGAGTTGATAATAGAGATCACCTCCTCCCAACTGAAAGTTGCTGTTTTCTCATGATCTCTATGCAAAATGACAGAGCTAGAGCAGTTTTTAAAAGGGCATGGGGAAAATTGCATTGTCCAGAAGCGCAAAGCGAACAGAGACCTCTCCACACAGGCTCAAGCATCTGCTTAATACTGATTTATAAAATTATGTATTGTGTTTTTTTATAATTTTATTTTATTATAATTCATTTAACTTACTTTACAGAGATTCTGTTTTCACTTTGACTTTATAGAATATATTTCTGTTGATTGGTGTCCAAAAAAAAGAAAAATGAAATTGCTTGTGATTCAGTGTTTTATCATATTATCAAAATAAGGTTCTGTAGCTCTATTCAACTGTCTCAGTCTACCCTAACTGTATAGTGGCTCTATACAGTATGCCCTTTACATTATTCTATGAACAAGTATGTATTTGGCATTTTGCTAGTAGAATATATACTGTCCAGAAAGGGATCATTTTAATGCAGATGGCTAGCTTGTAAGAAAAAAACGGGAAAGATTCCCAAAGAAAATTCTTCAGGGAGGAACAACCGGATTGAACTAAATATGCACAAATAACCACATAATACATTTAGAAAAATGTAGAAAACAATCATTAATATATATAGACACCCATCTCCAACACATTTAATTAAAATTAAGACAATAGTTTTAATGGGACACAGGTGGCAACCACAACCAATCATACACTCAATCAACTCTCATCCATCCTACGAAATTAATTCTCCTCAAGACAGTCTCATGAACTGGATGTATACTATCAGCAAATAACCATTTCAAAAAGCACAAAATAGTAATATTGTCTGTGTTGAGAGTTCGTTTGAACATGTATTGCAACATATGCCAACCATGAATTCTGTTTTTTATGCAACAGTTTGCTAGAGATATGGAAGGTAGGGTTAGGTGTGCGGTAGGTTGATTGAGATTCTCACTGTGTATTGACAAGTGTATTGACAAGTGTTGAGTGATACTAACTCATCACAACCCTGGTTCCCCCTGTGCAGCCTGTTTGGTTGACATGCACTGTAGCGTGCACCCAAGTGCCTTTAGTACCAGAGCTTGGAAGCTGAACTTTGGGATAAATAAATCGTGGTGTGCTTTGTGTACTTCTTGCATATCTGTGCAGTAATCCAGTGTAATGCTTCACCTCTGTGTAGGAGCTTAAAGGATCAGTTCACTTTTTAGAAAAAAAAGAATAAATGCACATTTTTTTTTTGAGCCTGTAAAGCATTGCATTAGCGATCATTAGATTGCTGGTGCCATGCAGGTCTCCAGCAAATCTGCCAGTGTATCTGCTTTCCTGTACATCCCATATGGGCAAGCAGATACAATCTGACAGGAAGAGAGAATGAACTACCATGGCGCTAGGTAATTGAAAACTACAAGCCGACAGCTGCAATGACTGTCAGACCTTGTCGTTTTTCCATTCACACCATGCTGTGAATGGATGACGCGGTCAGGCGGGTGGAGCCCTGCAAGGCCGTGTTTGTTGCAGAGTGTGACAGCTAGTGGGTGGAAGAAGACCCCCCGCTAGCTGTTAAAACGGGGAACCGGGTGGACCAGGGGCCGGTGGCTGGTGCTTCTGTAACATGTTACATTTTACACCCTAAATATGGGTGTAACATGTTACAAAAGGTGAACTTATCCTTTAATACAAACCAATCACTGCTGCTTCTCCTGTATCCACCTCCTCCTTAAGTTTTCTGCAGGCAGCCAGTAGTGGGTGCACCTGTTGGGTCCCTCCCACAGCTCCTCACTCTGCACAGGCTATGTATAGCACAGTGATGGTGTCACTGCTACTTTTACAAGGTTATATCTGGGTTTGCAAAGCCATTAGTGACTACTGAGGAATATAAATTTTTGTGCCCAAAGTTCACCTTGAAGTAAAGTGTCGCCCGACTGATACGAGCCTTGGTATCTGTGGATGTCTCTAATCAATACAATTAAACTTGATGTAATCAGAGAACCTTTTTACTTATTTTAGGATTATCAGGGTCTTTTCTTTTTCTCTGTAAACTAAAAACATTTCCAAAAATTTGAGAACACCTTCATAAATACTGGCTATTTACTGACCTAACACTTCTCAAACAGCTTTTCTCTTTTTACATGGCTTGGAACCTTTTCAAGAACTGAACAATTCTGCAAAAATTCCTTGGCTGGCAATTGTGAGATGGTGAGCTTCCAAGCACTTTTACTAGCAATGCAATTCAGAGTCTTCAAAGGAAGCTATTTCTGTAGCTACTCCAAGAACGACCTACTTACATTCCATTTGTAAATTTGCTGCAGGTGATTTTGTATGGATAGGATGGATGAGATTGTCAGAGTTGTGAAACTGCTCTCAGTCTTGTGCTTCCAAAGCACAGTGGAGAGAAAAATAGTTATATACCTAAAAATGTTATGAAGTGACTTAATGCATATGAAAGATTTCCAATTTCTTGCTATGGACATATAATACTCACCAGTACCAACTCTGTACCAACAAGCAGAGAGATGCAGGAATCCAACACACTTGGATGTGCCAGACTTGAAGATTTCAGCTGTATGTCTACAAGAGAGAAAAGATTGACTGCAATGGCATCAGCACTGGCATTAAATAGGCAGTTTAAAGGCTGATTTTTTTGTTGGCAGGTTTATGTAAGATATTTTGTACATATAAAAATATATTTATGTAGGCTATTTTGTGTGTGTGTGTGTGTGTGTGTGTGTGTATATATATATATATATATATATATATATATATATGTATATATATATACAGTATTTCACAAAAGTCAGTACACGCCTCACATTTTTGTAGATATTTTATTATATCTTTTCATGTGACAGCACTGAAGAAATGACACTTTGCTACAATGTAAAGTAGTGAGTGTACAGCTTATATAACAGTGTAAATTTGCTGTCACCTCAAAATAACCCAACACACAGCCATTATTGTCTAAACCGCTGGCAACAAAAGTGAGTACACCCCTAAGTAAAAATGTCCAAATTGGGCCCAAAGTGTCAATATTTTGTGTGGCCACCATTATTTTGCAGCACTGCCTCAACCCTCTTGGGCATGAAGTTCACCAGATCTTTAAAGGTTGCCACTGGAGTCCTCTTACACTCCTTCATGATGGCATCAAGGAGCTGGTTGATGTTAGAGACCTTGGGCTCCTCCACCTTCCATTTGAGGATGCCCCACAGATGCTCAATAAGGTTTAGGTCTGGAGACATGCTTGGCCAGTCCATCACCTTTACCCTCAGCTTCCTTAGCAAGGCAGTGGTCATCTTGGAGGTGTGTTTGGGGTCGTTATCATATTGGAATACTGATCTGCAGCCCAGTCTCCGAAGGGAGGGGATCATGCTCTGCTTCAGTATGTCACAGTACATGTTGGCATTCATGGTTCCCTCAATGGACTATAGCTCCCCAGTGCCGGCAGCACTCATGCAGTCTCAGACCATGACACTCCCACCACCATGCTTGACTGTAGGCAAGACACACTTGTCTTTGTACTCCTCACCTGGTTGCCGCCACACACGCTTGACACCATTTGAACCTAATAAGTTTACCTTGGTCTCATCAGACCACATGGCATGGTTCCAGTAATCCATGTCCTTAGTCTGCTTGTCTTCAGCGAGCTGTTTGCGTGCTTTCTTGTACATCATCTTTAGAAGAGGCTTCCTTCTGGGATGACAGCCTTGCAGACCAATTAGATGCAGTGTTTGGCATATGGTCTGAGCACTGACAGGCTGACCCCCCACCCCTTCAACGTCTGCAGCAAAGCTGGCAGCACTCATACGTCTATTTCCCAAAGACAAACTCTTGAACTTCCAGTCACCAGTATGAGAGAGTGTGAGCAATAACACCAAATTTAACACAAAGGAGAGGGAAAATGGCTAATTGGGCCCAATTTGGACATTTTCACTTAGGGGTGTACTCACTTTTGTTGCCAGCGGTTTAGACATTAATGGCTGTGTGTTGAGTTATTTTGAGGGGACGGCAAATTTACACTGTTATATAAGCTGTACACTCACTACTTTACATTGCAGCAAAGTGTCATTTCTTCAGTGTTGTCACATGAAAAGATATAATAAAATATTTCCAAAAATGTGAGGAGTGTACTCGCTTTTGTGAGATACTGTATGTATATATATATCAGGGGAGTACCAACAGGTTGGCGAGAGCGGCGCCTGCCAGGGATGCAGGCCGAGGGGGGCGCAAATTGGCAGGCCGTGGCACCGGGCGCAACATTGGGGTGGCGAAATCCTGCACCAGTTTGTGCCTCCGTGTCCCCTGTGATCCGGCCGCAGGTGCCCTGTGATTGGGCGAATGTGGTCATGTGCTGCGGCGAGGTTGGCCAGTCCTTGAATGCGGGTGGCGCATGCGCGAAGGCTGTTCCTGGAGTCCCGCCCGTGCTTCTGTAAGCCGCCGCTGTCTTCTCCTCCACCTTTCCTCCTGACTGCGCCAGATCTGGAAGTGCAGTGGGACTTCATCTGGGACTGGGAATTATTCCCTTTCGGCAGTGTGGCAGCATACAGTGAGTGATCGATGGAGAACAAAAAAAGGAGGTGAATGTTTGTGAGCCTGTGAGGGAGTCATCTCAGATGGGAGCAGCCACCGGTCAGCAGCATTTAGGGAGAGCATGTAAGGGGTTAAATGATGAATCTTGCTAGGTATTTGGCATGTCTAATGCCCTGAGGGATGGTCTGTGGGTGCTGCATTCATGGCAATACGGCGGGTGCTGCATTCATGGCAATACAGCGGGTGCTGCATTTATGGCAATACGGCGGGTGCTGCATTCATGGCAATACGGCGGGTGCTGCATTCATGGCAATGGAGTGGGTGCTGCATTCATGGCAATGGAGTGGGTGCTGCATTCATGGCAATACGGTGGGTGCTGCATTCATGGCACTACGGTGGGAGCTGCATTCATGGCAATACGGTGGGTGCTGCATTCATGGGAATACGGTGGGTGCTGCATTCATGGCAATACGGTAGGTGCTGCATTTATGGCAATACGATGGGTGCTGCATTCATTGCAATACGGCGGGTGCTGCATTCATGGCAATACGGCGGGTGCTGCATTCATGGCAATACGGCGGGTGCTGCATTCATGGCAATACGGCGGGTGCTGCATTCATGGCAATACGGCGGGTGCTGCATTAATGGCAATACGGCGGGTGCTGCATTTATGGCAATGCTGTGGGTGCTGCATTCATGGCAATGGAATGGGTGCTGCATTTATGGCAATGGAGTGGGTGCTGCATTCATGGCAATACGGTGTGTGCTGCATTCATGGCAATACGGTGGGAGCTGCATTCATGGCAATACGGTGGGAGCTGCATTCATGGCAATACGATGGGTGCTGCATTCATGGGAATACGGTGGGTGCTGCATTTATGGCAATACGGTGGATGCTGCATTTATGACAATACGGTGGGTGTTGCTTTCATGGCAATGGAGTGGGTGCTGCATTCATGGCAATGGAGTGGGTGCTGCATTCATGGCAATGGAGTGGGTGCTGCATTCATGGCAATGGACTGGTCTGACTACTATGTTTATATGCAATATCTTTGAAACAGTTGAAAAGGAACTGTATAGCCTAAACATTAATGGATATGCAAACAATTAAAAATTAAAGGAAATTAATGTAAAACATCAAACTGACAAACTGAAATTCTAACTCTTTAATGAAGGGGGGGGGGGTGCTGATACAGATTCTCGCCAAGGGCGCTGGAGACCCTAGGTACGCCTCTGATATCTAGATAGATAGATAGATAGATAGATAGATAGATAGATAGATAGATAGATAGATAGATAGATAGATAGATAGATAGATAGATAGATAGATAGGTAGATAGATAGAAATATTGTATTTAATATAGATACTATATGTATGTGGGACTGACATATTGACAAATTTGCAAATCACCTCCTTTAAAATGGTTACATAGTTGGTGAGGTTGAAAAAAGACACCAGTCCATCCAGTTCAACTTATGATGTGTGTGTATGTGTTTATTTCAATAGTACATCGTATACCCCTGTATATTGTGGTCCTTAAGGTACCCATCTAATAGTTTTTTGAAACTATTAACGCTCCCTGCTGATACCACTGCTTGTGGAAGAGAATTCCACATCCTTACTGTTCTGACAGTAAAGAACCCTTTACGCAGTTTAAGGTTAAACCGCTTCTCTTCCAGTTTCAGTGAATAGCCGCGTGTCTTTTTAAATTGCCTTTTACTGAAAAGTTTGTTCCCTATGCTAGGGTCACCAGCACGGTATTTGTACATTGATATCATATCCCCTCTCAAGTGTCTCCTCTCCAGAGAGAATAAGTTCAATGCTTGTAGTCTTTCCCCATAGCTGAGGTTCTCCATTCCCTTAATTAGCTTTGTTGCTCTTCTTTGGACTCTCTCCAGTTCCAGCACATCCTTCCTTAGGACAGGTGCCCAGAACTGGATGGCATATGTAAGATGCGGCCAGACCAGGGTCTTGCAGAGTGGGAGAATTATCGTTTTATCAGTGAATTCTCTTTTTAATGCATGCCAATATTCTGTTGTCTTTGCTTGCAGTAGCTTGGCATTGCATGTCATTGCTGAGCCTGTCATCTACTGAGACCCCCAGGTCCTTTTCCATCCTAGATTTCCCCAGAGGTTCTCCCCCTAGTGAGTAACTTGCGTTCATTTTTTTGGCAGCCAAATGCATTACCTTACATTTTTCAACAATAAACCTCATTTGCCATGTAGTTGCCCACCCCATTATTTTGTTTAGGTCTTCCTGCAAGGTTTCCACACCCTGTGGAGAAATTATTGCCCTGCTTAACTTTGTATCGTCTGCACATACTGAGATTGGGCTGTTTATCCTATCCTCTATGTTGTTCATGAATAAATTAAACAGGATTGGTCCCAGGACAGATCACTGGGGGACCCCACATTCCACATCAGACCATTCCGGGTACTCGCCATTTATCACCATTCTTTGGACTCATCCCTGTAGCCAGTTTTCAATTCAGGTACTTACCCTATGGTCCATGCCTACATACCTTAGTTTGTACAGTAAACATTTGTGAGGAACTGTATTGAATGCCTTTGCAAAATCCAGATACACCACATCCACAGGCCTTTCTTTATCTAGATGGCAGTTTACTTCTTCATAGAAGGTTAACAGATTGGTCTGTCAAGAATGATTCTTCATGAATCCATGCTGATTACTGTTAATGATACTGTTTTCATTACTAAAATTTTGCATATAGTCCCTTATCATCCCCTCTAATAGCTTGCAGACTATTGATGTTAGGCTAACTGTAGTTCCCAGGGATATATCTTGGCCCTTTTTAAGTATTGGTGCCAAGTTGGCTTTTCTCCAGTCAGCTGGTACTATTCCAGTCAGTAAACTATGTTTAATTAGATAGCCATCTACAAACAGGTTGGCCCCAAGTCCCAAGGGGAGGCATCTGCCTCTTGCATCCAGCTGACCTGCTCAACTATGTGTTCATATGTCAGCCCCACATACCTAAAGTATCTATATTAAATAAAATATATATATGTTTTTATATGTACAGAATACCCTACATAAATCTGCCTACATTTTGTTTGTTTGTTTTTTGTGACCGTGTCACTTTAAGCCGTAATGAAGAAAATGAAAAGATAGTTGGGTGAAGAGCTGTGAATCACAATGACAGATCCAAAGGAATGAGTAAGGTGTCTTTATAGTCAGATTGAATTTTCAGTTTAAATTGACTCGATATCTTACAGATGAATAAAAACAAAAGTTTTATGGAAAGTGTAGAGTGATTATGCCTGCGCTATCATGTAAAGAAGACGAAGCAAATGGAAAAGCTGCCTGCACCAAATAGGGTACAACCAAACCCAAATAATCAGAAACGTGTAATAGAGGGGGTGGTGCTGCGCTAAACCAGTAACAGAGCAGTGTTAGATAAATACTAAAATTCAAACAATCCCAACGGGATAGGGGGCATACCGCTAGTATAAATAATATGACATCATCTCTATACAACACAATAGGGATGGGGGATTAGTGCTGCGCTGAACCAAAAAACAATATGTTAATACTGGTAGTAGTACAAAATGGAAAGGAGTGGGTGGGACTCTCAAGCTCCAGGTGAAGCCGTCCCGGAATTAGCTGCAAATCAGTAAATATAGATAAATAAGAGGTAGTATTATAGCATAGTATATACAATGTATATATAAATGGTAAAGTGCACAGTGCAAACCATAAAACCAGAAGGGGTTAATAAAAAATGTGCAGTTAATAAAAAATGTGCAATACATAAAACCAGAAGCGGTTAATAAAAAATATGCAAAAAGTAAATGTGTAACAATAAAAACTGTGTAATGCAATCACATTTGCAAACTCAGTATTACATAGAAATTCATGTGCAAACGTGCAAAAATAAATAGATGAATGAACAATACACCATGGCATGTGCCGTACACACAGCACATAGACCGCAATGCAAACGTGCCAGTAAAGAAATATATATCACAAAAAAGTTCAGATCATTCCTTGATGTGCAGAAGTTGCTAAATATTAGTGAATCATTCCAATGTGCAGGTATCACAGTGGGGTGCTAGAGTGAAGGAGGGGTGGTGACTTCTTCTTCGTGCAAAAAATCACACACTAGTAAGCAGTGGCCCCTTCTCTTACGGTAATGAGGTAACAGCATAAAGTAGGTACTGGTAATGGTTGCCTCTTCTTATGGTCCTGGGTCAGAGTATGTTCTCCAGGGACCCTAGTCCTTCAATGGGTGTAGGGGGAGTAAGAAAACGAAGGAAGTTCCAGATAGTGTAGTGTTGTTTTAAAATATCAATACGTTTTATTAAAACAGCAAGTGGGTACTCACATAAATAACAGGGTAAAGGAGCATATGTCTCCAACGAGTGGCAAGCTCGTAAGCCTATGTCAGTTTTTATGGTTTATTTTCTTCAGAAAGCAGCCACAGAGTAGAAAAGCATGTCTGCTGCCAGTATGCTGTAAAGTAGGACCCTAGCTTTCTGTGCAAAAGCCTTGGTCTCTCTGAGAAGATCATACACTGCTGATTCTGACCTATAGCTCTGTAAAGCTCATGCTCCCTTTTGATTGAACATACAAACAGAAGAGCACACAAGCTCTGGTGCAATACCCTTTTTTTTTGTAATAAAAAACTATATAAAAATGCACTCACAAGCAAAGATAAATCAGAACTTATCAATCACATCTCCCCATTATGTTATGGACTTGATAGAGGAGGCCACGTCCTCTGAAACATGTTGCCGTAGCAACAGTTCACACACCCTAACAGCAACCAGCTGTTCCCATCACATGATGCCGGAGGCTTCCTGTGTGTGTGAACTGTCAGCGCGTATGTGATCAAACATAGTGACGGCCGCATTCGGTCCAGGACTGCTGCCATATGCACGCTGTCAGCCCTATTAAGGGCAGTGAGAGGATTTTGATGCACAGTACAGTGGTGGGGAGATGTGATTGATAAACTCTGAATCATCTTTGCTTGTGAGTGCATTTTTATCTATTTTCTTATTACAAACATAAAGGGTATTACAGTGAAACCTTGGATTGCGAGTAACGCGGTTAACGAGCATTTCGCAATACAAGCTATTTTTTTTTTAATCCTGACTTGCAATTTTAAATCCTGACTTTTTTTAAATCCTGACCTACGATAGTTTTCTCGCAAAACGAGCAGGATTCAAGCCACTGGGGTGTGCAGTACAGCATTTAGCCAGAGGTGCGGGGGCGCCAGTGATGCTCGGAGACACTCGGAAACACTCACTTCCCGAGTGTCTCAGAGCGTCTCCGGTGCCTCCGCACCTCTGGCCACATGCGGTACTGCATACACCGGCACCCCCGCACCTCTGGCCAGTACTGCACAGTACTTCCACAGTCACTGTGCAACAAATTATCTGAGTTTCTATTGAATCTTATGGGGAAAATTGCTTTGATATATGAGTGCTTTGGATACAAGCATTCTTCTGGAATGGATTATGCTCGTAATGCAAGGTACTACTGTACACCAGAGCCTGTGCGGTCTTCTCTTCAGTTTGTGTGCTAGCATTTTCCAGAGCGCACAGTTGTGGTGCTATTGAAGATTAACCCTTTCAAGGCAGGAATCATTTTGAACTCTTTGTGCAGGTCACCTGTGGTGTTAGTGCAAGTACTGGCATATATGTGTACACATTAGTCCCTTCTAATTGGACAGCTGTAGTTCTGACTCAACAGGGGGTGCACGTGCGTTTGACCTCTGCAGAGGGACCAGTGCTTCACACAGAGAAATTTCTGGGTGCACGAAGCAGAAAGTACTGAAGCCTGGAAACTGTATTTTTAAAAAGTCAGTGACAGTGATGGTAGTCTCCTTTTTTCTTATGCCATTTTTCTGCTGGGTGTATTTAAAACTTTTATGATTTGAAGAGGGTTGAACTGCTCAGATTAGGGAATTCCAAAGAACAGGTGCAGCACTGGCGAAATCCTGGAGAGGCTGGGATTCATAGATCATTAGTAAATTGGAGGACATGGAAGTGGTATAATACCATACAAACATATTTATTGGATTGCATCATTTGGTCTATGGAAAGAATTAATTAGTTGCATATAACACAGCAGATAGTAATTGCACTGCCACCATACTGTGTAGGTTAAGATTTGCAATTTCATTACGATAGGTCACTGGGCCATAAAGCAAGACATACTCAGATGACAGAATTTGTTGGTGTATTGAGTTAGCATTAGGAGGTATTTTTGGATCTACAGCTGCTGTAAACTAAAACTTTTCTAAAATAAAATCACGCATAAGCGACTACATTCATCATGTTTTGATGTAACCTGCAAACAAAAAATCTGAAAAGCTAGAGCCAGCATCTTAAAGTAAACAGAAACTACTACTGATCATCTGATTACCCATCAAATCTATTTTGGTTCCTTTCTAAGCATATGTTGAACAGCTGTGATCCTATATAGAAAATGGAAAGGCTTAGACTCATTGATGATGCAGTATATAGATTTTTTTATATTTCTAATCTTCTCAAAAAGATCTGTATCCCAAATTCCAATGATTGTACATTATAAAGTTTACCCAATGTAAGCGATATAAGCAAAACATGCAAATCAATTTACACAAAAGATACAGCAACAATCATTCCTTTTTCTGAGGATGGATAAAAGGGTCAGTACATAAAGTCCATTATAAAACAGTAAAGGATTGCCTAAGTTCTGCCTTATTTTTTTCCAACTTTATTATCTCTGTGCTTAAAAGGAATCACCCTATCCATTATCCTTCTTGTCCTATCATTTAAATGTTAAAACCCAATATTTGGACAGTGTTTCCTATGAGTAATCAGTGCATAGTGCAAAGGCTAGACATCAATCTCAACAAAACATGACAAGTCACAGCTCTATCCATCTGCTCACAGGACAGGTGTTTCATTCCATTCCTTCCAAGACCCATTAAAAAAATAATATTAAGCGGAAACCCATGTGCCTTCTCCTAGATCCAGACTCACCCTTTGTTAAGAGGTCCTCATCATAGACATTATTGACTCAATAGTGACCACTTCCTAGTTGAGACCTTCTTTCATAATCAGTGTCCAAATCCCCAACACACACTGTTCCTTTAGTAGTTTGCACATTGCAACATGCTCTGGACCCCCGGGCTCTACTTTTCCCAGTGCCTGCACCAGCTTCTGTTGCAGCTCTTCCCCCACTGTTTGCATTCGTTTTTTTGACAGCCTCACGCCACTGGGGTGTATATACCATGTTCTCTGGCATATCCTGTCCAAGCTCTGTTCTTTGGCAGCTACAGTACTGCCCTCTTCCATCCACATGTTCTTAGGTACACACTATTGTCCACATTATATTCTTTGGCAACCCACTATCCACACTATACTCATCCACAACACTTTTCTGAACATAATAATCACCGTCAAAGTCTCCACACTCCTCTTCTGCACATACTACCCACTGTCATACCCTCTGCATTCTTCTTCTGCACATACTGCCCACTGTCATACCCTCTGCATTCCTCTTATGCACACACTGGCCACTGTGATACCCTCTGCATTCATCTTTTGTACACACTGCCCACTGTCATACCCTCTGCATTCATCTTTTGTACACACTGCCCACTGTCATACCCTCTGCATTCATCTTTTGTACATACTGCCCACTGTCATACCCTCTGCAGTCCTTTTCTGTACATACTTCCCACTGTCATACCCTCTGCATTCCTCTTCTGTACATACTGCCCACTATCATACCCTCTGCATTCTTCTCCTGCACATAGAAAACTTCCTCCTTACTACATAAATGTACACATTATTTCTACTTCTTACTGACACTATTGTATAAATATTTGCTTCTTCAGAATTTTTTGTAATATTCACAACCTTGTCTTTTCTGGTATGGGCAAACTTTTTTCTAATTAGGCTGATGTCAGATGAGTGATCCTACAAATGGTAAAAGGTCACCAGCACTACAACGTGTTCTTTTTTACTATTTTATTGGAAAAGAGTAATGTCGTAAAACATATTTTAGAGGTAGAGGTCAGTATTTACCACCACACCTCTTTTAGACATTTATCACTTAGTAGCCGGGAAAACCTGGAACATAGAAGGAAATGGGATTTTTAAGGTGAATAGTCTCTCAGAAAAACAGTATATAATCCATATTAAAAAAAAGACCTTTATTTACACCCCAAATCCTTTGTTAAAAGACTATCAAATGCACATATTCGCTCCGACCATGCTACAGGGGGGATAAAACTGTCACTCTTCTTATCGAGGAATATTGGGCTCATATATTAGAGCGCATAGTTCTCCCACAGAAAATTGCTGGGCCTCTGAACTTTTTATGTATCCGGACATTAGTGTACTTCGCTCTGTGGTGACCAAGGGAAGCCCAAATCTTCACCAAGCCTGGATACATAATATGTTAGGATAAATGAGTGATTCCTGAGTAGCTTGGTCCTTGCAGCCTTGCTGTGTCCCCATCTTTATTCTCAACCATCTCTGCTCTGAGTACAATCTCTCTCCCCTTAGGAAGCATCTTTGGCAAAACATGTTGGCATCTTCAAGTCACATCATATCTTTCTTCGGACAACCTACACCTTGATTAATTGGGGGGGGGGGGGGCTATGCTCTTGAGCTGGTGAGGTATAGTTTGCCTTTGATATACATATATATCTTTCTGCTGGTTGAACTGTCATAATGTGGTTTTAGTGTGTTAGGTTGATGGGTGTTTCAATATTACTGTCATTGTTCTTAATATCATGGGCTCTTAGCCTGCATTTGTGGTCTTTTAACAAAGAATTTTGGATGTAAATAAAGGTCTTTCTTTTTTTAAATATAGATTATGTTGTGTTTTTCTTAGAGATTAGCCACCTTAAAAGTCCCTTTTCCTTCTATGTTTTGGCTTTTCCTGGATACTAAGTGTGAAAAGAGTAATGTCATAATATTGTTTCAGTGCCTTCTGGAGTCCCTTCTTCAAGACAGCTTGGTCCTTACAAACACGCTGTGTCACCATCTTTAACTCAACCATCATTGCTCTGAGTACAATTTCTCTTCCCTGAGAAAGTCTCTTTGACGAAATGTGTTGGCATCCTCAAGTCACCTCAGCATATTTTTCTTCGGGCAACCTACACCTTTATTAATTGGGTGGAGCTATGCTCCTGCGGTGGTGGGATATAGTCTGCCATTGATATAGATATACATCTTTCTGCAGGGTGAACTGTCATAACAGGGTTGTATTGTGTTAAGTTGATGGATGTTTCAATATTCATGTTATTGTCCTTAATAACATGGGGCTTTTAGTAGACTGCATTTGTGGCCTTTTAACAAAGAATTTTGGATGTAAATAAAGGTCTTTCTTTTTTAAATCTGGATTATGTACTGTTTTTCTTCCACCTTAAAAGTCCCTTTTCCTTCTGTGTTTGGGCTTTTCCTGGATACCATGTTGGAAAGAGTAATGTCATAATACCGTTTCAGGGCCTTCTGTGGTCCCTTCTTCAAGGCAGCATAGTTGCAAGCCTCTTATGAGACAAATCACCCTTGGATTACAAGATTCTTTTCCGACACTAAATGCTGAAATATGAGCTGGATTAAAACCTGTGTCTAATCTTGCTGCAAGAAAATCCATAAGGCTACATTCACGAGTGAGGGGTACAAATAGTTTACTGCTAAATGCTGTCTCTGGATGCAGCTGCACTCTGTATTCCGCATACAAACTGGCCTGGCAGTTACTTACGGCCAGAAACTCTCCAGAGATGCTGTCTCTGGATGCATTCACTTAGGGTTGGTTGGAGGCTGTATTGCATGTAACCGGTCATGTGAGTGGTTAAATGTGAGCAGAGGAGGTGCCGGCTATTGATTTGTATGGAGTACAAACCTGACAGCCACCGGAAAGAATTTGCTGCCTGAAAGAATATGCATGTCTCTCAAATCTCATTTTCAGGTATTGAATCTTTGAAATGGTATGGTCCTGGTGGACAAGATCTTCTAATACCAGAAGAAAGCATGGTTTCTCTACTACCATTTCAAGGCATTTTTGGCTTTTAGGCAATCAAATGAATTCAGAAAATAGGATTTGGCCCAATCTATCTTTGCACGAGAAGCAAAAAGGTTTACTTGCAGGTCTGTCCATCTGGACGGGATCTGAAAGGGAATCTCTGAATTCAGAGCCAACTTCCCGTTAACTACTTCTTATATGTTGAGCAAGTCTGTAGTCATGGTCAGTAGTCCCATGGGATAAATTTAGGGATACAATATTTTTTTCTGCCCCCCAAAAATCTTTTGTGACTGCATAAGCAGAGGAGGACTTCTGGTCCCAACTTGCTATGGTTTGCGAATGTAGAAGCCACTGTCCTGTTGTTTGAGAAAATTGTAACATATATATACCTATTTTTAACATCTTTTTGAAAATTTATGGGGTCTCAAAATGGCTTTTATCTTCTATTACCTTCCCTGACTAGGAGGAAAAAGAAGCATGTAAGACATATGAAGCGGGATTTGGCTCAGGCACTATAGTTCACAGTAGGAGGTTTCAGGAGCAGAGGCATTGCTGGGAATCCAGAAAGCAGTAGGAAGGACTAGCTGTGAATCAATAATGACAATGCTAATAGCTATGTCCCCCCTAACAATTTTCATCTCACTGTAGTGCAAGTGGGCACAGCCTTCAAGAGAGTGTCAACTCTGCTCTAAAATTTTAGGAGCAAGGGTGATTCGTTTCATCTTTGCCACCCCATGTTTTGCTTTGTCTTTTAAGGTTATTTTGTTGTAAACCAAGGAAGCATAAAAACCTCTGTCATGTATATAAATTTACTTTGCTAAACAGAAATGCAAGTACTTGCAGGAAAAGCAATACACAACATAGAGCATTACAAAAAATGCCTACAACATGCACAAGCTTGTCTTGTCTTTCTAGCAAATAAGCATGTACAATGTATGTTATAGGCATACACTAAACAGTTACTTGGTTCTTGATGGTGATTTTTAACCAGGATCCTCCATACTGCCTCTTGCTTCTCAGAGTCCTGCGAAGGTTACAGTTCCTTTGTCTTTACAAACAACCAGCACTGCCACTTTGTCCTAGTTGTTCAAGTCCTTTCCCCTTCCCCTACTTCTTGTAGCATCATTTCCTGCCCTGAGCTCATGAACCAGTGCAACAGGTTCGTTAGCATATAAATAGGGGAATTTTAGCATCTAAACCATATATGGTCTTAGAACGTAATACCATATTTATACTATAAAAAGCACCAAAGTAGCCATATCAACACACTCCATCACCAGAAGCTGTATTAAGTACACTTTACTGGCGGGCTTAAAAGCCTAACTTCCGCTTAACTATCACTATAATAGTATATTTGTGCCAAACTGGCTCAAACAAACAATTTCCTTAACTAATTTCTATGGGCACTTGCAGCTCTGTGTAAACTGTATGTACCATCAGCTACATACAGTATGCAGTGCTATGTCCTGGCAGCGGTACAGAGACTTCCCGTTTGCTGCTGGAACAAAATAAAGTTGGGCTGAGCAACCATCCACATGAAACCTTGAACTTTATCAATGCATACAAGGATTCCTCTGAATGACTGAGGTGGAGAGGGGGGTGGGTAATATCATGATCTCTACCTCAGGCAATGAGAAGAAGCCTTATATTCATTGATAAAATGCAAGGCTTTCTGTTAATAGCTGAGTAGGGGTGAACTTACTGCTGGAAGACAGCAATGCATACTGTATGTAGCTGATGCTACATACAATTTATACAGCACTGACAGTGGGAGCAGTAATTACTACAAGGAATTCGTTCATTTCCGTCATCTTGGCACAAACTATTTAAAATGATAACAAAGCTGGAGTTAGGCTTTAAATAGGTATATGTGGGACTTTGCAGGACTAAAAGAAAACTGTAAATACAGATGCACTTATAATTAAGAGCTGCAGCACATATTTTTTTTATTGGGAAGCCATGGTTCTAGGTTAAAAGCTAAATGTAGCCACTGAATTGCTTTTTTAGCAATATAAAAAACACATATTTTATTGAGTACAAGAATTTATTAAAATATATGTAAAACATTATGGGGTTACAGATCAAATAGCCATGAAAACGAATATATAATATTCTCCAGAATGTTTTTTTAAACAAATTCATGCAGTTTGATGACTAGCACAGATATCTGATCCATATTGTAAGTTCTTTGTGTGTCAAAAGCATTTTTCTGTTGTGATTTATAAAGCAAAGACCTTTTGTACTATATACTGATTGCTGTATTTTGTTACAGATACAATAGTATATACCGTGGCCTAACACACCCCTGAAGAAAGCAATATCGAAACGCGTCTGGTGTTGCTACATTGTGTGATGTATCACAAGTGGATCACTGTTTTTATGGCTATTTGATCTGTAACCGCATAATCTTTTACATATATTTTAATCAATTCTTGTACTCAATAAAATACAGGTTTTTATATTACTTAAAAGGCAATTCAGTGGCTACCTTTATAATCCCAGGGAATCATTACCTTTGCATATATTTAGGGATGATGGTAATGCCCATAGTTACAATGAACACATAATTTCCAATTTAAACCCTAGGTTAAAGGCCACCTTTTGCAAAAAAAAAAAAGGGAAGATAAGTGCACCCTTTTTTGCAAAACAAAAAGTGCATTTAAAAGCATAGGTTCACCTTTGGGGACATGTTACATATTCCACCTGTTTTTAGGGTGGAACATGTAACTAGATCCCAGTGCTGCAGCTGCTGTGCAATTCCTCCCCCCTCCCTATGACAGCAGTATGGGGAGAAGTTCCCCGTACTAACTGTCACTGTTTGAAATCAGGGCCGCCCACACACCTCCATAATTCATTCACACAGCATTGTGCGTGAATAAACTACAAACCCCGACATCCTTTGCTACTGTCATCTTGTAGTTCTCAATGAACTACAGTTCATTGATTCTCCCTGTCAGATTGTATCTACTTGCCTGTACGGGGGGCACAGATACTCTGACAGATCTAGAGGTGACCTGCATGGCACCAGCAAAAGTCTGATATGCTGATCGCGGATGCAATCAAAAAACAAAAAAAATTCACATTTTTTTTTTACCTGCAAAAAAATTTGCATTTATTATTTTTTTCTAAAAAGGTGAACTTATCCTTTCATTTCTATGCATACAAGCCTACAATGCACAGCCTCCTACAGACTCTTCCTCCAACTCCATGTCAGTTACCAAGCTGCAGGAAGTGTCAATAGAGCGTGGAAATCAACAGCACCTGTAAACCTACAAGTCCCTCTGCAGTGGAAGATGGTACTTGTAGTTTATTCACAGATCTCTGTGAATGAATTATGCATTGTGTGTGTAGAGTCACACTTGGCAGCAATGTTACATAAACATGGGAGTAACATGCAGACGTCCTGCAGCAATGAAGAGGGGGAAACTAAAGCCTAAAAAGCTAAACATATTACAAGGACATAGTTGAAGCGTTTTTTTTTTTTTTGCTTAGTTTGAATATAGGTTTCCATTCTAGCTTATTTGTTTTTAATGCATTTACAGTTATTCTGCCTACAAAATGAACAAACTGAAAATGTGAATGCTTGTTTTTTTGGTTTTTTTTTTGTATACTTTACACATGCTCCAAAAAAGTATGAAAGCATTAACTATGTGAATGGCACATTTACTAACATAACTCTTACTTAAATACACTGCACATAAATGTGGTTATATACTGCAAGTGTGAGTGAGGTCTAGACTGAGTGTCCACGTTTTTTTCCTTTCTGTAAATACTTTTGTAAAAGGAGCCCTTCCACTCCATTATTTTTATTTTATTTTTTTCAAACATCACATAGTTGGCTGTGTTATGGATGGTAGTGGGTTGAAGAAAGCTGTCAGTCATCAAAGTGCTTTCCAAAGTTTCCTTCCATTCTGACAGGACTGCTCTTGAGCAAATGCAGAGATCCATCAGCGGCATTGGAGAGTGTGTGGTGATTAAGAAATAGCCGCATTCATGCTCTAAGAGTTCTGTGAAACACAAGATCATACGGGACATGGACTCATGTTCTACGAGCATATTTTATGGCGCTACCTGTGTGCTTTATTTTTCCTTCACTGTATAAAAATTAATTCTGAAACATGAATGGATAAATGAACAGAGAAAGAACTGGCTGAGCGTCTGAGGCCGGAAAAGTAGAAAAAAATAAATATGGAGAAGAAGAAAAAAAAAATCAGTTAATTCTACTTAAAACAGAATGTTGCCTGTCACACTGCCAACATAAATAGTGGAGATGTTATTTTTAGGGAACAGAAATCATTTTTTTTCCTCTACTTCAGAAATACCTTCACCATGAATGAAGGCTGCGATTATCATGCTAACATAATGCATCAAAGAGCAAAACAGAATAACGTGCAGTATGTACTAAGAAAGAACACTAGAATTATTGGTAGAAGATGGTAAGAAAGCACTAAACCAAAACACAAATTAGCATCTATAAAATGAGCGTTTACAGTGTATTTTGACCCAAACTTCTGGACTAGTACACGTGAGTGTGCTGAGCATTGGGGCAAAACATGTGACTGCATGAGATGCACTAAAGTACCAAAAATATTGGGACGCCTGCCTTTACACGCACATGAAGTTTAATGGCATCCCAGTCTTAGTCTGTTGAGTTCAAAGTGCATTTGTGAGGTCAGGCACTAATGTTGGACAAGAAGGCCTGACTCGCAGTCTCCGTTCTAATTCATCCCAAAGGTGTTCTATCAGGTTGATGACCATACTCTGTGCAGGCCAGTCAAGTTCCTCTACCCCAAACTCACTCATCCATGTCTTTATGGACCTTGCTTTGTGCACTGGTCCAAATCATTTGGTGGAGGGGGAATATGGTGAGGGTTTGTTTTTCAGGGGTTGGGCTCGGCCCCTTAGTTCCAGTGAAGGGAACTCTTAAGGCGTCAGCATACCAAGACATTTTGGACAATTTAATGCTCCCAACATTGTGGGAACAGTTTGGGGATGGCCCCTTCCTGTTCCAACATGACTGAGCACCAGTGCACAAAGCTAGGTCCATAAAGACATGGCTGAGCAAATTTGGGGTGGAGGAACTTGACTGGCCTGCACCTCAACCTGATAGAACACCTTTGGGATGAATTAGAGCGGAGACTGCGAGCCAGGCCTTCTCATCCAACATCAGTGACTGACCTCACAAATGCGTTTCTGGAAGAATGGTCAACTCCCCGAGAGCTTTCACACTGGAGCGGTGCGCTGGCAGGGCATCACAAAAAGTCCTGCCAGCAGCTTCCTTGGAGCGGTGAACTCACCGCTCCTCCACCGCTGTTCCCCATTGAAATCAATGGGGCAGCGCTGCAATACCGGCAGTGTTTTGCGGGCGGATTTAACCCTTTTTTGGCCACTAGCAGGGGGTTAAAACCGCCCCGCTAGCAGCCGAATAGCGCCACTAAAACAATGGGAAAGCGGTGCTAAAAATAGCACCACTTTACCATTGACGCCCTAGGCAGCTCGGTGTGAAAGGGGTCTGAATGTATGTCAGTGTGCAACATGACCATCATCTTATTGACAGGTATGTCACACACAGACACAAAATAATAATATTCTGACAGGTTTAGCATAAGGCATAGCTCTGTCTCAAGGAAAGTACAAATATCCCCCAAATGACCCATTTTTGGAAAGCAGACAGTCCAAGGTATTTATTAAGAGGCATGGAAAGTTTTTTTGAAGTTCTAATTTTTTTCCCAAATTATTTCCATAAATTTTTTTTTATACATACTGTCACCAGTGCAGTACAGCCTCATCATATAGCTGGTGTGAAGTTGATCAGGGACACTGACTGGTGACAGTATGCATTAAAAAAATCCAATTTTTTCTTACAGTTATGCTGTGTACACACGACTGGACTTTCGATGGACTGAATCACGTCGGACTTTGACGGACTTCCATCGAATCGGACTTGTCTACACACAATCACACCAAAGTCCGACGGATTCGACCATGATGGCGTACAACTGGACTAGAATAAGGAAGTTCATAGCCAGTAGCCAATAGCTGTCCTTGCGTCGGTTTTCGTCTGTCGGACTAGCATACAGACAAACTGATTTTTTGACTGGACTCAAGTCCGTCGGAAACATTTGAAACAGGTTCTAAAGTCCGTCACATTTGCGACAGAAAAGGTCCGCTGCAAGTCCGATGAAGCCCACACACGTTAAGCTATGACTAAGCACTCCTTGTAGTGCGAAACGCATAAGCTTTGTTAAACTTTGTTGTGGCCTGTATTTTGGATGACACCTTATTGAATAAAGGCAAATATCTTTGGAGTGCGGCTGTTCAGAATTTCTTTGATGTCTAACTGCCATAACATTGCCAGCACCTGGACTTCTAGACTGAAGGAGATGCCCGTTACCTTGATCTGGAGCGGTGATACTCTCTCTACTTGAAGCCCACACACGGGCGTATAAGTTTGTCGAAAAGTCCGGCTGTGTGTACACGGCATTAGTTTTTTTTCTTGTAGGTTTTTTTTTTTAAAACAAAATACTCCAATCAGAGCAATACAGTGTTACCATTTTTTCTTTACGCATTATGATTGCTTATACCAGTGAATTCGATTCAATGGCATACGCTCATAAATTTTAACTGCAAGGTATTCTATAAAAAAAAAAAAAAAAAAGATAAAAAAAAGTCTATAATAGCACGATCTTCTAAACATCTGCATTAACAAGCATTGCAAGTAACATTATAAGAACAATAAAAGGTTTTTCCATTTGTATGCCAATACAAGACTGGGTGATGAGAGGAAGCTCTTTGGGGCGATTTATTAAACTTTGCTTTTTTCACGGATATTAAAACAAATTAAACAGCTTTAACCTTGGTGGTTATGTCCCACATTTGAGAACACATTCCAGATGAAGAAAAACAAAAAAACAAAAAAAAAAAAAAACACAATAAAAAACAGACATGCATGATGCATGATATATAACTACAACATAATAAATACTTTACAAAAATATTGAAGTATTTGTATACAGCAATAATGTATGAACCCCACACACTCTTCAAATAATTTTTTTTTTAACTGCATTTGGTTTATGCCCAACAAAAATATATATTTCTAAAATAAATGTGAGGCCCTAAACACCATATTTATGTAAAAACAAGACAAAAAACACTGAATATATTGTCTTTTTGAGAAAGTGCCACATTTCTTAATCATTTTAGTCCCTGAAAAGTCGCATGTAATTAGCTACCCTGAATTCCCTGGTTGTGTAGTGTTCATCTTAAGAAAATACTATAAAGTGAGAAAAAGGTAGCATGGCTCATGTCACCAATTTTAATAAGAGCAGGGTTTAACATTTTTAATTTAATAAAAAGGCTAAATCCACCAAAAACTGATTGTAATTTTGAAATACCCACTGGCTGTTTTATTTTCTAGAAACTTAGTGATAGAGCATTTCACCCATGAACTACTTGTCATTTTTGGGTAAACCAGGCCCCAGAGTTCCCAGGTCTGTCCACCATTCAAAGCCACTAAATAAGATGACAATCTTGCTGCTTGACCCTCACCTTAGTATGATGAAGAATTGGTCAAAAAGAGGGAGGAAAGGCATAATCGTCTCAGCAGGAGCAATAATAAACCATCTACATGTTCTCAAATACTTTGCACAGGACCCTCTACAATATTCCCTCATGTAGCTAATGGATAGGAAGATGGATGGTAGGCCATGCAAAATAAAAGCTTAATGATTCCCCCCCCAACATTTTTGAAACATGTTGGATTATCTATTTGTACAATAGGAACCATTCGCATCTCTAAATGGTCCATTGATGACAACACTAAAACTGACTTTCCTTAAAGGGGTTGTAAAAGGTAAAATTTTTTTTTTTTTTAAATAACAAACATGTTATACTTATCTTCACTGTGCAGCTCGTTCTGCACAGAGTGGCCCCGAACCTGGTCTTCTGGGGTCCCTCGGCGGCTGTTTCAGCTCCTCCCCGCAAGCATTAACCACCTTAATGCGAGCTCCCTCGCATGGTGGTTAGTGCTTGCGGGCGCGCTCCCGTGATACAGCCGGCGGCTATAGCCACTCACTGTATCATTGGGCCCCGCCCCCCAGCGAGCCGCGTCATTGGATGTGATTGACAGCAGCGAGAGACAATGGCTGCGCTGCTTCCAATACATCCACTGTAGCCAATCAGCGGCCAGGGTGAGCGGAGGAATAGATGTCGGGAACGAGAAGCTGACTTTCGAGGCGTCAGGTAAGTAAAACGGAGGGGCTGGGGGCGGTGGTATTGTCAGAAGTTTTTTCACCTTAATGCATAGAATGCATTAAGGTTAAAAAATGTTTACCTTTACAACCCCTTTAATTGAGCTTTACAAGACTGGCCTAAAACACCAGTACTTGGCTTTGTAATAATGGCCTGGGAAAAAAAGTCAGGAGCTACAGTAGAAAGATATGGCATTGGTCAGATTACCTGGCCTGATAAATGCTTTTAGATGCTAAGTGCCAGCAGCCCCAAAAACCAAGAATGTGGAACCTCTGCCATTCTAAAACAGAACCATAAAATAAGACCTTAAAGGCCAAGTTCACCCTTCTGAACATGTTACACCCATATTTAGGGTGTAACATGTAACAAGTTCAGCATTCTTCCCCCTACCTATGACAGTGGGTGAGGGATCTTCTCCGTGCACCCACCGTCACAATTTGAAAACAGTGCAGCCTTGCGGGGCTCCGCCCACATCATCCATTAACAGTCTTCTCTGAATGAACAGACTAGAAGTACCATCATCCCCTGCAGGTGACAATAAACTGCGAGGGCGCTGGTGAATGCCCTCGTAGTTCATTAATCTTCCTGCACTCAAGTAACTGCCTGCCTGTATCAAAAGGTACGGGCAAAACGCGATCCTAAAAAGTCTGCAGGAGCCGGGCAGATCACAGGTGCAATGTTCTGCACCCTTAGAAGGAAAAAAAATGCACATTTTTCACTTGCAAAAAAAGTGCATTTATTTATAAAAAGGCAAACATATCCTTTAACAATAAATTAACACTTTATAATAAATGTAATGATCACCTTAACTTTAGATCAAACACTTAAACTAACCCATGAATTCTTTATCTGAATCCAGTATAAGAATACTTGCCTGTACCGCTGCCCATGCTGCAGATTTTCACTGTTTTGAAGAGCCAAACTATGCTGTGAAATGTGGTTCTTCCACTGGCCCCTTTGCCACTAATGATTAGTGTGCCCTATGGCTATGTACAGGCCTGTAGAGAACCATTCCACGCAGAGGTGGACAAGTAGACACTCCCAGATTCTTCCAAAATGCTTAGGTTTTTCAAGAGAGCAAAAACTGCAGTATGAGCTCTGGGACTGGTATAGAGATGGCGATGACAGAGATGGCGATGACAGAGATGGCGATGACAGAGATGGCGATGACAGAGATGGCGATGACAGAGATGGAGATGACAGAGATGGAGATGACAGAGATGGAGATGACAGAGATGGAGATGACAGAGATGGAGATGACAGAGATGGAGATGGAGATACACAATAGATTTTTTTAGTTTTTAAAATATTTTCCTTTTTTAGCCATTTTTGAGAATTCGTTGGCTACTTTTTACTAGGGTGGGGTTATTTTTTTAATTCCATTTGAAAACCAATACTGATTGGGTAGTTCATGTTTCATGGCTGAGGTTTACAACCACTTTAAGTGCCAGCCATATCCATTTAAAACTGAAAACCTATCCCTCTATAGTAGACATAGAATATAAATCCTGTACAATGGTGCTTTTAATTGAGACAAGTACACACCAAGTGTCATTCCTGTCTGCTGCCTTTTTCCTCTGCTATTAGCATGAATCACTTTTGACAATTTTTTACTGACACCAAGAGAAAAAAAAAAGGTGACAGGGGAGGGACCTCCAGCAGATTGACAGCCTTAGCTCTGTTCCTTTGTGAAGGGGGGGGAGGGTCTTTTCTCTCCAATCAGAGCTCTCCCCACTAAGCTCTGCAGAGTGACTACAGCACTCCACCCCCCCCCCCCTTTTTTTTTTTAAAGTCTCAGACAAGCTTATCAATTCTGCACTTTGACAGATGAAGAGAAGAAGATTGCAGATGGACAGGTACAATATATGTAAGAGGATTTGTTCATCTCTGTGCATCACCGAATGATGATAGTCCCTTCACTGAATATATGTAAAGGTTTACAACTGCTTTAAATATCAGTTTCTGGTAGACTTTGCCTTAAAATAAATCTCCAGCCAAAGCTTTTTTTTTTGGATAGAGTGGGGGAGGATCCAAACCCCTCAGATTTTTATTGTTGATTGTGTCCCTCCTAATGATATCTAATCGCCGGGACAGGAAATAAGAAATCTTTCCAATTGGAAACAGCAGCAGAAAAAAATATATAATTTAGGTTTTAACCCTTCTCCACTCCAGCCAAAACCTTTCGGGTTTTGCATTAATAACTTTAACCAATCTTCCTTCATTTTTATTATAAATATTAACAAAAGAAAAAACTATTCTAAAACAGCAAAATTATTTCTCCCAAGGAATCCAGAAAAATTGAGTTTTTTTTTATATCACCCATCTCTTATAGAGCAATTCCAACAAACTGTATTGTTTAGTGTATTAGGCAAATCTGATGTGTCCATCTCATTCACTTCAGTTGACCCAATTTTGCAGATTTTACCAGCTACACCAGGTAACTCCCAGTTCTATATTCCTGCTACACCTTCACCGTGTAAGAAATGTAGCCAATCCCAGATAAAGAGCCATAGCCCAATAAAACCAATGAGATGGACACATAAAATTAGATCATCAACTTCTGATCGCTTCACTGAAATCATGAAGTGATCTGAAACGGATAACCCACAGTTGTTGGCGATGTCCTTCAAGACTTTTAAAAAAACTCCAATGGGTTTGGGCTTCAGATTTAATATAAACTGTGCGAATCAAGCAAAGAATTGCCCACCTTCTTTAAAAACAAAGAAATTATTTCACAGGATCGATTAATTTCTGTCTGCCAATATTTATACAGATGTATATAGTACTCTAGATAAAGAAGTGTACACTGCATTGGTTACAACACATGGGAAGGTTGGAATCAGCTTTGCAGACACTAACATGCGTCAAAAACTGCATGACCCTGTTTCCAGCAGATCCTGCGGTGAACCACCAAGTCCTTCAACACTCCTTTACATAAAGTCCAGTACTTAGAACTCTCTAGCTTCCTGAAACTGCTTTAAAAAGTCTTCTTCTGAGGGGTTATCAGTACATTTTTGCCCATTGTTTGGTGGGCGAATCTCATTGTATCGACTCCAGTCTCCTTTGCACATGATCCAGGGTAAGATGTCCACTTTGTAATGAAGTTCTGCAGAAAACTCAATGCTGATGAGATTAGGGGTACCTGCTCCCTTACCCCTTGTGATCAACTGCATGCTGTCATCAAAACAGCAGTGCTGAGCTGCTAAAGTAGTACTTTCCAAAGACAGCATTGATCGAATGCAGTATCTTGCTGTGGGCTTATAGATCTCGAGTTTCTCCTTTGGACCACTTGCATCCTTCCATCGAAACTCTTTCCTTTTAATACGATCATAGACATCAGCAGTGCTGTAAGCTACTTCAGTTGGGTAGGAGCAAGGACAGCTTGGGAGATCGTTGGCAACTTTATGCATATACTTTTTGAGAAATTCACTTTTGCAGTTCATCCAACGTTCACAACTGTCTGTATCTACAAGGAAACGCAGAAATCTTACACGACTCATCTTACTGCTCATTAACTGTTAATACATTAAATGCTATCCAGGCAATAATGACATTTAGAACAGAAGGTCGTGCAATTGTGTTGGCGTCTATTTATTTAAACTATTTTCAACATTGTGAAGCTCTTGAAATTTTTATTGCAAATGTTCAAGCTGAACTCAAGGCAAACAGCTTGATGAAATGCGCATCAACGTGGATTTACCTGTCAAAGGATTTGTATTTTACTTCTATTCTACAATACAACCAGGCAAATGACACCACTTGGTACAGTTAAAGTGGAACTTCTCTCAATCAACTTTCTTATTTACTTATTCTAGCAAGCATAAGGATTAAAAATAGTCAAAATATATCAGATTTACTTGTTTAACCATTTTTTTACATTTCTTCAGCAACTTCCTGGTTTCAATGCCTATGCAAATGATGTCATACATCGATTTAATCACTTGCTGTCCAGCCATTGCACATAAAGATGCAGCTAATCTTTAAAATGGCCTCTACTTTTAGGTGTTCATGCGCACCCTCCAGTGTGCAAGAACACCACAATGTGAGTGCGCTATCCATTGGACAGTGCAACTTGCTGAATGAACACAGAGCCAATGAGAGTGGATCAGTATCAAGTGATCGCTGTGACCAATCACACATTGTTTAATCACTTCCGGACCAGCTCGCGATGATATATGTTGGCACTTCGAAGAGCAATATCGTTGTTATGGCAGCAGCTAGCTGCCATAACTCCGGTATCCTCTTCTTCATTGAGCGTTCCTGTTTCAAATAAAAGTGGTCTCTGCAGTGGATTTGCCGCAAGATCACTTTTATCGGTGGCAGGAGAGGACCCCCCTCCTACAATGCTCTGATGCCCTCCGCTGCTTACCGGAGCCGCCGGCGGAGGTGAATGGGTCCTGTCCCCTTTGTGATATGGAGCTGAGTGAGGGGAAGATAGCGCTCCCCCAGCTCCATACCATTGCAGGGCGGAAGAGACATCAAAACGTCACTTCCGCCCATAGCTAAAAAAAAGGGACATTTTTTTCTTATTGCATTTTAGTGTAAATATGAGATCTGAGGTTTTGACCCCAGATCTCATATTTAAGAGGTCCTGTCATGCTTTTTTCTATTACAAGGGATGTTTACATTCCTTGCAATAGGAATTCAAGTGACAAATTATTATTATTATTATTATTTTTTTTTAAAGAACAGTGTTAAAATTAAAAAGTAAAATAAATAAGAAAAAAAATATTTTTATATATATATTTATAATTTTTATATATATATATATATATATATATATATATATATATATATATATATATATATATATATATATATTTTTATATATATAAAAAATATATATATATTTTAACACACCCCGTCCCGCTGAGCTCACGTGCAGAAGCAAACGCATATGTGAGTAGCGCTCGCATACGAAAACGGTGTTCAAACCACACATGTGAGGTATCGCCGCGATCGTTAGAGCGAGAGCAATAGTTCTAGCCCAAAACTCCTCTAACTCAATACTGATAACCTGTAGAAATTTTTTAAACATTGCCTGTAGCAATTTTTTTAGGGTAAAAGGTTGTCGCCATTCCACGTGCGGGCGCAATTTTGAAACGTGACATGTTGGGTATCAATTTACTCAGCGTAACATCATCTTTCACAATATAAAAAAAGAAAAACTAACTGGGGCAACTTTACTGTTGTCCTATTTTTTTAATTAAAAAAAGTGTATTTTTTACAAAAAAAAAAAAAGTGCGCTTGTAAGACCGCAGCACAAATACCGTGTGACAAAAAGCATTGCAACGACCGCCATTTTATTCTCTAGGATGTTAGGAAAAAAAACATATAAGATTTGGGGGTTCCAAGTAATTTTCTAGTTAAAAAAAACAAACTGATTTTAACTTGTAAACACCAAAGCTCAGAAATTTTTGGTGGTTAAACTGTCTGTGGTTAGGAGCAGTTTTCACTTTAATTTCACAAAGCAATCGTATGAGATGAAAGGGAAGTTCCTGATCCCAGCCAAAACACAGTAAAGATAAACTGCCACCACTACCAAAAACACTGACATACATATGATAAAGTTTATTTAGGTATAGTTTTGCATGACCGAGTAATTCGTTCAATTTATAACAGTACTCAAAACAGAAAAATGGACTGGACAGGAAGATGGTTTAATATGAGAGACTTCAATATCTTAACTAGGCTCTGGTTTCTGTTTTTTTTTATTAAAAAAAAAAACAAAAAAAAAAACCACACTCATGCAATAACAAAAAGTACACTTACCAACTCCAAACAACTTTGTAGCATTAAATTCATCATTTCCTGCAAGAAGACTCACTTCTGTTGCTGCGGTTTTGAATGTATCTTCAATGCCTGGTGAGAATAAAAAAAACTCTGAATGAATGAAAAGTTTACACATGTAAACAGTTTACAATCGATTGCTGATAAAAACAGCTGTACAAGTTATGCTTTTTCTACATATATGTATTTTAGATGCCACTTACTCTACAATGAAATGAAAAATTAGCTCAGATTAGTACAATGTAAGGGGTTCAAGCAGCCATGCCAAAATGGCCGCCTAAAGCAGGGGTGGGCAAACTGCGGCCCTCCAACTGTTGTGGAACTACAAGTCCCATTGTGACTCTGGCACAGCGAGTAACTGTCAGTCTTACCATCATACCTCTGCCCTTGGGAGTCATGCTTGTAATTGTCAGTCCTGCAATGCCACATGTAGTTCCACAACGGCTGGAGGGCTGCAGTTGCTCACCCCTGGCTTAGAGATCACACGATTCTCTTATGCCGCATACAGACGATCGGACATTCCAACAACAAAATCCTGGATTTATTTCCGACGAATGTTGGCTCAAACCTGTCTTGCATACACACGGTCGCACAAATGTTTTTTTAATTCCGATTGCCAAGAACGCGTTGATGTACAACACATATATGACAAGCCGAGAAAAATGAAGTTCAATAGCCAGTGCGGCTCTTCTGCTTGATTCCGAGCATGCGTGGAATTTTGTGCGTCGGAATTGTGTACACACGATCAGAATTTACGACAACAGATTTTGTTGTCGGAAAATTTGATATCCAGCTCTCAAATTTTTGTTGTCGGAAATTCCGACAACAAATGTCCGATGGAGCCTACATGCGGTCGGAATTTCCGACAACAAGCTCACATCGAACATTTGTGGTCGGAAATTCCGACCGTGTATACGCGGCATTAGCCATCTTTTGCGTGCTTAGCTATCTTTTGTGTGCACTAAAATGCTTGCTTTTTCAGATTTACAACTGTCATTCATACTAATGCTTAATATTACAGGTGATCTATTGTTTAAAATTACAGGCCACCTAAAGTTTGTTAGCTATAGTGGTAACAGCCAATAGGCCATGTTTATTCCAGTCATTTTAAAAGACTCTTCGGTGCGCTGTGTAGAAAAGTCAGTAAAAAAAAAAGTACAGTGAGGGAAGAAAGTATTTAATCCCTGCTGATTTTGTATGGTTGCCCACTGACAAAGTAAGTAATGATTAGTCTATAATTTTAATGGTAGATTTATTTTAACAGTGAGACAGAACAACAAAACATCCAGAAGAACGCATTTCAAAAGTTATAAATTATTTTGCATTTTAATTGGTGAAATAAGTATTTTGATCCTATCAATCAGCAAGATTTCTGGCTTCCAGGTGTCTTCTATACAGGTAATGAGCTGAGATTAGGTGCACTCCCTTTAAGTGTTCCTAATCTTAGCTTGTTAACTGTATAAAAAGGCACCTGTCCACAGAGGCAATCAGATTCAAATCTCTCCACCAAGGCCAAGACCAAAGAGCTGTCCAAGTACGTCAGGGACAAGATTGTAGACCTACACAAGGCTGGAATGGGCAACAAGAGCATCGCCAAGCAGTTTGGAGAGAGGGTGACAACAGCTGGTGTGATTATTCGCAAATGGGAGACACACAAAATAACTGTCAATCTCCCTCGGTCTGGGGCTCCATGCAAGATCTCACCTCATGGAGTTTCAATGATCATGAGAACAGTGAGGAATCAGCCCAGAACTACACAGGAGAATCTTGTCAATGATCTCAAGGCAGTTGGGACCATAGTCCCTAAGAAAACAATTGGTAACACACTACGCCCGTGAAGGACTGAAATCTTGCAGCGCCCACAAGGTCCCCCTGCTCAAGAAAAACACATGTAAAGGCCCTTATGAATCATTCAGATGTTCATTAGCATACTTCAGAGGAGGGTGAAAGTGTTGTGGTCATATGAGACCAATATCAAGCTCTTTGGCATCAACTCAACTCGCCGTGTTTGAAGGAGAGCAGCATTCCTCTATGACCCCAAGATCACCATCCCCACTGTCAAACATGTAGGTTGAAACATTATGCTTTGGGGGTGTTTTTCTGCTAAGGGGACAGGACAACTTCACATCAAAAGGCAAGATGAATGGGGCCAGGTACTGTCAAATCTTGGGCAAGAACCTCCTTCCCTCAGCCAGGATACTGAAAATGGGTCGTGGATGGGTATTCCAACATGACAATGTCCCCAAAAAATAAATAAATAAATAAACAGCCAAGGCAACAAAGGAGTGGCTAAAAAAAAAAAAAAAAAAAAAGAAAAAGCACATTAAGGTCCTGGAGAAAATATGTGGAGGGAGCTGAAGGTTTGACTTGGAGAGGATCTGCAAAAAGGAGTGGGACAAAATACCTCCTGAGATGTGTGCAAACCTGGTGACCAGCTACAAAAACGTCTGACCTTTGACTGCCAACAAGGGTTTTGCCACCAAGTACCAAGTCATGTTTTTGCGAAGGGGTCAAATACCTATATCACTCATTAAAACGTAAAGCAATTTAGAACTTTTTGAATGTGTTTTTTCTGGATATTTTTGTTATTCTGTCTCTCACTGTTAAAATAAACCTGCCGTTAAAATTATAGACTGATTATTTCTTTGTCAGTGGGCAAATGTACAAAATCAGCAGAGGATCAAATAATTTGTAGGTTTAGTACTGTAACTATTGTTCGAAAAAAAAAGTGACCTGCAGTAAAAAGGAAAATCAAACTGACCAAACTTTGCACATTTAACACTTTTAACAAGCAGCAAGCAAGCTTTAAAGGCCAAGTTCACCTTTGGAACATTACACCTGTATTTAGGATGTAACATGATCCAGCAACCCCCCACCCTTTGATACTCCCCACGACGACGGGTATGGGTTCCTCTCGCCTGCAGCTGCTGTCACATTTAAATTAGGCACGGCTGTGTGGGGCTCCACCTGCACAGGCACATCATCCACTGATATCTGTGAATGAAGAAGCTACAAATCCCGTCTGCCACCATGGCAGATGGAGCTATAGTTCTCAATGGACTGCGAGGGTTGAAGGAGCCAGACATTGCACCCGCAATCCACTGATCATGAGTGCAATGCTTTGCAGGCTCCTGTAGGAAATAAAAATATATAATTTCTGCAAAAAATACATGCAGTTATATTTTTCCTGAAAGGTGAACTTATTCTTTAACAAACAAGCCTCCACTGACCTCTATACCTGAAGACGCTCATATTGAGTTTATGAGCAGAACCTTTCACCAGCAAAACTCATTCTGCTTCACCTCAGACCCTGACTTGGCAGCCTCTCTCAACCTGTTTACCATGAAGGAACCCGTAAAATATCTAACTTTCAGGTCTCATGGAACCCATGCCAATGATTACTAGATCTACAGCTAAAGGTGCATTGGTATGATGGTCAGTAGGAAGAATGCTTCTAACATTGGTGGTCACTGGGAGCAATGCCTCTTACAGAAAATATCACTGGTGTCAGTGAGTAAATACCCAAGAAGCAGAAACTACTTGTTGATCATGGAACCCCTCAAATGTTGAAGGAGCCATAAAGTTCATAAAACCATGGCTGAGAAAGGTTGCTCTAATGTAAATACAGAGCAGATGATTAGTTAAGTGTTGAGGCCCCACTTGTATGACTTCAATGCTTCCCTTGTTAACTTTATGGATGCATTGCTCCACAGTACCTGCAGCTACAGAAGTCTATGAGTTATGGTTTTAAAGCTCATTTATTGCTTGTTGAGCATTTGTGAACATTCAAATGTCAATAACCTGACCAGAGTTCTTCTTTAACATGTACCTCTCTGAGCATGATGCACTGTAGTCCCTCCCACTGGAGTGACACTACACTCCCAAAACAGGACACAAAATTGACACAGTAACTAGAAAGATGAACCATAATACGTGGCATCCCTGTACTACAATGGTTAAATATGCATCCAGAGTTAATATAGTCTAGGGGTGCAGGGATAAGGTGTACAACTTACCCTATCCCTCAGTCCAGCAGAACTCTGCTCTGTTCTCTTTGGTCCCTCAGCCTCATCACTTACAGTGTGGCAGCAGCCGTGGACCGGTCACATGGATGGAGGAAAGCACAAGCTAACTTATACACCCTATCCTAACACCATTCGTATAAAACAAGCATTTAACTCTGTGTTGGAGGCCCCACTACAAGGGTTTTGGAGGTCAGCTTTAACACACCGCACTCCGCACACCACTAGTACTTGCACTGCTTGATGCAAAGGTTTAAAATGCCTAAACCACAAGCATCTGTAGCCTACAAATTCACTACTAAACATTTAGTCTGCAGGATTTTTGACTTGATCCTAGATTTCATATTTTTTGAAACCAGAATATATTGGAAGTTAAAGCAATCTGTCACAAAGTGTGTTTTGTTATATCTGTTCGATAAGTATATATATAAAAAAAAATAATAACACACACACACACACACACACACACACACACACACACACACACACACACACACACAGTCAGAAATCCAGTAAGCTTCTCATTTCCTATATTAAGTTGATAATGCTGCACTGAAATCTGCAGCGAGGTTTATCAGCCCTGCCTTCTGTGAGGAACACAGAACACCTTCCCCTATGTTATGAGATGAAGGTGTTCTGTAGTCCTAATACTTACTGTCCTAGAGTGGCAGCAGTGCTACAGATACAGTAAGGTGAGTGAGCGCTGTTGTTTTTATATTAATATAAAATAAAAAAATAAAAAATGAATGTTCAGGACAGTGTTTCAGGTGGACTTGATTGGAAGCTCCACACAAGTCTATGGGCAGGTGGATATACTGTAAATGGATGTAAGTCTGCTTACATCAGGCTACCTCAGAGTCCATCCAGGACTGAAAAAAAAAAAATTTAAGGGAAAAGGTCTGCGTTTGAGGTAGTGTGATGTAAATGGATGCAAGTCCATTTTCACCCGCTTTGTAAATGCAGAAAAAAAAAAAAAAAAAAAAAAAACTTGAACGGGCAAGTATGTCACCAAAGTGACACCTGTCTAGTTCTGTAAGAGGCCTTGGGTGGTTTCTCATCAGAGACGGCCATTTTGTTTACATAACCTTCAGAGCACAGGTGGTATCTTACACAGCAGCAGGCGTAATGGAGGATTTAAATAAAAATGTATTTTATTTGTTCACTTTAAAAGTCCAGTACCACTTAATCCCTTTCAAATAAGTCGTTTTTGGCAGCTCTGGGTGTTTCCTAAAGTTTGTGAGAAAAAAAGTGTAGCATTTCAGAACCAATGAGGTGTTTGTAATGAGCTGTCTGTGTGGTCCATGAGCCTCCTAGGCCTTGTACAAAGCTGCCATTTCCAGCACAATACATTTACAGTAAGTCAGATTTTATTATGGCTTACAGGAAGCCAGTTTAAGATTTGATATTTATACTAATACACATATTGCTGTCTTTGGCTAATGACTGGACAATTCTGGCTACAGTTATGCAGTTGCTCTACTTTATAGACACCAGTTACAAGGGCAAAATTGTGTTCCTTCTTTTTTTGTGTGTGGCTTGAACACAAAAATAACGACACTGGCATTTTACAGTGTTGACCAATCTTTGACAAGGATGCCGCTGCTTGGAAGAATGTTATGAAATAAACTGTCCTCTTGAGAAGACTCAGATGGAAGCTGTCATTCTGACTCCTGGGCTGTACATTAGTCTTTGCACAGTGACATTGAAGCTTGCTCAGTTCTGTTTCACAGGATCAGGACAACTACAGTATACAGATGCAGAATAGAGCAGCTTCCATCTGAGATGTCTTTACAGAGATGCCGGCTCATTTAACCACTTAAAGACTGCTCCATAGCAGATAGATTGCTACCAGGTGGCCCTCCTGTGCAGAATTTATATACAATAATATATTATATTATATATATATACATATACATACACACACACATACATACACATATATATATATATATATATACATACATACATACATACACATACACATACACACATATATATATATATATATATATATATATATATATATATATATATATATATATATATATATATATATATATATATATATATATATATACACACACACACACTTATTTATTATCTCACAAAAGTGAGTACAACCCTCATATCTTTGTACATATTTTATTATATATTTTCATGTGAAAACACTGAAGAAATGACACTTTGCTACAATGTAGAGTAGTGAGTGTACAGGTTGTATAACAGTAAATTTGCTGTCCCCTCAAAAAAATCTCACACAGAAATTAATGTCGAAACTGCTGGCAACAAGAGTGAGTACACCCCTAAGTGAAAATGTCCAAATTGGGCCCAATTAGCCATTTTCCCTCCCCAGTGTCATGTGACTCATTAGTGTTACAAGGTCTCAGAGAGTGAGAGCGATAACACCAAATTTAACACACCTGCTCCCCATTCACACCTAATACTGGTCACTGGAAGTTCAACATGGCACCTCATGGCAAAGAACTTTCTGAGAATCTGAAAAAAAAAGAAGAACTGTTGTTTAGCATAAAGATGGCCTAGGCTATAAGAAGATCGCCAAGACCCTGAAACTGAGCTGCAGCACGGTGGCCAAGACCATACAGCGGTTTAACAGGACAGGTTCCTCTCCGAACAGGTCCACCAAAGAAGTGGAGTACACATGCTCAGCGTCATATCCAGAGGTTGTCTTTGGGAAATAGACGTATGAGTGCTGTCAGAGGTGCTGCAGAGTTTGAAGGGGCGGGGGATCAGCCTGTAAGTGTTTAGACCATACGCCGCACACTGCATCAAATTGGTCTGCATGGCTGTCGTCCAAGAAGGAAGCCTCTTCTAAAGATGATGAACAAGCAAGCCCGCAAACAGTTTGCTGAAGACAAGCAGACTAAGGACATGGATTACTGGAACCTACAGTCTACAGTAAAGCATGGTGGTGGGAGTGTCATGGTCTGGGGCTGCATGTGAGTGTTGCTGGCCCTGGGGAGCTACAGTTCATTGAGGGAACCATGAATAACAACATGTACTGTGACATACTGAAGCAGAGCAGGATCCCCTCCCTTCAGAGACTGGGCCACAGGACAGTATTCCAACATGATAACGACCCCAAACACACCTCCAAGACGACCACAGCCTTGCTAAAGAAGCTGAGGGTAAAGGTGATGGACTGGCCAAGCATGTCTCCAGACCTAAACCCTATTAAGCATCTGTTGGGCATCCTCAAACAGAAGGTGGAAGAGTGCAAGGTCTCTAACATCCACCAGTTCCGTGATGTTGTCATTGAGAAGTGGAAGAGGACTCCAGTGGCAACCTGTGAAGCTCTGGTGAACTCCATGCCCAAGAGGGTTAAGGCAGTGCTGGAAATTAATGGTGGCCACACAAAATATTGACACTTTCGGACCAATTTGGACATTTTCACTTAGGGGTGTACTCACTTCTGTTGCCAGCGGTTTAGACATTAATGGCTGTGTGTTGAGTTATTTTTGAGGGGACAGCAAATTTACACTGTTATACAAGATGTACACTCACTACTTTATATTGTAGCAAAGTGTCATTTCTTCAGTGTTGTCACATGAAAAGATATAATAAAATATTTACAAAAATGTGAGGGGTGTACTCACCTTGTGAGATACAGGCATACCCCAGTTTTAAGTACACAATGGGGTTTATTTACTAAAGCAGGAAAGTGCAAAATCAGGCTCACTTCTGCATAGAAACCAATGAGTTTCCAGATTTTATTACCAAAGCTTAATTGAACAAGCTGGGGTTAGAAGCTCATTGGTTTCTATGCAGAAGTGAGCCTGATTTTGCACTTTCCAGCTTTAGTAAATAAACCCCATTATGTACTTAAAACTGGCGTATGCCTGTACTGTGTGAGTGATATATATATATATATATATATATATATATATATATATATATATATATATATATATATATATATATATATATATATATATATATATATATATATATATACACACACATATACACACACACACTTATTTATTATCTCACAAAAGTGAGTACAACCCTCATATCTTTGTACATATTTTATTATACAGTTAACCCTTTGATCACCCTAGATGTTTAACCCCTTCCGAGCCAGTGTCATTAGTACAGTGACAGTGCATTTTTTTTAGCACTGATCACTGTATTAGTGTCACTGGTTCCCACAAAGTGTCAGTGTCCAATTATCCGCCGCAATATTGCAGTCCTGCTATAAGTTGCTGATCGCCGCAATTACTAGTATAGAAAATTCCAGTATAGATCTACACATACATACATACACACACACCATCATTTGTAGACGCTACAACATTTGCGCAAAGTTGTATACACTTATTGGGGTTTTTTTTCTACCAAAAATATGTAGCAGAATACATATTGGCCAACATTTATGAAGAAATTACATTTAAAAAAAAAATTATTGCATGTTTTATAGCAGAACGTAAAAATTATTTTTTCAAAAATGGTTGGTCTTTTGTTTATAGTGCAAAAAATGATCAAATACCACCAAAAGAAAGCTCTATTTGTGGGGGGGGGGGGGGGGGGGGGGAAAAGACACCCCAAAATTTTATTGGGGTACAGCGTTGCAAAACTGCACAATTGTCAGTTAAAGTAACGCAGTGCTGTTCCGCAACAAAACGTTCTGGTCATGAAGGGGGGGGGGGGTAAATCTTTCGGAGGTCATTTAGTAAAATAGGGTGGATTAACAAAATATAACTCTATAGCTACCCTTTATTGTGATCTCAATTGGCCCAGAAAAGTCAGTACCTTTGATCAGAACTATTTAAGCATTTTGAATTTGATTTGTTATTCAGAGCAAGTACAAACGAATGAAAAGCTTGCAGAAACAAGCGGGCAAAATTACTAGTGGGTCCGATTTACTAAAATCTGAAGGCAAACAAAGCTAGCCCGGGAGGGGAAAAAAGAAAAAAAAAAAACGCAACGCTTTCTTCAGAGGATTGAAATAAACATGGTGGGTGCCATTTCCCTTATACTTTTCAGGGCCTTGGTCGTTTTGCCAACACGTACAGTGACAATAGCTGAATTTAGTTTTGGCTCTAAAGAAATAATGAATTTATCAAGCCAAGAATGTAGAGCTGTCAAATAGTCTAAAATTCCTCTGTTAGTGACTGCGGGTTCTCCTACTATAAAGTCACAAGCTTTCTCTTCTCCTCTCTCAGGGAACTGGAGTATGTAACAAATGCATTATCAGGGCATCAGGAATGTGTATTGTGAGCCAAAGTCAGCCTGTTCATTTTACCAGGTGTTCTGCAGCTACCTCGGAGAAGCGGCCAAATTACCAGTCTTATTTTTTTTCTCCTCTTAAAATCCATTAGTCATTATATGTGCACACATTTATCCACAGAACACCCACTTTATATTTTAAAGGCAGCGCGTTGATGGTTTCAGGGTGGTTTTGATGTGGTGAGAAGGAAAGGCTCCCAGCAGCACGCACAGCTCTCTTTGGTTTGCATTTCTCTGGAGTCATTTTACACACCTGGGCAGTTTGGCATATCGCACGTCCTGGATTCTGTGGCGGTGCAGGCGTATCCGCAAGACCTCGTACGTTTCTGATTTCCGCTGCCGCAACTGACACTGCACACCGACCAAACGCTCCAATCCCCTTCTCCATCAGCATAGTCTACAAAATAAGTTTTATACATAACTGTCACTATAGAGAACATTGCATTCATATGTACCATTGTTTAAAGTTAAACCTTCAACCAAACTTTATTTTAATTTTTTTTTTTTAAAAGCGCCAAAGGGTTGTTGGAAACGGTCAGGTCAGGAGCTAATTGTCTAGCACTTAAATTAGAATTCCAGGTATGGATATTTTATACATAGTTACATTGATCCAGCTTGGACCAGTGTAACTATGTACAGGGCCGGTGCTACCACTAGGCAAACTAGGAAGCCGCCTAGAGCGCCCTGCTACCTAGGGTGCCCGGCCACTGGTGTTTCTACTCTCTTCTCTCTGCAGCAAGCAACTAAGTCTCAGCATTAGCAGGCAGCGGCCACTCCGTTCGCACATAGTGTCAGAGGTGCAGTGGATGCAGAGGACTGTGTCCCAACTCCTGAATGAATGGAAGCAAGCAAACATGCATTGATGGGCGCTGGTGAGGCTACATTCGATGGGCGCTGGTGAGGCTACATTCGATGGGCGCTGGTGAGGCTACATTCGATGGGCGCTTCATTAAAAAGGTGGGGAATACATGGTCAGGGAAAAGGGGGTGGGGTCAGGGGTGGAGCAACGGGGGACGGCAAAATTAGGTTTTGCCTAGGGTGTGAAAAATCCTTGCTTCAGACCTGACTATGTATATACCAAACCTGGCCAATGCCCCTGGAAGATGGAAACTACTAAAGTAGACACCGCTACTCCAGTGATCTCCACTTGCTTCCAGGTCCTGCCCTGCTGCATTCTGAACCCAGGAGGTTGACTGTTCAACACAGGTGTCATTCAGAGAATGCTTTGCATTTTCTGAATGAATGCAAAGTGCTCTCTGAATGGATGTACAATCAACTTAAAAACCAGGCCTTTTATGGCACTTTTTTAAACTTGTAACCACAGTATTTTTTTATAGAAAATTACGGTACTTAGAACCTTCAAACACACACATTTTTTTTTTTTAGTAGAGACCCTAGGGCAGTGATGGCGAACCTTGGCACCCCAGATGTTTTGGAACTACATTTCCCATGATGCTCATGCACTCTGCAGTGTAGTTGAGCATCATGGGAAATGTAGTTCCAAAACATCTGGGGTGCCAAGGTTCGCCATCACTGCCCTAGGGAATAAAAAGAGGTGGAGGTCTAGAGCTAGAATTATTGCACATGCTATAATGTGTGGTGCAAACGCAGTTTACTTATGCATAAATGACTTATGTATGCGTTCTACGTATATGTTCTGCGAGCAAGCACGGTGGGATGGGGGCGCTTTAAAAAATGTTTCTATTATTTTTACACGGTCCCTTTAATTTTTTTTTTTAATCACTTTTATTTCTAAACATCCCTTGTAAAAGAAATAAGGGATGACAGGTCCTCTTAATGAAGAGATTTGGAGTCTATAAGACCCAAATCTCTCCTCTACCTTTAAAAGCATCAGATCAAAAAATAAAAATAAATTGGTTTATTTCCACCCTAGACTAGAAGTGACAATGTCATTCTGGTCCTCCTAAATCACAGAGGTAGGGAGAGATGATCTGGTCTCCTCACCTCTGGCCAGCCGCCCGAAGAGAAACAGCGAGCAGCCATGAGGGGGCGGGGTTTCAGATGAACAACACCTCCCACTGCCTGCTTCTAAAAGCGATCCAGTGGCTAATCAGCCGCTCAGATCGATTTTATGAGAAATAATTGCTGGCTGAATTAAAAAAATACTGGGGTTATGGGCTGGCAGCTTCAGCCATAACCCCCAGTAAACCACTTCAAAGCCACAATGTATATATAAGCGTATGGCTTGAAGTGGAGCAGAGATCTTATGCTCTCCACCTCGTCCAATCAGAAAACACTTTGCATTAATTCAGAAAATGCAAACCATTCTCTGAATATCCCCTGTGCTGAGCAGCTGACCTCCTGTGTTCAGAATGCATTGGGCCAGCCGCTTCACATAGGACTGGGGTAGTGGTGTCTACTTTAGTGATTTCAAGCTTCCAGGGACAGCAGCCAGGCATGGTATATACATAGTTACATTGGTCCAAGCTGGACCAAAGAAAATGGGGATAAAATATTCATACCCAAAATTCATCTTTAACTACTTGACCTCTGGAAGATTTTACCCCCCCTCCCTTCATGACCAGGCCATTTTTTTGCCATTCTGCACTGCGTTATTTGAACTGGTAATTGCGTGGTCATGCAACACTGTACGCAAATTACAGTTTAAGCATTTTTTTCCACACAAATAGAGTTTTTATTTGGTGGTATTTGATCGCCACTGGGTTTTTTAGTGTTTGCGATATAAATGAAAAAAGACAACATTTTGAAAAAAATAAAATAAAAAAAAATCTTTATTGGATCTGGTTTTTATAGCAGAAAGTAAAAAAAAAAAAAAAAAAAAATCTAAAATTTCTGCATGAATTTAGGCCAAAATGTATTCTGCTACATGTCTTTGGTAGAAAAAATTATGTGTAAATTATTTGGATTGCGTAAAAGTTATAGTAGCGTCTGGTAGAGATACTGAAAAAAATTTTTAGTTTTATACTAGTAATGACGGTAATCAGTGACTTATAGCAGGACTGTGATAGGGTCAGGAAAGGGAGGGGACAAAACGAGCGCCCCCCCCCCCCCCACACACACCCCCAAAGCACCTTGTCCCTATGTTGACAAGGCTCTCTTCCCCATAAAAAGGGGGCCCCCAGATCCTGCCCCCCCATGTGAATGAGTAGGGGTACCAAAAAAGGGTAAAAATAAATAGAAGCAAACAAGTTTTTGACAAGGCCCCCGTTCCAAAGCAGTGCACGCTCCCCATTCCTGACCTGCATGCTCGGATAAGAATCTGGTATGGATTGGGGGGGGCACGTCTTTTTTTTTTTTTTTTTTTTGGGCGCGGTTCTCCTTAAAATCCATACCAGACCCGAAGGATGGGGGGAGACCCCCCTACGCTGGTCCCCCCCCTCATTAATTTTTCATCGCGTCATCAGTTATTAAGGATGCGGCAGCCAGCTTTCCGTCCTGCTCCTTCACAACCAGCTACAGTGAGGGGGAAAAAACGGTTTGATCCCCTGCTGATTTTGTATGTCAGCAATCTATCATTTTAATGGTAGCTTTATATTAAACAGTGAGAGACGGAACAAAAAAAATCCAGAAAAACACATTTAAAAAAAAGTTAAATTGATTTACATTTTAATAAGTGAAATAAGTATTTGATCTCCCATCAATCAGCAAGATTTCTGGCTCCGAGCTGTCTTCTATACAGGTAATGAGTTAAGATTAGGAGCACTTTCTTAAAAGGAAGTTCTCCTAATCTCAGCTTGTTACCTGAATACAAGACACCTGTCCACAGAAGCAGATTCCAATCTCTCCACCAAGGCCAAGACCAAAGAGCTGTCCAAGGATGTCAGGGACAAGATTGTAGACCTACACAAGGCTGGAATAGGCTACAAGACCATCGCAAGCAGCTTGGTGAGATGGTGACAACAGTTGGTGCGATTATTCGCAAATGGAAGAAGCACAAAATAACTGCCAATCTCCCTCGGTCTGGGGCTCCATATGCAACATCTCACCTCGTGGAGTTTTAATGATCATGGGAACAGTGAGGAATCAGCCCAGAATTACACGGGAGAATCTTGTCAATGATCTCAAGGCAGCTGGGACCATAGTCACTAAGAAAACAATTAATAACACTACGCCGGGGAGGACTGAAATACTGCAGTGCCTGCAAGGTCTGTCAGCTCAAGAAAGCACATGTACAGGCCTGTCTGAAGTTTGCTAATGAACATCTGAATGATTCAGAGGAGAACTGGGTGAAAGTGTTGTGGTCAGATGAGACCAAAAATCGAGCTCTTTGGCATCAGCTCAACTCGCCGTGTTTGTAGAAGGAGAAATGCTGCCTATGACCCGAAGAACATCATCCCCACCGTCAAACATGGAGGTGGAAACATTATGCTTTGAGGGTTTTTTTCTGCTAAGGGGACAGGACAACTTCACTGCATCAAAGGGACAATGAATGTGTCCATGTACCGTCAAATCTTGGGCGAGAACCTCCTTCCCTCAGCCAGGGCATTGAAAATGGGTCGTGGATGGGTATTCCAGCATGACAATGACCCAAAATACATGGCCAAGGCAACAAAGGAGTGGCTCAAGAAGAAGCACATTAAAGTTCTGAAGTGGCCTAGCCAGTCTCTAGACCTTAATCCCATAGAAAATATGTGGAGGGAGCTGAAGGTTTGAGGTGCCAAACATCAGTCTCAAGACCTTACAGACTTGGAGAGGATCTGCAAAGAGAAGGGAAATAAAATCCCTCCTCAGAGGTGTGCAAACCTGGTGTCCATTTACAAGAAACTACTGACCTCTGATTGCCAAAAAGGGTTATGCCACCACGTACCAAGTTATGTTTTGCGAATGGGTCAAATACTTATTTCACTCATTAAAATGCATAGCATTTTATAACTTTTTTGAAATAAGTTTTTCTGGATTTTTTTGTTAGACTGATCATTTGTCAGTGGGCAAACGTACAAAATCAGCAGGGGATCAAATACTTTTTTCCCCTCACTGTATTCTTCACACAGAATTTGGATTAGTTGATCAATTTTTTACTGATTTTAATTTGAATCGTTATGAAAATTTAGATTTGGTTAGAAAATTAAGAGAAACCAAAATGAAACTAAACACATTTTCCGTTCGGTGTCTAGGGACTAGAGCACAAACAAAACAATCACATTGGTCAAAGTCGTAACAAAGTTGCACAAGTGTAAATAGACACTTGAGCTTTGACAAAAAAAAGAAAAAAGAAAGAAAGACACAACAACAACACACTGGAAGCCAATTGGTTTCCATACACGGCTGCGCCAGATTTTGCACTCTCCAGTTGTTGTAAATCAGCCCCATTGTTGCTGTGGAGTGCATGCGGTCCTGACAACTAGAGTACAGGGATTTCACAACCAAGGTCATTGAGAGGCACAAGAAGCTGTTGGCAATACAACTGTCCACAGTCACAAAAAAAACTTCACTTCAACAGCAAATGACTATCTAACTCTAGGTTAACCCACAAAAGTGGGCCAAATGTCTGCACCAATATTTTATGGTGCCAATAACCCACAATCCTGTGTCATGTGCCCGTTTCCAAAACAAAATGTTCTGCAGATTGGACCATGAGGTCCTGGTTACACAGCATCCTACCGTGTTCATTCTAACAAACAAAATTCCTAATATTTTGACTGAATGCAAGATTGGAATGTGAGTGGAATTCTTTGAAATCAAGTAAATAGTTTGTGTTTTTGAAGCATCTGGTATTTTCTTCTTTTTTTATTGATCTGACCTTTCAATTTGTTTTTTCAATCAAAACTAAAGGTCATCTGAATGGTAATAAAATATGAATTTAAACAGATACAGATATATATATATATATATATATATATATATATATATATATATATATATATATATATATATATATATATATATACATATACACACATATATACATATATACACACACACACAGGTATTCAGACCCCCTTAAATTTTTCACTCTTTGTTATGTTGCAGCCATTTGCTACAATCATTGAAGTTCATTTTTTTTCCTCATTAATGTACACACAGCACCCCATATTGACAGAAAAACACAGAATTGTTGACATTTTTGCAGATTTATTAAAAAAGAAAAACTGAAATATCACATGGTCCTAAGTATTCAGACCCTTTGCTCAGTATTTAGTAGAAGCACCCTTTTTATCGAATACAGTCATGAGTCTTTTTGGGAAAGATGCAACAAGTTTTTCACACCTGGATTTGGGGATCCTTTGCCATTCCTCCTTGCACATCATCTCCAGTTCTGTCAGGTTGGATGGTAAATGTTGGTGGACAGCCATTTTTAGGTCTCTCCAGAGATGCTCAATTGGGTTTAAGTCAGGGCTCTGGCTGGGCCATTCAAGAACAGTCACGGAGTTGTTGTGAAGCCACTCCTTCTTTATTTTAGCTGTGTGCTTAGGGTCATTGTCTTGTTGGAAGGTAAACCTTCGGCCCAGTCTGAGGTCCTGAGCACTCTGGAAAAGGTATTCGTCCAGGATATCCCTGTACTTGGCCGCATTTATCTTTCCCTCGATTGCAACCAGTCGTCCTGTCCCTGCAGCTGAAAAACACCCCCACAGCATGATGCTGCCACCACCATTCTTCACTGTTGGGACTGTATTGGACAGGTGATTAGCAGTGCCTGGTTTTCTCCACACATACCGCTTAGAATTAAGGCCAAAAACTCTGAGTTCTTCAGGCAGTTCCTTTGACCTCATGATTCTCATTTGCTCTGACATGCACTGTGAGCTGTAAGGTCTTATATAGACAGGTGTGTGGCTTTCCTAATCAAGTCCAATCAGTATAATCAAACACAGCTGGACTCAAATGAAGGTGTAGAACCATCTCAAGGATGATCAGAAGAAATGGACAGCACCTGAGTTAAATATAGGAGTGTCGCAGCAAAGGGTCTGAATACTTAGGAACATGTGATATTTCAGTTTCTTTTTTAATAAATCTGCAAAAATGTCAACAATTCTGTGTTTTTCTGTCAATATGGGGTGCTGTGTGTACATTAATGAGGAAAAAAATGAACTTAAATGATTTTAGCTAATGGCTGCAATATAACAAAGAGTGAAAAATGTAAGGGGGTCTGAATACTTTCCGTCCCCACTGTAATTATATATATATACATATACATATACATATATATATATACACATACACACACAGTATGTACAGAAACTTTGTTTTACCAGATATATGGAATGGAAAATGGGTGAAGAAACTAAGATTTGTTGCTAGAATTTAAGCAGAAATCTAATTGGTGGGCAGGAGAAACAAGAGTCGCACTTCATTTCCATAAGTTTTTATATGAAATAAATTTGTTTTCTGTAAACACCTAAACCTCGACACACACAAGACACTCATGGGGAATGTCTATATGGCCACATTTTAGTGCCTGAAAATCAGATGTTGTCATCCCTCTAAATTACAGCATGCAGGTGATGGTACTATTAATGCAACAGCATGCAAAGTTATTTTAGACAACTATGCAGTCCCTACCTTGAGGCAACACTTTTCTGTTCCAGTATTACTGTTCCTGTGTACAAAGCCAGCTCAATACAGGGCTTAATGAGCTTGGTGTGGAGATGGTCTCTTTGTCAAACATCAGAACCTGACCTCATACATGCACCTTTGGATGAATAGACACTAAAAACAAATCTCTCATGGAAAGTCTTCCTAGAAGAGGGGAACTCCAAATTAATCCCCATGGTTTTGGAATGGGATGTTCAAAACTTGTACAGGTCTGATGGTCAGGTGTACATAACTTGGTTGTAGAGGAAATCAATTTTCTGCTTTGTGAAAGGAGTTATTCATTTCCCCATACAAGCATATTACATTGGTTTGAGAACAAACCTGTTCACGCCAACGATGCTTTGCATTGTATTGTAGAAATTAAAGTCCTGCGTGTGAAATTGTGGGTGCCTTGACAAGAATGTTGCCATTCAAGTCATATGAACTGAAATCAATAAGTCATTTTGATCTACTTTTAATCATACATTTCTGGTGGGAACCCATCCTCAGCCCAATGCCAATCTGAAATTCTTGACTGCGTCCAAGGGTTTGGCTACGTCTCCCAAAGGAGCCTCTGGGCTGGAGTTTCCAGATCTGAACACCTACCGTTGTAGTCTTAGCATAATATAAAAAGAAAAAAAAAAAAAAAAGGAATTGCAACAGGAGGGGATTCAAACGGTCCTGTTGTAGCAGGTGGAGTGACATTTCATAGTAGGCAAGGATGCAGGAGGTGACAGCGAAGAAACTGCAGGAGATCAACAGCATAGAGATACACCAAACCATGAAAGGAAGTATTAAATAAATAGAATAAATATCCAGCATCCTATTAGGCAACAGCTTGACTTCCCTTTCTGCTTTTTTTTTTTTTTTTTTTTTTTTACACAAACACCACTGTATATCATTGACCCTCCTGTATCTTAATCAGCAAGCTCTTAGTGTCCAGTGATCAATGCACAGTGTATGTGGCATTCATGATATGTGTAACATGAACTTACCATATTCTGGCTGTTCTTTCAGATCAAATGTGCGGTGGCCGAGCCCTTGTCTGTTCCATCCACCCAGAGGATTTAAAAAGTTGCTGTCCTCAGTGGTGCTGTCATATTTGTAATCTTGGCCTCCATAATTTATCCTGGGTAATGTTGACGACCTCTGCCACCAGCTCCTCCAGTCTGGTGATGGAACCGGCCAGCTGGCCTTGCTCTCCTTTTGCATTTCATTTTCTGGATCTGTGTCAGCACTGTCGACTACTTCAATGGTAACCTGTACAAACACAGGGGAAAAAACATTAGAAAGTACTGCAGTTGACTGGTGGGATTTTGAGGTTCAAAATTTGTGCAAAGAATGACTTTGTATATTAAAATGGATAAAGCAAACAAAGTCAGTAATAGAACCAAGATCCCAAACTGGTTTAAAGAGGATATAATGGAAAATGGAAAATCTCTCTGTAATCAGTTTTTTTTTCCCCTTCTATTTTTAAAGGGCAACTCCACTTTCGTGGAGAAAATAAATAAAAAATATAGCAAAATAGCAAAAATGAATAAATAAATTACATAGCTTATACAATTGCAACTCAAGTCATATTGTAATTGAAGGTTATTAAAAATTACCTTTCCTTTACAATCTTGCAGCAATGTAATTTTTGGTAAAATGCAATGCAACATGGCTACATGGAGGGCTTATGTACGCAGAATGTGTAAAGAATGCCCCCCAGAAACATAATTTCCTTCTTGTGTGATTGGTTCAATCTAGTTCAAAGAGGGCTACACTAAGATTCAAGTCAGATTTCAGGCACCCCCTGCAACAAAATTTTTTGGCGAGATACTCCCAATGGAAAATCACGTCTAAAGTGATACAGACTCTGCAGTTTTCCTCATTAGAGCCCTGAAAGTTCACTAGCTGATTGAAAATTATGAAACCACTCCCATTAGATTCACTTTCCACATGGACACAGACACACAGGGTTTTCTTTAGAACAAAAAAGGTAGGAATCTACAACAATACACCATATACATCATATCAAAAGAATCACACATATGCCAAGTTTCCAGGCGCAGGTTAGAGAGAAACACACACACACACACACACACACACACACACAGCAGGTAGGTCTTTGCCAACAAGTCAATCCTAGAACAATTCAGGACAAAACAAGCACCTAGAGCCAAAAGGAAGTGCTCCCACTACTTGCCTTCTTGGGATATGAACCAAGACTCAAAGACTTTTTACAACCCCGGTTACCGACTAAATAAAAACAAAGCAGCTAAATGCATATAGTCTTCATGGCTGACCATTTTGTGATTCAAAGTTCACACACCTGATTCATATAGCCAGACAGGAAGGTACCCCTCCCCCCATAACTTTTCACTTCTACATTTAGCTGGGAGGGTATAGTTGAGTCTTGGTGTCTAAAATAAACTTCGTGTCCAAAATAAGGTGCAAACATTTCTGTCAACCCAAAGGCCCAACTGAACACTTTAAATGCATCCCAGGTTAATAAAAAAGTTTTTCAAAGTCTTACGGTTTGGTTTTTTCTATTAGCTAACTGCAGAGCTATGGGTCTGACACGTAGATGGCATCCAGAATTCAAATTCACAGGCTGCATATGTTTCAGGTCATTGACACAATCGATATTGAAAATCACAGCCCCGGGTCATACTCCCTTAAAAGTGACTGTTTGTTTTACAAGGTGAGAGACAACAATCTATGTAGTAGTCTAAAATAAAAAATGAAAAGCAAAAACATATAGAACCACAAATACATTAAAAATATACCTTCTTTATAAGTGATCACATCAGGGCCGGTACAAGGCAGGGGCGGATTCCCTGGGTGGTACAATTTGCTGGGAGGGGGGGAAGGGAGCACAGGTAAATTGCTGGCAGTGTGCTTCACAGTACACACTAGCCGGCGCCGCTAATTCGTCTGTTACTTTTACTGTAATGTGCTGAGCGCGCTTCTGCACCCGGCAAAAGCCTAGACAGATAGTCACCGCACACGCCCTTCACTTTTGCAAGTGCTTCACTGCCCCTATGAAGCCGCTGCTTAGTAGTCCCGTCCCGGCGGTGTGACGTCACTTGCGGCCTGAGGCTAGATGGGAGGAGCGTAGAGAGCTGCAACCTAGAGGAGCCACCAAGGAGGAACCAACAAAGTGTGTATATCACACAAAAAGTAAGAACTAAGCACTGCTAATGATTGCCAAATGCCATGCCATTACAGTTTGCCATCTTCACCCTGGGCACTGGATCACATTACCTCTGTTCTCAGCTGCATAAGAGCAGGAGGAGGAGAAACAGCAGTACACTGATCTTCCCAGTGAAAGGCTGTCTGTGTGTGTGTGTGTGTGTGTGTGTGTATGTATGTATGTGGGGGGGCGGGGGTTGGGGGGCAGGAACACCAGGGATTTTACACAAAGAAAGCAATACAAAGCAATACAAAGAGAACAGGATAACTTTTTCATACAAGTACATGGTACAGCAGGCACATATCAGGAATATGAAATGGTTGGGGTAACATTCTTTAACCAACAGCACCCTGCTCCTTCCTCTCAGGCTGTGATGGACAGCAGTGAGAGTCAATGACTCCCACAGCTGTGTCTCAGCAAATGATGAGGGAGAGAGCCATGTGCATCACTGGATCGAGGTTGGGCTCAGGTAAGTGTAATTAGGAGGGGGCCGAGGGGCCAGCGTCCTGGACACAGAAGCAAGCAAATTTTGATTTCCATTTAGATGGCCCGCAGGAGATTAACATAGGTGGTACCCTTGAACAATTGAGATCAAGACCTTCAGTTACAAGATAGCAATTCAAATTAGTAAGCCACCATGGGGGGGGGGGGGGGGTGTGAGTGATCGTATGGGATCTGCAGAAGGGAGTACCACAATAGAATGTGACAAGACAACCAATATCTTGCCATTGCTAACTTTTGGATGGCGTGAGTTGGTGGAGGTCAGCACCTTGAACTACCTGGCCTGCCTACTAACAAGGGCTGGACAGAAGGTTCCAGAAAAGCAGAAGGAAAATGGTATAGAGAATAAATGCCAGAATAATTATCAGAAGCTTTGCACAGACAGTCCCCATGTTGCTTTACATGGCAAATTTTCAGTTTATAATGAGGTATAACTTTATTATTTCCAGTTTTAAGACTTTAAGGCATACATGGGGGTCACATTTTGATCATTACAGCCATTAAGCAATAGTTTCTACAGAGGAAAAAGAGACATGTGCTACACAGATGTTTGAAAACACCGGCACAGTCAAGGACAGTAACATCTGCTTTAAGCTCAGGATTTTTAATATATGTGCTCATACACCTAGAGGCCAGACAGTTCTCTTACTAATAAAACAAGGTTTTGGATATCACAAAAGCAGACATAGCAGGTTAATACTTCCTTTTTTGGGGAGTTATCATGAAGAATATGGCTGGGGATTTGTATGTCAGAGCAAAAACAAGACACGGCATAATTTGCAGTATTTGTTGCCAACTGTAGAGTTTGAAGATAGTTACTTCAGTCTTTGATGGTAAGCCAGATGACTTCTCGATCGCTGAAATCGGTGTTGGAAATTTTCACAACATTTATCATCTGGATAACCTAATGGAGTTAAACAACCTGTGATGCTACAGCTGCTTTGAAGGCTTTTGAAGAGGATCTCCAACTCTTTAATTTAAAAAAGGGACGGGAGAATATCTGCATGGTCAAGCAAAGCAATTCTGGTGTTGCAAAATCAAAGTTCCTTTAATGTGAGATAACATGGGCAGAAGGTTTAGACCTTCTCTACAACATAATCTGTATTTACAGCTGCTTTATTTAAGGAGTAAAACTGTTCTGCCGTTCATCGCCCTAAGTTTATTAAAGTAACCCTGTCAGTGGGTTAAGAAAAAAAACTGCAGAACCATGTGATAAAAACTGCATACTTGCCTGTCTGGTGGCTTGATTGTGGAAACGTCACCTTGTAGCAGAACGACCAGTGCTTATCCTATGCGACTCCTGAGGCTGGTTGAAGCGTGGGCTCCCTGCTGGCCGCTCTGGTTCCTTTTGCTGACTCCACGGATACAATAGCGGTATAGGAGTTGTAGTGAGGAACTACACACCCGTAAAATGAGATAAGTTCAGTGCCGGGAGCTCAGCTACAAAGTAAAGTTTTTGCAAAATGGGCTGTGGGACAGCTAGGTATGAAGTTAATTTTCATCCCCAAGTTCTGTAAATTTAAAGGTTTTAACCCTGACAGAGCTACTTTAACGTCCAGGAAAATGCTGATTGTTGGGTAACATCCAAGTCCTTATCTAAAACTAGCAAAGGATTTGTCCAGTTCAAAGAAGACCCCTTAGGGTGGAATCAGGCACCACTGATACATTCCCTAGCCTTTGCCACATCCACTAAGGGTTTGATTTCAGATCTCTATGGTAGTATATATTTGGTAGCTTTGGATGGTAAGACGGCCCTGCCCTGTAAGGAACACTGGTCAGAAGACTTGGGTGATCTTACAGAGAAGTACTGGCAATATATTCTAGAGTCGCCCCCCTTGGTATTCACATGTGGAGGTGCCCAAAATTGCAAAGATACTGGGAGGCGATTCTTCATACATTAAATACAGTTTTTATGCTACCCAATGCTTCAGGCCCATTATTATGTCCACTAGGCTATTTGGACGAGGAAATGGTCCCACCTTCTACACAGCTCCCAGTACTTCGCTGCCTTTTCCAGGCTAGGAAACAAAATGCCCAAAGATGGTTGGCACCATTTTCCCCCTTCCCACTCAGAGCAGATACAGGTAGTTAATGACACAATACTGAAGTAGAAATATACACTATATTACCAAAAGTATTGTGACACCTGCCTTTACACGCACATGAACTTTAATGACATCCCAGTCTTAGTCCATAGGGTTCAATATTGAGTTGGACCACCCTTTGCAGCTATAACAGCTTCAACTCTTCTGGGAAGGCTGTCCACAAGGTTTAGGAGTGTGTCTATGGGAATTGACCATTCTTCCAGATGCGCATTTGTGAGGTTAGGCACTGCAGTGGACGAGAAAGCCTGGCTTGCGGTCTCCGCTCGAATTCATTCCAAAAGGTGTTCTATCAGGTTGTGGTCAGTCAAGTTCCGCCACCCCAAACTCGCTCATGATTTGGACCAGTGCACAAAGCAAGGTCCATAAAGACATAGATGAGTGAGTTTAGGGTGGAGGAACTTGGCTGGCCTGCACACAGTCCTGCCCTTAACCCGATAGATCACTTTGGGAAGAATTAGAGTGGACATTGGGAGCCAGGCCTTCTCATCCACATCAGTGCCTGATCTCACAAATGCCCTTCTGGAAGAATGTACTTATGTATGGGGATATGTATAGATATAGATAGATAAGTATATAATACAGTGCAGTCGGTTTACAGTATATAATACAGTGCAGTCTGTACAGTATATACAGTGCAGCTGGTGTACAGTATATAATACAGTGCAGTCAGTGTACAGCATATAATACAGTGTAGTGCGGTGTGGAAAAAAAAAATCCTCATCATAGCCGGAAGGCCACCAAGGAGAGGCAGACGCTCACAGGCCACTAAAAGAGGGCAAGCAGCCTCTGTGTCTACAGTGAAAAGTAGTGATCGCGGACATGGTGCATCCTCTGCAGGCGAGTCACGCTTGTCCTTTTTTTCCTGCTGCTGGCTGTGTTATTGAGCCACAACATGCAGAAGAGACGGTGGAGTGGATAACTAAGCCATCCTCATCCTCCTCATCCTCTTTCACTCTGTCACTCATACTAGTTTGCCTTCCAACGCAGCTACCAAAGCGAACTATTCCACTGGCTCCTTGTCCACAGTTACTCCTTCCGTAGCCCCAGCATCATGAATGGAGGAGTCACCAGAATTATTCGACAAATTCATTAGTGTGGGCTTTCTTCGACACATGTGCAGTAGATTTCACCGTTGCTGTTTGCAATCTATATCTGAAGTGGATCAAGCATGGCCAGAACAGCACCTGCTTGGGTACCACACGCTTGACAAGACATGACGACCTGCCATGCAGTCCATTGGCAACAGCACCCGAAAGACTCACATCATAAAAAAAAAGGTGGACTTTTCCCTGCTCCTCATCTGAGATCTCAACCCATACTATACCTCAAGTCCTCAAAAACCTGCACTGAGAGGAATGAAGGTATAGCAATAGGTGCCAAATGTATTTTCAGCCAATCTGCTAGCAGTACACCAGTTGATTTCAGCAGGTAAATTTTACTACCCAAGTTGAACTGCAAAAAAAAAAAGTCCCAGCCATCCACATTCTCAGCGTCTAAATGCTAACTTGGTCAAAATTGCTAGCACTACAACTGCTGCCTTTTCAGTTGGTAGATTCTGCCCCCTTTTGTGAATTTGTGCTGTACCACAGTGGCAGGTTCCAAAAAGAAATTTCTTTTCACGTAAGGCCATTCCAGCTCTCTATCATAATGTGGAAGGCAATGTTTTGGCCTCATTTGACAGGGCGGTCAGCAGCAAGGTTCATATTACAGCTGACTCATGGTCCAGCAGGCATGGTCAGGGACGTTCCCTTTCCTTCACGGCTCACTGGGTAACTCTGCTGGCAGCTGGGAAGGATGCAGGACAGGGTTCAGTGTTGGAGCTTGTACCACCACCACACCTACAAAAAGCTGGTGGCGATTCTGCCACATCTGTCTGCTCCCCCCTCTCTTCTTCTATGGCCTCTTCTCCAGAATTATCCTCTGAACCAGCAGTGCTCCCTAGGCGTTCAAGGGGCTACGTAAGCAGTCAGGCTAAAAGATGCTATGCAGTGCTTCAGTTGGTCTGTCTAGGGGACAGGAACAACACTGGGGCAGAGATTCTGTCAGCTCTGCAGGGGCAGGCTCAGAGTTGGTTGACACCACAGCAGCTTGAGCCAGGAATGGTTGTATGCGACAATGGCACCAACCTTCTCTCCGCCCTCGGACAGGCTTGGCACATGTTGAATGCTTGGCACACATCCTGAATTTGGTGGTGCAGTGTTTCTTGACCAGGTACCCAGGCTTACAAGATCTGCTGAGGCAGGCCAGAAAAGTCTGTGATCATTTCTGGCAGTCATACAATGCCAGTGCTTGGCTGGCTGACATTCAATGGGAATTCAACCTGTACACCAACCGCCTCATTTGTGACATGCTCTCCAGGTGGAACTCAACATTGGCAATGCTGCAGTGGCTTCACACACACAGCAGAGGGCCATCAATGAGTACCTGTGTGAGTATGGCACCAGGACAGACTTGGGGGAGCTTGGCTTCTTTTCGCCATGCCAGTGGCTACGGATCAAGGATGCATGCACTGTTCCGTCACCATTTGAGGAGGCCACAAAGATGGGGAGCAGCAACAATGCATGCATCAGTGACACGGTCCCTCTAGTCTTCCTGCTGGAGCACATGCTTTGTGGAGTCATGGACAGGGCACTTGAGCACTTCCTTTCCTCTCAAGGCCCCCCTTTATGCAGATAGCATTCCTGCAGGGCTGCCAAACACACAGGAAGGAGGAGGATTGTGTCAGCATGGATGTAGAGGATAACACGCAGCAGTCTTCAAGGGATGGTTTTCAGTCCCCAGAAACCCAAGGAGTTGTATGTGGCTGGGAGGAGGCAGTTCCTGACAATGTCATCCTTAATGACCCAGAATCTCATGCCTCTTCAAACTTAAGGTGCATGAGCTCCCCGATTCTGCAAAGGCTGTGAAAGGACCCTAGGATTCATGGTATCAAGGAGAGGGATCATTACTGGCTGGCAACCCTTCCTAATCCACATTACAATGGTAAAGGTGTAGAGCTCATCCTGCCTTCGCAGAGAGAGAAAAGGATGAAACACGCCCTGAAGAAAAGTTTGTGTAAAACGCCTTTCTAGACCCTGGGGAGGTTATCATTTTCTGGTGCTGATCAACGTGTTTGAGGCTTTATTGGTCAGAGGAAGAGCGATGGAGAAGGTGGACGGCTGACCAATGCCTTTTAACAATTTAGTCCTCAGCGCCCAGGGCTGATTCAAGCAACCAATTGGCAGCCTCTGCATCATGTGGTGCAGGAATATCTAGGGGCAAGAGCAGACTTGGAGACCTTTCCAACTGAGCATCCACTGGGTCTTGAGGATGGACCACTGGCCAGAATTTGCTCAATATGCAAATCGAGCTACTGGCTTGTCCTGCATCCAGCGTGCTTTCTGAATGCACATTCAGTGCTGCTGGAGGGTTGTAACGGCTCAAAGAGTGCGCCTGTCCAGACTGTTGATAGGCTCACATTTATAAAAATGAATCAGTCCTAAATCAGCAGCTATCAAGTCCCTGATGCTAATGTAACTGATTGCATTTGCTAGGAATCTGGGATCCCTTGAAGACTGCCTATAATATTCCCAGATCTTGATGCTATCTTCCAGCAATATTTTTGGTTTAGGGTGCTACCAACACCCAAAGGCCCATTTTTTCTGCACCTGTTTAACAGGTGTATGTAGTTTAATTTTTTTTAAATAATTTTTTAACATCAGGGCCCGTTCCTGCGCCCAACAAGACTTATGCCCCGTACACACGGTCGGACTTTGTTCGAACATTCCGACAACAAAATCCTGGGATTTTTTCTGACGGATGTTGGCTCAAACTTGTCTTGCATACACACGGTAACACAAAGTTGTCGTTAAATCTGATCATTCTGGACGCGGTGACGTAAAACACGTATGTCGGGACTATAAACGGGGCAGTGGCCAATAGCTTTCATCTCTTTATTTATTCTGAGCATGCGTGGCACTTTGTCCATCGGATTTGTGTACACACGATCGGAATTTCCGACAACGGATTTTGTTGTCGGAAAATTTTATATCCTGCTCTCAAACTTTGTGTGTTGGAAAATCCGATGGAAAATGTCCGATGGAGCCCACACAGGGTCGGAATTTCCGACAACACACTCCGATCGGACATTTTCCATCGGAAAATCCGACCGTGTGTACGGGGCATAACTGATGGTTACAGTGTTCTGGCACCACCAAGGCCTAATTTTTCTGCAGAGTATATAGTGCAGTCCGTATAGTATATATTATGCAGTTTAGAGTATTTAGTGTAGTATATATATTATAGTGCAGAGTATATAGTGCAGTGAAGAGTATATAATACAGTGAATTGAAGTGGTGCAGGGGAACCCTATGACCACATTAAAAAAAAAAAAGTCACATGACGTCCATCCATCTTCAATTACCCCGCCTGGATGGACCTGAATAAAAAAAAAAATAAAAAATAAAAAACTCTGCCTCGATGTGAGGCCTCCTGGCAACTGCTGTCTCTTGGCCGTTATAGCTGTTATATAGGCAAGGGCAGGGCCACCCTTCTGAGATCAGAGGGGGTGGGGGGGTCATATGGTTACATCAGCGGGTGGCCCTGCCCTTGCCTATATAACAGCTGTCAAAGCCAAGAGACAGCAGTCGCCGGGAGGCCTCTCATGGAGGCAGAGTTTTTTTGTTTGTTCTTTTTTCTGGTCCATCGGGCGGCATGATCGATGTACATCACGTGACACTTTTCTTTTTTAATAAAAGGAATTGTCAAAAACTGTCTGTCTATTGTGGTTTTTAGTTTGACACTTTTTGGTGAATGGGTAGGGGTACAATGTACCCGATATCCATTTACATAGGGGGGGTGGAATCTGGAGGCTCCCCTTTTAAAGAGGGGACCCCAAAGCACCCTCCCCACGTTGAGAGCATGTGGCCTGGTATGGTTGAGGGGGGGGGCTCGCTCACCCCCTCCATCCTGTCCTCCAGGCTGCATGCTCGGATAAGGGTCTGATATGGATTTGGGGGGGGGGGGGGGGGGGTTGGGGAAACCCACACCAATTTTCTCCTTGATTTTTCATCTATATTGCCGGGAGCCGGCAATACATTAGCAAGTTTGAATGAAATGTTTTCCTATGCAAAATGTCATTTTGCTGCGGCAGCGTTCTACACATCACACAGGTGCACCAATTTACAGGCAGCCCAAGGGGATCCCCCAGACACGATATTTAAAGCAATATTTCATTTTTTTTGTTTCACTTTAAGCATCATTAAAATCACTGCTCCTGAAAAAGTGCCCAGGTCCTCATACACTTTTATACACAATAACTTGCATACAAGCCTTTAAAATGAGCACTTTTGATTTTTCAGGTTCGTGTCCCGTAGACTTTAATAGGGTTTGTATGTTCGCTAGAACTTTTTGCATGTTTGGAGGGGGAGGGGGTTGCTCAGTCCATCCCCATTTGTCAACAGCACACTTGGCAGGATGCAAGCCTGGAAATGAGTGGGTACAGATTTTAAAGACCTTACTTAGAAAATGTCAACATTATCCCTGCTGACTACTTTTACATTTTGCCAATACAAACCCTTTAAAAAGGTCTATTGAGTTGTATTTTAGCACACACACATGCAATGTATATATACATACTTTAGAGTAAATAGAATGGATGGGTTAGAACTGGGTGGAATGCATAGTATTTTTATACAAGCAGTAGTAAAAAAATAGGCGGCAATGGCTTCCTACCTCTAGGGACCGGCACAGCCTGTAATACTATGAAAGCTTGACTAGCCCTACAAAATTGCAGAATTTCTAATCCCACTACAATGGCATTTTGAAAGAAGCCACTTTATTTTCATTCAAGATAAACTGACCCGATTAAAGAAATTACAGGCATTACTGAATTAACTGTTTAGATTATTAAAGGTAGGAAATTGCACTCCAAACAAGACACTGAAATTGTTAACATCTGTATTTAGAACTACCACTTAAAAGTCAGCTCTGTCTAGTGTTCAGGATCTGAGTTCAGTATGCTGGGCTTACATTTTGCTAAGTAGTATTTTCAGACAAAGTTACATTATGAAGCAATTGTGTTGGGGGAAAACCCCAAACATCACAGACAACCTTTTAGGATTTTGTGTCTGCAATTCCTTGTGTTTTTTTGCACTTTAGTTCATTTTTTTATGTGTTTTTATGTGTCCACGTTGCCAAAAAACACACAAATAAAGCACCTGAACCTCTTTCCAAGTCATATGGAAGCATGCTGCATAAGTGTAAATCGGCCCTACAGACAATGAAATTCATCCTTTTGTAATGCCGCGTCACACAACAGCCAAAGCCTGACAAACTGCACAGATGTGAAGAGGGGACTTCTATATCAAATCAATGGTTCAGAAATCAATATGCATTTTACATAACTCAATCAGTCAATTAGTAAAATACAGGGACAGCACAAAAGGAGTATTACTATTATCTAACTAGGCAAATGGGCACTCTTAATGTGATTCACACACCATCCTACAAAATGTATTTACCTTCTATAAAATTTTTACACTCTACAATCAGTAAAGGTTGTTATATGTCACATTATTGGTTTTGTGTAGCAATTAAAAGAAGTATAGGTTTGATTTTTTTTGCCGCCGCCTCCAACACTAAGAACTGAGAGATCAAACCCGCCGATCGCTCAGTTCTCAGATCTCCCTGAGCAGAGACACTGGACTGGGCTGTGGAGGGGGCAGGAGCGGTCAGCTCAAGCTCAAAGCAGCTCAGTGAGAGGCTGAGCTGGGTGCCAATCCAGGCATATGGGCAGATCCCAACCATATGGTCTACCCATAGGGGTAGACATGTGCAATTCGGATCGGTCGATAAGTGTTCGACTGATCGAATTCCAATCATTCCGAAAATTTGGAATGTGTTAGAAAATGAATAAATGAAACAAAATTTAATAAAGACAAAACTAAAACAAAGGTTTCAGTTCTGCATAGGTTTAATTAGGAATAGAGAGCTGCTGTTTGAGCAGAAAATGAGCAACAAAATGCTTGTAAAAATGCTCAAGGTCACATGTTTTATTCTAATGAAGTCTATAGGGCCAAAATCGCTTGTAATCTGCCAAAAAGAAGCACATGTACTTTTCTGAGCAACAGGCATTTTGCTTCAGGCGACAGAATGCTCAGATGTGAACAGGGGCCATTGAAACAAATGGGGAATTGGCTTGTTGAGCGCTTTAGAGCTGCAAGTTTCAAGCAGAAAAGCTCAGGTGTGAATGGGCCTTAGTGCTACTTTAACCTAAAATATTTTCAGGCACTGATAGACAGCAGGGCCCAAGTCATGGTTATTTATTATCTAGTGAGCAGACAGGTGATTCAGTCATGTTTAAATGCAAACGTGGAACGCTGACATGAGCTACCAAATAAGGTCTATCAACTCTCAAATCCTACACGAGTTGTAGAAGTCCAGGACTGTCAGATCCTCCTTTCATTAGAACTGCATGTACAATGTAAACTATCAAGTGGATTATAGAGAAATGCACACTTAGCAACTCTATATAAAACCAATGTTGAACAGAAACTAAAAAACCCACAAAAGATAAAATTTCATAGCCAAGAATCATCAAGTGTGGTCATTTTTACATAATCTTATAGGGATTGGAGCAAGGGATTGGGTTTGTTTTCAGCACATCTATTGGATGTTGATGCACCAGACTTTGCTCTGTCAACCTTGCAAGTCAGTATTTGAGATTTCCAGCAATTATGGACTCCAACACCATATGCAATATTGCCTTTAAAAACAGAGGTAATAAAGGGGGCATCTAAAATACATGTTGCTCAAATACTATCACGCAGTGGTAATTTTGTTAACAAAAACATTTGTCATAATTCTCATCCGTGGCATATTTCCAGTGACAAAAATTAAACGATTATCTCACATTTTCGTCAATTGAAGAAAACTGATGAAAATCAATTCCATTTTTGTCAAACGAAAATGTGAGGACGGGACGTTTACCCACGTGAAATTCTGGTTTTCTTTGAGCTCCGCCTGTACAGCCCAGGTAGCGACCGTAGCGTACTTAGTAGTGTGGTGTGCACTGTGCAGCCTCCTCAGACGACCGTCCAGAGCACTGTGCATTTTAGACCTCAGACCACTGTGAAGAGCACTGTGTGCAAGCATTACAGGGCTTCTCAAACTGACCGGAGCACTCTTCACTGTGCATTACAGGCCTCCTTAGACTTTTTAGACTTATACACCAGGTGTATAGAATATGAGTTTGGAAATTCTAGATAAATGCTTAAAGCAGAGTTCCACCAAAAAAATGGAACTTTCGCTTTAAGTGATGGTGACCCCCTGACTGCCACATTTGGCATGTCAATTTTTTTGGGGGACGGATACCCAGTTTATGGGCACCCAGCTCCTACTTCCTCCCCGGCACTGGAAGGAAGTTCACCTCTTCCCCTCTCCCTCCCTGCAATCTTCTGGGACATGCAACAGGTCCCAGAAGATTGCCCGACCATTCACAGCTCGTGCATTTGCAGAAGCCACAGCCAGGCGCCCACAGTTAGAATGTCGGCGCCTAGGAGAGGAGGGGCAGAGGAGCGGAGCTTCGTGAGCCGGCATCGCTGGACCGTGGGACAGGTGAATGTTTGATTATTAAAGGTCAGCAGCTACACTTTGTAGGTGCTGACTTTTAAATGGGTGGAACTCTTCTTTAAATAATACATTACAATTTAACTAAACCCGTTAAATTTTAGTCGACTAAAATGTACTGCAGATTTTAGTCAACTAAATCAAATGCAGATGACTAAAATACGACTAAAACTAAAAAAAATGTCATTTTAGTCAAAAGACTAGGACTAAAAACGAAATTGAAAATTTGACACCAAAATTAACACCACCATTATACAAAACTAACAAAGAAACTGAAAAAAAAAAAATACAATACACCTCCTAATGCCTAAAGCTTCAAGTTGTAGGAAATATATTTTCAGTGAGTGCACATTTTTAGAGTCACGTTTGTCTAAAACTATTTTTGTAGCAAATACATTTTTTTACCTATTAAATAATCCTGATTATATCTTTATTTCAAACATTCAATGCAAGACAATGGATTACAAAGCACTATGGGTTATCTGAACTGAGCACAGCAGTAGCCATTTCCTTTCAGAGATGGCATCATGCAAACCTCACATTAAGCCACATGAAAAATAAAGTGGAGGAGCCACGCGTCTTATTCATTTTTGTGTAAATTGCAGCATGAGCTATTGACTGCTATAAGCAAGAGGCTTTCATAACAGGTGGTAAGGAGATACTGGAAGTCATGTGAAAAGGAGAGCTAAAGCTCCAACTGGTCGCTGATAACGAGATACAAAATGTCACATTTGACCAAAAAAAATAAAAAATATATTATATTATAAATAAATCTATTTTTACTTCTGATCAAAATAGAAAATGTATTAAGTAAACCCTCTCAAAAATGTATCAGTGCTTCAATCTTGCGTTGTCTCAAAGTCAATAACCTCCCCCATGGGCTTTATAGTCAAATGGAAACATACAACCATGAACTATGGAAAAGAGTTGTGAAGTCCCATGGTATGGCATTAAGGACCACCAAAGAATACAATTTACTAATTTACTGCATGCTAGAACCCCCCCCCCAAAAGCCATCCTTTGTGGATGGATTCTATGCCAATGCAACAGCTGTTACAAATTCAGTGTCTCTTAACAATTAGCTCCCTATTTACAAAGTTAACGAACATAAAATTTTAAAAAAAGGAGATAAGAAATGAGACAAGGCCTATGTCAGTATAAAGATCTTAAGCAAGGCATTCTACTTCTAACCATTTAGCAAGGAGCTTGGTACTGCAAACAGACTCAAGACAGCTGTTGTAACTGCTATCCCACACAGATCACAAATGACCTGTTACTGACGTCAGTGGAAGTAAACAAGCAGTCTGTACAGAATTTGGAAAAAGACAGCAGCCAGACCAGCAGAAAGGCAGACAGATTGACAAGCTCTGAAACCATTATTCAAGCACATACATTATGCACACCTGGGGAACGCAACATTTCAAGATGTCACCTGGGGGCGCAAAGACAACATGGTGCAATAGGCAGGAGTGTCCAGTAGTCAAGAGCAACCCAATTCTTAAAGCCAGTTGTGTCATGATAATTTGACCATGTATGGACACAGAACTGCAACAGCCCATAGTTGTCCATGCATGTCAATCCATCAGGCTCTTGTTCTCCACAGACAGAAGGAGACACAAGTCCTGCGTTCTGAATTGGCCCAGAGTAAAGAGTTGTTTGCACACTACATGTAAATTAAAAGGACTTGTAATGCTAAACTTTAGGCAATAATTAAAGACACATAGCAGCTCAGTTTTTAACCACTTCCTGTCCCTGTTATAGCCAAAATACGGCTGTAGCATGGACTTAATTTGCCAGGAGGGCATCCCTGGATGTCCTCCCGTGTTTGAGCGGCCTACACGCCCCCTGCAGGGCACGCTCTGTGATCAGCGAGTCTATGAGACTCGGCTGATCACAGATCAGAGTAAGGGGTCGATCCCAACCCCTTACCACGTGATCAGCTGTCAGCCAATGACAGCTGATCATGTGACGTAAGCAGAGCCGGTAATTGGCTATTTTTTCCTCACGCTGGTGAGGAGAAAAAAAAAAGAGCCGATCCCTGGCGGCTGCGAGAGGGACATCGGTCCCGATCGCATAGAGGCTTCTGTGCCCACCAGCATCACCTATCAGTGCATACAGTGCCAATCGACAATCAGTGCGTCATCACCAGTCCTGCGTTTCAATACCACCTGCCAGTGCCACCCAGTGCCATCTTATCAGTGCCCATCAGTGCTGCCTTATCAGTGCCCATTAGTGTCGTCTTATCTGTGCCTATTAGTGTCGCCTTATCAGTGCTGCCTCATCAGCGAATATCAATGAAGGAGAAAAATTACCCGTTTGCAAAATTTTATAACAAACTATGAAACTTTTTTTCAAAAATTTCTGTCATTTGTTTGTTTAGCTAAAAATAAAAACCCCAGCTGTGATTAAATACAACCAAAAGAAAGCTCCATTTGTGTGAAAAAAATGATAAAAACTTCATATGGGTACAGTGTAGCATGACCGCGCAATTGTCATTCAATGTGTGAGAGCGCTGAAAGCTGAATATTGGCCTGGGCAGGAGGGGGGTTAGGTGCCCAGTAAGCAAGAGGTTAAACATCTTTTTTTTCAAATATGAAATCCTTATATTTCCAAAACATGACCAGGTATTAGCTTGGTAGAGGGAGAAGAGACAAAAGGAGCTACTACAGTACTCATACCAACAAGGAGCATGCCAACAACAAGATAGCATAGTGACCAATGCCCTTTTGTAAATCTCAAAACAGGGACAGAAATACAAATCTTTTTGTATTATGTGTAACAGGTAGGAGGAGGGTAGCGCTACTAGGGAAGACTACTATTTCAGGAAATTCAGGGTAGGTCTGGATACACGGACAAACAGCTGGGGGGCGCCTTGATCTCAGGGCAGGCATCACAGATGGGAACCTAATGACACAGGGCTGGTACCACAGGTAGGCAAATGGAGATGGAGGGCTTGTATCACAGGTGGGCGGCTGAAGGAGATAGGCCGCACCCCACTTGCAGTGCAGTACTCTGGTAGCATTTGGATCATTGCTCACCATAGCTGTTGGGTCTCCATGGGAGCTGCATGCTATTGAGATCCTGCCCAGCTGCCCATATGCCAGGACTAACAGTGGAGGTTTGTACACCTGGCTGCGGATCATAGCCAGCCACGTCACTCTTATCAGGTGCAGTCCCACCCAGACACAGTGGGTGGAGACATTATCTGGACATGTCCAGGAACCAGGAATATATATATTCCCATGCATATATTTTATCTGTTTATTTAGTGTTTTGCCTTAAAAGTGGGTGTAAACCCTCACATACACCTGGTGAAGTGAACAGTTGCAGATGATACACAGACATGAAACAAATCCTCCTAGATAGGTTTTACTTGTTTATCTGAAGTTTTCCCCTTCTTTAAAACCCTTCAAAAGTGTTAAAATCTTTCTTGATCTGCCAGGAGCACAGTGGAGGGGGTGGAAAAACTGTAGTAACAGTGTGTGAGAGCCAATTGGAGGACAGGAACACCCCCTCCCCCCCCCCTCCTCCACACAGCAGAAGAACTGTGTGATTAAGAAGAAAAAAAATCAAAAAAAAGAGAAAGAGAAGGAGACCTTGTGCAGTCCCAAAATATTGGTCATTTGTTACAGCCCTATGAATAAAAGTAATCACCACATTTATGTGATATATTTCAGTGAACTTTTTACTATTATGTGTAAAAAGAAGTTTGAAGATTTTATGGATGACCTTGAATATACAATGCATCTTGCTACACTGGTTCCCAGCAGGTACTGTAAAGCCTTGCTGGCTCTGTATACATTTCCAAGGACTGGATAGTGCAGATAAAACCACTCTAATGGTGATAAATTAAAAATTCTAATTGAACTTGCATATAAGCAACTTGATTAATGCGTATCACCAAAAACCAGCTCATCCAGGTACTTGGTATTCCTCTGGATAACTGTTTTTTTTTTTTAACTACTCCTTGATCAAGTAACTTGATGCAAGTTCAATTTTAATTTCTCTGGTTTTATCTGGTTTTATACATAATGACATTCATTACTAGTAAGTGGGGAAAAAAAAACAAAAACAAAAAAACAAAACACAACAGTTTTTGGCCACTTCCTGTTTCAAACAGTAGGCGACACGGCTCAGACAAGCAGCATTCAAAAAAGCTATGTGGGCATTGCCAGGCTTTAACAAGTGGTTTTAAGAACAGAAAATTTCTTGCAAACTATTAAAAAGAAAAATTTTGTAATTCTTTGTTGGGTTCAACATGAAAAAGATGTATTTTTATCTGCTTAGAATCCCAGTATGATTATCATTTTATTATGGTAATATGTTAAATAAATATTAATGGATACACTCTGAAAAATATTAAAAAAAAAAAACAAACAAAAAACACAAAAAACCCCCCAAAAAAACAGTATGACAAGAATATTATGCAAAAACTGACATGTAAAATAACTTTTCAATACATTATTTTGCATTCTCTTTCTATATGATGCGTTTTAAAAAATGTGTTAATCTGCAGTTTATTATTTATTTTCCCCCAAACGGGTTGAGAATGTTTGCATTTTATTCATTTTCTCATTAACATATGAGAGTATTGTGGAATGTTTATAGTTCAATAATTATGCCAAGAGTCAGAAGAGATTATGAACAACAGATAAATCACACCTCCGTCTCCTTTCATGTTCAGTTTCAGTAGCAGACATTTGGCAATCCACTGCTGGGTGACAGAGAATGATTACTACTGATCTTTTCATGTCCTAGAGGTCAGACATAAAACAGGGAACATCCTGGGTACTTTACAACCTTGACTTGTCATGTTTCTTAGTTCAGAGTCTAAAAGCTGCAGGAGAAGGGAGAAGGTATATGGAGGCTTTGCTAAAAAAGCAAAATAAGCCATGTAACAGATGTGAAAGGATTTGCCTTTACACATGCATACTTTTAACATTCATCAGGCCTTCCCTTCTTTCTGATGCAAAACCTGTTTACAGAACTCAGAGGCTCAAGCTGAAAATTAATTTGTGTGCGTGTTTAATCAGAGGAGAGACTCATGACATTGAAGACTACAGACCTGGGTATTTCGTACAGAAATCAGAAACGGTATCTTCAATTGATAGGATTTGCTTAGACACTAAGGTCCTGAGATTTCAAAATACTTATATTCAATATCATTTGAGATGGAAACAACTTCTCAAGGTATAGAGAAAAATGAGACTCATACCCACGTTTTCATATAACTGGAATGAAATTGTTAGTTTCTCCAGACGTCTTGGGAATGCTCACATATATTTGACTTCTTGCATCAAGCAAGTTCCCCTTCTAGAGATGGAAGTTTCTAACTCTTGGATATTGTTTATTTTGACTTCTAGATGAGGAGCAATGGTCTCATTATATTAGAGCTGTTCTTCAAGAAGTACTTTTCCATGCCTGTGAGCCATAGTTTTGAGATGAACCCTAGACCGCCTACACTCACGTTCTGGAAGAAATTTGTTAATCAAATAATTCCCTATCAAAACATAATCAAGAACAGGAAATGTCAAAACAAAATGTTAGAAAGCATGGAAGTATACTGCGACTCTACCAGCACCTTAGATCCGTTTCCAGGTAACCTATACAAACAGATCATTTTAGATGAACCCTCTTATGCATGCAGTTATAAGATAGGACTACTATGTGGACAACGTGATCTGGCAATGTCTTGTGTCGCAAAACAGTTTTCTAGACTGTTAAGTCTAGATTTGCATAACTGTACTCTGCTGGATTTTGACATCAATAAACTGATGACACACGGGTGATGCTTCCACTAGCAACAAGTTGCCAGTGGCAGGATTGTCAAAAAGGCTGCTTGTGTGTCCCTTTGGAAATGGTCTCGGCTACAGAGGGAGCAACTGCATAGGGATGAATGAGGTAGCCTTTTAAGCCAGCCACCGATTTTCTTTTCTGCAACTACGGGTTGCTTGATTCCCCCATAATGTGTTCTTCCGATGGGGGGGGGGGGGTAGGCCAGCACGAGGAGCTGTGCCTACAGTGAGAATACAGTGATTAGTGCTAGCGGCAGGCAAATGTTGCGTGCTCAAAATATGACATGCTGGTTGTACCCATGTTGATCCATGAATCAGCTTGGGAACAGTCTGCCCATAGATGGATTGAATCTCAGCCGGTCCCTGCTGGACTGGCCAAGATTCGATCCACCTATGGCTGACTTTAGCCATCCTGCCACTGTCAATTTCAACAAATTTTCAGCAGCAGAATCACCAGCAGTAGAGTTGCTTGTGTGTCATCACCCTATGTATGGAGAAAAATAAATAAATAAAAGAAGAAAAAAAAAAATATATATATATAATACTAGGACAGTTTCAGAAAATGATGCCTGAATTTTACCTGAATGTTTGGATTCTGACCATTAATGTCTGCTTTGGAGAGGTCAGGAAAGTTTGGAAGATCCAGAAGGAAAGAGCCTGTTCCATCTCTTTGTAAAGGGGAGTGCCCATCGGTCATAAAACGATGTTTTGGGAGAGACCTGTGTGCTGCTTGGTCATCCAGATACTCTGGTCTTTCACCGTGGGGAAATTGAAAGCTGCCATCAGAGAAGGCCTCAGCATTCTATAGAACGTAAAATGGAAAGGTCTTTAGAAACACTGTACACTTTAAATTTGCAGGAACATAAAATGCATCTCTTACAAGTCTAACAAATCTAGAAAAACATTTGCTTTACAATAAATCGGGGAGGACCAGTCTATCAGCTGGTATTCTTATCTTTTAGCCCTTATGAATATGGATGGCAAGAGACAAAATTTCTGGCCTTAAAAATCTGGGTGTTTTCCCACGCCTTGGGGGGGGGGGGGGGGGGAGGAAACAGTGTAATTACAGCTTGCCCTACAATTGAATGGTTGTATGCAGCTGTACTCTTGTAAACGCTAATGCTGGTTTGCATCAGCATTTACCCACACAGAAGGTGTATTTTCTGGATGTGAAACTTTCCCATTCAGCAAATGTGCGTGGCCAAAGCATAAAAGTACTGCTGCATACAGCCGTTCACTTGTATGGCAGGCCAATTGTGGGCCTTGAGGTGCAACAAAATGCCCAGATTTTTACATCCAGCAATTTTAGGTCTCTCACTATCTGTGTGCATGAAGCTGCAGATTTATAACAGAGAATAGATACCATTTTCAGGGTGATATCACAAGAATTACTCCACACTGCCTGCATTTTAATGGAAAACTAAAGTCCAAACTTTTTTTTATTTTTAATAGGGGGGGTTTATAACCCCTGTCAGATTGTTTTGCCATCTGTGTCCCATTGAGGACATTTCCCTTCACTTTCTGTTCTACAGATACCACACGAAGTAGAAGGATATCATTTCAAAATGAGGGAAATCTACTTTTAGAGGTCACCAGAACCAGTGTCTCCATTAGAAGATTTCCCGTCCATTTCTGTTTGGACAACTCAAAATTTCAGAGGGGAATCTCCCCTGCTGGTTATTGTATTCAAACAGCCAGCTGACTGCCTACAATCACTGTTCAACTGCCAATTTTCCACCCTGCTTCTCTAAATTTTCAGTATCAGTTTGTCAAGCGAGGTGATTCTGATGGGGCCACCAATAGCTCAAATGTCAGCTAATTCAGCAGGGATAAAACACAATTTAGGCACCAGAAACAAGAATGAAGCTGGTCTTCTCAAAGCCCAAACTGAATTTTATTGCTGTAGTCCGATACATACAGGGATGAAGCACTTGCCCCTCCTATGTGTTTACCTGTTAGGAGCTTAGTCAGACTTGATAAATAAGCTTAAAAAAAAAAAAAAAAAAAAAAAGTGCAAGAGTGAAATTGGAAAGAAGCAGGTGTATCACCCCTGTAACTAACTACTTTAATAAAATGTAATTCGGGCTTATAAAAAAGGTGAACAGCTTCATTCTTGTTTCTGGTGCTAGAATTGTGAGAATATTGGGCACTGGCTCCAGGCAGTCCGCAATGAGGGACATTTACTAAGCCTGGAGCAGACAGAATTTGAAGCAACTGTGCATGGCACCTCAGCTTCTAGCTTTCATTTTTAAAGCTTAACTGAACAAGCTGAAGATAGCAGTATAGTATAGGTTAGTATGCACAATTGCTCCAGATTCTGTGTGCTCCAGCTTTAATAAGTGATAAGTTATCCAGAGTGGTTGGTGGAGTGGAGATGCAGCTTGAAGTGGAGTGGTTGAGGCTGTCTGCAGTAATTCAAATGTAAACAGGCTTAACAATTGCATGCTGACTGCCGGCTTCCCTTCAAAGGCTGCTGTAAGGGTTTTGCATGTTTGGGCAGTACAGGGTGGCGTGATTCTGGGCTAATGGCAAAGCCTTCAGGTATGCTATGCGTTACATGTCTGCAGAGCCGGTGCTACTGCTCGGCGAACTAGGCAGCCCCCTAGAGTGGTGGTGTTCCGCATACCACTGCAGGATTGGATGAGGTTAGCTGGAGACAAAGCTGTCTCCCTGCAAACTTCAGCCAATTCGTGAAGAAGCAGTATCCAGCCAATGAGGAGCTGCACAAGCCGTGCTGTGCGCGCATCATCATCTTCTCCCAGCTCCCCAGTCAATCTCCACATGGAGCCTACGTTGGCAAGGAGGTGAGAAAGCATCCCCGCACAGGCTGCATTTGCCCATATGTAAAGAAATGTATCAGAAGTTGGACATGGACTTCAAATCATAGTTTTTTTTAATATAAAAAGGTTATAATCATGACTTTTTGTTTGGGGGGGGGGGGGGTGGATATGCACAAGTAGCTGGTCTTGCCTATGGTGCAAAATAGTCTAGCACAGTCCCTGCATGTCTACTTGCAGTTTCCCAACAGAAGCACACGAGAGGATAGAAGACTGTCAATCAGCAGCTCTCCTGCTCTGCTCCTCCGCCGCGCTCACTGGAGCGCTGAGCTATGGAGGGACGGGGAGCGGCTAAGACTGCCATCAGTCCATGCACCTAGCGGATCCAGACTTCTGAAGTCGGGATAATGCAGTGTTTGGCACTCCTGTGACCCAGAGGAGAAGCCCAGCCAAATGAGCTCAGGCTGGACTTTTCCTTCAATGCAATCTATGCATTAAGGTGAAAAACACTCTGTGCTGAAGCAGCCCCCCAGAGCCCCCCCTTTTTCTTACCTGAACCCAATTGTTCCAGCGACGAGAGCAAGCGCAGCAGCTCCAGCCGCTGTCTCCAGTCCTCATTGGACAGACTGATGGCAGCAGGAGCCAATCCTGCTGCTGTCAATCAAATCCAGTGACACGGGAGCCGGGGGCGGGGCCGAGTCCTGCTGTCTGTCAATGGACGCAGCAGCAGGACTGAGGAGCGCCCCCAGGGAATGTGGATCTCCATGGGGCACTCGAAAAGGAGTCAGGAGCACCGCGGGGGGGGGCAAATCAGGGCTGCTCTGTGCAAAACCCTTATATACACACACACACACACACACACACTCTTTAACAAAGGACTACTCCAGCTGCAATCTAAAATTGGCTTTGTACTAAATTGCTTCCGAATATTCCTTGAACAACTATATTCATGGTAAAAAGCAAAACTGTGGACTATGCCTCTTAGCCAATCCAGTGATTTGGGGTAAAAAAAATAAACAAGACTAGATTGTCCCTTACATACTGCAGCCACTTTCTGCACCTGAGTGTCCGCAATAAAATTATCCATAAATCAAAAGTTCCAATCAGCCGTTAATAAATGCTTATGTTCTAAGATTCAAGAGCAGTCAAATTAGAAGAGTGTATAAAATACTTTTCTATTAAGACAAGGAAACAGGAATTTATTTTCCCCAATGGGAAACAATTTGAAGTCAGAGACTGGCTTCACAATTCTACAACCCAACCCATTTCCAGAATTTCCTAAAGCCTTTAAGCTGCCAACAACCAAACTATCTTTGGGGGTATCAAATGTTGAATATTTTTCAGATTGGAGTTTCTCTGGGATGGGTTTCAGTGGTTCACGGTTCCGTTATTATTCAGCTTGTTCTCAGCTTTGGTGTACCCATTACAACACCTTCCTTCCACACCCCTTCTACAATGATCACACGGAAACAGGGCTTATGTGTAAAAAAAAAAAAAAAAAAGTGTCCAGAAAACAATAATTTCTCCTCTCAGTAAGCAGACTCTTTCTTTGGAGGTTTCAGTATCAATACATTTTTCTTGAATTGAGTTAAGAAAACACAATTACAATTGTGAGTCTTTTTCCAGGCTCACAGAAGGATCCCTCTGAATAAAGGAGTGGCTATACAAATATGGAACCCGTTTAACAATAGTGGCTTATGAATAGGTCATTGGTCTTTAGGACTTTCAAGCCTTCCTTTGAGGGTTATGATGCATTAAGCAAGAACAGAATAGGCTCCTATAAAATATACAGTCTTCCTTCAGATATTTTTTTTCTGTTGGCCCAATAAGGATGCAGGCTATATGTGCTTGCCCCGTAAAGTAGTGCCAAGAGCAATGATTATGTAAACAGTATAGTAACCTCTGGCAACTTTTCCTCCAAGTTTAAAAAGCAAGAGAAGGAAATGGGTGAATAGTTACTATGAATAACACAGGTAGCCCCTATCAAATAATATTCTCAACAGCACAAGATTTTACACCAACTGGCCCCTACAGAACTGCAAGTTTGTTTTTGGTCTTTAGAAGACTCCATGTACATGATCATTAAGCAACTGAAGGCTTTTTAACACATTTTATAGACGTACGTATACATACAACCCCCCCCCCCCCAACAATTTTCATAATTTACTGCCATTAAATCATAGAGGATTTAAAAGTAGTGTTAATATCTTAGAATGGCAAAGTCAGAATCTTAGGGCCCCATTTACACTTACGCATTGTGGCAATAAGAATTAACATTCCTTGCCACACCACACGGCAACGAACCTGCTCTATGTAAATGGCACGCCAATGAATTGTACAGTAGAACCCAATGAACTGCAGCACACCACCACATACACTGATGCACTGCATTGTTGAATGAGTGTGTACTTTTCATCCATTAGGTTGGTCTGTCTTACTGCAAAAAATGTTTAACGCATGTGCAATAACACACTCCAATGGAAAACTGGAGTGTGAATGGGCGCTTCACCTTGATGCAATAGAAAATCTTTGGCTGGACTTGAAGACTCTTCATTCATGATCATTATATAACCTAAAAAGGAACTGGAGCATTTTTGCCAAGAGTTCTAAATATGTGTTGGTGGGTTAGACAAGTTACCAGCATACCAAGTTGTAGCACACAGAAACAGAGATAAAGTTGTCAAACAGCTGGAGCTCCCTCCTCGGTCACCATTTTTCTTTTGGTGTCAGCAAACTTGTCAGAAGTGACTCATGCTCATAGCAGAGGAATGAGGTAGCAGACAGAAATTACACTTATTGCTCTGGTTCAGAAACTACAATTCCCATCATGCCTAGTCATGTCTGAATGTCAGAGTTTTACAATGCATCATGGGATGTGTAGTTCTGCAACAGCTGGAGGGCCGTAGTTTGGAGATCCCTGCACTAGAGGAATAAGTTTTGTTCATATTTCATGTCAGGTTTACAACCACTTTAAAGCCAGTGGGTTAGCATAACAACCAGGCAACTAGCATTGTTAGAAAAAGGTCATTAATTGCAGGCCCACATTTCTCAAATTTAAAGTGCACCTAAACCCCAGTTTTTTTTGGATAGAGTAAGGATAGAGTAAGGGTTAAAACCCATGTTGACTAGTTTGTTTTGCCATCTGTATATCCGTGGGGACATTTTCCTTTACTTCCTGTCACATGGACACAACATATGTCTGAGGAAAGCTTTCCAATGTAAGAAAAGTGAGTGGCGGTTGCCACATTGGAAGAATTTACCTCTATTCCGGTTCATGACAGAACTCATAATTTTGGGTTTTGCCCTCACTTTTAATACAGGGGGCAGTGGTCACCTGGACAAACCAAGAGAATGCAGAATGCATCTCCCTGGTGTAAACTCAGACATCAATAAACCTCTAACTTCTAGAGGTTTTAAGTCCTAAAAAAAAACAAAAAACACACCCCCTCCCCTCCTACACCTCCAAAAAGTTGGGGCTTACTCAACATTACTTTAGCGGGACCCTTGTAATTTTAACAGGGGTTCCGTAGGACCTAAAATTTCTTTTAACAGTTCATAGTACATTAGCGCTATAGAACATTATCTTCACTAATAATCATGAAATGAATAACAATGGCCAGAAAAATCAAACTGAAAATTGTAATGTCCACTTAAAACCTTTTTAGCTTAGGGACCATTGAGAATAATTTCCCCTCCATGGGAACCCATTCTAAAAATTATAGTAACTGTTTACAGCACATTAGCTCTATATGGCACGATCTTCGATAATCATGAAATGAACAATAGCCAGAAGAGAAGAACAAACTAAAAACTGGGGAGTGAAGAAGAGCCCCCTTACATGGCTGGCCATTTTAGAAGTGACCCCTTACAGGTCGGTGGAAAATTGTCCCCTTACATTAATGGCCAGTTAGGTTGGAGATCAATATTCACAGTTGCTTGCCGTTTTAGGAACCCTGGAGGTTCCATGGTTGAGAAAATCTGCTTTAGATACCTTTTTAAAGTTCCAAGGCAAAGTTGAACAGTGTTTGGAAGAGCTGTAAAAATCAACTCATTTTTAGGCAGATTTTAAACACAATATGATTGCAGGATTACATAAAATATTTGCTTTGGGAGTCAAAGGTCTGTACAGTCAAGAATCTTTTATTGGGATTATGTTAAAATTATATACAAAATCATTAAGGAACCGCAGGAGGAACCCTGGTTGGGAAAAGCTCCCTTAAATACACTTTAAGTCCTACAGTAAGCATGAACAGTGATTGGAAGAGCTGGGGAAAAAAAAAACAATTTTTATATCTAGGCAGATGTTAACATGATATAAAACTGAAAAATTTGCTTAATCACTTGCCGCCCTTAGGATGTTCCTGTAGGTACTCGGGTTTCAGTGGTTATATCGGGGTCATGGCTGCATATGTTGTCATAACCCCAGTATCTTTATTCCTTTTCCCCCCTGTTCTACTGGGGAGCCCAGGACTGAAGTCAGCAGTTCCCTCGACTGACTATAGAGATGAGGTAGTAGCTTACATTCCCTGATAGTCTCAATGGTCTGGTTCCAGAAACTGGACGCAATTAGATTTTGTCACTTCCGGTTTGTGATTTACAAGCCGTTACTGGCTTGTAACAGCATCTAATCAAACGGGTCTTGGATTAGAGCAGAGGAGAGATGTTGGGTCTAATAGACCCCAAATGTCTCAATAAAGGGTACCTGTCACTACTCATGCTATCACAAGGGATGTTGTTAATCCCTCGTGATAGCAATAAAGTTGGTCAAGATTTTGTTTATTTTTTTTTACAGACAGTGTAAATAAAAACAATTTTAAATAAAATAAATGTAAGTACCCCCCACCCCCTATGCTCACACGCAAATGCATAAGTAGGTCCTGCATGCATATGCAAATTGTGATTGCACCACACGTGAGATATTGTCACAAACGTCAGAGAGCAAGCAATCATTTTAGCACCAGACCTCATTTTTATCTCTAACCTGGTAATCTGTAAAGGCTTTTGAAGGGTCGTCTATGGAGATTTTTAAGTACCATAGTTTGTCGCCATTCTACAGGTGTATGCAATTTTAAAGTGTGACATGTTAGGTATCCATTTACTTGGCATAACAATATCTTTTACCAAACAATTGGGTATGAGATGGTGTTTTTGTGAATTAAAATTTATTAACGTGTATTTTTCCCCCCCAAAAAAATTTACATTTAAAAAACTGCTGCACAAACCCTGTGTGACATAAAACGACACCCACTATTTTATTCTCTAGGGCCACGGCTTAATATATCATGTTTAGGGGTTCCAAGCCATTTTGTAGCAAAAAAATAAAAAAAATAAATAAAATACAAATCCTGATTGTTACATGTATGTGAGAAGTGTCAGAATTGAAAACTAGTGTTTGAAGATGTTCTTTTTGATGGTTAAAGTTCTGTACTTTCAAGAATTTATTGGGATTACTTTAAAATTATATAAAATCAGGTTATTTTTTTTTTTTTTGTTTTTATTTTTTTAAAGCTGTGTAGGATTACCTGTAATTACATTATATGAAGCCTTTAAAGAACTGGATTGTAACATGTATAGTCAACATTGCAGTAATATTGGCCTCTTTCCTGAACCCTGACCTCAGGAGGTCACATATTTAACAGCCATAAACAACGTTCTTATGTGCCGATTGTTTGGTGCCAAAACCTCTTTGTTTATTTTCCTCTTCTACAATGTCACAAGTTTAATCCTTGTTACTAAACTTTTAACCTTCCAACATTTTTAAAAAACTTCTCATACCACCTCATGCTGGGCAGCCGCGGGGGCATCTTGTAGGTGAGGAGACTATACTGTAAAGTATATCATTGTGTTGCCATAAAAACAACAAGGTGCATGTCTAAAACAGTATATCAAGTTCTCAAACCAAGCACGGGTTAATGGCACCATGCTTTCTTTTCATTCCTCAAGAGCCCTAATCTTCGACTATGTCAATGTTCTATTGTTACAACATCAAAGGGTCCCTACTGTGAGAGACACACGGTCAATGTGAAAAGGGTGAGTGGTGAATTTACTGCTTGACTTCATTCCCTTTAAATAGGACAGTCATCAAATCCTAAAGAAAAGTCTGCATGGTGCAGCCTCTGGAGGGGCATCGAAAGTGGTATTTCGGTGCAGCAGAGGCTGTGTGTCAGCTTACTACAGGAATTAAAGCAGAGTTCCACCCAAAAATGAAACTTTAAGCGCTTTAAGTGCAGGTGACACCCTGACATGCCACATTTGGCATGTCATTTTTTTGGGGGGGGGGAAGGGGGGGGGGAGCAGATACCCTCTTTTTAGAGGGATCAAGCTCCCACTTCCTCCCAGGGGGACCGGAAGGAAATTCACCTCTCCCCCCTCCCGGCAATCATCTGGGACACGTCACAGGTCCAAGAAGATTGCCTGGAAATTCACAGTGCGGCTCGTGCATGCACAGCGCGTGCCCACAGTCACAAAGCATGTTCTCCCTGTGTGGGTTTCCTCCGGGTACTCCGGTTTCCTCCCACACTCCAAAGACATGCTGGTAGGCAATTGAATTCTGTCTAAATTGTCCCTAGTATGTATGAATGTGAGTTAGGGACCTTAGATTGTAAGCTCCTTGAGTGTAGGGACTGATGTGAATGTACAATGTATATGTAAAGCGCTGCGTAAATTGTCGGCGCTATATAAGTACCTGAAATAAATAAAAATTAAATAAATAAATGCCGGCGCCGCAGAGGAGGGGGAGAGGAGCGGGGCTTCGTTCGCCGGCATCGCTGGACAGTGGGACAGGTGAGTGTCTGATTAATAAAAAAGTCAGCAGCTACAATTTTTGCAGCTGCTGACTTTTATATGGGTGGAACGCCGCTTTAGGAGCACACTGGATTTCTGGCAGATCAACAGTTTTTTTTTTTGACCAGCAGCATTTTTCAAGAGAGATACATGAAGTAATATGCATTTATTGAAGAGATGTAATGAAAAGGTATTTTTTTCTATTCTGCCCATACATACACTCTAAAAATAGATCAGGAGTCAGTCCAATGAAGAACTCATGGGCTACGGACATAAAAAAAAAGAAAAAAAAACCCACAAACACATGTTTCCACAGTTTTAAGAAAGACAAAATTTTAGGTATGAATTTATAGCCTAGTTATATTTGTCAAGCTTGTACCATGTAAGTACATATATACTGTATGTCATACCTATGGGACTGCTGTGGAAGTGGAGAATCACTGCATTAGTTGCTGCTACTACAGTTCTCTGCTGTCTTCAAGATCCTGTGCCAACACAGGGGGGCGTTCACTTGGCACAGGCACCATTCACAAAACACCTTGCATTTTTAAATGCAAGGCATTCTCTGATTGGATGAGGTGAAAAGGCAGCACAGGGAAATCAATCCCCACTTCACCCAATCAGAAAATACTTTCTGTTAACTGAGAAAAATGCAAGGTTTTCTGTGAATGGAACTGGACCCGGAGGATAGCAAAGATCAATGTAGTAGCAGGGACTACTACAGCGATCTTCTGCTTACACAGCGGTCTCACAGGTATGGTATAATCATATTTATGCTGGTCCAAGCTGGACCAAATGTAACTAATGTAGGTTTTAAAATCTATAAAAATCCATACCTGGAATTCAGCTGTAAAGTCACAAACTGAAATGATATTAAACTTCTTGAAGGATCCTAGAAATATCTTGCTTGCCATTATAAGTGGAGTTTGGAGGACTGGCTCCAACTCCAAATAAGGTTCAAAAGGCAAGCAGGTGCATTTCAGAGTAGACAACTCAGTGACTACATTAACCTCTGAGGAGGGGGGGGGGTCGGGGAGTACATTTTTTTAAATTGGAAGATGGAGCCACACATGTAAACAGAGGTACAGTTTAGAAATCTACTAAACAAATTGATGCAAGTGGGTTTACTAATGGTTGGAACTCTTGTATCAGGATCAGCTTGTATGCTGTCCAAAACCTACAGAAATAGGATATTTTCAGACAGGCTTTCTTAACTACTGGAGAGCCCGTGATTACAGGCGTAAGTAGACTGAGGCCCATTAAAGTGTATCTAAGGGGGTGTGGCCTGACAAGGCATATGAACAGACCTATTCCACAGAGCTCCCGCTGTTGATCCTTCCCTCGCCGCTTTTACCACCCGGATTCGGCTGATATCGGTACCTGCTGATCCCCTGGCCCTCCAGGACCTGCTGGCTGGCAGATAAATCAGCATGCTGACCCCCAGGAACCAAGGATACACCGCGGCTGTGACCCCTCAGGAATTCCAAGATAACGCCTGGCATTCTCAGCCTCAGAGGACACCTTGAGGTACATTCTCAGCCTCAAAAGGACACCTGGAGGCACAGACAAGAAAATGGAGCAGAGGGATAAGTCTAACAAACCCCCTAATGCCCCGTACACACGGTCGGATTTTCCGACGGAAAATGTGTGATAGGACCTTGTTGTCGGAAAATTCCGACCGCGTGTAGGCTCCATCACACTTTTTCCGACACACAAAGTTTGAGAGCACGATATAAAATTTTCCGACAACAAAATCCGTTGTCGGAATTTCTGATCGTGTGTACACAAATCCGACGGACAAAGTGCCACGCATGCTCAGAATAAATAAAGAGATGAAAGCTAATGGCCACTGCCCCGTTTATAGTCCCGATGTACATGTTTTACGTCACCGCGTTCAGAATGATCGGATTTTCCGACAACTTTGTGCGACCGTGTGTATGCAAGACAAGTTTGAGCCAACATCCGTCGGAAAAAATCCTAGGATTTTGTTGTCGGAATGTCCGATCAATGTCCGACCATGTGTACGGGGCATAAGACCAAGGAGCAACCCAGGGCCATGTTGTATTATGCACAAAAGCTAGCTGGTCCTGCTGAGTCCTCTCAGGCTAAAGCTCAGCACACTGATCTCTCCCCAGAGCTTGCAGACAGGGAGGATGCAGACAGGCTTGATGACACTGCACCCATGGAGTCTGTACCCGATCCCATGCCTGACTTATTTGATATGCCCTTGGGAGTATAGCCCCCAGCCCACACTTAGTGAAATATTACATGCTGTATAAAGATGCATGGCTTCTGTGGATGATTTGAAGGAAAAGTTTGGGGGCTGAAGGAGAAAGTGTCTCTCCTCCACCAGGACATTCAGAAGATCAGGGAGAGAACTAGTGCTGTGGAGGGCAGAGTAAGTGATATGGAAGACCAGGTGCCCCCTCTAAACAGGGATGTGAGAATGGCTACACAGCCGGCCTTTCAGGCCCTCAATAAAACTAACAACATGGAGAACCGCCTTAGACGCAACAACGTCCGCATTGTGGGTCTCCCAGAAAAAAAATGGAGGGCAGGGACCCCCACTGCATTCATTGAAGGCTGGTTGCAAGTAGTGTTTGGTAAGGAGGTTCCCTCATCAATCTGCACGGTGGAACTGGCCCATAGGGTACCGCAGTGCCCTCTTTCACCAGGCAACCCTCTCAGATCAATACTAGCCAGGTTCCTGAATTACAGAATTAGAGACCGGGAAGTTGTGCTGCAACTGGCCAGAGAAAAGGGTGCTTTACAATATAATGGCACCAGAATATCATTCTACCCACACTTCTCTGCAGAGGTGCAACGCAGACAATCGAAATTTGCTGACGTCAAAAAGATTGCAAAGGCTACAGTTATCCTATGCGATTATGTTCCCCTCCAAGTGACTGCCAGAGGTCAGAATCAATTATTTGAAAAAGCACAAGAGTGTGGTTGGATCAGAACGAACAGGATCTACGCTGTCGTGGACATGAAGAGGGTGAAGGTTAATGCTTTGTTTGGAATTCATTTAAGGCATAAAGGGCGCCTAACTACCTATACAGTTTATTTTGTTCAAGAGGGCCTTTATACAATATTCACCCATGGCAAGTGAAAATCCCCTCCCCCCCCCCCTTTACTGGTTACTGCATCGGTACAGGCGTACATGTGCAATGCCAATGTGTACACTGCTTGTACATTGCCTGTTGTCATGGTTTACATGGCGTGAGTTTAAGTGCCCCGTTGGCACGAGGAGAGATGTTGCTGATCAAGCCCTACATTGTTTGGGAGGTCCCAGCTCCGCCCAGTTGGCGTTAACTGGGCCACAGGCTTTGAACCACTCTAGTATATGCCAGTCAGTTTGCTGTGCAAGATGAACTACTTCCTATTCAAGATGCCTTTACAATGTGCAATCCACTCACGTGACACACTGGGGGTTATTTACTAAAGGAAAATCCACTTTGAAAGTGCACTTGGAAGTAAAGTCGCTGTAGATCTGAGGGGGACATGCAATGTAAATCAAAAACAGCATTTTAGCTTTGACATGATTGGATGAAAAAAAAAAAAATCAGCAGAGCTTCCACTTATTTCAGATCTACCCCTTAGATTTAGAGCGACTGCACTTCCAAGTGCACTTTCAGTGCACTTGCAGTGCAAAGTGGATTTGCCTTTCGTAAATAACCCCCACTGTTTGTTGCACTTTCCACCAAACACTCCAGATTGTCACTCTACCAGGTGCTGCTGCTTCACCAGAGCATTGCCTCTGCTCACGGGACATCCCTGTAAATGTCTGTGTATGTCTTCTACACCTATAGTATCTTGGAATGCCCGGGGGGGGGTGAATGACCCATTGCAGAGAACTAGGATTTCCACCTGTTTATGTAGATTGCATCCAGCCATTATTGGCCTACAGGAAACTCACCATCTGGGGGATACTGTTGGGTATTTATGGTATGCCTGGGTGGGGAAAGCATATCACTCCATGCACTCCGCCTTTTCTGGTGGGGTGAGTGTACGGATACATAAGGCGCTGGCCTATCAGGAGCTGGATTCCCTCATAGATGTCTCAGGCAGATTTGTTTTCCTCTATTAAACCCCCCCCCCCCCATGTCACCCCCTAAGGGTGGCAGGGGTACTGCTCTTAGTTGCCTACTTGCGGAGGTGGGCTGGACAGATATATGGCGTAATCGCAACCCAGATAATTAATTTTCATGCTGCTCAAAAACTCATAGCTCTGTCACATATAGATTTATGTGTGGGCACCCCTAATATGGTTAACTATACCTCCAAGGTGGAATATTTTCCACGGGTGTATCTGATCATTCTCCCTTAGCCTTTTGGTTGCTTACCCAGCCTTTCAATTCTCTACCCAGGGCACCCTGGAAACGTAACGCCTTTTGGCTCAAAATTATACACTTCACAGGAACGGATAGCCTCTCAGATTGGGGACTTCTTCCCGTCGCACTGCCAATACATTGCAGAAATGGGAGACCTTCAAAGCATACCTTATAGGTGGATCGATCACGGAAATACATGCTAAACAGAACTCCTCTGCTCTGCTGGAGCAGGTGGGTGATCAGGTACGACAGATGGAATTGACCTATGTTACTGACCCCACAGATTCTGCATGGGAGGCATGGATGTCGGCCCAGGACTCACTGGACCGCCTGAGATCCTCCGCTGCAGAGTGTAAATGATTTTTCACAAAAAAAAAAAACCTTGCATTTTATGAAAAAGGGGAGAACATGGACCGCCAACTTGCCAAAATTGTTAGAGCACAAAAACAGTCCCCGGCTATTGGTGCTAGTCAACACTCCCGAGGACATCATATCCTAGCTGGCATTCTATGTAGACCTATACGGGGCACGGGAGGCCTACTTGGATGAGGACCTAGCTAATTATATGTCCAATACTGACTTACCTTCTTTATCTGATAAGGCTAAACAACTAGACGCCCTGTTATCATTAGAGGGATTATACAGTTGGCGGCCTGCTCTTTTCCCACATGCAAAGCGCCCGGGGAGGATGGCTTCCCTATGGAAGTGTATACCTAATTTGGCAAACAAATGCTGCCAAGTTTGTTAGAGGTATTCAATGCATCGCTTGAGGAGGGTCGCCTCCCTGCCTCTATGGCCAGAGCGAATGGGATTTTATGACTTAAGCCGAGGAAGGATCCGGTTGACCCAGGTTCCTATAGACCCATTTTACTGCTTTAGAGGGACGTAAGATTAAACTGGAGCAGTTGCAGTACTCCAAGGATGGTGGAGGTTTGGTGGTATCCAAACCTTGGCTGTACTATATACTTGCCCAGATGCAACATCCTGTGGGTAGCATCCGGCTCGGCTGACACCTTTTGGTTCAGGGGCTAAAACCATCCAGAGGGGACTGGAGGCGCAACTGTTCCATAAATCCTATAAACACAGACGCCAACACTCACACTAATCCAAAAAAATATGGAATAAGGGCATACAACTGCACAGGGTGCTGGGATTTACAGAATTCAGTCTGATTTGGGGTAACCTCTCATATGTGGAATTGGCCAAGTTGCAGCAGGGGCCCAGGTGGCGCACCTTTGTGTGACTCTGCTATCCCACATATTTAGCAATGGCAAACTGCTGTCTTTCCCCGAATTACAAACCAAATTTAACCTACCCGCCACCATGTTTCACTCTAATCTTCAGTTTCAACAGGCCGCAGGAGAGTGGGCATTGTCTCCCACTCCTATTTTTCATGTGCTACAATCCAACACTAAAACTAAGGGGATCATATCTCAGTGTTGCCAAATGTTACTTACACAACACTTACGGACGCACCCCATTAAGGCAGTGTCTTTATGGGTGATAGACCTGGGGCCACTTATGTGAGGATCAGTGGGAGGAGGCCCTACAGTCCATATCTACTTGTTCTCTGAATGTGGCACAAAAAGTCTCCCAACTCTATATTCTACTTAAGGTGCATTACAACCCGATAAAACACCATAACATGGGCAGATTCTCTATGTGGTTGGTGCCGGCCACACAATGGTGATCTCATACATCTCCTATGGCGCTGCCCAAAGCTCCACCGATATTAGAGCAAGGTGGTTGGAACACTCAACCGGGTGTTTCAAACGAAGGTACCATTACATCCAATATGTTGCATACTGGGGGGTTCTGGAGGACGTGATCCCTGAGGAACTAATAAGGATTACATTCTATAGGGCACTATATCAGGCCAGAAAATGTATTTTAATGGGATGGAAATCAATCTCACCACCCACTACCGCCTCTTGGATAACACATGGGAACTACCCTTATTATGGTACAGTACATCTACCAGCACAGGGGATGCCTGGGTAGGTTTGAAAGGCTATGGTCACGTTGGCTAGATACACCTGGACTGAGTCCAAGGAAATTGGTATTGTTTCAACTTCTACAGTGTCCCTCAGGGTGATTATTTCACATATGTACTACATGCATGAAGGGATCTACAGTAGGTCAATGAGGGGGGAATGTAGAAGTGAGTAAGTGTATGCTATGTCTAGATCTATAGCTATTTTTTTTCTAAGTAATTTTCTAGAAAAAAAAAAGGGGGGGGAAGGATTTTAACTTGTAAACAAGTGTCAAAAAGAGGCTCAGTCTTAAGTGGTTAAAATCTGTATTTATGACCTGAATTCCAGAAAACTACATTTCCAGTAGTATTTTGTTGCATTGTTGCATACAAACTTTCCCTGGACACTGGAAATGTGTATGTGCTCTCAAAGCTTGGCCCACAAGAGTTTACCCTCAACACAATCCACCCCGAGACCCAACAGAAACCAAGTAAAAGCCATTGCCTGCCCTGAAGAAATGTTAGTTTGGAACGGTTTTACTGCTTACATTTAGCATCTAATCTAAAACAGACAGGGCTTAGTCCTTTCAGGTGAATGCGGGTCTGTATCAAGCAATCCTCATGAAATATGGGAACCATTATACATGGCTCATATATAAAAAAGGTAACCGTTTCACATGCATTTAACAAAATATGCACAATTTAACTTTCTAGCATGACTAGCAAAGAAAAAAATTATGGTGGTAAAGCAGCATTATACATTTGCTGAAAAGCACTTTTTACCACAAATAAAAATTAATATCCCTTTAATAAATCTCCTTTGCGTATTTTATACTTTTACATAATTGTTTATGGTCTTCCAGCACCTGCTTTAAGATATATTGGCATGCAGCTGAAAATGTATTAATTACAATAATTTAAACCACCTGGATCAGCAAGAAACCCCCAGAAAGGCCAGTTTTAATGCATTATAATACAGGTTTTCTGTATTTCAGATGACTTATGCTAGCCATGCAAACAGTATGGAGAGAGCCATTGGCTGTCTGAATATCTGATTGGATGCATTCACTGTTCGGCCAACAATTTTCCATCTGGCTCCTTTGGTTTTTCAACTGAAGGTTGCCAAGCCTGGTGGTGCCAACAGGGCCACCCATGCCTTGAATTTCCTGCAGAATTGGCCAAACGCTAGTTATGCATACTCCGCTTTAAGCCTGATACACACATTTTTTTTGCATGCTGGTCTCCATATCGAAAATGAAGGTTACTAAACTTACGAAAATTCTCATACAACAGAATTAAAATGCAGAAGTGATGTATTGTATTGATATCCCATTTTCAGAGGAAAACTGTACTGATTAACCACTTGCCACCCGCCCACCCACAGTCAAATGACAGCTGGGCAGTGCGGCTCTTGTTCTGTGTGGATGTGATGACGACCTCCCAGAACATCCGCTCTTGCGTGCTCCCTGGGAAGCGCAGCGCGACGATGTTGCTAGGATATGGCGTGACCCCGATCTGTGTGAAGAGCCGCAGCTCTGTAACCATGTGATCGGCTGTGTCCAATCACAGCCGGTCACATGTAAACATGGAGATGCCTGTAATCAGTGCTCCTTGCCTCACACCGACAGTGTGTGAGGAGAGCAGAGCCTATCAGCAGCATCTCCTCACATGGGACAACTAGGTATGTAATGAGGGCACTGATCATCAGTGCCCTGATTACAATTAAGTGCCCACCAGTGCCAGCAATGATTGCCCACCAATGATGCCAGCAATCAGTGCTGGCTATCACTGCTGCCCATCAATGCTGTCTATCAATGTCACCTATCTGTGCCACCTATCAGTGCCCATAAGTGTGACATATTCGTGCCACCTCAGTGAAAGAGAAAAATTACTTATTTACAAAAGTTACTGACAGAAACTAAGAACAATTCAACATTTTGGGTCTGTTTTTTAATAGAAAATTATATTAAAATAATATATATATATATATATATATATATATATATATATATATATATATATATATATATATATATATATATATATATATCCCCTTAAATTTCTCACTCTTTGTTATATTGCAGCCATTTGCTAAAATCATTTAATTTCATTTTTTTCCCCTCATTAATGTACACACAGCACCCCATATTGACAGAAAAACACAGAATTGTTGACATTTTTGCAGATTTATTAAAAAAGAAAAAACTGAAATATCACATGGTCCTAAGTATTCAGACCCTTTGCTGTGACTCATATTTAACTCAGGTGCTGTCCATTTCTTCTGATCATCCTTGAGATGGTTCTACAGCTTCATTTGAATACAGCTGTGTTCAATTCTACTGATTGGACTGGATTAGGAAAGCCACACACCTGTCTATACAAGACCTTACAGCTCAAAGTGCATGTCAGAGCAAATGATAATCATGGGGTCAAAGGAACTACCTGAAGAGCTCAGAGACAGAATTGTGGCAAGGCACAGATCTGGCCACGGTTACAAAAAAAAAAAAATTCTGCTGCACTTAAGGTTCCTAAGAGCACAGTGACCTCCATAATCCTTAAATGGAAGATTTTTGGGACGACCAAAACCCTTCCTAGAGCTGGCCGTCCGGCCAAATTGTGCTTTCAGGGGAGAAGGGTGAGAGAGATAAAGAAGAACCCAAAGATCACTGTGGCTGAGCTCCAGAGATGCAGTCGGGAGATGGGAGAAAGTTGTAGAAAATCAACCATCACTGCAGCCCTCCACCAGCCGGGGCTTTATGGCAGAGTGGCCCGACGGAAGCCTCTCCTCAGTGCAATACACATGAAAGCCTGCATGGAGTTTGCTAAAAAACACCTGAAGGAATCCAAGATGGTGAGAAGTAAGATTCTCTGGTCTGATGAGACCAAGATAGAACTTTTTGGCCTTAATTTTAAGCGGTATGTGTGGAGAAAACCAGGCACTGCTCATCACCTGTCCAATACAGTCCCAACAGTGAAGCATGGTGGTGGCAGCATTATGCTGTGGGGGTGTTTTTCAGCTGCAGGGACAGGACGACTGGTTGCAATTGAGGGAAAGATGAATGCGGCCAAGTTCAGGGATATCCTGGACGAAAACCTTCTCCAGAGTGCTCAGGACCTCAGACTGGGCTGAAGGTTTACCTTCCAACAAGACAATGACCCTAAGCACACAGCTAATATAACAAAGGAGTGGCTTCACAACAACTCCGTGACTGTTCTTGAATGGCCCAGCCAGAGTCCTGACTTAAACCCAATTGAGCATCTCTGGAGAGACCTAAAAATGGCTGTCCACCAGCGTTTACTATCCAACCTGACAGAACTGGAGAGGATCTGCAAGGAGGAATGGCAGAGGATCCCCAAATCCAGGTGTGAAAAACTTGTTGCATCTTTCCCAAAAAGACTCATGGCTGTATTAGATCAAAAGGTGCTTCTAATAAATACTGAGCAAAGGGTCTGAATACTTAGGAGCATGTGATATTTCAGTTTTTTCTTTTTTAATAAATCTGCAAAAGTGTCAACAATTCAGTGTTTTTCTGTCAATATGGGGTGCTGTGTCTACATTAATGAGGGGAAAAAAATGAACTTAAATGATTTTAGCAAATGGCTGCAATATAACAAAGAGTGATTAATTTAAGGGGATCTGAATACTTTCCATCCCCACTGTATATACACACACACACACACACACACACACACTTTTTTGTTTATTTAAAATTAAAAAATCCAGGAATGATTGAATACCATCAAAAGAAAGCTCTATTTGTGTGAAGAAAATAACAATTTCACATGGTTATAGTGTAGCATGACCGCACAATTGTCAAAGCTGAAAAATGGCTTGGGCAGGAAGGGGGTGTACGTGCCCTGTACTGAGGTGGTTAAATGAAAACTCGTACGATCTGGTATCGTACAAGAAACCCTTTTTTGGGTTTGTCCCTTCAGGAATTTTGGGATGAACTGTCGTGATCGGCTCTCAAAAGCAGTGTACGAACAGATTATCGTATGATCGATTCGAAAGCGGTATTTTTCGTCTGATTGCATGTACTAGGGCTTTAAGTCTAGTGCACACAGGCCGAATGTCTGCCAACATCAGCCAGTTCAAAAGAAACCGGTCAACATTTGGCCCGTGTGTATGGCAATTGTGGAAAATGTATAAAATTAATTATATGTATAGAATTAATTACCAACCATCCACAAAAACGGGAGCCGCAATGATTATGTATAACACCAATACACCAGTAAGGAAAAAAAAAAAAAAAAAAAAAAAAAAAAAAAATCGCACTACCCCTAGAAAAATGGTCAAACGCTATATAGTTGATAGAAAATCAAAATACAAGATACAATAATGTGTGAAATAAATCAGCAGTGTAAACAAATAATGATATAAATACATAAAAAAAGATTAATGTTAAACATCAAAATATCATAAACACTTGATATATTAAATATCAAATGATAAATAAAAAAAAACACAGTATAATTTAGTATACACCAGTGAATGGTGAGAAATAGTCCATAAAGATGAACAAACTGTTGTCTTCAGGTGTTGTGTGAAATCCACCACCAATATCAGCAAAAGTGCGCCCTTACCAAGACCCCATGATCTCCCATCAGAGGATCAGGGACAGCGTAGGTTATAACATGGACCGGCTCCAATGGGACAGCAGGCAATATTCAGATACTGGAAAGTCACTTCACAACAGCTCAAATCAGCGTATAGATGTCGTGGTGCATCAAGTGGCCATATCACCCTTAAAGCGCCCGATCTCGTCTGATCTAGAAGGCTAAGCAGAGGCTAAGCAGAGTCATGCCTGGTTAGTACCTGGATGGGAGATCGCCTGGGAATACAAGGTGCTTAGGAAAAAAAAAAAAAAAAAAAAAAAAGGGACTTGTGTGTGTTGTCATTGCGACCATCGGGGGACAGCGCCGCTCCCCGGGACTACGGAGCACATCACAGAGAGAGACTGCCTTCATATGCAGTGCCGTTTTGTGATCACATGATCTTTCCCTGGTTTTTGGCAACTGCAGTGAAGTATCCTAGGGAGGGGCATCTATTACTCTGCTGATTCAGCATTTATTTCTTCCATGCACCACGACACCTATACGCTGATTGGAGCTGTTGTGAAGTGACCTTCCAGTATCTGAATATTGCCTGCTGTCCCATTGGAACCGGTCCATGTTATAACCCACGCTTTCCCTGATCCTCTGTAATGGGGAACATGGGGTCTTGGTAAGGGCGCACTTTTGTTGATATTGGTGGTGGATTTCACACAACACTTGAAGACAACAGTTTGTTCATCTTTATGGACTATTTTTCACCATTCACTGGTGTATACTATATTGTACTGTGTTTTTTTTTATTTTTAATTTGATATTTAATATATCAAGTGTTTATGATATTTTGATGTTATACATTAATCTATTTTTAGGTATTTATATCATTTGTTTACACTGCTGATTTATTTCACACATTATTGTATCTTGTATTTTGATTTTCTATCATCAACTATTAGCCCTCATGCACACAGGCTGTAAAAAAAAACACGTTATGAAAACGTCAGTATCTTTGCAGTGATTTTTTTAAACTTTTTTCAGCGTTTTTGCAATAGCGTTTTTTAGCGTTTGAGCGTTTTTTTTTTCAATTTTTTTTTTTTTTTTCAATGGATCAAAAACGCTAAAAAACGTTGGTGAATGACGTTTTTGAGCGTTAGAGCGTTTTTACAGCTGAAAAACGTCTTTCAGAACCCACTGGTCCTGGGTTTTTTTTACAGCTTAAAAACGCCTATGCCACTTGCAGCTCAAAAATGCCTAGGTGGGCATGAAGCCATAGACTAACATAGACAGGCCTTTTTAAGCTGCAAAAAAAGCTCAAAAAAGCAGCTGTAAAAAGTCCGTGTGCATGAGGACTATAGCTTTTGGCCATTTTTCTAGGGGTAGTGCGATTTTTTTATTTTTTATTTACTTATCCGTGTATATGGCAGCCAGGCTGGCTTGTCGAAGGCTCAGGACCAGAAAAGGTCTGTCAATCGTCTCCCGGTCAGTGCTCTCGGGTAAGGGCCTGTGAGTGCTGACTGGAGTGTTCTGGCGGGGGGGTGCTATACTCCCCTGTCTGTATAGCACTCTCCCTTGCTGTGCTACTGTGTTCTAACATTGGATTGTTAGTACAGTGGCTATGACCGGAGCTGTATTTTTCGTTCAACCCACTGGTTTAAATGGAAAAAAAAAAAAAAAAAACACACCTACACCCGTTTTCCACGAGCACAATCACATCGTACTGCTCCTTTTATTGTACGCACGTTGAAGAGTTCAAAACGTACACTTCCCTTCACTGCAATGTCAGGTGGCGCGATGTGCTGCGATGCCCACCATTGCAGTGCAATTTAGGCCGGTGTGCTGCGATAAAATGCAGCATGTCTGCTAGGCTGCATTGCAGTGTGAATGAGACACAGAGGTAACAATAGTTTCCTGTGTGTCCCTGCGGTGACAGACGTTTTATGAAGCGATAAAAACATCTGTCACGGCATACAGCGTGAATTGGTCCTTAGTCCTGCGTTTGGTTAGCGGCGCGGACAAGCAGATGTTTTGTTTTAGGTTATGGGCTTACTGTACAAAGCCCTCCTGCATTGAAACGGTTTACTCCCCATCTTCTTTACCAAAAATAATATCTATCATACTACTATTTGTAGACATCTAGCACTGTTAACTGCACATCGGCTTCTCTTTTTAAGATGGATGGCAGCCAATTGGTAAGAGTCTACTGACTGGAAGGGAATAGAAGCCTACCAGGCCAGCATATTTTTGCTCAAATACTGAATGGAAGTATTAGAAGATAAAGTCTTGAGAATGTGGTTCTTGTGTGTGAACTTCTATGGTCTCCAAACTTAAATGGCATCCCAGTCTTAGTCCATAGGGTTCAATATTGAGTTTGCCCACCCTTTGAAGCTATAATAGCTATAATAGCTTCAACTCTTTTGGGGAGGTTGTCCACAGGGTTTAGGAGTGTGTCTATGGGAAGGTTTGACCATTCTTCCAGAAGCGCATTAGTGAGGTCAGTCACTGATGTTGGACGAGAAGGCCTGGCTCGCAGTCTTGCTCTAATTCATGTCAAAGGTGGTGTTCTATCGGGTTGAGGTGAGGACTCTGTGCAGGCCAGTCAAGTCCCTCCACCCCAAACTCGCTCATCCATGTCTTTATGGACCTTGCTTTGTGCACTGATGCAGTCATGTTGCAACAGGAAGGGGCCATCCCCAAACTGCTCACACAAAACTGGGAGCCTGAAATGGCCCAAAAAGTCTTGGTATGCTGACGTCTTAAGAGTTCCCTTCACTGGAACTAAGGGGCCCAACCCCTTAACAAAACCAACTCCACACCATAATCTGCCCTATCCCAAAAGGTATTCTATCCGGTTGAGGCCAGTCAAGTTTCTCCACCCCAAACTCTCTCATCCATGTCTTTATGGACCTTTCTTTGTGCACTGGTCCAAATCATTTGGAGGGGGGGGGGGGGTTATTGTGTGGGGTTGTTTTTCAGGGGTTGAACTTGGCCCCTTAGTTCCAGTGAAGGGAACTCTTAATGCGTCAGCATGCCAAATCATTTTGGACAATCTCATGCTCCCAACTTTGTGGGAACAGTTTGGGGATGGCCCCTTCCTGTTCCAACAGGACTGCGCACCAGTGCACAAAGCAAGGGCCATAAAGACAGGAAGGAGCGAGTTTGGTGTGGAGGAACTTGACTGGCCTGCACAGAGTCCTGACCTCAACCTGATAGAACACCTTTGGGATGAATTAGAGCCGAGACTGCGAGCCAGGCCTTCTTGTCCACATCAGTGCCTGACCTCACAAATGCCTTCCCAGAAGAGTTGAAGCTGTTCTAGCTGCAAAGGGTGGGCCAACTCAATATTGAACCCTATGGCATGTCATTAACGTTCATGTGCGGATGACAATTTGTTGAAAATAAAGCCTTCTACATTTTAAAAAGGGCGACCTAATCTGTCCATGCATTGCCTGTTTTTTACAGCAAAAGGAAATGACTGGAAACCCCTAGGCTGACCATTGCATGGCCTGTTCTTCAGTTCCAGTGTATAGTTGAAGTGTAATGTTACAAAAATTGAAAAAAGGTGAGCTAACACTCCACATCCCCACTGCACTTACCTCTGTGGTTGATTAGTGGTCACTGCCCACTCAGCTGGTGCAGTCGTCCAAAGATTTAAAAGCTGCACTCTTCTTCCCCTTCCGTTGTTAGGACTTCTGGGATGGATCAGAGCAATTCTGATTGGTCAAAATGGTCACAGGCGTGTGATTAATTGGAAATCGCTCTGGATTCCAGTCTGGATGTTTTATAGACACTAGACTTTCAGAACCAATTGAACTCTCATTTATGACAGTTATGCAGCTGGGCTTTCAACAGTCCAACAAAAGTAAGAGTAGAGTAGAGTAAGAAACAAGGGTTTAACTGGGCCTCATATGTCAGGGACTGGGGGAAAGGGAGTTTTGAAATATGGAACACAGAACCTAGGCAAGCATATGAATAGGAAGGGTTAAGATACCAAACAGAAAACTGGATATAGCAAAAACTGAGGCCACTTTACTAAAGAAGTTCAGAATGTTCACACAAACTGGAGGATTTACGTTAAACTATTCAACCATATAAAAAAAGAAAAACCCCAATCAGAAAATTAATGCAAGTCTTCATAAAAGGTTATTGTACACATTCTCAACCAGGGTACATTGGAACCCTATGATTCCTATAGAGCAAGGGTCTCCAAACTTTCTAAACAAAGGGTCAGTTTAAGGTCCTTAAAACTTTAAGGGGGCACTTTGGGGAGAAGAAAATGTCCTGGCGTCAGTGGGAGTAAACAATGTTCCATGACTGGTATCAGTGGCAGGAACTGTGCCCCATTCTTAGTGTCATCTTAGTGTCAGTGGGAGTAACAATGCTCCATTAGTGGTGTCAGTGGGAGGAACTGTGCCCCATTCTTAGGGTCAGTAACTATGTCAGCAATAATGGGGGATAATGCCACAAGGAAAGGATAAAAGCAAGCAATAGGCCGCATCTGGTCCATAAAGTCGCAGTTTGGAGACCACTGCTCTAGAGGTTGCAAAGGATTTGAGCGATGGGCGATTGACCTTCCACATGATGTTGCCTGCAGAGAACTGGATCCTTAAGTTTCCTTAAAACTTCAGGGGTTCCCCTAGAGTAGAAAGGTTGAAAGAGGCTGAGGTCAACTCCTTTAGAAAACCAGGCTCATTGTTGCAATACTGGCCTGAACGCATACACTGCAAACACAGATTGACCTTCGTCAACATTCACTTTCCAATGTGACTTGCTAAGTGAACAACTTCTATTGCTTGAGTAAATCAACCCCCCCGATTTCTCGAGAATGCCTGACTGGCCGGTGTATAACGTAAACAGGAGGCAGCAAAAGATTGCTACTGCCTTTTTTTTGTAAAAGAAAGGAAAAAATAAATTTTTTTTAGCTGAGACGAGATCCTGCAATCCTTCCTGGAACAGGCACGTAAAGTAGTGATGAAACGAAACACAAGACATAATGAAATATCAACAGACCTGCTATATTCATTATAGGGTGCAGAAAGAAGGCTTTGCATTGTGATCTCAAATATCACACGGCACATGCTACCTCAGAAGAAATCCACTTCAATTCTGCACAGATGTGCTCTTAAATTGTCAAGGGAAATCAATGATCTTTTCAACAGAAGGATTTTGTTCTTGAGATGGTCAGCGGTTTTCTTTTTAGAAGTGCCATCATTTCTTTATCACTTCTCCAGCTGTGTCTCTTCTTTTCTAATTTATCACAGCCAAAAAGTCAAGTTTAAGCTACTGGTAAAACCTCTTAAGGAAAACCTTCACTCAAGACCTCAGGCTGCAACCAATATACTTGTGACACGTAGAGAAAAAAAAAAAAAAAAAAAAGATGCTTCCATGAACCAACAACATGTCTACTCCCCACCGTCTATCAATCATGATGATGCAGTGGTGGCGACAGGCTAAGACACTGCTCACTCTCAGTGATCCTGAAGTGGAGCATATACAGATAAAATACTTCTGGAGGTCAGGTTTAGGGGATGGATGTTAGCAGCTGTCACCTACATCTTCAAAAGCAGAGATAATTGTTAAAGTGGAACTAGACATTTTTTCATTTTGGATAGAGTAAGGAGGGTTATAACCACTGTAAGGTTCATTTTTGCCCCATTGGGGAAATTACCCTTCACTTCCTGTCCTATTGGCAAAACAGGAAATCCCTGCAAATTAAGGGAGTCTCTTGGGGGCACCCAGGTCATCAGAACTATTACTTTTCTGGGGACAACCCAACATTTAGGATTCCCTTTTACCCTAAAATGATAATGGGAAGGACAAAATTAGAGAGGGTGAATCTCTCTAACAGGGGCCACAGGCAGCAATAAAACATGACAGGTGTTCTAATCCCTCTCTACTCCCAAAAAAAAAAAAAAAAAAAAAAAGTTTGCCTTTTGTTATAAGGTGAAACTGGTTAGGCCCCATGTGTTCTGAATGACAGAAGGCCAAGGCCCTTCTGTGCCCGTAGGGCTGTCACATGAAGGACTCATTGAACGTCTGTTCAACCAGCCTGTTGGAAAATTTTCATTTGATCAGCGCTGTGCTGATATATTCTAATGGTGGGGAAGTCTACCCACAGTCAGAATACAAAGACACAGCAGTAAGGATTTGAGGAAATTGGGTCAGTTTGTCTTCCAACACTTCAAAAATGGACTCATCTATGGGTTGCCTTAGGGGAAGAGTGACTGCACTGTAATAAACAAAAATCTCCAGTGACAAACATAGTAAATTTTAGGCAATAAAAATATGGAAGAGCAAGTATGTAACTAGGTGAAAGTTTACTAACAGTATATTTTACATTTTCTTAAAAAGTTACATGTAACGTATTAACACAACAAAGTTCTTAATCACTTTCCACCCGTATAATGTCCTGGACTTGAAGTGGTGATATATGGATGATGCTTGCAGCTACAGGCATCATCCAGATATCTTTTTCAGCGTGATTCCCTCAAACTCAAAAGCCATCCTAGTGTCTCATTAGCTGCTGGATGGCCTTTACAAACAGCGGGAGGGGATAACCCCTCCTTTCCCCTGGCGCCTCTGTGTGATCGGATGGCCCAGGATCCGATTTTGTGGCGGGTTACCACATCTCTATGATCCTGGGAGGAAGGAAGTGGTGTCACTTCCGGCTCTGCCATTTATTTTTCTTGGAAAGCAGAAAAAAAACTCATACGTAGGTTAAGCCTGCGTATGTAAACTGTGTTCGCACCACACATGTGAGGTATCGCCACAAATGTTATAGCGAGAGCAATAATTCTAGCACCAACTCTAAACCAGTAAAAAAAATTGAAAGCGTTGTCTATGGTGATTTTTAATTACAGTACCATAGTTTGGTGCCATGCCATAAGTGTATGCAATTTTAAATTGTGACATGTTCGATATCCATTTACTCAGCGTAACATCTATCTATTTATCTACACACACACACACACACATCAAAAATTACACTCGCCTGCTCGCAATTTGCGAGTGAATTTTGAGGGCTGGCAAGGAAGGGCTGCCTGGGAGCGAGCACTGCCGGCCGGCGGGTTGTATGGGAGTCCTTCTCCCAGCGCTTGCGGAGGGGAAGAGAGAGGAGAGAGCCAGCTGGATGATCAGAGCGCGAGGGACATCACAAGTGGCTTTCATTTCCCCGCACTCGCTGTCACACACAGCCCCGCCTCCTGGTCCCGTGGAATTTGATAGATAGATCACTCGTCCAACCCAGGACGAGTGATGTGTATTAAAGTTCCCCGGCCAAGGGGCAGGGCTGTATGGGACGCCAAGCAGTGGGAACACACAGCAATTGAAATCAAAGCTGTTCCAGTAATGTCCCTCGGCGCTCTTATCCGGCCAGCAATGCTCTTCTCTGCAAAAGATAAACTCCCAAAAGGTTGACGCGAAATTTGCCACCATCCCTGAACAGTACAAAAAGCCTCAAACAGATTTTAAGGGCAAAATCAAATTGAATTGAAAAAAAAAAAAAATGTTAAATTAAAAAATATTAATTTTATTATACAAAGAAATTTAAAAAACGATTTTATACAAAAACAGACATAAAAATAGTACAATTACAATGTATTACAGTGATGGCAAAAATCTTGCATAAAATCGTTTTTAAATTTCTTTGTATAATAAAATTAGTATTTTTTAATTTAACATTTTTTTCAATTCAATTTGATTTTGTCCTTAAAATCCCATTTGTGCTCTTCTCCTCTGCTCCCCTGCATGATGGAAGGCAGCATGATGGACACAGGTAGGCAGCACGATGGGCAAGGGCGAGGCTGCATTGGTGGACATGGATAAAGTTTCTTAATTCTGCATAAAACATTTAAAGAGTAAGTTCATGAGATAATTTATGAGGGAGTGTTTAGGTGCAGAATTAGGGGCAGGGCAGGGCAACTGGTGGAGAGTAACCCTTAAGGCCTGGCTAGAAGATCAGGACTTGAAATTTTGAGCTGTGTGTGTGTGAGATATAGATATATATATATTTTTTTTATATTATATTATATTTATATATTTTTATTTTTATTTTTTTTTTATTACATATACACACACACACACACACACACACTTTCCACTGTGAATAGGTTTCATCTGCTCCCACTATATTAATTGCTCGAATAGGATCACGCCAATATTTATTCTAGGTATTTTCATTCAGAAATACAGCTGCTTAAACAAAAATAGTTTACTTGAAAGGCCGTCAGGAGATAGAATTACAATTTTGGAGCTATCAAATCCTGTTACATTGAGGAGGATAATTTAAACCATTTGGTAGTAGAGGGGGGACACGCAGGATTCAGGAATGTCAGGAAGTTTCGGAAGAGATATACAATAGAATTCGTGTCACGTTTGGCTGTAACAGTAATGCCATGAAGACCTCTTGAAGCGTAGGAATTTACATTCCAATACCGTACACGTTTGTAATAAACAAATACAAATGCCACAGAAAACAATTTACAATGTCAAAGTCCAACTGAATTTTTAGTTTAAAATTAGATATAGTCCAAGTGGGGAAAAAAAATATATATAAAACCCACACAAAAAAGGTTTCGCAAAGGCATTACAGTTATTTTCTTTAGAAAACAGCCACAGCTTGAATAAAAAAAAGCCTGTCCCCTGCCAGCATGTTGGAAAGCAGTGGTCTCTCTCCAGAGGTCTGACAAACTCTCCAATCAGTAGGGAGTGCAAGCTTTTTTTTGGCTGTTGTGGTTTAAGACAATGAGACCAAACATATACCAAGATTTCTCTCATTCAGCCCAGCAAACCTATATTGCAGCACACCGTAACACACGACTCCATGTTGTGTCTTATTCCTTGCGTCAGCACTCTCCTCCACTGTGGCTTGTGAACCGTCCTTAAAATGCAGTGCTATTGGTCCTGCATTGTACTTGATGATGCCATCAAGTCCAAGATTAGGTTATCATAGGACTGCGGCCTGGAGGACCTTAAAAATGAGGCTGTGGGGGACTGGTCACACAGCTTGAGGGAGCCTGCTGGAGCAAGGAGAAAGGCAAATATTGCACCTTATTCCTTATCCCCTAGAGTTAAAGCCTAACTTAAAGTGTTACTAAACCCACAACAGTAAAATCAGTCTGTATATGCAATAAAGCATGCTTGTTATACTCACTGTGGAACCTAAGGGGTTAATCCTTTGCATTGTGTATAAAGGCTGTTTGATCCTGTCTGATGCTCCTCTTTCATGGTCTCCAATAAATAACCTCATATGTACAGAGCCAGGTGACGACTGCACATGCTCAGTTTGGTGTGTATTGCTAAAGAGTTTTTTTTCTAAGAAGAGTGCATGTGATCAGCACAGGGCCAATCGGCACTGTCCAGACATAGGATCAGGGGAGAATGAAAACGCCTCCTACAAGCTTTACTAGGAATTGATAGAAGTCACAAGACCGCTATAGGCTGCTGGCAGGCATTGTCCGTTTTTATTTACTAAAATAATTGTATTTCCATGTTCTGTGTACTGTGGGAGACCAGATATAGTGAATGCAGGGTATTGGGTTTAAAAAAAAAAAAAAAACCCACACACACACACTTTAACCACTTGCCACCCGCCCACCGTCAAATGGCGGCTGCATGGTGCGGCTCTCGTTCTGGGTGGATGTCATATGATGGCTTTCCAGAACAGCAACACGGCGAGCCCCCGATCTCCGTAAAGAGCCATGGCTCTAACTATGTGATTGGCTGTGTCCAATCACAGCCGGTCACATGTAAACACGGAGATGCTGGGAATCAGCGCTCCTCGCCCTTACACTGACAGTGTGGAGGAGAGCCAATCAGCGGCATCTCCTGGCAGAGGACATCTAGGTATGTAATCAGGGCACTGACCAGTGCCCTGTTTACAATAAAGCCCCCACCGGTGCCAGAAATAAGGCCCACCAGTGCCAGTCAGTGCTGCCCATCAATGCCACCGATTAATGCCCACCAGTGCCGCCTATCCGTGGCACCTATCAGTGCGGCATATTCCTGCCTCCTCATCAGTGCCACTTTCATCAGTGAAGGAGAAAAATAAAAAAATAAAAAATAAAAATTGATGATTTACAAAATTTACTGACAGAAACTAAGAAAAATCTAGATTTTTTTTTTCCCCAAAAATTTTCAGTCTTTTTTTTTGGGGGGGGGAAAAAAAACAGAAGTGATTAAATACCACCAAAAGAAAGCTCTATTTGTGTGAACAAAATGATAAAAATGTCACATGGTTACAGTGTAGCATGACCGCTCATTTGTCAATCAAAGTGTGAGCGCTAAAAGCTAAAAAATGGCTTGGGCAGGAAGGGAGTGCAAGAAGTGCCCTGTATTGAGGTAGTTAAAGAGGCACTGCAGTCTGCTCACATAATTTGTAATAAAAACATCTTTGCCATTCTGAAGCTTCCTTCCAACAACTTTGCATATTTTATATATACTGTGATTATTTACTTGCCAAATATGCTGCAGAAATCTCCCTCCACTAAAAGTCTGGCTGCATCCATTTTAAATGTGGGCAGCTGAAGCTGCTGCCTGTTCACTTCCTGGATTTAAAGGAGGCACACCTCCAGCTCTGCAGCTCTTATTTGCCCTCTTATGACTCATCCCCTCTCCCTTCCTGGCAAACTCGGGGCAGAGGGATGTCATAACCCCAGGCTAATGACCAGACAAGAAACATGAAGTGGGCTGTATAAGGTATTTAACTGGCAGAAAACAATTGTTTTACTATCCAAAGTTAAAACAAGGGCAGAGGATTTAATAGATGGAAAGATGAAAAAAAATAAATAAAAAATGACTGAAGGTCTGCTTTATGTCAAGAAAACAAAAAATGACAAATATGCTTCAAGTTTCAATTCTCAGTTGTTTGATCCTGCTTCATTAATATTCAGTGCACATTCTAGTCCCCATAAATACCTTATAGAGACGCCAATCTGCATTTATTTCCTTTATTTCTTTCTAAAATGTATTTCTGCACGCTCAATAACTCCCTTTGCAAACACCCATTTAGATGATTTTCAATGATGAACCAGAGTGAAGGAACACATTTCTGGCACCCTTTTAGAGGTGCATGTTCCTCCCTGCTGGCCAGTGGATGGTGCAGACTGTTGAGCTGATCAGTTGCTTGATTGCTGTCCCAGAAGCAGGTATGATAGAATGTAATCAAACAACTTCTGTATGGGCAGCCTGCTTAGCTAGAGTTTATACCCTTCCTCCCTGGAACATGCATATCTAAAGGGTGGCCAGGGATGGGTTTTTAATTCTGCAATCTGCAGGAAGTTGATGTAGGCTTTCCCTACTGGTTATGAAGAGGCACAAATAGTAAAAAAAAAAAAAAAAAAAAAAAAGAAAGAAAGGACAGCAGTTACAGCTACAGGGATGGACACGCAAAAAACAAACAAACAAAAAAACAAAAACAAAAAAACAAAAAAAAAAAAGCACACAAACACACACACACACACCACTAATACAGCGTTTTCAGTAGTCTATCAATACTTCCTGTCAAAAGTGACTTTGGTAAGCCTTTAAAGTGAAACTAAACTCTCAATTGACATGAATGATTTAATAATTATTCTTCTAGTAAATAGTTAGTAAGGTCTTTTATATTTACTAGTTTTAAACTTTTACATTTCTTCAGTTGTTTCTGACACAAGCCAAAATAAAAAATGTCATAAAACCCAGGAGTCTTCATGGGCTTTTTTTCCCCCCAGCTTCCATCTGGAGGAAGGGGGGGGGGGGGTTGGACTTCAGGCATAAGCCCCTGCCTCAGCTAAGGGCAGATAGATTTCAGGAAGTAAATGCTACATGAACTGTCAGCCCTTACCCAAGATGGCCATGGCTAGAATTACTAGGGGGTATTTTTGAAAGTGATTTCTCAACTAAATAAAGCATGAAAACATGGATGGATGGATGGATGGATGGATGGATGAATGAATGAATGAATTTGCCTTGAATATTAACAATTTTTCAGTTTGTAGTGCTCAGAAACAATTTAATTCCACTTTTACACAGCCATTTAACCCTTGCAGTGTGGCCCACTGCAAAGGTAGATTCTCTCTCGCCACCCCCCCCCCCCCCCAATTCCTGACTTAAAGTGTAACTCTACTTTTGTGGGGGGAAAAAAAGATAGCAAATAAGGTAATATAGCGAATACAATTGTGACACGTCATATTGTAATTGAATGTTATTGAAAATTACCTTTTCAATCTGCAGCTCTGTAATTTTTTTTGAAAATGCAATATGGCTACCTGGAGGTGTCCTGTACATAAAATGCCCCTTGAGAAACAAATTCCTGCTTGTGTGATTGGCTCACCAATTTTCCCAGAAGTCTGCACCAAGATACAAGTCCGATGTCAGGCATCCCCTGCAACAAAAATGTCATTTTTGGTGAGCTACCCCCCCCCCTCCAATAGGAAATCACGTCTAAAGGAACGCAGGCCCAGCAGCTTTCCTCATTAGTGCCCTGCAGGTGCAGAAGATGACTGATAATTATGAAACCACTCCCATTAGACTTACTGCGCATGGACACAGAGAAACGCACAGTGATTTCTTCAGAATAACAAAAAAGGTAGAAATCTGCAACAAAGTTTGTTAAAAATACATGTAATGTACATACATCACCCAGGAGGGAGAATGTTTTTTTCTCTCAACAAAAGTGGAGTTACACTTTTAAACGAATGCAGGAAATTTAAATACAGTTAAACCTTGATTTCAGAGTAACTTGGTTTAAGAGCATTTTGCAAGACAAAGCTAAATTTTTTAAATAAATTTTGACTTGATGACTTGATATACAAGTAGCGTCATGTTACAATGGAGTATAAAAGAGGAGAGGCAACCGTAGCAATATGGTAACGTTTAACCACTTCAGCCCCGAGCCTCGTTTTGAGATTTTTGTTGTTTACAAGTTAAAATCAGTTTTTTTTGCTAGAAAATCACTTAGAACCCCCAAACATTACATACAGTATCTCACAGAAGTAAGTACACCCCTCACATTTTTGTAAATATTTTATTATATCTTTTCATGTGACAACACTGAAGAAATGGAGGAGTGGAAGAGGACTCCAGTGGCAACCTGTGAAGCTCTGGTGAACTCCATGCCCAAGAGGGTTGAGGCAGTGCTGGAAAATAATGATGGCCATACAAAATATTGGGCCCAATTTGGACATTTTTTTTTTTTTTTTTTTTTTTTTTTTTTATAATCTTTATTTATCAAAACAATTTTACAATTTTTTACATACAAAGCAAAACATATACACATCCAGTCAATAAAAAGGACCCATTATTCAAACTCGAAATCCTCTTCTGTCTCTATGTTGGTCGTTACAGAATTGCTTCATGGATGTGTATCCCATATACTCAACAACCATACCAAACCCATCCCCCCATCATACACAAAAAAAAAAAAAAAAAAAATAGATATATAAAAAAAAATAAAATAAAATAAAAATAAAAAAAAAAAAGGCAGGGGTTCTAACCCTCCCTCTCTCCCAAGAGGTCCCCTCTTATTATGTTTCACTATGTTCCTCAGCCACTCTAAAGAGCTGTGTAGAGGCTCTAAACTCTCTCCATCTAGACCATGTACTTAATATCTGTTTACTTAACCCTTCTTCTAACACTTTTCTCTCTTCTAGAGCACGCATCTCCGCCATCTCCCGCTCCCAATCTATCATGGAAGGCGCACTTGTGCTTTTCCAATTTCTAGCTATAATAGTTCGTGCTGCTGTCAAGAAATATTTCAATAATCCTTTCTTTATATTTTTCAGTGATCCTGGGATCATAGATAATACCGCTACTTGTATATCCGGATATGCATCCGTCCCAGTCATACCACTATAAGTCTCAAAAATTTTTTGCCAAAATGGTTGGATTTTAGAGCAATAGAACCAAATATGTGACATTGTGCCCTGAGCTTTAAGACATCTCCAACATTCTTCCCCGTGAACGGGATTTATCTTATGCATATCCACAGGACACTTATACCATCTGGCTAAGATTTTATAATTCCTTTCTTGAGGTTTAGCAGATAATGAAAGTTTATGAGTTACCATAATAGCCTTTTCCCATTTTTTCCTTGGGATATCAATCCCCAGTTCTGCCTCCCACTTCTTAATATATGGTAACTCCTGAATTTTATTTTCTGAGCTCAAATATTTATAAATCTTAGATAAGACATGGAGGGGTCTATGTTCTTGTATGAGAACTTTCTCCAGTGATGTCAGGGGCCTATCCAGTTCAGATTCTTTTATCAGAGATGAAATATATCGTTGGAGTAGTCCATATTGCATCCAATCCTTTTTATATTCTCCACCTATAGCTTCCAGTGGAAGGATTCTATTTCCTTCCATTGTTTCTACTATTCTGGTATCTTCGCATCTTCTCCATTTAAGGAATGACTTGGCTTCTAGTGCCATTGGAAATTCTGGGTTGCTAAATAATGGGGTCATAGGACCTCTATAAGTAGATCCCCACCCTCTCTTTATCATAATATCCCATACTTTCAATGTTGATACAACTAAAGAGGGCATAACGCCCTCCGAAGGTCTCTGCCCTCTTTTGATCCAAGGGAGTGATTTCAACTTGAAGCCTGTAATCTCTTCCTCTAGTTTTATCCATTGTTTACTGTCCCTGTTGTGGAACCAATCTACTATTCTAGATATAAATATAGCTTTGAGGTACATTATTATGTCTGGTAGGGCAAGACCGCCATCTTTCTTGGTCTTATTTAGCACTATTCTGCTGATTCTGGGTGTCTTGCCCGCCCAGACAAACTGCCCAATCGCTCTACGTAGTTTTTTCAGGATCGTTGTTGCGGGAAAAATGGGAATTGTTTGTAGAGTATATCATATTTTAGGGAGTATATCCATTTTTATGATGTTGATTCTACCTATCCAGGAAAATGTCCCTTTTTCATATTTTTGTAATGTATTTATTATTTTTTGTACCATCGGGACGTAATTATATTCCTGTAATTTGTTCAAATCTGTGGGGATATATATACCAAGATATTTAATTGTATTAGCCTGCCATTTAAAGGGGAAATCCTTTCTAAGCAGCTCCACCATAGTATTTGACAAATTGATATTCAGTGCCTCAGATTTATTGTAATTTACCTTAAAATTACTCACTACCCCAAAACGTTTAAATTCTGATATCAAGTTTGGTAATGATATCAGGGGGTTTGTAATATATAGCAGTATATCATCGGCATACACCGACATCTTATACTCTACATCACCCACTTTAATTCCTTGTATGTCTTTATTTTCCCGGATCGCAATTAATAAATGTTCCATCGCTAATATATATAGTATAGGAGACAGTGGACATCCCTGTCGGGTTCCATTTGTTATAGTAATTTCTTCCGATATGCCACCATTTGCTCGAATCTTAGCCGTTGGGTTCTGATATAGGGCCATGATTTTGTCCAACAATACCGGACCCATCCCCCATTGTACCAATGTCTCTTTAAGGAAGCTCCATCCCACCCTGTCAAATGCTTTCTCAGCATCTATTGCAAGTAAACAGGATGGGATGGAGCCTCTCTGTACAAATTCCATCAGTGTGAGTGTTTTCAGTGTATTGTCTCTTGCCTCTCTTCCCTTTACGAAACCTACCTGATCTAGGTGTATATATGCGGGCATCATGGGGGTGAGTCTATTCGCGATTATTTTCGAATATAATCTTAAATCAATATTTGTTAAGGATATTGGTCTATAGTTGCCGCATAAAGTAAGATCTTTCTCAGGTTTTGGTATGAGTGAAATATATGCTTGTAAACTTTGTGGGACAAGAGGCACCGTTGTGGACACTACATTAAACATCCGTTTAATAATGGGGGTGAGCTCTTCTTTAAATAATTTATAGAATCTTGGGGTAAAACCATCCGGACCTGGGCTCTTCCCTGGTACTAATGCTTCAATTACCCTTTGTATTTCACTTTCTGAAAATTCCTGTTCTAACTGCGTTACTTCTGATGGTGTTAATATGGGGAGTGCAGTTTCCTTAATGTATTGGTGGATATCTTGTTGCAAACCCACTGGGTTATCAATAGCCTTGTGATTAGATATATTGTATAGTTTTGTATAAAATGTCTGGAATTCTTTTAGGATCCCTTTTGGGTCATATCTCATATCCCCTGCTTCTGTCTTGATTTTAACTATGGGCGAGGTCTTACACCGATTTTGTAGGGCTCTTGCCAGGAGTTTACCTGGCTTATTGCCCTGTTGGTAGTAAAGGGCACGGTTATTATCTCTTATACGTAGTGTATGCTCATTCAGCAGAGTTTGTAACTCTGTCTTCCTATCTGTTAATTCTAACAAAATTTCACGTGTTAAGCTTTGTTTATGTTGAGCTTCTATTTCCGGTATTTCCTTTAATAAATGAGTTATTCTATTGTTTTTAATTTTTTTCAATCTGGCCCCATGTTTAATGAATAATCCACGGATCACACACTTTAGTGCCTCCCATTGAATCGGCAGAGGAGTAGTGTCTCCAATATGGTCCTGTGGAAAATTCATTATTGCCTTCCTTATTTCTAGTACACACGCCTCATCGTATAGCAGGTTGTCATTAAGCTTCCAGTTTCCTCTAGCATTTTCGCCTTTGAGTAAGTCAAGTGTCAGAAATATTGGCGTGTGGTCTGACCATATAGCACTGCCTATTTCGGCTGATGAAGTGATTGTCACTCCCAGTTGATTGATCAGAAAATAATCAATACGATGATAAGACCCATGGACATTTGAACGGAATGTGAAATCCTTCACCCCAGGGTGTAACGCCCGCCAAATGTCGACCAGTTGGTATTTTGCCATAAGTTCTTTAAATTTCTTTTTTTCTTTATTTGTCTGTGCAATCAAGGGTGTTGTGGTATCTACACTCTTATCCATCACAAAATTGAAATCCCCACCTATTATAGTTATCCCCTCTACTTTTTCCATGAGCTCACCAATCAATTGTGACCCTATTTTAAGCTGATTTTGATTGGGTAGATATAGATTAATGAAAGAAAATTTTTTACCATATATACTGAGTTTAAGTAATATTGCTCTTCCATCCTTATTACACCATTTTTCAAGCACTTGATGTGGTATTGTCTTATGTATTGCAATGGATACGCCTTTCGACTTGGAATAAGGATAAGAATCATGATACCATGTATTATAATATCTATTTTGCAGATTGGGAATGTGATCCGTGCGGAAGTGCGTCTCCTGAAAAAAGACAATCCCAACCTTCTGTTTATGGAGAGAGTATAGAACCTGAGACCTCTTTGATGCTGAGTTAAGACCCCTAATGTTATAAGAACATATTTTCATTGTTCTTTAATACCAAGAGAGGGAAGAAGGGAGAAGGGAAGGGAGAGAGAGAAAAAAAAAAAAAAAAAAAAAAAAAAAAAAAAAACCACACCCACACAAAAACCCTAAACTATTGACTTATATAAAGTCTATCTTACAAACAGTGTAAGTTCCCTCTACTAGGGGAGACAGACACCGACGACCAAAATCTGCCGCTCAGTCATAGACCGCAGCGATCGCACGCCGCATTCTAGATGCTATTACCTTAAATCTTTAATCTCTTATTTCCTTTTTTCTATCCCTTCTTCTTTCTCTCTCTCTGCTCCCCTCCAAAAGCGGGCAAAAAAAAAAAAAAAAAAAAAAATTTTTTAGGGAGCATATGGATAGAAAGGGGGTGGGGGAGACATCTCAGAGGTATATTTTCCCACTCCTGTCCTATATAACATTTGCTTATAATTGCTTTAATTCGGGAAGAGGTGTAGCGGGAGGGGAAAAAAAAAAAAAAAAAAAAAAAATCATTCTCTTACTCTTTTTCCTTCCCCTTTAAAACACCTCCCACCTTTACGCCCAGCGAAAATCATATGCTGTGTTCCTAAACATTGCTCCAATCTAACTGTATAGAATAGTGCGTATAACAAATTACACTATAATAACCAAAAACCAGCATCTAATCCATACATCTTATAATAAATAAGAGAAAAAAAAAAAAAAATAATAAACTCCTCCCATCTTTATGCCTGTAATACCTTCTAAAGTGTATTACTCTATATTGCATAACTATCTTATTAACATCCTCAATAACTATACCTGTTATATAATAAGTACGTGAATCAAACTATATAACCACACCCATAAATCAAAATCCATTCCATATTATTTCATATTTCCTAAAATTTATCAAAAAAAAAAAAAAAAAAAAAAAAACCCCTTCTCCCATCCTTATACTTATAATAAAACATAAATTGTGTTGCCCTATATTGCAAAACAAACTTGTTAATATCCCCAATATCTATACCTTATAATGTGATAAAATCGTGGATCAAACTATATAGTAACACTCATAGACCAAAATCCAATCCTCATAGTTCCATGATTCCTGAAATTTAAAAAAAAAAAAAAAAAAAAAAAAAAAGATAAACCCACCTCCCGTCTATTATCCCCATAGTGTATCATACATCGTGTTATCCTATATTGCAAAACCCTTGTTTGTGATATATTTCGTGCATCAGATCAAATAAAAACAATCCAAACCCAGGGTCTATTCCTCATTATTCCATATTTCTTGTGAAAAAAAAAAAAAAAAAAAGACCCCATCTACCCCATTGTATCATTTCCCTTAATGGTGTTGAACATTCTTTATCTGAACCATTAGTTGTACTAATGTTAAAGTAGTAAATCAGATCTAGATATTACAAAAAATAAATAAATGAGTGAATAAATAAATAAATAAAAATAAATAATAATAATAATGATAAATAAGCGGCCCCCTCTTCCCCTTGCTTCACAGACTTTATCTACCCACTATCTTAATCACACCGGGTTAATTAAGTCTTCCTCCTGTGAATAATGTCATATTTAAAAAAAAAAAAAAAAAAAAACCTCCCCCAACCCCAGTCCATCTGCGAGTGACCTATCAGGGCTTTCTGAGACCTTTCCTGAACAAAATAGGCCAGTCTGGTAATTCTACTGTTGGTAACTTAAGGATTGCCAGAAACTGCGGTAGATCTTCCAAATCACTAAATACCGCCGTTAGTCCTTCTTTCTGTGCCTGTAATTGAAATGGAAATTTCCATCTATATTGTAAGTTATTTCTTCTTAGTTGTTCCACCAGTGGCTTTAATGCTCTTCTTCGGTCCAACGTAAATTTTGATAGGTCTTGAAATAGCAGCAGTGGATCTCCCTCATGCTGGATATTTTTCTTCTGACGTGCTGCAAACATGATTCTATCCTTTATCTGGGCGTAGTGCATTTTGCAAATGACATCCCGTGGTTTACTCGTATCTGTTCTCCTTTTCCCCGCTACTCTATGAGCACGGTCAATTATTAGATCTTTTATTTCTATATCCTGGGTTAATTCCTGAAAAATTTTTTGGAGTGTTGCTGTCAGTTCTTCTGTGCTCACGTCTTCTTTTAACCCTCTAATTCTGATGTTAGATCTTCTACTTCTATTTTCTTGCTCATCCAGGCAGTTAATTAGTTGATTTATTTGCTTTTCTTGATCTTGGGCACTATCCTTTATGCTAATTAGTTCTTGTTCTGTTTTGGAGATTCTGGTATCTAATATGGCTGTTTTTTCTTGTGTGGTTTTTATGGATGTCTTCAGTTCTTGTATCTCTACTTTATATGAGTTTTCCAATCTTTGCACATATTGATCCATATCTGTCCTAGTTGGGAGAGATTGAATGTATTGTCTCAAATCCCAATTTTCTTTACCCCCTACTCTTGGGTCACTAAGTGAGCCTGTTGTGTCTATTGGTGAGCTGTTTCTAGGATGATCCATCTGCTCTTCCTCTGATGATCTAGATGCCCCCGAGACTTCCGCAATATTTGAAATTTCTTGAGATGTATGTAGAGCTTGAGTTACACGGGGGGATTGAAGCTGCAGTTGTTGAAAAATCTCTTTTATATCAGGTGTTTGTGTAGTTTGTGCCCCAGTAGGGTTTTTATCTTTGATTTTTGTTTTATCTTTCTTTTCTTTTTGAGATTGTGGTGTTTTGTTTCCTTTCTTGGGTGCCATGCTTCTGATAGACCTTATTTCTTCTCCCTCCTCCCTCCTCTCTCTGCTTTTTTAACCACTTATTAACCCTTTAGTGTCCTTTTAAGATGACCAGACTATATAGGGTAGTGTACAACGCACTTTAACCTCCTAGATTGAGATTAGAGATGCTGAACAGTTCTATTGGATAAACTCTATTATTAATAAACACACTGTAGAATATTATTTGTCCAGCTCTTATTCCAGTACTATAATCATTTGCACCAGTCCCTTTAGTTCATACAGCATCTCTTTTTCAAAAAGAACCTAGTAATGTTGTCTCAGTCCACAGCATTTGTGATAATGCAGTCTCTATGCCGCTTGAAAACGTTACTTTATAAGACCATGTGCATCTTTAATCATACCTGGTCTCTGGCATCTTCAGTCTCCTTACTTTTTCCCTGTAGCCCAGCAACTGTAGGTTATAGGAAGGTAGATCTCCCGGTCCTCCGGATCACTGCTGTTTGAGACCCTTGTACCGCCGCCGGAGTGTGCGTCTCACGAGCGAGCCGCCCCTGCCGCCTGTATGGGCAGACACGCCAAGGCACTCGCCTGTCTCCGCGCTGACTCCTGGCTTCGTCTTCGGTCTCACTCCCAGCACTCCACAGGAGACGTTTCTTCCCGGGGCTCTCGATCTCACCCTTCTCCTGCTTCAGCTACCTTTGCTGCTGCTTGATAGGTCGCTCCAATATCAGGGATAGCCTTCGGCTGTTTAGCTCAGGTGTCTAGGCATTTGAATCAGCCGCCCAGACCATCCTGAACTCCAGCGTCTCCAGTCAGTGCAGCGTGTCAATCGCTCGACCTCCCTAAACGGCCATCTTGGGCGTCAGCTCCTCCCAATTTGGACATTTTGACTCAAGTGTGTACTCACTTTTGTTGCCAGTGGTTTAGACATTAATGGCTGTGTGTTGAGTTATTTTGAGGGGACAGCAAATTTACACTGTTATACAAGCTGTACACTCACTACTTTACATTGTAGCAAAGTGTCATTTCTTCAGTGTTGTCACATGAAAAGATATAATAAAATATTTACAAAAATGTGAGGGGTGTACTCACTTTTGTGAGCTACTGTAGGTTTTTTTTTTCAGACACCCTAGAGAATAAAATGGCGGTCATTACAATAGTATGTCACACTGTATTTCCGCAGCAGTCTTACAAGCACAATTATTTTGGCAAAAATACACTTTTTTTGAGTTAAACAATAAAACAGTAAAGTTAGCCCAATTTTTTTCTATATTGTGAAAGATAATGTTACGCTGTTAGTAAATGGATACCCAACATGTCACGTTTCAAAATTGCACCCACTTGTGGAATGGCGACAAACTTTGGCACTTAAAAATCTCCATTGGCAACGTTTAAAAATGTCTACAGGTTACAAGTTCTGAGTTAGAGAAGGTCTAGTGCTCTCGCTCCAACGATCGCGACAATACCTCACGTGTGTGGTTTGAACACCGTTTTTATATGAGGGTGTGACTTATGTATGCGTTTGCTGCAGCGCGCAATCTCGGCGGGATGGGGCACTTTAAAATATTTATTTTACCTTTTATTTTTACACTGTCCTTTTAAAAAAAAAAAAAAAATATTGGGCCACTTTTTCTCCCATTACAAGGAATGTAAACATCCCATCGATAAAAGTGATCTTGCGGCGAAACCGCTGCAGAGACCACTTTTATCTTAAAGAGAAACGCACACCATTCCTGAAAATACCAGGGTTATGGCAGCTAGCTGCTGCCATAACAATGGTATTTAGCATCAAAGTACCGATGTACAGGTATGGCGGTTTGCGTGAAGTGGTTAATGAAGGTACAACATTTAGCAACTCACACGGTTGTTGGTTAAAACAGACATGTATGCAGGCACCTGGGGTAAAGCTGTTCACATAGACCATCCTCCACACCGCCATCCTTTCCACACTGCGCTCCACCTGCGCATCAAACCTCGGTTTCAGATTGCTCTACTGCAAGGTAGTCTTCCCGGTCACAATCACAGACTGACAACGGTGAGATCCAGTGGTGTGGGGGATTGTCTATGTGGACAGCTTTACCACGGACGCCTGCATACTTAGATGTGCTTGTTTTAATCAACTATGAGTTGCTAAATGTAACCATATTGCTACAATTATTATTATTTATTATTATTCAGGATTTATATAGCACCAACAGTTTACGCAGCGCTTTACAATATAAAAGGGAGACAATACAGTTATAATACAATACAATAGGATTAAGAGGGCCCTGCTCAGAAGAGCTTACAATTATAGTTACATAGTAGGTGAGGTTGGAAAAAAAAAAAAAAAAGACACAAGTCCATCAAGTCTAACCCATGTGTGTTATTATATGTCAGTATTACATTGTATATGTATGTTGCGGTAGTTCATGTGCTTATCTAATAGTTTTTTTAAACTATTTGTTAGTTTTTTTTAAACTAGATACCTGGCCATCTAGTGATAGGAGATCAATTGATTCTACCCTAGTTCTGGAATTGCTGTTGCACTTCTATCAATTGGCCAAGGCAACTATACCTGGCAGGTAAATTTACTAGCAACCCTGCCTAAACATCAGGGTGATACATATGGACTATAAACCGAAAGACCTATGAATATGGTTGTGAAACGAATCATCTGATTTTTCATTATTCCATATGGGGAAATTTTCTTTTACTGCACAATGCTTTAGTTTCACAGAACCATTTCAATACAATTATGATCGTTCAGGAATTGATTGCATAAAACAGGCAGTTGATAGGCGATCATTTAAACAATTGGTCATGGGTTAAAATCTGATTGAATTTAAGCAAATTTATGAGATTTGATTTTCTGCTTTGAATTAACCTATCCATAAGGCTGGTCATTGTTACATGTATGGCAAACAAAAAGCTGGCCACAAAGAAAACTTCACTACACTAGTAAAACAGCTCTAGTGCCCAATTGTCACTTTCCACATTTAAATTGGTCATGCTGCTGGCTAAAGCGGGGCCTTGTATGGCCAGGGACCCAGCCAATAATTCAAGACCTTTCATCTTACTCTAGACTGAAAGAGTTAACCATTTTTTACGTTTAAAACCATGCATTCTGACTCTACATTACATAATGCTTAGATTGGACGCGCACTAGTAGTAGCACCTCACTGTGGTTGCTTTGAACTTCCTTGTTACAATTGTTTCAATATGTGTAAATCTCCATCACAGAATTGGGAAGGGGGAATTTATCACCAATGAGTCTGTCTTGAGTCATATGCTATGAGCAAGTTTAGTGGTACCTACAATAAAACGATTGCATAGTCTCACCATTCCAATAAAATCACGTGTCAATCTAACCACATACATTGAGAAAAACAACCGTGCCAGCAACTACGGTAGGTAGAATTGTCCAATTGCTTTCTGCCTCTGCCAATTAACATACAGATCACACATTGGCCCCATTCACACTTGGGGTAGCTGGAATGTACGTACAAGCAGGGGCGGACTGATAACTCATGGGGCTCCCGGGCAATAGGAGATTATGGGGCCCCCAGGCAATCAGAGATTATGGGGCCACACAGTATACACACACACAGTATACACAGACAGATGTAAAAAAAACCCCACAGATTTATACATACTGTCCCTGGTTTTACTGAGGCTGGCAACCCTGATGGGTCCCCCTAGTGGCCCAGGGCCCTCGGGCAGTGCCCGAGTGGCTCAATGGTCAGTCCGCCCCTGCGTACAAGCGTGCTTTTTTTTATTTGGCGCATCTTTTGCATGTTTCCGCTCGTCACACATAGGACCCCACATTCACTTGAATGGTCTTCCCTACTCATAACAAAAGTGCCAAAGTAGCTCAAGCACTGAGGCATTTGGCACTGAGCCAAGCAGGTTTTGCGTTACACGCTTTGATGTGTATCTCACAACAAAAACGTAGAGCTACTACCAACATTTGGAGTGCCATCGAGAAAAGTGCAATGTGCGTTTTGCCACATTTTTTAGGTTTTAGAAGCATTGCATTTTCATTTCAATTGAGCAAAAGTGCCATTATGCAACTCAGTGCAAGAAATTGCAGCACGCAAGACTTTTTACCAATGCTCACACAAATACAATTAAAAAACAACCTGTTTTCTCTTGTCCATATATTTCACTTGCTCTGGAAAATGTAAAAAAAACACATGGACAATGCATCCAGTGTGAAGGATCCCCAAGCTGGCACCAGCATAGACTTTATGAGGGTCTTCAGCAACAGGTATGGTCTATCAGATGTGCATGTCAATTGGGGAAAATGATACAGACTGGCCGTCTTCTCTCAAGACAAGAACAAGGTTACAAAAACCCATGTAGATTGTAATTGTCTGCTAGTAAACAAATGGTCATACTATTACATAGCTGTATATGTGTAGCTTTTTGCTTGCACAAGGATTGAATTATTGGACTAGATACAGCCTCACTTTAAAGTGTTACTAAACGCACAACAGTAAAATCAGTCTGTATATGCATTAAAGCATGCTTGTTATACTCACTGTGGAACCTAATGGGTTAATCCTCTGTTGTGTAATGATCCTGTCTTCTCTGATCCTCCCCTTCCTTTACTGTCCCCAATCCATCTGCTGACAGAACAGAGCCTTGGGGGCACTCTGCACATGTGATCAGCACAAGGCCAATCAGCACTGTCCAGACAGAAAGTCAGGGGTCATGCAACCTCATAGGACAGTCAGAAGAATTAAAACTCCTCCTACAAGCTTTAACCAGTGCTCAGTCAGACACTGATAGAAGTCACAAGACCGCTATAAACTGCTGATGAGAAAAGTTATTTAGCAGTTTAGTAACACTTTAAGGCTAAATTCTGGAAAATCCAAAAACCCTCCCTTGCCGTGGGTCTGCACCCTCCATTGACTGCTTGTTTAGGTCTAGAGGGCACAGAAAAGAAGATTTACATGCTCCAGCAGTCCAAGATCCTGACGTCAACAAAACCAAGGCAGGCTCTAAAGCCCTGCATTGGACGTGATGATGCTGAGGGACAGTCCATAGCCTCATGCTGGACCTGATGATACTGAGGGACAGTCCACGGCCAGAGCATAGGGAAGTGAAGTTTGCTGGGGGAACGGAGGATTGGGCAAGTAAAAGAACCTTTACCCTTCCCTAGAATAGACAAGCAGTTAACCCTTGCAGCAATTAAGGGTCTCATTAACCACTTCAGCCCCGGAAGAATTTACCCCCTTCCTGACCAGAGCACTTTTTGCAATTCAGCACTGCGTTGCTTTAACTGACAATTCTGCGGTCATGCGATGCTGTACCCAAACAAAAAATTGACGTCTTTTTTTCCCCCCACAAATAGAGCTTTCTTTTAGTGGTATTTAATCGCCTCGGCGGTTTTTACTTTTTGCACTATAAACAAAATTGCGACAACTTTTTTTTTTTTTTTTTCAAAAAACACATTATTCTTTAGTTTTTGCTAATATAAATATCCCTCAAATATTGGCCGATATGTATTCTTCATATTTTTTGAAAAAAAAAAATAAAATAATCACAATAAGCGTATATTGATTGGTTTGCGCACAAGTTATAGCATCTACAAAATATAGGGATAGATTTATAGCATTTTTATTATCATTTATTTATTTTTTATTATTAGTAATGGCAGCGATCTGAGATTTTTATCGGGACTGCGACATTATGGCAGACACATTGAAAATTTTTGACACTATTTTGGAACTATTGTCATTTATACAGCAATCAGTGCTATAAAAATGCATTGATTACTGTGTAAATAACACTGGCAGTGAAGGGGTTAACCACTAGGGGGCAGTGAAGGGGTTAAGTGTGTCCTATGGAGTGATTCTAACTGAGGGGGCTGGACTGCGACACACAGAACAGTGATCAGTGCTCTCGATGACAGAGCAGTAATCTGTCCTATCACTAGGCAGAATGGGGAAACGCTTTGTTTACAAAAGCAACTCCCCGTTCTTCCACTCCGTGACACGATCGATGGCACCCGGAGGACATAGAGTCAGCGGGACCCGCGGTCACAGAGACCGTGCTCGCAACAGCGCTTCTTAAAGGGGATGTACCTGTACGCCCTTTTGCCTGCTAATGCCATTCTGCCAATGTAAATCGGCAAGCGCTGGTCGGCAAGCGGTTAATTAAACCACTTCCTCCCGCCATATAGCAACATGACGTGCGCAAATTGGTTGCGTTATCCTGACCGGGCGTCATATGACTTGATCAGGATAACAAGCCGACGCGCGGCGATCGGTGGTGCTGTGTGTCAGTCTGACACACAACACTGATCTCGGTAAAGAGCCTCTGATGGAGACTCTTTACCACGTGATCAGCTGTGTCCAATCACAGCTGATCACAAAGTAAACAGGAAAAGCTGTGTATCGGACAGATGCGAGTAGAGGAGAGCCGATCAGAGGCTCTCCTGACGGGGGGTCTGCACTGATTAATTATCAGCGCAGCCCCCCTGAGGATGCCCACCCAGGACCACCAGGGATGCAAATCAGTGCCCATCAGCAATGCCTGCCAGTGCCTCCATATCAGTGATGCCCATCAGTGCCATCTATCAGTGCCCCTCCATGCCACCTCATCAGTACCCATAAGTGCCGCCTTATCAAGTGCCCGTCAGTGCAGCCTCATCAGTGAAGGAGAAAAAAAAAAAAAAAAAATTACTTATTTACAAAATTTTATAACAGAAAAGAAAAGCCTTCTCAATTTTCAGTCTTTATTTGTTTAGCAAAGAAAAACCCTAGTGCTGATCAAATACCACCAAAAGAAAGCTCTATTTGTGGGAACAAAATGATAAACATTTTGTTTGGGTACAGTGTTACATGACCGCGCAATTGTCATTTAAAAAGCGACAGCGCTAAAAGCCGAAAATTGGCTTGGGCAGGAAAGGGGGGGGGGGGGTGCCCAGTATTGAAGTGGTTTATTCATTATTTGCTTTGCAAATTTAGCAAAGCAATACAAAAAAAACATAAGTAAATATAAAAAAAAAATAATAATAATAGCAAAAAAGCAAAACAAAAAAAAAAAAAACAAAAAAAAAAAAAAACACCCCACACACCCCACACAGGTGGCTAGAGCTAGAAATGTAGGCACTCAAATCACTGACCAAGTTGTTGCTGTGGCCCACATAAGTTGTTTTAGGAGGAGTGACCCTTTAAGTATCCCAGCCATAGCTTGCTTCAAGCCAAGTTATAAATGGTCTCTGAGCATCAAACATTTCCTCAACGTTAAAAACTCCTCTTGAATAGTTTTCAGTCATTAGTAAGTACCCCGGACCCTGTAGGAGAGGAGAGCAGACACACCTTTGATGTCCATATGTTCGGAATTTGGAGTGAGCTGCACTACACAGTATAAATCTCAGCCCTAATCTGTCCCTGCCTGGAAGATTTTACAATCTCATCATTTTGCTGCGCTATAAAGAAAAGTAGAAAGCATATGGCAGCCGTTTCTGGAGTGACAGACGGTAGGTCCTGCTTTTCTAATCTTGTGCCAAGTTACTTTTTAGAGCTTTTCTACTAACAAGGTATAGATGAACCTTATTCTGAACTACAATCACAATACATGCAGGCAATGATTAAAGCACATCTAAAGCCAACCCACCTCCCATGTTGGATAGCGGGATGCTGTAATCCCAGTAAAGTTAGATTTTGCCATCTGTGTCATATTGGGGATAGTTATATATTCTAGATCTATTGTTCCATTTTATTTGGATCCCGCCACCTTTGAGTATATACACAATACATAAGCCCTGGTGAACCCCCCCAAAATGCCTCGGCTTTTTTTTTTTATCATTTAACCACTTTAGCTCCAGAAGATTTTTCCTCCTTCGTGTCCAGGCCATTTTTTGCCATTTAGCACTGCCCTACTTTAAGTGATAATTGGGTACAGTATTGCATGACTGCAAAACAAAATGTATTTTTTTTCCACACAAATGGAGCTCTCTTTTGGTGGCATTTGATCACCACTTTTTGATTATGAATGAAACAAAACATTTTGAAAAATAATCATAAATCAGAATATTTTTTTACAGCTAAAAAAAAAAAACAAACAAAAAAAAAAAAAAAACAAAACAAAACAAACAAACACAGAACTTCATAAATTTAGGTCAAAATGTACTACATGTCTTTGGTAGAAAAAAATAAAAATAAAATAAATAAATCTCAAAAATTGTATATTGATTGGTTTGCATGAAGGTTATAGTGTCTTACAAATTATGGGACTACGATAGTGGGAGACAATCTGACACTGGGTGTGAACTGACCAACTGCCACTGACATCACCAGTGACACTAATACACTGATCAGTGCTAATATACACGGTCACTGTACTAAAGACACTGGCTGGATGTTAACATCTAGGGGCAATGAAAGGGTTAACTGTGTGCAATATGTGCTGCTTTTGCTAGTAGATGTGGTGGATTTTTTCCCCGTGTTTTGCAACAGCCACATTTCTGCTTGTAAACATAGGGCTCTGCAGGGTGGATAAAAATATATTTAAAAAGTGGATTTTTTTGATTGTTATCAAATTTATTTTAATAAAATGTTTTTGGTGTAAAAATCTAAAGATACATTAATAATTAAGTTTATTCAGCATGGAATGGTGCTTAGTTATGTAGCATGAGGCTGTATATTCTGCAATATTTACATTTGTGGTAAACTCAATCAATGAATCCAAGCTCTGCAAGCGGAGATGACATGCACTGCATTGATGCATTCACATAATTTCACAGTAAACATAAGTTCAGGAATATTCCTTTATCTCATTGTTTTGCAAATCTATGTACACTACAAACTGTATGATTGAATCAGTTCTGATATCGCTTTTTTACTAACCTGACAGCTTATTATTCTAAATAGGAAACCTTCATTTTCTTTGCAAATATTAAAGATTCTAACTACAAGCGCTTACATTTAAAGAGCACCTGTTATTTCAGATCCATCATGGCAGTGCCTGTTAGCGGGCATCCACTCACCTGCTGCCACCACGTCCCTCACCTTGTTGTGTCACTGCCGCATCACCAGCCATCCCATTAAAGTGAATGGGACTGTCGGTGAGTCAACAGCGGGTCGAGGAGAAGCTGCTGCGGGACAGAGATGACAGTTTCTCTTTAAAAATTGATTTAAATCCACCCTGGGGCTCTAATGTGATTCCCTACACCAACCAGAAGATCCTGGCCATAAATCATTGGCTGGGACAGGCTAACCCAACTTCCGCTGTAGCGAATCACAGCACAGGGCAGCAGACATGCACCCCCTACCCAGAAATGCCAGATCATGTACGTGATCCGGCGCAGAGTGGCCATCCTGTCACGGTTGTGCATGGGGCGGTCTGCAAGTAGTTAATCAAGCCAACTTGTTTTGATTAGGCTGCTCCCCAAATACCATAAAATCCCCCAAAAAGGATGAGGGGGTCTTGAGAAAGGGCCACCTATGTAGAAAGCAGGAGGAGTGCTACATCCATGGTAACTTAGACCCCTTTCACACAGGGGCCACGGCCGTGTTAGCGCTAAAGTGCCACTTGTTTTGTCTGCACTTTAGTGCTGTTAAAGCAGCACTTTTCGGTCGCTAGCAGGGCGCCTTTAACTCCAAAGAAGGGGTTAAAAATGCCTGTGTTGCGGCGCTACCATAGCCCTTTTCAGATGCTTCAGCAGCAATGCCCATTGATTTCAATGGGCAGGGTGTTTTGGAAGCAGTTTCAACAGCGCTTCCAAACCACCCCAACGATGCTGCTTGTAGGACTTTTCAGAATGTCCCGCAAGTGCACCGCCTGGTGTGAAAAGTCACACTGAAATGAATGGGAGGCAGTTTTCAGGCGCTATTTCTAGCGCTAAAACACCTGAAAACCACCTCAGTGTGGAAAGGGGTCTTTGTGAGCAATAAAAAGAAAGCCAACGCGTTCCAGGGGTGTGGATCCTCCACCTTCAACAGGGCCCTTGTATTGTAGTTGTTGTATTGTATTGTAGAATGTTGCTGGAAATATAACAATTGTTATAGAATATAGATCATGTATTTTTTGCCAAACCAAAATTCACAGCCACAGCCTGTCATGTTACATTGTATAACCATTGTTACGTTTCCATACAGCCACATTTAAAGTGGAATTCAGGCCTAAGACTTATGCCCTGTACACACGGTCGGACACTGATCAGACATTCCGACAACAAAATCCTAGGATTTTTTCCGACGGATTTTGGCTCAAACTTGTCTTGCATACACACTGTCACACAAAGTTGTCGGAAAATCCGATCATTCTGAACGCGGTGACGTAAAACACGTACGTCGGGACTATAAACGGGGCAGTAGCCAATAGCTTTCATCTCTTTATTTATTCTGAGCATGCGTGGCACTTTGTGCGTCGGATTTGTGTACACACGATCGGAAATTCCGACAACGGATTTTGTTGTCGGAAAATTTTATAGCCTGCTCTCAAACTTTGTGTGTCGGAAAATGTGTGATGGAGCCCACACACGGTCAGAATTTCCGACAACAGGGTCCTATCACACATTTTCCGTCAGAAAATCTGACCGTGTGTACGGGGCATAACTGTTTTTAAAATTGCCCCCCCAATATACAAAAAATAAATAAAAAAAAAATAAAAATAGGGAGGAGCGACGTGCTGACATCACCGCGTTTATGCAAGTCCCGGAGTAACAGGCTGCAAATCGAGAGCCGGCCGGCTTGGAGTTAATACTGCATTTTTTGTTCGTCTAATTGTAAGTGTAACACAAACATTTATAAAAAAAAAAAATATATAAAAATTTGGACATAAAAAAAAATTTGAGGTTGAGTCATTAGAGGGGCAATGAGGGCTGCAGGTGTGCCTGTGTCTGTAAATCCAGGAAGGGAACAGGCAGCAGCTTCAGCTGCCCAGTTAAAAATGGTTGCAGCCAGACTCAGTGGAGGGAGATTTCTGCAGCATATTTGGCAAATACAGAATCACTATAACTAATATATTATATATATTTTTAATAATTATAATATGTAAAGTGGTTGGAGGGAAGCTTCTGAATGGCTTCCCTCCAACCACCAGAAATTTTTATTATGGGCGTTCACAGAACTTTTTTTTCGGGGGGGGGGGGGGGGGATCATTTTAGGGTCACCCATGCGCCGCCCCTTTTTGACAATGTCATTATCACATTATCATGGTCAGAGACTGCAGACGTAGTACAGTCCCTAGGATAAGTAATGGATAATGGCCGACAGGCCCTGCGAAACTACAGCAGTGATCCCTCCGACTGGACGATCACTCACTCTGGGTTCCCTGGTGGCGACTCTGGTCAGTAGTGTAGCATGTCTGTACCCTAGCAGTGGCTTAGTCTCTCTCTCTCTCTGCTGGCGCTGGGCAGCATGGCGCTCCTCGTTCTTTGTCCTGTAGCACTCTCTCCCTCAGCTTTTTTTACAGGTCTCTCAATCTCTCTTGATCGAGCTGTAGCCTCCTTCCTGTGGAAAATGAGGCTGCCAGTCTTTGGGACTACATGTCCCATGATGCTCTAGTCTCCTTTGGATTGGCCCTCGGTTATGGGAAGGAACAGAGCGGGCAGGAAGCTGGGCGGGGAACCTAGTGAGAGCCGCTGTCCCTTCTCCTTGACAGGAGAAAGCAGGGGGCGGCAAGTGGGGGAAACCTCTGACAGCCCGCAGCTCACCTTTCTCCTGTCGCAGCACCGCCGAGTTCTCTGCTGGACTGAGCCCAGTCACACTACACTGATGGGGGGGGGGGGCGCTTGAAAGCACCTTGATGGTGTCACCCCACTTGCAGGTGGCACCCGGGTGCAGGCTGCCTGGACCCATACAGTGACGCCACTGTGTTGAATTTAACAGTGCTGATCCAATCCCTGATTCCGGGGGGGGCACTTGACCCCCCTTGCCCCTACCTGCAGACACCCATGGTTATTTTTTTATTACAAATTATGTGAGCAGACTGCAGTTCCTCTTTAAGCTTTCTGACAGCCAGGTTGTCAGAACACAAAAGCTGGGAGGAGAGATTCCTCCGCTACCCATGTGGTTTAAAATGGACAGGATAGAACCTAAATAATGAAATTCGGCCCACCAGATGCAATGCAAAAAGGGGGCAGAGCCTAGCTGATGACATCCCGTGACCATTTTGGAGTGATGAGCCTGGTATACAAGGACTTGCAATAAGTTTAGGATACGTTGTATTTAGCACTTTGTGCAATCTGATTTTGTAAGTGTTTTTATACTTTTGCTGATATCATTCAAATTAAAGAGAGCACTATTAGTCTTTTATTTTTTTCTTTCATACTCCCACCAGCCATTTGGCTTTAGTTGTGGAGTTGCGCTGCACTATATGTATATGTTTTACAGGGTAGAACCCGTTAGATTTCTCTTGTTCAGCCCAAAAGAATTGTCCCAAAAATTTTCCGAGTATTCGTTTGATTATGAAATATTTAATGAGAAAATCCAATAAACAAATTTGACAAGGAAATAGTGAGGAAAAAAAACTGATGTTTACTTTGACTGCAGTGGTGAGAAATGGGAAAAAAAAACAAAACAAAAAAAAAAACACCAGGATGCAAAATGTGGTTTTCGTTTGGGAGAAAAAAAAAAAAAGGGTACATCTTGTAATGAAACCTGTTTAATAGGTCTGGGATTCCATTCAAACAGCAGGTCTAGATAAAATTAAAGGCTTTCAAAGACGATGGCAAGAAAAAAAATAAATAAATAAAAAAAAAATTACAAAAAAGGAGGTTCTGGCGAACGATTTTTCAGAACTTCCATGTGGACACTCAAAACGAAAATCTAACTGTGTATGGCCAACGTTGGCATGATCTTTGTAGTACAGCTCCATATGAAGACTGCCCTGTGCTGGCCACGAAGGTCTTCTGTCTGAAGAAATGAAAAATCTGGTATTTCCTTTACCCAAAAAGGAAAAGCAGTGACTTTCTTGGTGACATGGCTTTCTCCTGGACAGTCTGAACTCTTTTTTGACTACAGACAGACACTTTCTTCAGATGATTACCGTTTACAATAAGGACAGACGATTCAAAGAAGCCAGTAATTAGAGCAACCAAAACATGACAGCTGGTGCCGAAGTTTCCTGAGCGCTTTCTATGGCTGACATGGAAAAGACGGGAACCATGGCCACCCTCAATGCCATCTAGATCTTACGCATTGGATCGGTTGGCTCTAATAATTTGCCCATCATTACACTAATGACTACATTTCAATATACGGGAAAAGCTTAGGTTTTAATGCAAGGTAGCCCAGTTTGCCAAAAGAGAAAATTAGAAGAAACATTGGATTTTTGTCATCAAGCTTCAACAACTTCATCAGCTTAAATTGGGAAGTGGACAATGTGACACCACCAATTCCAAACCAATATTCATTAAAAAAAAAAACTTTCCAGATCTGGGTAAGGTGGGGGAACGGGGAAGGATGAACACTTCTAATAACTTTCTGTTGCTCCCCAAGGTGTCCCCACTAGGGAGATTTTCACGAATGTCCTTTCCAGGGACAGGAAGTAAGGAGAAATCACTCCCAGTGGAGACAAACTTGGTACAGTGAGGAAGAGTCAGAATCTTCAACAGGTTTTCATTGTCATGAGTCTTCCTGTCCAAGTGACACCCATTCCTTTATTTCGTTTTTGGGTGTCGCAGAGCAAGCAACAGAGGGAAATCTTCCTAATAGGGTCACAGACCGCAATAAAAATATGACTGACGTCTTGACCCTTCAAAACGTTGGGTGCGGAGTTTGATGTCCTAATTTCCCCCAATCTTCTATTACCGGTATGTATTAAGGTCTTACAAAATTGTGAAAAGTAGCCAATTGGAGTCTCCTCAAAAATCAGCCTTATGTGTAGATTTCAGGCTATTGCACATGGGTGGATCAACACAAGGCTCTGTACACAGGGAATGATCCGTTTCTTCTCCCTGCAAAGCAGGGAGAAGAAACAAAGAGCTTTGGTAAAAATCAGCACCTAATACAAATTGTTAGGAACACATTTAAGCCCTTGATCGCCCTTAAATGTTAACCTCCCCCCTAGCCAGTCATTAGTACAAATGACAGTGTACAGGATTTTTTTTTATATAACCAAAGACATGTAGTACAATACATTTTGGTCAAAAAAATAATTTTTTTTATTGGATATATTTTGTAGCAGAAAAACAAAAACAAAAAGTGTTTTTTTTTCTTCTAAAGTTGTTATTTTTTTTGTTTATATCACAAAATAAATAAATAAATAAAAATTAAAAGCCTCAGAAGTGATCAAATACCACCAAAAGAAAGCTATTTGTGGGGGAAAAAAAGATCATCAATGTTGTCCAGCGTCGCACGAAAGCGCAGTTGTCAGTTAAAGGAATGCAGTGCCATATCGCAAAAAATGGCCTGGTCAGGAAGGGGGTAAATCTTCTGGAGGTTAAATAGAACATTGTAAAGATTTTGTTATCGTCGATTGAGGAGTGCAATAAATATCCAATGATTCTCACAGAATACTGGTACAAATAGAACTTTCTGTGCTACACTCTGAATTACAGAACACCTCCCCCTTGTGCTATGGAGGGGAGTGTTCTGTAGTCTGTCCTAGGGTGACAATGCTGCACCCCCATAGATGCAGTGAGTAAGGCTCCATTCACATTTGGCGTTTTGGGATCTCGGAGAGAATTGCTGCAATTTTGCTTGCCATTTCAAATCACACTGCAAATCGCAAAAAACATGTTTGAGTTCCCTTTATTTTCAATGGCACTTAAAACGTGGTGCGGTTTTGCTGTCATAAACCGCACGGCAATCATAGCAAAAACTGCACCGCGTTTTAAGTGCCATTGAAAATAAATGGCACCAGAACATGCGTTTTGCGACTGTGAGCAGAATTGCAGGGAGAAAAAAAAAAGGTTTCAAATAAAAACTAAAGAAAAATAAAAGGATGATAAAAATGCAGATTCTACATCTAAAGACTGGAAAACAACTGGCAACATGTCACATTGTGTTCCCGTAACACATGAATGTGGATCGCAATTGTGGTGCCATTGATAATAGTATTCTGAATGTGGCCAAAAAAATAATAAAAACGCAAAGGCACAATGTGGACGTTGACTAAATGTGTAGACGGGGCGAGGAGCGAACAATCCCTGATTCCCATCAGAATATTAGAAGAGAAGAGCTCTCTATACACCAACCAATCAGGAGCAATTATCACAATCAGAAATCACTGCAATACATATATTTCACAGTCACAGCTCCTCCCCCCAGATACGGACAGCAATGCCCCCCCCCTCCCACCCCCCGCCAAATACAATTCAATTATCGATCTGTATCCCCATCAAATCAAAGAACAATTATTGATCACTGCCACCATCAGAATACAATTATTGATCAATGGGCCTCTTACCTGGTGCAAATATGCCCACATTAAAATATATATAACAATCATTGATCAGTGCTCCCCCCAGCAGATCATATACCAAATATTGATCAGTGCTCCCCCTCCCCCCAGCAGATCATATACCAAATATTGATCAGTGCCCCCCCCCCCCTCCCCCCAGCAGATCATATACCAAATATTGATCAGTGCCCCCCCCCTCCCTCCAGCAGATCATATACCAAATATTAATCAGTGTTCCCCCCAGTAAAATCATAACAATTTTTGATCAGTGTCCCTGTAAATCATATCAGAATCAGTTATTGATTAGTGCTTCTCCCATAGTTCATATACCAATTATTGATCAGTGCTTCCCTAGTAGATCAGATACCAAATATTGATCAGTGCCCCCCCCCACAGATCATATACAAGTAGTGGGAAAAATATTTAAATCAGCACAAAAAACAATGTGAAAATAAAAAGAAAATAATCTATATAATAGCCTACTAATAGGCTTGATGTGATTGCTGCCCACGCCACTTAGAGTGTATCCACTTGTGACACTCAATAGGTAAGATCAAATATAATTTTATAAAATATGCAATTTATAACCAAAAACTCATAAATCGAGTCCAAATATTGGAGATTCCACCGTAGTGCAACTTTCAATGATGGTCACCGAAGTCACTGGATACCAACGAACTGTCACTGAAAGTTGCACTACAGTGGAATCTCTTCAATATTTGGACTCGATTTATGAGTTTTTGGTTGCGCCACAATATATATATTATATTTTGCCCCCTGTATATCATATACCAACTATTGATCAGTGTCCCCTGTAGATCATACACCAGTTATTGATCAGTGCCCCATAGTAGATCATATACCAAGTATTGATCAGTGCCCCATAGTAGATCATATACCAAATATTGATCAGTGCCCCATGGTAGATCATACACCAGTTATTGATCAGTGTCCCCTGTAGATCATATACAAGTTATTGATCAGTGTCCCCTGTAGATCATACACCAAGTATTGATCAGTGTCCCCTGTAGATCATATACAAGTTATTGATCTGTGTCCCCTGTAGATCATATACAAGTTATTGATCTGTGTCCCCTGTAGATCATATACAAGTTATTGATCAGTGTCCCCTGTAGATCATATACAAGTTATTGATCTGTGTCCCCTGTAGATCATATACAAGTTATTGATCTGTGTCCCCTGTAGATCATACACCAAGTATTGATTAGTGTCCCCTGAAGATCATATACCAGTTATTGATCAGTGTCCCCTAGTAGATCATATACCATGTATTGATCAGTGTCCCCTGTAGATCATATAAAAGTTATTGATCTGTGTCCCCTGTAGATCATATAAAAGTTATTGATCTGTGTCCCCTGTAGATCATATAAAAGTTATTGATCTGTGTCCTTTGTAGATCATATACCATGTATTGATTAGTGTCCCCTGTAGATCATATACCAGTTATTGATCAGTGTCCCCTAGTAGATCATATACCAATTATTGATCAGTGCCCCATAGTAGATCAAATACCAGTTATTAATCATAGTTTATATAGTAATTATTGATCGATGCCCCCCCCCCCCCCCCCTGGATGATATATGGATGAATAGAAGACATAGTGGGTAGGTATTGGGGTGTCTCACCTGGCTGGCATTGGCCGGACTGGCAGGGCCCCCCCTTAGTACAGTGATGTGGAGGGTGAGCAGTAGAAGTCCCAGGAGAAGAAGTAGCTCAGCTGCCAGTCTCACCATCCTCTTGATCCGCCCGGCTTTCAGTGCCCGCTCACTCGGGCCAGGTGCCCCCCCACTCTCCGGGTCCAGGGGGGGGTCCGGCCGGGTGGAGGAGCCGCCGCCACCACCGCAGCACTTCGGAGCCACTGCGGGACAGGAAGGAACAAAGACCCGAGGGAAAGCTGCACGGGAGGGGACGAGCGGGGGTCTCCCCAAGCCGGGGGTGGAGGAGGCGGATCAGCGGCGGGCAGGACTTCCCTCAACCAGCCGGGATCCGGGGTGAACATGGGCCGCTCCGTGCACCCCAATACTTCCCCGGAATCACCGCCCCCCTCCGCCTCCACGCGTCTACAGGTAAGAGGTGTGCACTACCCCGATCCACCAGATCGTACAGGGGGGCGCTGTGCCGGAGATCCTCGGGGTTATTGTCCGCCCGTCCACATGGAGAGATCGCTGTGTGTGTAGATCCTTCCCGGGACACCGATCCCTCCTTCACCGGACTGTGATCTGTACACCGTACATTGTATCCATTCCAAGTCCCCGATCTGCACCCACTACTCCTCCGTACAGCCTGGCCGAGGGGCTTTATAGTGCGGGGCTTGTTGTTGGTGTGATACCCCTCCCCCTGTCATTACCATCCCCTCCCACCCCCGACCCCCCCGCTCCCCCCCTCTCCCCCACCGCAGCAAGTTTACTAACATCGATATCCCCGCACACAGCTGTATGGAGGGTGCTGGGGTCATCATCATCCATCACAGGGCAGAGCCCCCTCACCTCTCCTGGGGGGTACAGCTAACCCTGGATCTTATGGGGGGGGGGACAGGCAACCCTGGATCTGATTGGGGGGTACAGGTAACCCTGGATCTGATTGGGGGGGACAGGCAACCTTGGATCTGATGGGGGGGGGAAAGGTAACCCTGGATCTGATTGGGGGGGACAGGCAACCCTGGATCTGATTGGGGGGGGGGGGGGTACAGGTAACCCTGGATCTAATTGGGGGGTACAGGTGACCCTGGATCTGATTGAGGGATACAGGTAACCCTGGATCTGATTGGGGGGGACAGGCAACCCTGGATCTGATTGGGGTGGTACAGCTGACCCTGGATCTGATTGGGGGGTACAGGTAACCCTGGATGTGATTGGGGGTACAGCTGACCCCGGATCTGATTGTGGGGTACAGGTAACTCTGGATCTGATTGGGGGGCAGCTGACCCTGGATCTGATTGGAGGGTACAGCTGACCTTGAATCTGATTGGGGGGTACAGCTGACCTTGGATCTGTTTGGGGGGGTACAGCTGACCTTGAATCTGATTGGGGGGGTATAGTTGACCTTGGATCTGATGGGGGGTACAGGTAACCCTGGATCTGATTGGGGGGTCAGGCAACCCTGGATCTAATTGGGAGGTACAGCTGACCCTGGATCTGATTGGGGGTACAGGTAACCCTGGATCTGATTGGGGGGTACAGCTGACCCCGGATCTGATTGTGGGGGTACAAGTAGCCCTGGATCTGATTGGGGGGCAGCTGACCCTAGATCTGATTGGGGGGGGTACAGCTGACCTTGGATCTGATTGTGTGTGTGTGGGGGGGGAGGGGTACAGCTAACCCTAGATCTGATTGGGGGTACAGCTGACCTTGGATCTGTCTGTGTGTGTGGGGGGTACAGCTGACTTGGATCTGATTGGGGGGGTACAACTAACCCTGGATCTGGTTGAAGGGGGTACAGTTGACCCTGGATCTGATTGAGGGGGGTACAGCTGACCCTGGATCTGATGGGGGGGTACAGCTGACCCTGGATCTGATGGGGGGGTACAGCTGACCCTGGATCTGATTGAGTGGGGGCAGATAACCCTGGATCTGATTGGGGAGAGGTACAGCTGACCCTGGATCTGATTAGAGGGGGTACAGCTGACCCTAGATTTGATTGGGGGGGAGGTACAGCTGACCCTGGATCTGATGGGGGGGGGGTACAGCTGACCCTGCATCTGATTTTTTTTTTTGGGGGGGGGGGGGTACAGCTGACCCTGGATCTGATTGTGTGTGTGTGTGTGTTGAGGGGGGGGGTACAGCTAGCCCTGGAAGTGATTGGGGGAGGGGGGTACAGCTGACCCTTGATCTGAGTGGGGGGGGGCAGCTGACCCTGTATCTGATTTGGGGGACAGCTGACCCTGGATCTGATTGGGGGGGGGGGACAGTTGACCCTGGATCTGATGGGGGGGAGCTGACCCTGGATCTAATTGAGGGGGGTATAAATGACCCTGGATCTGATGGGGGGGGGGTACAGCTGACCTTGGAGTAGGATGGGATCTCATTGAGGGTAGGCGATTGCTTATTGCTTAAAGGTTAGAGTCCTGGGGATCCTTTTATTGGCTCATTCAGAGAAGACAAAATGAAAATGTAAATTCCCCAGACCCCCTTTACACTGTGCTGCCCCATCCCTGGACAGACCCCACCAGACCCGACTACTCCGGGACCAAAGTCATTCTTGTGACATTTATGATTTTTTTTTCTCTTTCTGGATCTATAAGCAGCCAGGTGATAGTAAATGTGCGTCCGTTCCATCAGACTACCTCATGTCTACTTATGAAATAATGGAAGAGGACGCAGATATTTTTTCTGTCTTTTTCTGGAACTGGATAGACTTAAAGGGTAACTCCACTTTCGTGGGAAAAAATATAGCAAATAAAAAAAAGTAGCAGATTGCATCACCCTATTTAGATTGTTAGCTTTATGAGCAGGGCTCTCTTTACCCTCTTGTATTTTATTGTATTGTAACTGTATTGTCTCTCTTTAGATTGTAAAGCTCTGCACATACGGCACTATACAGTGTAAATCCTGTATTATAATATTAGTTTGCATGTTCTCCCTGTGTCTGCCATACCCATGTGCTGAAAGTAAGCACACTAATAGAAGGACATGTCAGAGTGAGCTGAATATTGATCTATCAGTGACTTTTGTCAGCAGACTGAGCATGTTTTTGTTTTTTGACTAGGCTGTGCTCCAGGACCTGGATGTGTTCTCTGGTAGAGGTCCTTCTATCACAAAACTGGCTACATAAAGTTACAAATAGTTGGGAAGGTAAACTGCTCCTATGTATTTCTTTCAGCTGTGCATTTAGCTGCCTTCAGCTCCCTTTCTGGAGGACATTTCTATTATACAGACTTGGATACCTGTTGCTTTTCAAAAGTTTTTTTAAGATCAGCACTTGATTGTCTCAGCCTGCACTGGCTTTGTGATGATCATCAGTGATGTTAAGGGAGAACTCCAGAAAAAAATATTTACTTACTACTGCCACCGTTTGGGTTCTGCACCTTCATCTTCCTCTAAGATGTCATCAATAGGTGGCTGTCTTTTCTGGATTCAGGCAACCACATCCCAATGATGTGCCACCACCCTCCTCCTTTCATGAGCGAAAGCCAATGCCTCCGGAAATATGTGGTGTGCATATCCCAGGAGGACTGGGAAAACAACACTCCATTCTCTCCAAGGGGGGCAGGCCAGAACATGCATTTTTTTTAAAGTTTAACAAAAAAATAAAAGGGGTGAGCATTTTCATGCAGTAGTGGCATAGTTGGAAAAGAGGAAAGTTTCTTTTCAGTGTGGAGATCTGCATGAAATGTTTTGGTCTTTGAGGTCCCCCCTTACACTACACTAGTATTCAGTTGAAAAGGTCCACGTTACACTGGTGGCCAGTGGGAAGAATGTTCCTTACAGTGGTGGTCCGTGGGAAAAAATATCTCTCACATTGGTGGTCAGTGGGAAGAGGAGTATCTCATTACATTGGAGATCAGTGGAAAGAAGAATGTTTCATTACATTAGTGGTCAGATTTAGGAATATCCCTTACATTTGTGGTCAGATAGAAGAATGTCTTTTACACACAGGAGAAGATGCTGGTAAGGGAGCATTGGGAAGGTGCATCTCCTCTCTTTAGTTCCACTTTAAATTAATGGTCAATCAGAAGAATGTTTCTTACTTTGTTGGTCAGTGGGAAGAAGAATGCCCCCTTACGTTGGTGGTCAGATTGGAGAGGATTGCCCCTTAGAGTAGTGGTCAGTTGGAAGAATGTTCCTTGCAGTGGCGGTCAGTGGGAAAAAAATGTATCTTACTTTGGAGGTTGGTGGGAAGAAGAATGTCTCATATAGTGATGGTCAGTGGGCGGAAGTATGCCTCTTTATAGTGGTGGTCAGTAGAAAGGCTGTCCCTTACATTGGAGGTTAGTGGGAAGAAGAATGTCCCATTACATTGGTGGCCAGTGAGAAGAAGAATGTCCTTTACATTGGTGGTCAGTGAGAAGAAGAATGTCCTTTACATTGGTGGTCAGTGGGAAGAAGAATTTCCCTTACATTAGTGGTCAGTGGGAAGAATGTCCCCTACATTGGTGGTCAGTGGGAAGAATGTCCCTTACACTGGAGGTTAGTGGGAAGAACAATGCATTACATTGGTGGTCAGAGGGAAGAATTCCTCCATACAAATAGCTTGAAAGATTATTGATGACGGCAGTTACTAATCTGAGGGGTAAAATTGCTAATTGCTTGGGGAACCCTAGATTTCCATAGAACCATGGTGGAGAAAGGTTGGTTTAGAGGAACACCATGTGGATGGATCCTTGAAACCAATAAGCAATATTTGGATGAGAAATGGGCCACCTAGAACTTTTTTAAGGAGTAATAACAAGTGTTTCTATGTGTTTAATTGACTGTACATTTTTAATCATGTAAAAAAAAAAACAAAAAAAAAAAAAAACATTACTTCTAAAGAAAGAACAGAAAAGCTTAACATGGCCCCTAATTCAAAATAATGTTACGTTTTATAAGAACATTTGTTACTGGTAAAGAGAAATATTGCTACATTGAGCTACATTGTTTTTAACACAAGATAATTCAATGTCCAGCAGCCAGAACAAGCACAAGTTTGGCAAATGTTGATTTTAGTGCACACTATGTACTTTAGTTTTTATTTGCTTTTCTTTTGTTAAAAAAACAAATACAAACTGATTTAAAGCTGAAGTTTAATCTGCTATTATTTTCCTTTGCTGTTTCCTCCTTCCCGCCTTCAACATCGTGCTAATGACATTCTTTAATAAAACCTTTCCGTTTTTATTACATATCTTATTTTAGTGTAGCGCTACTACCGAAGCCACTGGAATCCTGTCCAGGTTTTCCCTAATGCTTCGCCTCGCAGCCAGGCACACAGGCTTATTCACACATTTCTCCAATGTCCAGAGTAGGGATGTTGTTTTTATTTTTTGAGAACTTGGATAGGGTTAAGGGAATTGAGTGGGATACTCCAAGAACAGGAACTATGTACAATTTGTGGACTAATGCCGCGTACACACGGTCGGACTTTTCAGCTACAAAAGTCCGACAGCCTGTCCGACAGACTTTCAATGGACTTTTGGCGTACTTTTGTCGGACTTGTGGCGGACTTTCTAAAGAACGGACTTGCCTACATACAATCACACAAAAGTAGGACGGATTTGTACGTGATGACGTACACCAGACTAAAATAAGGAAGTTGATAGCCTGTAGCCAATAGTTGCCCTAGCGTGGGTTTTTGTCCGTCGGACTAGCATACAGACGAGCGGATTTCTGGGTCCGCCGGGGTTACCACGTAAAGTTCGTCAGATTTGCGGCTGGAAAAGTCCGCTGAAAGTCCGGGGAAGCCCACACAGGATCGGATTGTCAGCCGGCTTTGGTCCGTCGGCGTCCGTCGGACTTTTGTAGACGAAAAGTCCGACCGTGTGTACGCGGCATAAGTGTTTTCTATCTGGACAAGCTGTAGTAAAGTCGGTGCTTGTAACAAACAGTAGACTTAAGCTTTGGAACATCAGTATTTAACTGTAAAACATCACAGCACCCTGCCTCAGTTCTCCTCCTAAGAGCCCTCAGCCCCCATGCAATCAGTAGAATGAATATTGGGAGGAATTACAAATATCAAAATGGCCTGATGGGTAGTTATCTGCCTGGAGGAGTGGGAGTTCCTAGGCAGAAATTATATGCATAATAACAAGGATACGCCCCCAGTGTATGTGAAGCCTGCAAACAATTTTCATTCATAAATACACTGTTCTTATGTGCAGACTTGTCTATGATCTGCATTTAATGTCGGTACCAGCAAATCTGTAAAGTGAAGACAAAAGTTGTTCCTAATTAACCCCTTATTAGCTCACTTCTCTTCTTTTTCGCTTGTTTTTAAATGTTTAAGATTTTGCAGTATTGTTTTTGTATTTACCATTTATTATATTAGGAAACTTCTTTTGTTTTTGCACATTTATTTTAGTTTTTTTTTAAATATTTTGATATATATACATATTTTAAAGTAAACAAAAAAAAATAATAATAAAAAAAACTACAGTATCTTATAATACTGGTTCACGCTGGGGTAGCTTCGACCCTGTCATCTGACCCTGAAGCCGCCACACCCACCGCGCGACCATAGCGCGACTTGCAAACAATTTCTTTAATAGAAGTCAATGCAAGCCGCTCTGAAGTCGCCCCCAAGTAGTACAGGAACCTTTTTCTAAGTCAGAGCAACTTGAGTCGCTCCCATTAGAACGGTTCCATTGTATTGTATGGAGCGTGACTTGTCAGACGGCTAAGTCGCCTGACAGGTGGCCCGGTGTGAACCAGAACTTAGTCTCATTTTGCGAAATTGCAAACTTTCTTTTTTTTATTACCAGCTCATATGTTCAATATACCGTATTTATCGGCGTATAACACGCACTTTTTTCCCCTTAAAATCAGGGGAAAATCGCGGGTGCGTGTTATACGCCGATCCCCTGCGATCTGGAGCTGTCAGATTTTCAAAATCGCCGACCGCGATTTGAAAATGGCGCCGCCGGTGCCGAAATACACAGTGCCGGTCCTCGGCTCTTCTCGGCCACTTTCGTCTTCACTCGAGCGCCGCCCGAATCTAGCCGAGTGTACTCGGCTAGGTTCGGATAGCTCCGCTTGGGACTACGAGTGGAGCCGAATGTAAATGAGAGCCGCCGAGAAGAGCCGAGGACCGGCTCTGTGTATTTCGGCACCGGCGGCGCCATTTTCAAATCGCGGTCGGCGATTTTGAAAGACAGGATGGCAGGGATCACAGGATGCAAGGCTGCATTGGGGAAGGCTGCATTGGGGAAGGCTGCACTGGGGAAGGCTGCACTGACAAGGCTGCACTGACAAGGCTGCACTGGTGAAGGCTGCACTGACAAGGCTGCACTGACATGGCTGCACTGACATGGCTGCACTGACAAGGCTGCACTGGGGCAAGGCTGCACTGAGAAGGCTGCAATGATGGGCATTTAAATGTAAGTTTTTTTTCCTTCAACTTCCCTCCTAAAAGTTTTTTTCCCTTAAAATTCCCTCCTAAATTGGGGTGCGTGTTATACGCCGGTGCGTGTTATACGCCGATAAATACGGTATGTAGATATTTAAATCCCCACCCCCCTCTCCATCACAAGGTCTAGGCTGGCCATACACACATAGATTTCTCTTGTTCAACCCTTCCGGCTGAATGACAGAGAAAATCAGTATGTTCTTCCATTCACATCAAACAATGTGGAAGAAGGAATCTCCGCTGCCGGCTATTATATTTATGAAGCCTCGACACCCGCGGCTGCTTGAATACCAGAACAGTGACTGCATCTGAACAGAAACTGTTCAGCCAACAATTCTCTACCGGCTCCTTTAATTATGCAATCAAAGTCTGTAGAGTCGACAGAGCCACCCACAGAAGGCATTTCGGCTGATTCAGCAGGACTTGGCAGTCATTTGTTCCATGTGTGGCCAGCTTTAGGCTAAGATTCACACCACTTGGGTTGGGTTTAGTGTACGCTGACCAGCACTAAAGGGGCAAGCATCAGGATGGCTGCTTCGTAGGAGAGCTGGAAGTCTGCCGGAAAGCTGCAGGTTTAGTGAAAGCTTTACTATCGGCACTCAGTAAAATTACCATATTACATGAAAATCAGGGGAAAACCGTGGGTGCGTGTTATAGGCCGATCCCCGCCAATTTTGTGTGATCGGAGCGATCGCGGCTATTGCAGGGACTCGTCGGAGCCAAGATACACATACCCGAGAGTCCTTACAGTCTTGCCATTGGACCTGTGTGATGTCCATCATAGGGCGGGACTAGGCGGGACTGTAAGCGGCGCCGAGAAAAGCCGAGGACTCTTGGGTATGTGTATCTCGGCTCCACCGAGTCCCTGCAGTCTTGGCGCCATATTTGAATTTACACACGGCTTTGTATGTCGGCGGCGATCGCGGCGATCACACGAGGCTGCACTGGGGCAAGGCTGCACTGACATGGCTGCACTGGGGCAAAGCTGCACTGACAAGGCTGCAATGGACACTGGGGCAAGGCTGCACTGACAATTCTGCACTGGGGCAAGGCTGCACTGACAATTCTGCACTGGGGCAAAGCTGCACTGACAAGGCTGCAGATGGACACCGATAACGCTGCATTGATGGGCATTTTAATGTAAGTTTTTCTTCCTTAAACTTTACTCCAAAAAGTTTTTTTCCTTAAAATTCCCTCCTAAACTTGGGGTGCGTGTTATACGCCGGCGCGTGTTATACGCCGATAAATACGGTAATTAAAGCATGCCTGTTAAAGTGGTTGCAAACCTCTAACATGAAAAATGAACAAAGCACATCTTTCTATTAGGGTTGCACTGATACCGATACTGGTATCAGTGCCGGCACTAAGCATTTTCGAGAGTATCAGTGTTCGCGAAAATGCTCCGATACCAAAAAACGATAACGGACGTGACGAGAGGAAACCCCATTGCCGCGTGTAGGGATAGGTGTCCCGGGGCATCTTTCTTCTAACATTGGGCAGCACCAACAGCTCCCATGACTCAGCTCACCTGGCGTTCTGGACCTACACTGCATGATGTGCCTGTTTTTAGGGTAGCCCTCTATTGGGGTAATTAAAGCATTTCATTCTGCTGCACTTAGAGGCTCTTCTCTCCTTTTGTTTTTGTTCTTCATGTATTTAGAGTCTGCTACAGCTCTACAAGAAGCTTGCCCCAGTGTTGGATCAGCTTAGACTTATTATGGACTGACATACAGTATTCTTCTTTCATAAACATTGTTCATAGCAGATTAGGTATAGTGACCAAACCATTGCGCCTATAACCTCTCTCCCTTTTTACTTGGCTACATTGCAGGCCAGAGGAGAGATTTGGGGTCTGATAGCCCCCGGATCTCTCCATAAAGAGGACCTGTCAAGGCCCATGCTATTACCTGGGATGTTGCACATCCCTTGTAATAGCAATAACGTTGATAAAAAAAAGTTAAAGATACAGTGTTAAAAAAAAAACTTAATAATTAAATAATTTAAAAAAAAAATAGGTATCGGCGAGTACTTGAGGAAAAGTATCGGTATTCGTACTCGGTCTTAAAAAACTGGTATTGCTGCACCCCTACTTTCTATAGTGTATACTAGAGAAAAAAACAAAACAAGTGTAGCGCTAATGAAATGAATATCCAATATGTAAAAACTGTGAAAGTTCCCAAAGATAAGCAAAAAAGGCAAAAAAGCCTCAATATGAGAAGTCCTTCAAGAGACTGAAACTTCAAGGGGACATCTATGATGAAAATAAACACACAACCACCTGAAGATGAAGAGGCTTACCAGATGGGATGGACCCAAAGGGCATACGCCAAGTTGGGTCAGATAGGCTTGGGTGGTGAGTGACTCGAGAAGACCTGGAAAGATGATACTTGTAGATGAACCGGCTTGTTACTGAATCCCTTTAAATGGTGGGTGTCCAAACCAGGGGGGGGCGATGTAGATGAAGCAAGCCAGATGGTATCGTATCCCTCAGAATCGAGTTTAGAAGAGCCAAACGATGATGTAGACAAGTGGAAAAAGAAGGAATAGCCACATAGTGTAAATCCGTAAAAGATATATGTAATTTATTAAAAAAGATGTACACTCACATGTAAATCCAGGTAAAACAGCGCTGAGAAAAGAAGTGGCGACAGTGGGGTCCTTCCCGACGCGTTTCGTCTTCATAGACGTCGGGCAGGACCCCATATTTCCTATAGTGTATACTAGCCTGAATCCAAAGCACCAAGTGCCATTTCTCTCTATTCTCTATTTTCTCGATTAAAGCTTGTAGGAGGAGTTTTCATACTGCACTGAGCTGTCCTATCAGGATGCAGGACCCCTGACCCTCTATCTGGACAGTGCTGATTGGCCCTGTGCTGATCACATGCACCCTCCCAAGAAAAAAAAGCAATGCACACCAAACCGAGCATGTGCAGCCTGACTCCAGTAACTCTGTCTTATCTGGACATGTTTTGGAGTCAATGGAAGAAGAGAACGATCAGAGAAGACAGCATCAAACAGCCTTTTTACGCAATGCAGAGGATTAACTCCTTAGGTTCCACAGTGAGTATAACAAGTATAACAAGCATGCTTTACTGCATATAGAGACTGATTTTACTGTTGTGGGTTTAGTAACACAATCAGTTACGTTATGTTGAAATGACCTCACAACACCTGTACTTAACATATGTCCCTCCCACAAGCATCCACCACCACATGATTAGTGAAGCAGCCTTAGGGCCCTTTCACACTATTAACATACACATTAATGGGTGCATTACTGCAATGCATGGTAATGAGAGTTTTGTGCATTGGTACAATGCGGTGCCATTAATTTTGAATGGCACCTCAGCACACCATCTCAACACACTTGTGTTGTAGTGCGATGCATGTTAGTGCTGTTAAAAATGCTGCGTGTGCCTTTTTTGATGCATTAGGCAGCCCATTCAAATGAACGGCTGCCCTAAAATACAAGTTAATGTATGCGTACCCATGCAGCACAGCAGTTTTAACATACCTCCCAACTTTTTGAGATGGGAACAAAGGACACCTATTAGCAAAAGTATGTGGGCATAGGACACACCCCCTGCCACTCCCCCCTTAAAGGAGAATATACAAAAATTATTTAGTTGAAGCAGAGCTCCGGACCTTTTTTAGAACTACAGCCCCTGGAGTTGCTGATTCCAATGCCATTAAGGTTCGCAATGTTGTTTGTTTTTTTTAAAGCAAATTATCTTTTAAAGGCCAAAATGATGTCCATTTCTGCTGTACCTCACCACGGCGAGGTACGTCATTTCCTGCTGCCTGTTGGAACCTGGGATATTAGTGTCATTAATCCCAGAAGTCAATGGGCAGCCTTGATTGACAGGTTGCCATAACAACAGGGAAGGGAACTTGTTATGGCAACCTGCAATACACTGAGCGCGCCGCACTTTGTTCACAATGTGCAGACGTGAGATCGGGAGGTGCATGCTGGGTAGAAAGAAGATGGGTTTCTTCTGGGAAGAAACTTTGAGCGGGCTTCAGATGCCCACACTAAGGATGGAAGCTCACTGGATCCCAAGATGACAGTGGGTACAAAAAAAAAAAAAAAAGACAGCAAAGTCTGTTCTCATGTGCAGCATATGCCGATTTAAATCGCACAAGCTGCGACTATCACAGGTTTTTTTTTTGTTTGTTTTTTTAAAGTGCTTTTTTACCACTACTATATTTTTAATCTGGCACAAATGCAGCAATTTAGAAATTGGATGAAAGGTTTAGTACCTGAGAAACACTTCTTGACAAATCAGGAGGAAAGAGGGACAGTCCCTCAAAATCGGAGACATTTGGGAGCTGTGGTGTTAATGGTCCCTAACTGTTGCTTTGGATCCAGCAGGCAAGGCTCCTCTCATAAAACTCAAGATCCTTCATTTTCTATAGTTACTAAGAGCTGAGTTCTTTGGATCTCTAAATATAACGCACTTATTCTGTCCCAGTTTGTGAGTCCGAGAAGGCTAAAAATATACAAATTAGCTGACCTCCTAAAGAAAGCACCCAGAATATTTAGTGCTCTTTGCAAGTCATTAGGAGAGGTGGTATCTGTTCCCCTGCCCACCAATGACACAATGACTGGCTGAAGAGGTGGGGGCACATGGCTCCTTTTTAAAATTTTCTGCATTTGTATGTATTTCTGTTTGATGCAAAAACCCTATAACTAGCAAGGGTTTTTTTTTTCTTTTTTCTTTTTTCATCGGGGTTGTGTTAAGTGGCAACTTTAGATGACAATAGTGCTTGAAGTGGTGTTAAACTCTCTCTGTTTATTTTTACCCACAGGTAAGATAAAGCTTACCTGTAGGTAAAATTAATATCTCCAACCGTGCACCTTTTAGGAGATATTCTAGTGAGCAGCAGCCGGTAACGTCACTGGTGCATGAACTCTGAAGGAACGGCATACAGAGCTTTGTGTCACTACCGTGACACGGTGACGTCATCTCGGCCCAGCCATTCAAGTGGCTGCAACCCGCGAACCCGGAAGGAAGACTGAGTGAAGATGGAAGCCTCTGCAGCGGTGACAGTGTGTGGTTGGAGGGCTTAATATCAAGGTAAGTCTCTCATAATGTGCTAGTATGCAATGCATACTAGCACATTATGAGTTTATCTTGCAGGGTTTTTTTTTTCATTTGTCCACGTTTACTACCGATTTAAAGTGGTAGTAAACCGCTGTGTTATTTTTTTTATTTTTTTGCAACCTGCAAGGCAATGTCATAATGTGAAACTTACCTTAGAATGAAGCCCTCCAGAGCTGTGCTGTCAGCACTGAAGGCACTTCCATCCTCACCCAGTCTTCCTTCTGGGTTCACAGACTCCAGCTGTTTGAGTGTCCGGAGCCACGATTACGTCACTCCCGTGCATGCGCATGGGAGCCGCCGTTTACAGGACTCTGAAGGAATGGCCCGAGTGGTTTTTCCTTGAGAATGCATGCATGGGTGATGTCACCGGCTGCATGTACAGTAGAGCTGCACGATTCTGGCCAAAATGAGAATCACAATTTTTTTGCTTAGAATAAAAAGATCACGATTCTCTCACGATTCTCGTGACGTAAAATCTTTCACATTATACAAAAAATGGGCTAACTTTACTGGTTAGTTTTTTTTTTTTTTACTTCATTAAAGTAATTTTTTCCAAAAAAATTTCATTTGAAAGACCGCTGCGCAAATACAGTGTGACATAAAATATTGCAACAACCACCATTTTATTCTCTAGGGTGTCTACTAAAAAATATATATAATGTTTGGGGTTCTAAGTAATTTTCTAGCAAAAAAAAAAAAGATTTTAACTTGAAACCAACAAATGTCAGTAAAAGGTTTAGTGTTTAAGTGGTTAAACTTTTTTCACTTACACACAAAGTCTATTCCATTGACAAATTGTTACAATGTTTATACTTAAGTTCAACTGATAAAGAATGTTTTGATTCTTGGCAGACTGCCCAGTTTTTCTCTTCCTTTCTTTTGATGCTGTGGCTTCAGAAGAGCAGAGAGAATTCTTTGCATAGAAAGAATTGTGAAACCCTTTAGTCAAGATTGCGATACTGATTATTGACGATTAATTGTGCAGCTCTAATGTACAGTAAATATCTCCTAAATGGTGCACGTTTAGGAGATATTTACAGTACAGTACCTATAGGTAGGTCTTATTATAGGCTTACCTGTAGGTAAACATTATGCATGGGAGTTTACTACCACTTTAATGGAGCTCTTAGATAATTGGGCCATGCTGCTGGTTTGGCCAAGTAGCTTTGGCCTTGGAACTATGTAGGCACCACCGGGTGGGAGGTCAAGGAACCCCTAGCAAGCTCTGGAGGTACCCTAGGGTTCCACATGTAGCACCCTGGAGTTTAGGCAGGGTTTCTCTTTACAAATTTACCTGCCAGGAATAATTATCCTGGTTGATTGTTAGAGATCTACTGATTTCTTCCTAAGTTTGGCACTTTTCTCCTCTACCACTAGGTGGTCAAGTACTTGGTGGTACTAGATATGAGAAGGGCAATGCAAGGTCAGGTTATGGGTTTATGGGGTATCTCAGCCAATGGGCGGATGTATTCTTGAATCCCTTGGCCTGCTGGGAGAGCCTATATATTCGGGTGGAGTCAGGTGATCTATGTTCTGTGCCACCTGGATGGCTGTCTGGGTGGACGTGTTGTGTTGCCCGGGCTGCTAGGCCGGAGATTGGGCCTATCCCGGGCATATCTGGCTGCTAGGCTGTCTGAGGGCCTATCCAGAAGCAAGAGAGCAGCTTAGGGTTGGGACTGCGGCTTGCAGTCCAACCAAACGTGACGGTTCTGCCGGCCGGAGAACCTGTCCTGGTCAGAGGTAGAAAGGAAGCTGTCGCCAGTATGGGACTATCCACCTAATTACCAGGGACCACAGTGAGTAACTGAAGCAAGTACCGGAGCAGCATTCTCACCAACTGGGGACAGATAAGAATTGGAAAACTTCAGCGGGTATCAAGCCAGGGACCCAGCCAGCGGAGGTGACGCTTGCAGAGTAGCCTTGTGTGTCAAGCCAGGGACCGAGCAGGCCAGTGGGGTGAAGCTTGAGAGGTATCTTGTGTCAAGCTAGGGACCCAGCAGAGAAGCAGAGGTGACCTTCGAGGAAGATACCACCGTGAAGATTGGAGGAGCTCAAGTAATTCAGTGACAGTGAATCAGCGTGTCTAGTGAGAGACCGGAGCTCAGTGGGCTGAAGAACTACAAGGAGCGATTGTAGTGGAATAGAAAGGGACTGTTCAGCTTTGTGTTAGAAACTGTTAAAGACTGTTGCCATAGGAGACAGCATTCCTGCACATGCAGATGTCTTGCTGGATGCCTTTCCCTGCATGGCTGTCTTCCTATTGAAGTCTCGGAATCTGCCAATTGAGCTTGCAACTGCCCAGGGGTGTCCTGGCCCTAACCCTCTCTCCCCCAAAAGTTTGTTAAAAGAAATAAACTCTCTTTTGCATTCAAGAAGTGTCTGGCGCACAATGACTTTAATCATTTTGTACCCACCATGCCTCACAACCCACTATACACAGAAGGATGCCAGCTATCTCTGGCCCTGGAGGTTCTTATTAGACCGACGGAGACCTGGGACTTTGCTACACACAGAACCCTGGTTGAGAATGGCTGGTGTAGAGGAACCCAACAGGTTCATAGAGCATTAAGGAAAATCCCGACTCTTATTGAAATTAATATATGGAATCAGTATGAAAATAAATGAACAATTCACATAAAGCAAGTAAATCCAACCTATCCTGTAGAAGTATAAAAAATAAAAAAAGAACACCAGACCAAAAAACAAATGAAAGAGTCCAAGGTAACATTAATTTATATATAAATAGTTCTGCTGCTCAGAAACTACAATGCTTATCCAAAACAGCAGTATTTTGATTGTAATATAGATGTGTGGTCACTGTTTTGAGTCCATTGTAAGTTTATCCTGTGTTGAGCCCTGAGGAGGAGGAGTGGTTTGGCTCCTGAAACGTGTTGGCTAGTGTATATGATCTATTTACCAACAATTACAGCTACCATGGATTTGTTCCTTCCTTTTTGGTCTGGTGTTCTTTTCTTTACTTTTATGGTTTGAGTTACAATTGGGCATCGATTGGGGAAAGCCTTGTTGTGTGAGAGCTTCCTCGCCAGAGCTGTTAGGCCTCTTTGAAGTTTGCCTTCATCTGACTGCAAATACAAAATTGAAAATTCCCAGCACCTCTTTAAATTTGTTCCTCTGGTGTTATTCTTATATGTCCGCTACTAATACTGGCCCTGGAAGCTGAAAATACTTTGGCTACAAATAATAACTGTAAAAATAGTTCAAAGTGTCTGAATGTTCTTTTAAACAGCCAGTTTCAATGGGCATGTATGAGTCACTGAGCATTCAGTCCCCGTCGGTTTATTCGTTAAGTGACAACAAAGAGGAAATTGGATTGAGGGAACAAATGATGCTACTCCCTTTTCAAAGCCCCGCATTCTGGCAGAGTGTTGAAGCTTCCATTATTTATACAGTGTAGATAATAAGGATATTTAGGTCCCCTCTGAGTTCCACACCCTGAATAGAAGCACCCACTCAGCTTTTACACCAATTTAGAAGTGATACATCCTTGTTTACAGTCACATTTTCAGTGCTATGCTCAAGCAATGCTAGAGGTAACAATTCTGAGCCAAGAATATAAAGAATGTGTGAATGCAGAAAACACTTTGATTTTTATATTTTTAAAAGTTCAACAACATTCACAAATATTGAATATCTGAAGACAAATCTTTTTTTTTTCTTTTTAGTTTGAATTGGTTAATTCATCTGTTTGTCTTGGATAAGAATTAATAGCAGATCTTCAAAAAGTGAAGGCAAGTTTTTAGACACCAAAACAGGTGCCCACCTCAAACGGTTCTCCTTAAGGTTCGATTCACACTGCCGCGACTTGGGATCCGACTTGTGAGACCCCAAGTCAAGTGACATTTGAAATCCAATTTTAGTCAATGAGAGCTGTTTTAATTAGCGCTACTGAAGTCGCTCCGACTTTATAAAAGGTTCCTGTATTACTTCAAGGCAACTTCTATCCGACTTGTGCTCATAGACTTTAATGGAAGTTGCCTCCATCCAAGTCGGAACCTCATCTTAATTGATGTGATTTGTATCCGACATTACAGGAAGATTTCACAGGCATTCCCTGAAGTTGCTTCAAAGTCGTGCCAAGGTCGCCTGGCAAATCTCCCTCCTGGGGGCACATAAAAATTAAAACTTGATGAAGTGAAGTTAAGTTGTTCTACCTCTTTATTCCTTCCCCCACATCCCATAGCCCTTGTTCAAACTTGAGCGTGAGCATTTTCAGGTGTTTCTAGGGACTTGAATTGAGCAAAAAGCACGTGTTACGCATGTTTTTTATCATTTTGTAGTTCCTCCCAATAAAGTCATATGTGCAGTTCTGCCCCACAAAAGCTTATGCACTTTTTCAAGCTTCAAGCAACAAGCTTCAAGTGATACAACAGTGAGGTGTGAACAGACACCACTGAATAATGGGAATCTTGATGTTGAGCGTTGAAGCGTTTTGGGAAAGAGACTTCTTATCACAAAGGTGTGAATGGGGTCTAAGTGTTACTCACATGGCAGAATACTTAACCTGCTTTTCTCCAGGGTTCTTCACTGTGTAGCTCTGCCCAGCACAGTATAGCCTCTACATGAAAATTGTCCTAGTCATGTCCTGCACATACACACTGCCTGCCCCATTCATTCCTATGGCCAGAGCCATACTCACGATGGCCCAAGCTGTCCAGAGGGGTGCAGACCCAGTCATAGGAATAAATTCGGTAAGCGTCATATATGCATTTGAGGAGTGTGAAGATCTCTGCAGCAGACTAATGCCGCGTACACACGATCGGATTTTCCGACAACAAATTTTGGATGTGAGCTTGTTGGCGGAAGGTCCGACTGTGTGTATGCTCCATCGAACATTTGTTGTCGGACTTTCCGCTAACAAATGTTGTCTAGCAGGTTCTCAAATTTTCCGCCAAATTTTCGTGTGTACACAAGTCCGTCGGACAAAAGTCCACGCATGCTCGGAATTAAGTATGAGCCGGAAGCACTCGGTCTTGTAAAACTAGCATTCGTAATGGAGATATCACGTATGCCTTGTAAGTCACTACGTCCGTAATTGTTGGCCAACATTTGTGTGACCGTGTGTATGCAAGACAAGTTGGAGCCAACATCCTTCGAACAAAAATCCACGGTTTTGTTGTTGGAAAGTCCGATCGTGTGTATGGGGCATAAAGCTAAGTATTCTGTTATGTGAGTTACACTAATAGAAGCTTTAAAGCACAACTCTACTAAAAGAATTCAAAGAAGTAGAGGTTAAGGGACAGGGCTGGATTTTCCCTCACTAGATCTTGTAGGCATTTAAGCTTTAGTACCCAAATCATGCTGCTACAAGACTAATCCACCTTGCTAATGGCTTAGTGTCTACTACTTCTCTCTGTCAATCCCTACACTGACTTCAAATCAACCAACAAATACAATTCAAAATATTACCAACCTACAAAGCCATCCACAACTCTGCCTTAAATACATCACTAACCTCAACTCGAAATATCAACCAAACCGTCCTCTTAGCTGCTCACAAAACCTCCTGCTCTCTAGCTCGCTTGACACCTTCTCCCCTGCTTACATCCAGGACTTCTCCAGAGCCTTTTCCATCCTCTGGAACTCTCTACCCCAGCCTGTACGGTTGTCTCCTACACCAGGGGTCTCCAAACTTTCTAAGCAAAGGGCCAGTTTACTGTCCTTCAGCCATTAGGAGGGCTGGATTGTGGCCAGTGGGTGTAAAAAATGCCTCAGAATTGGTGATCAGTAGGGGGGTAAAATAATTAGCTAAAGCCTGTGGGCATTAGGAGATATAAGTAGGAGGAATGGTGTCCCATCATTGCTATTAGTGGGGAGAATAGTACCCTATCATTGGTATCAGTGGAAGAAATAGTGTCCCATCATTGGTCTCCGTACGAGGATTAGTGCCCCATCTATGGTGTCAGTGGAAGGAATAGTACCCCATCTATAGTGTCAGTGGAAGGAATAGTGTCAAACCTATGGTGTAAGAAAATGGAATAGTGCCCCATGTATGGTGTCAGTAGGATGAATAGTACTCCATCTTTGGTGTCAGTGGGAGGAATACTGCCTTGTATCAGTGGGAGGAATAGTACCCTAAGGGCCAGATAAAGGCAAGCAAACGGTCACATCTGGCCTGCAGGCTGCAGTTTGGAGACCACTGTCCTACACTGTCTGCCTTTAGGCAATCCCTGAAAACTCATCTCCTTAGTGAAGCCTATCCTGCCTCTAGCAAATTCCTTTTTAGGCTGGCCACACACCATGCAAATTTTGCCCAGTTCTCTGTGAACCTGTCAAAGTTTGTTCTGTGGGTGGTCTTGTCACCCTCTTCCCATCTAACATTCTTCAACTGAAAAATCAAAGGAGCCGGATGAAAAATTGTTTTGTTGGTCAAATTTGATCCGATGCAGCCACTGTTCAGGTATTCTGACAACCGCCAGCACAGGCTGTCAGAATACAATAGGCTCAGCACCTGTGTATGGTCAGTTTTATATTCTCACATAGTTGCTACCTTTTGTATCACTTATTTCCCAGACTGTAAACTCTCACAAAGAAGAGCCTCCAAACTCCTTTGTGTTGAGCACATTGTTGTGTTGTGTATCATAACAATACTGTCTCCCTTTATTTTGTAAGGAGCTGTGTAAACTGTTGGAACTATAAAAAACATGTATTTTAATAATTATCATACACTCTGTTAGCATCATCTCTATCACACAAAATATTTTCCTTTTACTGTTCTTTACTGGCTATTGGTCTTCGTGGAAATGTCATGCAGAGGTCTTGAAATTCTACCAAAGCACTTTGTATGCTCTACCCATGTTTATGTGAATGTCAGTTAGGTGCTATAGTTTCTTCCCACAACCCAAAAAAGCAAACTAAGCACAAGGTTATATTACATTAGCATAGCTCCCAATTGTTCCTCATTTGGTACCTAATCAATCTGTCACTCATTCCTCTACACTTGTCCTCCTTACTGGTGTGATGTATAGACTTTCTTAAAGCTTAACTAACCCTATGAGAAAAACAATTTTGAACTGGCAGGATCATAATTGTAGAAACAATATGCACTATATTACCAAAAGTATTGCCTTACACGCACATGACTTTAAAGGGTAAGTTCACCTTTACAAAGACTCTGTAAGGTGAACTAACACAGGTCCCCCTCCTCCAAGTTCACCGTACATATTTTTCTGTAAAGGTGAACTTATGCCCTGTTACACATGACCGGTTTTTCCGTCGGAATAAACTCTGAAGGTTTTTTACGACGGAGTCCCGACGGAATTCCGCTGAAACTGTCTTGCGTACACACGATCACACCAAAGTCCGACCGTCAAGAACGTGGTGACGTACAACACGTATGACTGGACTAGAAAAAGGAAGTTCAATAGCGAGTAGCCAATAGCTTCCGTCTCGTACTTGCTTCAGAGTATGCGTCGTTTTTGGTACGTCGGAACAGCATACAGACGAGCGGGTTTCCTGATAGGAATTGGTTCCGTCGGAAATATTTAGAACATGTTCTCTTTCTAGGTCCTTCAGAATTTTCGACGTAAAAAGTCAGATGAGGCATACACACGATCGGAATATACAATGAAAAGCTCCTGTCTGACTTTTTCTGTCGGACATTAAGCTCATGTGTACGGGGAGACTGTGAGCCAGGCCTTCTTGTCCACATTAGTGCCTGAACTCCCAAATGCACTTCTGGAAGAATGGTCAAACATTCCCATAGACACTTCCTAAACCTTGTGGACAGCCTTCCCAGAAGAGTTGAAGCTTTTATAGCGGTAAAGGGTGGGCCAACTCAATATTGACCAACACTGACCACTGCAATACACACTACACTACACTGACCACTGCAACACACACTACACTGACCACTACAACACACACTACACTACACTGACCACTGCAACACACTACACTGACCACTGCAACACACACTACACTGACCTCTGCAATACACACGTTACACTGACTGCTGCAATACACACATTACATTGACCACTGCAATACACACACTACACTAAACCACTGAAATACACACACTACACTGACCACTGCAATACACACATTACACTGATCACTGCAACACACACTACACTGACCACTGCAACACACACTACACTGACCACTACAACACACACTACACTGACCACTGCAATACACACTACACTACACTGACCACTGCAACACACACTACATTGACTTCTGCAATACACACTACACTGACCACTGCAATACACACATTACACTGACCACTGCAACACACACTACACTGACCACTGCAATACACACATTACACTGATCACTGCAACACACACTACACTGACCACTGCAATACGCAATACACTGACCACTGCAATACACACTACACTACACTGACCACTGCAACACACACTACACTGACCACTACAACACACACTACACTGACCATTACAACACACACTACACTGACCACTGCAATACATACTACACTGACTTCTGCAATACACACTACACTGACCACTGCAATACACACATTACACTAACCACTGCAACACACTACACTACACTGACCACTGCAACACACACTACACTGACCACTAAAACACACACTACACTGACCAATACAACACACACTACACTGACCACTACGCTGACCACTACAATACACACTACACTGACCACCGCAACACACACTACACTGACCACTGCAACACACACTACACTGACCACTGCAACACACACTACACTGACCACTACAACACACACTACACTGACCACTGCAATACACACTACACTACTCTGACCACTGCAACACACACTACACTGACCACTGCAACACATACTTCACTGACCTCTGCAATACACACATTACACTGACCACTGCAATACACACATTACATTGACCACTGCAATACACACACTACACTGACCACTGAAATACACACACTACACTGACCACTGCAATACACACATTACATTGACCACTGCAATACACACATTACACTGACCACTGCAATACACACATTACACTGACCACTGCAATACACACATTACACTAACCACTGCAACACACACTACACTGACCACTGCAACACACACTACACTGACCACTGCAATACACACTACACTGACCACTGCAATACACACTACACTACACTGACCACTGCAACACACACTACACTGACCGCTACAACACACACTACACTGACCACTGCAACACACTACACTGACCACTGCAACACACACTACACTGACCTCTGCAATACACACATTACACTGAGTGCTGCAATACACACATTACATTGACCACTGCAATACACACACTACACTGACCACTGAAATACACACACTACACTGACCACTGCAATACACACATTACACTGACCACTGCAATACACACACTACACTGACCACTGCAATACGCACTACACTGACCACTGCAATACACACTACACTACACTGACCACTGCAACACACACTACACTGACCACTACAACACACACTACACTGACCACTACAACACACACTACACTGACCACTGCAATACACACTACACTACACTGACCACTGCAACACACACTACACTGACTTCTGCAATACACACTACACTGACCACTGCAATACACACATTACACTAACCACTGCAACACACTACACTACACTGACAACTGGAATCCTACAGGCATGGAGAGGTAACCAACAGCCAGAATGTTTGCTGGTGGATCATGGAAGGGCACCAGCGACCATGCTGGGGAGGATGGAATCCCTGTCTGGAAGTGTAGCGGTCTATGAGCAGAAATGCGGCCGTGTCTAGTAGATGGTACCTGCAGTGCGGGGGGGCCACCTAGGCCAAGGCTGGGGTCCGAGGGGTCTACCACACCGAGCCATGTCACTTGAAAGCTGAGAGCCAAGGACCAGGGGAGCCGAGCTGAGTCGAAGGTGTCCGGTGCGCGACAATGACGTCAACGCCGAGTGGTAGGTGGAAGCGGAAAGCCACACATGACCCCATTCGCCCAATCACAGGGGCAGCCGGAAACTAAACAAGGGATTTCTACGCCACTGGTCGCTGCGCAGGTGGGGCCCCCCAGGCAAGTGGGGCCCCCGGGCAACTGCCCAGCATACCCAGTCGAAAAAACGGCCCTGCAATTACGACAGACAAAGGCCCAGCACCAGGAAGAAGCTGAGGAGAAGATACTGTTGAGAAACCTCATGGATATCAGATCATTGGAGTGGAGGTGGGTACTTGTGAAATCAAAGCAGAACTTTAACCATAATAACTTGATAAAAATAAACCATCAAATGGCTGGTATCATAACTGATCACATGTGCAGCACCATGACAGTTGCAGATCAAACAGCTTCCTTGGCTGTAGAGGATAGGAGGGTTTAATTCTGCTAGAAGGCTGTCAGCAGATCAGCCTCTACAAATTTGTCAGTACCTAAAAGTGCCTAAAAATGGAGAGAAACTGAGCATGTGCAGAGCAGGGTGAGAGTTTATTACTGGCTTTTAAACAGTATAGAAACTTATTTTTAATTTTCTACAAAGCTATACCTGCAAAAGGGGCCAGCCTGAAGTGATCTAACAGGACTTAATTTTCTGAGTAAAGTTCCACATTAACCACTTCAATACAGGGCACTTATACACCTTCCTGCCCAGACCAATTTTCAGCTTTCAGCACTGTCGCAGTTTGAATGACAATTGAGCGGTCATCCATCACTGTACCCAAACTAAATTTTTTATCATTTTGCTCCCACAAATAGAGCTTTCTTTTCGTGGTATTTGATCACCTCTGCGGTTTTTATTTTTTGCTAAACAAATAAAAAAAGACCGAAAATTTTGAAAAAAAAAAAATGTTTGGCTTTTGTTTCTGTTATAAAATTTTGTAAATTTTCTCATTCATTGATGGGCACTGATAGGCAGCACTGATGGGCATTGATATGTGGCACTGATGGGCACTGATACGCTGCACTGATCGCATCCCTGGTGGCACTGGCAGTGGTAGGCATTGTGAGTGGGCACTGATTGGCAGCTGCCTGTGCATTGATTGGCAGCTGCCTGGGCACAAATTAGTATTTCCCTGGGTGTCTAGGGGGGGCATACCTGGTGGTCCAGTGTGGATGGCCATCCTGGTGGTCCTGGGCGGCATTATGGTGGTCCTGGGCGGGATCTGAGGGGGGGCTGTCAGGAGAGCAGCCGATCGGCTCTCCTCTACTCGCGTCTGTCAGACGCGAGTGAGGAAAAGCCATTCACCGGCTCTTCCTATTTACATTGTGATCAGCCATGATTGGACACCGCTGATCATGTGGTAAAGAGTCTTCGTCAGAGGCTCTTTACCTAGATCGGTGTTGCGGGTGTCAGACTGACACCCCGTAACAACGATCACCGCAATGCGCGTACCCGGGGGCGCGCAGCGGCTTAATATCCTGATCACGTCATATGACGTCTGGTCAGGATATTGAAACCACTTTGCCGCCGTCATTCTGCTATATGGCGCTCGGCAAGTGGTTAAGTTTCACTTTAACCTATTGCCGACCAGCTCACAGTAGATGTTCTGCGATCGAGCAGCACAGCCAGGCACTCCAACCTACCTGTACGTCAAGGTGTACTTCCTGGTTTGGCAGCGTGCATGCGCGCCCCCTGCTGACCTGTGCTGTGATTGGACATAGCATGAGTTTGCCAGCAGGGTACAGCCATTGGTTATGGCTGTACACCTGTTAATCGGCTGTGGCCAATCAGAGCACAGACTTCTGTGTTGACAAACACACAGAATTCTGTGCGCAGACAGCAATCTGTTTTTTTCTCCCTGAAATCAATTCTGACAGATCTGTTAGTAAAAGCAGCACACATTACACACATTACACTTGTTAGGCACACAGTTAATCCCTTGATTGCCCCTTGATGTTATCCCCTTCCCAACCAGTGACATTAGTACATTAGTACGGCGGCTCACTTCTGCTGCGATTACACACAGTGGAAGCCGATCAGCGAGTGCTCGGTACCCGATGTCCTTCAGCACCTGCTGATCACTAGGCGGAGAGCCAGAATGGTTATCTGCCTATGTAAACAAGGCAGATCGCCGTTCTGACAGGAGGGAAGGAATGGGATTTGTGTCCATGAAAAGCAGGGAATAAATTCCATCTCCTCCCCTAGTAAAAGCACCTCCCACAGTATAGTAAAACACTGGCTAAGCACACATTTAAAGTATTACTAAAGTATCATGTTATACTTACCTGTTATACTTACCTGCTCTGTGCAATGGATTTGCACAGAGCAGCCCAGATCCTCCTCTTCTCCGGTCCCTTCGCACTCCTGGCTCCTCCTTTCTGTTGAGCGCCCCCATAGCAAGCAGCTTGCTATGGGGGCACCCGATCCGGGCCACAGCTCTGTGTGTCCATGCAGCCAGGGGGCCATTGCATGGCTCGCCCCTTTCTCTCCTCATTAGCTGACTGACCTTGATTGACAGCAGTGGGAGCCAATGGCGCCGTGCTGCTGTCTCAGCCAGTGAGGAGGGGAGTCCTGGGCAGCCGAGACACTCCTACAACATCGCTGGATAGAGATGGGGCTCAGGTGAAAAACCTTCTGCCATTACAATTACCTTAACCCTTTGTTTGCTATTGATGTTAAAGGGGTTGTAAACCCTCGTTTTTTGTTTTTTTTCATAAAAATAAGTAACATGTTATACTTACCTGCTCTGTGCAATTGTTTTGCACAGAGCAGCCCCGATCTTCTTCTTCTGGGGTGCCCCGCCGGGGCTCCTGGCCCCTCCTCTTCTTCCGGTACCCCCACGGAAAGCCGCTTTCCATGGGGCCACTGTGCGGGCTCACTCCTGAGTCCCGCTGCTGTGTCCATTGACACAGACAGCGGGACCCCCCCGCAATGGCTCCTGCTGCTATCAATCTATCCAATGTGCACATTGCTGGATCGGGCTCAGGAAAGAAAAAAGGGGGGGAGCTGCAGCACAGAAGATTTTTCACTTTAATGCATAGAACACAATAAGGTGAAAAACCTTGAGGCTTTACAACCACTTTAACCCCTAACCTGTATTAGTGTCACTGGTCCCCAAAAAGTGTGAAAAGTGTCAGCTAGTGTCAGAATGTTCACTGCAATATCGCAGTCCCACTATAAGTCGCTGATCGACACCATTATTAGTAGAAAAAAATATTTAAAAAAATAAAAATATCCTATAGTTTGTAGACGCTATTACTTTTGCCAAAAATATGTAGCAGAATACATATTGAATATAATATAAATATTGTAATATAAATTTATGAAGAAATTCAGTTTTTCTTTTTCATACATCATTTGAAACAGAGTCAGGCTAATATTCATTACCTGCTGGGTTATACTCCATCGTCAGGTGAATGGACAACCCCTATATAACCGCTCCTACATAGGAAGTACTTCCGTTTTTACCAGTGTCTGCAAGGTGGATGGGCACGTCTGAACAAAAAAAAAATAATAGTGTGTACCCAGCTTTAGACAATGTGTCAGGGAAATCATTTGTCATTCTTAGTGCTCCCGCACATGAACAGTAAAGGTGAGCATACACTTTACAATCTGATTGTACAATTTCTGCACAATCTCCCTTCGATTTACCAAAACTTTGTAATACGAGGACAAACCTAAACAATTCATTATCCAATTAGGCAGGTACTACATAGTTGGTGGTAGATCCAAAAGATGTAAGGCTGCTACCTGGTTTTCAGCACATACATTCACAAAATTTTATCAAGTGGATGTTCAAGCAGCCAAGGATTCAGCTGCAGTGTACTGTGGGCTGCCGTATAAGTTCTGATGGCTATTGTTTGGCAGGGTGTCTCCCTCCCCTCAAGGTTATTGCTCTGGGACGTCTCAGTAGGTAATGAATATTAGCCTTACTCTGCGTCCCATGATGTACAACCCCTGGCAAAAATGATGGAATCACCAGTCCCTGAGGATGTTCCTTCAGTTGTTTATTGTTGTAGAAAAAAAGCAGATCACAAACATGGCCAAAAACTAAAGGCATTTCAAATGGCAACTTTCTGGCTTTAAGAAACACTAAAAGAAATCAAGCAAAATAATTGTGGTGGCCAGTAACAGTTAGATTTATAGAACAAGCACAGGGAATAAATGATGGAATCACTCAATTCTGAGGAAAAAATTATGGAATCACCCTGTAAATTTTTATTACAAACACTAACACCTGCATCAGATTAAATCTGCTTGTTAGTATGTAGGTAAAGAGGGTAAACCATCACGCAGTGTTGCACAAGATGTTGGTTGTTCACAGTCAGCTGTGTCTAAAACGTGGACCAAATACAAACAACATGGGAAGGTGGTTAAAGGCAAGCATACTGGTAGACCAAGGAAGACATCAAAGCGTCAAGACAGAAAACTTAAAGCAATATGCCTTGAAAACAGGAAATGTACAACAAAACAAATGAGGAACAAATGGGAGGAAACTGGAATCAACATCTGTGACCGAACTGTAAGAAACCACCTAAAGGAAATGGGATTTACATACAGAAAAGCTAAAAGAAAGCCATCTCTAACACCTAAACACAAAAAAACAAGGTTACAATGGGCTAAGGAAAGGCAATCGTGGACTGTGGATGATTGGATGAAAGTCATATTCAGTGATGAATCTCGAATCTGCTTCGGGCAAGGTGATGATGCTGGAACTTTTGTTTGGTGCCGTTCCAATGAGATTTATGCAGACAACTGTCTGAAGAAAACATGCAAATTTCCACAGTCAATTATGATATGGGGCTGCATGTCAGGTAAAGGCACTGGGGAGATGGCTGTCATTAAATCTTCAATAAATGCACAGGTTTACATTGAAATTTTGGACACTTTTCTTATCCCATCTATTGAAAGGATGTTTGGGGATGATGAAATCGTTTATCAAGATGATAATGCATCTTGCCATAGAGCAAAAACTGTGAAAAAATTCCTTGAAGAAAGACACATAAGGTCAATGTCATGGCCTGCAAACAGTACGGATCTCAATCCAATTGAAAATCTGTGGTGGAAGTTAAAGAAAATGGTCCATGACAAGGCTCCAACCTGCAAAGATAATTTGGCAACAGCAATCAGAGAAGGCTGGAGCCAGATTGATGAAGAGTACTGTTTATCACTCATTAAGTCAAGGCCTCAGAGACTGCAAGCAGTTATAAAAGCCAGAGGTGGTGCAACAAAGTACTAGTGATGTGTTGGAGTGTTATTTTGTTTGTTTGTTTTTCATGATTCATGAGTTGAGTGATTCCATCATTTATTCCCTGTGCTTGTTCTATAAATCTAACTTTTACTGGCCACCACAATTATTTTTCTTGATTTCTTTTAGTTTTTCTTAAAGCCAGAAAGTTGCCATTTGAAATGCCTTTAGTTTTTGGCCATGTCTGTGATCTGCTTTTTTTCTAAAACAATAAACAACTGAAGGAACATCCTCAGGGACTGGTGATTCCATCATTTTTGCCAGGGGTTGTATGAAAAAGAAAATAGGATTTTTTTTCATCATACTTACTTACCTGTAAAATCCTTTTCTTTGAGTAAATCATGGGACACAGAGATCCCTCTCCCTTTTTTTTGTGTGAGGATTCAGTGCTTGCTACAAAACTGAAGTGCTTCCTGTGTGGGAGGGGTTTTATAGGGGATCACTTCCTGTCTGAAGACCTTTGGTCTACTAGTGTCCATTCACTTGGAGATGAAGTATAATCCAGTAGGTAATGAATATTAGCCTGCCTCTGTGTCCCGTGATGTACTCAAAGAAAAGGATTTTACGGGAAAATATGACGAAAAATCCTATTTTAAAAAAAAATTTTATAGCAGAAAGTAAAAAATATTTTTTTCAAAATTTTTTTCAAATTTGTTGGTATTTTTTTTGTTTATAGCACAAAAAATAAAAAACGGAGAGGTGATCAAATACCACCAAAAGAAAGCTCTATTTGTAGGAAAAAAGGACATACATTTTATTTGGGTACAGCACGCATGACCGTGCAATTGTCAGTTAAAGTAACACAGTGCTGTACACAAAAAATGGCCTGGTCATGAAGGGGGTAAATCTTTTGGAGGTCAAGTGGTTAAAGGTGTCCAACAAGAAATAACAAAATATTAGGACTTTAAAGGTGCTGAAACCTCCTCCTGGAATAATATATTTTTACGAAGTGATATTTAAAATTCCATTTTATTAGGTTACAAATGGTTAAATGATGTCTATATCAAATATTAAGGACTGAGCCTCTTTCTGAGATTTGTTGTTAAAAAATTTTTTTTTGCTAGAAAATTACTTAGAACCCCCAAACATTATACATTTTTTTTCTAACACCCTAGAGAATAAAATGGCAGTCGTTACAATACTTTCTGTCACACCGTATTTGTGCAGCGGGGGAAAAAATACACTTTTTTTAATTAAAAAATAAGACAACAGTAAAGTTAGCCCAATTTTTTTTATGTTGTGAAAGATAATGTTACGCCGAGTAAATTGATACTCAACATGTGACGCTTCAAAATTGCACCCGCTCGTGGAATGGCGACAAACTTTTACCCTTAAAAATCTCCGTAGGCAACACTTAAAAAATTCTACAGGTTGCATGTTTTGAGTTAATGAAGGGGTCTAGGGCTAGAATTATTGCTCTCGCTCTACCGATCACGGCGATACCTCACATGTGTTGTTTTAACACCGTTTTCATATGTGGGAGCTACTCACGTATGTGTTTGCTTCTGCACACGAGCTCGGCGGGACGGTGCGCAATTAAAAAATAAAAAAAATTCTTATTTATTTTACCTTTTATTTTTTATTTTTACACTGTTTTTTTTTCTAAAAAAAATGTGTCACTTTTATTCCTATTACAGGGAATGTAAACATCCCTTGGCATGACAGGACCTCTTAAATATGAGATCTGGGGTCAAAAAGACCTCAGATCTTATATTTACACTAAAATGCAATTGAAAAAAAAAAATGGTATGGAGACGAGTGGGGGCCATCTTCCCCTCACTCGTCTCCATACCCAGCCAGCAGAAGGACCCGATCGCCTCCTCCACTATTATTGAAAACCGGACTGCCAGCCAAAGAAGAAGATACCAGGGTTAGGGCAGCTGGCTGCTGCTATAACAAAGATATCCCTCTTCAAAGTTAGGACGTATAACTGCGCTCAGCGGTCTGAAAGTGGTAAAGTACAAAATTGTTTTGCAGCAAACTCTATATGGAACAAACTTCCCCTTAGCCAAAGTACACTGGTTCCTCTGTTGTCATATATGCATATAATCATGGATAACCATGGCATACACCGATACATATGTGTGAGGAGACGCACAACCCAACGCATTTCGTCTGTCGGCTTCTTAAGAGGTTCTCTTTGGAGGGGAATGAGTGTAGTAGAGTTGCTGTAGAGGAAACAAAATAAATATAAGTAGTATATAATCACAAATACAAGATTACTGCATATCACTGTAATTTTGCGTACACATAGTAGTTACAAAAACATACATTTGGTAAATATTGACTTTGAAAGGCCCCCTAAGGGCATTGCACATTCCTGCCAGTGCACTATAGGATGGACCAAGCATTTTTCTATATCAGATGAATCAGAAGTCAGATAGAGAGGTTCGTCCTAAAAGCCAAAGAAAGGGTCCAATACACAGGGGTTGGCAGTTATGGCTGATCAGTCTCATGTTTGGCCAAAGGGTACTAAAACAGGGAAAGATGATAGATCATACACAACTACCAAATATCCATCACTTCAAGCATTAGCTAACCAGTACTATAGAACATACCTAGGAGAAAACTCCTTTGTTATAAACAAAAGGGTAGGCAGATTCCAATGGCCAGGATATACAGCAAAAAAGTCAAATCTGAAATAACATAGAAAAACAATACTTGTTTGTATATCCAGAAAGCTATATATCTCATAACATGGTAGTGGTGTATTATCTATCATCTTTCCCTGTTTTAGTACCCTTTGGCCAAACATGTGACCGATCAGCCTTAACTGCCAACCCCTTTGTATTGGACCCTTTCTTTGGCTTTTGGGATGAACCTCTCTATCTGACTTCAGATACATCTGATATGAACAAACGCTTGGTCCATCCTATAGTGCACTGGCAGGAATGTGTAATGCCCTAAGGGGGCCTTCCAAAGTCAATATTTACCAAATGTAAGTTTTTGTAACTACTATGTATAAGCAAAATTACAGTAATATGCACTAATCTTGTATTTGTGATTATATACTACTTGTATTTATCGTGTTTCTTTTACAGCAACTCTACTTTACTCATTTCCCTCCAAAGCGAGTCCCTGAAGAAGCCAACAGGCGAAACGCATTGGGTTGTACGTCTCCTCACACATATGTAACGGTGTATACCATGGTTATCCATGATTGTGTGCACTTATGATTACAGAGGAACCAGTGTGCTTTGGCTAAGGGGACGTTTGTTCCATATAGAGTTTGCTGCAAAACAATTTAGTACCTAATGTCTATTTGATATAGACATAATTTTAACCATTTGTAACCTTAATAAAATGGAATTTTAAATATCACGTTGTAAAGATCTATTATTCCAGGAGGAGGTTTCAGCACCTTTAAAGTCCCAATATTTTGTTGTTTCTTGTGTAATCTTTTTCGAGATGTGGTGCTGATTGTCAAATGAATTACTTTACTACACCGATATGGTTAAAGGTGTCCCTCTTTCTTATCTTACAAAGTTAGCAGGTATGCATTAAATTGTAAGCTCCCCTAGGGTAAGGATTGGTAAAACCATTACATAATACTTTAGCAATATACTGTATATGTAAATAGGAAAAATTATGTTAACATTTGTAAATAGGAACACATGGGTGCAGAGTAGCACCATTTTATTTTATTGTATTGTTATTTTTTATTATGCATTTGAGTTTCTCCTAATTAGGACTTCCTCCCGTCTGTCAGAGAGCTGTTGAATGGTGACTGTAAATAAAGTAGCTAGGATTTTCTGCAAGAAAAGACGATTCCATTAAACAGATAAATAAGAAGTGACAGCCCCAGCATACATACAGTATGTAACGTTTTACTGGAGACAGAAGGTCACAACATATTTGGAATCAGAGGACAAAAAAAAATAAACTCTAGGAAGGGATGGTGTGAAAGGTCAGCGAGGTCCACCCTGGGCAGTGTGTGTACAGGAGCCTCATTGTGGTTTTCCTAATTTCTGCCACATGCTTTCCACGTACCATCGCTGTCAGAGTTCTGTGGGCGTTCGTAATAGTTGCGGAAATATGAATAAGAAGTGGGAATGTGGCCCCTGCTCCCTGGGATTGTAAAAAGGATTTGCAGATGGTTCCTTGGCCAAATGGCATTTTTTTTCCTTAGGCAGCCGGTTCTTCCTTAGGTTGTGAGCTTGTTGAGTAATAGCAACAGATTTTCACATAAATATGGTAACTCATAATCCAGGAATGCTTGGTGTATCATGAGGAGAATATGACTTTCTCCATGGTAATAATCAGCTGCAAGGCATTAGAAGAAAAACATTTATAATCTTTCTCATCTCAGAAAAATTGGAGGTATGCATTAAATTGTAAGTCCAGTAGGGTAAGGATATATCAGCTAGGTGGTCTCAAGCACAAATGTTTCTGAGGAACTACAAATCCCAGCAAGACTAACTAGCCTTAGGTTTTAGTTTTTTATTGGATGCCCTTTTCTGTTTCTAGAATCTGATAGTGAGCTTGCTGCACCTGATTAATACTATAGTGACAAAATACAGAACTTTTCTCCTCAAACGCAAAAATGCATGGTGGTTGCAACTCTGCACTCCCATGCATAAACATCATGAAGTCATTGTGTTTATTAAATAATTTTTTTCAAAAATGCATTTATTTTTCTTGGCACTTCCTAGTTTTCAGTAGGTACTGGTGACGTAACCCTGACCTCACACATGCATCCTGGAAAGCCTATGTCACCAGTACCTTCCCTTGTGATCTCATCTGATCTCATGCATGCACTGTTATTCAATAACATGCTGCTCCAGATCTCAAATGGCGCACATGCCATAATAGATCTGGCACATACACCATACATGATCTGGGGGGTGGGTTATTGTTCAACAGCAGAGATGAGTGTGAGTGTCTTCTAAATTCATCTCTGGCCCAAACTCTAAACTCCTACTTTTTTGTACTTCACTTAGCAGACCAGGTCATTCCGTGCCATGCAGCTCACATAAGTTGCGGGGTGAAGAGTGAACTGGCCTGCAGCTCATTAGAGTGCAAAAAAAGCAGAAATTGGGAGTTAGGGCTAGAGATGAGTTTAGAGGACACTTAAGCTTGTTTCTATGCAACAGGAAACTACCCCTGATCTCTTATGGTGCATGCAATAGGTCTGGCAGGATGTTTTCAGTATGTAGGCAGGTAGAGTGATGAGCGTTCCCCTTTAGGTAGGATCCCTTCCTTTGGAGTGAGGAGTGGGAAGGAGTCCCATTAGGTGGGTGGCTCTGGGGCTAGGAGTTTAGTTAGGCCTGGAAGCAGGAAGGAGTAAAGAGGACAGCAGGACTTGTCTTCCTTCCCCTCCCTATAGTGTGTGTGTATGGGGGGTGAGGGCAGGGGAAAGAAGAAAGCTAGGCTAAGAATGAGACCTGGGCCTATGTATAGGACTTTGCAGGACTTTACTGAGTCCCCCAAGGGATAGAAGGAGAGTGGTGGTAAATCGGTCTAAGGACCTTGGTCCAAGTGCAGCCCCATGTTGGCCAATATCAAACATATATTATTGACTGAATCCATTTCTCAGCCATTATGTGAAGAGAATGCCTTAATGTTTTGACTGTATCTGATTTCACTATGTTCAGAAAAAAAGTTACATTACATTAAGGCCTTGGAGAGTACTCCTTCGGCCTGCATATCCGTATGCGGAGAGTATGAGTTGTACTGGTGTCCCCCCAGGTATCGGGCCTGGAAAGGTGGGTCTGTGGCTGGAACCTGTGGGAGTGAAGGGGTAAAGTGCACAGCCAGGAGGGTGTATCAGGGGTAGGTCTCCTCCCGCCATGCACAACTTTGGGGAGAGTTGTTGAGCAAAGAGTCACATTGCCCAGAAGGTTGGTTGCACGCTGGGGTTTGACTCGGCTGCTTGCTATGGCCACATGTGAGGCAGCCTGCCACCCGCCAACAAGTAGGACGTCACAGAACAAGGAAGCAGAAGGCAGCCACCGACATTATTTAAAAAAATTGTAGAATGGGATGTTGAGCCCATGTGGGAAAGATCTGTGGAAAAGGGACACACTAATAATTCAAGAAAAGAGTTCATGTTGATGAGTTTATTGATTTCCCCAAATACATTTATTTATCGTGGACATTTTAGTAGGGAAGGGGGGGAAGGGGAAGGAAACCAGTATTGAGAGAAATACAGAAAATGTCATTGCTGACTTCCTTCAGAAATGTTAGTTGCCATGCTGTCTGATACTAATGCAAACAATAATGCATATCAGAAATGTCAGAACTACGCTAAATATGTATTCCTAGTCGGTAACTCAGAAAATACTGAAGCTACTGGATTGGCATGACAGATCCTTTAAACCTTTATGGGCATGGCCAGGTTTCTGCATAACTAAAAATAGGCTGTAGCCCAGGGCAGAAAGGATACCAGGGTGGCACATAGTTATCTCCAGACTACTATCCTGCCCATACAGCTTGAGTATCTTTGTTTTTTGAATGATGTACTGGGTTCATACACTTAGAACTGAATTTTAAAGCCCAAATCCAGGCACAGTTCAATTAAGAGGTTTACAGCAGCAACACATTGGGGGTTATTTACGAAAGACATATCCACTTTACACTACAAGTGCAAACTACAAGTGCAAAGTGCACTTGAAATTGCACTGAAAGTGCACTTGGAAGTGCAGTCGCTGTAGATCCGAGGGGGACATGCAAGGAAAATAATAAAAAGCATTTTAGCTTGCACATGATTGGATGATAAAATCAACAGAGCTTCCCCTCATTTCAGATCTACCCCTCAGATTTACAGCGACTGCACTTCCAAGTGCACTTTCAGTGCAATTTCAAGTGCACTTTGCACTTGTAGTGCAAAGTGGATTTGCCTTTTGTAAATAACCCCCATTATTTTCTCAGAAGCAAATCTAGGTCTTACAGGTATGATTCTATGTCCTTCAAATCTGTTTATTTATGTTTGGATTAGCATTTCCACCCCCTAAGCTACCCTGCAGGTCTCAAGGTCTGCTGTGGTCCTGTCTCTGCCTCTCTATCCTCCTGGCTATTTGCAAAACAAAGCCTGGATCCTTGTTTTGAGGAAGCTGGAATCCCTGAGAGATAAAAGAAACTAGTATCCAGTAGCAGAAGCAGTATTTCTGTCAAATCACTTGATTTCCCATCCATGCTAAACAGTGCAGATGAAGAAATATTATCTGCCAGCTATTGTATTCTGACAGCCAGCACCCACGGATACAGCCACTGTCCAGCTGACATTAGGATGCTGAGAGGGTCACCCATGGCTTGAATTTTTTTTATCAGGAACCAGATGAAATTCACTAATTCCTAATAACAGTGCAAGGTGCAGAGTGCTGAGTGCAAAATAACACATAGCAACTAGTTATATATGTTTCAGATGTGTCAGAATTCTTGTGAGGTAATCTGTTCTCTCTGTAGTCCATGGTTCTCCCTGTGGACTACACAAAACCAACTGAGAAGAGAATTTTTTAAACACTTCCTGTACTACAGTGTTCGTGAGATGAGGTTTGTCAACCTAGCAGAGAAAATGTGTTACTGTCAGGATTACCAGGTGAAAATAAAGTAAAAATAGCCTAAAAAAAACTAACTCAGCTACCACATCTAAGGACTCATAAATTGTAATATATTATATAAACCTGTATGGGACTGCAAAACCCATCTGAAGCAAGCAAAAGCCCATCCTCAGTCCCTGTATTCAAAAATATAAATGTTTTTGTCATAAATAATGTAACAATAAATAAATGCATATTTGCACACTTTGGCACACTAAAAAAATGATCTCTTCCAGCGCTGACACTTCTTCACTTGGTCTTCTTCTGGATTTAGGGTGTTCAGCCATTTTGATTGGCTGGGTTGGGATGGCGCAACTCTTGTGCATGTGAGTTGCTTCATCCTGGCACATGCTTGGATCAGTGTACACTCAAAATGTTGATTGCACACCTGTTGTATGGAAGCAAATTACAATGTGTATTTCTGATTGTTATTGAAATTCTACAAGGCATTTTTGTATTGTGCCCAGAATAACTGTAAACGAACAATCAGTGATGCGTGGACCAACCTTTTCATTGACCTGCTCTCCTCCCTACCCCCTGGTTCAAAGGCCACTTGGCTTCAGACAACTCTTTACTTCGTCCTATGATTATCCAAATCTAATGCGGTGTACACACGACCGGACTTTTCAACAGCAAAGGTCAGAAGGAACGAATCCGCCAGACAATTCGATCGTGTGTGGGCTTCATCGGACCTTTGCTGTGGAAAAATCAGGCGGACTTTAGAAATAGAACATGTTTCAAATCTTTCCGACGGACTCGAGTCTGGTTGAAAAATCCGTTCGTCTGTATGCTAGTCCGATGGACAAACAACGACGCAAGGGCAGCTATTGGCTACTGGCTATGAACTTCACTATTCTAGTCTGGTCGTACGTCATCAGTCGGACATTGGTGTGATCGTGTGTAGACAAAAAGTCCTTCGGAGTTCAGTCCGTCAAAAGTCCGCACTTGTGTACACGGCATAAGAATAAAAGCACATACGAATTACTAACATTTGGTATTATAAGAAAATATATGCAGTTTACACCTTAATCTTTCCATATTCTTAACAAGTTATTTCCTGACTGAGATTTTTCCAGGCAGAGAAATTGGTAGTTTACAACATTATTATTAGAACATTATTGGCTTCAACAGACTAAAGTTTTATAGGTACGTAGGAAATGTACAGTATATTTAAAACAGACACTGTATTACTATAATTCATAGTAAAGCATGTTAATAGACTGGGGTCAGGATAAAGGGACAAAGATGGCTACTTTAATTACAAAAATAATTATAAAATAATGTTTGCCTATTTTCTCCTGTTTCTCTAAGAATTGCTGGACCGGTATCAACCTTCCTTGATGACTTCTCTGCCTGGCTACCCTACGTTCTGTCTTCTAAAATCCCCCAAATCATTCTCTGTGACTTCCTTCTCTCTTCTCTTCTCTTCTCTTCTCTTCTCTTCTCTTCTCTTCTCTTTTTTCTTCTCTTTTCTACTCTGCTACTGACCACCTTTATGACTAAATCTCACCCCTGTCCTGCCCCAACCTAGCCACTTCTGTTGACAACAGCTCACTGTCATCCTCCCTAGTCAAGCTTGGGAGCTCACTACACACAGAATCAGGCCCCTACCCCTACAACCTTGGCAATCAGATGACACCAGAAGTCTCATAAAACTTAGCCAAGCTCTTGAGTGCCTGTGGTGTAAGACTAAGTCCCAGAAAGACTTCAAACAATATAAATCTGCCCTCCAAAAATACTATTCCTGCCTCCTCACTGCCAAGCAGACCTATTTTACCACTCTCATTAACACCTTCTCATCCAGTCTCCATCAACTCTTATGTACCTTTGACTCTCTACTCCTACTCTTTGTCCTTCACTGCCTCCACCCACTAATTCACTCACTGCCCAGGAGATCACCAATCACTTCAAAAATAAGATTGATATAATTTGTGAGGAGATCTCTAATGCTCAGATACCTCCCCCACTTAACATCCCATGCTCACAGGTACAATCATTACTTCCGTCATTCAACCCTGCTACTACTGACGCCCACCTAACCACCTGTCCCCTGGATCATGCTCTCTCGCAAATGCTACAGCCACCCCCTGGCACTATTCTACACTTTCTAACTCACATCTTCCATCTCTCCCTCTCTTCTGGCATCTTTTCCAACTCTCTAAAACATGCACTATTCAACCCCATCCTTAAAAAGCCCTCACTGGACCCCACCAGTCTTAACAACCTATGCCCCATTTCCTTACTCCACTTTTCTTCCGAACTCTTTGAACGCCTTGTCTACAACCGACTGAGTGACCATCTGACTGAGAACAAACTTCTTGATCCCCTTAAGTCTGGATTTCGCCCTCAACACTCCACGGAAACTGCTCTCATTAAACTCATAAACGATCTACTAACGGCTAAAACCAACGGACACTATTCTCTACTACTCCTCCTGGACCTTTCTGCTGCCTTTGAGACAATGGACCCACTCCTCTTTCTCAAAAAACTCCACTCCTTTGGTCTCCGTGTACTCCTTGCTGGTTCTCATCCTATCTATCCCACTGCACCTTCAGTGTCACTTACAATTCTGCTTCCACCTCTCCTCTTCCTTTCTCTGTCGGGGTCTCCTAAGGTTCAGTTCTTGGACCTCTCCTATTCTCAATCTACACCTCCTTCCTAAGTCAGTTCATAGTCTCCCATCGCTTTCAATACAATTTCTAAGCCAATGACACCCAAATCTATCTCTCTACCCCTGAGCTTACTCCATCAGTCTCCTAATGCATCGCTAATTTATTAACAGACATATCAGCCTGGATGTCACACTACTCCTCAAACTCAATCTATACAAAACTGAACTCTTATGCCCCGTACACACGGTCGAATTTTCCGATGGAAAATGTCCGATCGGAGCGTGTTGTCGGAAATTCCGACCGTGTGTGGGCTCCATCGGACATTTTCCATCGGATTTTCCGACACACAAAGTTGGACAGCAGGAGATAAAATTTTCCGACAACAAAATCCGATCGCGTCAATTCCGACCGTGTGTGGCCTGTTCCGACGCACAAAGTGCCACGCATGCTCAGAAGAAATTCCGACACGGGACAGCTCGTTCTGGTAAACTTAGCGTTCGCAATGGATACAGCACTTTCGTCACGCTGCAATGTAAAAAATGGTTTAATACAGCGCACTCTCTTCTTCTTTATAATGTGACAAGAATTAAGTAGTTTGGCTGCTCATATTCACACACACACTTCTCACAAAGTTTTATTTGTGTTTTTTTAGTGGGATTCCCTCAATATATTGTTATTAGTTGTCACATCTGACAGTTTTTTTTTTTTTTATGTTTTTTTTTTTTGTTTTTAAGCCTTTTTTTTTCTTTAATGTTTGGATTTTTTCCAAGGCTGATCTTTGTTCAATGTTATTTTTATTTTTACTCCAGAATATTTTTGTGTGTGTTTTGTGTGGCAAGTTACCCCAACACCATTGATAACTTTTATTATTTAATCTCCATGAGATTTTTTGTTGTTGGTGTCCCTTGTTCATTTCACATTGTATATTTGAAATGTACCTGAATCCTCACAAACAAACCATCATTTTTGAAGTAAAACACATAGGAGAGTATAATTCAAAACAAAAATCCTTTATTAAGGGCTCAGAACCAAACAAAAAGGAAGGCAACACTGGATCAACATGAGAAATTAGTGAAGCCTGGGACCCCCACGGCAGACATCAATTCTTAAACCTCAAAATTGGTGGCCTGAGGAGTCCATATCTAAGGGAGGGCAGTCTGGTCCGGGATTCACAGAGACTCGGATAGCAGCAGATGACATCAGTGTCCCCAGGCTGTGGTACCACAAGAGGCTGCATCTTTTGGCCGACCAGACTGGATCCAGGGCAATCACTCTCTGGTCTTCCTTTCACACTTCCTTCCGGGCTGTGGCTGTGCAGTTGGAGATGTGGCAGGAGGAGGAGTAGGACCTGGAGGAGTAGGACCTGCAGGAGGAGGAGGAGGACCATCCCAAAGCTGTGTGTGAGGTGTAAGTTGGCCCCTCACACCTTTCGCCAGAGCCTCTGATATGAGGGCCTCACACATGGCTTTTTGGCCCTTCTTCATCCTCTGCATTTTATAGGCTATGAATGCCGCAAGGTTCTCCTGCCTGGTGTGTGGTGCTCCCAGGACCTCTGTAGCCCTACAAAAAAATCTGATAGCCGCCTCCTCTAGGCTACTCCTCCTCCTGCCACTTTCTGTTTCCAGGGGGGGTGGAGGGACCTGCAGATCAGCCACCTCCTGGCTGAGACTTCCCTGTGTATGAAAAAGGGACATGGTTTTAGTTTTTGCATCATCAATCACAATCATAAATTAGTACTCCCAACTAACATCTAGTTAACATCATTGATTGGACAAGCAGAAATATTTAGAGGAATGCTATACCTGGCTCAATCTGGGCTCCTCCACATGTGGCCTGGAAGGCCCAGGTTGGGCGTCAGAAGTCTCAGCCGGGGGGGAAGGAAGCGTGGAAGGAAGACTTGAGAGGGATGGCCTGGGTTCAGTCAGGCCTGCCAGAAAGTGCAGCCTGTCGTAGTACAACATCCTGGGGACATAGATGTCACCTGCTGCTCCGGATCTCTGCGAATCAAGGACTTTCTGGCGCTCCCTCAGATATGTGCTCCTCAGGCCACCAATGAAAATCTTTAAATAGAGGATGTCTGCCGTGGGGATCACCTGCTTCATAATTTCACACAATTGCTCCAGTGCTGCCTTCCTCTTTATTTGGTTCTTGTAATGGGGGTGTTTAATCTCCCACAGACAGGGCAGCTCCCTTAGCATCTCTATGAAGACTGAAATGAAGTCCTGATCTTCCAGTACCATATCCATGTTCACTGCAAGACACAACACAAGACAAAGCCTAATGTCACACCAAACTCTCCTAATCTTGTTACAATATAGGCCTTAATCTATAGAAGCAGTATAGGCCCAAGTTTGTCTCTTACCTTCGTTCTTACGATCGCCGCGTTCAATGCTCCTTCCTCCGCTCACAGATCAAACGTAATACGCACGCGTGTAACGCTTTATATACACTGCGCATGCGTGTAACTCCGCCCGCCCCTGACGTTCTTTCTAGTGTATTCCCCGCCCCTTTTCGTTCGGCGCAGTGGGGGAAGAGCATGATGGCGGACATACAGCAGGTGCGGGCTAATTGAAGCAACGAGGAGGAGGAGGAGGAGGAAAGGGCGGATCCAGGCACGTCCCGATCCAGGAGGAGACGTTTTAAGGCCACAAATATGTTGTTTGGGGAGATGTTGGAGATGGTCGACATCATGAGGAAGTCCGACTATGACGGAAAATATGGGCCTTACCCCCACCCCAACATCCGAAAGGCCAAAATCATGGCAAAAGTGGTCAGGAGTCTCGAGCGGAATTTCGGGGTACGAAGGTCTAAAGATCAGCTCAGGAAGCGGTGGTCGGACCTGAAGTTGAGAGAGCCAGAGCAGTACCGAAAGATCCGGAGAGTGCTGCAAAAAAGTAAGTAGTTGTGCTGTGTTCCTATTCTTTCTGTCTTTATTACGTTCGTTCTGCTACATATGCTTTGATTAGTTGTAACGTTTCCAAAGGTCAACTTTAATGTTCATGGGCACATTATTCGTTCGTATCAAACATTTTTCTTTCGGCCTCTAGAACACCATTGTTTAGGCCATATGCATTTTCACACATTTTTGGGGGCCTACTTGGATGCCAAATATTTGTTTGTGTAGATGGGTTTGTTACTAGAATGAAATGCAAACTAGATTGTGTGTAAGGAGAGGACACTGAGCAGCTGTTTTCACATCTGGACACTGGAGCACTAGTGTGGGACACAAGAACACCATTTTTATTAGGGGGCCACACAGGTGCTCCAGTGTATACTATAGGGGGGTCTCCATCTGTGAAGCTTGTACCAAACAGGTAAAGTATTGCAGCTTGACAAAGGGCAATAAAAAATATACATCTTGGAACTCGGCTAAAATAGACAATTGTACCCCACTTCCAAGCAATGTTTCCTATTTCTATAGTTCTGCCATCAAATATCTGTGTGCTAAGTATACCATTTTTGTTTTACATAGGGGAGAAAAGACTCGGACACCCCTCATCCCAGGAGACCAGAGACCCCCCCCCTCTGGAAGAAGGGAAAATACCAACACAAGAAGAAGAGCAGGAGGAAGAAGAAGACGTGGTGGAGATTGGCACCACAACAGGTGAGTGTCTGCGACCACGGACTCAGGTAAAAGAGATGGCTGGTGGCAGATTTTTGAGACCTTTTTTTTTGTTCTTTATCTCTTTTTAGGTGATCGTGATGTGAGGGATCCAGAACGATTTACATCTGAAAGTGCCCAGATACTGATAGGGGAGATCATGGGGTGTAATCTCCAATTGCAAAACATCCAGCAACAAATCAGTGATGTTATTAAAAAAAATAATAACATCATTGATGTTTTGGGGCGAATTTAAACCCCACAAAATCACCTGTTTTATGGTACCAAACTTTTTTCAATGTTTAGAAAAGCCAAATTTGGAGGATGCACACAGTATGCCAACATGTGCTATCTGCCATCACGGGAGATCAATGGACGCGTTTTGGGGGGGCAACCCCTTCCTCAATTATAAAGTAGCGTTGAGGAAGGGCTTGCTCCCCCAAAACACGTCCCTTGATCCCCCCTGATGGCAGATAGCTCATGTGGACATTTGTAAATTGGTGTGCATCTTCCAAATTTGGCTTTTCCAGGGGTGATTTCCCCCCATCTGAACGCTATATCAAACCCAGTTCCTAAATACTGATGTCTGATATAGCCTTCAGGTTTTACCTAATGTGAACTTTGTAAGTTCAAGTTTTTTGGCTTTCTTGTTGGTTTTACACAGGCCTGTTTTATCTGAAATGGATATTTTGATTTTTCATAATGCTACTGCAAACATTGTTATACAACAAACATGTTGGTTTGTTTTAAAAACCTTTGGTAAATGCGCATGTGATTGTGCAGGTATAAAAAAGTGCCTTACTCAAGAATGTGTGGATTATTGTCTCAACACTACAACACTTTTGGGGTGATGTAATTGTTGTTTTATGCACAAATGGGGGTTATTTCCTAAGGGCAAATCCTCTTTGCACTACAAGTGCAGGTTCAGTGCAGTTGCAAGTGCACTTGGAGTGAAATGTGTTTTTGCATTTAGGAAGTACCAGCCAACACTGTTTTTTATAAGGTTACCCAATCACGATTTTCTGCACTCAACACATTTCTGTCAGGGTCAGCTAAAACAAACACAAGCAGTAAATGTCCACCAAGAATTTCTTTTGGTTGTTTTTTATTTGAAAAAGGTGTCACAGATTGTCTGGCATATTGATAGCCCCCCTACCCGCAAAGAACTCCAGGTATCGTAACCGGACATCACGGGCATTCAGGGAGGGCAAGCCAGGACGGCCGCTTTCAAGTGCCGTCATTGTTGAAGTATTTGGGATTCCGGCCTCAGGCCCAACTGAGCCAGCATAGTTGGCTAAATGTTTTCTTAGAAAATTATGGAGAACACAGCAGGCAAGTATTATATGGTTCAGTTTATACTCCGCCATATGGATGGGTGTCATAAATAATCGGAACCGGCTGGCCAGGATTCCAAATGTGTTCTCCACCACTCTTCGGGCTCTGGCCAGCCGGTAATTAAAAACCCTCTGTTCCGGGGTGAGGGTCCTCATCGGGAATGGCCGCATCAGGTGGTCCCCCAGCGCAAATGCTTCATCAGCAACGAACACAAATGGGAGACCTTCAACATTGTTCTCTGGAGGTGGCAAGTCCAAGCTGCCATTCTGGAGATGCCTGTAGAACTCTGGGCAATCACTCCACCATCGGACATCTGGCCATTCTTCCCCACGTCCACATACAAGAAGTCGTAATTAGCCGACACCACCGCCAACATCACTATACTATTAAACCCCTTGTAATTATAATAGTACGACCCCGAGTTGGGTGGTGGGACGATGTGGACGTGTTTCCCATCAATTGCCCCTCCGCAGTTAGGAAAGTCCCACCGCTGGGCAAAGTGGGAGGCCACAGTCTGCCATTCCTGTGGCGTGGAAGGAAACTGTTGAGGAAAAAACAATAAACATTACTATTTTTTCACAGAAACCTGGCAAGCAGATTAGACACAAACATTATGGGTCAACCTCCAGATAGAATTTATTAAGGGGAATTTAACAACAACAAAGTATAAGGTACACCTATCATATTCCCCACCCCCCCCCTCTCATGGGCCATTTCTAACATTATAGGGGGGAGGAACTCTTGGACAGGTAACCCTCCTCACTTCATTGAGAGATGAATGCCTAAATACAGGGTATTACTTGGAACAGCCCCTCCTTAGTTACACTATTGGCAGCCCACTGGACAGGTAAGAAGTGTCATAATACAAAGATATAAATACACACTGTACACATTTGAGCACATTTGGACATTCTGCTATTACCTATCAAGATCATAATAGGATACAAGAACTTTAAACAGTACCATTGGAAAGTATACAGGTAGGCCCTTGCACTACATGCTTTGGGGAATTCATCCATAAATCTGAGCACTAAAGAGATGGGTATAGTGTGTATGGGTTTGGCAAAGTCAGCAGATAGATGATTGAGGATAGAGAATTGGGATCAGCTGACTTAGCAGTTGGGGGAGGGAGGGTTACAAAACATTTTGGGGACACCACAAAAAAAAGCCTCTGGCCCTCTGCCTGAATTTAAATCAAAATTAACATTTCCAAACATTTTAGGGGGTGTTTGGGGTAAAGCACTACTATGGAGCTGATAAAATACATTGTTAAGTGACTACATGGGGTGAATATAGGGCAGGAGACACCATGCTGGGGAGGTTATTGAAGGGCAAATATGTATGAAGGACATAAAATAATAATTACATAAAAATCCAGCATGCATGAGGACAAAGGGGACATTCACAGCATACTACAATCATGGTAATTAGGGAATGAGGAAAGAAATACAATATATTATCAAACATTCAATACAATAAAATGTGATTTAAAAGGAAAAAAATCTTACCTTCATATACTTCTTCTGCAGGACCTGGATGATGGCAGAACAGGTCTCTGGGATAATGATCCCCAGAGCCTGGGGGGAGATGCCTGTCGAGAACTTGAGGTCCTGCAGGCTTCTCCCTGTGGCCAAATACCGCAAGGTAGCGACCAACCTCTGCTCCGGAGTGATGGCTTGCCTCATGCAGGTATCCTGCCTGCTGATATAGGGGGTCAGCGAAGCCAACAAACGGTGAAACACGGGGTCCGTCATCCTGAGAAAGTTCCTGAAATCATCAGGATTATTCTCACGGATCTCACGGAGCAAAGGCATATGACAGAACTGGTCACGCTGAAGCAACCAATTCTTGGTCCATGAACTCCTCCCCACCCTGTTCATGGACTGGACTTGTGTCAAGGTCAGGACCCCAACACCAAGCCCCCGCACAGCACGAACTCTACGAGGAGTACGCATACGAAACATGGCTAGAAAACGGTCGGCTGCTCAGAACGAAGTAACAGAACGCACTGAAGAACAGCAAGGCCTGTGAAGAGCGACCTGAAAAACAGCAACGAGTGGACAAGATCGCACAGAAAACTCCAATACGAACTGACTGCACGCACTGAAGAGCAGATACAAACCCACAAGCACAAACTGAACGGCAGAAAACGATCTGAAAGCCACGAGTCTGAAAAAGCGCGAATCGTCTCTCACCAAACTTTTACTAACACGACATTAGCAAAAGGAGCCCAAAGGGTGCTGCGCTTGGTTCTGAACCGGCCTTTTCTAGTCTCGTCGTACGTGCTTGACGTCACCGCGTTCTTGGCGATCGGAAATTCCGACAACTTTGTGCGACTGTGTGTAGGCAAAACAAGTTTGAGCCAACATCCGTCGGAAAAAATCAGAGGATTTTGTTGTCGGAATGTCCGAACAAAGTCCGACCGTGTGTACGGGGCAATAATATTTCCAACCCATGTACCTTTTCCCCTGATTTTTCTGTCAAAATCAACGGCTCAACTATCAACCCGTTCCCCCAAGCCAAAGTCCTAGGTGTAATCCTGAACTCTGAACTATCCTTTCAGCCCCACATCCAATCACTGTCCAAAGCTTGCCGCCTCAACCTCCGTAATATCTGTATCCGTTAGATACGCTCCTTCCTAACCAATGACACCACAAAGCTCCTAGTTCACTTCCAAGTCAGTTCTCGCCTCGACTACTGCAACTCCCTCCTCAGTGGCTTACCCTCACATAGGGCTATACCCCCTTCAGTCCATCATGAATGCTGCTGCCAGGCACATCCACCTTACAAACCACTCAGTGTCTGCAACCCCTCTCTGTTATCCCTCCACTGCTTCCACTCACCCAATTAATTACATTCCACATACTAACAAAAATTTACAAAGCTATCCACTACTCTGCCCCAAGCTACATCACTAACCTAGTTTCAAAATACCAACCAAATAGTTCTCTTTGTTCCTCCCAAGACCTCCTGCTCTCTAGCTTCTTTGTTACCTCATCCCATGCTTGCCTCCAGGACTTCTCCAGATCATCTCCCATACTCTGGAACTCTCTACCCCAATCTGTCTATCTCCTACTCTGTCCACTTTCAGATGATCCCTGAAAACTCATCTCTTCAGAGAAGCCTATCCGGCCCCCACTTAACAAACATACTTTTTTTTTCTCTATCAGCCCATCGCCCACAGTTATTACTAGACATGTGCAGAACGAAAAAATCTATTTAGTTTTGTTTCAAAATGTTATTTACATAAATTTGTTTAGTTAAATTCATATAATCTGTTTAATTTGTTTTTGGAATTCGTATAGTTCATTTGTATTTGAATCTATTCGAATTTTCAGAATTCTAATTGATTTGAAAAGTTTTTGAATCAATTTTGAATAGTATTCGAAGTCAAAAATTTTCAAATTCGAATAGTTTTCAAATTCGAACTCGAATAGTTTTCAAATTCAGATTAAAATAGTTTTCAAATTCGAAAAGTTTTCAAATTCGAATTCGAAAAGTTTTCGAATTCTCATGGTTTTCCAATTTCCAAAGAGAATAGAAAATAAAGAAATAGAATATAAAAATAGAATAGAATAGAAAAGAATATAACAGCAAAAAAAAAAGAATAAAATATAATAGAGTAAAACAGAACAAAATAGGATAGAAAATAAGAGAACAGAATAGAATGGAATAGAATAGAATAAAAAAGCATATAATAAAATAGAAAGAATATAACCAGCTTCTGAAATTTGAACAGAAAATAATAGAATAGAAAAGAATATAATTTAAAAAACAATAGAATAGAATAGAAATAATATAACAATTCACAAAATTCAAATATAATTAATTTGAATTTGAATATGATAGAAAAGAATAGATTAGAATAGAACACAAAATAACAGAATAGTATAGAAAAAAACAACAATAAAAGAAATAATATAACCATATTCCTAGTCTAATCTATTTTTCCCTATTCTGTTCAAATTGATTCTACAGTTTTTGAATTTTGGGAAATGGTTATATTCTTTCTATTCTATTCTATTGTTTTTTTTTAAATTCTATTGTTTTTCTATTTGTTTATTCTATTCTATTCTTTTGTATTCGTTTCTATTCTATTCTATTCTTTTCTATTCAAATTCAAGTTTATTCTATTCAAAATTCGAAGTTTCGGAAGATGGTTATATTCTTTCTTTTCTATTCTATTCTGTTTGTTTTTTTTCTATAATATTCTGTAATTTTATATTCTATTCTAATCCCTTTTTTTCTATTCTATTCAAATTCAAATGAATTCTTTTTGAATTTTGGAAAATGGTTATATTATTTCTATTCTATTCTATTGTTTTTTTGAATTCTATTATTTTCTATTCTATTATAGTCTATTCTATTCTTTTTTTTCTATTCTATTCTTTTCTGTACTTTTCTTTTCTTATGTATTCAAATTCGAATTTATCCTATTTGAAATTTGAATTTCAGAAGATGGTTATATTCTTTCTATTTTATTCTGTTGGTTCCCTTCCTTAGCTCCCGGGCCGGGCTCATTTAGCCGACCCCTGGCATGTGGTATCGCACGGTCCCATTATCGGTTTATATGTGAGTATTTTTCGCCATGGCCAGTTATTTCTAATCTACTCCCTTCTCCCCATGTGGGTAGTTACATCAAATCACATTGATATCTATATCCCTTTACAGAACATTGATGCAATTGCTCCTGATAAGTGGATAGAAGTCCATGAAACGCGTCAAGCTTATTCTGATGCATCCAATATATATCGAGAATTTTAGATGCTTTTACCCGCTCCTGGATCCAGTTTTGTGATATGATCACCCTGCACATGGGGAATTATGATGTACAATTTTATTTGCTTGTGCCATGCTGTTATATATATCTTTTACTATGTATATTGATTTTTCTTATGCATCTATGCATGTTGTACTACTATAAGTCATGGCAATCATTGGTTTACTAATAAACACACAGATGTTTATACTTATGTGAATCTGTTTGGTTCCACCACTCACACCTCATTCAAAGTCCCAACCTCCCCCCTTTTCCTCCCCCCTTTTTTGCATCTAGTAAAAGGATGGGGGTGTGAACTTTCCCTCACATCCCATTCAAAGTCCCAATGTTCCCCCCCCCCTTCTTTTCACTTAGAAAGGAAGTGAAGGGAATTCTTCCAATTTTGTTAATCATTTATTAATAAAAAAAATGACACACATTCATTAGTCACAATACTGCAAATCAGTGTTGCCAACCTACCAGATTTAAATTTACTGACACGACACCCAAAATTTACTGGCACAGCCAAGTTTTTACAAACATTTCAAAAGGTTACAAAATTACAGGTTTAGGTGGAAATTTCAGTATTTAGGCTGCAAACAAGTAAAAAATGCAATTAGCAATGTGATTTACAGTAGCTATTAAGGCAAAAAAAATGTCTTACTTTTCTTTTCGATATAGTCAGTAAGTAGTTTAGGGGCAGGACTCAGGAAGGCAAGAAATTACAATGGGCACACACACACATGAAATTGGCTCTCACAGTGACACTGACAGCAGTGTGCAGCAGCACAGATAACGATGACACCTCATCGACACGTCACGTCACGTCCCCTCCTGAGTCAGTGACAATCTCTCTTCACACCAGGTGGTCCTTTCTGTCCACTCCAGTCCAAACAGCACTGACAGTTCCGCTCCCGTCTTGCCTTGCTCCCGCCCCACAGACCTGCATGCTTGGCTCCAGCCGCTCCGCTCCCTTGCACCATGACATCACACAATAGCCCTGGCACTGCCAGAAAACATGGTAGCAGGCACTCAGATGGTCTCCGCTGGCTCCAGACTGGAACTCCACATGCACAGTTCCTAGTCGAGCGTCACAGCAAATATTTTTAACTGTTAGACATCAAAGAAATTCTGGACAGCCGCACTTCAAAAATATTTGCCTTTATTCAATAAGGTGTCATCCAAAATACAGGTCACAGCAAAGTGGAGCAAAGCTTACGCGTTTCACAGAAGGAGTGCTTAGTCATAGCTTATGACTAAGCACTCCTTGTAATGCGAAACGTGTAAGCTTTGTTCCACTTTGCTGTGACCTGTATTTTATAGTGCTTATGCTTACAGTGCTTATGACTAAGCACTCCTTGTAATGCTAAACGTGTAAGCTTTGTTCCACTTTGCTGTGACCTGTATTTTGGATGACACCTTACTGAATAAAGGCAAATATTTTTGGAGTGCGGCTGTCCAGAATTTCCTTGATGTCTAACTGCCATAGCATTGCCAGCACCTGGACTTCTAGACTGAAGGAGATGCCTTTTACCTTGATCTGACCCACCTGGAGCGGTGATACTCTCTCTCATATTTGTAACTGGCAACCTTTTTCTAGCACTGGCATTTACTGGCAGAAGAAAAGTGCTCGTTTTTTACTGGTTGCCAGTAAAAATGCTGATGGTTGGCAACACTGCTGCAAATCTCTGTGACGGAACTCTTCTTGCCCTGAACAAGTTTCTTTTTTAGCTGAGTAACATGTCACTTGTTAAGTCCAGTTGTGACTTGTAAATTGAGCCCTATATTTAGCAGTTACCATAATTCTATTCTGTTTCTTGCCATTCTGTTTTTACAAGGAGGTCAATGTGGCAGAGAAAGCAGAGCCCAGCAATGTTAGCGAGTAGTCTGGGCACTTCATTGAGAAGGCTATGTACTGTAAAAAGTCTGCAGACAGGCTAATTGAACTCCACATTGTCATAACATACATCCTATTAGGTTAGTGTCTACAGACACACTGGATACCATCTACTATATGACCTCCTGCACTGTCAGCACCATATGTACTGAATGCCGAGCACCATTTTGGGACTTGTTTGTGCCTGTTGTGTTACTGTAGCAACTGTGCGACAGCTATGTACTATTGTGGCATTTATTACCCCTCATGAGAGCCAAATAATATGACTACTCTATTTCTCTTTCATTTCTGTAGTCAGATCATGGGGAACAAAAACATTTGTGCTAGCATTTTAAAATACTTGACCTTGGGTCAACTGCTTTCGTTACCAAGTATGAAAAGATTGTGAGGCTAAATCTTTGACTCAAAAAAAAAAAAAATAGATATATATCTATATATAGATATATACAGTAAATATATATATATATATATATATATATATATATATATATATATATATATATATATATATACATATATATATACAGTAAATATATATATATAGTATATACTAATATAAATACATGCACGCACACAGTATATACTGTATATATCAAAAACACCAATTAATGCACAGTAGTTATGCATTTGTTTTATTTAAACGTAACTAGTATAAATACCTGGATTTGTCTTTATATCAGGCTGCTATAATTCCCTGCAAAAAAAGGCTTAGATGAGCGTCTGGCATAGATGTAAATGAGAGACCCCAAACACAAAAAACAAACAAACAGGTTCCCCAAAAAATACATCTCTGTCCCTTATTTTTAATGAATGTCAAGTGGGACCCCACCTCTTTGGGTCTGGTATTGATTTTAACCACTTCCCATCCCAGCCATCGTCATATGACGTATGCAGGAGGGATCTCCCATCCTGGGCGGGTGTCATATGACATTCTGTGCTTCCTGGCCGTCTAGGGGGCGCCCACCGCGTCACTCGAGAGCCGATGCGCGTGCCTGGTGGCCACAATGTCCGTCGGGCACCCGCAATTGCCTGATAACAGAGCAGGACCGTGGATCTGTGTGTATAAACACACAGATCCACGTCATGTCAGATGAGAGGAGACTGATGGTGTGTTCCCAGTACAGAGGAACACCAATCGGTCTCCTCCCCTTGTGAGTCCTATCCCCCTACAGTTAGAATCACTCCCTAGGTAATACATTTAACCCCTTGATCGCCCCCTAGTGTTAACCCCTTCTCTGCCAGTGACATTTATACAGTAATCAGTGCATTTTTATAGTACTGATCACTGTATAAATGTGAACGATCCCAAAATAGTGTCAAAAGTGTAGAATATGTCCGCCACAATGTCACAGTCGCGATAAAAATCTCAGATTGCTACCATTACTAGTAAAAAAAATAAAATAATAAAAATGCCATAAATCTATCCCCTATTTTGTAGACGCTATAACTTTTGCGCAAACCAATCAATATACGTTTATTGCGATTTTTTTTACCAAAAATATGTAGAAGAATACATATCGGCCTAAACTGAGGAAAAACATAGTTTTTTTTTTTTTTAATTGGGATATTTATTATAGCAAAAAGTAAAAAATATTGTTTTTTTCAAACTTGTCACTCCTCTTTTGTTTATAGCATAATAAATAAATAAATAAATAAATAAAATAAAATAAAATAAAAAAAACGCAGAGGTGATCAAATACCACCAAAAGAAAGCTCTATTTGTGGGGAAAAAAGTTATAAAAATAAATTTTTATTAATTATTAATTTGGGTACAGTGTTGCACGACCGTACAATTGTTATTCAAAATGCTACAGTGCTGAAAACTGAAAATTGACCTGGGCAGGAAGAGGATGAAAATGCCCAGTATTGAAGTGGTTAAGGAGCCTCCCACCCTGCACAAAAAATAATGTATATCATTATAAGGCTCTATTTTGAACATGAAGCCTATCTGGCTAGGAAAGGATATAATGGGTGAGCGTGTGGCTACCTCCCTCCTGAATCATATTCTCAACAAGGATAGATACCTTGCCAGTTAGAATGTCCACACAAAAACAAGAGAAAAAACACCTTATTCTCAAGTTGATGAGGACAAGGGACTCTTCCCCACAACCCTGGCCCATTGGCTGTGGCAGTCTCTGTGCGGAGGCCTTATCAAAATCTGGAAGCCCCCTTTACAATAAAGGGGGCCCCCTGATACCGGCTGTCTACTAATCCCCCCCCCAAAAAACAATAAATGTAAACGGTAAATGAAAATGCACACAGTTTTGGCAAGCCCTTTAAAAACCCGCCCAAAACAATCCTTGTAACATCATTGACCAAATATACTTAAGTTAATATCTGGACAATGATATTGCCAAGGAGACTCTACTCTTTTCTTATATTTAACTGTCATCCAACGGAGCTAAAATATTGGTGTAGCACTACCCCCTTAGGAGCCGCTGAGTTTTTGGGTCCTCTATAGTCTGCACAGCCAGGCAACACGCATTGTTGAAACTTGCATCCAAAGTCAGTAACCAGTTCATGGGCTTGTTTTTATTGTTTCATTTAGAGTAAACAACTTTGATAGAGTCTAGGGGTATATGAGATGCCCAACTTGACTTGAAACAAATTGTGAAGGACAAAACTCCCTATGTACTGTACAAGAAAACAAGGATGGATGCTGGACTTTCTACTTCCTCGGAGTGACTTCTGTCTCTTAACGGATCAGTAACACAGTTTCTGTAAGGAGCACTTGATCCCCTTTAAATTAACCTCTTCAGACCCCAGCTAGAACTGCACGTCAATCTGGCTGTCTTGAAGAGTGTCCCAAGGCAAGGGATTCTGGAACATACTTGCAGCACTGTCCCAGGGAGAACTAGTTGGGTACGGCACCTAGCAGCCCTCTCCCTTGTGGGCCTTGGGAATATATAGGTACTCACCCCATCCTTCTCCTGCAGCTGTAGGCGAAACTGCTGGGCTACCTTCTTTTCTGGCTAACAGGTTGTCTTTCCCAGATGGACTGTAGGGCAGTGGAGATCCCTCTTTCAGCTTCCTTCCTCCTTCCATCCTCTTTGGGGCCCCCTCCCAGGCCACATACAGCAGTACTTCAACACTTCATCTTCTACCCAACTCCCCTTGCGGGCCAGGCTCCATAATATTTGTGGGTCTCTCTGACTGTGCTGCCAGGCCTCCCGCCTGGGGATTGGTCAGGCTCCCATGAATATTCAGATCCCTACCTCTATACCCCCAACCACTAGTTTCTTGAAGTTTCCATGAAACCTCTGGAACCAGGGGAAGGAGATAGAGGACTGATCTGCAGAGCCTTCCAGCTTGACCTGAATCTGAACCCTGACCCAATTAACAGACTCATGCAACCAGTATGAGACAAGTACATTTTTCTACACCAATTCTAGCACTAGAGGGTGCTACATGGGGATAAGGTGCTTTTTTTTCTCGATTTCTGTGTGGGGTTCTTCTTTACAGGCCTGGTATGGAAATTGGGGGTACCTCATAACATTTTGTTTTTGTGTGCGATTTTCCCTCAGACTCCACACCAGATCTGAAGGGCCTGGTATGAACTATGGGGGGAAACCCCACGCTGTTTTTTTAAAACTATCTTAGCCCTTCTGTTTTTATTGCCAGGAATTCTGGGCCAGCCCAGTAAATGAATAGGAACTGGTTGCTAAACATGTGGCTTCCTTTATATTCTTGACAGCAGGAAGGAAAGCTGTCACATATAGTAGCAGGAGTTAACCCACCACTATATATGATTTTCGGCTCTTATTGAAAGGGCTTAAAGTTAAGTTTTTGGACAAATGCCCTATACTAGCAAATTTCCACTCCATTCAAACCTCGATATCAAAAGACATGTTTCACACAAACATTGTGCTTCCTCACAGTAGTTATGAGGAAGCACAATGTTTGTGTGAAATACATCAACCTTTGTGTCCTGATGGTAGTATGATTTTTATAAAATTGTATAATAAATATTCTTGGACCGGCAGTGGTGTGCAGCTGATTTAATTTGATATCCAGTGTCACGGAAGCGAGTCGGGGCTAGCACCCAGAAGTGGAGTCCATCAAGAAATCAATACTCACCTGGAGAAATCAATACTCACCTGGAGCAGCGTACCCTTCTCTTTTCCCTCCATTTAAACCTATGCTCTACCATGGTGGAGGTCTAGGGCCTTGCTGTGCTGTCTGCAAGGGGTCTCTGGATCCCAATTCAGAACAGAATAAGGGTCTTTTCACTTGGGCTGCATCCATTTGATCAGCCGGGGACCCCCTGCTAAATCAGAATGGAACAGATGTTACATTTGTTACGTTTTGGTAGGATTTTTATAACAACTTACCCGGAAAATCCTTTTCTTGGAAGTACATCACAGGACACAGAGCACCAGTAATAACTGTGTGGGTTATACGCCACCTTTAGGTGATGGACACTGGCATAATTACAGACAGGAAGTCCCCCCCCTATATAACCCTTCTCACGCATGGAGTACCTTTTGTAGTTTTTGTAGCAAAGCAATACATACATATGCCAAAAAAGAGGGGAGGGACCTCTGTGTCCCGTGATGTACTTCCAAGAAAAGGGTTTTACAGGTAAGCTGTTATAAAAATCCTATTTTCTTTTTCGTACATCATGGGACACAGAGCACCAGTAATAACTGTATGGGATGTCCCAAAGCTATGCCATCTGAGGGGAGGGAGACACAAAAAAACAATGCAGACCGCCGTCAGATGTGATGACCTATACTGCTGCCTACAGAACAGTGCGCCCGAAGGCGGCATCCTCTTTCTGACCTAAGTAGATAGATAGAATTTTGTGAATGTATGTACTGATGACAATGTTGCGGCCTTGCAAACCTGAGCCATGGAGGCTTGGTGATGAACTGCCCAAGAAGCACTAACTGCCCTGGTAGCGTGTGCCCTAGGATGAAAAGGCGGAATTTTCCCTTTTAAATCATAGGCCTGAAAAATGACCTGACAGATCCATCTAGAAATAATTGATTTTGACTCTGCTTGCCCCTTTCTGGGACCTTCTGGTAGCACAAACAAAGCTTCAGTTTTCCGTATCTGAGCTGTTGCTTCCAGACAGAATTTAACCGGCCTTACTACGTCAAGGGAGTGTAGTAAATTTTCCTCTGCAGAACGTGGTTCTGGAAAAAACGAAGGTAGAGAAAAATCCTGGTTCACATGAAAGCTGGATACTACCTTAGGTAAAAAAGATGGGCGAGGACGTAAGACCACCTTATCTTTATGAGTGATTAAGTATGGCTGTTTACAAGAGAAAGCTGCTAACTCAGAAATTCTCCTCGCAGAGGTTATTGCCACTAAAGATAACAATTTCTTTGTCACAAGGACCAATGGAGTATCACATATTGGTTCAAAAAGAGGTTCCTGAAGACAAGACCAGGTTCTAATCCCATAGACACAGAGGTGATCTTAATGGAGGATTTATATGCGATACTCCTTGAATAAAGGCCTGAACTAAAGAATGAGAAGTGAGAGGTTTTTGGAAAAAGACTGACAAAGCCGAGACTTGACCCTTGATAGTACTTGTGCCTAATTTCATCTCTACTCCTGATTGCAGGAAGGATAGAATTCTACTTGTGACATACTTGCGAGGATGCCAACCCCTACTCTCACACCAGGAGACGTAGGCCTTCCAGACCCTATAGTAGATAACTCTAGAGGCTGGGTTTCTTGCATTAATCAAGGTAGTTATTACTGGACTAGAAAACCCACAGCGCTCTAGAACGAGAGTCTCAACAGCCAAACCGTCAAATTTAGCATTTGTAAGGCAGGATGGAACACTGGCCCTTGTGAAAGCAAATCTGGGCGTGATGGGAGTCCAAGGATCCCTTACTGCCATCCTCACAATTTCAGTATACCAGGATCTCCTGGGCCAGAGCCACTAGGATTACAAGATTTTGTTCCCCTTTTAATCTGTGGAAAAGACGAGGGAGCAAGTGCACTGGAGGAAACGCATAGATCAGAGAAAACTGATCCCAAGGAGTTGCCAAGGCATCTGTTCCGCAAGCCAGCGGATCCCTTGCCCTTGACACAAATTTGTCCAACTTTTTGTTGAACCTGGATGCCAACAGGTCTACGTCTGGGGTACCCCACCTTTGTCATATGGCCCGAAATATGTCTGGGTGAAGAGACCATTCTCCTGGGAGCAACTGTTGGCGACTTAAGAAGTCTGCCTGCCTATTTTCCACTTCTGGGATAAACACCGCAGATAGGCAGGGCACATGCTCTTCTGCCCAAGAAAGAATATGGTTTACCTCACTCTGGGCAGCACGACTCCTGCTGCCGCCTTGATGATTGATATAGGCTACTGCGGTTGCATTGTCGGACTGAACCTGGACAGGACAGTTTTCATAGCCTGTCTGTCCAGGCCTTCAGGGCCAGGTGTGCCACTTGAATTTCTAGAATGTTGATGGGAACCTTTTGGAATCCACCCATTTCCCCTGGACAGTGTCTTTTTCCAAGACTGCTCCCCAGCCCAATCGGCTGGCATCGGTCGTCACTATATTCCAAGTGACAGGTATGAAAGTCTTCCCTTTCTGTAAATTTTTGGTTGACAACCACCAATTGAGACTTTGACGAACACTTGGAGTCAAACCCATTGGACAATCCAAATCCTGGCTTTTCCTGTTCCAGGCAGCCAGGATACTGTTTTGCAGAAACCTTGAATGAAATTGTGCATAGGGAACCGCCTTGAATGAGGCTACCATCTTCCCCAACAACCTCATGCAAAGGCAGACGGAAGGCCTCTCCTTTGTCCTGCCCGAGAGTACCAGATCTCTTATGGCGCAAACCTTTGCCTGGGGTAAAAACACTTTCTTGTGGGTAGTATCTGTGACTAAACCCAGGTACTCCAATCTTTTTACTGGTTGTAAGGACGATTTGTATAGGTTGAGAACCCAACCTAAATGTTCCAGATATCTGACCGTGATTATCACATGCTGATCTAGCCCTGCCACAGACTGATCTATCAGCAGCAGGTTGTCCAGGTACACCACCACTGTTATACCCAGGGCTCTCAATCTTGCCAAGAGCGGAGCTAGGACCTTTGTAAACACCCGAGGTGTGGTGGCCAACCCAAAGGGCAAGGCCACAAACTGAAAATGCCGCTGTTCTACCTCGAATCGCAGGAATCTTTGATGAGCGGGAAATATTGGAACATGGAGATAAGCATCCTTGATGTCTATTGATGCTAGAAGTTCTCCTCCCCAAAGGGTTGATACCACTGAGCGAATTGTTTCCATGCGAAATGAACGAATGTTTAGGAATTGGTTTAGACCCTTGAGATCTAAAATGGGTCTGACACTTCCATTTGGTTTTGGCACTGTAAAGATGTTTGAATAAAACCCCAACCCCTGTTCTGGTTAGCAGCTTCAGGACTTTCAGGATAGGATGATATTGTGGAGGCATGACTAGGGTGCTCAGATCCTGATCGCTTTTGTGCTCCTTCTCCCTGTTTTTGTCCCTCTCTTTTGGGAATACATAGTCCTAGCACACAGCAGAGGTACTATTACCATGCATTTATTGCTGAGCTCAGTCTTAGCAATGGTTAATATGCCGCTATCAATGTGAGCAAGATTCTAAGTAGATGTGTCTGACTTGCCTGTAGCCAATCACCCAGCGCTTACATGCCCTTGAACTGTGCCTGTGTCCCTCCTTCAAACAGCATTCCTGTACATGGCAATGGCTTATACAAGCCGCCGGTCCACACCTGCGCCATGAGAAAGCGTGCATGCCGATCCATGTGCACGCCAGCAGCACCGAGCCCTGTCCCCTTGTGACAACCTCTCAATCCAGAAACTGTGAAGGAGGAGCGCTTTGTGCATGTGCACGTGGGGCGGTACACAACAATAATACCGGGGGGAGGGAGGAAGGGGGTGAGTACACTGATGCCTGGATTCTCCCCCCTTCTAACCCCTATAAGTAGCTGCTGACAGGAGCCTAGGAAAACAGACCCTCCACAGGTACTGCTTTATCCATAGGAACCAGCATGAGTTTGTTTAACACGACACATTTTAAAAATGCCCTCTAGTGGTTGAAATTATAAATACAGGCAAGACAACATCTACTTAAAAGAAGTCCATAGGAATGTCCCAGGATCTTTTTAACTTACCATTCCTGCCGCACGGTACAAACTGGAATACTCACAGTGACCCAATCTTCACCCATCACGGTGGGTTGGAGTCATGCCAGACCTTCAAGGATGGGGTCCCCTTTTAATGTAGGGTCCACTGCCTTGGACTCGTATAGCACCCTGCCAGAATAAAACCTGTGGTATGAGAATGTGACCAAGGCGCTGGATCCCAGGGCCCAGCTCTCTTAAAGAGAAGTGTTACGGGCAAAATCTCGTTCTTTCGTACTGAGGCTCGGGTACCATTCACTTTAGCCTTTGATTGTGGCCTTTGAATGGATCCGATTGTGCAGCTCCTTAATTCTGCAGGCCTTTCCAGGGAGCTTCTTTAGCACACATCTTAAACGTGACCAACACCTTAGACACTGGCGAAAAAACTGAGGTACTCTTTGTGTGGGAGGGGTTATATAGGGAGGGGGACTTCCTGTCTGTAATTATGCCAGTGTCCATCACCTGAAGGTGGAGTATAACCCATACAGTTATTACTGGTGCTCTGTGTCCCGTGATGTACGAAAAAGAAACAGAGCTTAAAAGACCCATATTAGGTCTTTGAGCAGGCGAATGTAACTAGATGTTCATCTCTTTACATCCTTTTACCTTCAATCTGTCAGCAGGGCCGTCTTTAATATTGATTGGACCCTGGGCAAAAAATGTATTGGGGCCCCCCCTCCATGCAGTTCGCTCTTGTTTCGATTAATGCTGCAATGCTGTTTTTTTTTTTAACCAACTACCAATATAAAGAGGAGTTTCAAGACTGGCCACCAATATAATAGGGGTTTACACTGACCACTAATGTAATAGAAGCATTCACAGTAACCACCAATGTAAGGAGGGATTTACACTGACCACCAATGTAACTGAGACATTTAGCCTGCGTTCACATATGTGTGTGTCGGGAACGCATGCAAAATCGCTTTCCTGACACCACAGAAACATGCAGCCCTTTAGCAGATATACAGCAGTGCCATTAATTGCTAATGACACCCTCACACATCTGCTAACATTTTCCTTGGCACCGTGTGATTTTGAAAAAGGGTTTGGGACTTTCTTCCGCATGTGTAGCGCATAGAGCAGCCCAATTAATGGGCTTCCCCTACACATGACCTGCATCTTTATCGACCCTGTCAGTACACCTTTGCAATCCTTAAACCCCTGCTAACCTCTGCGCCCCAAACATCCCCTATCCTCTCCACTCCAATCCCCCTCCCCTTTAACTTTACCTGCATCCTCTGCTCATCTTTGCACCCACCTTCCTTACCTCCATACATCCACTCCTTGCTCACCTGTGCATCCCAAACTGTAATTCCTTCTCTGCCTACCTCTGCACACCCCACACTACCCTCCCCCCCTCCCCATCAATTTGCTTACCTTTGCAGAACATGCTGATGGTAGGCTTAATGACCACAGTTGTAGGCAGGACCTTCAAGCATGCCCCTTTACCTTCCCAGTTGGCAGCATTCAGAATAGGTGATGGTGGATATAACCTCAGGGAGGCATGATATACATATGAATACCACCTCTATTTAAATATGAATGCTGATGGTCTGACCTTATTTACATATGAATGCTGCTTTTATTTACATATCAATGTCGGTATTTACATGTAAACACAGGGTCTGCAGGTGAGTCATCTGTAAACAACAATAGGGCAGAGCTGGGCAGCATTAGTAACAGAACTTCAAACTGAGATATCAGGACATAGCACAGGACGAAAACCTCAAGGAATGAGAGAATTTAAACTGGGATAGTTGGCAAGTATAAGGCAGCTGCTTTGGGCCCCACAACAATGACAGGGCCCAGGGCAGCTACCCCTTTTGCCCTACCTTAAAGACGGCCCTGTCTGTCAGATTTATATCCGAAACAAGCCTTTTCCATTTTTTTCCCTAGATGAACTGGAAGGGAATTGGATGTAAACACACAAACAGGTTTGTTTAAATTTACCTGCCCATAGACTAACCTTAACCTTCTGTTTAGATCCGCCTGGAAAAACTTACAGCCAGATCTAATCTGAACGGCTATATGAAAGGGCCCTAACAAATCTTTTTGCATGTAAGATAGTTTATATACATTTATTTAAAGTGTAGCTAAATCCAAGAATGAAAATAAAATATATTGCAGTTTTACCAGTCCTTAAATGTTTTGGCTGCATTCGATTTCTCTTTTTAGGCTCTTTTTCCTTTTATTTCCACCCGATGATCCCACCAGTAACACACCTGTTTTAAACCCATGGATTAGCTTTTTATCTAATGCTTAGCTTTGATGACTAAATGTGGTTACTACATGCAAGGCCAGTTACTCTTCCAGTTTATAGAAAATTTGTACTTTTAAGATCTCTTTTGCTAGCTGCCTTCCTGAATCTATCACCTTATGGTCCTGAAACCAAATATAGCTGATTTCCTTGTAGTAGCCCATTTCCTGCTTGCAAAGATGTTAACCAGACCCCAAAGCCAGACCATTAATTTCAACAAAAATAATCCTATAGGATTATATGTGCGTTTAGAGAGTTCTATGCCTGTAATTTATCTGTAAAAGCCTCCCTCGTGTAGACATTCAAAATCCCCAAGACTGCTGCTGGGCGACGACATCATGGATGTGATGTCAGTAGCACCAGCAGACTCAGATCTGTCACTCAAGTGACACTCTATAGTATTCCCCCTCTCTTCGACCAGCAGTTGCATAAAATGTTATGTAGGGAGATGAGGGGAGGGGTAGAGGAGCTGGTCCAGAACAGACAGTAACTAGACACTCCCAGTTAAGTTGAGAGCTATGACGTTCAAGAAGGAAAGGGGCTATGCTAGGGAATTGAGTCCTAGAGTAGTCAAATTTTCTTGCAACTTCAAAACCATATTTCAAGTGAATAAAAAAACTTGTTTTCCCTACCAAAATATTTGTATTTTCACTTGTCCACTCATGTCAATCACACATCCCCATCATGCTGTCACTCAGCATAAGCAGAGGGCAGCACCTTAGGATCCAAGTGTTCAAATTTGAAAATTTATGTCAACATTACTTCTTACTTCCAAATAGTTCTTGAAATGATTGGAATATATACAATAACATGCACATATTCATTAACATTGGCTATGAATGGTCAATTCTGGCCCCGGACCTAATGCTTAGACTGTCCTAGGGGCAAGACCAATATTAGAAATCATGCTGCCGTGGCACATCTGAATGATGCCATTTGTACAAGTTCTTCTCCTAATGTTAATGTAAAAGGCTTCCGCAAGAACACACTACTAGAGGCAGTATGCTGTCTACTTCATATACAGAATGATTACCCAACTGTGCAGGTCATCAAACAAGAGAAAGGGGAGATGGATTCATGTTTCATAAACAGACTTCCCATATATCTCTGCTGTGCAAGGCATTGACCCACGAGTACCATTATATTAAATACAACCCTTCCTAGTGGTTGATAAAGAATGTTCCCACCCCAAAATCTCAAGTTACCACTCAAAGAGATTTTTACAACTTGTTGGACCTGCCAAGTTCTTTTCTCTTCTTGATTAGCAGTGGGGAGGAAGGTGTTAAGTGGCTGTACCATTCTTTTATAATCCAGCAAGCCCCATGAGAAACAGAAGCCTGGTGGTGTGCTACAGATGATGGGCAGATGTGTTCTCAGCCATCGTTCTTGGAGAGATACCACTGTCTATGGCCAGCTTCAGCGATTGCAGTCATTCTGACATCTGTTCTTATAATCTCATTTACACAATAATGATTAACTCTAATTGCTGCTTGGATGTTACAATATTGTGCAAATTGCCACCCCAATGCAATTTTAGTAAGCAAACTTGAAAGTGTGTCTATTGTCTAATCCTAGTGGGTGAACTATGTTGTGGGTTGATTCTGTGTTCACACCTCGTTCCTCTGTAATGTCAATATTTCCTGGTGAGGTCCTTTCATCCCAGTTTGAAGGGAATTTCACAGGTTTACACAACTAGTCTATAGTAACTGGGCAGTAGTCTAAAGAGAGTCTGACAGTGTAAAGAAAGGGCAAAACACAAAATCTGATACAATAAGGGGGCAACCCCATGGATTACATCAACCTAATGTAATTTACAGAGTTGTCTACACACATATAGCTTTGCCCACACAAAATTAAGATATACTTTATTTTCTAAAAATCCGATTTATTAAGAATTCTCTTTAAAACCACAATTAGTAAAAAAAGTGTCAAGTTTGCTAAAATACTAGACTGCCAATAGGTCAAAGGTTACTTGTTCTACAACTCTATTCCTCTACGTTTTATATTACTATTTGGTGCTAACTTGGCCTCTAAACCTGTTGTAAATGGCATAATTACCTATCTGAATTTGCAGGCATTTGACTCTTTGTGGTGCCTCTTCCAATATTAGGGACCTTTGATGTCTTGTTGTTCTTCACTGGTCTTAAATGTTCTACTGGTCTTGTTTCCAACCCCCTTATGATGTTGCCAGATTTAAGCTGGCCATATACAGTGCAAATTTCACGAGGAGCTGGCTAAAACTGGTTCCATGGGTGGCCCCATTGGCACTTTCCCACCCAAGATCTTTTGATTGAAAAATTTAAGGAGCAGGACAGAAAATTGTTGGCCGAACAGTGCCTGCATCCAATCAAATGCAGCTGCTGTTCGGGTATTTTGACAGCCAGCTCAGACAGCTGTCAGATTGCAATAAACTGTTAGGCCCCTTTCACACTGGGGCGGTAGGGGGCGTCGGCGGTAAAACAGCGCTATTTTTAGCGCTGTTTTACCGCGGTATTCGGCCACTAGCGGTGCGGTTTTAACCCCCCGCTGGCGGCCGAAAAAGGGTTAAAACCCCTCGTATAGCGCGGCTATAGCCGCGGTATTACCACGGTATAGCTGCGCTGTCCCATTGATTTCAATGGGAAGGAGCGGTTTAGGAGCGGTGAATACACCGCTCCTTCCCCGCTCCAAAGATGCGGCTAGCAGGAGAATTTTTCTTCTCCTGCCAGCGCACTGCTTCAGTGTGAAAGCCCTCGGGCTTTCACACTGAACAAACAGCGGAGGCTGTTTAGGGGCGGTTTGCAGGCGCTATTTTTAGCGCAATAACGCCTGCAAACTGCCCCAGTGTGAAAGGGGTCTTACTTGACCACCATTTCAGGTGACTATTTGGAGTGTTTAGTTTCTCTTTTTTTTTAAATAACCAAATTTTGTCCTTTACAGGAAACCTTTGTTAATAGAAATGTGGTGGCACATTACTGGCCTCTGTTTCAGAAAATGCTAGCTGTCTGGCCATTATAGTGATCCTCTTGCTTTGCCATTTTAGTCACATACTTAGAACAATGCAATACAGGAATTCTGACATTTCTTCAGACTATATCCTCTATTACCAGCACAATGATAATAACCATTCACCACTCAGAGACACATTAGCTGCCATAAATTATGTTTCAAGTAGAGGTGAGGTCTTGGTCCTGCACAAGCTGAAATGATGTCTATGCCAGGAAACATTAAATCAACATCATTCTAGAAGACTTGAAGGGGATGGATCAGCCGCACTGTAGACCCTTGTTACACTTCAGTAGGCCACATGTTTAACGGGAGTGCTCTAAACAACTAATAAAAAATTTTCTTTCTAGCCCATGTGTTAAATTTCACAGTGAACATAGGCAGCTAGTAGGGGGGGTCGCCGTGGCAACTGAAGAGTCAATTTTCATTTTAAAGGCTTAGAGCCAATGTTTGATCACACACATTGATGCAAGCCATTGGCAATTTCATGATGCTACAGCTATATAATGATTTATTAATCAGGCTACTTCATTATTTGGTAATTAAATGATAGGTGCAGTTTTAGTGCACTAAGAACCCCCTCACCATGCTCAGAAAATACAAAGACTGGATATACTCACCTGAGCCACACAGCTCCAGTGATCTCCACTGTGTGACTTCCCGTCACCTCATGGTCTTTTCTGTAAAACAAGCCTTCCCATCCAATTCATACCCTGCCACAATTTCTAATTATTACAGTTGAAGGCCTATCTGCAAATGTTGACAGGCCTTATATTGAAATTAACTTCCTAGTTGATCTCACCAGCTTAGCCCTGGGAGGGTGTAAACCCTACCAATCATAGATCATAGATAATTATAGGTCAGCATAATCTGTTTGTCAAATTCTTACACATTGGGGATGAAGGTTTCTGAAGGATAAGTGCATGGCGAAAATCATTTTTGCAAGTAAATATTACCAAAAAAAGTATTTTGTTCTACCCCCACCCCCCCAATATATGTACTTCTTTGTTATTTTATGTAATGACAAACCAAATAAACTGTACCATAGCAGAAATGTAAAAATTGCTCTGGTCCATTCCATAGGGGATGTGAAAGCTGAACTGATTGAACAAGTGTGCTCCTTCTTTAAGGGGGTGTGGCATGGGGGTGTTCTATGTCTACATACTTTTACTAATAGGTGTCCCTCGTTCCCATCTCAAAAATTTAGGACGTATGGATTTTCACATATGCAGAGTGCAGGACTTCAGAATGTCAGTTCTGAGCAGAGAATGGTGGTTTTTCATCTTACTTCTGGTTTTGTAATTTCCAAATTAGGGGCTGGAGCTCCAAGACTCTGAAATGCTTTGGAAGGAAATGAGTCTCCAACCCAGTGTCTGGATTTTGCCAGTAGCCAGCAGTCTAAGTGTGCAGTTGTTCACAGCCTTTATAATCAGGGACCTGTTAATAGTTCATGGCTCCACATAGAGACAGGAGGTATCTGCATAGGGGTCAAGAGGACTCCAGTCCTTCCCTAGGAGTCAGAGAAGCTGCATGGGGCAGCCAAAGCATTTATATCTGCACAGTACAGGGGCGGATGGCAACAGAGAGGCAAGGAGCTGGAAGAGAGCCAAGGTACTGAGTGTATACAGGAGCACGGAGGTGCTGTGTTTGATGGTCTACAGGATCAAGGCATCAGATCTGAGCAGTGGCACTGCTAGAAGGCCATGAGACTGAAGCTGTTTATGTTTGTGTTGATGGTGGAAACCCCTATGTGGGAAATTAATTTTCTGTATGAGCTTTTTTCCTGTCTTATTAATGAAACTGGGCTCACTAGCCTTTAAACAGCCCCCAAACTACCCCCAAACCATCACAGTACTAAAACTTAACGTTTTATCAGAATTGCATCTATAGACCAGTGGAGCAGAAGACAATAAATGTTTGCTTAAAAAAAATTCAGAAACACTTAAAATGTGTCTTCAACTGCATACTCTGGCTACCTGTGTGTCGCCTCCCTAAACTTCCACTTGGGCAGCACACAGTCATACCTTCAATAAAAATCTCCTTGACCCCCCCCCCTCTTTTGGACTACTCATTGTACATGCATGCCCCATATAGTCAACTCTGGCTGCCTGTGCACAAATCCCCCCCCCCAGCACAAATCCTATTCCACAAATCCCCTCTCCTAACATAATTCCCCCCCCAATTCCTCCACCCAGCACAAATCCCCCCAAATCCTTCCTTCTAGCACAGCCCACTCCAAATTACTCTACCCAGCACAAATCCTGCCCCCCACCCAAATCCCCCAAATTTCCCCTCCTAGGACAAATCCCCCCCAAATTCCACTCTCAGACAAAATCCCCCCACCCCCTCATAGCACAAATTTCCACCCCCCAATCCCCATCCTAGCACATATCCCCCAAACCCCCTACTTGCACATATCCCCCCAATTCACCCTCCTAGCACATTTCCCCTCCACCCCCCCTCCTAGCACATATCATCCCTCCAATCCCCCCTCCTAGCAATTACCACCCCCCAAAATTACCCTTGGCAGCACAAATAGCCGCCAGCCCCTCCACCTCTTATCCCACGCACAAATTATTGTTACGCCCCCCACCAACACCCCCCACATTGTGTTCCCCCACCTGTGAGTTCTACCCTGTCAGAAACCATGAAGTCAGACCGAGATAGAAGTACAGTTAAATCACACTTGTTTAATAATAAAAGTAAAAAGACGAACGTAGTCAAAACATAGCCAAAATTAAGTAACCGGAACGGATCGTCAGCCAAGCCAGGAGTTAGGGACCCCCTCCTCAACGACCCCTCCCCCATCGGAGGACAACAAGGCTTGGGGGGAAACGTCTATGGAAATCACGGAGGAGGACAGGGGCATGTACGAATGAGACCCAAGAGTGTTCCTCCGGACCGTACCCTTTCCAATGCACCAGGTACTGTATGTGCCCATGGAACCTACGGGAGTCAACAATGGACTGTACTTCATACTCCTCATGGTTCTCAACCTGTACAGGGTGAGGATGTGGCACCGAGGTGGTAAAGCGGTTGCAGACAAAAGGTTTTAATAAGGAGACATGAAATACATTGGAAATATGCATGTTAGAAGGTCTAATGCATAAGCCACTGGGTTAATCCTGCGAAGAATACGGAAAGGCCCAATAAACCGAGGTGCGAACTTCAGTGAGGGAACACGAAGTCGGAGGTTGCGAGATGACAGCCAGACCCTGTCCCCAACCTGGTAGGAAGGCGCAGGCAGGCGTCTGCGGTCAGCATGAAGTCTGTACCTAACATTAGCATGACGCAAAGCCTCCTAGACTTGTGCCCAAGTGGAACGAAGACCACGGAGATGCTCCTCTAATGCAGGAATACTCTGCAGAACAAAGGAGCCAGGCAACATAGAAGGTTGGAAACCATAATTTGCCATAAACAGGGACAATTGGGAAGCAGAATTCAAGGCACTGTTCTGAGCAAACTCTGCCCACAGTAATATTTCTGACCAGTTGTTATGATGGTCAGAAATATAGTAACGTAGGAATTGCTCCAAGGACTGATTGGCTCGTTCCATTAGACTGCGGGTGATACACAGAGGAGAAAGCAAGCTGTATTCCCAACTGTGCACAAAAGGCTCGCCAGAACCGGGAAACAAACTGACTACCCCTGTCCGAGACGATCACCTTGGGTAGCCCATGTAAGCGAAAGATCTCCCAAGCAAAAATGGAAGCCAGTTCCTTAGAAGTGGGCAACTTCTTAAGTGGAATACAATGACACATCTTTGAGAACCGGTCAACCACCATAATGATACCAGTATTGCCTTGGGAGTTGGGTAACTCCACAATGAAAGCCATAGCCAGGTGGGTCCAGGGCCTCTCTCCATTGGGTATGGGTTATAGGAGGCTCACTGGAAGGTGTCGTGGAGTCTTACTCTGAGAACACACGGAACAGGCAGCTATGAAGGCAGTTACATCAGAACGTAGACTAGGCCACCATAATTGTTGGGAAATGGTCCAAACTAGTTGATTCTTCCCAGGGTGGCTAGCTGCCTTGGGAGAATGGTAAGTCTGGAGCAGGGCAGTATGGAGACTCTCTGGGACAAAGCAGCGGTCACAAGGTTTCCCAGGAGGAGCAGGGATCTGAGTAGCAAGAATTTTGTCACCCAAAGGAGAAGTGAGACTGGTGCGAACCGTAGTAAGAATACGATCAAGAGGAATCACAGGAACTGGAACAGACTCCAACTTGGAAGTGGAGAAAAATTGTTGTGACAAAGCATCAGCCCTTACATTCTTAGTACCGGGTAAGAATGAGACAATGTAATTGAAACTTGACAAGAAAAGAGCCCATCATCCCCTTCAGGGAGAGAGGCATTTAGCCTCAGATAAGAATGTAAGATTCTTATGGTCAGTAAGAATAAGAACTGGCACAGTGGTACCTTCGAGGAGATGTCTCCATTATTTCAGGGCTAAAATCGCCAACAGCTCTCTGTCACCAATCTCAGAATTGCACTCCGCAGGTGACAATTTCTTGGAAAAGTAGCCACAAGGATGCATAGCACTCTCAGAGGTAGAACATTGAGACAGAAGGGCGCCAACACCAGTCTCAGAAGCATCAACCTCAAAGATAAAAAGGTAACATAGGATCAGGATGTGCCAACACAGGAGCAGAAACAAAGGCAGCCTTGAGACTCTCAAAGGCCTTAATGGACTCCGGAGACCATCCCTGTGGGTTACCGTCCTTTCTGGTCATATCAGTCAGGGGCTTGACCAGAGACCAGAATTTACGAATTAACTTCCGATAATAGTTGGCAAAGCCCAGGAAACGCTGCAGAGGACGTGAACCCATGGGTCCGGGCCACTGTAGGCCTGCTGAAGTTTCTCTGGGTCCATTGAAAAACCAGCAGTGGAAACGACATGAATTTATCCTGTTCACGATGGAACTCGCACTTCTCCAGTTTACAATTAAAATTGTTCTCTCTTAGTTTCTGAAGCACACGACAGACATCTGTGTGGTGGCTCTCCAGGGACTTGGAAAATATGAGGATATCATTGAGATAAACCACTACACATAACTGCAACAAATCTCGGAGGACATCGTTAATAAATTCCTGGAAAACTGCCGGGGCGTTACAAAGGCCAAAAGGCATTATGAGGTACTCATAATGACCTGTTCTGGTATTAAACGCAGTTTTCCACTCGTCGCCCTCCTTAATCCTCATGAGATTGTATGCCCCTCTCAAATCAAGCTTCGTGAAAACTGTTGCTCCCTTGAGGCGGTCAAATAACTCTGTAATCAACGGAATCGGATAGGCATTCTTAATCGTGAAACGATTGAGACCCCTATAATCAATACAAGGTCTCAGTTCACCGCTCTTCTTCTTCACAAAAAAGAAACCAGAACCAGCAGGAGAAGAGGAATTGCAGATAAAACCTTGAGAAAGTGCATCTGCAACATACTCCTCCATGGCCTTATCCTCCAAGACTGATAAAGGGTAAACCCGGCCACAAGGGGGTATGGCACCAGGTTGAAGATCAATTGCGCAATCATACGGCTGGTGTGGAGGCAGACTACTGGCTTGACCTTTGTCAAAGACATCGCTAAAATAGCAGTACTCCTCTGGCAAGTAGGAGAGTGAAGAGGAAATAACTTGGAATTGAATTATCTCATGGTGAAGAGCCCCTACGGCCATGGACAATGGAGTCACATGGGCAGGGAGTGTCACGCAGCTGCAGCGGAATCGAGTGCTTTGATACAAAGGCAGCATCGATGAACAGGCCTACAGCCCCAGAGTCAATTAGAGCCTGTATCTTAATGGACGACTCAGCCCAAGAAAGGGTGACCAAAACCAGGGACTTATCCTTCTGGAAAATTGGGGACGAAACAACGCCACCTAAGGTCTGTCCGTGACAGGACCTCAAGGTTCGGGCGTTCCCTGGATGGGTAGGACAAGACTTCAAAAAGTGACCTGCCTGGCCACAATAAAGGCACAATCTCTCCTTCCTCCTAAAGGTTCTCTCATCCGCAGAGAGACACGTGAAGCCCAAGTGCATGGGTTCATCTTCACTGACCGACTCGGTACCAGGAGGCATGGAAGGTGAGGGAGGCACGGGTGGGACTACAAAGCTTGGAGGCAAATGTATAGGAGGCTTACGCAAGCGCTCCTTAAAAGAGAGTCTTTCTTTGAGTCTGGAGTTAATGAGGATGGCAAACTTGATCAACTTCTCCAGCTCAGTGGGTATATCTCGGGCTGCTATCTCATCCTTGATGGGATCCGAGAGACCATGAGAAAAAGCAGCCATGAGGGCCTCATTATTCCAAGTAACCTCTGCTGCCAGAGTACGGAATTCAATGGCGTAGTCGGCAACTCTGTTTGATGGACATGAGGCACTTGGCAGCAGAAGCGGAGCGTGCGGGAACGTCAAATACCCTTTTAAAGGAGGCCACAAACTCAGGGCAACTCAAGACAACAGGTTTTTGCGTCTCCCATAGAGGGTTTGCTCAACCCAAGGCTCTCGCAGAAAGCAAAGATATCACAAAACCTACTTTGCTTCTGTCCGTGGAAAACGCCTGGGGCAGCATCTCAAAGTATATCTCAACCTGGTTGAGAAACCCTCTGCATTGAACTGGATTGCTCCCAAATCGCAGGGGAAGCAGAGTGGAACCAGACATACCTCTTATAGAGGTAACACTCGAGGCGGGTGTCTGCACAGAGACTGGCGCAGCAGCAGGGACAGCCTGCAACTCAGGTTGTACCGGAGCAGCCACAGTGGGAGATTCCACATGAGCCGTGCGACTCAGGAGCGTTTGTAACGCTATGGCAAACTGATCCATGCGGTGATCTTGCTCATCCAATCTGGAAAAAATATTACCAACAAGTGGATTGACTGTATCTTCTGAATTCATGGCCTTCGCCTACTGTCAGAAACTATGAAATCAGACCGAGACAGCAGTACAATTAAATCACACTTGTTTAATAATAAAAGTAAAAAGAACAAACATAGTCAAAACATAGCCAAAGTTCAGTAACCAGAACGGATCATCAGCCAAGCCAGGAGTCAGGGATCAAAGTAGTGTGACAGCAAGCAGGATCTGAAGCCTGAAGGGATGTCAGCAAAGCCAGTCTTTAAAACAGGAACGCAGGAGATAGTTTCTTGTGATGTGACCAAGGGGAAGGCAGAGCTCCTCTGGATTGGAGGGCTTATGTAGGCAGGACTGACGAGCAGAATCAACTTCAGCTGGGTAACTGTGGGGAGAGATGGGAGCTGGCAATTAGCCGACAGCTGAGCGGCCAGCTCAGAGAAGGAAGGGCTGAGCTCACCCCTCCACACACAGGATCGCTAGAACAGGACTGTACACAGTTTGATTACCCACACTCTAATGCCCCGTACACAAGGTTGGATTGTCCGACGGAAAATGTTCGATGGGAGCTTGTTGTCAGAAATTCCAACCGTGTGTAGGCTCCATCGGACATTTTCCTTCGGAATTTCCGTCACACAAAATTTGAGATCTGGATCTCAAACTTTCCGACAACAAAATTCGTTCTCATAAATTCCGATCGTGTGTACACAATCCTGACGCACAAAGTTCCACGCATGCTCTCAATCAAGTACGAGACAGAAGCGCTCGTTCTGGTAAAACTAGCGTTTGTAATGGAGATAGCACATTCTCTTCTTCTTTATAATGCTAGAATAGTGAAGTTGTTTTACTGCTGATATTCACACAGTGTTCTGACAAACTGATATCTTTTAATAATTTTCGTGATCTCATGAATAATATTTTTTTTTTTTCGTCAGATCTCCATAATAATGTTTAGAATTTTTGTTTATATATTTTTTTTAATCCAGATCTCCTATTTTATTTTATTTTCGTTAGATCTCTATAATAATGTTTAGAATTTTTGTAATTTTTGTTTACATATATATATATATATATATATATATATATATATATATATATATATATATATATATAAATTTTTATAGTGATTTCCATAATTTTTTCTTTCGTTTTTTGTCAAGTTACCACAACACCATTATTATCTTATATTTTTTAACCTCAAGGAGGTTGGTGTTGGTGTCCCTTGTTAATTTGACATTGTATTTTTGAAATGTACCTGCCTACTCACAAACAAACTGTCCTTTTTTAAGTAAAACACATAGGCAAGTCTTTGTGAAAAATAGCCATTTATTATGGGTCATAACAAAATAAATAGGAAGGCAACGCTGGAGAAACTGGTAAAGTTTGCGAAGCCTTTGTACCCCAGGCCAGACATCAATTATTTTACAGTCAAAATTGGTGGCCTGAGGAGTCCTTATAATAGTGAGCACAATCCAGTCCAGGACTACAAGAGATCAGGAACAGCAGCAGATGACATATCTGTCCCCTGGTTTTGGTCTTACAACAGTCTGCGTCTTTTGTCAGACCAGACTGAACCCAGGCCATCACTTTCTTGTCTTCCTTCCACGCTTCCTTCCATGCTTGCTTCCAGGCTGTGGCTCTGGTGTTGTAGTTGTGGCAGGAGGTGGAGGAGGAGGAGGAGGAGGACCACGGTTGAACTCAAACACGTGGCTTTGGCTTGTGAGTTAGCCCCTCCACCCCTTATTTAGGGCTTGTAACATAACTTCCTCACATAAGAGGCGTTGGCCCTCCTCGATTTCCTGCATTTTGCAGGCTGCCATGTAGGCATAGTCCTCTTGAATATTGGGGGGGTTCTGAGGCCGCAGTAGCTCTCTGAAATAGGCCAAGTGCTGCCTCCTCCAGGTCACTCCTCTTCCTGGGACTTTTGTTTGGAAGGCGGAGGGGAGGGACCTGGGTTTTGGGCAGGCTACTGGGCCTGGCCACCTCCTGGCTGCCACTTACCCCCGCCACCTCCTGGCTGCAACTTTCCACAGCCTCCTCCTGGCTGAGACTTTCCTGTGTATGAAAAAGGGACATAGTTTTAGTTTTTGGTTCATCAATCACACACAATTTTCAGCTCATGACTGTTGCAAATTGAATGTTAATAAATAGAAAAGATTTTCATTCTGACCCCAGCATTTTTCATTCTTGACCCAATCATTTGTGGCCACTACTGTCTATTGATATGTAAAACACTTTATAAAATCAGAAATTACTGATCAATAATAACATCTAGTTAGCATCATTAATTATTTGACTAGAAATATGTTGAACAATGCTATACCTGGCTCAAACTGGGCTCCTTCACTTCTTCCTGGCTGAAAGGCCCAGATTGGAAGTCGGGAGCCTCAGCTGAGGTGGAAGGAAGCCTTGAAGGAAGACTGGAGAATGCTGGCCTGGGTTCAGTCTGGCCTGCCAGAAAATACAGTCTGTCATAATAACACAGCCTGAGTACATAATTATCATCTGCTGTAGATCCTGATCTCTGGGAATCCTGGACCTTCTTGCGCTCCCTATTATAAGTGCTTCTCATGACACCAATTAGGGCCTTCAAATAGGGGATGTCTGCCGATAGGGGACACCGGCTTCACAAATTCCAGCAATTGATCCAGCGCTGCCTTCCTCTTTGTTTTATTGTTATAAAAGGGGTGGTTTACCTGCCACAGACAGGGAAGCTCTCTGTACATATCAATGAATATGGGAATAAAGTCCTGATCATTCAATGGATCCATTTTCTCTGCAAGACACAACACAAGACCCTAATGCCAGGTTAAACTCTCCTAATCTTGTCCCAATATAGCCTCAATCTATAAGCAGTATAGGCCACTAATGCACCAAGTTAAATTTGTACCTTCGTTATAACGATTGGCGCTTCCGATACTCCTTCCCCCTCTCACAGATCGTACGTACGACGCACGCATGTTACGCTTTATATACACTGCGCATGTGTGAAACTCCGCCCGCCCCTGACATTCTTTCTAGTCTATTCCCCTTTGTCTTTCGGCGCAGTGGGAGAGCACATGGCGGAGAAAGAGCAATTGCATGCAGAGGAGAGCAGCAACAACAAAAGCCCGGAGCCACGAACGTCCCGATCCCGGAGGAGATTTAAGGCCTCAATGTCCTTTATAGAGATTATAGAGATGGTGGACATCTTGAAGAGGGCCGACTATGATGGGAAGCATGGACCTTACCAAAACCCAAATGTCAGAAAGGCCAAGATTATGGCTAAAGCTGTGAAAAGTCTTCACAGGAATTTTGGGGTACGACGATCCAAGGATCAATTGAGGAAATGCTGAAATTGAGGGAGCAGGATCAGTACAGAAAGTAAAAAAGTATTGGAACTCAGCCAAAAAAAAAATGTACGACACTTCCAAGCAATGTTTCATAGTACTATTTCTGGCCTCAAATATCTGTGTGCTAAGTATACCTTTTTTTTATTCACATAGGGGAGAAAAGACTCAGGACATCTGAGGACACCAGGGACCCCCCACCTCCGAAAGAAAAGCAAATCCCCACACCACAACCAGATGTGGAGGAAGGAGAGGTTTATGAAGTGGGTGAAATAGTGACCACAACAGGTGAATGTATGAGACCACAGCTTCAGGTAATAGATGTATGCCTGCTTTTTTACAATACATGGTGTGTTTTTTAATTTTAGGTGATGTGGATGTTGTGGAAGAAAATTTGCATTTCACAAATGCAAGTGCACACGTCTTCATCGGGGAGATCATGGTGTGCAATTGTGATTTACAAAAGATCAAGGAAGACATCAATGATGTGGAAAAAAGACTCAAAAACGTCATTGATGTTTTAGGCAGAATCTAAAAAAACACAAAATTCTTCTAGTTTATTTTTATTTTTAGTATTTTCACACATTTTAAATATTTTTTTTATGTAGCACCCTGCTCCTGTTGATCAGGCACTTGCATGTAAATTTAGAGGGTTATCTGTTCTGTTCTGTACTAAATCCTGTGGTAGAGGATCGTGCAACTAATACTAAATCCTGTGGCAGAGGATCGTGCAACTAATACTAAATCCTGTGGCAGAGGATTGTTCAACCATTTTGTTCTGCTCAAGTCTGTGGCAGAGACTTTTCGTCCATGCGCCATTCCGGCTGCTAGGTCAGTGAGAGAGGCCTATCCGAGTGGGCAAGATCTGGTGATTGAAGGTGTGTTTGTCTTCAGGATCTCAAATTACTCAGTGATCTGCATAAGGTATCTGAACCCTCCTGCAACTCCTCTTCTACCTCTTTACTGCTACTTCTTTAAAAGTTTTGTAATAAAGCATTGGAAACAGAAGTGACTGGTGCATACATTGGTGGGCGTAAGGCCTAATACAGACTCTGAGTCTCGTATATGGTGGAAATACAAGTAAGAGGGTGATGGCAAAGACCCAAATTAAATCAGCCGCTCCTTCGGGGGTAAGCGTTACATTTAGAAAGCCAAATTTTGAAGATGCACACAATGTGTCAACATGTGCTATCTGCCATCATGGGATATCAAGGCACGCATTTTGGGGGTGCAACCCCTTCCTCGCAAAAAAAGTAGATGAGAGGAAGGGGTTGCACCCCCGAAACACGTCCATGGTCCCCCATGATGGGAGCTAGCACATGTTGACATTAGGCATGGGATCAGGAGGGAAATCCCCATTTTGACTCTCAATTTGTGTGCATCTTCAAAATTTGGCTTTCACAGGGGTGACATCACCCCATATGATGATGGCAAGATCAACACAGTTTGGACATACTAATGTCTGATATTGCCTTCACTTTGTCAAAGTTAAACTTTGTAAGTTCCTGAGTTGTGTATTGTTTTATGGTTTTAAACATGCCTGTTTTAACACAAAAAAGGCTATTTGTACTGTCAAAAACAAAAATGTAATTACTAAAATATGTTGGTTTATTCAAAAACCATTAAAAAGTAAGAGTAAAAAGTTTTCTACTCAACAATGTGTGGCTTCTTCTTTCAATGCTCAATATCATTTTTTGGACTAAGTTGGTGTTTACACCGAAATGGGGGTTATTTACTAAAGGAAACTCCACTTTGCACAACAAGTGCACTTGCAGTGCAGTTTCAAATGCAGTTTCATGTGCACTTTTGCAGTGCCCTTGTAGTGCAAAGTGGATTTTCCTTTAGTATATAACTCCCACAGTGATTTATAATTTGCCACAATCATGCCATTTTCGTGACTCTGCAAAATTCATTCATGGTGCTGAAAATGATGTATATTTTTAACAGTAATGCATTACATACATTAACAACAAAAACAAGGTGTGTGTAGCAGACCCACAACATAATAATAGTTCGCTGAAGAAGAGATTGTTACCTCATGTATCAAATAAATTACGTTTGCACTATTGAAGAAAATATAAAACAAAAAAGAGCATTGGAGAACCTAGGAGACAGCTAAAAGAAACACAAGCAGTAAATCAAAGGAAATATTATTTTAGTTTAAATAAAAAAAAATATTTTTAAAATGTTTATTAAACATTTTCTGGCATATCAATGGCTCCCCTACCCGCAAAGTACTCCATATATTTTATACAGACTTGCGTGCGCTTTGGGGGGGCAAGCACTGAAAACCAGATACAAACCCACAAGCACAAACTGAAGAGCAGTAACGATCTGAAAAGCATGAGGCTGAAAAGCGCAAATCGCCCAAAGGGTGGCGCACTTGGTATTGAACTTCCCTTTTCTAGTGCCGTCGTACGTGTTGTACGTCACCGTGTTCTTGATGTTCGGAATTTCTGACAAGATTTGTTTGACCGTGTGTATGCAAGACAAGTTTGAGCCAACATCTGTGGGAAAAAAACATGGATTTGGTTGTCGGAATGTGCGATCGTGTGTACGCGGCATTACACCTCCAAGGACTGCTCATCTACCGGCAGCAGGAAATGAGTGTAAAGGACGGGTAATCAAACTGAGTACAGTCCTGATCTAGCGATCTTGTGCGATCTGTTGTGTGGAGGAGTGCTCCACTGACAAGAGGGGGAGGGCACAGCACAGTCCACTTTATCCTCCCTAGCGCTGCCATTGTCGGGACTTTACTGAACACAGTTCACTGCACAGGGCTGCCCACTTGTGTCCTGTCCCTAAGTGTGAGAAAGGGTGAAGAAACTCAGCTGGCCATGTACAGTGTCAATGGGGGGACGGGCATAGCAGGGGGGCACAACAGAAATCTGGGGGGGCGCAGCCCTCCCAAGCACCCCTCTAGATCTAGCCATGCCCAGCCCACAGGGCAAACATGGCCCACCAGTGTGTCCTATGGCCAGTCCAGGCCTTCTGGAATGTTACTAAAGCTAGCCATACACGTGTTGAATTTCAAAGAACGTTGGTATGTATATTTGTACAAAAATTCTCAGTACATTTGATGACCTGACAAATGTCAAAAGAGCTTAAAGTTTTCATTTGCTTTAAAAATTCAATTTTAAAACAAATTACATTTCCTGAATGAAACTCATGTTCACTGTCAGAAATTTGTTTGAGAAAAATTTTCCATCCTGCTACTTTTAATATTTATGTCACTGCGGTAGAAATCGAACCTCAACTTGAATCCACTATTGATTAGAAAATCGCAGAAAAAATCTTAAAGCGGGGGTCCACCTATCTATCGTTTTTTTTTTTTTTGGAGTTCATTCACAAACTTTTCTTCTCATGATTATATACTCACATGTTCTGTGTAATAAGTCCGCCTGTGTCCGATTTCGTTGTAAAGAATAACTTAAAAAATTCACTGAAGGCGGTTTCCATCTTCATTGTGGGCATTTGAAGCCCACAAGCATGTATTTCCTGGATGCGGTGAATGCTGTGCTCCCAGCATTCACCGAGATGTTGTGATGATGCTGTTGCACAATGCATGCTGGGAAGCCTGAGACTAGCTCCCAGGGGACTGTGGGAGGTCTGGGAGTGGCTAGAAACACGCCTACTCCCATGGGAGGAAAACCAGGAAGTGCTAAGAAGATTAGAAAAAAAAAGGTAATTACGGCGATTAAAATTTTTTTACACAGCATGTCAGCATCTAGGCAAGGAAGAGAATGCATAGAGATAATGTTCAAAATTTGGGTGGAACCCCGCTTTAAAATGAAAACATTTTGACTGAAATTCTACGTTGTGTATGGACAACTTTAAGCTTTTCATAGACAGACAGATGCCCCCTTAAGAACATCAGATGGACAGACATCTGTTTGTTGTCTGGGATCAGCTGCTATTACGTATGCGTCTTGTCTAACAGAGAGAAGCTGCACATACGTGGTTAATAAGTTCCTTTACTATTTTCATTGAGGAAGGTCAATCGAGTCACAGAACCTGGTGGAAAATCTCTTCGATAATGAGCATTGGAAGCAGGACCACCGATAGGGAGGGACCACCGCGCCGGTTCTCTGGTAGGGGGGCCCAGCCACAGGGGGCCCGAACAGGAAGAGGAATTGGTGCTGCGGGGTGGTGGGGCAATTACAGACGGGTGCCCTCTGCGGCTCTCTGCAGCTTCTCCTGCACCAATCCCCCTCCCTGTTCTACCTGCTTCTGATTTCCCCCGTGTTCCCCTTGTCACTGTGCCAGCAGCTCCTTCCCGTCCCAGAAAAGGGCATGTGTCAGGATGGAGAGTGAAGGAAGGGGCTGGTAAATATGTTGTTTACTGGCCCCTTCCTTTTTTGAATAGACAAAGTGAGTGATTGTTACTGATCACTCCAATGTCCATTGATACCTGAGCATAGTAGACTGTATATACTATGCTTACGTTTCTGAATGAACTGGAGACTCTGTCTCCTGTCCATTCATCTTCAGTGTAGCTGAGGCTGCAGAGAAAAGAATTAACCACTTGCCGACAAGCCGCCATCATTATACTGTAGCATGTTGGCATAATTGCGTGAATCGCCGAAGCTGTATGTAGGTTCATGCAATAGACACAGTGGGAGCATGCACACAGAGCCGGCCACCCGCGAACGCTCCACAGAGAGCCAGAATGGGGATCTGTCAATGTAAACAAACAGATCCCGTTCTGACAGGGGAGTAGAGAGAGATTGTCTGTTCTTGGTGATCAGGAACAGCAATCTCTCTCCTCCTCCAGTCAGTCCCCTCCCCCCCAGTTAGAAACACCTCCCAGGGAACACATTTAACCCCTGGATTACCACTAGTGTTTACCCCTTTCCTGCCAGTGTCATTTATACAGTAATCAGTGCATTTTTATAGCACTGATCGCTGTATCAATTTCACCGGTCCTAAAAAAGTGTCAAAAGTGTCCGATCTGTCCGCCACAATGTTGCAGTCCTGCTATAAATCGCAGATCACCGCCATTACTAGTAACAAAAAAATATATAAAAATACCATAAATCAATCCCCTATTTTGTAGACGCTATAACTTTTGCCCAAACCAATCAATATTCTCTTATTGCTATTTTTTTTTTTTTTACCAAAAATATGTAGAAGAATACATATTGGCCTAAACTGAGATTTTTTGGGGATATTTATTATAGCAAAAAGTTAAAAACATTGCTTTTTTTTTCCAAATTGTCGCTCTTTAGCAACAATTTAGCGCAAAAAATAAAAACCGCAAAGGTGATCCAATACCACCAAAAAAAAGCTCTAGTTGTGGAAAAAAAAACCCATAAATTTTGTTTGGGTACAACAATGCACGAACACGCAACTGTCAGTTAAAGCAACGCAGTGCCATATCGCAAAACATGTCCTGGTCATTAAGGGGGTAAATCCTTCCGGTCCTTAAGTGGTTAAAGAATCTGTGTCCTTATTTTCTTTTCTCTGTCTCAAAGTTAAGATATCTAGGGTCTGTTTAGACCCCTGATAGCTCACCAAAGTCCCCCCAACAACATTGTAAAAACATTTTTTTTAAAAGATCATTTTGAAAAATTATAAAAAAAAACAATAATTTTGAAAAATTGTAAAAAATGATTTTGAAAAATTAAAAAAATATTTTGAAAAACTATATAAAATCATTAAAAATTAAAAACGTACAAAATAAATTTTAAAAATTGTACAAAATAAATTTTAAAAATTGTAAAAAATAATCAAAAAAAATGAAGGGCTAATTAACACGGGTCAATTTAACAAAAAAAAAAAGGCCACATTTATATTGTTACATGTTTCATTGTGACCACTTTGAATTGATAATACACAAGAACACAATTCACATGTTAAACTGTGGTTTCCATTTAAGTGTTGTTTAATTTGGGCGATGGAAGAAGAAGAAAGCCTTTCATCAACCCTTCACCATTCACATAATAGTGATGATTCATTCATTCTATTCATTGTGAAGCCATTAAGGAAGTTCCCTGATTTATGAATAGGCTTGAAACCCCAGCAGGCTAAGCAATGCTAAGGATAAAGACACAGAGGAAGTCTGGGATTATACGTACAACACTTATTCAACAACTTTAAATAAACACCTGGGCCACCAGTAAACAGTCAGATAAAAGTGTTTGCTTTAACTGAGCAGTGGCAGCCGCACCCAGATCCAGAAGGCAGTTTTCAACCAATCGCCTCGGAATCACGGCAGTGAAGTCACTTTCTTAAGTTTGATATTTTTGCGAATAAAAAGATAAGCGTGCAATTCCCAAGTTAAAAAGTTTTCAATTAATTAAAAAGCGTATCCATAATTTACACATATTTCAAGTATATGTGAACCCTCGCCTTGTAAAACAACTTATTCAGTTAAAGCGGAGTTCTGCTAAAAAAAAAAAAAAAAAAATTAAAAGTCAGCAGCTACAAATACTGCAGCCGCTGACTTTTATTAATCGGACAATTACCTGTCCCAGGGTCCAGCGATACGGGCGCGCGAAGCCCCGCTCGTTTACCCCTCCTACCTGTGGCGCCAGCATTGTAACTGTGGGCGCCCGGCTTTGGCTTCACAGCCAGGCACCCACTGCGCATGCGCAAGCCACGCCGCGTGCCGTGCCTGGCCGGGCAATCATCTGGGACCTGTGACGTGTCCCAGATGATTGCCGAGAGGGAGGGGGGAGAGGTGATCTCCCTTCCGGGGCCGCGGTGTGCCGGGAGGAAGTGGGAGCTGGGAGACCCTCTGAAAAGAGGGTCCCGGCTCCCCCCCAAAAAAATGACATGCCAAATGTGGCATGTCAGGGGGTCACCTCCCTTAAAGCGGAAGTTCCATTTTTGGGTGGAACTCCGCTTTAACCTCTTAACCCCCGGAAGGTTTACCACTCTTCTTGACCAGGCCATTTTTTTGCGATACGGCACTGCGTTACTTTAACTGACAATTGTGCAGTCGTGCGACGCTGTACCCAAATAAAATGAATGTCAATTTTTTCCTACAAATCTATTTTTCCTTTGCTGGTATTTGATCACCTCTGCGGTTTTTATTTTTTGCGCTATAAACAAAAAAAGGCCGACAATTTTGAAAAAAAAAAAACAATATTTTTTACTTTATGCTATAAAACAAACCCAATAAAAATGTTTTAAAAATCTAATTTATTGATCAATTTAGGCCAATATGTATTATGCTACATATTTTTGGTAAAAAAAAAAAAATCCCAATAAGTGTATATTGATATATGATATATTGACTATGGGAAATATTTACGGATTTTTAAATTTTTTTTACTGGTAACGGCGATCAGCGATTTTTAGCATGACTGCGACATTCCGGCAGACAATTCTGACACTAAGTGACACTTTTTTGGGGACCAGTTACACCGATACAGTGATCAGTGCTAAAAAAATGTACTGTCACTGTACTAATGACACATATAAAACATACCCAATAAAATTTAAAAAAAAATCAAATTTATTGATCAATTTAGGCCAATATGTATTCTGCTACATATCTTTGGTAAAAAAATCCCAATAAGTGTATATTGATTGGTTTACGCAAAAGTTATAGCATCTACAAACTATAGGAGATATTTACGGATTTTTAATTTTTTTTTACTGGTAATGGCTGCGATCAGCGATTTTTAGCATGACTGTGACATTGCGGCTGACAAATCTGACACTAAGTGACACTTTTTTGGGGACCAGTGACACCAATACAGTGATCAGTGCTAATAAAATGTACTGTCATTGTACTAATGACACTGGCAGGGAAGGGGTTAACATCAGGAGCGATCTAAGGGTTAAATGAGCTCCTAGGGAAGGGGTGCCCAACCTTTTGAGGAGCAAGGGCCACTTTATCGACTTGGTAACCGGTTGCGCGCCACAATGAGTGTAAAGGGGGGATGGCAGGTCTCTGTTGACTCTGCATATGTAGAGCAGACACGGATGCAACTCGCTCTACCCTAAGGGCCCTCCGATTAGCCCAGACAGAAGGGGACAGATCGGATTGCAAATAGGCGGTCCGTTTACATCTGCCACTCTATAGAGGTGAATGGAGAGTCCGTTTGAGTCCACCTGAAAAACAGACAGGCGGACCCGATCGGACCGATCATGTGAAAGGGGCCTAAAGCTGCTTTCACACTGATGCACAGCAGTTTACCTGCTCCTCAACTGACCTCAATCTTCACTTCTTCCTCAGGATTCCTGCAGTTGGCTGGCACTGCCGGTGGGTACTGCTGAGAGGTGCTGGTACTGCTGGTGGGTACTGTTGGCTGGTACTGGTACTGCTGACTGGTACTGCTGGCTAGTACTGCTGGCAGGTAGTGGTACTGCTGGCTGGTATTGGTACTGGTACTGCTGGTGGGTACTGCTGACTGGTACTGCTGGCTAGTACTGCTGGTGGGTACTGCTGACTGGTACTGCTGGCTAGTACTGCTGGCTGGTACTGCTGGCTAGTACTGCTGGCGGATAGTGGTACTGCTGGCTGGTACTGGTACTGCTGGTGGGTACTGCTGGCTAGTACTGCTGGTGGGTACTGGTACTGCTGGCTGGTACTGGTACTGATGACTGGTACTGCTGGCAGGTACTGGTACTGCTAGCAAGTACTGGTACTGCTGGCTTATACTGATACTGGTGGCTGGTACTGGTACTGCTGGTGGGTACTGCTGGCTGGTACTGATGACTGGTACGGATGGTGGGTACTGGTACTGCTGGCGGGTACTTCTGGCTGGTACTGGTACTGCTGGTTTATACTGCTGGCTGGTACCGATGACTGGTTTGGATGGTGGGTACTGGTACTTCTGGTGGGTACTGGTACTGATGACTGGTACTACTGGCTGGTAGTGCTGGTTGGTACTGGTACTGTTGGTACTGGTACTGCTGGCTGATACTGGTACTGCTGGTTGGTACTGGTACTGTTGGCTGCTACTGGTACTGCTGGTTGGTACTGGTACTGTTGGTTGGTACTGGTACTGCTGGCTGGTACTGATACTGGTGGCTGGTACGGATGATAGTGGCTGGTACTGATGATAGTGGCTGGTACTGATACTGGTGGCTGCTGTCCCAGATCGCGGGTTCCTGTGTCCCGACCCACCATCCCCGAGCATAATTGTGACAGATGCATGCAGCTGCAGTAGAGAGCAGAGCCAATGCTTCCTGTCACAGGCGGAGTACATTTGTTATCACTCCGCATGTGAAGGAGCCGGCGCTATACAGGAAACATTGGCTCTGCTTCCTCTAGCGGCGGCTCTGTTCTTCGCACTGATGCTCGGAGATGGCGGGTCAGAAACCCGCAATCTGGGTTTGCCGACCCGCCATCTCAGAGCAAGACATGGCGGGCCACATTGGAGGGCGCCGCGGGCCACATGTGCCCTGCGGGCCAGCGGTTGGGCACCCCTGTCGTAGGGAGTGCATTCTAACTGTGTGGGAGATGCTTTGACTGGGGGAAGACAGAGATCCATGTTCCTGCTTAGCAGGAACAGAAGATCTCCATCTTCCTCTCTCACTAAACGGTGGTCTGCCTTCTTTACAAAGGCAGAATGCCATTCTGCCCCTTCTGAGAACGATCACAAGGCTCCAGGGAACATCGGGTCCTCTAGACCCGCTGATTGACTCCCGCTATGTCCAATCACAGCAGGAGTGGGTCGCCGGTGGCATGCACCCCAGACCCAGTGCACAAAATTACATACAGTAAGGGGTCCAGTAGGGGTTAATATAGAAGTGAAAGGAAAAACATTTGTGAATACATATAAAAAAAACTTTTTTTTTCTCTTTAAGAAGTGATCCTTTGTTCTCAGCTGCATAAAGATCTTAGAGAACTGGTGGAAGAGAAACAGCAGAACACTGATCTTCCCAGTGAATGGCTGTGCAGGAAGGGGGGGGGGGCATCTCAGCACAAGTCTAATAATTGTAGGAGAGCAGACTGCTTTCCCAGCACAGCCAAGACTGACCACGCTGTGCCCTCATGCCAAATGTGCTCAACTTTTAATAAGAAAGCAGAGAGAGTGGGTACATCACCGTGTATTTCACACTAAGGAAGCAATACAAAGAACACAGGATTCTTTTTCATACAAGTACATAGTACAGCAGGCACATATCAGGAATATGACATTTTGGGGTAACATATTCTTTAATTTAGATACATCTTCTTAGTTTTGAAAACAAAATATCTTATTTTTTGCTTTGTTGGATTCATAGGCTTACACTGAGACATTAGTTGATGTTAATATGATTATTTATTCAACTATTCATTGTCACCAAACTAATTGAATTGGACCTGATTGAAAGGGGGCTCTGAGTGCCTGTGCAGCCCTAGACCACCTTTCAACTGGTACGGATATATATATATATCTGAAACCCCAACACAATTGCAAAGTCCAATTCAGATTTTTTCTAGGACATTAAAATAACCTCCCTTACTTTTTGTTATACCATTATATACCTGGAACTGGCAATTTCTGTATTTGCAAGAAGGAAATCAAGGCCACAAAAATTCAAAAGGATCGTCAAATTGCGAGAGATAGTAGGACAAACCCCCAAAAATTCTTCTAATTTATTAACCACTTCCCGACCGGCGCACGCCGATGTACGTTGGCAGAATGGCACGGCTGGACAAATGGGCGTACCTGTAAGTCCCATTTGAATTCCCCGCACGCACGCTGGCTGGGAGCTCCGTCCCGCGGACTCGATCGCCGCGGGGATACCCGCGATCGCCTCGAGGAGCGAACGAACGGGGAGATGCTGATGTAAACAAGCATCTCCCCGTTCTGCCTAGTAATAATCTCACTGATCTCTGCTCCCTGTCATCGGGAGCAGAGATCAGTGATGTGCCACAGCTAGCCCATCCCCCCTGCAGTTAGAAATCACTCCCTGACTTAACCTCTCACCGCGCCCTAGTGGTTAACCCCTTCACTGCCAGTGTCATTTACACAGGAATCAGTGCATTTTTATAGCACTGATTGCTGTATAAATGACAATGGTCCCAAAAATGTGTCAAAAATGTCCCACGTGTCCGCCATAATGTCGCAGTCACAATAAAAATCGCTAATCGCCGCCATTACTAGTAAAAAAAAAATTATTATATAACTTTTGCGCAAACCAATCAATAATCGCTTATTGTGATTTTTTTTACCAAAAATATGTAGAAGAATACGTATCAGCCTAAACTGAGAAAAAAATGTTTTTTTAATTATTTTTTGGGGATATTTATTATAGCAAAAAGCAAAATATAATGCATTTTTTTCAAAATTGTCGCAATTTTTTTGTTTATAGCACAAAAAATAAAAACCGCAGAGGTGATCAAATACTACCAAAAGAAAGCTCTATTTGTGGGGAAAAAAGGACGTCAATTTTGTTTGGGAGCCACGTCACACGACCGCGCAATTGTCAGTTAAAGCGATGCCGCGCCGAATCGCAAAAAGTGCTCTGGTCAGGAAGGGGGTAAATTCTTCCGGGGCTGAAGCGGTTAATAATAAAAAGGTCAGGTCTGAGCATGTTGGCCCTTTACAAAATAATCTAGAGTGGGTGACTGGGGTCAAAGAGAAGGCAAATTTATTAGATGTGTTCTTCAGTTCTGTATATACAAAGCATGGGGGAGCTCATGTCCATAATGGGGGTGGTAGTGACACAGCCCCAAATGATCCAAAGCGGCTCGAAATTGATATGGTCCAGAAATATCTAGACAGAATAAAGGTGGATAAAGCACCTGGACCAGATGGCATCCACTCACGGATCCTAAAATAATTGAGCTCTGTCATTTCAAGGCCATTGTTTCTAATTTTTAGGGACTCTTCAATGACTTGAATAGTACCACTGGATTGGCGTAGGGCCAATGTGGTTCCCATATTTAAAAAGGGATCAAAGTCTTTACCAAGTAACTATAGACCTGTTAGTTTAACTTCTATAGTTGGGAAGATGCTGGACAGTTTAATGAAAGACCACATAGATGAGTTCTTGCTGGAAAAAAATATTTTAAGCAACAGACAGCATGGATTCATGAAAGACAGAAGTTGTCAGACAAACCTGATTTCTGTTTAACAAGGAGGTACGTAAAACCTTATGCCTGGTACACATTATGAGCTGTTTTCTGTTCAACTCAGTGGGTTGAACGGGAAAAAAAAAACTGTCAGCTCTGGTCAGAGCTGCGGTACTAACATTCTGACGTTAGTACAGTGGTGTCTCCCACTGAGCTTTTGTGTTCTGACAGGGGGAAGGCCCCCCCCAGCCAGCAGACTCCGGTCAGCGCTCTCAGCTATTAAGCAAGAGCTGCATTTTCCAGCTTTCCTGCCCCACAGAATAGATTAGAATTGCACAGAGCAGCCCCAAACCTCCTCTTCTCGGCTCCCGTGCCGGCGCTCTTGGCTCCTCCCCTTGGTCAAATGCCCCCATGGGAAGCCACTTTCCATGGGGGCACACATGCGTGCTTGCTCCCGTGCTAGCTGCTGTGTCCTTTGACACAGAAAGCAGGACTTGGCCCCTCCTCCTGCTCCCTCATCACTGGCCAATGGTACCCGGTGCCCCAGCAAAGCCAGCGAGATCCAGAAATGAAGGGAAAGAAGAGCTGCATATGTGCACAGCGCTGGCGAGAATGAGGTCTCAGGTAAGTAAAAGAGGGATGAGGGGGGATGCTGATGCCTAAACATTTTTTACCTTAATGCAAGGAATTTAGGCTTTAGGACCACTTTAAGCATGATAATACCACCAGCTGAAGAACATTGATGTCATTGCCGGAAGTCACTGAATTCAAACGTGGAATCAGTTGGGTTACCACTACCTTTTCCTGTGATGACTGCAAGATTACAAAGTGGCTCTCTGGTTGCCATAATCTGAACATTAGTGGTCCTTGCCTGTAACTGTTTTATAGTGTTTTCCATTTTTGTATAGCTATTCCAGTGGAGTAGTTCATCAACATTTCGACATATCTGCTCAATAATGTAAGTTCAGGTTAGATTATCCAGTGCATGCTTTATACATTACAATGTCATAATAAAAACGTTTTAATAATAGATTTATGTTACATAAACTAATGATACTGGAAAATCTGTAATCCAGCACAAGATTTGCATTATTTCATAATTTTTTGACATAAAAGTGACTTGTGATGTGGAGCCCAGTCACTTCATTAGCTTGACCTGCCACAATAACTCTTGTCCCCATTGCCTGAACACATGTTTCTAGAGCCCTTTATACTGACTGCTTTATCCTCCTTTGAACTATTGCCTCTATGATAAAATCCAAGTGAAATCCTGATGGTATAAGGAGCACACAGCACTGATAAACCAGATGGTTTGCTAATGTAAATGGATGTTGCTAGTCTGATTAAACAGAACAAAAAGGGATGTTGTGAGCCTGGGGGAGTCTTGTAAACATTCATCAGATTGCCTGCTGTGATTTATTTATATTTATTGAAGTTAATTGCTATACAAGGGTAGTCTGAAAAGGAGTGGGCAAATTCCGACACAGAAGGAATGACCACACAACCATGAAACTTTATCAATGCACCAAGCCTCTCTTCCAGATGTTCAGTGCTGAAAATGGCTCATGGAACACTATACGGTTTTCATGTGCTCTTTGCAAACAGTTGGCACCTTCCGTAGTCAAGTTGAAAATGGAGAAGGTGGAAGAAGAAGGCTTGAAGTGTTCCATCAGTGGGCAAAGTGATGGCAATAGTGTTCTGCACTGCTGCTGCACACCCTCAGAATCCCAAACAACTGTTGCCATCACTTTGCCCACTATGGAACACTTTGAGCCTTCTTCTTCCACTTTCTCCATTTTCAACTTGACTATTGTGCTCTCTCTCCTGAGTCTCTAACAGTTCGAGAAGAGGGAGGGGAGATATGGGGCAGCTACAGTAGTAGCCCAGTCCCTGCCAGACAGAGCAGCACCAGGGGCCAGGGGCTACACATGGTTCATTACCTGGTTGGTGGATGAGTGTGTGTGCCCTTAATATTAATTTAGAAAACTGTTTAGTGATCATCAGTTGAATGTTTGTGAAAAAATATCAATTTTCAAGCATGGAATCTCACTCCTGCTTCGTGTTAAATAAAAAAAACACAAAAATATATATATATATTTTGATTGCAAAGTTTTTATTCTTCTATTAAAATAATATGGCCTTCTTTATAATGCTTCATGGAGAGAAGAAGAAGGTGCAGCATTAACATATTTATTTAGAGCACAGGGGGATTAAAAACACCTACAGGATTGTAGAATCAAGAAGGCATGTAACGTGGAGTCCTCATGTAAGTCCCATGTCCTTCGTCTGTCTGCGACAGAAGGAGAAAGGAGAGAGCCGTTCAGCAGCTGTCAGAATCTCAGATGATGTGCAGTTGTGAGGGTACAAGGAGACAGTGAGGCGGCCCGGGTTCAGTGTTCCACGCTGGAACGCACATGGCCGATGGCGTCAGGTGAGGATGGTGGGCGGTAACACGTTTCGGAGCATAAGCGGCTCCTTCATCAGACCTACGCTCATGTTTGCTGAGTGGACTTATGAGAGGTGAGGGGGAGGAGAAAGGGGAGGATTAAGGGCTTGGTTACTAGATGACTGATGGCAATAAGGATTTTACACACACAGATCATGTCGTGCTTGATACTAGTGATGGTGCTGATATGAAATTAGGATAAAAATGTAAGATTGTAATTAGGGTTAAAAATGGGCGCATACACGGTAAACGTGATTCGGGATGGGGATAGAGGAATTATATATTGGTAGACAAATTTCTTCAGGGGTTGGATAGAGAGCAGTGGTGAGTCATGCCACACACACGAGCAGAATGTCCGACAGAAAAAGTCCAACGGGAGCTTTTCGTCGTATATTCCGACCGTGTGTATGCCCCATCTGACTTCTTACGTTGAAAACTCTGACGGACCTAGAAAGAGAACATGTTCTAAATTTTTCAGACGGAACCAATTCCTAAACGACGCATGCTCTGAAGCAAGTACAAAATGGAAGCTATTGGCTACTGGCTATTGAACTTCCATTTTCTAGTCCCGTAGTACATGTTGTATGTCACCGCTTTCTGGACAGCCGGAATTTGGTGTGACCGTGTGTATGCAAGACAGCTTGAGCGGATTTCCGTTGGAAAAACCTTCAGAGTTTATTGCGACTGGAAAACCGGTCGTGTGTACAGGGCATCAGAGTCTACAGGGATAGATGATGGTATATACTAGCCTCTGGGGGTCCGTATGGATATCATAAGGAGAAAAAAAAGACACTGGTCCAGCAATGGCATGTGCTGGACACCTAATTTTTATAAGAAAGGGAGGTAGTAGTCCGAGATTGGAAATGTAGGTAGTAACTTATTTTGTTATGTGTAGTGGTGGGGATCCTGGTGGTTTGTTTTGTACTGAGCCGCTGGTAGCTGTGTGACTTAGGCCTTGTCTTATGTGGTGAGTTAGTTGTCTGGTTGCAGTGGAGGTCAGAAGGGGATACATGTGGCAAGTTCAGTTTTTTCAGGATAGTGTAACAGTTTACAGTAAAGTGTTTATTTCTAGTTCTTCGTTGATACCTCCTGGTGAGAGTACATCTAGGGCATATGTCCAGTACATTTCCCTTTTAGGTGGGGGTATTGCAGGGAGCTGTCCAGCATCCCAGGTAGCAGTAAGGAAGAGACACCGCCAGACAACACAGAGGTTGCAGGTTTAGATCTAGGTCCTGACAGGTGTATTCTAGTTTCTTTCTCTTTCCCCTCCTGATTTTGTTCTCCTCCCATCAACACTTTGTCTCCTTCCCAAACATTTTCTAAATCCTGTTTTATTTTCTTTCCCGATTTACCTTTCCTGTATTCTATTCCCTTTATTTCACCTTCCTTGTTCCTTTACTTGTCCCTCCACCCCTTTCCTATCTGTTTTTCCTCTTTTGTGTGTTCATTAAAATGTAAATGTGTTTTGTTTTTTTTAAACAAGCGAGTATAAGCTGCTAAATTTCCATTGTTATCAGCCTCTTGCAATCCAATGTACAGCATCATGCTGACAGAAGAGGGAAGAGGAAAGCAGAGTGACAGAGAGATGAGCTCATCAGCTTCCTGATTTTCTTTTAATTGTCCAATCACAGCCTAGAGATGGCACAAGACCTGGTTGTGTTTCTTTTTTGCAGAAGAGAAAATGCAAATAAAACAGCTCCTTTTTTTTGTATTTTATCTGTACATTTAGCTGTTTGGTTGGAGTTCAGTTTAAAATATCTTTTCCATTTTCTTTTTCATACATCCACCTCTCATCATGTCTATCATTGGATGAAATTCCTGGAAGATGTAGAGATACGCCATGTTTAATGTGAACATCATCTGACATCTTGGCGTCCAAATCTTTAAATATTTACTTTAGTTTGCTTTGTAATGCTGATACTATGCCCCCCCCCCCTTTTTTTTTACCGTAGCCAAACATTTTAAATACAATAGCCATTACTGTTATTATTATTTTAATTAGTGTCATTACTACTATTATTATTTGAATGTTGGCAGTTCCTCAGATAAAATGTGGCCATTCATAAATTAATAGGGCCCTTATGCTTTTTAACTTGGTCTTGCCAAACCAAGATCCTTCAACAATAACCATTTATTTTTTTGCAAGCAAAATATATTTTCACATACAAAATCTTATGGATGTGGTTTCCTTTGATGTCTGTAATTTTTCTCTATAGAAGCATTTTAAATGCCACAGTAATGTATCAAACAAGTATAGCTGTCATAAAGTTATGTTTACATATATTGCAGAATGCAGTGCTCACATTTTTTTTCTTTTTCATTTTAATTGTATTTTTAGATGTATATTTTGATTTTGTTACTGTTTCCAAATTAAGTTTCCGAATTAGTTGTTAAAATTCATTCATTCGGATGCTTTAACGTCTATTTGATTAATTTTTTCAAAAACAAATTTTCTAAAAGAACGAAAAATCCAAAGAACAGAAATTTAGAAAGTTTGAAAATCAAAAAATCAGAAAGAACGAAAATCCAAAGATAAGATGGAAAATCCGAAAATTTGAAAATCCGAAAGAACGAAAAACATTCGGACAATTTCGTTTTTTTACGTATTTTCTATTATAATTAAATTAATAATCATCATTATAGGTTTTTTTATTTTTATTTAATAATAATAAATAATAATAATAAAAACTATAATAATAGTTAACTATTAAATTATAGGTATTGGATTTTCCTTTCAAATTTGGCTGTTAGTGAACGTAACGAATATGAATTTATCCGAAGTTATGAATTATCCAAAATAATGAATACTGCATCTATATGTATGGAACGTAACAAATTCAAATGCATCCGAAGTTACGAATTATCGAAATAACGAATGCCAATCATAACAAATAATCCGATCAATGAAAAAAAAAAACAAATGAAACGAAAACACTTAAAAAAAACAAATGTTTCAGCAATGCACATGTCTACTTTTTATGATTTTTTTTTTTTTTTTTTTACACTTTTGAAATTCTTCATTGGTAAAAAAAAAAAAAGTGTTCAAACGTCATAGACTGCTTCAAATTTAGTACAAAGTGATTTGTTTTTAAGAGTTGGTCCCAAGAGTTAGTACATTTTTACCTGTGACCATTAAGCTGGCTACACAGCAAAAGAATTTTCTTTAAAAACTTTTGCTCCAGGACCATTGGTTTGGTTTTCTAACCAACAGAGGGGCCAAATTGATATTTCCTCTTGACTGCAGTGATGACCAAATTTTGAAGGAGCAGAATGGAAAATATTTCTCAAACAGGATTTCTAACAGTATACTGTATGCGGTTTTCATTTGGGCAACGTTTAATCATTCCAAAATCAAATGTTAAAAGCAAAACATTTTTTTAAGTACTTTCGAACGGCAGTTGTCAAGTCATTGAATGTACTGAGAATGTTCTATCTATCTATCTATCTATCTATCTATCTATCTATCTATCTATCTATCTATCTATCTATCTATCTATCTATCTATCTACTTGTATAAAAAGGTAGGTAGGTAGGTATCAGTATAATACTGACTTTCTGAAAGGCAATTTTTTTATAATATGTATAATAGTGTGTTTGTTTTTTTTTAAATAGGACATATTTTGCTCCACATCTATACCATTAAAGTGATATCAAAGGTACACATTTTACATTTAAAAAAATAACAAACATGTTATACTTATCTGCTCTTTACAATGTTTTTGCACAGAGCAGCCCCAATCCTCTTCTCAGTTCCCCCGCCGATGCTCTGGGCTCCTCCCTGTCGGCAAGCTTCTTGTTATGGGGCACTCGTGCATGCTTGCTCCTGAGCCCTGCTCTGTGTGTCCATAAGACACAGAAAATGGCGCTCAGCCCCGCCCCCCAACTCTCTTGTCACTGGCTGTGATTGATAGCAGTGGGAGCCAATGGCTCCTGTCATGAGGAGCCAGAGAGCAAGGGGAGCAAAGACTCTCAGGCACATCACTGGATCAAGTTTGGGCACAGTTAAGTATTGGGGGCAGGGGGTCTGGGGGAAAGCTGCACGCAGAAGGTTTTTACTTTCATGCATAGAATGCATGAAGGTAAAAAACGTTCAGTCTTTAGAACCATTTTAAAGCTAAACTATGTATATGTCATACCTGAGGGACCACTGTGGAAGCGAAAAATAACTGCAGGTGACCTTCTGGTGCTGCACCGTTGCATATTGACAACAGGGGGTTTCTCGCTTGGCATCATTTACAGAATACTTTGTTTTTTTTTTAATGAATACAAGGCATTTTTTGGCTGGATAAGGTGGAGTGGAGGAGCCAGGATATGATCTCCACCTCATCCAATCAGAGAATGCTTTGCATTTATTAAAAAAATACAAAGTGTTCTGTGAATGATGGTGCTAAGCAAGCAACCCCTTGTGGTCAGTATGCGGTGAGACATGCTCTCAGCACATTAAAAATTCTGGATGAACCATTTGCACACTGCTATGTATCCTTTCTTGCAAAAATTGCAAAAAAAAATGGGTTTTTGGTTTACATATACTGCAATACATGTTTAAGCTGGCCAACTGCGTCAAAACAGTCCCTACTCTGCTCTGCAAAATGCAAATGCTCCAGCGAATATAGTGACAATATATGTGCTCAAATCCCAGTAGCTTCTACAAGTATATAATCCATCAGGTGCTAAAGAGCTCAGAACTAGACCTGACCCTTGTAGCGCTCCTAAAGCTTGTACCAATCTGCCCCATATTGGCACTATATCCGCTGGAGCATTTAGATTTTGCAGAGCTGAGTAGGGACTGGCCATAGAGGGATTACTTTGATGCAGTTGGCCAGCTTAAACATGTATTGCATTATAAACAATAAAGCTGCGCTTAATTTACATAAATAACAAATAAAGTGATAATGTGAATAATCATAAAAAAGTCAGTGATAAAATAACCCAAAGATTGTGACATAAATTATACACAATAGGCTGTGAAAAAAAGTCCATGATATCGGATACCTTGGGAGGTGGACGTGCTGACGTCATTGCGCTATCTCTGCATTGGACGTTACTGGCCAGTTTTATTTTTTAATCATTCAAATCTTCTTATACTATGTAAGTGCAATTGTATATGGGTTACACTATATGAGTTCTACTTCATTTTTTGGTGGCTGACCGTACCGCTGTGGTTCGAGTACCTATCCACATCTATTTGGAAGCTTGCTGTAGTTGGTCCGTCTGCTATACCCAGAAGTGCTGTTGTTGTTGCCTTGGATCAAGGACCCCGGCTGGGTTATAGCCACAGGCTTCATTAAGCTTGCTATCTGGTAAGCTTGTATTTCACATGGTGGAGGTACACTAGTCCATTGGTGCTTTTTGGTGAAGTGATGGATTGACCCTTCTCTAGGATGTCACTCATCTGATTATCCGATATCATGGACTTTTTTTCACAGCCTATTGTGTATATTTCTTGTCACAATCTTTGGGTTATTTTATCACGGACTTTTTTATGATTATTCACATTATCGCTTTATTTGTTATTTATGTAAATTAGGCGCAGCTTAATTGTTTATATTATTTTTGGTGTGTATCTCACTTTCTAGCTGCAGCTTTTTAGTTTAGGGGTGTTTGGGGTTAGCGCAGTGTTCCATATATATTCCATTTTATGTATTGCATTATACTGTATATGAACTAAAAATCCCTGGTTGCTAGAAATATAGCAGTGTGCGGTGGGTTTATCAAGAATTTTTAGCGTTATCATGTGGTCACACCCCTTTAGCACCTGATGGATTATATACACATAGAGGCTAATGGGATTTGAGCACAGGTATATAATATTTCTATAGCCATGACCCACACGTTTGATGCTATCACTGTAGTAGTACTACTACAGTGATTGTTGGCTTCCACAGTAGTCCCTCAGGTATGAGATATTCATATTTACATTGGTCCAAGCTGGCCCAATATAGCTACACAGCTCCACCCAAAAGGGGAAGCTCCACTTGTTTGCCTCCTCCCCCCTCCGTTGCCCCATTTGGCACCTTTCAGTGGGGAGGGGGAAGCCGTTACCTTATTTTGACAGTTACCTGCTCCTACCTCCATCTGAGCTCGCCGCCGCAAGCTAAAAGTTTTGCCCTCCCCCTCCTTCCTTCTCCGCCGGGCCATGCACAAAGCGCAGGTTTCCCTTAGCCAAGATGGCGGCAGCAGCACCCGAGAGCCAACTGAAAAATTAGCTTGAGTGAAGACACGGCTGGATCCCTGGATGGGTAAGTGTCCCAATATTAAAAGTCAGCAGCTACAGTATTTGTAGCTACTGACTTATATTTTTTCTGAAGGAGCCTGGAGCTCCGCTTTCAGATAATATCTGGAGTTCAACTTTAAAATATATATATATATATATATATATATATATATATATATACACACACTTTTTTAATGAAAATATATTGTCCACAGCAATTTGTGTGCTAGATTAGGACACCCAGACTATAAAGCAAAGAGAAGATGTTTATCTTGAGTTCTGCCAAAGTTTTGATGTTTCCTTCTGATGGCTCAGGCAGCTGAGCAGCCAAATGCATCATCCATACATTAAGGGGGAGCTGGGTTAAATGGCTTTACTCATGCTGACATTGGTAGAAAAGATTTCACGTATGCTCTGTAAGTGTCTGAAAATGTTAACTTGCTGATGGATCACTGGTAAAAGCATCTGAAGTTTTGCCAGAGCATTGAACTTTTGATGATAAAAACGACAATAACAAATATAGAGTGGTCCCTTCTCAGCTAATATATCCGTCTGGGCCATCATGTGAAAGAATAAAGGGGGCCATGAAAAAAAAAAAGAACTGACATGCTTGCTTTATAATAACTTAGAAGATTTTCCATAGAGGTTTTATTTATTGAACTCGCTTGCTCTGTACCAGCCACACGACTGTGAATCATTCCAATCAGGTCTGACTTTCTCAATATATTTGGAAGGAAACCACTTCCCATCACCTTCTATGATATTTTTGCTTTGAAATACTAGATCCATTCAGAGAAAATCACATAAAATGTATTCAATTACACACATGTGTGTGTTGGTTCAATGTTTATCTTTTCTCCGGTGCTAGTGCAAATTAAAACTAGTGTAAGCAGCAGATTAATCATTAGCAGACAGCTAAATTAAAAATGAATAAATGGAGAATTTTATATGTAAACCATAAAGGTAAATATATTTTTCAGTCTGAATAAAGATCGTGACTTTTACGATTTTGAAGCCAAAGTTTAATTTGCTTATATTTTTTCCTTCTTTTGTTCCCCCTTTCCCCCTCATTAACATACATATATTACAAACCTTTCTTTTTTCATTGCTTACCTTATTTTAGACCCTGTTATGTCATCATTAGGTCTCTGTGCTTTTCTATGCAATGCAAGATGGTAAAGACTGGTTGGAAGGGCTAGCAGGGTTCTGTGCATATATGAAAAAAATGCGCCGCGCCTAGGGGTGTAACTGAATAACTGTAAATCTAAGTACAAATCATAGATAATAAAGAGTGCAAATCAAATAGAGCCTAAAGCTCTGATCACTTACTAAGATCACCTGCTGTGTGAATCCTAAAGCTCTGATCACTTACTAAGATCACCTGCTGTGTGAATCCTATGAACAAACACACTAACAAATAACTAGTGCAATAAAACACAAAGTGCAATGTGCATAGAAAAACGTAATAAGATAAATATACAATCCACAGTGATTAAAATATAATCATTCCTAATAAGGTGTATATGCTAAAAAATGTTACACATATGTAGATCCACTGTGATTAAAATGAAAAAGATAAAAAAAAAAAAAAAAATTAAATAAAACAATATATATATATATATATATTCGTAAAGCACAAACAGAGTAAATCAATCACATGCATGGGCGAATTGAAACTATAATCGCCCTAATAAAGGTGTTCAAATCACATCCGTGAAAGAATCTTCCAATCCAGTAACATAAAGTGACCAAGTTCAAATAAAAGTCAGTGTAATGGTGATGGTTCAAAGAAAAAGTTCCGGTTTTGAATCAAACGTGCCCAAAGAAAAACATGCTGTGAAGTGCCTTGGTGACCCCCAATGTGATTGCGCTCACCTTGGAGCGTGTGACACAGGTTTTAATTGTGTCAATACACGCTTTTGGAGCCACCCCTGGGCTCAGTATTAGGTACAGCTGATTCCCACACTAGATTCTTTATGGCTCCACTCACATCAGACCATATAAAAGAAAAAGGCTAATATAGTATAATACCGTAGGATACTTTTATTAAAATCATATCCAATCCCCACATGGGGTACTCACATTTATAAGGTGCTCATGTGCACCAAACATAACATAGGAAAAAACGGCTGTGCGGCGTGCTGCGGGGTGTGAGAGCTCCACAACCCAGCTCTGTGCTGATCGCTCCGTCCTGGCCCCTCCCCTACGCGTCTTCGACACAGGGAGTCACGTGTCTTCATCAGGGGGATATCAGGGGTTCTGTGCATAGCTTCTTAAAAATATCACAGTACCCCGCCTCATTTCTTCTTGAGCCTGGTCATGCTGGAGGGTCTATTGATGCTGGCTACTCGGGAATATATTTTTGCTGGGTGGTGTAGTGTTGCTGGGGGTGTGTCTATTGTTGTTGTGGAAATCTTTTGTTGCTTAGGGGATCTACTGTTGCGGGGGGGGGGTCTATTATTGATGGTGTGACCTCTATTGTTACTGGGGGGGATTTACTGTTTTTGGGGAATGTATATTGTTGCTGGCTGCTGGAGGGTCTTTTGATGCTTGTTGCTGGGCCATCTATTGTTGCCGCTGGGGGTCTGTTGTTGCTGGGGAGGATCTAATGTTTCTGAGGGGTCTATCACTGCTTGGGGGATCTATTGTTGCTGAGGGTCTATTGTGTGGAGGATAGGGCTAGCAGAGTTCTGTACATAGCTTCTTGAAAATATCACTGTACTCCTTGTGCTTGGTCATGTTGGAGGGTCTATTGATGCTGACTACAGGGGAATGTATTGTTTCTAGGGGGTGTAATGTTGTAGGGAGGGGGCAATTGTTGCTTGGGGGATCTACTGTTGCAGTGGAGTCTATTGATGCTGATGGGGGGGTCTATTGTTGCTGGGTGAATCCCCTTTTTGTTTTGGGATGTCTATTGCTGCTGGAGGGTTGATTGATTCTTGCTATCTATTGTTGCTAGTGGGGGTCTATTCTTGCTGGGGAAGATCTATTGTTGCTGAGGGGTCTATTAAGTGGAGGGTAGGGACAGGGACAAGGTACAGTGCTCTAAGGTGGATTGGGGGCATACACAATGGTTGTCTTAGGGGTGGTAGGGTCCTGGTGCAGACAATGATTTACATATTGAACATTCACTTCAGCGCCTGCACTCGAGGAGCTTACAATCGAAGGTCCCTAACTCACATACATATATCGGCCAATTAAGACAGGAGTCAATTAACCTACCAGCATGCCATTAATTGTCAATCAATAGTGAATTATTGATAAAATCACTGCATGTTGCAGAGACCCGAATTTCCGACCATAGAATAGGAAATCATGATAATGGGCAAAGGACAATAAGCATGAATCATGCTTCATAAATAGGATAAATCTTTGAAAACTGATGATCTGCTGCTTTACAAAAATGTTCCACATTTAATGAAAAGAATAAGTTTGGATGATTAAAAAAAAACAACAACAAATAGACTATTAGATATGTAATGGTACTACACTGGTATTGGGTGAAATCCCAAGGAAGACAACAGACTTCTGACAGACAGGCCTTCCAGCACACTCACAAACAGTACGAGAGACAGATCACAGCTGTTCAAAGTGTTTTATGCACCATCCTGAGGAAGTGGCCAGTGTAGAGCCATGAAACGTGTTGATGGTATTTTATACTATTCTGTGACCAATATATATCAAATTAATGAAGAATCCATTTCTTAGCTTCTCCTTCACATTTGGGCACCTCTGTTGACACCACTTTCCCATCTTTTGGAGCTCATAAACTTCTTACTGTGAACACACCAGAAACCTGAGACCTCAGAGCGTAGGATCGTCCGGATTAACCTACTGAGCATCGAGAGCGATCTTACTCTGCGCAGGGACAGTCATATTCCCTGCAGGCTCATTAGGGAGCTCAACAACCTCACAGATGTGAGTACACCATTGCGTTTTACCTTACCATCATATACTGTATGTTATCCAACTATCTGTCACACTAATACACCATAAGGAACTTTCCCGCTGCCTCTGTCTCTTTTGTTATTTTTTTCTCCTTATCTTTTGAGGCACCCCAGTTATAGACTTCTCCATTAGTTGCCCAACATGACCTAGTCCAGTAATTCCATGCTGACCTTTAGGGATTGCCCCATCCTCTGTCTTTGCTGGGACTCCTTCATAGAACAATGTTGAGTACTGTGCACAATTTTTTTGCACTAACAGTTTATTTTCCTGGACAAGCTTTCCATATATCCACTCCCTTCATCAGGTCAGAGCAATTACACCATTATAGAAAGCTGAAATTCTTTTTGAAAAGCAGCATTTTTAAGCAAAAACTGTTAAAGAATAGTACTTGGCAAATGGACATGGCTTGCGTTTACAGTGTTTAAGGACATGTATTTTTTTTTAAAGACTATTTGGAGCCTTCATAGCATGGGGAGTGTCCATCTAATGGCATTTACCTGTCAGCGTGTGACAGTTCCTATGTTTTAGCTGTTCTCTGTGCGGTATGACCTGTGCTTTGGTGAAAGAATTCATCATTACATGTGCTCTATAGAATACTCTCTTGGGTCATTGAAACCTCTTTTCTGTGTGTTCATATCTGATCAATCTGACAAGATACAGAAAAGTGTCTGTGCGTCACCACCAACCTTAAACTACAGGAATGTTTCTAATGTGCTTTGGATTTGCTTTAACAAGAATACTTTTCTGCTGAGACATACTCTGAGTAGTATGAAGTTTTGACAGCACCATGATCTGTAATACCTCCTACTAGCAGTTGCAAATTAAACAGTTCCTGGCAAATGTTGATGCTTCCATTTAATCCTTATGTATATTCATTGAAGAATTTCTATTGTTATTTTTAAACTATTACGTATAATCCTGCTATTAAAGCATACGTTTGTTAAAAATATTTAAAAAATCAGTACAAGGGATGGTATTTAAATTGTGTGAGAAGTGTCCTTTGTGCTGGTAGTTGCGGGCTTAGGTGAAATCTTCTATCCCCTGCCTCCCCTCCATAATCTCAGTGCTATTCTTCCGGTACTGCAGGGGTTGATATAGCTGCTGGACCTGTCATAGGCACCCATCAAGAGTGTTGACTATGCCCACCCCTAGTGGCGGCCTGTCCATTAGGGGCGCCGCCCCCCTAATCCATGCGCCAAGCCTCTAATCTACATGCAAGGCACCAGACGCATGAATTTCAATAGGGTTTTTTTTTTTAAGCCTGAGGCTCCAATTGGCTTTAAAAAAGGGTGGGCTCACCCCGTTGTGTGACAATAGCGAATTATTCTTTACTATTGTCTTCCTGATTCTCCTCCCGGCCAGTCAGAAAGAGGGTCCTGAGAACCAATTGGGAGGAGAAGCAACAGCCCCGGCTCTTCCCTGGAGCAAGGAGCAGCTTCGGCCTCCTAAGGTAAGGCCACTGATTGCCGCTGTCCGTCTCCCATGGGGGGGTACTGATCGCCGATGTCCGTCTCCCATGGGGGGAGGGGGGTTACTGATCGCTGTTGTCCATCTCCCGCGTCAGGTTTGTTTCGTGCCCCCCCAAAATATTGAGCACCAGTCACCACTGCCCATCCCCCTCCTCCATTCATAGAAACTGTACTATAGCTTCTTATTTGTATAATCAAATTGTTTTTAATTTTGTAAGAAAACACATAAAAGTCCAAAAGACAAGTCAATAATAACATAATGCTTATGTCCAGTACATACATCAGGAATAGGTCACATATAATCAGACTAGGGACATTAAGCTAAGCATACATAAACCAGGCATAAACTACACAGTAGATCCTCTGCACACCCCCAACTCCTTCATCATCACTGGTGTGAGTGGCTCCGGGGAATCAAACCAGGGTACATTATATTCCAAGACATTGTCGACATACCTGGAGAGACCTTGGATGCATAGGATGTATAAAATTCACTATCATACATATGACAAAGCACAATATCAATGAAAGAAAAAAGGATGGGGGAAAAGTGAGGAAAATTTTAAGAGAAAAAGAACAGAACAGTATCCGGGTATAGAAATTGGGGAATCATACAGCAATAGCAAATATCCATATACATGTTATGGGGTAGCAAATTAAGAAACTGGGATCTCAGCTGAGTAAAACATCCAGACTGACCATACATCTTTGAATTTCTCTGGTTGATTTCTAACTGTTTGTATCCAATGTTCTGACTCCAGTACTATGGCTTCTATCAATGAAAAGTGTTCTTTGAATGGAGGACGGGTGGATAAATTAAAGGTCTACCTTCTTCATTCATAGAGCACTTTTCATTGATGGAAGCTAAGCCAGTACAGCTTCTAGGAGCGAAGGAGGGGTGGAAAGAGCGGGCATTGACATAGTCTTGACAAATATGACAGATCCAGTGGCTATATTAACCACCGCAGCACCAGAAGAATATCACACAAGGGTAGGGGGGGGGGGGGTTGTGCTAGTTTAAAAAAAAAAAAAACGAAATTTAGGCTTTACATTTTATTAAATGTAAACCTCCTCCTGCTTTCTTTACCACCAGAGTGAACAGAAATACACCTGTGTCTTCTCCAAGTCACTTTGACAGGAGCTTACACAGGGCTAAAGACTCTTACACCCACCCTCTGATAACAGTACTCTGGTCCTAGTGATTGGCTACTCAGAAACCCAGGATCACATTGTTGGTAGAAGGAATGAGAGAGTCAATTACTCTTCATTACATGGAACATGGAAAATATAACAAAGTTTATTAGGCATGTATAATAAAATCCATAAAAAGCCACAAGCTGGATATATATCAACATGGATGAATACACTGTGTTTCAATACATGAATACCATATGAGACTAAACCCCAATGTATTTTGAGGTTACAATTCCCTCTTCTTCAGGGGTGTACATATGTTTCACACCTATAAAATAATCATAATCATAGATCATAAAACAATACAAATGTGAACCAACATTGAATAAAGTTATAGGTCACAACCACACACTTACAAACAGATATATAACCATATGAGTCAGTCTGATTTTAAAACACAGCATCCAAGAGATGAAAGAAAATCCACAAGTATTGGGGCACTCTGTAACCACAACACCACGCCAGGGCCAATCTACAGAGGCCACACAATCCCAAACTGCACAACATAAGATGGGAACGTAAGAAATACAAGCATGTAGAAAAGAGAGGATACAACATAAAGAAAGAAATTTCAAAAGTATATAAAGTTATCCACATTACTTACCAATCAGACAGAAAAGATGTGAGATCCCAAACACATTAGTCCAGCATGTACCCACTCATATGGGGGGGGGGGGGGGGTTCTTTGTGTTCCACCCATTGTAGTTTAGTTTCATATGGTATCCATGTATTCACATACTGTGTATTTATCCATTTTGATAAATCCAGCTTGTGGCATTTTATGGCTTTTTCATTTCAATAATTTTTATTGAAAATTTTATGATGATAACATAAGAATAGAAAGCAATGTTATGCAAGTGAACAATACATTCCAAATCCTGCGTTTATGTTTGTATATATCTTTTTCTAATCGCATATGCTAACATAGCATTCTAACCCATTCGCATTGTTCTTAGAGACTCAACCAAGATCATAACTTTTTTACCATACAATATAGTAATAAGTATTACAATAATTGATCAAGCATCTGGCTGCCCCAAAGGGAACACAATGCATCCCAGGGGATGAGGTCACAAGGCCTTTGCACAGATCTTTATGAATGGTGCAAAATTACATTTCTTTTGTAAGTCATACAATTCAGGATTATCTTGTTATGATTGTTCACATTAACCACTTCAGCCCCGGAAGGTTTTACCCCCTTCCTGACCAGAGCACTTTTTACAATTCGGCACTGCGTCGCTTTAACTGCTAATTGCGCGGTCATGCAATGCTGTACCCAAACGAAATTTGCGTCCTTTTCTTCCCACAAATAGAGCTTTCTTTTGATGGTATTTGATCACCTCTGCCGTTTTTATTTTTTGCGCTATACACGGAAAAAGACCGAAAATTTTGAAAAAAAATGATATTTTCTACTTTTTGCTCTAAAAAAAATCCAATAAACTCAATTTTAGTCATACATTTAGGCCAAAATGTATTCGGCCACATGTCTTTGGTAAAAAAAATGTCAATATGTGTATATTTATTGGTTTGCGCAAAAGTTATAGCGTCTACAAACTAGGGTACATTTTCTGGAATTTACACAGCCTTTAATTTATGACTGCCTATGTCGTTTCTTGAGGTGCTAAAATGGCAGGGCAGTACAAAACCCCCACAAATGACCCCATTTTGGAAAGTAGACACCCCAAGGAATTTGCTGAGAGGCATGTTGAGCCCATTGAATATTCATTTTTTTTGTCCCAAGTGATTGAATAATGACAAAAAAAAAAAAAAAATTACAAAAAGTTGTCACTAAATGATATATTGCTCACACAGGCCATGGGCATATGTGGAATTGCACCCCAAAATATATTTAGCTGCTTCTCCTGAGTATGGGGATACCACATGTGTGGGACTTTTTGAGAGCCTAGCCGCGTACGGGGCCCCGAAAACCAATCACTGCCTTCAGGATTTTTAAGGGCGTACATTTTTGATTTTACTCCTCACTACCTATCACAGTTTTGAAGGCCATAAAATGCCCAGATGACATAAACCCCCCCCAAATGACCCCATTTTGGAAAGTAGACACCCCAAGCTATTTGCTTTGAGGCATGTTGAGTCCATGGAATGTTTTATATTTTGACACAAGTTGCGGGAAAGTGACAAATTTTTTTTTTTTTTTTGCACAAAGTTGTCACTAAATGATATATTGCTCACACAGGCCATGGGCATATGTGGAATTGCACCCCAAAATACATTTAGCTGCTTCTCCTGAGTATGGGGATACCACATGTGTGGGACTTTTTGGGAGCCTAGCCGCGTACGGGGCCCCGAAAACCAATCACCGCCTTCAGGATTTCTAAGGGCGTACATTTTTGATTTTACTCCTCACTGCCTATCACAGTTTCGGAGGCCATGGAATGCCCAGGTGGCACAAACCCCCCCCCAAATGACCCCATTTTGGAAAGTAGACACCCCAAGCTATTTTCTGAGAGGCATGGTGAGTATTTTGCAGCTCTCATTTGTTTTTGAAAATAAAGAAAGACGAGAAAAAAACATTTTTTTTTCTTTTTTCAATTTTCAAAACTTTGTGACAAAAAGTGAGGTCTGCAAAATACTCACTATACCTCTCATCAAATAGCTTGGGGTGTCTACTTTCCAAAATGGGGTCATTTGGGTTTTTTTTTTGCCACCTGGGCATTCCATGGCCTCCGAAACTGTGATAGGCGGTGAAGAGTGAAATCAAAAATTTACGGCCTTAGAAAGCCTGAAGGCGGTGCTTGGTTTTCGGGGTCCCGTACGCGGCTAGGCTCCCAAAAAGTCTCACACATGTGGTATCCCCGTACTCAGGAGAAGCAACAGAATGTATTTTGGGGTGTAATTTCACATATTCCCATGGCATGTTTGAGCAATATATCATTTAGTGACAACTTTGCGCAAAAAAAAATAAAAAAATAAAAAATTGTCTCTTTCCCGCAACTTGTGTCACAATATAAATTATTCCATGGACTCAACATGACTCTCAGCAAATAGCTTGGGGTGTCTACCTTCCAAAATGGGGTCATTTGGGGGGGTTTTGAACTGTCCTGGCATTTTATGCACAACATCTAGAAGCTTATGTCACACATCACCCATTCTTCTATCCACTTGAAGACAAAGCCCTTTCTGACACTTATTGTTTACATAAAAAAATAATTTTTTTTGCAAGAAAATTACTTTGAACCCCCAAACATTATATATTTTTTTTAAAGCAAATGCCCTACAGATTAAAATGGTGGGTGTTTCATTTTTTTTTTTCACACAGTATTTGCGCAGCGATTTTTCAAACGCATTTTTTGGGGAAAAAACACACTTTTTTACATTTTAATGCACTAAAACACACTATATTGCCCAAATGTTTGATGAAATAAAAAAGATGATCTTAGGCCGAGTACATGGATACCAAACATGACATGCTTTAAAATTGCGCGCAAACGTGCAGTGGCGACAAACTAAATACATTTTTAAAAGCCTTTAAAAGCCTTTACAGGTTACCACTTTAGATTTACAGAGGAGGTCTACTGCTAAACTTACTGCCCTCGATCTGACCTTCGCGGCGATACCTCACATGCATGGTGCAATTGCTGTTTACATTTGACGCCAGACCGACGCTTGCGTTCGCCTTAGCGCGAGAGCAGGGGGGACAGGGGTGCTTTTTTTTTTTTTTTTTTCTTTATTATTATTATTTTTTTATCTTATTTTTAAACTGTTCCTTTCATTTTTTTTTTTTAAATCATTTTTATTGTTATCTCAGGGAATGTAAATATCCCCTATCATAGCAATAGGTAGTGACAGGTACTCTTTTTTGCAAAAATTGGGGTCTATTAGACCCTAGATCTCTCCTCTGCCCTCAAAGCATCTGACCACACCAAGATCGGTGTGATAAAATGCTTTCCCAATTTCCCAATGGCGCTGTTTACATCCGGCGAAATCTAAGTCATAAAATGCTCGTAGCTTCCGGTTTCTTAGGCCATAGAGATGTTTGGAGCCACTCTGGTCTCTGATCAGCTCTATGGTCAGCTGGCTGAATCACCGGCTGCTTTCTCAGGTTCCCTGTTGAGACAGGAGAGTCAGAGAAAAACACGGAAGACGTTGGGGGGGGGGCATTCCCTCCCACTGCTTGTAAAAGCAGTCTAGAGGCTAATTAGCCGCTAGGATTGCTTTTACATGAAAGCTGACCGCTGGCTGAAAAGAATGATACCAAGATGATACCTAAACCTGCAGGCATCATTCTGGTATAACCACTCAAAGTCGTGAATGGCGTACCTGAAGACAAAAAAATGGTTAACAATAAAGCACAGTAAACGGTAAGGTATAAAAAATTGCATACCTGAAAAGCAAACATGATAAAACATAATAACAATAAAACATTGCAGAATAGAATACAGTAAAAAAGAGCAGAACAATAGAGAGAGGGAATAGAGAGAGAGAAAGAACAATAAAACGACAACTATTTTTTTTTTATTTTATATTTTTGTATGTTTTTTTTGTTTTTTTTTTTACACTTTTTTTTGTAACTAACTTTTATAACTGTAACCGGTTCCAGGTTCGGGTCTCTCAAAATGCGATGGCATCTTGGGAGACCCTGTGAAAGTGTGCCTAGTATGTGCAATGCTGTACCCTACGCTAATAGTCAACTAGTGCATGGTAGCGTTCAAAACATTCACCAATGCAAAGACCAGGATTGTCAGGACAGGAGGGACAATAATAGCGGGTGTCACGCCTATATCCGCGCTTGCTGCAGACACGACATCTTTTTTGGGGGGGTTCGTTGGGTAGGGGTACTCGGGAGGACATAAAGAAAATGCCTCTCATGCAGCTGACTGCATTTGGTTGGGGATGTGAATGGGGGAAGTACGGGCGCTGCAGAAGCGGTGGGTTCCCAATTAGGATTGGCGAATGCAGCAGGAAGGGCACTATGGGCACGACGGGCCTGTGTTTGTCTTCTTCTTGGTGGCAGCGGGACACTACTTGTGCTTGCCACCTCACCAGCTTGAACTGCACTTATGGGACTCGCCACGTCACCAAGTGTTACTGCAGTGCTGGTTTGACTACAACCGGGGTGTACTAGGCCGCTGGCGCTTGCCAGTTCACCAAAACACTACCAAAAAAACTGTTAGCGATCGCAGGGATCAGGCCTGACTCTGCGAACGCTGCAGTTATGCGTTTAGTGTTTTGTAAGTGACAGTGATCGATCGATACTGCACTTGGGTGGGCTGGGCCGGGCGGACGGGAAAAACGCAGGTGCTAGCAGGTATCTGGGCTGATCCCACTAACACTGCGTCTTTGGGAACCCTAAACTGCTGGGGACGCTAGTATAGATCTGATCGGATCAGATATTGATGCGATCAGATACTATACCACTAAGGGAGGTGTACGGTGCGTGCGTGGGTGTTAGCGGTACTGGCGCTAATCTGACGCTGCCTGGGGCTGGTGCTTGCCAGTTCACCAAAACGCTACCAAAAAAACTGTTAGCGATCGCAGGGATCAGGCCTGACTATGCGAACGCTGCAGTTATGCGTTTAGTGTTTTGTAAGTGACAGTGATCGATCGATACTGCACTTGGGTGGGCTGGGCCGGGCGGAGGGGCAAAACGCAGGTGCTAGCGGGTATCTGGGCTGATCCCGCTAACACTGCGTTTTCGGGAACCCTAAACTGCTGGGGACGCTAGTATAGATCTGATTGGATCAGATATTGATCCATACAGATACTATACCACTAAGGGAGGCGCATGCTGCGTGCGTGGGTGTTAGCGGTACTGGCGCTAATCTGACGCTGCCTGGGGCGACGCATATCACCGCCGGGCGATCAGGGGGCTAAACCTTTATTCGGTAATAAACGGCGGGTGCCCTGACACTATAAAAAATAAACAAACTAACCAGGTCACCCGTAACGGTTATACGGTGATCAGTGGTGAAAGGGTTAACTAGGGGGCAATCAAGGGGTTAAAACATTTATTAGATAGTATATGGGGGTCCCCAACGCTATAAAACGCTGACGGCGAACCTAAATATTTACGTCCCTAACTAGCGTCACCAGCGACACTAATACAGCGATCAGAAAAATGATCGCTTAGCAACATGGTGACGGGGGGTGATCAAGGGGTTAAAACTTTATTAGGGGGGTTAGGGGGGTGTCCTAGACCTAAAGGGGGCCTAACACTCACTACCCTAACACACTAACTGTCACAAACTGACACTATGCAGTAATCAGAAAAAAAAAAAAAAAAAAAAAACCTGCTTGGTGTAGGGGGGGGGGGGGGGGTGATCGGGGGGGGATCGGGGGGCGATCGGGGGGGGATCGGGGTGTAATGTGTGCCTGGCATGTTCTACTGTGTGTGTTTGTGTTGTGCACTCACAGTTCAGTCTTCTCTCCTCGGCCCGGAACGGAAAATACCGAGCCGAGGAGAGATGACATCATTTCCTCTGCCTCTGTGTACAATACAGAGGCAGGGAAATGATCCCATTGGCTGGGAGCGATCGCGAGGGGGGGGCCACGAATGGATGGCCTCCCCCTCACCACCGATCGCCGGGGGACATTTGCCGACCGCCGCAGGCACCGGGGGGGGGGTCCGATCGGACCCCCCACCCGCGGGCAGGCAGGGACGTACAGGTAAGCCCTTTTGCCTGCCTGTGCCGCTCTGTCGACGTACATCGTCGTGCGGCGGTCGGCAAGTGGTTAAAGTATAACTATTTGAAGAAGAGTAAACTTAAAATATAACAAAGAAATTGGATGTGACGTTAAAATTGGAGAGGGTTATAGGGTAGGTTGTATGTGTGAGTGTCATACAATTCAGTTAAATGTGGTCTCGAAATGGGATTATTTAGGTTTGTTAATTTCATACGTCTATCCAAGGTTTCCAGGAAGGGTATTTTGAGTGGTAAATGCCTTGAGGGGCAGAGAACATTACTTCATGGGTGATATGTATATTAGTGGTTCTAATTACTTCTATAAGAGTTGGAATTCCAATGTTTTTCAAACATCTTACTAGTCCCAGCATTTTATGGCTTTTATTGCACATGTTTAATAAACTTTATTATATTTTCTGATACTATTTTGTCTGTTAAAAATCCCTAAGGTAATTTTCTACATATCACACAAATACAAAGAGATTTCCAAGCCCAAACTTACCAACCAGCCAGCTAAATGCACACATTTGCAAATACATGCGTAAGCTACAGGCCCCATTAAGGCACCCCGTGTTCTGTAGTCCTAACTCTAACTTCTGAGAGTCTCCACAATGAAAGCACATGCATTTTAATGGATAGACAGAGGTCAGGTGAGCCTGGAAGGAGCCCACCCCTCCTTAAAGGTACAGGGACATACTGAGCACCCTGCACATAGAACTATGACAGCAAAGGTGTCACTGGCTGGTTGGTAAGTTTGAGCTTTGAAATCTCTTTGTATTTGTTTGACATCTGTCACCCCTTCCAGTGCTTCTTGCTGCAAAGACCAGTTATAGGTGGGGGCAGGGGCCACTTGTTTGTATTTTGATTATATTGGTCAGGCAATGCACTGACACCTTAGCTGCTATAGTGCTATGTGCTGGGTGCTCAGTGTGCCCCTGTACCTTTAAGGAGGTCTGGGCTTCTTCCAGGCTCACCTGCCCTTTGCCTATCCATTAAAATGCACGTGCTTCCATTGTGCAGACTCTCAGACATTAGAGTTAGGACTACAGAACACGGGGTGCCTTGATGGGGCCTGTAGCTCACGCATGTATTTGCAAATGTGTACAGACTAAACCCCTGTTTTAACGCATATTGTTAGACAGGTCAATTTGGTTGGTCACTGGCCAGTTGGTAAGTTTGAGCTTGGAAATCTTTTTGTATGTGTTTCACATTAGTCACCCTTCCAGTTCTCCTTGCTGCAAAGACCAGTTATAGGTGGGGGCAGTGGCCACTTGTTTGTATTTTCTACATGTGTTCTAATATATGTTGGGATGTAGGCACTATACATAATTGAACTGCTTGCCACCCATTACTTCTTTGCTTCATTGCATGGAAGTACCAGTTATTCTACTTTTCTCCAGTGGGTGAGGGACTGGAGGGTATGCAAACAAAAGGTATACTGTATATTTGCTCTGCATAGACAGACACAGGTTCATTTTAAGTATCCAGTTACCTATACAGATGCACCCTTATTACAGGTGATGTGATAAATGGTGGGGGGAATGATCAAGAAGCATCAAGAGTAGTTGAGGAAGCAAAGATCCACAAAATAAAAGTAAAAGTAGGGAGATCTTCGCACTGCAGACCCTCAGGTACAGCCTCTGTCCAGAAAGCCTCCAGGAGAACAGTAACCAACATGTTGGTGACACATCTCAATCCAGAGCTCATGAAACTAGCAGTCAGCAGCAGCATCAGTGCCTTAGATAATCTTACACTGTACATTTACAGATATTAGGCTACAGAACATGATTAAAAAACATTTACCCTGTGTATCGAAATAAATGGTGGCGTCAGTGCCTAAAAAAACCCACAATAAACACCCAGTGACAAGTGTAAATCACAAATAATTTTAAAATTTTTATATTAATAATCCGGGATTAAACAGTCCATATTTGAGCCATAATGGCACATGTAACATTTTGCAGAAAAAAATCTTCCACCACACTGCATGCACTTGGTGATTCCTCCCCCCTTTAGAAATGCACTCACCAGATATAGATGCCTTGCATTCTCATGCTTGCAAAATAAGCATCAATCCTCTCAGGGTTATATCATCCACTGATAGCCAATTGTGCATCAGATGTCATAGCCACTCAAATGTTTGCTGCTTTTAAACAATCCCAAGCTCGTCCCCGTGGCTTGGAGGGAGCGCTCATTGATGCCTTTATGAGCCTTGCTTTGTGCCCTGGTGCGCAGTCATGTTGAAACAGGAAGGGGCCATCCCCAAACTGTTCCCACAAAGTTGGGAGCATGAAATTGTCCAAAATGTCTTGGTATGCTGACACCTTAGGAGTTCCCTTCACTGGAGCTAAGGGGGCAACCCCAACTCCTGAAAAACAAAGCCCACACCATAATCCCCACTCCACCAAATGATTTGGACCAGTGCACAAAGCAAGGTCTATAAAGACATGGATGAGCGAGTTCGGGGTGGGGAAACTTGACTGGCCTGCACAGAGTCCTGACCTCAACCCAATAGAACATCTTTGGAATGAATTAGAGCGGAGATTGCAAGCCAGGTCTTCTCATTCACATTTGTGCCTGACCTCACAAATGCTCTTCTGGAAGAATAGTCAAACATTCCCATAGACACACTCCTAAACCTTGTGGACAGTCTTCCTAGAAGAGTTGAAGCTGTTATAGCTGCAAAGGGTGGGCCAACTGAATATTGAACTCTACAGACTAGGATGCCATTCAAAATCATGTGCGTGTAAAGGCAGGAGTGCCAATACTTTTGACAATATAGCGTATGTATAGCCCAGATGTCTTACACAGATAGCAAGCAACTGTGCTGCAAGTTTGAAAATGACTTGCTAAGTTATTGCTGGACTTGCCAGGCTTCACAAGTTTGTTGCTAAATTGCAGCAAGTCCGCATTGCATAACTCCAAATCAACTTTCTTTGCAAACATTCTGAAAGTCTACTGCAAGTTCTGGTTCAGTTATGTTGTGCGATAGTCATCACAGGGGTCACTGAAACTTGCAGAGCCACAAATTTCAACACTGCCACAAATTTGTGGCAAGTTATCCTTGCTACATGGGTATAGTCTTATGATGTGGCAAAAAAAAAGGTTCTCTACCCGGATAGCAAGGATAACATGCCACAAATTTGTGGCAGTGTTGAATTGTAACTTTGTTAACTTGCTGCACATTTTCACTGGCAAGTTGAACACTTGCAGAGCACTTAAAGCACAGGTTCTAGTTGACACTTTTCCAATTTGTGACAAATTTGCGAGAGCAAAGTTGTAGTGGTGAGGCTACAGCAAGAGTTCTGCAAGTCATAGTGACCCCTGTGGTGGGATGACTATTGCACAACATAACTGAACCAAAACTTGCAGCAGACTTGCAGAATGTTTGCAAAGAAAGTTGATCTGGAGTTATGCAATGCAGACTTGCTGCAATTAAGCAACAAATTTGTGAAGCCCGGCAAGTCTAGCAATAGCATAGCAAGTTATTTTCAAACTTGCAGCACAATTGCTTGCTATCTGGGTATGCAGCCCCACCACCAACTTACCTTGCAAGGCACAAACCCACATGTGATTGTAAAAAAATGACAAAGAAATGATGGTAGGGGTGTAAGAAACTTACCAGCTAATCTATTCTATATTTTATTTAATCGAGTTGGAAAAAAAATGAACCACATCTGACTAAAACTCAAACATACATGTTTCAATAACTGAATGATTAAAATATAAAATATGTATTATTATTTCATTATTCAAGACTTATATAGCGCCAACAGTTTGCACTGCACTTTACAAAGTGGAGGAGGGGCAGCATACTTACAATACATTTCAATAGGAAAACACTTCTCTTTAAAGAAGCCTATCCTGCTTCTAACTAACACTGTTTTACTTCCTCCATCAGCTCATCCCCCACAGCTATTACCTTTTGTATCAATTAACCCTTCCTTTTTAGATTGTAAGTTCTAACGAGCAGGGCCCTCTGATTCCTCTTGTACCAAATTGTAATGTAACTGTAATGTCTGCCCTCATGTTGTAAAGCGATGTGCAAACTGTTGGCACTATATAAAACCTGTATAATAATAATAAAATAGCAATCTGAGGGCCCTGCTTAGAAGAGCTTAGAGTCAAATGTAAGAGTCAAGCGATACAAAAGGTAAAATAAATTGAATTATGATTGGATTGTAAAAAGTATGGGTACACTTAGCCCTAAAATACTTCCCAGATATTCATTTTATAATCTGCCAATGTCTACATGGGGGGGGGGGGGGGTTAAGGGAGGCAATGAAGACTGAGATAACACTGTCAACCCCTCTAAACAGCTCATGCTAAAAGAGCTAAAGCAAAAAGTACCAAACACTTTAAGTGGGATTGGTACAGGCTTCCATAATAAATTATTTTTTTCCTAAACATTTCCAAATACAGGTTAAGATGTGGAATCAAAAAAACCCTAGAAAACTTTTTAATTCATCATTTGCAAGAGCTCGTTGATGCATGGTTGAGTAGGTTACAGCGCCTCCCAGTGCTGAATGGCTCGCAAACTAAACAAAAGAGCTGGAGTTAGCCAACCATTTGGTTGTATGCACTAAACAAATACAAGTGAAACCAGTTCAGTCCCTTTACTTCCTTTAGACTGTGTCACCTGGGGAGACCAGGCAAAGAGGCAATTCCGATCATCTGTCCTTCTTTCAGATCAGTATGCTGCAGTCAAACTCCCATAGCCTTTAGGACCACAGATAATGACCACTTTTTCCTCTTCTAACACAGAACACACCTCAGCAGGACCATATACAGATCCAGAGTGATTTCATTGCTGAACCCCAGAGATATAATAGGAAACTAATAGGAAAATAGGAAATTAAGTGACTTTGCCCACTCATAGCGGAAACAAACCTTAGGTGAATTGATTCTTTATATCTAAATTTCAGGTAGATATAAAAGTGAAGTTCATTTAGGTATGAAAAAAAAATGTAAAAGGTGTTTTCATATGCAAATAGAATAAATACCTATTTGTTTTTTTCTTCCTGTAATTAATTGCACGTCAGCACGCGACAGCAAGGGTCAGCCAATGCCAACCAGACTCTTTACACAGCGCTGTCTCACTTAACATTATGCTTACAGGAGCAGGAACTACTTCATCTGTATACTGCTTCTCCTTTAAAATCCAATCAACAGACTGGGGTGGGTCTTGGACCAAGCTACATTGCAAAAAGTGAGGTCTTAGCCTTGGCACAAGTACATGGAACCCAAGAAAGGCTGGGCAAAATTACAAATCCTTTGGCAGGTAAAACAGCCGGCATGTGTGTATTTTAGCTCAGAATTTTGGTGTTTAGCTTCCTTGATCAATTTTAATATTATAAATATGAAAATAAGCACAGCGGTGTGGCTTTTTATGTCTTTCCATACCATGATGACATCATTATACTGCTCCCATGACACTGTATAAACATGAAGCAGAGCAGAATATAAAAATCTATTTGTAAAATGTTATATAAAGAGGAACTCTGGGCAACAGCCTGTAAAAAACAAGTCATAACCAGGAAGCATTGCAATTATATTAAAGTCAGAAAGTCTAGGAGGTTTTCCTTTATGTTTTATAAAATCCCTTGGTCTTCTTTCTAGCACCGCAGCCTCTAATCACATGACTTTGAGTCATGTAACCCCTACTCAAGCTCTTATTTGGAGGTGAGACACCAATGACCTAAAGCTGGCCACAAACCAGTAGAATTTTGTGTGAATGTTAGTACAGAAAATCTTCCTTTAGAACATTCAACTTTTTCGTAATTGAGGCAATTCATTTAATTCCAAAGCCCTTAAATTTTTGCCCAAACCTGCAATTTGAATGGAATTCCAGACATATTAAATGGGTTTCTTTCATGTTATTAAAGCTGTCTTGTTCCGCTACAGGCTCATAAACCCTGTTGCTCTGACTCCAGATGCAGGCTCCAAGCGGTCGGTGACTGCTCCAGTTTTACACATAAAAGAGGAGCCACTCACCATGATAAAAGTTGAAATGTAAGTTTATTAAATAGTCTGAAGCATAATTTACCACCATGAGGCTTCAAATCTAACGCATTTCGCTTCAACATGAAGCTTATTCATAGAGTAGGGTTTTATACCTCATGGTGTGTTATATATATATATACTTATCATGGTGAGAAGTTTCTTTCGTGGTGAGAACATCGCAATATGTATGCTTTTTCCCCAAAACAGTTAGAATTTTGTTCAAATTTTCCCATCATCTAATTTTCTCTTATCTCATCAATGGTTAAAACAAATTGTTGAATTGAATCTCTGCTAAAAATTGTAGAAATGTCCCAAAATTGATTTTTCAAATTTTCAAATAAAATTGTGTAAGGTGTACCAGCTTTCGACAGAGGGCAGATGTGGAACCATGAAACACTCTAGCTTGCATTTTTACAGCCTTGGATTCAGAGGATACAAGCAAGTACAACTATAGGGGCATCCAGGTTCAGAAAATGGGTGGCATCCTTTGAGTCAGTTATTAAATACCTATTTCCGAGAGGGGTGTTCCTTTAAGTGAAAATAAATAAATAAATCGAGCATTCATTTTCTACTCCATTAAGTCGAATTTCAAATAAAATTCTCAGCTAAACTAAAGTCAGCATGGTTAAATCGCAGAATATTATAGTCTTCCATTGGCATAGGATCATCCAGATTTTCCAATAAAAAAAAGTGAGGCCTATCCTTTTATTCTTTTTATTACAGTTTTACAAAATGCGGTCTAGCATAGACTGTGTGGAATAGCAAAGGGGTAAACAATAAATCATCAGATTTTCATGACTGTAAAGAGTTAGCTGATATGTTTATTCACATGCTATACATAAACCTTTCAGTTTGTTCCAGAGACCTCAATACATCACACTGCAAGCTCAAAGCATTCCAGTATTCATAACCCACCATACTTCAATTGGGCCTAATACACAAAGCAATAAATCAAGCATAGCATTTTCCAAGGTTTCATGGGGTCATGTACAGTAAAGATCATTGTATTATCTCTCCAATCAATACTCAGCAGTTGAAAACACTTTATCCCAACAGTAAAAAAGAACTCCAATGTTGAAATACACATTTCGGTCATAAAACTAAACAATAAAAGGCATTTTTTTTTGGCGTAATTTTTCTGCACAATTAGGACTCGTCCACAAGTGAGGCTTGGTGGACTGCATTTGACAGGTGGTGAAGAGGCGATATGTCAACTACTCACTGCTAGCTTTAACCATCAAAATGCTGACCAACTGCACCACAACCTACTTGAACAGGTAACGTTTGTTGGCGGTACCACCTGCCAAAAGGAGTAAGATATGCCCATATCCCAATAGCTTCTACAGTGCCTTGAAAAAGTATTCATACCCCTTGAAATTTTCCACATTTTGTCATGTTACAACCACAAATTTAAATGTATTTTATTGGGATTTTGTATGATAGATCAACAAAAAATGGCACATAATTGTGAATTGGAAGGAAAATTATAAATGGTTTTCAAAATGTAAACAAATAAATATGTGAAAAGTGTGGCGTGCATTTGTATTCAGCCCCCCTGAAGTCAATACTTTGTAGAACCATCTTTCACTGCAATTACCGCTGAAAGTCTTTTTTAGGTATGTCTCTACCAGCTTTGCACATTTAGAGAGTGACATTTTTGCCCATTCTTCTTTGCAAAATAATAATAAAAGGAAAGGGGAAGAGGGAAATGTGGGACTTTATATGAGACACATGCAATCATGCATCCCCGTGCCTAAATCAATGATAAAGAAAAAAAGTTTGGGACTTTATATGAGGCATAGAATATAAACTGGGTAAAAATTATAATACTTTTATTAGTATAAACATACAGTTGTGCTCATAAGTTTGCATACCCTGGCAGAATTTATGATTACTTGGCCATTTTTCAGAGAATATTAATGATAACACAAAAACATTTCTTTCACTAATGGTTAGTGTATGTCTGAAAGCATTTATTATCAATCAACTGTGTTTATTTTTTTAAAATCATAATCACAACAGAAACCCAAATGACCCTTATAAAAAGTTTACATACCCTGGTGATTTTGACCTGATAACATGCACACAAGTTGACACAAATGGGTTTGAATGGCTATTAAAGGTAACCATCCTCACCTGTGATCTGTTTGCTTGTAATTAGTGTGTGTGTATAAAAGGTACATGAGTTACTAGACTCCTGACAGACCCTTGCATCTTTCATTCAGTGCTGCGCTGACGTTTCTGGATTCTGAGTCATGGGGAAAGCAAAAGAATTGTCAAAGGATCTGCGGAAAAGGTAGTTGAACTGTATAAAACAGGAAAGGGATATAAAAAGATATCCAAGGAATTGAGAATGCCAATCAGCAGTGTTCAAACTCTAATCAAGAAGTGGAAAATGAGGTGTTCTGTTGAAAACAAACCACGGTCAGTTAGACCAACTAAAATTTTAGCCACAACTGCCAGGAAAATTGTTCGGGATGCAAAGTAAAACCCACAAATAACTTGAGGTGAAATACAGGACTCTCTGAAAACATGTGGTGTGGCTGTTTCAAGATGCACAATAAGGAGGCACTTGAAGAAAGATGGACTGCATGGCAAGGTCGCCAGAAGAAAGTCATTACTATGCAAATGCCACAAAGTATCCCACGTCCAATATGCCAAACAGCACAGAGACAAGCCCCACACCTTCTGGCACAAAGTCATTTGGAGTGATGAGACCAAAATGTAGCTTTGTGGCCACAAACCATAAACTCTACATTTGGAGAGGAGCCAACAAGGCCTATGATGAAAGGTACACCATTCCTATTGTGAAACACGGAGGTGGATCGCTGATGTTTTGGGAATGTGTGAGCTACAAAGGCAAAGGAAATTTGGTCAAAATTGATGGCAAGATGAATGAATTGATGAAATGAAAAAAATACTGGAGGAACATTTGCATTCATCAGCCAGGAAGCTGCGCATGGGACGTACTTGGACATTCCAACATGACAATGTTCCAAAACACAAGGCCAAGTCGACCTGTCATTGGCTACAGCAGAATAAAGTGAAGGTTCTGGAGTGGCCATCCCAGTCTCCTGACCTTAATATCATTGAGTCACTCTGGGGAAATCTCAAACGTGCAGTTGATGCAAGACAGCCCAAGAATTTACAGGGACTGGAGGCTTTTTGCCAAGAGGAATGGGCAGCTTTACCATCTGAGTAGATAAAGAGCCTCATCCACAAATACCACAAAAGACTTCAAGCTGTCATTGATGTTAAAGGGGACAATACACGGTATTAAGAACTGGGGTATGTAAACTTTTGATCAGAGTTATTTGGGAAGTTTCTGTTGTGATTATAGTTTAAAAAGGGTAAACACAGTAGATTGATAATAAATGGCTTCAGCCAAACACTAACCATGAGTGAAAGAAAAGTTTTTGCGTTATCATTCATATACTCTGAAAAATGGCCAAGAAATAATAAATTCTGCAAGGGTATGTAAACTTATGAGCACAACTGTATATTATATCACATTGCAGTAAATGCATATGTGAAAATATTTCATAAATGTACGAGTCACTAAAAGTTAGCAATTCATAAGTAGATATTTGAACAGCACACAGGTAGGGAAAGTAGGATTTACCTGGTCGGACATCAGAACCGCACATTAATAAAATGTTAAATAGACAATATCCCACTACTTACTTGGGTTTCAGACAAGAAGTGAGACACAATCAACCACATACAAATGGCATGAGAGGGGTAGTCAATCTTTGTTTTTTGTTATATTGATATATTTTTTGGAATGTTTTATTTTTTTTTAAATTTATTTTACTTATCTTTGTAGATTTATGTTGGTGATATATGGAAGATCCACCCACTGCGCCTATCCCTTGATGAAGCGATTATTTGCAAATACTGTGTTGGGGCACTGTACCTACAATCTGTGTTGGTTTTATTATAGATCAAAGGGATATTTTAACTTCATTTTTACCTGCATGGAATAAATGTTGTAGTTTTATATACAGTATTTATTTGTTGATGTATTTACTATTACCTATGGTTTCCTGAATAGCAGTTTTGAAAAACTTTATACTGTTTCTTCAATTCTGTGTTGGGATGGTGCCCCCAGGCCATCATATTTTCAGTTTATTTTAACCTCTTGCCACCCACGCTTTAGCCAAAAAAGACAGCTACAATGTGGGCCTAAATTGCCAGGAGGGCGTCCATGTACGTCCTCCAGTGCATGCGATGCTTGCTCGGCCCCTGCGGGGCGTGCAGGGTTCACTCTGTGATCAGCGAGTCCATGAGACTTGGGCGGTCAAAGATCAAAGTAATCGATCTGGCCCCTTACCACGTGCTCATCTGTCAGCCAATGACAGCTGATCAGGTGATGTAAACAGAGCAGATTACCGTCTGGAGTAAACAGGACATTGGTCATGCACACTCCAGACCCACTGCTGCTAGGCAGTGCCCACCAGTGCCACCTACCAGTGCATATCAGCACTGCTAAGTAATGCTTACCAGTGCCCATCAGTGCCACCTTATCAGTGCCCATCAGTGCAGCCTCATCAGCACACTTCAATGCAGGAGAAAAATGACCTGTTTGCAAAATTTTATATACAACAAATTATATATATATTTTTTTAAAATTTCCAATCTTTTTTTGTTTGTTCAGCAAAAAATAAAAACCCAGTGGTGATTAAATACCACTAAAAGCAAGCTCTATTTGTGTGAAAAAAAAGATAAAAATTTCATATGGGTACAGTGTAGCATTACTGTGCAATTATCATTCAAAGAGTGACAGCGCTAAAAGCTGAAAATTGGCCTGGGCAGGAAGAGGGTTTAAGTAGTAAAATTCCACCTCTTTTGTAAAAATCGTTATTGGTAGCAAGATATTTGCCTGTGGTTGATCCTGATAGGTGGTGTGCAATCCACTTAACAAGAGGGATGGCTGCAAGTACCGTACATATTTTCCTTCCTTTTCAATGTAAATATTCTGAATTACCAAATATTTATAAAATATTTTTAACAGCCCTGGAACTGCATTTGTTTGCTCCAGCAATGGTGCCACATCTTACTGGCTACAACACAACTCTGTGGTCTTTGTTGCTGACAGCTGAGGTCAAACATTAAGCCCAGAAGCTGAATCACTTTGTTCCTGGGCTTTCAATCCTGTCACCGAGAGCAATAAAAGAGCACACTGTAGAATGATATAGTCACAATGGGAACAGTTTTGCAAGCACAAGCTTACCCAACTCTTCTACACAAAAAAAAGGAGCAGATGCTGATCCTAATTACCAAAAGGGGAGCAAGCCCCTTTGTTAATTAGAAGCAATCAGTTTTCTGTTCTTTGGTTGTGACAGACACAGCACCCAGAGCATGGAGAGCCCTGTCCTCTGCTCAGTGCAAGCAGAGGGCTGTGAGCTGTCAGCAGACAGTTCAGATCCTGTACAAACAGGTCGCACCTAGAGGGAATCTGTAGCAGTTTTCAATATGGAAACCTGCCACATTCCCTCTGTTGATCAGGTACAGACCTGTGCTGGTTACTTTTCATTCTGATATAGAAACTGGAGTAGGTGGCACAGATAGACCTGAAACAGATCTATCTGGTTAATGTGGTGTATGGCACTTCTGACAGTTCCCTGTGCTATTATAATGGAATGTATTTGAATTGTGGCTACAACAAAAATCCCTTGACATCATTGCAATTTCTTGCGTGCATTACTTTACAATGTCCAAAATGAAAAAAAAATCTTCAAAACTGTGAACTTTGACTTTAGCCTTTAGCAGCTATGGTACCTAAGTATTGGGGTCATAAGCAGAATTGTAGGCAGATACACTATATTGTCAAAAGTATTGGGACACCTCCCTTTGCATGCACATGAACTTTAATGGCATCCCAGTTTTAGTTTGTAGGGTTCAATATTGAGTTGGCCCAAAATTTGCAGCTATAACAGCTTCAAATCTTCTGGGAAGGCTGTCCACAAGGTTTAGGAGTGTGTCTATGGGAATGTTTGATTATTCTTCCAGATGTGCATTTGTGAGGTCAGGCACTGATGTTGGGGCGAGAAGACCTGGCTTGCTCATCCATGTCTTTATGGACCTTATTTGTGCACTGGTGCGCAGTCATGTTGGAATAGGAAGGGGCCATCCCCAAACTGTTCCCACAAAGTTGAGAGCATGAAATTGTCCAAAATGTCTTAGTATGCCGACGCCTTAAGAGTTCCCTTCACTGGAACTAAGGGGCCAAGCCCAACCTCGAAAAACAGCCCCCCACCATAATCCCCCCCTCCACCAAATGTTTTAGACCATTGCACAAAGCAAGGTCCATAAAGACATGCATGAGCAAGTTTGGGATTGGAGGAACTTGACTGGCCTGCGCAGAGTCCTGACCTCAACCCGATAGAGAAACTTTGGGATGAATTAGAGCAGAGACTGCGAGCCAGGCATTCTCTTCCACATCAGTGCCTGACCTCACAAATGCCCTTCTGGAAGAATGGTCAAAAGAATGCGCTAGAAAAACAGTGTAAAATAAAGGAAATTGAAATGAATAAAAAATTGTATTAGGCTGCCGGCACCAAAAAGTTCTATATACGAAACTCAAAACTGTAAAAAACATGAAGTGAGTGCAGCGCTGATGATGAAGAAAAAATTACAAGAAAAATTAAACAAATTAAAAGTGCATGTGTGATGTTCATAAATGGTGAGAATTCAGTGAAATAATGGAAAACTAAAGCAGAGTCTCAATGACTGAAACTGCCATAGCAATAGTATATGTGAAATATGAAACACTTATGAATGCAAAATAAAACTATAGAAATGACAAACAATTCAATTTAAAATGTTGTGATGTCAAAAATTACGGTATTGAAATTCACAATAAATAATGAGTGTCACTGATCTATAAAAGTAGACAAAAAAAAAAATAAAAGTGAAAAACCATAAATTGAGAATTCTGTGACATTAGGAAGTGAATCAGTAAAGTCCCAGTGTATTCAAAAAGAATCCATGCAAGCAAAGAAATTTGATGGGAGCACAAAAGCTGTGAAGAAATGAGGGACTCTTCTTCCAAACAAGCTGATCACCCAAGGTGGATATGTAGTCTCCTTACCAGACGAAAAGGCCGCACCAGCGGTCTCATCAAGCATAGAGAATTCGGTCTCTCAGAAACCTATGTGGACGTCACAGCCTGCTGGATCCTTGACTCTCCTTAGCACTCAGAAACATAAAAAAAATCTGCCCATGGTGAAGTAAGGGGATAAGTTATTAAAACCAAACGGAGTTGCACTTACAATGTGAAGCTCAATTAAGCGCGGTATGTAAAAACATCAGGATCGCAGCATCATCTCGGGCTTCCTCTGTCTGCCGCTCGCCAAACCACTATCTCCGAAGAGACAAGAACGTGATGACGTAAGTGTCACAAGCTCACCCTATGCGTTTCGTCACTTCTGACAATCTATGCAGACGCCAAGCATTCCCTGGAGATGATTCTGCACGCCCCCCCCGCACACAGAAGGTGATTGACAGACTCAGCTGAGCATGTTTCTCTACGAGACTGTAGAGGGGATGTATCCATTCCCTCCACTGTGGTTTCAGATTACACTTAGCCCTCCTTTCTATGATGCACAGTCTGATGTCAAATCTCCACCCTCTGCCTCTGGAAGCTAAGAAATGCTGTGTAGACTGCGTACTTTAAGAGGCTGAAAAGGAGAGAGGGATGCAGATAAACAGATGCCGCTCATGTAGGAGAATTTGTTTCATCTCTTTGTATCACCTGAGGCTAGTCACTTCAGTCGGTATGTGTAAGGGTTTACAATCACTTTAAAGGCCTAATATTATGTGAATGAGCAATGATAGGTTGAATTATAACAATGAGATCTTCCAGTGACAATTAGTTTTCATCTCTGCCCCCTCCTACCAAAAGATAAAAAAAATCATTGACTCAGGGTTCATTTTTTATCCATGGTTTGTTCTGTGTTAGGGAGAATCAACTATAAGCCTAATACAAACCTAGTACCTAGTACGCTAGAGCTGAATAGAACAAAAACTGACAGTTCTGATGTTAGTACAGCGATTTCCCCTGCTGTTCTATTGTGTTCTACCAGAACACTCCATTGGCTGAGAGCGTTGATCGGGAGCCGATTGGCAGATCTTTATCGGTAATGCCCCTTCGACAGAACCTGGCCGAACAGCCGGCTTCTGTAGGACAAACTACAGTACACAAGGACCGATTGTCAGCCGGTTTCTTTTGTACTGGCTGGTGCTGCCTGGCATTCGACCTGTGTGTACTTGGCTAAAAGGCCAGTCATAGGCAGAGCGCATTTTGCTTGATTCCCCCATCAACACAGACAGTATTGATAGGTGAATTCCTCCTACCGAGACATTATGTTCTCCTGGAAAAGAAAGGCGCCTCTAAGTGCAGTATGCAAAATTTAATAAATTTAATAAAGTGCACAAAGGGTTAAAAGCACTTACAAGATCGTTGCATATTAAAAGAGATGATAAAATCAGGAGTCCTCATCTGTGGCATGTGTCCATCCGCAGCATGGTGGTAGAGAGCAGTGTAGAGCCGTCCAGCAGCTGTAAAGCGTTCTCATACGTGTTGGAGAGAGGAGGCAGCAGGGAAGCCTGTATTCACTGCGGGACACAGGAGGCTGATGGTGTCAATGGAGAGAAGGGGGCGGTAACGCGTTTCGGAGCATGTGCGGCTTCATCGTCCGATGAAGGAGCCGCACATGCTCCAAAACGCGTTACCGCCCTCTTCTCTCCGCCCACTTATCTCCAAGCCTTTGTGCACTGTATTACATTTTGCATACTGCACTTAGAGGTGCCTTTCTTTTCCTTTTTTATATCTTCAGAGTTGCTTCTCCTCTAACCAAAGTGCTGCCAGAAGTGCCATCTCATCACTTTCATCCCTCTGACCAGCTATCCACCTCCACCAGAGCGCCCTTATCACCTCTCTGCATTATGTTCTCCTGGCAGGGGAAGCCATCCCCTCTAGGAGAACTCAGTGATTATTGCTAGCGACTATAACAGCCACTAGCGATAGTCGCATGTAAAATCCGGCAGAGGTTGGCCACCACTGGGTATTCGGGTAGGGACAGCTTGCCACACTAGGGCAGAGAAATGTATATCAAATCTAGAAATATTAATTTGTATGGAAATAATCTTTGATACCAATTCCTGGAAAAAGACACAGTGCTATACAAGTTTTTAAACAAAGTCAGACAGCTTTATTGCACAAAGAATAGTTATGACAAGTTCTATACATAGGAATCATATTAAAAGCTAAACATATTTACATTGCAGTAAAATTGTACAATCAGTGCAGTCAGTTGGCTTCCAATATAAAAAGAAGTAGTGGTGTTATTGCTATTCACATACATACAGCACATACACACAAATAACTTGTTCTGGCTTTGCACTTCATTATACAGCAGAAAAGTAGGTGAATGCATTGATAAATTTACTTTAGGGCCATTTCACCTTTACAATAAATTTGCCCATTTAAAAACACTGATCCGATTTTGAATAAGAAGTAGCTTTTCAATGTTAGAACTATAGGGCGCCTTCTCTACAGCCGGTTCTAAAACCTCACAGTTAAGCAACCCTCCTGCTTAGAGGACAGAGGAGAGAGAGACAATCATCCTGCAAAGCTAGGGGTGTGTGCCCAACGTCCAACCTGTTTTGCCATCTATTCAGGAATAGGAAGAGGGGCTCTGACAAAGGAAGAACGAAACGTACGTCAGGGCATGACTACACAGCTATCCAGTCAGTCTATCAACGGTCAAGCTCAACCCGGATACACTGCCGTGAGAGGAATCTATTAGGTGGTGAGAGCAAAAAACCAAATGTGACAGGACTGCTTACATTGTAAAGCTTGTTTTAAATACTTTTCTTGTGAGTGCCACTTGTAAGGGGGGTAATTGATTGAATACATTTTGAGTTTCACAGAATTACGCTATGTATGTGTCCTTTTCTTGTCATGAGTGACACATAGATGGAAGAACCGGTGTTTGCTGCTCCGTGAAGGGATCATACTACAGGCTTACTATCACCATTCATCTGGTGAGTTCATGACCATAGGGGTGTTAATTCACGAGGTGTGGTGACAGTCGAAATACAGGCATACCCCACTTTTAAGTACACAATGGGGTTTATTTACTGAAGCTGGAAAGTGCAAATTCAGACTCACTTCTGCATAGAAACCAATGCGTTTCCAGGTTTTATTACCAAAGCTAAATTGAACAAGCCGAGGTTGGAAGCTCATTAAAATAAAGTAAATAAATCCCCATTGTGTACTTAAAAAGTGGGGTATGCCTGTATAAGATACAGATCACATGGATGAACTGTCATTGATTTATTTATTTGTCATATATGATTAAGTCCTTTAAATATTTGGACAGCTTTTATCATGGACTCTTATTAAATGGATTTTGAGCGCTGCTAATGCTGGATTGTATTTTAGCATATTTGTTTAATATTTATAACTACAGATAATAGGAATATATTTGTGACAAATGAAGTAGTCAGTGCAGCACTCCGGGTTTATAGTAGATACAAGGAATGACCCGGTCATTTGCAGCCAGTGATTAATACAAGGAATGGACATTCTTGTATTGATTGTATTCTACAACCAACTCTAGCAACTCATTTAGGGCTTGTCTTCACTGGTGGCACATATTGAATGCTTGTAGGCATTTTAAAAATGCACCTTTAATAATATGTGTGATCATTCTTTGGTTGGGAGGTTTCCACTTTTGACATACTTGGTTGTTTTTCTTTTATGTGCTGCAACTCGATGCAACACTTCCACCTTCGACTGTACTGGACTATTTAATAGCATTATCACACAGTTGTAGGTGATGGCCAAGAACTGTTTGTAGTCAGTGGAGACAAATTCCTTCAGCTGTCCATATATGAATCATTTTTTTCCTTCAACCAGCGGATTCAACAAAAAAAAAAACGGACTTGATTGCCCAATCTACACACTCAATGAGGATGGGGGAATCCTCCCTTTGTGTCCTTGTATTCTGACATCAGGAAGACTTTCCTGCCATCAGAATACACTGATCATACATGATAGCTGACAGCACTAATCGAGCAGCTAAAATTTGACAAGGTGGTTGTACAGAAGTAAATTGGTAGATCAAGGTCTGTAAATCAATCTGCCCATACATGGATAATTGAAATTCAGACAGTCCCTGCTGAACTAGCCAAATTTTGTTCCAAGTTTGGCCTCCTTTACACTGAGAAGTGGATTGCCATATAGCTCAGTTACTATTGCCCTGTTGTGAATGGAAGCGTGCACAACAAGTGACAAGTGCACCAGTGTTATCAGAGGAAGGGGACAACAGTAGTTAGGTTTAGTTAGCTAAAATAAAGAAAAGTGCAGCGCTAACAAGTATATACATAATATATAGCATTAATACATATCTTACAATGGATGATGTAAATCAATATACAAGTATGTGAAGTTATATGATAAACTTTCCAAATCATAAAAATTATGTCCGTAATGCACAAAATGTTTTGTAAAACATTTATAATTAGTGTTATAGATAAATTAGTCCATGAGAAAGTAAGGTCCAAAAAGGTGTATAACACCAAGAAGTGAAGAAAATATATAAAAAAGAAAAAGTGTTGATAGAAGATCCACCTCGCTCAAAATGGGAGCTTACCGGAAAGATTGAAGAAAAATATTACAGCGCACACATGCAAAAAGATTCACCTCCAGCAAGGCTAATTTAAAAACACCTAAACATTCTCAAAAAGACATTTTCAAAAATATGGGGATTTGGTCACACCATATTGCTATATGGTGCTAAGCCCACTTACTGCGACAAAGTACCCCAAGATTAGTGGGTCCTACACTATTCATAGATTTGTGAGATCCTGCTTCTCTGAACCATGAGAGCTACACTCTTCTAAATGGGAGAATTTAAAGGTCTCCACCTATGACACAAGTGGACACTAATGTGAGGTACTAATGAGGGAATAGGGTGCTCCTATCCCAAAAAGATTTGGTCAGAATCCATACAATACACAAAAAAGATATTTGGGGGCACACCTTCTCATTAAAGCTGGTGCAGCCATAAGATCATACAATAGAAGAAAAATATTACAGCGCACACATGCAAAAAGATTCACCTCCAGCAAGGCTAATTTAAAAACACCTAAACATTCTCAAAAAGACATTTTCAAAAATAGGGGGAATAGGGTGCTCCTATCCCAAAAGGATTTAGTCAGAATCCATATTTTTGAAAATGTCTTTTTTAGAATGTTTAGGTGTCTTTAAATTAGCCTTGCTGGAGGTGAATCTTTTTGCATGTGTGCGCTGTAATATTTTTCTTCTATTGTATGGTCTTATGGCTGCACCAGCTTTAATGAGAAGGTGTGCCCCCCAAATATCTTGTTTGTGTATTGTATGGATTCTGACCAAATCCTTTTGGGATAGGAGCACCCTATTCCCTCATTAGTAACTCTCATTAGTGTCCACTTGTGTCATAGGTGGAGACCTTTAAATTCTCCCATTTAGAAGAGTGTAGCTCTCATGGTTCAGAGAAGCAGGATCTCACAAATCTATGGATAGTGTAGGACCCACTAATCTTGGGGGACTTTGTCTCAGTAAGTGGGCTTAGCACCATATAGCAATATGGTGTGACCAAATCCCCATATTTTTGAAAATGTCTTTTTGAGAATGTTTAGGTGTTTTTAAATTAGCCTTGCTGGAGGTGAATCTTTTTGCATGTGTGCGCTGTAATATTTTTCTTCTATTGTATGGTCTTATGGCTGCACCAGCTTTAATGAGAAAGTGTGCCCCCCAAATATCTTGTTTTTGTACCGGAAAGATTGGACGCAGATGGGTGTACACCCACTGAGTCAATCAAGCGTCTAATCGTGGGGATCCACAATGGTGTCTGTATAACATAAACGCAAATCCAGGTGATCCAGGTGCTTGCAAAGATATGTATGGCAAAGGGGAGAAATCCAATCAGGCATCCAGAGTATATATGGAAAAAACGTGAAAGTATATAGCGTAATACTGCATAAAAGGCTTAAAGCTCATTTATTGAAGATAAAAACACTCACATTTCAGGAGAAAAAACAGCGCTTGTAATGTAAAAGGTATGGCAGTGTCAGTGGTGTCAGCAGTCCGTCCCGATGCGTTTCGTCCTAAGGGATATCATCTGGGGTGCCACACCACTCTGTACGCTGCCTTTTTATATACCGAGAGACCCCCATGTTAAGCCGTGGCTCCAATCCGCGGTGCCGTTCAATAAGGGCAACTTCCGGGTATACGCAAAATGGCGCTGGCCGCGTGTGCTGCAAGCCTCACTTTCGAATAAGTGTAATGGAGCGCATGGATGTACAACCTCATGCGCTCCAAGACTCGTTTCCAAGGTGCAAGTGTAAACCGCGTCCTTGTGTAGTTGGCGGTGTACGGGCAAAGGAATGAGCGTCGTGACGTCATGACGTTGTCCTTCAAGCCTCGTTGTGAATGGAGGACAAGTGGAGCGCACACAGGACATGACTTAAAGATATCAACAAGACACTTATCTGGGAATTAAACAATGCGAACAGTCTTGTTGAAGAGTGTGTATACATAATAAATATAAAAAATAAAAAGTATATAGTACAGGGTCATGTATCCAGAGTGGACAGCAAATGAAGTCTGTCCCTTACATGTTTATTCATGGCTAGCGTAAACGTATATGTTAATAGGCCATGTATATATCTAGTTTACATAACGAAACGTACACATTAGTAAACCTAGTATCCAAAATAGATAACATTAAAAAAATATCCATGAAGAAATATGAAAAATATATATAAAAAATAAAAATTATATAAACATTTTATGTGGAGCCACGGTCCAACATGGTGGTCTAACATAACTAATACAGGTTATATAGACCAAAATAACAGATACATATTCAAAAAATCATTACATCAATAGTATGAACACTAAATGATGTTTAAATCGGACTGAAAAATTAAAGCATTAACGGTTCAGAAAAAGGGGGGAGGGAAGGGAGGGGGGGGAGGCAGACATGAGAAGGCAATGATATTTTAGGACTGGTTAATAAAGGCGTTAATGTCCCACCCGACATTGAGCCCCAATGGCGAGTTGGACTGGAGCTCATATATCCAGTAAGTTTCTAACTGTGATACACCACGGGTTAGAGCCCCTCCACGCCAAGGGGGAACATATCTATCAATAATGAGAAATTGTGATCCGGACAGATCTCGATTGTGATATTGTCTATAGTGTCTAGGGACAGTGTGTTTGGCATCTCCCCCAATTATTTTTGCCACATGTTCACCTACCCAAGTGGAAAAGGTCAGAGTGGTACGGCCCACAGTGTTTCCCACATGGGCAGGTAATAAGATATACAACGTACCTCGTTGCACACGTGCAAAACGTTTTTATTGGGTAGATTTTGTTAGTCACATTTGATCGAAATTCAAGTGTTTTGTATCCACCATTGGTGTTATATTGACACACTGTGCATTTTTTACACGGAAAATAGCCTACTAGCTCATGAAAAAAGGTAGGGCGTGTAGGGGGGTCAATTATATTGGGAGCAATTTTATTTTGTATAGAGGGAGCCCCTCTATAAATGATTTTGGGTCTTTCAGGTAAGATATTGCCCAGGACACGATCACTTCTCAGCACCTCCCAGTGGGGTTCTATAATAGTTTTGATGTCTCTATGTTGAGTTGAAAAAGAAGTCATCATAGAGTATTTATAGGTGTCATTGGGTGTGCGAGGAGTTCTAGGGGTCAGTAGTGATCTCCTATCTAATTCCATAGCATGTTGTATTTCTAATTCGAGTGTGACTGAATCATACCCTTTAGCTAAGAACCTTTGTTTCAAAGATAGTGCCTACATTTGGAACACATCAGTATTACTGCAATTCCTTCGCAGCCTTAAGAATTGGCTGCAAGGGACTGATCTCAGCCAGGATGTCGTCTATATATCTGGCCCAAAAGATCAGACAAGGTCTATGTTCTGAATAGACGACACCCTCCTCCCACTTAGCCATTTAAAGATTTGCGAGACTGGGGGCAAATTTAGCCCCCATTGCCACGCCCTTATGTTGCAAAAAAAAAAAACGTATTAAACCAGAAATAATTGTGTGTTGTGGCAAACTCTAATAACTCAACAATGTATTGTCTTTGGGTATTGGTAAGTAATGGATCCCTATTTAGAAAGTGCGTAACTGCCTCAATACCGAGATTATGTGGAATGCAAGTATAGAGTGATGCTTCGTCCGCCGTAGCCAGTAGATAGTCTCCTTTTAAGTGAAAGCCCTCCAACCGTCTAATAGTGTCCGTTGTATCATTTAAATATGATGGTGTTTTTTTAACTAGTGGTTGTAAATAAAAATCTACATAACGGCCGATAAGGGATGTTATTGAGTTAATACCACTTACAATGGGTCTCCCTGGTGGATGCAGGGGATCCTTATGTATTTTTGGTAAGTGATAAATTATAGGAATCCTAGGTGCCGTGGGTATCAGATAAGCCTTACTTCTTACTTCTAATACAGACCCCCCCCTATGGAAAGGGCTGTGACTTCAGGGACAGTACATTCAGGCCTAGCAAACCCTTCTTTGTTCAGCCCCCCTGTACCAACTGCCCCTGCAGTCACTATTTTTAAGGATTTAATACTTAAGGATCTAGCTAAACTACCTATCAAAAAAAACTATAATCAGTCTATGAACATGAAGGGTTTCAAATCATCATGTGATCAGAAAGATTTGATTGTCCGCCCCACGAACAAGGGGGGTGGAATTATTGTAATGGATAAATCTGATTACATCTCGGAAATGTATAGGATCCTGAGCGATCAGGATACATATACAGAATTACCCCTGAACCCTACCAATCGGTACAAGAAAGATTTGGTTACACTGGTCAATAAGGATATGATAGACAGATATTAAACAAAAAAGTGAAGGCTTGTCTGATACCCACGGCACCTAGGATTCCTATAATTTATCACTTACCAAAAATACATAAGGATCCCCTGCATCCACCAGGGAGACACATTGTAAGTGGTATTAACTCAATAACCTCCCGTATCTGCCGTTATGTCGATCTTTATTTACAACCACTAGTTAAAAAAACACCATCATATTTAAAAGATACAATGGACACTATTAGACAGTTGGAGGGCATTCACTTGAAAGGAGATTATCTACTGGCTACGGCGGACGTAGCATCACTCTATACTTGCATTTCACATAATTTCGGTATTGAGGCAGTTACGCACTTTCTAAATAAGGATCCATCACTTACCGATACCAAAAGACAATACATTGTTGAGTTATTAGAGTTTGACACAACACACAATTATTTATGGTTTAATAACAAGTTTTTTTTGCAACATAAGGGCGTGGCAATGGGGGCTAAATTTGCCCTGTCTCGCAAATCTTTTTATGGCTAAGTGGGAGGAGGATGTCATCTTTTCAGAACATAGACCTTGTCTGATCTTTTGGGCCAGATATATAGACGACATCCTCCTCCTATGGGATGGCCCCCCTAAATCTCTTGAGGACTTCTTTTCGTTTCTTAATTGCAATGATAGGGGAATTTCCTTAACTCTTGAATATAGTTCCACCAAAATACATTTTTTGGATTTGGATATAGAGATTAGTTCGACAATTCAAATTCCAAACTCATTTCAAGACAACTGATCGTAACAGCTTCATACCTATTGATAGTTGCCACCATAAGTCCTGGCTGAGATCAGTCCCTCGCAGCCAATTCTTAAGGCTGCGAAGGAATTGCAATAATACTGATGTTTTCCAAACGCAGGCACTATCTTTGAAACAAAGGTTCTTAGATAAAGGGTATGATTCAGTCACACTCGAATCAGAAATACAACATGCTATGGAATTAGATAGGAGATCACTATTGACCCCTAGAACTCCTCGCACACCCAATGACACCTATAAATACTCTATGATGACTTCTTTTTCAACTCAACATAGAGACATCAAAACTATTATAGAACGCCACTGGGAGGTGCTGAGAAGTGATCGTGTCCTGGGCAATATCTTACCTGAAAGACCCAAAATCATTTATAGAGGGGCTCCCTCTATACAAAATAAAATTGCTCCCAATATAATTGACCCCCCTACACGCCCTACCTTTTTTCATGAGCTAGTAGGCTATTTTCCGTGTAAAAAATGCACAGTGTGTCAATATAACACCAATGGTAGATACAAAACACTTGAATTTCGATCAAATGTGACTAACAAAATTCACCCAATAAAAACGTTTTGCAAGTGTGCAACGAGGTACGTTGTATATCTTACTACCTGCCCATGTGGGTAACACTATGTGGGCCGTACCACTCGGACCTTTTCCACTCGGGTAGGTGAACATGCCAAACACACTGTCCCTAGACACTATAGACAATATCACAATCGAGATCCGTCTGGATCACAATTTCTCATTATTGATAGATATGTTTCCCCTTGGCGTGGAGGGGCTCTAACCCGTGGTGTTAGAAACACAGTTAGAAACTTACTGGATATATGAGCTCCAGTCCCACTCGCCATTGGGGCTCAATGTCGACTGGGACATTAACGCCTTTATTAACCAGTCCTAAAATATCATTGCCTTCTCATGTCTGCCTCCCCCCTCCCTTCCCTCCCCCCTTCTTTCTTGAACCGTTAATGCTTTAATTTTTCAGTCCGATTTAAACATCATTTAGTGTTCATACTATTGATGTAATGATTTTAGAATATGTATCTGTTATTTTGGTCTATATAACCTGTATTAGTTATGTTAACCACCATGTTGGACCGTGGCTCCACATAAAATTTTTATATAATTTTTATTTTTTATATATATTTTTCGTATTTTTAATGTTATCTATTTTGGATACTAGGTTTACTAATGTGTACGTATCGTTATGTTATCTAGATATATACATGGCCTAATAACATATACGTTTACGCTAGCCATGAATAAACATGTAAGGGACAGACTTCATTTGCTGTCCACTCTGGATACATGACCCTGTACTATATACTTTTTTTTTTAATATTTATTATGTATACACACTCTTCAACAAGACTGTTCGCATTGTTTAATTCCCAGATAAGTGTCTTGTTGATATCTTTAAGTCATCTCCTGTGTGCGCTCCACTTGTCCCCCGTTCACAACGAGGCTTGAAGGACAACGTTGTGATGTCACGACGCTCATTCCTTTGCCCGTACACCGCCAACTACACAAGGACGCGGTTTACACTTGCACCTTGGAAACGAGTCTTGGAGCGCATGAGGTTGTACATCCATGTGCTCCATTACACTTATTCGAAAGTGAGGCTTGCAGCGCACGCGGCCAGCGCCATTTTGCGTATACCCGGAAGTTTCCCTTATTGAAAGGCACAGCGGATTGGTGCCACGGCTTAACATGGGGGTCTCTCAGTGTATAAATAGGCAGTGTACAGAGTGGTGTGGCACCCCAGATGATGTCCCTTAGGACGAAACGCTTCAGGACAGACTGCTGACACCACTGACACTGCCATACCTTTTACATTACAAGCGCTGTTTTTTCTCCTGAAATGTGAGTGTTTTTATCTTCAATAAATGAGCTTTAAGCCTTTTATGCAGTATTACGCTATATACTTTCACGTTTTTTCCATATATACTCTGGATGCCTGATTGGATTTGTCCCCTTTTCCATACATATCTTTGCAAGCACCTGGATCACCTGGATTTGCATTTATGTTATACAGACACCATTGCGGATCCCCATGATTACAAGCTTGATTAACTCATTGGGTGTACACCCATCTGCGTCCAATCTTTCCGGTAAGCTTCCATTTTGAGCGGTGGTGGATCTTCTATCAACAATTTTTCTTTTTTATATACAGTATTTTCTTCACTTCTTGGTGTTATACACCTTTTTGGACCTTACTTTCTCATGGACCAATTTATCTATAACACCAATTATAAATGTTTCACAAAACATTTTGTGCATCATGGACACAATTATTATGATTTGGAAAGTTTATCATATAACTTCACATACTTGTATATTGATTTACATCATCCATTGTAAGATATGTATTAATGCTATATATTATGTATATACTTGTTAGCGCTGCACTTTTCTTTATTTAAGCTTGCCCACAAGATTAGATCACTTGTATGTGCTAGCTGCTTACACATATTTGTTCTTGACAGAGCGATATTTCCACATATATATATTTGCTAAGGTTTAGCTGAAATGTTATTTTAAAACATACATGCACAAATGAAAATGTATCCTATTTTAAATCAATCCACTTATTCCACATTTAAATATCTAACTTGCACTCTTATTGTTTTTGCAGCGCATTGTTTAAAGATATGATTCTTGTACCTTATTTCTTTTATAATTTTTCAAAATAAAAGATTTATAATTAAAAAAACAAATTAACTCGCTTAACGGTTTTGGATATAACAATAGACTTGGCTCCACCTTACTGTGACTTTTTTCCCCTATAATTTCTACAATAACTTTTTCTTCCACTAGTGAGTATTCATTTTTTGTCCCTTTTTATGTAGGCCACCCTGGTTCTGACATTTAATTATATGTTACTGTGTCTTAGTGGTTAAAGAAATATAGAGCCTTGAAAATGAAAATCTTTTGTGGTTTGAGAGACTTGGAAAACAAACTTTTGTTGAAGCCTCTATTATTATAAAGTCCTTTTTCCTCCTCACAAAATGAATCCAACAACATAGGATTACACGTCATGTCAAGTGCATAACAGCTAAGTTCTCCAACACTTAGGGCCATCTACCCCATTGTGTGTGAATGTGATTTTTTTTACAGCCTATTTGTCACTGGGTTCATTTCACACAATTTGGGGAATGTTTCACGAAAAGAGAAACAAGTATTAAGGTACACCCTAAAAATATGTTCAGCTGGGCTTTCAGACTAGGTAAAGTAAAGGGTTCATAGCAGGAACGGTCATGCTAACTCCAGGGGCCACAGCACAATAAAAAAACCACTGTATGGGGCAACATGTGACAATCTTCTCCTTCCAAAAGGGCAGTGCCCCCTGCCTGAGTGACCATATCAACAAGGGGAAGCATGGATAGCCATGAGTAAGGTTCAACTTATGAAGCTTGCACAATGTTTTTCAGTTTATTCATCAGTGAGTTGGGGCAGCAAAGCTGCATGATAAAATCAAGTATAGATTCTTTGTGGATCTTCCTGTTATACCTTATTGTATCTATTCCAAAATTTTGGGTTTCCTTTAAAGAGGCACTGTCACAATGCCAATGCAGTGCAGCATGACAGTGGAGTGGATTTACTAAAGGTAATCAGGCTGTGCAGTTTGCAAGGCAATTTTCCCTCATCTTAGTGATATGGTGAAGATTAACTTTGCGAAGAATACCCAATCACAAACAGGGAAAATAAAAATAAAACAAATTTTGCTTGCACGTGATTGGATGATGGAGAGCAGCCGAACTTCACCTCATTCACTAAGCTAAGGGAAAATTCTCTTAGAATGTGAAAATTCCCTTTCATAAAGGCTATTTTCTTTTAGCAAATCAACCGCAGTTTCTCTGCAAAGAGCCCTTCCCTGACCCCTTATATCCACCTTGCCTGTGCTTCTCTGAAGCTGGCACTGAAATGACTGGTGTTTGTGACCTAGGTTAGGGGTGACCCCAGTCTTGCTAGACACATGGTTACATGCTCCACCATGCCTAGATGCAAGGTAGTATTGATGGCTGAAAAGGAGGAAGGATTGTGGGAAATTAAGTTAATACAGAGGGGGTTGGGATGATCGCTGCATGGGAATTGTCTCTTTTCCCTGTATAGGTAAGGTGGGTTTTTTTGTTTTTTTTTAAATACAAACTGCTTAAAAAAATTAACCACATTAAATAAAAATAGAAGTTTGTGAATTACAGTTCTTTTAAAATTAGAATATTTTACTCTTACCAAAATGACCAGCCCTTTGGTTCTGCTGTCTACCCCTGAGCAAAACTATTCAAGAGTAAAAATGAAATAATTCCATAATTCATTGGCTATCAGTTTCATTATTAGTAGTATTACTTTATATAAGAATATTACATTTTTATTCTGTAAAATTTACATACAAATGCAAATAATATTGTCAACGCATGTTAATAATATATGTACACAGTGATTACTATATTTGCTAATAAAATATACACCTTGTGCTTTTGGTACAGGAACACAAAGCACAACTGATGTGCTGGACAGCTCCTTAGTTAGTGCACAGCATTGCATTACTCAGAAAGAAACTTTGGGTCGATCAGGCCCTAGGAATGCGCTAGAGTCATGACAGTGCATGAGCCTCCTGGTGCCTACATGCATGCTTCGTTTTTCTGTAAAGAGTCTGTCTTTCCGGCAAGAATTAGGTATATCAGAAATTAGATTTGATCTATTACTGGTAGCTGTGTAGTCTACCCCTTCCTGCTCTCCCTGCTTCCCTACTGAGGTTGCGTCCATGCAATGAACCTGTGCCTTTCGGGTTATCCCTTAAAGCTTGATTCACTCATCAGGTGTATACCTGTCCAATCTTTCCGGTAAGCGGCTGGTGGTTCTGGTGGTGGATTCTCTATGTCATTCACAATACATTTTGATGCACATTCAAGATTTTAGTGACTGTCATTCAATTTCATTGGATCACATATTTTGGAACCTATTAGGACCTTTCTATGGTCCCTTATATTCACTTATGGACACTATTTTTTATTGAGTATATGTCACTCTATAATATTGCTGAAAATGTCAATATTTTCACATGTTAATTTTATATTTTTGATAATAGTCGTTTGTTAGCGCTGCACATTTTCTATTTTTCTTTTTGTCCATTTATACACCACTGTGCTTGTATGTGTTTAGACAGCGCGGTATACTTGCTTCTATAGATTTGATCTATTACTGGTAGCTGTGTAGTCTACCCCTTCCTGCTCTCCCTGCTTCCCTACTGACCCCATCATGTTTTGTAGTCAATAGAGTGGCAAGAATAAACAAGATGGGGTGTAGTACCCAGCAATCAGGAAAGGGTGTGTATGCTTTTTTCAGTAATACAACACCTAGTTTTCAGGTAAGGCAGACATGCTACAGACAACTAAGTGCCATGTACAGTATCTCACAAAAGTGAGTACACCCCTCACATTTTTGTAAATATTTTACTACATATTTTAAATGTGACAACACTGAAGAAATAACACTTTGCTACAATGTAAAGTAGTGAGTGTACAGCTTGTATAAGTGTAAATTTTCTGTCCCCTCAAAATAACTCAACACACAGCCATTAATGTCTAACCGCTGGCAACAAAAGTGAGTACATCCCTAAGTGAAAATATCCAAATTTGGCCCAAAGTCAATATTTTGTGTGGCCACCATTATTTTCCAGCACTGCCTGAACCCTCTTGGGCATGGAGTTCACCAGAGCTTCACGGGTTGCCACTGGAGTCCTCTTCCACTCCTCCATGACGACATCATGGTTCCCTCAATGAACTGTAGCTCCCCAGTGCCGGCAGCACTCATGCAGCCCCAGACCATGACACTCCCACCTCGATGCTTGACCATAGGCAAGACACACTTGTCTTTGTACTTCTCATCCGGTTGCCGCCACACACGCTTGACACCATCTGAACCAAATAACTTTATCTTGGTCCCATCGGACCACAGAACATGGTTCCAGTAATCCATGTCCTTAGTCTGCTTGTCTTTAGCAAACTGCGAGCTTTCTTGTGCATCATCTTTAGAAGAGGCTTCATCCTGGGAAGACAGCCATGCAGACAGTTGATACAGTATGCGGCGTATGGTCTGAGCACTGACAGGCTGATCCCCCCCACCCCTTCAACCTCTGCAGCAATGCTGGCAGCACTCATACATCTATTTCCCAAAGACAACCTCTGGATATGACGCTGAGCACGTGCACTCAACTTCTTTGGTCGACCATGGCGAGGCCTGTTTTGAGTCGAACCTGTCCTGTTAAAGCGCTGTATGGTCTTGGCCACCTTGCTGCAGCTCAGTTTCAGGGTCTTGGCAGTCTTCTCATAGCCTAGGCCATCCTTATGTAGAGCAACAATTCTTTTTTTCAGATCCTCAGAGAGTTCTTTGCCATGAGGTGCCATGTTGAACTTCCAGTGACCAGTATGAGAGAGTGAGACTGCAAACATCAAATTTAACACACCTGCTTCCCATGGCTGTGTGTTGAGTTATTTTGAGGGGGCAGCAAATTTACACTGTTATACAAGCTGCACACTCACTACTTTACATTGTAGCAAAGTGTCATTTCTTCAGTGTTGTCACATGAAAAGGTATAAGAAAATATTTACAAAAATGTGAGGGGTGTACTCACTTTTGTGAGATACTATATGTTCCATATTTCAAAGTTTGAGTTCTTAAATATGTGGAATAGGGTGGCAGGCAGGAGTAATGGAAAGAACCTGTTAAGATGCTGTGGTGTAATTTTGCTTTGTGTGACCCTACATGATATTTACATTACAGGTTATAGTTATTTTGTACTGCTTTCTGGATTGTATTTAAGTCAAGGTAAAACTTTTTTTTGTTGTTATTAAAAGCTGCGGTAGTGTCCTTGAGCATAAGATATTGTTTAATCCAAAAGTGTACCAGACATCAGATTTATTCCTAGCATCAGACCTATTTTTTTCATGTTAAAGTGTTACTAAACCCAGGACCCTGCATTTACTATATCTGGTCTCCCACAGTACACAGAACATGGAAATCCAATTATTTTATTAAATATAAACTGCTAAATATATCTTCTCATCAGCAGTATATATCAGTCTTATGACTTCTTTGAGTGTCTGGTTAAAGCTTGTAGGAAGAATTTTCATTCTACTCTGTCGGTCCTATGAGGCAGAAGGAGCCCTGACCCTCTGTCTGGACAGTACTGATTGACCCTGTGCTGATCACATGCACTCTCCCAAGAAAAAAAAAATCTATCTAGCAATGCACATCAGAGTGAACGTGTGCAAGGCTCTGTGATATCAGGAGATGGACTGGAGACAGTTGAAGAAGGGGAGGATCAGAGAAGACAGCATCAAACAGTCTTTTTACACAATATGGAGGATTAATCTCAGGACTGGGCTCTTGGTATTTATGAGCAGCTCTTTTCTTTTAGTGCACAGAGGCTGCTCAGCTGTCAGTCAATTACCAGCCACTTGTCGTTTCCACAGGGACTCACCTTGTTACTATTACCTGCCTCATTAGTCCAACCTACAGCCAGCCCCTTTTGGCTATTTAACCCCTAGCCCGCCCACGCTCTAGCCGAAAGACAGCTACAGTGTGGGCTTACAAATGCCAGGAGGGCATCCATGGACGCAACATTGCCGACCAGTGCTGCCAATCAGTGGCCACTAGTGCCACCTATCAGTGCTGCTAATCGGTGCTCACCAGTGCCACCTATCAGTGCCCTTCAGTACTGCTAATCATTGCCCATCAGTGCCTCATAATGTGTCATTTATTAGTAGTGCCTATAAGTGCCACCTCTCAGTGCCACATATCATTGCAGGCTCATCAGTGCCCACCAGTGCTACCTCACCAGTGCCACCTATCAGTGCTGCCTCATTAGTGCACATCAGTGAAGGAGCAAAAAATTACCTGTTTGCAAAATTTTATAACAAACTATGAAATTTTTTTTCTTCAAAATTTTCAGTCTTTTTTTTTTGTTTGTCCAGCAAAAAATAAAAAATATGCATACTAAGTAATGTGTAAATGTACTGTATTTATTACCTTTCTTGTAGATTGCAGTATTCCCCCTTACAATAATCCATCTGCTGTTCCCTCTAGTAGGATGGAGCCATCTTTTTTTCAGGCATCAGTGTCAGCATTAAAGTGGTTGTAAACATTTACACATACCTGCTGAAGTGACTAACCTCAGGGGATACACCGAGATTAAACAAATTCTCCTGTGTAATTTGTACTCTCCTCTACAGACATTCAAAGTACAGATTTAGACAGCATTTATCAGCTCCAGAAGGCAGGGGGTGGGGATCGGATGTCATACACTGCACAACATAAAGAGGAGAGCTAAGTGTTATATGAGACCTAAGTGGAGGGAAATGGTACAGGCTCACAGGGAAACACGCACAGCTGAGGCTTCTGTGTGCTGGAATGGGGATTAGATCATCTCCTGGGATTGCTTGGTGTCATCATAGACTGTTAGAAGTGACTTATGCAAATTGAGGAAGGAGAGGAGTGACAGAAATCACACTAGGTGCTTTGGGTTGCCGCAGGTACACACTATAGAAGGATATGCTCTGCTCATTTTTCATTTCATGGGTTTTAGAAACACTAACTTTCTGGACTGAGATTCTAGAGATGGTACAATCATGTATATCCTGGTGTGGGTGCTGTTCTTGGTTGCGTCCACTGATGCCTGACAAAAATCAACCTTTCAACTTGCCACTTGCTACAATATTACAGTTTCATTACGAGGGGGGGGGGGGGTGGTGGTGGTGGTAGCGAAGACTAAGGAAATGCTTCTCTCTTCATTTAGCAGACTGAATGAACACCACTGATAGCCTAGGCAAAGTTACTGATGGAGCTCATAACAATGTCTGCTTTAGGCCCCATTTCACACTTGTGCCATTTCAAAGTCGCACGATTTTACCATGATTTTAACATGAATTTGCACAAATTTTGCCACGATTTGGGGTCAGTACTACTTTGTACGACTACTACTTTGTACGACTTTGCCACAACTTTGGCATTAACAAATGAAAACATACATGGTATGAGACTTGTGCTTACAGCTTGTGCTTACAAAGTCGTACTGAAATCGTGTCTATATTATTCAGGTATGATTTTCATGCTACTTGAGGGTTTAACATTGAGGTCTATAGAGTACAACTCGCATGGAAGTTGTACCAAAGTAGTGCAGGGACTACTTTGAAGTCGGCATGACTTAAAGTCGTGCCAATATGAATGGTAGTCATTGAAAATCATGGGGAATGACTTGTCATACGATTTTGCAGTACAAAATCGTGGGACAAGTCATATAAGTGTGAAAGGGGACTAACAGTGATAAAACGTAGGGCACATATACGGTTGTATACTATATTAAGTCAGAAATGTATTCAAGCTTGTAAATTTATTGAAAGGTCCACTTTAGGTTATAGCAAATAATCCGTTGCAGGATCACACAAAGCAATGACTCTTTAGCACCATACAGCACGCCTCCTTAGAAGCCACATAGTATCCTTAAATCAACAATCCTCATTAAAAAAACTCAAACTTTAGAGTTTGGACCAAATGGGCAAAACTGTCTTATCTACCCCCAATAAAACAACATACATATGTTAGAGTGCAAAACTTATACAAATACATGTATCTGATCTTCAGAAGCATTTAGAAAGTTAGAAGCTAAGGCAAACATCTTAAGCAACGATAACATTCAACAAGCATTTGGTAACAATACCTAAGGCACACAGAAGATCATACAGTAAAATCATTTGATGTGAAATTCAGCAGCAAAGAAAAAAAAAAAAGAAGGAGGTTCCAAAAATAAAAGGAGATCCAATTAACAAGTAAAGCTCACTATACACACAGGTTCCTGAATTCAAGTTAAGCAGGGTGTATGGAGGAATTGCCACACCCTCGGCTAATGTATTCTGAGAGCCGGCAGCTGTGGCTGTCAGAATACCCAAAAGTGACTGCATCTGATTGGATGCAGCTGGTGTTTTGCTGACAATTTTCCACCCATTTCTTTGGGCAAAAATTGGGCTCCACTGCCACCATAATTTTATACTAAGCGCCTTTTTACTACAAAAAATGTAAGTGTTTTACCTTTTTTCAATAAATGTGTTTTACATACGGAATTATGCTATGTGGCAACTTTTTATCTTGTATGGGCCATCTTCCTGAGACGGGCAACTACCTATCAGAAGAGGTTCCCCTAAAGTTTTGATGCCTCTGGAGTTCCATTGCCATTTACTTTAAAGGTCCTCCTTCATTGCTGGTTGGCAATACAAGCCCTTCTGACCCATCTGAGCGTATGTTCTTATGAGTCCAACTCTTCTGGTAAACCTGCATTCCTTCTGGGTGGAGGTCCCACCACACTAGCTTTTCATATTGGTTATTCCCGTAGTGAACAGGATCGTTTCATTCAAGTATTGGACTATGAATAATTATTGCACATAAGTGACTCTTGAAGACCACAAGAGAGTTTATTTTGTGTTTTATGGGAAAAGATTTTTTTTCTTCCTTTTTTCCCATCACATTCTGTGCATGTAACAATACACTTTTTTGTTCATTTGATACAATAGCGCTACACTTTTTTGTACAAAAATTTATTAAACAATGGGATTTTGTCAAGCTTGAGTTTTAATTGAGGTTATATAATGTCTCTATTGGTCTGATCTGGCCTTCACATCTAGGTTTAAATAATGAAGCAATTCTGAACAAAAATGATAAAATATATATATATATATATATATATATATATATATATATATGCACATGCACACTACATATATACATATACACACACTCACACACACATGCACCATTCGGTAGATGTGCTGACTGCATGCATTATGTTTGCAGGCCTTTTTTTTCCTTAATTTTCACTTGTGATCTTGCCAGTTACACATTTCCCATCCAAGTATCAGAATACTTACCAACCATACCATATCTACGAGGAGTAATATTGTCACTTAAGGACAGGACTACAGAACCCCCCCCCCTGTTTTCTAGTCCACTGACAGAACTGGGAACAATGGAAATGTTAACAGTCAACAGATGTAGAGAGCTTAGATAGTTGTCAGCTCACAATTTATCTGGCTGGATTAAATGATCGATATCTATTTTGCATTTACTGAACAGATATAAAAAAAACACTTACATTGGTATATTTAACAGACCAAAATGAAGCAAATTAGAGAGGTTCATTTTAGGGTTTACAGCTCCCAAAATTTAATAGACACTGTACAAAAGTATAATTAAAAAAAACATAATAATAACAACTTTAGTACACATTCCTTTAAGCCAGATGTACTGTAATTACACAAAAAAAGGTTTTGAGGTTAGTGTGATTTTAGTATTAAAAATATTTATTTGCTGTACAACAAAAATAACTTGTTCAATGTGTATTAAAAAGATGTAATATTAAGCACTTAAAAACATTTGAATAAGTCAATATCTGGTTTCACAATATAAAAAGAGCTTAAAAAGAACTAAGATATACTTGGCTATGCTCCTCCTCTTTGGGAATGTCAAATAAAATGGTTTAAGAGAAAATATCTTAAAGCTGAAATGTCTTTTTGTTAGGGTAAGGCACATGTTTTTACTTTGGTGTCCCTATGCAGTGACTGCTTTAATTAATAAATAATGAAATGTACCCTACATTTGTCATACTAATCCTTGACATTTTTTGATTCAGCAACTGTTGGATTCTGATTGCATAAAATTAAATATCACAAACTACAGCTTAGAATTCCTGTGTCGGTTATGTTTGCATCCTAAGAGTGTAGCAAAAACTATTTTTCATGAACTTTCTGGCATATTAGTCTGGTATAAGAAAAAAGACATTGCAATATATTATTATATTGTAATATTGCAATAAGGTCATTTAGGAGGCGTGTCCATTCAGTTAAGTGATATATGCAAGGGCTGTACTGAAAGTAATCCAAAAATATTAACTTACATAGGTTGTTCAAATTTCACATGTTGATAGAGTAACTCTCTTTAGTAACTCCTCTTCTTTTTCTTTGCAGGTAAATAATGGATTCCAAGCAGAAGCAATGTGCTGTCATTGGGTTTGTGACAAAGGAGGGGTGCAGGGTGTCTGACATTCACAGAAGACTACAGAATGTTTACAGTGATGGCACTATTGACAAGAGCAATGTCTTGTCATTGGTGACTTTTGTCAATGGTGTTATCTCTGTAAACATTCTGTAGCTTTCTGTGGATGTCGGACAGGCTGCACCCCCTCCTTTATTAAAAAGTCAATCATGGCACACTGCCTCTGCTTTGAATCCGTGATTTACCTGCAAAGAATAAGAAGAGTTACTCTACCAACATATGAAATTTAAATGACCTGTAAGTAAGTTAAAGGGGTTGTAAACCCTCGTGTTCTGACACTGACTGCCCCCCCTAGCTGCCAAGTTTTACTCAATTGAGCCCGTTTGTACCCTCGGCGGAGACGGTCTATTCCTTTCTGCCCGTTGTCTCGGCTCTTGATTGGCTAGATTGATAGCAGCGCAGCCATTGGCTCTCGCTGCTGTCAATCAAATCCTATGACGCAGGCGCCAGGGGGCGGGGCCGAGTCCTGCATTCTGTGTGAATGTACACAGATGCAGGACTTGGGAGCCCGCCCGCACGGGTGTCCACCTTAGGAGAGCCTTCTCCAATGTGGATACTCGATGTGGGGAGGAGCCAACAGCGCCACCGGGGGACCCCAGAGGTCGAGGATCGGGGTCACTCTGTGCAAAACGAACTGCACAGTGGAGGTAAGTATGATCTTTTTTTTTTAAAACAAAGAGGGCTTGCAACCCTTTTAATAAATAAATTATGCACCGTTTTGTATTACTATGGTACAGCCCTCTTATAGAAGTCTGGTGGTATGAGCTGTATATGCAAAAGTGGTTTTATGGTTATAAATAAGAGTCTTGTGGTCTGAGCTGACCTCTGTTGTAGTTTCTGTCTTCTTATACAGGACTATTCATATACAACACCATAAAGACAGAAATTGCAACATTATAAGGGCATTTAGGAGGTTTGCCCACTCAAAAGTGGTATTATAGTTAAATATGAGAGTCTGGTGGTCTGGGCTACCCAATGGCTTCTTACATCTCTTGGGAACATTATCTATGAAATGTCTTCAGCTACTAGTAGTATATTAGTTGTGTTCCAATTCCTCCTATATTCTTCATAATAGAACATGAACAACATACATTATACGGTGGGGAAAACAAATATTTGATCCCCTGCAGATTTTGTAAGTTTTCCCACTTACAAAGAAATGAAGGGTCTAGAATTGTTATCATAGGTGTATTTTTAATGGCAGAGACAGAATCAAAAATCTAGAAATAACACAGAATACAAATGTTATAAATTGAGTTGCAGTTCAGTGAGTAAAATAAGTATTTGATCCTCTACCAACCAAAAAAAATTCTGGCTCCCACAGACTGGCTAAAGTATGTGCTCATGTGGTACACAGATTAGTCCTGTCAATTTAAGAGGGTGCTCCCAACAACTCATTATGTATATAAAAAAAAAAAGACACCTGTCCACACAATCTCTTTCTTCCATTCAAATCTCACCCTCATGGGCAAGACCAAAGAGCTGTCAAAACACTTCAGGGACAAGACTGTAGCCCTGCACAAGGCTGGAATGGGCTACAAGGCCATCAGCAAGAGTGAGATGGAGACAACTGTCGGAGCGATTATTCGCGAATGGAATACAGAATAACCATCAATTGCCCTTGGTCTGAAGCTCCATGCAAGTTTTCGCCTCATGGGGTAAGGATGATCATGAGAAAATTGAGGGGTCAGCCTAGAATTACACAGGAGGCTTGTGAAGGATCTCAAGGAAGTTGGGACCACAGTCACCAAACAAACCATTGGTAACACAATACGCGACCATGCATCGAATTCCTGCAGCGCCCGCAAGGCCCCCCCCCTCAATAAGGCACATGAACAGGCCCGTCTGAAGTTTGGCAATGAATATCTAAATGATTCAGAGAATAATTGGTAGAAAGTGCTGTGGTCAGATGAGACCAAAATTAAGCTCTTTGGCATTAACTCGACTCGCTGTGTTTGGAGGAAGAAAAATGGTAAATTGTGACTCTAGGAACACCATCCCTACAGTCAAGCAAGGAGGTGGAAACATTATGCTTTGGGGCTGTTTCTCTGCTAAAGGTAGACGCGAACTTTGCCGCATTGAGGGGCCAATGAACGGGGCCATGTATTGTAAAATTTTGGATTAGAACCTTATTCCCTGAACATTGAAGATGAGTCGTGGATGGGTCTTCCAGCATGACAATGACACAAAACATACCGCAAAGGCAACAAAGGAGTGGCTCAAGAAGCACTACATTAAAGTCATGGAGTGGCCTGGCCAGTCTTCAGACCTTAATCCTATAGAAAATGTATGGATAGAGCTGAAACGTCGAGTTGCCAAGCAACAGCCAAGAAACCTTAAGGATTTAGAGAAGATCTGTAAAGAAGAGTGGACCAAAATCCCTCCTGAGATGTGTGCAAACCTGGTCACCAACTACAAGAAAGGTTTTACCTCTGTGCTTGCCAACAAGGGTTTCTCCACCAAGTACAAAGTCATGTTTTGCTTGGGGATCAAATAATTATTTTACTCACTGAACTGCAACCCAATTTATAACATTTGTATCATGTGTTTTTTTCAGAATTTTTGGTTGATATTTTGTCTCTATCATTTAAAATACACCTATGATAAAATGATACACCCTTCATTTCTTTGTAAATAGGTATACTTACAAAATCTGCAGGGAATCAAATAATTATTTTCCCCACTGTATAATAAATTAAAAATACATTTTAGCACGATGAAAAAAAATAGATCACTCTCCATAAAAGTTGCAAAAACGGAAATAATAGTTTTGGGTAGAATTAGCCTTTGACAATGACAGAGCCAGTGAACATCTGTCATCAACACTGGTCATCAGGAAGAAGATGACGATGGAGAGCTGTCAATAAATTAAGCTAAACAGCAGCTTGTAGTCTTTACTAGTGCATCAAACAACATCAAATAACATTTTCTACAAAAGTTATTATGTACACAAGTTAATCTGCATAGAAGTACTACAGTGCAAATAAATGATAAAACTTCAGGTGCTGTGGAAGGACAAATAGCAGCAAACCTTCCCAGCCAATTACTATGCAAAGTTGGCCAAATATCAATATAATTTAGTTTAAACATTTTAGTTTTTTGGAAATTTCATGCCATTTTCTAATGGTTAGTAGGGTCAGATTTAAGTCATTTCCCCTTCCTAATATTGTGAAAATTCATGCAAACTGCAGAATTCATGCATGATGCAAAAATAATTTTTTTGAACAAAGTTCTACAGGTAAATTGGGTTTGCACTCAGGAAAAATCATACATATTATAATGTGCTTGTTCTAGGCACAAAAGAGACCTGTTTAATACATCTGGGATTCCATTCAAGTAGCAGGTCTGAACGAAATGGTAAGGGCTTTTAAACTAAAATTAGTTGACTGAACAATGGCAAGATTAAATGCTCTGACAAATAATTTTTCAGAATTTCTGTATGGAATTCTCTTCTGATATTCGGCCAGCTTTTCAATAATCATGAGATACTGACTTCTGGGTGGTTTATCAATGTTCTTCGGAGATTTAGGTTATTGATCTAGTATTTATCAAAAGATAATTCTTGAGGGTTAAAGTCAGGGAGTGGCTTCTAATACCTAGTTAAGACTGGTGGAAACAGTAGAAGATTACTAGAACAACACTGGCCCTAATAGATTAGGCTTCAGAAAGCATAATGTAACCTTAAGACTGCCCCATCTCTCACCATCCAAAAACACAAAAATATATACTTTCAGCTCGACTTTATGTGATTAGGTTGCTAAGCAAAACCTGCTGCAGATATAAAGTGCAGCCACCTAGAAGTATCTGCATATACCCACAGCAATGTCAAAATTCCTCCCAATATAGCTGAATCTGAGGGTTTACAGCTGGACAGGCGAATCTCCAACATCTACAGGTACTGTCAGAGCTTGCTGCTACCTTCCACCTCCGCACATTTTTACTGGCCCCATCATCATGATGGGCAGCCCCTCTAGCCCGTAGGTATTTTCAGGAGGTAAGATGGCGCAGGCAAAGGGCTGGTGTTCAACTGTAATGAGAGGCTTTTGGAGCCGCTGAAGGTATGCATAGAGAGGTGAATGAAGTTAATACCAGCAGCAATTTTTTGGTTTTACTTTAGTGACTTTAAAGATGGCTATAGATGACTCTCTTTTTTTCGATCAGCCAAAAACCTGAACAGATAACCTTAACCACACAGTCAATGTGGATGGAGGAATCCTCCCTCATGTGTTATTGTATTCTGACAGCGGGACTCCTCTGCTGTCAGAATACACTGATCAGCATTGCAGTCAATTGGCTGCAGGAGCTGATCGAATGAAAATACACCAGCAGTCTCTTTCGAAGGGAGTCGATCACTAGATTTACTCCTCTCAAATGGGAATGGCCATAGATGGATCAAAATTTGTCTGGTCCCTGTTAAACCAGCCAAATTTGGATCCACATATGGCCAGCCTAGGAGTTTAATTGTTTTCATTTGGCTGCTACTTAAATATTCTTCTAAAAAAGACACATTTCTTCTATTTTTGCTATAGCAGATACTGTCAACAAAAGTACTTTTATTCAACAATTTTAATTATCACTAACCAAATGTTGACTTTTCGAGGCTCTCAATGAACATTACCGTATGAAAACTGAACATGGCACACAGTTACAATATATATTTGTAGGAAACCCAACTTATGTTAGGTTTAGTGAAACCCGTCTTGATGAATGTTGTAATTTTCAAGTTGTTTTACAAAGTCCATAGTTAGTCAGGATGAAAAGAAGACACGTCTTAAGTTCATGACAAATAAACACCGGAGATGGCCAGTGTGCATACTTCTACTGTTTCCCCCATGTCTACACTAGTAGGAGCCAGTTGGAGATATCAGGACTCCTGTGTCCTGACACCTCTACAGATAACCACCTGAGATAAATCTCCCACCTTGTTTTATGACAGGAAAATAAATTATGTCAATCTGAATGTGCTAAAGCTTGGCCTGCACAGCTCTGTCTTCATTCTCCTGCTGCATTAGATACAATAATCAGCTGTTATCCAAACAATGAGTTACAAAGGATTTTACCATTTTCTGTCAATGTATTTCTTCCTCGCACGCTTTATTTACAAACCACCACATTTATGTTTATCATCTGTGCAGATAAATGTTGCACTATGGCCAATTTCGGTCCATTTGCTAAATTTCAGCCAAATGTCCAACAGGCTCTTTCAATGGTGCTGCTTTACTGCCGTCCAGAATCTGTTGTTTGGAATTATTCTTTACACACAATTCTTTGTAGCATTAGCCAATATACCATTGTGCCGATGGCTAACATTATTTACCATAAAGCATACAAGGAAGCTTTCAAACTTGGAAAACTGCTATACTATATACTCCACACAGCAGGACTGAATTACCATGGAGAAAGTGTACTACATTGAAGTCAATCAGGGCTGCATTTGGGATCCAAAGTCAGGGAGTTCCACGGGAGGAAGATATCCAGCAACAATTTTGTTATGCATCAAGTTCAACATTTGGCTCATCATATGTCGCAGTACGGTCTGCTCTTTGGTGCCTCGAATACTTTAGCCGTAGAAAGTCACCCAGCTCATCAAGTGCATCCAGGACCTGTAGAATAAACGTATAGTAAGCTCATATTCAACTAAGGAGACCCCAAATTCATGCATTGGCTGCTTTGGGAACAATACACAAAAGACAGAGACAGCACCAGAGAGATCATAGCAGTGGATCTGATGTCTTTATGGTTTTTGGGATTTTTGATGAGGGGTGGGCAGCAAACTGTTTCTAGCCATCTAGTAATATCAACTAGTAAGACAAATGGCAAACATACAAAGCCATTCCCTAAGTTGCAACAAGTCATAACACTAAGAGCAGCTTTATTTATTGATTTCATATTGTCTCCCGATACTCCATTATAGTACCTTTTAAAGGATGAATTCACCTTTTGTAACGTTACAAATGTACCCCCCCCCCCCCCGATCCAGGAATCTTCTCCCCCTGCTCACTGCGTCAATCTGAAGAAAAAGTGTCCGGGTGTTCTGTGAATGAATGGACTACAACTACCAACAGCCTTTGCGACAGTCGGCTTGCAGTTCTCAATCAACTATCAGGGCGCTGTGGTAGCTCACTGATTGTTCCTGTCAGTGTGAAACTGCTTAGACGTATAATGTTGGCAGACAGCTTTCACTTACTCACATCGCACACATTCCTGGATCACTAGGCTCATGAGTAGCGAGTGCTGTAGCGACTACCAGCTGGACACTGGATATAACAGATCAATGCATACAGTATCTCACAATAGTGATTAAACCCCTCACAATTTTGTAAATATTTTATTATATCTTTTCATGTGACAACACTAATGCCGCGTACACAAGAGAGGATTTCTTGTCGGAAAAAGACATGACGGCTTTTCCGACGGGATTCCGCTCAAGTTTGCCTTGCATACACACAGTCACGCAAAAGTTCGCTGAAACTACGACCGTCAACACTACGACGAGCCGAGAAAATGAAGTTCAATGCTTCCGAGCATGTGTCGAATTGTTTCTGAACATGCGTAGGGATTTTGCATGTCAGAATTGCTACAGACGATCGCATTTTCGGATAGGAACTTTTCCCGACCGAAAAATTGAGAGCATGCTCTCAATCTATTCCTGGCTGGAATTCTGAAAAAGACCGATGGAGCATACACACGGTCGCATTTTCCCACGAAAAACTCTCATCGGTCTTTGGCCAAAATTTACGAACGTGTGTACGCGGCATTAGGCTACTTCTTTCACACTGAGGCGCTTTACAGGCGCTATAGCGCTAAAAATAGCACCTGCAAAGCACCTGTAAAGCGCCTCTCCTCTCACTCCAGTGTGAAAGGCCGAGGACTTTCACACTGGAGCGGTGCGCTGGCTGGACGCCCCAAAAAGTCCTGCAAGCAGCATCTTTGAGGCGCTGTAGGAGCGGCGTATACACCGCTCCTACAGCGCCCCTGCCCATTGAAAGCAGCGCTGCTGAAGTGCCAGCAAAGGGCAGCAAAGGGCAGCTGCAGCGGCGCTTTTAACCCTTTTTCAGCCATTAGTGGGGGTTTAAAGTGCACCGCTATCGGCCGAAAAGCGACGCAAAAACCAAGGTAAAGCGCCGCTGTAAATAGCGGCGCTTTACCACCAATGCCCGCCCCAGTGTGAAAGTGCCCTAAACAAATTACACTTTGCTACAAAGTAGTGAGTGTACAACAGTGTAAATTTGCTGACCACTCAAAATAACTCAACACACATAAGCAGAGAGCTGCTGACTGACAGTCACCAGCTCTCTGCTCAGGGAGCTGTGAGAACCGAGCGATCTCTCGGTTCTCAGTGTTAGAGGTGGACAGATGCTGCATCCACCTAGGCAAGTATGATTCTTCAAAAAAAACCAAAAAAAACCCAAAAACACATACATCTCTTTTAAAGCGGTGTTACTCTGACAAAAATAGGATTTTTATAACACCTTACCTGTAAAATCCTTTTCTTGGAGTACATCATGGGACACAGAGCCTTAAGTAATTATTTAATGGGTTATAGGCCACCTTCAGGTGATGGACACTGGTTATACCCAATCCAGGAAGTTCACTCCCTATATAACCCCCTCCTCCCAGGAACACATCAGTTTTTGTAGCAAAGCAATATACTTAAATACCAAAACAGAGGGGAGGGACCTCTGTGTCCCATGATGTACTCCAAGAAAAGGATTTTATAGGCAAGCTGTTATAAAAATCCTATTTTCTTTATTGTATATCATGGGACACAGAGCCTTAAGTAATTACTTAATGGGACGTCCCATAACAATGCTACTTGAGGGGAGGGAGACAACCCGGAGGGTACCCCCAAACTTGAGGATCTATACTGCTGCCTGCAGCACACTGCACCCGAAGGCGATATCCTCATACCTCCTTACATCCAGCTGATAAAATGTTGTGAATGTATGCACTGAAGACCAAGTTGCGGCCTTACAGATCTGAGCCATGGAGGCCTGATGACGCACTGCCCAAGAAGCACTAACCGCCCTAACTTGAAAAGGGGGAATCTTATCCCTTAAATCATAAGTTTGAATTATCACTTGCCGAATCCACTTAGCGATAGTGGATTTCGACGCTGCCTGTCCTTTCTTAGGACCCTCTGGCAGAATAAATAAGACATCAGTCTTACGAGTCTGAGCAGTTGCCTTTGAATTAATTTTCACTGCTCTCACCACATCAAGACAATGCAGTGACTTTTCTTCCCTGGAACATGGTTTTGGAAAAAACGATGGCAGGACAATATTTTGGTTCAGGTGAAAACCTGAAACCACTTTTGGCAAAAGTCTGGACGAGGGCGTAACACTCTGTCCTCATGACAAATCAAATATGGCTCTTTACAAAAAAGAGCAGCCAATTCTGAAACCCTCCTTGCTGAGGATATATCAACCAAAAATACCAACTTCCTTGTCAGAAGGACTAGGGGAATATGTTGTATTGGTTCAAATGGCTGTTTTTGTAACACAGACAAAACTAAGTTCAAGTCCCAAGGGTTCAAGGGAGATTCTTACGGGCGGATTAAGCCGCGCCACCCCTTGTATAAAACCCGGAAGAATGAGTAGCAAGTGGTCTTTGAAATAAGACTGATAAAGCTGAGACTTGGCCTTTAATTGTACTCAAGGCCAATTTCATTTCTACCCCTAATTGTAGAAAGGCAAGAATTCTGTCTATGATATATCTCCAAGGGTGTCAACCCTTGGATTCACACCAGGAAACATAAGCCCTCCAGACTCTATAGTTCTGGAAGCTGGCTTCCTTGCATTAATCAGGGTAGAGATAACTGACCCGGAAAGCCCATGTTTCTTTAGAATGTGGGTTTCAATAGCCAAGCCGTTAAATTTAGAGACCATAAGGAAGGATGAAATATCGGTCCCTGTGAGAGCAGATCTGGCCGTAGTGGGAGGGACCATGGGCCCTCCACTGCCATCTTTACGATTTCTGCATACCATGACCTTCTCGGCCATGCTGGTGCCACCAGAATTACCGTCTTTCTTTCCAACTTGATCCTGCAAAGAACTCGAGGCAGCAACTGAATAGGGGTGGAACGCATAGATCAGTGAGAACTGATCCCATGGGGTCACCAACGCATCCATTCCGCATGCGAGTGGATCCCTTGTTCTGGCCACAAAGTTGACTAACTTCATGTTAAACCTGGGCGCTAGAAGATCTAGGTCCGGAGTCCCCCATCTTTGCAAAGAGCCCGAAATATCTCGGGGTGAAGAGACCATTCCCTTGGGAATAACTGCTGGCGACTTAAGTAGTCCTGCCAATTCTCTACTTCTGGAATGAAGACTGCCGATAGGCACGGAACATTCCTTTCTGCCCAAGTTACAATATGGTTCACCTCTCTCTGCGCTGAGAGACTTTTGGTGCCCCCTTGGTGATTGATATAGGCCACAGCTGTGGGATTGTCGGATTGAATCCTGACAGGACAATCCCATAACCTGAAAGTCCAGGCCTTTAGAGCCAGAGGTACTGCCTGAATCTTTAGGTTATTGATGGGCAAGGTTCTTTCGGTTCTTGACCACTGTCCCTGGACAGTTGTCTTTTCTAGTACTGCGCCCCAGCCTGAAAGTCTGGCATCCGTCGTTACCACTTTCCAGATGACTGGTCTGAAGTATTTTCCTTTCAGCAGATTCTGGGTTAGTAACCACCAAGTGAGGCTTTGGGACACTCTTGGGGACAGCTGCATTGGCAAGTCTAAAGCTTGAATTGTTTTGTTCCAAGCAGACAGGATACTGTTTTGCAACAGTCTTGAATGAAACTGGGCATAGGGAACTGCTTTGAATGAAGCCACCATGGTTCCTAGCAACCTCATGCAAAGGCGAATGGAGGGATCACCAATTGACCTGACCATCTGCACCAGCTCTCCTATGGAGTTGATCTTTGCCTGAGGCAAGAACACCTTTTCCTGGGCTGTGTCTATGATCAGACCCAAGTACTCCAGCATTTTTAGCGGTATTAAGGAAGATTTCTTTAGTTTGAGAATCTAACCCAAACTTTCCAGATAGTTGGTTGTAGTGCATATGTTTTGCTCCAAACGAGCCGACTTATCTATTACTAATAGATCGTCTAGGTACGCTACGACTGTTATGCCCTGTGCCCTTAACCTGGCTAGAGGTGGGGCCAGCACTTTTGTGAACACCCGGGATGCTGTGGCTAGCCCAAAGGGCAGGGCTACAAACTGAAAATGCTGCTGTTCTAACTTGAACCACAGAAACTTTTGGTGAGTGGGAAATATAGGGACATGCAGATATGCATCCCTGATGTCACTTGATGCCAGAAGTTCTCCTCCTAGAAGGATAGAAACTACTGACCAGATCTTCTCCATGCGAAAGGAGCGGATTTTCAGGAACTGATTTCAATTTTTTAGGTCTAGAATGGGTCTGACATCTCCATTTGGTTTCGGTACCATAAAAAGGTTTGAATGGAACCCCAAACCTTGTTCTTTTGTGGGGATCTGTATGATCACCCCTTGAGAAATTAATTGTTCTAGTGCCTGAAACAGAGATTGTTATTTTTCTGGATCTTTGGGAACGCTTGACCTCAGGAAGCGAGATGGTGGAAAGTCCCAAAATTCCAGCTTGTACCCCAGCGTTACCGTGGTGATGACCCATTTGTCCTGAATTTCCTCTTTCCAGACTACTGAAAACTGCAGAAGTCTTCCCCCCACCTTGGTGAGGGGGGTTACCTCTTCATGATGAGGCTTTGGGATTCTGCTTTGCAGGTTTCCGGCCCCAGGACTTCTTTTGAACCTGGGTCTGACCCTGAGGTTTTCCTCTAGAGTCTGACGGCAGGGGCCGTCGCCACTGCCTAGAGGTGGAAGCCCCTGGCGCAGGGGAAAGAGTCCTTTTAAATGAAGGGCGCTTATACTTTCTTTTGACGGGCAGAAGAGTACTTTTCCGACTAGAAATTGTTTGGATATAGTTGTCCAAGTCTTCTCCAAATATTCGCTCCCCATGAAAGGGGAACCCAGTTAGGAGGTTTTTACAAGGTGCTTCAGCTGACCAATTTTTTAACCACAGGATTCTACGCATATGCACAAGCATAAGCATAAGGCGGGATGCCTGGTGAATAGAATTCTTAATGGCATCTATGGCAAAGCATAATGCTTTTGGTAGTTCAGCCAAATCCCAAGCTTGTTGTGCAGGAAGCTTTCTAAGGGCCTGTTTATATTGGTCCTTTAGGGATGCCTATTGCAGCGATTGCAGGCTGAGTAACGGCACCTGCCATGGAAAAGGCAGATATTAACAGGGATTCTAACTTTTTATCTGTTGGATCCTTTAGCATTTGCGCATTGTCTACAGGACAAGTTAGGCTATTATTCACACTGGAAATCAAAGCGTCAATTGCTGGTACTTTCCATCTTTTGGAGAATTTCTCCTCCAGGGGATAGAGAATTGAAAATCTCTTTGGAGGGAGAAAATGCTTATTTGGGTGATCCCATTCAGCAAAAATAAGCTGTTCTAGTAATGCATGTGCAGGAAACGCATGCAAAAGCTGAGAAGGTTTTAAGGAACCCAAGGAAGAAGCCAAGCTTTCAGGAGACTCCGTTAGGGGTAGCACGAAAGTGTAACGAACCATCTCCGTAAGAGATTGTATCAGCAATTTCTCAGATTGAGAGGCTGAAAAAGGTTCATCTACCATCGTTTCCTCTGCAGAGGAATCCTCAGTTTGTTTTTCCTCCTGATCGACTGAGGGTAACACCTCATCCTGTGCCCACTGTTCCCCTTGCAGAGGTTCTGAAGTGGGGGAGGGGGATCTAGCATGCTTCCTATCCATTTTAATGGAGGATGCGATTAAAGCCATTAATCTTTCTTCCAGACCCTGCAGGGAGGAGGAAAGGACATCTTCAGTCACGTATACAGGTGCTGAGATGTGAGAAGCAGTTGCACCATCAATTTGTTCCAATGGCTCACCCTGGTTTGCTATAACTGGTAATTCAGGCAAGGATGACAGCATGGAAATGCGACTCGAGATCCTAACGACTGGGGTTGAAACCTTTACTTTTTTGGTTTTTGTGGTGTCTTTTTTGGTAGGCATAGTCCTAAATACAAAAACAAGGACACTATACAAATTACACTTAATCGCTGAAAATAGTCATGACATTTAAAGCCGCTATAAAGTTCAGCCTAGTGCTGGGAAAAGAATGTCTTTCCTGTGTCAGGAAATGTCGGTTTGCAACCCATGTGTGTCCCAAGCTCCTGTGTCCCTGTGTTGCAGGCTGCTTGTTTCCTCCTCATCAGCCAAGGAGAGACTGTCACAGCTGTAGCTTTATCTGTTTTAGCCTGCTGTGCGTCCTCGTGGATGTTCACGGCACCGCGCTTAGGCCCCGCCCCCTCAGAGAAAAAAATTCTGCTCACTTTTTACATTTAAAATGTTCCCGCGCTTGTGCGAGGCGTTTTCGGGTCCATAAACCCAACATGGGGGGGGGGGGGGGGGGAGGAGAGGCAGAGATCCATCCAGCAGCAGGCACAAACAACAGTAAAAACAGCCAACAGTAAAAAAATTTAGCAGTATTAGCAGGACCTCTGCACCCCCGGTGGTGAGGGGGGGTAATGTAAAGGGGGTACAGCACTGATGTCCCCCTAACCCTCTGGTCCCTTCAGGGGGGAAAAAGAAAGCATTTTGCAGATTTCTTTTACCTTGAAAAAATCCCCCTGCACACGCTGCTGCAACCACACAAGACTGAGCTTTGCAGTGAAGACAACAGAGTAAGGTATGTGCATAGACTCCCTCTAGTGGAGAATTAAGGCATGACAACATTTTTTCCCTAATGGAAGAATACATAGGTGTTTTTAATACCCAAGTTTCTTCCCTTACCTTATCCCCGCCGCAGGATTTGCTGAATTAACAAACAATCCAACCTTTACCCATCACGGCGGGCTGCGTTTAGCAAATCTTCAAGGACCGGGTCCCTAGATATCGGGGTTCAAACTTCCTTGGACCTGTAAAGCATCCCACCAGGAAAGCTAGGTAATGTAACAAGACCAAAGCCCTGGGTTCCTAGGGTCCAGCCCTCAAAGAGAAGCGTTACAGGCAAAACTTCGTGCTTCGGATACGAGGCCCCAGGTACCATCCTTTTAGGCCTTAGTGGCACTTTGGATGGATCTGGTCTTTATGGAGGCTATTTAAATCCAGCATGGATCCCTCCAGTGGAGCTCCTCAGAGCACATCTTCACTCGTGACCAACACCTTAGACACTGGCGAAAAAACTGATGTGCTCCCGGAAGGAGGAGGGGCTATATAGGGAGTGAATTTCCTTGATTGGGTATAACCATTGTCCATCACCTGAAGGTGGCCTATAACCCATTAAGTAATTACTTAAGGCTCTGTGTCCCATGATGTAATCCAAGAAAAGGATTTTACAGGCAAGCTGTCATAAAAATCCTATTTTTGCCGGTGGAACACCACTTTAAAAGAGATGTATGTAGTTTTTTTTTTTTTTAAGAATCATACTTGCCTAGGTGGATGCAGCATCGGTCCACCTCTAACACTGAGAACCGAGAGATCGCTCAGTTCTCACAGCTCCCTGAGCAGAGAGCTGGTGACTGTCAGTCACACAGGAGGTACGGTTCGCAGTGCCGTACACTTCTGACGTTGCCATCAAAGTGGGCGGCGTCATCAGAAATGCCCACCCCGTTGTGATGGCATCGAAGCCCTCGGCGCTGCCCACGGACTCCTGGGAAATGACAAGCATCTCCCAGGGGCACGAACGAGCACAGGTGCTGAGGGAAATGACGTCAGGCGCTGTGGAGAGAAAGTGGCAGAATACAAAGGACCCCATAGCGACAGTGCTGAAGGGGTGAGTAAAAAAAAAAAAAAAAAATTCCAAATGTTTTTTCTGATGCATAATGCTGTTGATTTCTGCAAAGTTTGTTTTATGGGTGGAACTCCGCTTTAAGTACGTTCAAGTGACATTCATTAAGTCATAAGTGCTGTAACCCATAACAAACTGAATTCAATCTGATTCAGGAAAAGGAAAGTAAAATGTTATTAAACACTATAGGCTACAACTGTTTGCACATCACCTTAGCGGGACTATATTAAATAAGCCTAGTAGGGATTAAAAATAACTATGTAGTGCGGTCTTTTATGTCAATGCCCACAATAAAAATTATTGTCAAAGTTACAGTATACCTTATATTCTTAACAAGTGAGATATTCTAATCTCTTGCTAATTCAGAAAGCCTAGGGGCTTTCATTGTACTCCAAATGCTTACAGCTCATTAAAGTATATTATGAACACAGTTGTTGACTTCTAGAGCAAGAGTTCTCTGATTTCACAGGCAGCAAGATTCTTTTCATCTGTCCATTTTAGACCAAGGAAAAGTATAGCCTTAGAAGACACGCAGACCTGACATGGGGACGGAGGAATGCGGCATGATCTGTTAACTTTAAACTCAGCAAACCAAATGCTAAAAATATAAAAAAGGTAAACATGGTGGTGTATAGAGGCTTTTTCATGTAGGGGAGCAATTATGAAGCATAATGAGTGTCAGAGATTCAAAGTCACAATTTATATAAGCAATGGAAATTGTTTCAACTGTTCTTCCTCTCTTTGTGATGCCTATGTTTATCCATTTACACATGGTATTTAGAAGTCATTTCATCTATTCACATTTCAGGATAACATAATAAAGACCCATTTACACCAGGATGATCAGCAGCAGGGTGCATTTAATGTGCATTGCAGAAAAGCAGCCTATTCATTAGAATGGGCAGGCCAGCGCACTACGATGGATCAAACACACTACCTGCTCATTTTTTGGTAATGCAGTGCACTGAAACACGGGTGCATTGAAAAGCCATCCAAAATTAATTATTGATAATGGGTTGCACCAAAACACATAACGTGAACTTGATGTTGAGTTATTCACTTTAAAGTGGATGTAAACCTGATTCATGAAATTTGAGCTGGGCACATAGATCTGTAGTGTTTTCTTATCTCTCTCCAAAGCCCTAAGTCCTGTGGCTTTCTCCTGCTCCAATATTCTGTTATCAGCATAACTTCTGTCAACTGTGATAAAACCAGGCTGAATTTTGTGGCAGGGTGGGTGCTATAAATAGATTAGCAGAGAGCTGCTCTCTTCACAGCACAGCTCTGCTTAGGTGGAGAGGGAATGTGTGTCTTTCCTCCAATCAGCTGTCTCAGTGTATGGCCAGTGTCCCCTCCCGCAGGTTAATCAGGAAGAGAAAATTCGAACACGATGTGCACTTTCTAAACAGTATATAAAGCTGAAGACAACAGATATACATGTAAACTTTACTGTATGTAGGGAGATTTGTTTCATCTCTGTGTATCATCTGAGGCTGTTCAGTTCACTGGGTATATGTGAGGGTTTACATCCACTTTAAGGTCATCACAGAAGACAAGGGAGCACTCTTTACGACTGGAGGAAAAGAGATTTAACCTCCAAATATGAAAAGGATTCTTCACAGTAAGAGCTGTGAAAATGTGGAATAGACTCCCTCAAGAGATGGATCTGGCAAGCTTAAGAGATTTAAAAAAAAAGGCTTGGATTATTTCCTAAATGCACAAAATAATAACCAGATACTAATATTTATAGGTAAAGTTGATTTGATTGCCTCTTGGGAAATCATGCTTTATTTGGATTTTTTTTTTCCTTCCTGATCTGTGTATATGAAGGTTTTCTATTTTTGTGTGTTGTTTTTTTTTCTGTGGCTAGAACTAGTTGGACTTTTGTCTTTTCAACCAGATTAAGGGCACTTTCACACTGGTTCGCTTCAAAACTGCTAGTAAAACGCCTATGCATTAATGAAGCGCTTTTGCGGTGCAGTTTTTAAAGGACATATAACTCAAAAACTGCACCAAAAACACTTAGCGGGGGCATTTTCGAGACGGTCCTCATTCATTTCAATGGGTGGAGTGTTTTTGGAGCGTTTTTTTTTAGCTCCCCAAACATGCTCCAAAGATGCTGCAAGCAGGATTTTTTTAAACGCAACGGAAGCACACCGCCCCAGTGTAAAAACACTCATTTTAAAGGGAAGATTTTTTTAACGCACAGTGTGAAAGGGCCGCAACTATGTAACTAATTTCTATATTTATAAACTGATATATATTGTGTGCCACCTCTCATAGAATCTAGCCACCAGACAGAGAATTCAAATGCACAGTAAAATTATAATAATGACATACCGCATATACTCGAGTATAAGCCGACCCGAATATAAGCCGAGGCACCTAATTTTACCACAAAAAACTGGGAAAACGTATTGACTCGAGTATAAGCCTAGAGTGAGAAATGCGCAGCTACTGTAAGTGGAAAAGAGGGTCAACAATGCCCATTTGCAGCCTTACTGTGCCCATTTGCAGCCATAGGGCCTCAGAACTTCAAACTTGGTAGTTAAGGGTTCCTAGGTGCCCCCTAGCTGCAGCCAAAATTTGGGGTCTCTGGACTCAAAGGGTCCCGAAATGATATTGCTGCAGATGGACACAGTTGACCGATTTTGGGGCCCCGTATCTCGGGGCCACTTGGTGCTAGGAACCCCAAATTTGGTGTGCAAACCCAGTGGAAATAGCACTACAACATATCCAGCTGGGGTTCCTAACACCAAGTGGCCCCGAGATACAGGGCCCCAAATTCAGTTCGGAAATGTCAACCACTTTTCTGCAGCAGAAAATGACATTTTCCGAACCAACTTTGGGGCCCCACACCAAATTTTGGGTTCCTAGCACCTAGTGGTCCTGATATATGGGGCCCCAAAGTCGGTTCAGAAAATGTCATTCTTTGCACCAGAAAAGTGCTTGACTCGAGTATAAGCCGAGGGGGCACTTTTAGCACAAAAAAATGTCCTGAAAAACTCGGCTTATACTCGAGTATATACGGTACTTTGACTTTTCTTTCTCCATGCACACTGGCATTTTTCATAAGCTCAAAAAAGCTAGAAAAAAGCGCTGGATAAAAAATGCTGATAATAGCATTTTTGTGCCAGCTTCTAGTAGCATTTTTGTAGCTTTTAAAAGCATTTAGAAGCTTTTGGGAGCATTAACATTTTATTAGCCTTTTTGCAGTACATGAAGAAAAAAAAAAACCTAAGAAAAAGCTGTTAGGAGCATTTTAGTAGCACTGAGCCCTGGTTCACATTGCATGTCAAATCGGCGGCAATTGCACTGTTGCAACACTGCATTTGCGGTGCAGCACCGATTTCAAAAAGTAGTTTCTGTACTATTTTTTGTGATTTCGGGGTGTGATTTACATTGATATCTGTGCAGAAACCCACACAGATGTCTGTGAAATCGCAGCTGAAATCGGGACTGACATGCGGGAGTGAAATCGTGCGAGTTCATCTGAACTCAAACGGCTTCATTTCCGCAGCTCATTGAAGCAGTTAGGAGCATTTACGAGTTTAGGAGCATTCAGCATTTTTGTCTGCTGGGAAATTACTCCAAAAAAACTCTACATATTTTTTTTTTTCTGCACCTAGACGCTGAAGCTCAAAAAATGCCAATATCCTAAAGTAGAGTAGTGTGCATGGACAATGGGATAACACTATTTATCTCCTAGGAGCAGAACAAAAATGGCTAACAGTCTTTATGGCACCCATTTTTTTATTGTAAGGGAAAAAAACTAATATTACTAATACCATTCAATACTATTTCTAACTTTGTCCTATTTATAGGTAAGCAAACAAACCTAATTTACTTACAGTGTCTAAAATTTCCTTTGTATGTGCTGCCGAAATACAAAATCTCGCTCGTGCTTCAGTGATGGGAGTGGCTGGGAATCCAACTACAACAACTCCAATCTTCCTCTCCAGCATGTGCCTTGAAAATGCCCTATGGATAGAAAAATAGGAAAAAATGATAAAAAGGTAAATAAATACGAACAGATTTGAAAAAGTATAAACTTTCAGCACTCTGGATTGCTATTTTTTAAACACATACGTAGTCTGGGGCCTTTACAAGCATGTCACACTTTGCCCATTTGTTGTAGTAGTACAATCTTACCTCTCAGGGATAGGTATGTGTGCTGTTATTCTCTTCTGATCAGAGAAGAAATGTCAGCCCAGTGGTAAGCTGTAAGACTTCCCTGGAAACTGACCTGCCTCCTGCCTGAGCTCAGGACTGATACCCAAAGGGCTGCTGGAGGAAGGCAAAACGGTCTGCTAGCAAAGTCTCTAGTTTTCTGTATTGGAATCCTGACAGTACCTTTGTCATATGACAATATTATGTGTGTTTGCAATCCTTATCCAGCTCAGGGAGGAGATAAAATGCCTTACAGCCTGACAGGTAGAGCATACACGCAAATAAAGGCTTCATTATTATAATAGCTCAGGAGGGAAGGTTAAGATTTTTAGAGATTCCGGTTGCCAACTGGTTCTCTTTAATCTTTCACTGCATTAAAATACTAATTTTATTTATTCAGGGAAGCCTATCCCACACCCACATAACTGTCCCTGAGCCACCCCCATCAAATCATTCTTTGCAGCTATTACCTTTTGTACCACCACCCCCTCCCTTTAGAATGTAAGCTCTACAAGCAGGGCCCTCCTGTACCTTTTGTATTGAACTGTACTGTAATTGTGTTGTCCCCCTTATACATTGTAAAGTGCTGCGTAAACTGTTGGCGCTATATAAATCTCGTATAATAATAATAATTTCTTCTTTATGCCAGCTGGAAACATCAGCTCGTCCTGGGACAAGCCCTACTGTCGTCACTGCGTTACTCAAAACCATTATTGTTCAAGCGCTTGATCTACATTCGAAATGTGAGTGTTTCCAACTTTTAATACATTTCTATGTTTATACGATTTCACACTATGTGAAGTATTTTCTTTTTCGTTTGTGCTACTTTGAACACTTGAGAGGATTTGGTCTGACAAGTTAGCTACATCTGAGGACTGCTTCTCTGCGATATCTCCTGACCAATTGGACCATCTTCCATCCTGAACTGGAGCCTGGACGTGGAGGCCTTGTTGACTCATTGAGCATATGCCCATTTGAGTCTCCTTATTCTGGTAAGCCTCCTCACTAACCGGTGGTGGTTTTATTGTCTGTATCTTCACTCCAGCACGAATGGCACATGGAATCCCCTTTTTGGCTATATAGTTTCTTATCCATGGACTGTTGTATTCACAGTTTAAAAACCTCTATTTGATGGAACTTTAATTTGAGTGTAAATTTCACATTGTTTTCATTTAACCTTGTGGTCAATTCACATTATTTTTTAGGTGGTACTTATGAATTTGTAAAATTTTTGAGCACTGCACAATTTTTTTATTTTTCACATATTTCTTGGTATACACTTGTCTTAGTGTTGTGCTGGCTGCCATTAGACATACATTTATATGTCAGTGCGATATACACCAATTTTTCTGTTAAAAATACGAATTGGAAAGGAACTGCAAGAAGAAGTCCTACATGGGCCTTCCTAGGGTACACTGCTTATTCCTAGGGCATGCAAAGAATGCTGCTTATACTTCGCTTTGTAGCATTAATGGAGCAAATCCTGTTGTTGGTCATTTAATTGGTAGAAGCATTTATAATAGTTACATCCACAAGCTTTCCAAAAACTTTATAAAAAATTGAATAACCATGTATTATTGTTGGTTTATATTCAAATTAGACATATTAAGAGAAAGAAGTATATAACTATAATAATACATCTACATATTTTCAAATCGACAAAGCAAATGAGTGGCATTGCTTATCCTTAGCATTGCTTATCCATAGACAGGATGGATCTTAGATCAGTGCCACTTGAAACATCTTTTCAACTTGTCGTGGATGCTAAACCTTTGCTATGTGTAATTAATGGAGTAACATGCATGGCTAAGATTAGTTTTACTGATGTCAACGAGAGTTAAATCTCCACAGACTTAATCATACTTAGTGGGATTACAAAAGGATTACTGGAGACTCATATTGGATAGCTTTCCATCTGTTACCATCTTTAAAATCTATCATCAGAGGTGGACATAGAGCCTTTGTAGCATGTGGCATTGCACAAGAACCCCAAAGAACAAAGGGTCCATCTAGGTTGCCATTAGGGTAAAATTATTGTAATTAAAGCCCCACTCAGAGCTAAAACATTTTTCAAAAAAACTCCCTCTCACCCTCCTCCAATCCATGGTACTAAGCATTATTTCCACCCTAAATTGTCAAAGCAGATATACTCAACTAAGTTTGTCTCCAGGTGCCTCGTCACCACCAGTTACATGTGGGGTTACCGCTGATCCAGTATTGTCACGCTCCCCCTGAGCTTGAGACATCCAATTGGGAAATGTCTATGTCATGCAGGCACTGATGTACACACCCAAAGAGGGACCCTTCCAGGAAGTACAGAGAAGAGAAGGCGGCTTGGAGATGCAGTTTCACGTGACAACCGCTTAAGGTAAATAAATGGGCCTTTTGGATAGGTAATTTTTAAATTTATTTTACACTTCCTTTACAGCAATCGGATAGAGGGGGTGGTCATGAGGCTGATGGAAGAGTTAGGCTTTAATGGTTAGCAAAGTTATGATTGAACTGAAACTGTTAGCAAAGGCAATTTTGAGCACATGACTGCTGATTGCTCAGTTATCGGTTTTCTCAGAGTGGAGAGCAGTGACTGTTGGTCACCACTCTCCACTCTGCCCCTCCAGCGTTTACTGGAGCGCTGGGCTGGAGAGGGAGCAGGCGCAGTCGGCATCAGTTCTCAGCAGAGCGCTAACATCTGCAGCCAGCTGTTAATCAGGCATCTGGGTTGATCCAGACAACATGGTCAGGATCTTTTCAAAGCCTGGAGTGGCTCTGTAATGTCAGCCGACAGCAGGATTTAGCCCACCTTCTAATCATTCTGGGTCACAGGAGAGCACAAGTGCACTTCTGTGACCCACAAGAGAAGTAAGACCAAAAAAAGCTTTGCCATACTTCTATTAAATATTATGTAGCAAGATATGGAAAAGAAGCAGAATGTTTATGCAGAATATTAATACAGACAAAAGCCAAGCCCAGTAGGCAATGGTATTAGGCCTTAAGGTAAAGTAAGTCCCAAATAGTTTTTCTGCAGGTGTACCCAGGGCTGTCTGTCATTATCCTTTGTAATATACAGGTAGGGTTGGCTTACCTATCAAAATAAAAATAATAAAAATAATTAAACCAGTATTGTATTATACTGTAGACTATGTGAGAGTGATGCTGTTCAAGAATGAGTGGATTCTATTTATTGTGGTGATCATAGACAACTTTGCATGTCTCTCAGCCTGAGAATTCCGGGAGAAAGATCTTATCAACTAACTACTGCTGTTTATTTAGTAAATGTATTTTTTCTTAAGCCACGTACACACGATCCGATTGTTGGCAGGTGATTGTCGGTTGACAAACTGTTGTCCTAAAATCTGACCATTAGTACGTTCCTTCAGACAACTGTTGTCCAACTTTCGGTCAACAAATGTTGGATGGCAGGCTACTAAATTTTTGGCGGACAACAGTCTGTAGTCAGATTTTTGTATCGTCTGTACACAAATCCGTCACACAAAAGTTGAAGGTACAAACAAGCATGCACGGAATCAATGCTCACAAAACACGAAATTAGCAGAAGGTGCCCAAAGGGTGGCGCTCAAGAGCTGAAATTCCTCATAGTATGTCACTACGTTTGTGTTTGTTGGCCAATAATTGTGTACCGTTAGTATGCAAGATCCTGGCACATGCTCTTTGGACAAAAGTCTGACGCTCTGTTGGAAAACAATCCGATCGTGTGTACCATGCTTTAGGTTCCCTTTAAAAAGTGGACATGCCAACCTTTTTTTGTTTCAGCTATAAAAGAGTAAAAAAATCTATAAAGCTTGCACAAGTTTTAAAGGATTATTTCACCCAGAAAAAGACATTTACGTTATTGGAGGTGTCTGGCTTCTTATATAACCTGGAAACTGCAACAGCAAGATTTCTCTGCCACATTTTCCAACTTTGTGTGCTGGAAGTTTTGGGTGTTTAAGTCCATGTGTTCAGTTTCTCTTTTTGCAATATTCATTATATGAAGAATTCAGCAGAGAGTGGGACCCTTCTTAAGGACCACAGTACGTAAAAAGACCCAGGAACCTAACCACAGACATCTCACCAACAGAGTCACTAAACTGGCAGGCGGTTTAACTATCCAGCACCAGGATCATATTTAGACATGTCACTCCCATTTCTGACAAGCTGAACTCCTTTTGGGGCCCGTTTGTATTCCTTTTCACAGCATGAGTGTGTTGGCTGACAAATATTTATATACTTTTATACTTGGAACAACCAGCATTTTAAAAGGCTCGCCTAGATGGATGGAGCATCGATTCAATGCTGCATCTCTTCCTTGCCGGCTCTGAAGTGAGAACTGACCAATCATAGACCGCTGATCACTCAGCTATCCCCCTCCGATCTGAGCAGAGAGCCATGACTGTCAGTCTCTGGCTCCCTGCTCTGCCCCTCCAGCACTAACTGGAGTACTGGGCTATGGAGGGGGTGGGGAGAGCTAGTTCAGGCTCTCGGAGAGGCTGAGCCATGTGCCAATCCAGGCTTCTGGGTGGATCCCAACCATATGGTCGTGATCTTTCCAGAGCCTGGACTAGCTCTGTGACATCAACCAACAGCGGACTTCAGCCCCCTGTCAGCTGAAAACAGGTCACAAAACTCCTGTGATCCATTGAAGAAGCCAAAAAAGCTTTGGCTATAGTTCTCCTTTAAGTGGTTTCTAGTCATTCTTACCCAACTTTGCCTGGCATGTACAAAAGGACTGGAACAACTGGAGAATCTTCATTGCCATAAGTGATGAACCCCATGTCCCGTAACCTCTGTCGGAAGTATTGTGTGTTCTCTGCAAGCTGATGTACTCTTTTCAGGCCTATGAAATTAAAAACAAAAGAAATACATCACCCATTTGCCAAGGAAAAGTATGAAGATAGCGCTACAAGAAAGGAAACAATTTACAATACAACAATGCCCTGAATGTTACAAGGACAGAAAGTAGAGTGACGTATTACAGACAGAACATAGGGGAGTACTACATACAGCAATTATAACCCGACTCTGAGGCTCCAAAACTTTTTCCACTACACAAAAATAGTTTGGCTAGAATTCTACTTTGAGACATAGAGCTCTTATTCTGTTTGTTCCCCCTAGACCTAAAGTAACCCACCTTATGTGCATACTTACCTCTAAGCCAATGACTCGTCACAATGTTTGCTTTAATCTTTTTCATTCTGGCTACATCTGTGTAATTGCTCCTCAGATTTCTAAGGGGCCGCCTACCAATTGTTTACTGCTTGCAGTGTAGTGGCCCACAGCTGTGTGTTTGAGGTAAGTAGGAGCAACTGGGGCAAGGAAGGGTGGGGGCAAAAAAGATAATTGTACTTTGTCCAGAAGTGCACTTACTACTTTTGATCAGTATTTTGCTAAAGTATACTTGTCATAGGAGAAGTGTGGGGGGCTGTCATTGCTGTCTGCAAAATGCTAGTTACATGGCTGCTTATAGCTTTAATACTTCGTAATCACAACCCAACCTGAAGAAGTCAAAGCAATCACAATGGTAACATTATCAAAAGGTACTCAAAAACCAACATATATCTATCATGACAGGTGAACTTTAAACATGCTTGGATATTTTTTAGTTATTCATGTAAGAGATACCTTTGTTTGGGAATGGATTGGTAACCTCTGAACACCCATATATGAACAGATCAGTACAGTCTTATCAGCTGCAATTTTAATGGTTGGACAAATTCTCATCGATTCATTTGGGAAAACCTTTATCAATAGACTTTGTTCCATTTGGGAAAATGACAATATGGTAAACTGATAACATGCCTGGAAGCCGTGTGATATATTGTGTGGCTTGTTTATAAGATTTCTTGCTCTGCTCATTGAACTATGATACCAGTCAATTAATTCTAACAAACATGTATCTTCCTTTGAAGTATCAAAAGGTGAAATCCCTGTCCCTGGTATTTACCAAAATAGATTACATGCAATATCAAGCCCTATTAATATACTTGTTTCTTCGAAGAGAACTCACCGCAAGCCTTTCATCATCAGGCCACAAGGCCCCTGTGTCAATCAAAGTGAATGATACCGTGGTTTATATGGATATGGAGTAAAAGCCAGAAATGATACCGCAGCACACAAATGTAATGTGATATACTGTAGGTAAAAAGCAACCAGGATACAGGCCATACAGTCTGTTCACTAAACTGACAGAAGTGACATTCAGTTCCTGCTGCAATTTGTAAGCAAAACCTGGAAATAGAATAAAGAATGTCTAAATGCAAGAAGAGTGTTATATTTTGTAGCTTAGCAGTCCTTAGATGTGGTGGCTGCACTGCTTTCCTTTTTCGGGTTATGTACATTTTCTGTAAGACCCCTTTCACACTGAGGCAGTATTCAGGCGTTTTAGAGCTAGAAATAGCGCCTGTAAAGTGCCTGAAAACTGCCTTCCATTCTCTGCAATGAGTGCTTTCACACCCGGGCGGTGCGCTTGCGGGACGTTCGGAAAAGTCCTGCAAGCAGCATCTTCGGGGCGGGTTGGGAGCGCTGTATATTGCAATGAATAGGCTGCACTTCCGAAGCGTCACAACATGGGAGTTTTTAACCCCTTTAGATAAAATGCGCCCCGCTAGCAGCCAAAAAGCAGAGCAAAAGCGCCGCTTAAACAGCGGTAAAGCGCAGCTAAAACGAGCGTCGTTTTACCACAAAAGCGGCCCCAGTGTGAAAGGGGTCTTAGTACAGAAAAATACCTGATGAGTCTGCCAGAAACCCATTGTCCTTGTAACCTTCTGTGAACTTAACTGACATCTTAAACTGGTATTTTTTTCCTACACTAAAATATTTCGGGCGGCACAGTGGTGTTGTGGGTAGCACATTCGCCTAGCAGTAAGTAGGGTTGCTGGTTTGAATCCCAACAACACTACCTGCCTGGAGTTTGCATGTTCTCCCTGTGCCTGTGTGGGTTTCCTCCGGGTACTCCGGTTTCCTCCCACACTCCAAAGACATGCTGGTAGGTTAATTGGATTCCATCTAAGTTGTCCCTAGTATGTATGAATGTGAGTTAGGGACCTTAGATTGTAAGCTCCTTGAGGGTAGGGACTGATGTGAATGTACAATGTCTATGTAAAGCGCTGCGTAAATTGATGGCGCTATATAAATTACCTGAAATAAACACTTTCCTGCTCTGGGCATTGATATTACACAGAGCAGTCCCTTACCTCCACTTTGGCAGTCCCCTGCCGATGCTGTCAATTCCCCCCTCCTCCAGGTGCCACCTTAACAAGACAGGTGCTATGGAGGCACCCCTGCTCCATAGACACACACAACACCAGAAGCCAAACCCCTGCTGCCACCTCCCAGGAGTATGACTGACAGCAGCAGGAGCCTTTGGCTCCTGCAGATCTCAGTGTCTCCTGTGAGACCAAAAGTGAGAGAAGCAGTGCTGCAGCTGGGACAACGCTGGAGCGATGACATGAGTCAGTTAAGTGTTTGGTGATTGGGAGGGGGGCAGTAAAGATTGTAGACAGTTTACCTTATTGCAGAGAATGCATTGAGTTAAAAAAATTGACTTTAGAATCAAACCACTTGATGCCAATGCTATAGCTGAAAGACGGCTACAGCGCGGTCTTAAAGTGCCAGGAGGGCGTACATGGATGTCAGCCTGTGCTCACGCTGGGTGGCGCACTCTGTGATCACTGAGTCTTTGGGACTCGGCTGATCACAGATCCCGGTAATTTACCATGTGGTCAGCTGTCAGCCAATGACAGCTGATCTTGTGATGTAAACAGAAGCCGGTAATCTGCTTTTTTTCCCCCTCACGCCAACAGCGTGAGGAGAAAAAACAAGCCGATTACTGGCTCATGTAAAAGGGACATCGGTCCCACACGCCGACAGCCACTGCCGCTAACCAGTGCCACCTACCAGTGCCCATCAGTACTGCTAAGCAGTGCCCACCAGTGTCACCTACCAGTGCCACCTATCAGTGCCTCATCATTAGTGCCACATATCAGTGCTGCCTATCAGTGCCACCTACCAGTGCCGCCTATCAGTGCCCATCAGTGCCGCACCATCAGTGACTCCTTATCAGTGCCCATCAGTGTCAACTATCAGTGCCGCCTTATCAGTGACCATCAGTGCAGCCTCATCAGCACACATCAATGAAGGAGAAGAATTACCTGTTTGCAAAATTTTATAACAAACTATAAAAACTTTATTTTTTTTCCAAATTTTCAGTCTTTTTTTTGTTTGTTTAGCAAAAAATAAAAAACCCAGTGGTAATTAAATACCACCAAAAGAAAGCTCTATTTGTGTGAAGAAAATAATAAAAATTGAATATGGGTACAGAGTAGCATGACCGCTCAATTGTCAAAGTGTGACAGCGCTAAAAGCTGAAAATTGTCCTGGGCAGGAAGGGGGTAAAAGTGCCCAGTAAGCAAGTGGTTAAACTATCAGTCTTTACTTACTGTGAACTACAAAGCATCTGTTATGGCGATGAGGAGGGGACAGGTGTCTGTAGTATCAATCAGGGGAGCAGCCTATGGTGACAACGTTGCTCTTTCATAGATACAGTAAGGTTAGCGTTGTCACTCTAGGACAGGAAATGGGTTACAAGCAAAATCACCAGGTGAAGAAAAAAAGCCTGAGAAAAGAAAATGAATGCAGTCACTACATCTAAGGACTTGGAAAGCTGAAATGTATTTCTTGGGTTTATATTTAAAGAAATATATTCAAATTCCAGTCTATTGTGGTTCACCAAGATTACCTCTTGTGATTCCTACAGCACTGTAGCCAAACCAGTGGCTTAGTACTGTCAATAGACAAAGTAGCTGTACTGAGCCATTGAGAGGCCTCCTCCTAATACATAGTCACAGGTGCTTCCCTCTTACTGCCCCATGGCTGCATGACTGTGTTGAGCTAGGTAGTTTTTTTTTCTTTTTTGCTTGATAGTGGCACATGGACTTTATGAATTTTGTGATTATTGTTGTCCAAATTATTTGATATTTTTTATCTTCATTTAAGATCTATAAAGCACTTTAGGAATTACGGGAATATTGTTTTATATATACCGTATATATACATATATATATATATATATATATATATATATATATATATATATATATATATATATATACACATACACATACTTTGACACTTCACATCTAATTAACTTATTAATTTGATTATTTGTTTTTTATTGGATTCACTCATGAATTAGAAGGCACTTATATGCACGGTAATAGATAGTGCAACACACCCCTTTCCCTTTTTATTTGTGTTTTTATCGTTATGTGAAATACAGTGAGTGCAGCTGTCTAAATTGGTGAGAATGGTCACATTCTGAAAGATATTTACACTGAGCGCAGAATATCATTTTTATTTTTTGATGAATAAAAACTGATCATTGTAAGCTCCCCTGTCAAAGGTGAATGGTTTGTCTGAACCTACTAAATGCTACATATGCAGGACAGTTTGTTCTGTTGAAAAACAACACACTTACTGGCTAGATCCCCAGGTGAAAATAAAGGAAAAGAAAGCCTAAAAAACAAACCTAATGCAGCCACTACATCTAAGAATCGATAAGCTCCAATATAATACATGTTTGCATTTGGGTTTAATACCACTTTAAGTTTATGCTAGGTGTTTTTAACATGGGATGCTTTAAGCACCTTGTTCATATTTTGTGCTGGGCACAGAGAACAGAATAAAAATCCTTTTCTCTTGAATTGCTTTAGCAGCCGAAGGCCACTGTGCAGGTATAATGGCTGCCAGCAGGACAAAGTGTCAGCGCCAGACCTTGGGAAATTTAGCTCCATAGGAATAAATGGAACCTTCTTTCTCAAAAGGTAAACGTTTCAATACAATAACTGGAGAATAGAGCACAGCAATAGTACACGCTTGACAGCTAATGAGAAGGACTGGGAATGTGGATTCACTAAAAAGGCAGCAATCTGTAGGTCTCACTGTATAGATGGGAACCCCTGCCTATTCGGAGCACAAATTGTTGCTTTTGTGTTAGTGCGTGCAGTGTGTTGTAATCTTTATGGATCACAGATCCTATAGGTGAAGATCAACAATAGCTTTGTGTAGACCCCTTGCTGAGGGTATTGGAGAGAGGCAGAAAGCAGTTCCTTTTCCAGGATGTTCCAGCCCATTGGAGTCTCTAAAAAGACACCCATTCTATATAATATATATTAGACATCCAGTGCTCTTCAGGACATTTACTCTATTCATGTGCGTAGGAGCAGAACCCTTTCCTGCAATAACAAGGCCATGCTTCCTGAATCTCGGGAACAGGCAGCCATCCCAAGCCAGATGACCCTGTCACATGCCAAACGTCTCTCGGACTGTTCTTCTGAAAAATCTACAACAAGAATAAAACTGCTAGCAAACAAAGTTACGCAGCTACAATACAATGATGAAATGTAAAGCAGTACTAAATCCTCAGCATATAACTATAATACGTTTTAATATGAATTCCCACATCTATTAATGAAACCATCATAAAAACAAAGATAATAATAAAAAGGAGGACAGTGACCTAACTATATTGCTAAATTGCAGCACAGAAAAATAAGAGCACCAGACTGGCCGTGTTGTGTGATAGGGCTGTATAAATCTCATGACTGGATGGACAATGATATAAATCCTTTTGCTGGTAAGACAGCCTTGATATACACTGATCAGCAATAACATTATGACCACTGACAGCTTAAGTGAATAACATTGGTTATCTTGTTTCCAATGGCAAATGAAAGTGAATGGGATATATTAGGGCAGTAAGTGAATAGGTTTCCATGATGTTGATGTGTTGAAAGTAGAAAAAAAAAAATGGGCAAGTGTAAGGATTTGAGCAACTTTGACAAGGGACAAATTGTAATGGCTAGATGACTTGGTCAGAGCAACTCCCAAACTGCAGCTCTTGTGGGATGTTTCTGGTCTGACATGGTCAAGACCGAGCAAAAGTAGTCAAACCAGTGAACCGGCGACAGGGTCATGTGCGGCCAAGGCTTATTGATGTACATGTAAAGCGAAGGCTGGCTCCTGTAGTCAAATCCAATAGAAGAGCTACTGTAGCTCAAACTGCTGAAAAAGTTGTGTGGTTCTGATAGAAAGGTGTGAGTACATCACAGTTTGTTGCATATCCACAGACTGGTCAGGGTGCCCATGCTGACCTGTGTCCACAGCCAAAAATGTCTACAATGGGCAAGTGGACATCAGAACTAGACAACGGAGCAATGGAAGAAGGTGGTCTGGTCTGATGAATCAGGTTTTATTTGACATCTTGTGGATGCCTGGGTGCATTGATTACCCAGGGAAGGGATGGCACCAGGATGCACGATGGGAAGCCAAGGCGATAGAGAGAGATACCACAGCATACCTTCAGAGGTTTAGTGATGTCAACTGCTTGATGGGTCAGGGCTGTTTTGGTGGTAAAAGGAGGACCTACTCAATATTAGGTAGGTGGGTGGAGATGAAGACAAAGCAACTTTCCTTACTACAGAATTGGGATTATTCAGGTGGTTACATGGAAGGTAGTCTTCAATTAGAGACCACACAAAGAACATGGAGAAACAAACAGTAATTCCTTCAAAAAAGAAGATCTGGTGATTTTTAAGTCTCACAATGTACATAGGTAACATGGAGAAGTTTTTATTTTAAATCAATAAAACTGGGGTGGCACTTTAAATATTCAAGTATAGAATTATTCAACAATGTTCTGCTAATAATGTGTGTGTGTAATATATATATATATATATATATATATATATATATATATATATATATATATATATATATATATATATATATATATATACATACATACATACATACACACACATATATATATATATACTGTAGAGCAGGGGTCGGCAATCTACGGCCCGTGCCCGGCCTGCCGCTTCTAAATGTCTGGCCCGTCAGTGCATGTGATGAATTCACGTGCACCCGGCCTGCGGACATTTCAAGTAAGAGCAGAGCAGGGAGCAGGAAGCTGAATGAGAACGCAGGAGAGACACAGCAGCACTGATAAGACAGCAGGAGCTATCGGAGTTAACTTTCTAGATGATTGGTTGCTAGGTGGTCCTAGCAACCAATCATCAGCTTGTTAATATGAAAAATTAACTCCGGAAGCTCCCGCTGTATTACCAGCGCTTCTGTGCATCTCTCCCGTGTTATTATTCAGCTTCCTGCTCCGATCTGCTCGGTCTCCCTCTCTGCATGGGGAAAGGTAGGAAAGGGCAAAGCTTCGGGGGGGGGGGGGCTATGTAATATGCAGGGGGGCTGGGTAAGGGCTGTGTGATGTACAGGGGAGGGCTGTGTAATATGCAGGGGGCTGTGTAATGTAAAGGGGACCAGAGGTATGGGGGCTGTGTAATGTAAAGGGGGCCAGAGGTGCGGGGCTGTGTAATATAAAGGGGTCCAGGTTATTATCTTCATTTATTAGCAGGTAAATGGGGCCCTCCATGCATTCACATACATTGAATCCAGCCCTTAAGTGGAAAAAGGTTGCTGACCGCTGCTGTAGAGAATATATACATACAATATAATATGTATACCATACCATATATACTCCAAAAAAACATGAGATTTTGTTTTTAAGGCTGGGTTCACACTGCAGCACAAAGCGGCCCACAGCAGTGGTCCAGTGTGTCCCCATTCACCGCTTCAGGTCTGATTTCTGTACGAATTTTGGGCTGAATTCAGACCTGAAACAGACCAAAAGATGTACAGGGCTCCTGTGCAATTTGCACCGGAGCCGCTGCGGAGAAGTGTGAACCTGCTCCATAGAGAGCCGGTCACAATCACTTGCTATCACTTAGCATTAGAAGTTTGTCAAGTGATTTTACGTGATGCCTAGATATGCTCTTTAAAGTCCCATTCCATCTTTTGGGTGTCCGAGCAGTGAGTCTGCAGGGGCAGCGTCCGAGGCATGTTAAGTATTGCGGCAAAAGCTGCTTATTTATTTTGAAAAAACCTGGGCAACATTAAAAAAAATCTGGAAATGGGCCTTAAAAAAGGGACTCTGCTGAGGACTATCCACATTGAACTGACCATAGTACTTTTTTTTTATCTCAGTAGATTGCTTCAAAATGGAGTTAGACATTTCCAAAAGCACAAAATATAACGGACTATTATATTTATGAGAAATACATAGCTTGTTATCCGATTGCCTTCAGAGGGTCTAGAATTTTTTTTTTCCCTATTAAAGCAAACTGATCCACCCTTTAGAAAGGTTTTTTTTTTTTAACCTTCCCTGAAATTATTAGAGGCTAAAGTTTTAGAAAGCAAAAGTGTTTTATTTATTTTTTAAGTGTGAACTCATAGGTTTACTAGCCCTTTACTCAGTTAGCATTATTAAATAAAGTTATTTTGCCTATATTTTTCAGTCTATATTCTAAACTTTTGTGTTTAGTTGAGTTTAATCAGTTAATTTAGCAAAGTTGACAAGACACAACCACAAAATATGATTTTCACCATGTAAAATAAAGCATCCGTACAATAACAGATGAAAAAAACAACACAAAATCAATTAAGCCAGTTTCTTTACTACAACTCTCTCCAGGATTTAATACCAGCGGAAGACTGTGGTATTTTTAAAGGGATATTTTTGGCAACCTCCATCTCCACAGAAATCCACCCTTGCACTTACAGCTTTTCAAAAAACACAACAAAATAAAAATGCTTTTCCATAGACTTGGGGTTTCCACAATGAGAACTCAAACAGATGTGGAACATTGTCTGCAGCGGTTTCCAAACATATCCATGTGTCAACCATTTTAAACATATTAAAATGATGTTTGCCAAGAAATAAAACATTTGCGCAGAAAAACACAGATTTATGGATAATTTATGTTCAGTCATGGTGGTGTGTTATAATGCTGGAAAGAAAAGGCATTTAACAATCTGTTGCTTGAAGGAAAAGCTATGGCTGAAAGAGTGGGCTATATGGACATCTGAGCTCTCCCTGGGCCATTCTGCCCCGGCAGGCAAGATATTTAGGGGGTTCAACTCCTGGAACCTGTTTAGAAACTGTTCAAAGGACTTTTGACGTTTGGTAAATGATTTGTTAGGGGCTTTTCCACATTCTCATTGGAACCTTACTTTTTTTCTCCACCCTGTTAAGCCATAAGATGGTTCTAACATCCAACTCATTATTGGGCCTCAAAAATGCAATCTGACTAGTCTCTCATTTCCTCTTATTGCCAAAGATTCTGTGGGTCTAAGCATGATGTCTATGTGGATAGGGTTCCTGAGTTCAATGCTTGACAGGGACACTCTACATGGAGTTTGTATATTCTGCCCATATTTAAATGGATTCCTACCTTAGCCATAACAATATACTGATAAGGTGATAACTGACCTCTGACCAAAGTAGCCCTAGTGTGTGTGTGTGTGGTTCTTTATAGAAAAAAGAAAATAGTAATATGAAAAGCTGGCCATACACGTGAAGATTTCTCTCATTCAGATTCACGGAATCATTTGATTCCCCCATCCACCCTAAACATTGTGGATGAGATCATCTGCAGTGTCAGCTACTGTATTCTGACAGCGAGCACCTGCAGCTGTCAGAATATCCAAACAGTGCCTGCAATTAATTGGATGGATTCTGCCAAACCAGCTGCTGGTGAGGCCTGTGCTTATAATTACACTGGAAGAGAAAATATTATAGATCCAGTTGGCATCTAGTCCATTCACATTGTTTTAAATCAATCCCAGATGAAGGGGCATTTTTGGACTCCCAAATGTTGGCTACTCTTTGGACTGTCCCACCGATTTTTATTGGAATACAGTTGTACCCGGACTTTCTGGCAGTGGAGTGGCACCTCAATTTCCATTTTTGTTTAATTGGATGGAGGCACTGTTCAGGCTAAAATTTTCCACATGGCTCCCTCAACTTGAAAAAAATGTTTTCTATTAAACCAGATGTTGCCAACAGTGCCACCCATAGAACAACTTTTGTCCGAATTAGCCCAAATTGGCTGAAATATTGATCAATGTTTGACCAGCTTAAGAGGCAGGACCACACTTCAATTATGTTCCCCTCAGGTCACTTTTACTGTGCTGCTCATAACCCCTCATTCTGTGACTATATAACCATAATTCCCTTGCAAAATATTTAAGAAACAGCACGGCGATACACATACACTGACAGACCCTGGCAGCACCCAACATCCAAAGACCTCACAGCTACCAACTGGTTTGTTCTGGTGTTTGGTTGTTAACTTCCTAGCCTGCAATACTTGGTCTATAATAGTTTGTAAAATTCATGAAACTGTAACTGAATACAAATAAAAGGTGGACATTGCCACAAACACAACATATACCAGAATCTAGGAAAGCCTAAAAAGGCATGCTAGATACAAACACATCAGACCTGGAGTGGTCCTCCAGGAACTCTGGAATCTGCCAAAACTTCTCCCAGGTTTGATAGTTTTTTGACTTATGGGAAACTATGGGTTTGATTTACTAAAATTGGAGAGTGCAAAATCTGGTGCAGCCCTGCATAGAAATTAATCAACTTCCAGATTTTTTTTGTCAAAGCTTAATTGAACAAGCTGAAGTTAGAAGCTGATTGGCTACCAAGCACAGTTGCACCAGAGTTTGCACTCTTCAGTTTTAGAAAATCAACTCCTCTGTGTTCCTCATCTTCAATTTGATTTGGTTTAAAGAGAAGTATGCAGTTGCAAAACGAAAAAACAAAACAAAGTTATACTCTTCTAGGTGGCTGGAACATTGGTCTGATGCTGTAACTGTCCCCCACTGCCTCTAAGACCAAGAACTGAGCGTTCAAAGACCACTGACTGCTCAGATCTCGGTCTTCAGTGAGCAAAGAGCCGATGACTGTCAGTCACAGGCTCACTGCTCTGCTACTCCAGCGCTCACTCGAGTGCTGGGCTGTGGAAGGGGCGGGAGCGGTGGCCCTACTTCTCCTTTAAAGAGGCATACTGTAACCTTCATCTGTTCAATTCGCAACTGCTGTGTAAAGCCTCCAAGAAGGCCATCACGAAAGAAGTACTCCTTGTGATGAAACCAGTCGGGTGGAGGCACAGATCAGTGTCATCGCGTTCATCCTGACTTACCAACGATTGTTATCCATATACTGGGGAGCTACAGTTCATTGAGGGAACTATAAATGCCAACATGTACTGTGACATACTGAAGCAGAGAATGATCCCCTCCATTTGGAGACTGGGCCGCAGGGCAGTATTCCAACATGATAATGACCACAAACACACCTCCAGGATGACCACTGCCTTGTTAAGGAAGCTGAGGATAAAGGTGAACTGGCCAATCATGTGTCCAGACCTAAACCCTATTGAGCACCTGTGGGGCATCCTCAAACCGAAGGTGGAGGAGCGCAAGGTCTCAAACATTCACCAGCTCCGTGATGTCATCATGGAGGAGTGGAAGGGGACTTCAGTGGCAACCTGTGAAGCTCTGGTGAACTCCATGCCCAAGAAGGTTAAGCCAGTGCTGGAAAATAATGGTGGCCACACAAGATATTGACACTTTGGGCTCAATTTGGACATTTTCACTTAGGGGTGTACTCACTTTTGTTGCCAGCAGTTTAGACATTAATGTCTGTGTGTTGTTATTTTGAGGGGACAGCAAGCTGTACACTCACTACTTTACATTGTAGCATAGTGTCATTTCTTCAGTGTTGTCACATGAAAATATATAATAAAATATTTACAAAAATGTGAGGGGTGTACTCACTTTTGTGAGATACTGTATATGTGGTGGCAGTGAATACACAAAGGTGGTCTTTGGGATCTTGGAATCTAAAATTGATTTCATCCGTTTCACTGGTTTTGGGACTTTTTGTTAGTGTCAAGAAATTGACATGTGGACTTACTTTTGTTTTCAATTTTTGTCTTAATTTTTGGGGTTTAGCGCAATACAGTTTATTAATATAAATATACAAATATCACGTTTGATCAGAGTGAATGCTAAAGCTGAACTCCAGGAAAATAGCTAAATACAATGATGAAATGCATATTTTGTGAGTTGTTTTACCTGCCAAAGAATTTGTGTTTCTATCCATTTAGTCCTAAGATTTACCTGCCACACAACCCAACCCTGTCTGGCAGAAGAGAAGACCTGATTTTCCACTTACACGTACAGGTCTGGTCCCTCCCCCACTCTGACTGGAACGAGAAGCAGTAGACTTATTAGCTAATCTCTATATCACTCTGCTCTATCCTCCAATCATCATGCTTCTTGTCACCACATTTGCATGCAGCGCACCTGATTGACTCTGTTGCCTCTACTTTTTCTAGTCTGAGCCCTGCTGTACGGGGTGTTGCAAGAGGCTAATGCTAGATCTAATTCATATACTCACACAAATTGCATTTAATAATGTGTTAATGAATACAGAGCTGCATTAATTTGTGTCTTTTATATTTGCCTGGAGTTCAGCTTTATGTCCATTTTTCTACCAGCAGCTTGGGTAACAAAACCCATTTTTAGTGGTTATACTTTGAACAAGTGTTCTTATTTCCCTTTGATCACTGTGTTTGATTTGGCAAAAAAAAAAGGTCACTGTGGAGTTGTGGTGAAGAATGGAAAGGTAATTATGTAACTGTCCCATTATAACACACGCAATCAAAGAAATCCATATTTGATATTTTGAAGACACCACCACTATTTTATGTGGAAATGAGAGCCGCATATTCCCCCTGAGACTTGGCATGATGAAGAGATAGTGAAGTGAAAACTTAATTCTCATTTAGGAATGTCATTTTTAAGCACCATTGCTGAACATACGGAACAACCTGGATCATAAATTGCCGTTATGGGATCTCTATATATACATTCTGTTTTAATATACAGCCTGTTTATTTTGGACCACAGAAAGCAGTTACAGTACATTCGCTTGAGTGTTTGATAGTCCAAAGTATACAAACTTTTTTTTTTCCTCTGTGAATCAACACATGACCTGAGAAAGTAGACGTAAAGAATTGGGAACAGCAGCTTTTATTGGCAGATGCAGATTACATAGATTTTTATTTAACTTATTTTTATTGAACAACTTTTTTTATTTTAGCTTTGAAAAGAGAATGATTATGACCCTTCAGGCTTTTTTTTTCTGTCGGAGTCCCGTTGGGGAAATATCCCTTTACATTCTGTCCCACAGAAAAATTATGTTTAGGCAGGGTTGCTATTAAATTTAGTTGCCAAGTGATAGTTGCCCTGGCCAATTGTTAGGAGGTCAATTGATTTCGCCCTAATTCTGGAATTGCTGCACTTCTCTCTTCTGTCACTAGATGGCCGGGTGTCTGGTGACATTAGATAAGACAAGGACATTGCAAAGACAGATTAGGAATGAATAGGATGTTACAGCCAATGGGCAGGGATTTTCTTGGGTCCCTTGGCCTGCTGGGAGAACCTATTTATTTGGGTGGAGTCAGGTGATCGGGGTTCTGTGCCAACTGGATGGCTGTCTGGGTGGACAGGTATTGCCCCAGGCTGCTAGGCCAGAAACTTAAGGCTTATCCCGGGCACATCTGGCTGCTAGGCTGTCCGAGGGCCTATCCAGAAGCAGGAAAAAGCAGAGTAGGGTTGGGACTGCGTGCTTGTAGTCCAACCAGAAGTAATGGTTCCGCCGGCCGGGGAACCAGTCGTGGTCAGAGGTAGAAGGAAGCTGTCCCCACTGAGGGACCATCTGTCAGGGCTGGGCTCAGCCCTTCCTTCTCTGAGCTGGCCGCTCAGCTGTCGGCTAATTGCCAGCTCCTATCTCTTCACAGTGACTCACCTGTTGATTTCCTGCTCATCAGTCCCGCCTACTTAAGCTGTCCAGTCCAGATGATCTTTGCCTTCGCCTTGGTCACATCTCTAGAGACGCTCTCCTGTGTTCCTGTTAAAGACTTGCTTGGTTGACATTCCTTCTGGCTCCAGATCTCGCTTGTTGTTCTACTACGCTGTTCTCTGGCTCCCTGACGTTTTGGCTTGTCTGACTACCCATTCCGGTTCCTGAACTCTGGCTATGTTTTGACTACGTTTACTCTGTTTACCTTTTATTATTATTAAACTACTTCTACTTCTGTCTCAGTCTGATTCATGGTTTCTGACACCATCTACTTTACTACCGGAGACCATTGTGAGTAAGCTGAGGCAAGTACCAGAGCAAACTTCTCACCAGCCAGGGACGGTGAAGAAGTGGGAAAACTTCAGCAAGTGCCAAGTCAGGGACCCAGCGGGACAGCAAAGGTGATGCTTGTGGAGTGCCAAGCCAGGGACCTAACGCGTCAGCAGGAGTGAAGTTTGAAGAATATCTGAGTGCCAACCCAGGGACCCAGTGGGGGTGACGCTTGAGAAAAATACTGAGTGCTACTGTGAAGGAGCTCTGGGGATCCAGTGGCTAGTGGCTCTAAAGTCTAGGGAGAGAGACTGAGAGCTCGTTGAGTGAAGACTCACAGTGAGTGAGTGTGGGGTAAAGAGAACTGTTTGTGTTGCAAAATAGTTGAATACCATTACTGTTAGTAACAGCTACAAGATCGTTGCCATAGGAGACAGTGATCCTACCTATATAGAAGTGGTGTCCGGCTGGAGGCCTTCACCTGTATAACTGTTTATCTATACAAATCTCGGAGTCTGCCAATTATCTTTGCATCTACCTAAGGGTGTCCTGTCGTTAACCCTCTCTCCCACAGTTCTGTTTAAGAGACAATAAATCTCTTTGCATTCAAAAAGTGTCTGGCGCCCACCTGTTCATCTTGCATTACACCCACCATGCCTTGTAAAATACTATACACTGAAGGATGTCAGCTCTTCCTAACCCTGAAGGTAACTATTAGGCCTAAGAGGTTGCTACATAAGGAATATCCCCTCTTAGAAAACTGCCAGCACAACAGGATTCTTCATGGAAAGGTTTTATTTTACAGTAGCCAGATGAAAAGAACAAATGCATTGGTTGTTATGGGCATACCTGGGAACTTTTGAAAATTATAAGTCCTAAGAATGTGGGTGGCAGGACCCGATTTGTAGTAATTGTAGAGATCACGGCAACTTGATGCACACATATTTTGGCGGTGCCCCAAGCTTCATAGGTACTAAGCCATAGTTGTGGACATGATTAACAAAGCTTTCCAGACTGCTGTCAAAATTGGGCCTAAGCAATGCATATTGGGTATATTAGATGAAAACAGGCACATACTAAAGAAGTGGTTTCCGGAGCTCAAAAGTTTATCTCAACAAACTAGAAAGCCGAACACCACTCAACTGTCCAGGATTGGGTCAATCACACAGGTACTACTCTGCGCTTTAAGCTCCTCATTTATCAACCCTGGGGACGCCCAGATTAATTTGATGACCGGTTGAATAATCCCAGACTCTCACCATTAGATCTAATATTCCTGAAGATGACAGTGTAATACTGGCTGTAATGTCTCCGTGCTTGCTGCTCCCAACTGTACTTTTAGACCGTTTTGCTGTATTTGTACGTCAATGGTTTGCTTTACACCTCTGGGCTCTACTATAATTCTGATTATGACGACTACTGTTTGGCTGTATTAAGTTGAGATGTATTGTTTGGATTTTTATGGCTACCTTTCTACTCTGGAATATAAGGCAATTCTTTAATAAACGGTTTCCCTGATTAAAAATAAAAAAAATTTTGCGCATGGCAAATGGTGTTTGTGGCCAAATTACACCTAAAGTGGAACTTAAAGTGGAAAGGGCTTAAAGGATAGGCTTGGAGTCTACAGTAAAATACAAATCAATATCAAAAACACAATACTGTTTTAAAAAGGGTATGTATATATTGATTATAGGCTATATGTTAGATCCATCCTCTCTTACCCCAAGAGCACCAAGACTTGGACTTCATGCACACTTGGCCATGATATAGCGTAGCAAAACCGCTATAAAATTGCACTATGATTTTGCCGCAATTTTGCTGCATTTGCTGTTTCCCATGGCCAGCGTTCAACACGTTCCTAACCTGAATGCAATTCTTTCACATTCAGGAGAGGAAGGTTGAGCCTCCCCCAATTGCAGCAGTTCCTAAACGCTGCTGAAAGCCTATGTGTACATGGACACATAGGCTTTTATAGAGTTGAGTTTAGGAGCTTTAGCAAAAAAATGGCAAACGCGCCTATACTCAAGCTAAGGAGCTGTAGTGTACATGAAGCCTTAGGCTCGGTTTCCACTAGTGCAACTTGTCGTGTGACTTGGGACTGCAATGTCTCATGACAAGTCGTTCCCCATGATTTCCAAAGAGTACCATTCATATCTGTGCGACTTCAAAATAGTCCCTGCACTACTTTGGTCCCACTTTGATGCGACTTGAGGTTCATAGACCTCAAGAATACACAGGCATTGTTTCCAGTTGCATTGAAAAAAAAAAAAAAAAAAAAAAAATCACAGCACAATCACTGTGGGATCTAGAGGACATTTCCACTCACTTTAGAGATATTTCCTCTCACTTCTTCTTGTGAACTGAATGGAAATCTCCCCAAAGCAATGCAGATAGCAAAAAAAAAAAAAAAGTGACAGGACGTGCTGATCAGTGTACAGGTATATAAGTTCAGAACTTGCCTAAGAATGCTGGATCAGGGTTCAGGGAAAGTAAGTTAATCACTTGCTATTCACTGGGTTTTTTTGGGGGCTTTGATTTAATTGTAAATTGGCTTTAATGTGGAATTAAAACCAAGCTTTAAATATAGCAGGGGGGAGTCAAAAATTCCAAAAAATTTTTTTGCTTTCCCTCTCACTGCCTGTTCCAAAATATACCCATTGTAAAACCCCCCCCCCCCCTCCCCACAAAGCATTCACCGCAACATGCATTTGCTTCCTGCTGGTGACCAAGTGGTAATAAACCCAAAAGTTAATATTTATTATTATTAGGGAGGCAGTCAGCTGATTTTCCAGCATGCATATCCTACTGAAGCTGGCTGAACGGCCAGCTTCTCTCAGACCGGCTGCCATACACATGGCCCGAATTTCAGCTGGTTTTTTTTGCAATTCAGCCCTTGTATACTAGGCTTAAGAAAAGGAAAATGATGCAGCATCCATCATCATGATTGGTAAGCTGCAATATATTACATTTTTGGTTTTGGGTTTAATACCGCTTTAAATATCAGTTAAAATTGACTTTAATACGTGACGTGTACTGTATACCAAATACATAAGAAACAAATTAAGTTGGGCCTTTTAAATTAAAGCATAAGAAATGTATTATCCAGAGTACTAATGTAACAAAATTCAGTGTGTTTACTAGGTCCCTAATGGATGCAAACAATTTCCTAGCCTCGCCCTTGACCGAAACTGAGAGGCGGCATTGCCCACAATGAAAGCTAATTGCTGAAAAGTTTCATATTGTGCCATGAAAGCTTTCTCCAGTTATATGAAGTTTAGCTGATAAAAGGATTCAGAACAGTTATGGCAGATTGGAAAGACATGAAAAGCCTCGACCAAGAGCCAAAGAAAGTGACAAATCATTCGCTCAAAATTAGTAGCTCATGTACTGGCAAAAATGTCATTTCGGTATTTTACAGCACAGCCATCTGTAATAAAAAACATTTCAGGATAAAAGATTTTGATGCCACAAAATGTTCCCTTGCTGTTTGAGATTTAAAGCCTCCAAACAAAAACACATATTTGTCCGCTAAAGCCAACAATGTGCAAAATGTGCTTACCTACAAAAAACAATCAGAATTTATCCTTTCCTAATTTGATTAGCAAATGAAATCCTAGTGGTTGTCCACTGACTTGTGTACAACCAGCCTGTCCATTAAGGGCGCACAGGCGCTGCCCCTCCATCCATGTGTCTGGCCCCCATGCAGGGATTCCAATAGAGGGGGGGGGGAGGGGATGTTTTTTTGAAGCGTGTGATTAGAGCTAGAGGCTCCAACAGGCTTTAAAATTGGGTGGGCTCCAGGCACAAAGAACTGAGCCCACCCAGGTGTGTTACAATAGTGAATGAATATTTGCTATTGAAACACTGATCCTCCTCCCAGCCAATCAGGAAGCGGGTCCTGAGACCCTTCACCTGATTGGCTGCAAGGACAGGCAATTGGACGCCTAAGAGGAGGCGGGTGGAGACACGCGTCGGAACCCACTGTGATGCAGAGGAGGAGAAGACCCGATGGAAGTCAGAAGCCGCCGTTGCCCATGAGCAACCTAGATTGGGTAAGTGCTGGGCTGGATGGCAACGCCCACGGGCAGGGGGATGGGTAGTGCAGATGACCCGACTGACAGCGGGGAGCGGTGGCATCAGCCAACCAAAAAAGAAACCCACCAGCCACTGGGTGCTGATAAGTGTATTCTGTGACAGTGGGGAAATATCCTCGCTATGAGAATACAATAGTTCAGTGGGAGGGATTCCCTCATCCATATCCAGTGTGTAGATGGTGGAATCAAGTCATTTTCTTTTATTCAACCTGCTGGTTGAATGAAAAAGAAAATAAACTTGTAAATGGCCATCCCTATTTCCACATGTTAGAAGAATATGAGGAGGATGATTTACTAAAGGCAAATATACTGTGCACTGTAAGTGCAGTTGCTCTAGAGGGGAAGCTCTCAGCTTCCCATCATCCAATTATGGCCAAGCAAAAATTCAGTTTTTTTAAACTTTCCTTGCATGTGATTGGGTATTCTTTGCAAAGTGAAGCTTTACCTCATTTACTAAGCTCTGTGTAATTAGGGCAGGAAGGGGCCCTGTCTTGATATAAATATGAGAGCTGCCATTTCTGACTTGGGTCATCATCCTCATCTCTGCTTACTGTATGTACTTACTGGCCCAAGACATATCAGTACAGATCAGGCATCCTGACCCCCTCATATACACGTGGTTTCTCCAGATCTATGACTCAGCAAGAACTGACAGTAAGGTAAGCACTTTAGTGCTTGCACCTTTAAAAATAAGGCTTTAGTAACGTCATGAAAGCTTCCCTATAAATCTGAATTCTGGGCAGAAACAAAAACACCAATAAATACAATAATGTATTCATTAAAAAAAAAAATTAAATGTGCTTTAGATGCAGGTTATTTAAGCACCTGAATGTGTCTCATAATTCTCTGTATAGTAGAAATCAGACTAAGCGATAGAGGGATGGCACTAAGAGCCAATCAGGTTCTGATTCAAACACTAGTTGACAAGTAACATGCTCACAGAAGCATAGGACATTCTTGACTGGGGTACCATCAGAGGTACTGGGGGATCAAGAATGCCCCCACACACAATATCTGTCTATCAGAGTGGCGTTGTGCCTTGTAGCCACTGTAATGACCAGTTGCAGTGGTCGCAAATGTAAATAAAACTTGTGTTTAAATTTTAGCACCCTCCCCTTCTTCCCCTGCCAGCACTTCATGCCGATCCTTTTCTTCCTCCTCTGCCATCACTTCATGCCTATCCTGTAAGTGCCACTACTCCCACTGATCACCAAAGGAAGGGGGACAAACTGAGCACCACCAAACAGTAGGTAGGGCCACAAAGACCACCACTAACCATCAAGAGGGTACACATGGGGCACAGTGATCACCAATGTAGCGGGGCAGAGATACAGACTGCCAATGTAAGGGGCACAACATTGACCACCAATGTAAGGGGTTACAGAGAGTAACCAAAATTATAAGGTTATAAGGAGGCACAGGCACTGACCAAGTGTATGAGCATTATTGGAGTGGACTATGTGCCACTGCCTTTCACCTTCCAACACTTGTGTGCATAATTCCAAGCTCAGATTTCCCATCTATAAAATATTTACATTTTTTAGGCTTGGATGCCTTGAGATTTTGTATACAGTGGATATAAAAAGTCTATACATCCCTGTTAAAATGTTAGGTTTCTGTAATGTAAAAAATGAGACATTTATAAATCATTTCAGAAATGTTTCCAGTGGTTGCAGAAGTGTGCACACCCTCTTATAACTGGGGATGTAGCTGTGTTCAGAATTAAGCAATCACATTTACATTCATGTAAAATAGGAGTCAGTACACACCTGCCATAATTTAAAGTGCCTCTGATTAGCCCCAAATAAAGTTCAGTTGTTCTAGTAGGTCTTTCCCGACATTTTCTTAGTCGTATCCTACAGCAAAAGCCATGGTCCGCAGAGAGCTTCCAAAGCATCAGAGGGATGAGGCCTACAACATTAAAAGGAGCTGCAGGAATATCTGGCAAGTACTTGCAAGTACTGGCTGTGTGGTACATGTGACAACAATCTCCCATATTCTTCATATGTCTGGGCTATATGGTAGAGTGGCAAGATGGAAGTCTTTTCTTACAAAGTAAAATATCCAAGCCCGGCTAAATTTTGCAAAAACACATCTGAAGTCTCCCAAAAGCATGTGGGAGAATGTGTTATGGTCTGATGAAACCAAGGTTGAACTTTTTGGCCATAATTCCAAAAGATATGTTTGGCGCAAAAACAACACTACACCTTACCAAAAGAACACCATACCCACAGTGAAGCATGGTGGTGGCAGCATCATGCTTGGGGCTGTTTTTCTTCCGCTGGAACAGGGTCCTTAGTCAAGGTAGAGGGGATTATGAACAGTTCCAAATACCAGTCATTATTGGCACAAAACCTTCAGTTTTGTGCTAGAAATCTGAACATGAAGAGGAACTTCAACCTTCAGCATGACAACGACCCAAAGCATACATCCAAATCAACAAAGGAATATCTTCATCAGAAAATGATTAAAGTTTTGGAATGGCCCAGCCAGAGCCCAGACCAGAATCAGATTCAAAATCTGTGGGGGGATCTGAAGAGGGCTGTGCACAGGAGATGTCCTCACAATCTGACAGATTTGGAATGTTTTTGCAAATAAGAGTGAGCAAATATTGCCAAGTCAAGATGTGCCATGCTGATAGACTCATACCCAAAAAGACTGAATGCTGTAATAAAATCAAAAGGTGCTTCAACAAAGTATTCGTTTAGAGATATGCACACTTATGCAACCATTTTTTTTAATTATTTTTACTTCCCTCCACCAAAAAGATTTCAGTTAGTTGTTCAACTGAGTTGTACCGTTTATAAGACACATTAAAAGGTGGAAAAAGTTCTGAAATTTTTTATCTTGGTCTCATTTTTTTACATCACAGAAACCTGACATTTTAACAGGGGTGTGTAGACTTTTTATATCCACTGTAGTTTCAAAGTGTACCATGACTGATAAAAAGATTCAGAAACACTTGAGTAGGGTGCCAGGGGTTGTGTGAATACATAAAGGTTCTGGTTATGTAAACTTAGAAGAGTCCCCACTATTGGTACAATAGACTATTATTCAATAAGATCGCTTTCCAATTCTGAATTCTCATATTTGAAAGATGTTGTCAGCATATCAAACATTTTCTGCAGGTCTTGCAGTGTACAGGTGATTAATCAGAGATGGCCACAGATCTTAAGAAGAAAAAAAGCCAGCACATATTGTTCTCCATCTGTTGTGTGTTACATATTATTGAAATGCCAGCAATCTCAAAGCATTTGAAAAGTTCTCTTCTTTTACTTTCTGAAACTGATAACAGATTGCCAGCTGGATAGATAAAAAAGGCACAAAAATCATCTAGCGCCAACAGACCATCAGACGGCTCAACAAGAAGACAGCAAGTGGAGCAAAACACAAGACCAGATTTTCAGACAAATTAAAGAGTAGAATTGGAATATTTTCCTAAGTTTGGGATTCCAATTCTCTCATCTTGACAAAGCTTCAAACACATGTAAAAGCTAATCAAGCTCAAGCGCACATTTGTTTGCCCCAGTGGGTCAATTTCTTCACTTTGCCATGCCACGCCTCACATTTTAAGAGTATCTAAACCGGAGAACAAAAATGTAATACATTGCAGCTGATTCCTCTGTAGATATTTTTACCTGCCATTAACACATTTCCTGTCCTGGGATGACAACACTCATTCACTGTAATGTTTCCATAAGTAGAAGTTTTGAAAACCTAAGACAGGAAGTGTGTAAGTAATACAGAACATCCCCCTAGACTTATTTCCATAACACTGGGGAAGGTGTTCTGTAATCCACACAGACAGCTGGGAAGAATGATGCAAATTGTTGAATAACACTTTAATAAACTGACCCAAAAGGGCATACAGACCAGAAAAAAAAAAAAATCAGAACTGGTCTTCATACTGATTCTAGATAAACATATACAGTAATCAATGATACTATTCAGGGAAGTATCCAGTTCAACCCTCCCAAGCATCTTTTGGGTCCAAAAATGGCACACCAGATCACATGCTACAGCTAGAAGATGCTTGGTCAAATGAGAGCCTCCAAGTGTGGCTTGGTATGCTTATGGGATAGGGCAGTGGTGATATTTTCTGCTATACCACTGGTAAATCGGCAGAGACTGACTCCTGAGAGCACAATTTCCTATACTTATATACCGTATATACTCGAGTATAAGTCGAATTTTTCAGCACATTTTTTTGTGCTGAAAGTGCCCCCCTCGACTTATACTCGAGTCAAGCACTTTTCTGCAGCAAAAAAATGTTATTTTCCGAACCGACTTTGAGGCCCTGTATCTCAGGGCCACTTGGTGCTAGGAACCCCAAATTTGGTATGCAAACCCAGTGGAACTGGTCCCACAACATATCCAAAGATGGAGTTCCTAGCACTAAGTAGCCCCGAGATACGGGGCCCCAAAATCGGTTCGGAAAATGTCACTCTCTGCTGCAGAAAAGTGCTTGACATTTTCTGAACCGACTTTGGGGCCCCGTATCTCAGGGCCACTTAGTCCTAGGAACCCCAAATTTGGTGTGCAAACCCAGTGGCACTGGTCCCATAACACTTCCAAAGATGGAGTTCCTAGCACCAAGTGGCCCCGAGATACGGGGCCCCAAATTTGGTTCAGAAAATGTCATTCTCTGCTATAGAAGTGCTTGACATTTTCTGAACCGATATTTGGGGCCCTGTATCTCGGGGCCACTTGGTGCTAGAAACCCCAGCTTTGGATATTTTATGGCATTAGTTCCACTGGGTTTGCAAATTTTGGGTTCTTAGCACTAAGTGGCCCCAAGATACGGGGCCCCAAATTCAGTCAACTGTGTCCATCTGCAGCAATGTCATTTTGGGACCCTTTGGGTTCAGAGACCCCAAATTTTGGCTGCAGATAGGGGGCATCTAGGAACCCTTAACTACTGAGTTTGAAGTTCGGGGGACCTATGGCTGCAAATGGGCACAGTGAGGCATGCAAATGGGCACAGTGAGGCTGCAAATGGGCATTGTTGACCCTCTTTTCCACTTACAGTATCTGTGCATTTCTCACCCTTGTCTTATACTCGGGTCAATAAGTTTTTCCAATTTTTTTGTGGTAAATTAGGGCCTCGACTTATACTCGGAACGACTTATACTCGAGTATATACGGTACTCTTCTACCTAAAACTTTTAAATTAATGATAATTCAGGAGGAGGCAGAGCAGCTGAAAGTAGTACAGCTCAAATATTCTAAGCATTATAGAATCCACTGCTCCATGCATTTAACCAGGGCTGTATTGGTATTATTAATATTATACAGGATTTTTATAGCGCCAACAGTTTGCGCAGCACTTTATAACATGAGGGCAGACAGTACAGTTACAATACAATTTAATACATAGTGATGCCATGTACACACGACCGGTTTTGCCGTTGGAATAAACTCTGAAGGTTTTTACGACACAGTTCCGACGGAATTCCGCTCAAGCTGTCTTGCATACACACGGTCATACCAAATTCCGACCGTCCAGAACGCGGTGACGTACAACACGTACGACGGGACTAGAAAACGGAAGTTCAACAGCCAGTAGCTTGCTTCAGAGCATGCGTCAATTTTGGTGCGGAACAGCATACAGACGAGTGTTTTTTCCGAGAGTAATTTGTTCCGTCGGAAAAATATAGAACATGTTCTCTAAGTCGGTCTGAATTTGACAGAAAAAGATCGATGGGGCATACACACGGTCGGAATATACGATGAGAAGCTCCCATCGGACTCTGTCAGAAATTCCGCTTGTGTGTATGCGGCATTAGAGTTTACAATTTAAAAGGCTGTATTTGCAAATAGGTCTGGTGCCAAAGGTGGTGAGGCAAAAGGGGGGCGTTAAAAAAGCCCCCCATTTATAAAGTTTTTATTTTTCATATTTTGCCTAGGCTATGTACTCCTGGGTAGTTGTGAGTGAGTCCAACAGAAGAACCAATAAGTGGATTCTGCAAGACTTCCTTGCTTAAGAAGAAAAAAAAAAACTTTTGGATTATAAAATAATATACAGCTAACTTGTCTTTCACTTCAGACACTTGATTGGTAGATGTACAGATAAAAAAAACTATAGAAGCACTACAACAACCACCACCTTAAGGCTCGGTTCACAAACACTATATTTCCAAAAGTATTGGGATCCCTGCCTTTACACGTATATGAACTATAATGGCATCCCAGTCCATAGGGTTCAATGTGGAGTTGGTCCACCCTATAACAACTTCAACTCTTCTGGGAAGGCTGTCCAAAAGGTTTAGGAGTGTGCCTATGGGAATGTATGACCATTCTTCCAGAAGAGTGGTCAACACACCTGGGTGGGATCATTCGCTGTTGTAACACACCTGGGTGGGATTGGAGCGCACTCTCTGCGACCCGAGCCCACCCTATATTGAAGCCTATTAGAGCCTCTGGCTCTAATCAGTGCTTCAAAAAAATAAAAAAACAGCCCCTCCCTGCATTGGAATCCAGAATGCGTGTACTAAAAGGGGCCGGATGCATGGATAGGGGGAGGGCGATGGACGGGGGGGTTCAGCGCTTGTGCGCCCTTAATGGACACCCCTGTGCAGCTCACCATTTCTTTGAGGTGGTGCCTGTAATAATTTTGTTTTTAAGGCTTTCTTTCCGTATTTTTACCAGGTGATTAAACCATTAAGTCTGCTGTTTTTTTAAAAAAAACTAGCTCCCTTGCAGATTTGCAGATGTAGCAGTTAGGGGGATGCGACAAACCATATAACACTGATGGGGTGCTTGATATAATCAGCTTATATTTGTGCAAAACCTTTATCCCCCCCAAAAAAAAGTTTGCTGTAACTGTTTATAAAGTGTTAGCTGGAGTTTGGCTTCAATTTATTAGCGTATTGAAATCTTTCACACTGGGACGGTTTGCAGGCGCTATTGTGCTAATAATATCGCCTGCAAACCGACCCGAAAGTGCCGCTGCTTTGATTCCAGTGTGAAAGCCCCGAGGGTGGACGTGGGGGAACACAGTTCCAGCACCTCCTGGACTGACTGTATATAATGGCAAGGGGTGCTGGGGTGTGCTGCAGGATATTGATGCTCACTGCTGGGGGATCTATTCTAGCTGGAGGGGATCTATTGTTGCTGGTGGGGGACCTATTGTTGCTAGGGGTGGGTCTTATGTTGCTGGGGGGTCAGTTGTTGCTGAAGGAGATCTACTGCTGGGGGAGAGGTCTATTGTTGATGGCTGCCAGAGAGTCTATTAATGCTGGCTGTGCGGAGATCTGTTGATGCTGCCGGGAGTCTATTGTTGCTGGGGGGGATTTTGTTGTGGGTGGTACATTGTTGTTAGGGGGATCTATTGTTGCTGGCTGAAGGTGATCTTTTTTTCTGCTTTTCTTGATATCATTACCAAATTCCATACAAATTACTTAGCACCACAAAATGATACTTGGTTCTGTATTGTCTAAAAGGGGTGGTACTGGGAGGTGGGTAGGGGATGGAACCAAGGGACGGTGCTCGGAGGTGGGTAGGGGCAGGGAAAAGGGGTGACTCGGAAAAGGGGAGTTCTTGCACCTATTGTCTGAGAAAAAAAAGCCCTGCTGATACCCATTACCGGTCTACCACAGTACAGCTATCGTATCGTTTTTATGTTCCCTAAACCTTAGAATGGAAAAAGAAAGAAAACTATAGCAATACAATCAAGTAAACAAACTAAACAAAGCACCCCATTACTAGAATACACAAAGAGTTGCCACGGAACCATGGCGTGCAGAAATGGCACACGCGGGCTTGTCTGGCGAGATATCTACAATGTCAGATTACCAGATGAGGCCGAGAGTTAAATAAAAACAAAATCTTCTATGTGGTTTGCAAATGAAGGCACGATAGACTTTCATCCCCAAGCCAGTTACACTTCCCCATGAGCAACAGTCAATGAAGGCATTTCTGAAGGCTCTCCCGACTCGAAGAATAAATTATTACAAAAACAATAATGATCACATTGTTCTATCTGCCCTGTGTGCCAAGCTGTAAACACATGTGGAGAAACATACCATGGCACCAGCTCAGAGAAAAACTGTTTTTAGAAATTGTATTTGTCAATGGAAAAACAAGCTGCAGCTAATAAAATAACTTAGAACCATAACTTTATCCTTTATTTCCTGGCAAAGCGCAAAATGGTGGGGCCATTATGGTGTTCCATTTTAAAGACAACCCCACCATATTTTAAGTTTTAAAATAACAAATCAACACTACTGCATCCTAATGGCTATCCTAAAAACACACAAATGTCTAAACGGTATTTCAGATTCAATGTGGTGCAAACATTTCCTAATACACAAAGAAAAAATGTCCAAATACAAGAGTCACTCATTTATTTCTTCTGTGCCTTTAATTGTGCATCAGCACACTCTCCACTTCTCACCCCTTCTGAATTAACACCAGTTGCGCTCTCAGATTATATACACTAAATTGCTAAAAGTATCGGTACGCCTGCCTTTACACGCACATGAACTTTAATGGCATCCCAATCTTAGTCCGTAGGGTTCAATATACCCTTTGCAGCTATAACAGCTTTAACTCTTCTGGGAAGGCTGTCCACAATGTTTAGGAGTGTGTCTATGGGAATATTTGACCATTCCTCCAGAAGCGCATTTGTGAGGTCAGGCACTGTTGTTGGATGAGAAGGCCTGGCTTGCAGTCTCCGCTCTAATTCATGCCAAAGTTGTTCTATCGGGTCAGGACTCTGTGCAGGCCAGTCAAATTCCTCCACCCCAAACTCGCTCATCCACGTCTTTATGGACCTTGTTTGTGCACTGGTGCGCAGTCATGTTGGAACAGGAAGGGACCATCCCCAAACTGATCCCACAAAGTTGGGAGCATGAAATTGTCCAAAATGTCTTGGTCTGCTGACACCTTAACCTCCCTGACAGTTTTCCCGAGTGTGGCTCGGGGTTAAATTTCAGTCCCATTAGCGGTAACCCCGAGCCACACTCGGGATTCCATTGCAGGATCCTGGTGCGGCTTCACTTACCTTGTCCCCAGGATCCTGCTATGTCCCCCCGCTGTGTCTGCAGGCTCTGTCCTCCTCCGAAGCCTCTCTGTGCCAGGCTCCGTTCCCTGCGAGCGTCGCGACGCACAGGGGCGGAGCCTGGCGGCAAATTAAAAAAAATGTAAAAACCATAACACATACAGTACTGTAATCTTACAGATTACAGTACTGTATGAAATTATTTTACATCCCTTTTGTCCCCAGTTCTTTGGCCCATGCCCTGCATGCAGTTTTATGTTATAAATACTGTTCTTTCTGCCTGGAAACTGGAGATTGTCCATAGCAACCAAAAAGTTTCTCTTTATGTCAAAAGTGGCTTTAGACCAGCTAGAAAACAGCGATAGTAAATTAGAACACTTGCAGAATTGAGCGATAGTGAGTCGTGGGGAAATTTATTATTATATATTATTATTATTTTTTAATTATTTATATTTATTTATTATATTATAATTTATGTTTTTATGTTTCAAACTTCATCATACCCGGGATATCTACTAGACTCTTGTTTGGACAGATTTAAGTGTGTTATTGTTAAGAATTACAGGCCTACAATATAAAACGCCAAATTTCCATGCAAAATAATTGTACCGCTTTCAGCACCTAAAATCCGAAATAATCATACCGCCAGGGAGGTTAACAGTTTCCTTCACTGGAACTAAGGGGCCAAGCCCAACCCCTGAAAAACAACCCCACACCATAATCTCCCCTCCACCAAATGATTTGGACCAGTGCTTCTTAGGCTGGCCATAGACGACTCGTTTTTATTCTGCCAGCAAGGTGGATTGAGGAATCCTCCTCGTTGAATCATTGTATTCTGACAGCAATTCTGACACTGACTGGCTGCAGCTGTTGGTTGACAAAAATTTTCCAACATTAGTGTCCAACGATCGACTTCTGTTGAGTGGGAATGGCCACACATGGAATTGACATCTCACCAATCCCTGCTGAACTTCGATCCATCCATGGCCAACTTAAGGAAACAAGGCAATGAAAAGATGACAAGGGTGAACACACATACATACAGTATACCAAATTTAAAAAAACTGGGGTAAGATACACTTTTTAACAGCAGCCTTTCCTTGCAGCACATATCTACTACCCTTCACTCCTCTGTTCGGCCATTGGAAGTGAAAAAAAAAAATACCTGGTATCTGGTATGGGGAAGCCTGTGTCCACTCCCCTTCTTCACATGTGCTTGGTGATTGGCCACACAGGCAATCATTGCTTTTATACAGAAACCTTGATAGCTGTGAAAATCAGATTTTTTTCACTCTGTATATTCACTGTGGAACCTAAGGGGTAATCCTCTGCACTGTGTAGAAAGGATGTTTGGTCCTGTCTTCTCTGATCCTCCCCTTCTTTTACTGTGTTTAATCCATTTGCTGATAGAACAGAGCCTTGGATGTACTCTACACATGCTCAGTTTGGTGTGTATTGTTAGAGAGTGTTTTTTTTGGGTGGGGGGGGGGGGGTACTTGTGATCAGCACAGGGCCAATCAGCACTATCCAGACAGAAAGTCAGGGGTCATGCAGCCTCATAGGACAGACAGAGCAGAATAAAAACTCCTACAAGCTTTAACCAGTGCTCGGACGGACACTGATAGATGTCACAAGACTGCTATATACTGCTGATGAGAAAGAGTATTTAGTTTATATTAACTAAAATATTTGAATTTCCATGTTCTATGTATTGTGAAAGACCAGATATATTGAATACAGGGTTCTGAGTATAGCAACACTTTAATTACTATTTCTTTTGAGTCATAGCTCGACTGTGAGATTTAAGCCCTGATGAAGGAGGTTTTCTGCATCCCATAATTACGGTATGTTTGCTTACTTTTAGGGTTGCCATTTGGCAGTAAATTTACGGACAGTTTGCAAAAAACAGTGATTTCTACAACTTTCTGTAAAGACCAGGGGTTTATAATTTGTCATGTTGTGATGACTTTTTAAGTGTAAACCAAATTACTGGTTATGGGTATTGTCAGTGTTTCCATATTGTGTTTATACTGTTTAAATGTTGATCGTCTTAGTTTTTAATATACGTTCTGTTATTTTTCAGGTTGCCAGTAAAAAAAATGTGCTCTGTCAGTAAATTCCCCATGCTTTGTTAGTAAAAAATGCTGTAGGAGGTTGGCAACACTGCTTACTTTACCATATATGAAGAAAAAAAAACCTTTAGGTCTGCTACACTTTCTCTCAGGCTGAAAATTTAGGCATATTTAAAAGATTAAATGATGAGACCAGATACACAATGCATTCAATTTACACCCTCCCCTCTCCTTTCCATAGCATGAAACTACATGTTAAACTCCAGGCAAACATCTACGTACACAGATAAAATACTTTTTGAGCTGTTGAGGATTTGCATTCATGCAGTACCAAGATTTAGTACAGTCAAGAGGGTGACACCACTGTGATACAATTAAAGAGGAAGTAAACCCTGGTGGGTTTAACTTCCTCTTTATTTCCCTGCAAAGGTAAAGCATAATGGGCTATACTATGCATCGCACAATAGCCCATTATGTGTCACTTACCTGAAACTGAAGCCTGCAATGTCACCGCTGGCTGGAAGCATCCATCTTCGCCCCTCTTCAGTCACAGAGCTGGAGTTTGCAGCCCCGGAAGGGCCGGAGTCGCATGATGTCACTGATGCCAGTCACGACATGACCTCTATTAGAAACGGTACAATGTGCCCATTCTAAAGTGCGCATGCGCCATTGTCATCGGCGCATGCGCTGTAGCCATTGGCGCTCGGGTCTTTCATAAATATCACCTAAACCGTGGACGTTTAGGAGATATTTCAAGCATCTACAGGTAAGCCGTAAAGGGGTTGTAAAGGTTCGTGTTTTTTCACCTTAATGCATCCTATGCATTAGGGTGAAAAAACACCTGTAAGTGACTGGCCCCCAGCCCACCCCTGTTTTACTTAACTGAACCCTCGAACTTGTCCCACGGGAACGCGCTTTCTCTCTGCTAGGGGGTTCTCGGCTGTTGATTGGATAGATTGATAGCAGCGCAGCCATTGGCTCCCACTGCTGTCAATCAAATCCAATGATGTGGCCGCTGGGGAACGGGGCCGAGTCCTGCATTCGGCGTCTATGGACGCCAAAAGCTGGACTCGGGAGTGTGCCTGCAAGGTAACCCCCCGGGAGAGCGTTTCTCCCAGGGGGTTATCTGATGCTGGGAGGAGCTGAGAGAGCCGCTGAGGGACCCCAGAAGACCAGGATCGGGCCACTCTGTGCAAAACGAGCTGGACAGTGGAGGTAAGTATGACATGTTTGATATTTAAAAAAAAAAAAAAAAAACCTTTAGTGTCACGTTAATATAGGCTTACCTGTAGGTAAAAATGGTTGTACAGGGTGTGCAACCACTTTAAGAAATACAATGCTGACACCACTCTGCCCTAAGCCTGCTGATTGGACAGTGAGGGAACAGCAGGGGACTGATAAGGAAATCTTCCTACTCACTTTGCCCTCAATCAGCTGGTTCCTTGTTAGCATATTTACATGCAGCACATCTGATTAGTTTTGCCCCTGTGTCTTTCTGCCCAAGCTCTACTATACAGGGTACTACAGGAGTCTGATACAAAATCTAATTCAGGTAAATAAACTGCATTTCAAAAAAATGTATTTAATAATTTATTAATGAATACAGAGCTGCATTAAAATTTGACACTTTTATATCTGCCTGGAGTTCAGCTTTAGATGAACAAAAGCTGCCACTTTTAAAAAAGGATTCAGGGCACACACATGTGCTAGCAATATTCGCACTTGCAGAATTGTGTTTGAAATATAGAAAGGTCAGGAAAACTGGTGTATTTTTCCCCTGAAGACAGAGGCACGGCTGCAGCCACTGATAATAAGCCGGCAGCAGCCTGGGGCTACGGACAGCATATGCTTCCAGTTTATATATCAAGCGAATGTAGTGAACGAAGACTCTCACATGAACATCACTGCTGTCAGCTCTACACTATTTTAAAACATGCTAAAAGGGAAATTCACTAAGCAGCAGCAGCTACTGCTGTACGGCTATTATACATATTCCCCTGCAACTGATCCTGGAATAGAATGCAAATTGTAAACAGATTTAATGGTTGTTTTATGCATGCTTTCTGATTTTAGTAGGAAAAGACCCACAAATACATACATTTATAAAAATTACAGGACTCAAAAATGTTTTTTGTATATTAGTGTGGAACTTTAATTGGCTCTCAGAAATGTACGGTAATTACTGAATAAAGTAAATAGGATTTTTTGTATTTGTTTACATTTTTTGCCTCCATTTTGACCTCCTCGGATATCCTTCTCAAGTTCGAGGAGGCTGTCGGTGTAGCGGTCCACACAGTGCAAAGGATAGCCCCTGATTGAATATCCATCATAATCCTCGCAATTGCAAGCACTTTTTCATTGGGCGGTGCAGCCATGAGACCATGCTGACCAATGAGAAGCACATCTGAGGCACTTTTTAGTAATATGTTCCAGAAGAAAGAAGCGTTTTAGTGCAGTCATGTGGTCGCGCTGACCAATGAGTGTTTGCCATTCCAAACTTTATGATAGATACTCACTCTGGGGCTGTGTAGGGTGTTCAGACTGCTACATCAGCAGCACAGGACATTATGGCCACTATGTGCAATGGGGTCTAGAATATCTGGAGTTAGTTCCGTTTTTCATTTTTCATGAAAAGGTGAACTTCTCCTCTAAACATTTGGATTAGCATGCTAGACGACTAGCATGGGAGAGTTCAGCAGTGACAGCCTACATACTTCTCTCAGTGTTTCACTGCTGTGTAGTAAATTCCCAATGCAATAGGCACAAGTAATGAGGGAATATCACCTTGTTCCAGTATGCCAGCACTCACGCTTTATTGCTCTGCAAACTTCCGTCACGGAAAGGTTACAGAAGCCCTACTTATTCAATACTAGTATTACACACACTATAAAGTAGCCTTTCTTAACTAGGGTTCCTCCAGAGGTTGCTAGTTGTTCCTTAAGCCGCGTACACACGGTTGGACTTTTTAGCTACAAAAGTCCAACGGACGCTGACGGACTAAAGCTGGCTGGTAATCCGATCGTGTGTGGGCTTCTCCGGACTTTCAACGTACTTTTTTAGCCTCAAATCCGACGTACTTTAGATTTGAAACATGCTTCAAATCTTTACGTCGTAACTACGACGGACCCCGAAATCCGCTCGTCTGTGTGCTAGTCCGACGGACAAAAAGCCACGCTAGGGCAGCTATTGGCTACTGGCTATCAACTTCCTTATTTTAGTCCGGTGTACGTCATCACGTACGAATCCGTCGGACTTTTGTGTGGTCGTGTGTAGGCAAGTCCGTTCGTTAGAAAGTCTGCAACAAGTCCGCGGCAAGTCCGCCGCAAGTCCGCCGAAAGTCTGTCGGACCGGCTGTCGGACTTTTGTAGATGAAAAGTCCGACCGTGTGTACGCGGCATTAAGCAATAAGCAACTTCTGCTTATTTCTCAGGGAACTGTCAAGTTATTTTTTATTGTTCAACACGCTGGTTGATCAAATAAAACTGTCCGTTTATACCCCGTTTTTTTTTTTTAATTCTTTATTTTTACTCATACAGGAGCATGTACATACAGAAAGAGGAGATCATATTGTCTAAGAAAGCTTGATTAGTGATCAGAAAAGTAAATTTAGCAAAACGCTATAGACCTCTATGACCTTTGGTGAGATAAGCAAGATCAACAAAGAATCCAACACTGTATAAGCCCTGAGTGTTCTTCTGTTTTTTTCCATCTTCTCAAATTATTGTAAAGGGGGGCGGGATATAGTAAAGGCAGGGGAATAGAGGGGGGTGGGAGAGGAGCAGGGGGGGGGGGGAGACACCCCCTCGCCTCACCCCCAGGGAGCATCAGGGACTGGTTAAGTGCAGTGTCTCCAGCCCGGGCAATGAGGTCCCCAGGCCTTCCCTTTGTCTGAGAAAATTGAATAATTCCAGGCATTTCTATAGGTTTCAGGTTTATTTTGGTCCGATAGGACCAAGTCGTCCATGTGGTTTATATCCTTAATATTGCAAAACCAGAGGGCTATGGGGGTAGGGATGGGGTCCTTCCATTTCAGGGGGAAGAAGGCCTTTGCAGCATTTAAAAGATGGCGAAGAACAGATTTCTAATATGTCTTGAGAGGTATTGAGAAATGGTGCAGAAGGAAAAATGCTGGGCAATCGGGAACATTGAAGTCTATACATTTCTGAGTGATCTGTCTGACCTACTTCCAAAATGGCTGTAGTAGTAGGCAGGACTAAAACAAAATGTGAACGGTCATGTCAGCAGCATTTTTACACCTCCAGCACAGATCCATGGTATTGGGAAATTGTCTGTGTAGTTTCTTAGGAGTCCTATACCACTATACCCAGATTTAGTCTCCGGCATAATATCTTGATCCCTGCATTATGTTGCAGAAAGGAAAGCTAATATCTGTGTAAGCCAGGCCATACATAACCAATTTTTTTTTTTTTTTTTTTTTTTAACCATAGGTTGAAGGAAAGAAAGTTGCTCGATCCCTCCCTCAGAGCTATTGTATTCTGACAGCGGGAGGCTTCCCAGCCATCAGAATACAATGATCAATGCTTACTGATATAGCTGCTGGCAGTGATTGCATTAAAAAAATCCAACGGGCTGGTTGTACTGAAGTCGATCGATGGATTGACTTTATTACAACCAGCCTGCCCACCCATGGATCGAAATCCGGCTGATTCCTGCTGAACTGGACGAATTTCAATCAATCAGTCTAAGGCTAGCCAGGGCTGACAATATTGCTTTGGATGTTATTTCTAGCAGAGGCTTTGGGTTTACAGGTTAAACGGGACAGAAGCACTGGATTCTGGCAGATTAACAGGTATTTTTTTGTACTTGCAGAATTTATGAAAGGATAAAACATGGATAAATGTTCATGTGTTGTGGTGATGTATTGAATATGTTTTTTTTTGTATTCTGTCCAGGCATGCACTTTAAGTTTTACTGCTCATAATGCTCTTTAAAATTCTGCCTGTGTACCAAAGAGCATGCATTTTACCTGGACCTGTGAAAAAAAACTATTATTTCTGTTTAAACAGCACGTAACGAAAAACAGTAAAGTCACTGGTCATGATGCTACAAAGTAACTGGTCATTAAGGAGTCAAGTAACGCTTGGGTGACAGTTCTGTGTTATACATGCTAATCTAGAGGAGCTTAGTGGCAAGTAATTGCTTCACAAATACATAAGTTCACCCAACAAGTCAATGGGAGTGACTTTAATTCAAAAGGATGAACTCGCTCAGCAATTATCTTTTGTATTATTTGTGGGACACTTTTTCAGGATTGTTGACGTCTTCACAAAAGAAACCAGAAGACTTATCTTCTCAAAGTGTTTCTGTTCACTGCTGTCGGGCGACTTTGGAAGTCAAAATTGAATACAATGACAAAAAACGGGGGAAGTGTGTCAAGTTCAACAGAATGAGTTGGCAGCTATGCAATTATGGATTTTATTTTATATTCTTTTATACAAACTAATTTACTGACAACTATGCTTAGACAATGCATGAGACTAGGTCTGTTTTAAAAGTTTAGTCCACTTGAAAGTATTAATGGCCCCTGGTGGGTTTAAATTTTTTGGTGTTAGGTTTCTTTTTCTCTATAAATGTATGCTCCTCCCTGTTTGTTTTGCAGAATATAAATAGGAAGTCCAATAGGGAGATTGCAGACTCCGTTTCAATGGCTGCAGCAGTTGACACGACTACAAAGCCAGGTTCAGAAATCTTGCCAAGTGTCCAAGAGATGTGTGAAGCCCAAGGATCATATAACCTCCCCTGGCATCACACCTGAATCGATTTACAGTTTTGGGTAGACTTACCCTTCTAAAGCTGGCCATATACTGGTAAATTTTTAAACAAACGCCCATATAAAAAATCAGTATGTTTGAGATCAACATTGGATAAAGCCAAAAGAGATTTAATAAATGTCACCCAAAAGTACTTCATAATTTTGTTTATTTTTAACATTATTTATGGTACAAATGGAATTTTCCATAGCAAAACCACATGGACCATTAGAAATGTGTTAAAAAAAACCCAAACATTTTCATGTCAAGAAGGTTGATTATCGATCTAACTCCACGATTACAAAATCAAATGAACGGACCGAAAAATTACCAGTTTCAAAAAAAATTCTTCTAATGTATGGCCGGCTTGATAGTCTCCCATATATTACAACACCCAACAACTGATAAGGTCAAAGTTCACCTACAGAGTTGATGGTTTGTAGTTTTATGAAGCACTATGTTAGATTCCAGATAGCAAGGATAACTTGCCACAAATTTGTGGTGGTGTTGAATTGAAAATCTGTTAACTTACTGCACATTTTCACTGGCAAGTTGTAAACTTGCAGAGCACTTGAAGCACAAGTTCTAGTTGACACTTTTCCAATTTGTAGCAAATTTGCCAAGGTGAGTCTACAGCAAGAGCTCTGCAAGTCACAGTGACCCCTGTGGTGGGATGACTATTGCACAACATAACTGAACCAAAACCTGCAGCAGACTTGCAGAATGTTTGCAAAGAAAGTTGGTCGGGAGTCATGCAATGCGGACTTCAATTGTGCAACAAATTTGAGAAGCCCGGCAGGTCTAGCAATAGCTTAGCAAGTAATTTTTAAACTTGCAGCTCAATTATTTGCTATATCTGGGATGCTAATTTGTATAAAATATGATGCATTCTGTTGCTCTTCTTTGATAGAGATTTCAGTCTCAATCTAGATCCCTTGTAGATAAGCTGATACCCGAAGAAAATATGATCCAATACAACAGCCAACTTCTTGTCACATAATCACAGCTATGGCATGATGGCTCACTGCATTCAAAACAAATTGGTCAATAGGATGAACCAAGAAATGTTACCTGTCTGTGTCCCATCACGCCCCATAAAGCACTTCATCACCCTGATGATTTGCTCTGTTACAGGAGGAGAAAGTGAAGCTGCATAAAGTGCACTGTGCGAATGTGTTCTCAAGTATTCCACTAGTTCCTGGAGGTAAAACATGTCCACATGTTAGAGGCTAGTTTACAGTGAATTACATAAAGAAAATGAAGAAGCATAAATAATAATGTAAAGAACATTTAATAGACAGCAATGTAGAGCTCTGATGTAAAGATGGACTTCATGAAGATTTGGCCATCTTGCCATGTGGAAGATGGCTTCACATCTATGTGTTTTGGTAACGACTTGGTTTCTAACTACCACAGGGCATTGCATTACTATTCATTTTGAATGGCACCCTAACACACTTAAGCAGTGCAACTACATTACAGTAAACCACAGCGCATGGCGAGGCACTACCATGCACTTTGGTGTTCTGTGACAGCAAAATGTTGAAGCTGTCATTTTAACTCACCTCTTTCAACCACAAAGATGTAAAGGGGGCCTAATAGTAGTTTATAAAAGTTACCCGTTTCAATAGTAAGCTAAATTCTGCATTTCTGCTTGGAACAGATATGCATCAGTGTTTATACAATAGTTTTAATAGTGAGAAGAGAAGGAGGCATAGTGACACTAGGCAAAGGACCTACAGTGCTATCATCCCAAACCAAAAAATTACTAAAACAAGGTAAACGATAAGGGACTTTCTAGTATGGCACCAAGGGACATACATTTAAAACATAAGTAAAAAAAATATATTTCCCAATTTATTACTCACTTCATAATAAGAAATTAAAAGTCTAAAATAATCACATACTGTATGATGCTCAATATAGTATTTTTTTTAAAAAAACTACCAAGACCACTCATAATTTCACCAAACTGAGTGTCCCATTTTACAGACAGCAGGTTGAAGGGAGAGGAGGGGGGGGGGGTTAAAGTATAGGCAAAACTTTTTTTTTCATTTTGGATAGAGCAAGGGAGGGTTGTAGCCTCTGTCAGATTTGTTCACCATATGTGTCCCATTGTAGAGATTTCCCATAATTTCCTGTCCCATAGCCAAACAGGAAGTGAAAGGAAATCCCTGCAAATTAAGGGAATTCCTTGGAGACCCCCAGGTCACCAGAACTAGTGTCCCCATTGGAAGAATACCCATCTATTACTTTTCTTGGGACAACCCAAAATTTGGAATTTTCTTTTACTTTCACTTGCAATGATAATGGTAAACAGGACAAATATAGAGGGTGAATTTCCTTAACGGGGGACAGACAGAAATAAAAACTGATAAGCATTCTAATCGCTCTGCACTCTATTCAAAACTATAAAAAAGTTTATCCGTATGTTACACTTTAAACCAGTATTGTTCAGATAAGCTTTGAAAATGAATAAAAGAAGCCGACTGGTTACCATGCACAATTGCACCAGATTCTGTCTGCTCCATTTTTGATAAATGTGCCCCTGTTTGAGAATATTAATATTTCTTCTTAACATGTTTTTTCGTCATTTTGTCTAGCTTCTCCCACAATATATTCTTACCCTTTTCCCAGCAATGTATCCGCCAATAGCTCCAAAACTTTTCGTAAACGTTCCCATCATTACATCAATGTCTGCAGGGTCCATCCCAAAATATTCCACCACTCCTCGTCCTGTAGGTCCCACTGCCCCAATACTATGTGCCTCATCCAAATATAAGTAAGCCCTATATTTCTTCTTCAAGGCCACAATTTCCGGTAGACGAACAATAGACCCTTCCATGCTAGAACAAGCAAGAGAGAAAAAAAGCATTACAACAACAGACCAGTGTATTTTAATCAGGCCCAGTAAACCTCCAGTGATATTAATGTTGTAATCTGTAGGTACCTGTTACTCTAAGGGATGAGGGACATCACTTTACCCAATACCAACTATTTTTTGTGACATATTTGAGCTAAAGAAGTTAAGAATCTTTGCACAATAAATTGTGTGAATAGTCACTTCATTTATCTAATCCTCTGCAGGTAAAAAAAAAAGAAAAAAAAGGGACATTACTTGATCGCTTAATCTGACTTTTTTTTTGCGCTACTGGCCCCTGCATTCCTTGAAATCTTCATCCTCAAATGCCCCCCCTTCTGGTGCAGCGGGGGTGAATAGAACTGAAGGAGCTGTGTCAGGTACTTGTCGACTGTGCCTGACAATGTCTGCCATTTCCGGCCACCTCTTCCATTCATAGAGCCATGCTATAGCTTTTATGAATAAAACACGATCTATGAATGGTGGGTAGTGGACATCAGAGGATAAAGGTTTCAAGGAATATAGGAGCCAGCAGCACAAGGGACACATTGGATTAATAGTAAGTAATGTCCCATGTGCTGCCTTTGCTTACTCCTACTTCTGATATTACTTATGACTTGATACGTTGATCCAATATTTTCAGTGCTCTGATCTGCTGACCCAGAACAAGAATTCAGATCAGGAGCTCTTACTTCACTCTTTGCATACTTGCCCTAGGTCCCAGACCATAGACTCATTTTTCAAAAGGCAACCTGAAGGGTGTCCAGAGGATTCAACTTCATGCTCCTGCAGTAAATCAGGTGAATATCACAATTGGTGAAAGCTGGAGGATGCATTTGGCATCTAATGGGCAATGCCTGTACATAAAATACAAATGAGACAGCCTCACTGTGCCTACTGAAATCCTATCACTGTCACAAAGTAATATGGGAGGCAAAGCTACTACCTTGCCTAGTTCCTAGTGTGAAATTAAAAAAACAATGTAGCCTGTGGATTATCAAGACAGCTAGACAACTAACATTTTTTTTAAACAACGAAATAGATTTTTATTAAATAGAACGCAAGGCATTACATGGTACAATTGCATAGGCATACAATCCATAGAAACCAGGAGCTGCAATCTTCATAGCAATAAATGATTGGTAGTAACTGTATAGCCAACTTAGTTAACAAGAGACGGGGAAGCATTGCATAATACCCTGAGTTCCTAGCACTATTGAAAAGAAAAATGGAAACAATTAAACAAAAAACAAAAAAACAAAAAACAAAAAAAAGAAGAGGACAGTCCAACTGGAAGTATACAGAAGTTACTTTGTGTTATAGAGATCCCAATACATCACACTAATGTCAGATATCGTATAAGGCAAATTACCGCTGACAGAACACAAATAGTCTCATACAGTCACTTTACTGGAGTTAGTGCAGGAAAATAGCTAGCCCATTAATAATCCGTCTAGAGCCAGCTGTGGGGGTGCCACCTCTGGGGAGTTAAACCAACTCTGCCAGATATTTAGGTGATTTCCTATGATAGTAGGTGTTTTTTTTCTCAGATAAGGATAGTGTTAACCGTTTGGATCCACTGTGCCTGTCGGGACCTGTGCCAAAAGCCAAAGTTGGGCAATCAGCTTCCTAGCTAGGTATAAAAGCCTTGTGAACTCGATGTACACCGGAGGGGGGGTACAGTTCCCCAGTGAGACTCCCCAACAGACACGTCAGCGGGTCCATTGCCAGCTGAACCTGGTATACATTGTTCATTTTGGGGACAATTCTGCTCCAATATTGCACCAACTTGGGGCATCTCCAGAGCATGTGGATGAGGTCACCCGGATGGGTCTGATATTATGGACATATGGAAGTCTCTCGTCTACCCCATTTATATAACTGTATAGGTGTACGATATACTCGGTGCAATAAGAATCATTGCAACAACAATAAGAATCTGATCCCACTGTTCACCATCAATGGGACCAACATCTCTCTCCCATACCTACCTGCAGGGTAAAAGGTCAGGGGTCAGTGTATATGGATTCCAAGAACGTGGAGTCCTCTAACTGCAGATTAGAGTGTCTACTCTGGCAACGCATGGCATGTTGTAACTGTATGTATTAGTAATGATGACCTTTCAGCTTTGGAAATTCCCGCAGAAGTTGGATATATGGTTTTATGACAGAGTAATTTAGTACTTGATTGATGTATCTAATCCCCACCCTATCCCAGATTGGGTGTTTGACAACTTTAGCTAAATCTGTATAATAGCGGTTCTGCCAAATGGGCGTTTGATGAAGAAACCCAGTCAGTCCCAATTTATTTTTGACACCTTTCCAGATTTTCATTAATTAAAGCTGAACTGTGGGGCAATGAGATGGGACCATAGGGAGGCCCATTTCCATATGGGATAAGGCTGAATATCCTGCATCAGGGCCAAGGAGTAGATCCCTGAAAGAGTCTGCAGCCGTCGCAAGACCCCAGCCTATAAAGTGTTGTAATTGGGCTGCAAAATAGTACATTTGTGGATGTGGAACAGCCAGTCCACCCTGATCTTTGGGAAGTTGCAGAGTGACAAGTTTAATGCGAGCCCCTCCACCCCTCCAGATAAGAGACCTGAACTGCAAATCTATACGCTGGAACCAATACTGCGGTATCCAGATCGGGGCATTATGTAGAATGAACAGTAGTTGCGGGGCCCAAATCATCTTTATGAGATTTCCATGTCCAGTTACTGTCAGCGGTAACTTACATCAACTGGCATGTTTGTGTTGGAACTTTTGAAGTATTAGTTTCAGATTCAATGTTATGGATTCCCGTGGGTCCCGGGTTACCATTATACCCAGATATCTGAATGAAGTGACTACCTGTATTTGAGATACATCCTCCAACAAAGGTGCCAGAAGAAGATCCAACGGGAGAAGAGCCACTGATTGATTAGGCACATCACTGGCCTTAAAGAGTCCCCAGTATCTCCCAGAAACAACAGAGTGTTGTCTGCATACAGGGAGATTTTTCTGCCTCCTTCGGAAGCCCATGATGTTGGGGGAGACCCACACCATAGCTGCCAGGGATTCCAATGCAAGGGCAAACAGCAGGGGCAACAATGGGCACCCCTGCCTCGTGCCACGAAACAGAGAAAGAGACTCTGATAAAAGGTATCGTTAATCCTTATTCTCGCCATAGGTGCAGCATATAAAAAGTGTAGCCAAGATATGAATCCTTCACCCAGACCGAACCGACGCAGAACCTCCCATAGATAGTTCCACTCCACACTATCAAAAGCTTTGGTAGCGTCGAGGGAAAATATAGCTCTGTTGCCCGGGTTATCCAGCGCAGTAGATCGGGCAGGAATGAAGCCAGACTGGTCCTGATGGACCAGGTCTGCCACAATTCCTGACAGTCTAGTGGCCAACACCCGTGCAAGCAATTTAACGTCCGCGTTGAGCAGTGAGATAGACCTATAGGAGTCAGGCTGTAAAGGGTCATTGCCACCCTTTGGGATAACTACTATGATAGCCTCATTCATAGAGGCGGGCAAACCACCATCCTGAATGAAATGTGCCGTCCCTGATCATCAACCAGGGAGTGCAGTAGAAAAAGGATTAAAAACGTTTGGGACTTTATATGAGGTGTAGGACAAGATAGTTCATAACCTTAATCCCAAAATTGCAAGACTAGCTCAAAAAAGGAAAATGGCCTTTATATAAAGCATGCGATAACATGGATAGCAAGTATGTCTGACAAGTAGCTTATAAATAGTATAACTGCTATATATCAAGGTAAACAAAGCATAACTTGTGTATAAAACAAATGGATTTATTCCATACATGTAATACATAAAAGCATCATAGCATAATAAATAGTAATACATGATAATAACAGACCCATTTGATCCATGTGAGTAAAAGTAGAGCCATACTTCATATTATCAGCATAATACAATATGAGTTTGTAAGAAGTTCATCCGGTGTAAACACGTATTTAGCATCCAATTGCTCGGCGCGTTTTGTGGAATAGCTCCACTCATCAGGAGCAGATGCATTGTAAGAATCTAATGAAGGTAATAAATAATGGTAGTTATCAATGGGTCTCAGCATGGGAGAGGGGGTACAAAGAAAAGAAAGTAGTGAAAAGAAACCCACCCTGCTATGGATCAAGTCAGAGTCTGGGTAAGTAATGACGAGGGCCGAAGGCTAGCCAGGGTACTCATCAGTCTCGGGAGCTGAGGTGGTATATCCCAAGGCATATGATGACAGGCCACCAGGGAACAATAAATCAAGAAAGATGGTGTCCCGTAAAAGGAGGGGCGATATAACATCACCATAAACCTATGTAGAAATATATATAATATATAATTGAATAAAGCGCAGTATAATGTACCAAGTAGGTATGTGCATATGGACCAGTAATGGTTCTAATCAATGGTGAAGAGTTCAAGCAACAGAGTGTTCAAGATAAGCTACATGTAAATAGAAAATAAGAAGTTGCAAGAAGTGATACAATAAATCCATAAAACAAGGAAGATAAACGAAACGAGAAGCAGACCCATAGGTTGAAAAGACAGAGAAGGGGACAAGAAAAGTCAAAATTATTACCATAAAGTCTAGATCGCTGTACTAGACTACAATTGCATAGTGTCCACACAACCAGCCACAAGGAGTGATTGAACACACTAAGCGGAGTATAAATACTCAAAGACAGTCAATCGGTAACCACCAATGACACGCAGGCGCATGAGGGGAGAAGAAACACCAGCACCCGAGCGGAAACATCCGCCAGGCACTTGGCGCCTATACGCCTCGTGCATAACGCCGATGGGAGTACTCAGAGCTGGCGCATTGATGTCAGCAAAGCCAACGTCATGCGCAAGACACTGGGGGCGTGGCGTCAACGCACAGCGGTACAGCACCCCGAACCCCCGCATCCAAGAAAGGCGGAAGGGGAAAGTATCTGGTGTGCGTCGCAGCTCCCGAGCCTGTGAATAACCAGCCGAACCAACCACCCACATCACTGCCAGACAACCATAGCAGGACCATACGCAAAAAGGGGAGGGGACTCAATATAGTAACACAGACTACAATCTAATAAACCTAACCAATGCTGACACACCAAAGGGGAAGGTTTGATGGCAAAAAAAGGAATCTACTACCGTATTAATGTTGTATGATATTAGAAAAATAATAAATTATGGACTGTGTGTATATGGTGACGTTATATCACCCCTCTTTTATGGGACACCATCTTTCTTTGTTTATTGTTCCTTAAAGGTCCCTCATTATATATGCCTTGGGATATACCATCTCAGTTCCGGAGACAGACGAGTACCCTGGCTGGCCTTCGGCCCTCGTCACTACTTGCCCAGACTATGAATTGATCCATAGCAGGGTGGGTTTCTTTCCACTACTTTCCTTTTCTTTGTACCCCCTCTCCCATGCTGAGACCCATTGATAACTACCATTATTTTTTACCTTCATTAGATTCTTACAATGCATCTGCTCCTGATGAGTGGAGCTATTTCACAAAACACATGGATCAAATGAGTCTGTTTTTATCATGTATTACTATTATGCTATGATGCTCTTATGTATTACATTTATGGAATAAATCGATTTGTTTTATACACAAGTCATGCTTTGTTTACCTTGATTTATAGCGGTTATACTATTTATAAGCTACTTGTCAGACATACTTGCTATCCATGTTATCGCATGCTTCATATAAAGTCCCAAATTTTCCTTTTTTGAGCTAGTCAGGGAGTGCAGTAACAGAAAGGAGACAGCATGCGAAATGAGTATGCCGACACCCCTGGAGTAAGCTGTGTGAGTGGAGTAGAACTGGGTTGGATAACCACGGTGCTTAAGTGTAGAAGTAAAATTAGCTTGCAAGTGTGTTTCCTGTAAGCACACCACAGCAGGTTTGTGGGCCTTCACCGTAGAGAAAAATGCCACCCGCTTCACTCCATCACCCAGCCCCCTCACATTCCACAAAATCAAAGTACACACATTAAACATAGGGCCACGGAATGGTAACAACCACAAAAAAGCAGAACTTCCTCCCTGCAACCAGCAGGGGTCAGTGGTGGAAAAGAAAAGAAAGACAGTAAGTAACCAAGAGAAAAAAGAAAAGGTCTCTGCATCCTCTAAACAGTTAAGAAGACAGGTAACATAGTGCATGTCCACGCAGGACAATGTTAGGGGGGTCCCATCATCTCAGTTCAACTCTGATTCAAAAGGGACTTGCGAATCCAAGTCATTGGTAAAATGTAGTGCAAACAACTTACGTATTCCTCTCCGCTTTAAAAGAAAGACTGAGAAAAGAGATCAGCATACTCAGATCTTCTCCTAAGGCATCCTCATTCAGCAGTAGTAAGAAATAATACAATCAGGCCATGGGTGCTAGTGTTGTTTTAAGGGTGTGCTCCATACGATCCAGCCAGTTGGAAGCATTAACAGGATTATCAAAAAATTGCGTCTCACCATTCGCTGCAACTCTAAACTTGGCAGGATACAACACAGCATAGGTGACATATCTGCGGAGATGATTCTTCACTTCAGTAAACTTGGCCCTGCAGCACTATAGGTCAGCAGAGTAATCAGTGGTTCCCACCGCTGTCAATCAAATGCTGTGAGGAGGGAGCGGGGTTGAGTTGCCCGGTCTGTGTCAATAGTCACAGACAGGGCAGCTCGAGAGCAAGCCTACATGGGCGGCCCCATGAATGGCTGCTTTCGATGGCAGCACTTGCCAAAGAGGAGAGGCCTGGAGATCTGGGGGGACCCTAGAAAGGGAGAATCGGGGCTGCTCTCTGCAAAACCATTACACAGAGCAGGCAAGTATACCATGTTTGTTGATTTAATTTAAAAAAAAAAAAAACAAAAGTAAAGTTTAATGTTACTTTAAGCAGAAGTAAACCCTCCTATCCTTTCCAGCCAAGGAAGCTGCTTCTGTTTGGTCTGCAACTCCCATGGTGCTGCAAATGTGATCACTTATGACACCAGCCATTTGATGGTTTGACAGTTTGGTTGAGGACCCACACAAATGTGACAGTTCGCAATCCAACATTCCAGGAAAGTAACTGTTTTTTGAAACTGTTAAATCGATTGATTTAGTTCTGCTTTATGGCATACTGCTGTTCAGGGGCTCTGGGCTTCAGCAAAATGGCAGCCCCCAGCAAGAGAAAACAGGAGAAATGCTAGAGGCAATTTACAGTACACGCCAATTCTGGTAGCATAATTATTATTGTGGAATGTATGTTCCTTGCTAAAGAACATTATTTTTTTATCAAGTTGTTATGGGTAAAGTTCCACTTTAAGGGCTCATTCACAATGGCCTACATGGTGAAATGCAGGGCTTTACTGCATGGGCAGTTATTGTGACGTTTGGCGAAGAGCGGTGTGATGTGTGTTTATGCATCCCGCACGGTGTACTTTTTTTTGCTGTCAATTTAGCTGAAATTTTTTCATTATATTTCATAGATTTTCACACACCACAGCTTGGTTGTGTAGTAGAAACAGATGCATACTGTAAGTATTTTTCTGCACCACACTGCTCGACACCCAGGGGCACTGTTGCAGTGTGAACAAGAAACATAGCAAACTATTGCTTTCTATCTGCACTTGAGGTGACTGTTGTTGATCGAACACAAAGAAAAAAAAAAAAACAGTCACCGTAGAAGAGATCTAAGACTGGGCACACACAGATAACTGGTACATTGACCAATGTCTGTGAACCCCCAGCTACACATAGACAATCATAAAGTATAGCCATTAGTAGAGATTAATTTCTATTAGTAGCACAATGCTCCAAATGTGGGCGATTGATCATTTCTACATACTGCACTTCATTGTTGCCCATTTATAGCAAATAGTAGCTGGGCGATCACAGAAGACGATGACTGTAGCAAAAATCGCCCAAGTGTGCCTAGCCCAAGTATTTACAGTATGTACTTATTCCTCTCAGCACAGTTGTCCTGTAGGGCATGCTTAGGAAACACAACCATTCTATGTATGTATTGTGTATGTAAATCAGAACAATAGTTCAATGGGCTGCATTGTTAAATCTGCTCCTCTTTTTAAGGTAGTATGTGAATCTGGCATGAGGAGCAGTTATTGAGTTATGCTATAAGGGGACAATGGCAGTGACCAGTGAGTTCAGGAGGTACTGCATGTGGGTTTAGAAGCTTAAGAACTATTTTACCAAATTGTTATCTTGACTACATCCATTACTGGTCTGCTGAGGCTGCCATACTTTAATTTTTTGTAAGAAGCCTTACAACATAATTGATCTGGTTCTTCCTATTTAGTATTAATCATTATAAATGCTTACTGCCTAAGATGTGGCCTCATGTGTTCTGCATTAAAATGGTCTTAAATAAAACCAGACAACACAGATCAAACCAAATTCTTGCTGTCCTGGCAGATCAAAGCAATGCTCTTAATCATTTACATTATATGCTCCTGACTGACCAAAAGAACAAAAAAAAAAAGTGTGGGACAGGCATAAGCAAATATTATGAAAGTTTGCCAACTAACACCCAGACAGACTCAATTGTGGAGGACTTCCTTTTCCTCTGATTGATATATATTGATCAGGAACAAATTGGGAACATTGTAGCGTTTCCTGTTGCTGACAACCTCTGACCAGTATCTGTCATGGGTAGTTATTTATATTGAGCGGTTTTAGCTTATAATACGAAGAAGAAAAATACGAAGAACATTACAAGTACCAGATGTATTACTGTGGAAATAACAACTCCAGCACTGGCAGACTGCACTTCCTAGAACTGTTGATAAAGACACCCATTTTCCTCTAAGCTTTAATAAATGTGCCAGTATCAGACCATGTGAAAACATACTTGGGTGATTGATGCCAAAAAAACACTGTCAATCATGCTCCACCAGAAAAAGGGCCACTTGGCCAAGAGTAGGAGTAGAGGTTCAACAATGTTTTTTGGCTGGCACTTTGGAAGAGAACCTTAAAACCAATTTCCAAATACTAAAAGAATTTCTGAAAGGCGTCCATATTACCCATGGCAAGCAGCTGGTATGGTAGGAAATAATATGGTACCACTGTAGAAAAGAAATTATTTTAAGACCACCTAGACATTCCCATGGCTTATATAAAACCAAGTAATCTGCTGCTTTGTACTTTCCTATAGTTATAGGATTCTTCTGTGACCTCCAAAATGCTTACGTCACTCAAGCCTTGATATGAGTAATGTGTTTGCCTCCATCAAGTGCCTTGGCCAGTTTTAATACTAACGTATATACATTAAAACACAACCAGTGTTTAAAGCTGTCTACATTATGAGTGAACACCATACCTCCCAAGCCAATCTGTACTAAATGCACGTCCCCCAAAAAATAACAAAGCTGCTTAAGGCATCTTGTACTGCTGGCTTCAGCCAGAATAGACATTCGTGAAATTTCTTTTGGTTTGTATAGTTCAATTAATGCAGTAACCGCCTCAACCCCAAAGAAAGTGAATATACCTGTTTTGTATTATGCCACTACTGTTATAGTAGGGAGTACACAGGGGAAGACTGACAAAAATGGCACTATTGGTTTAACAGTTGAAGTGAACCCCTTATGGCTGCATTACTGGACATTCTTCTAGGGGAACTAGCCTTTCTCAGCCTTCTACCCCCAAGGAACACAAAGTTTATTTCAAGAATCTCAGGTAAACCCTACTAATGCTAACACCAATTAATCATTCAGAAAAATTCCTGTTACAGTGGTGGTCAGAATGCCACTCTACAAATACATAAACATTTAATAAAGTCATGTAACTGACGCTGCCAAGTAGCTTTGGACCTGGAACAATCAGATGGTACATCAAAAAGCCACAGCTCAAGGAACCTGTAGCAACCCCTGGAGAAACCCAACAACTGGTTTAGAGGAACAACAGTATAGTTTTAGCCAGTATGCATTTTGAGTTCTTTTGAGTTATTTTAAGTTTTATGGGAAAATAATTTTTATTTGATTTTCTCTTCTCTGTTTTCATAATATATTGTAGCATTTCCCTCTAGAAGCCATCCATAGACCTGGTACTGTATTCAGCAGCCCTGCCTATCAGATAAACAAACTTGAGTGCTTTGCAGCAGTCTGAGCAGACTGTTAAATATGAACTGAGAGGGAATCAGCTAAGCAAAATAACTGGACATTTGGGGGTTGACTTACTAAAGTAGTGTAGTGCATGTTTACTTTCATCAGTGGTAGCCATACTTCTTTCATGGCAGGTTTCCTTTAAAAGGACACAATGATGGTTGCATCCTGATCTGGCTGGAGCCTAGCCTAGTGCCTTCATAGCCTAATGCCTTTATAAATTAGTACAAACTTGTAACTGCTGTTGGTCCATGGGCAGCTATTAAGGATCTTCCCCTTGGGCCAAAAGTAGGCTGCTTTCTACTGAGAGTACATAATCCTAATGAGGTATATTAATCAGCCTCCTTCATTCACTATTATGAATTATCGTTGATAATTCAGCTGGATGTTAGCGGCCTAATAACACTGAATAAATGTCCAAGATTTATACTGTTTTCCCAAACATTTCTAAAAGATGAAAGATGCGTAGAGTCAGCAAGCCTAGGAGGAAACTGTGTCCACTGCATTCATTATGGGGATTTGGCAGTTCTTAAGAAAACAGCAGCTGTGCAGCAGCCTGGGTGCCATATAATAGACAGCAATATTTAGCATTAAGACTTTGGTGGTCTGCTGAATCTGTAGATGATCAAAGGACTTGGAAGACTTGAAGTTTTTCTCTGCTTTGCCAAACGATGTTTATTTAGCGTTTAATCTGATTAGAGAGGGGATGTCCAGACTGCTCAGAAGCAGCAGGTCAGTGTGGTAATAATGTGCTAGAATTGACTGACAGGTGTTTAGATAAAGGTCAGTCTATGAGTTTTGTCTGCTGCAGATAACACTTCAGATGCTGCTGCTAGAGTCACTGGTGGAGTCACGGCCTTGAGAAACTTTCAAAATGTCAGCAGATCCCAACAGTTAGACAACCTGACTGATGGATATAATTGAGAGGCTGAACAGGATGCACTATTGATTCAATATGTTCCAGATAAAGTACAAGGAAATCTCTTAAAATCCCACGATTAAAAATCAAAGGCTGTTTACAAATCAAAACTAGCCTTTTTTCTTTCCCATCTTCTCAGCTCCTGGCACATTTTTAGGAGACCCCATCATTAACTTAAAAACAATTGCAGGTAAATGCACAGAAAAAGCTAGTATTCTAAATGGTTATTTGCAGCATTTTTCCTTTCCATAAGGGCTCTTTCAGACTTGTGGTGCCCTTTGAAGAAGGATCCTTGTTCAAAAAGCTTTTCAGATGGCATTTTACAGGCAGTGAGGAGACGTCACTGACTGATTTAACCCTGTAATGCTGCAAAACTACACTGCAGTGCGTGTATTGCATGTGGTTGCGGCTTGGCCCCACTGAACTCAAAGGGTGCTGCTTGTCAAACTCTGCACCCAAAGTTTAAATTGCTGTGGCCAGAAAGCAAAGCATTGTGGCCACGTCATGAATATGCGAGAAAAACGTGCAAAAAAAAGTATATAGACTTTTTTGATTGAATACAGGATTTTCAATGGACTTTCATGTTTAGATCATGTATTGATGTACATATTACATTACATATATATTTTTATAGCACATGCACTTTATTTTTTACATTTATATGTTTATTGGTTTATGTTGTCTATTTAAGGTGAACACTAACAAATCATTCAGTTTCACATTAATTTTTAGAGTGACCTTCAGAATACTCATATATTTACATTTATACATATACATATATATATATATATATATATATATATATATATATATATATATTTATAAATATACACTTACTTATGAATTTTTTTTTTTTTTAAAAAGGAACAGCGTACCATATTTTGTACACATTTTTTAGTAGTCTAATATTCTGATTTTTAATTGCAGCAGTTCATATTATTGGCAAGATCTATTTTTCTTATTTCATTAGCTGGCCAGTACTTTTCCTGTATGGATGGTGGCCATCATGAGCACAGCCCAGCCATAGGAATGAAGGTGGCAGGTGGGGTGCAGGAGCTAGGATGTTTTTCTTACTGTCCATAACCCCTTCCATTGATTGATGCAATGGTAATGATACTTTGCATTCCCTTTTAGTGCTAGGAGCATACAGCTGAGCATGCTATTACCTCTGACACCTAAGCTGTTACAGACAATTCCAGATCATCACGAACAATCAGGAACCAATAGGCAAGGTTTCTAAACAGGCAATCACCTTGTAAACCATGATATGGTGATCACATGGCTTTGTATGTAAACAGCTGTCACTGACAGATGTTAATTCTTTCCCTGTGTGTTGGGCTGTACACTGGCTTTGCCAAGAAAAATAGATTTTTATTTTTTTTTTTTAGACATTTTTCTTAAAGAAGGGAGTACAGTGTATTGAAAAAGCCCCAAACATTTTTAGGCTCCTGAAGCTGGTGGAGTGCTAAGTACATCACTGTGCCTTAAAAAGAAAAAGAATACTCGGCACATTAATAAAGTGCCAAAGTGGCACATTATTCTATGCCCACACGTATGCTTTAAAAATGTATACAAATGTTCCTGGGTCTTCATTTCCTTATTGAGTCATCAGCCATATTAAGCTAAAAGTAATTCCTTCTTTCTTATGTTATCTTCTTACCTGTAAATTCCTTCAACAAGGATCAGTATTTTCTTCCAGGCTCTGTGGTTGCGTGGCTGACCAGTGATAATAGCTTCTCGTAGTAATTTTTCCAAATTTTTAATGTCTAAAAAACAAAGATAAATTACAGCTATGACAATTGCCAACTTGTTTTTCAATAGATGCCTTTTGATGTCAAAATGCCAGTTCTAAAACTGGCTATAGATGGATGGAAAATTGTCTGGTGCAGCAAGGACTGGCCGAATTTCAATCTATGGCCGTTACCACTCGAGAAAAGTTGATCTAATAATCCATTCTCCCGAATGGGAATGCTGGAAATTTTTCCTTCAATCAGTGTATTCTGACAACGGAGGAGTCCCTGCTGTCAGAATGCAACAACACAGCGGGGAGGATTCCACTATGCACCTCAAATGTGTGGATGGGGAAATCCATTCTGTTTTCTTTGGTCAGCCCGCTGGTCGATCAAAAGACAAGCAATCTATGGGCAGCTTAGGACAGGTATAGGCATGTTATTATAACATTAGCATTTTCATAGCACATTTTACAAAACATGGTATGTTGTACACTATAGTAGATTTAATTAAACGAATAATTCCCATAGGTGTGAATAAACTAGTGCAATTTTCTCTCTCGTGAGTAAACACCAATAGTGCTGGAGCTGCATGTGAACCATACAGTATAATTTTAGGTGCATTCTGGGAATTCCCAGTTTTCAAGCTTTCCAAAAAACAATACTTTTTTTTTTTCGCCCCCGCAGGCTAAACAAAATAAATAAAACATAGTCCACCATCCTTGCTAAACAGTAAGAACTGCAACTGTATCTTGATAGAAGACGCTGACTCGCTGCAGTCACTGGTCAGCCAAGAATTATCTGCTTTGCTCCTTCAATTTATGGACCCAATTGTGTCCTAATTCATGCATCAGATCCACACCGATGTATAGTGCTTGGAGATTCATGCAGGTCCATGCAGCCAACCACCTATCACTGATATGAACAGGCTGCCTGCATGGAACTCCTGTGCATCCAGCACAGATGAAGACAGCCCTTCACATGGGTGTGCAGATTGGTACGCCCATGTGAATAAGGCCAATAGGGATGGATTTAGAAAAAAAATTGCAGAGCTATTCTTTCTGTGAAACTGCATGTACATTCGTGCTATGATAAGCTGCCAGAAATAGTACATGTATCTTTTTAGTGCGCTAGGCAGCCCATTTAAATTAATGGGCTACTTTAATGCAATGCAGGTTAACACGCATGCACGAATGCAATGCAAGTGCCTAAAGGTAGGTGTTTCAGGCAGGACATTTATAAAAAAGGTACACATCAGATCTAAAAGGATGGGAAAAGTGGTAAAGGACTTGGGTAAGAATGGAGGACTGACCTACCAAGTATGTAGTTGGGAACCATAAACAATCCCTCCCATATGGTATTAAGAGGTTCATTAAGTGAAATGTTACTTTACATTAATCCAAAAAGCGGAAAACGTCTATCCTAAATGCCAGAATAAATCAGGTTTCAGCTACAATGTACTTCAAACAATCTGTAATTATCTTGAAAAGGATGACAATTGTCTGGTAAACAGGGTCTCCTGACTGACTTGCTAGCTTGGTGGGTTCCTGATAAAAGGAAGGCGGCACTCTGTAATTTCCCCTTTAAACTCTGGTAACTTGAGACATACAGCAATATTCTTCCAAGTCGTTCTTGAAAAGCAATACATTACAGACTGTCAGATGAAAAATTTTAAATTATGTCTCTTTAAATTTAATGTAACATTTTTTTAAATAAAATATTACATTAAAATATTGTGTGTGTGTTAAAAGTCAAATATTTCTAGTAAAATTACAAATGAACAATTTATATTGTGTTAGAAATGACTGAATCTGTAATGAAGCAAATCTATCTGATGGGCTGCTCCAAAAGCTGGCCAGAGACTTTAAAGGACACTTTTGTGTGTGCACAATCCAGCTACCCTCAGCTGACTAATAGGCCTCATTTCACACAGCATTTATCTGCCAGCTGTCGCAAGAATCCAGAGAATTCCAGTTGTTGGATTAATTAAAGTGGCTCTAACTGCTCAAGTTTTTTTTTACCTTTATGCATTCTATGCATGAAGGTAAAAAAACTTCCCTTTGCAGCCCTCGCCCCCAATACTTACCTGAGCCCCCCTCTCAATCCAGCGATGTGGACAAGAGCTGAGGCTCTTCGGGGACTCTTCCAACTTGTTGGCTCAGACAGCAATTGGCTCCTGCTGCTGTCAATCACAGCCAGTGAGCCAATGAGGAAAGAGAGGGGGAGGGGCCACACTGCACCTGTATGTGTGAATGGACACGCAGAGCAGTGGCTCGGGAGCAAGCCCCCCTGGGTGCCCCCATTGCAAGCTGCTTGCTCTGGGGGCACTTGGCAGGAGGGAAAGGCCAGGAGCGCCGGCGGGGGGCTGCTCTATGCAAAACCACGGCACAGAGCAGGTATGACAGGTTTTTTTTATATAAATGATAGCCTTTAATATCACTTTAAGTTTAGATATGGACTGTAGGGGCTAGTCCAAAGCTGGCAATAGATGGATTGAAATTTGGCCAGTTAAGCAGGGACCGGACGAATTTCCATCCATCTATGACTGTTCCTGTTCATGAGAAGTCAATCTAATGATCAACTTCTCATGAATAGGATTGTTGGAAATTTCTTCTTCCATTAGCACTGCAGCCAATAGGAGGAGCTCCTGCTGTCAGAATACAATAGCACAGCTGTAAGGATTCCCTCATCCACCTTGCTCGCTTCTAAACCTATTCATTTAATGGTTTCAAAAGACAGTTACATTCTAGGCATGACAAGAATGCTGTCACATTTGCTTCTGCTCTCACCCAAACTATAAAACCATCAAATGGCTGGTATCATAACTGATCACATGTGCAGCACCATGGCATTTCAAACAGAGACTAAGATGACACGTTCCATGGCTGAAAAGGATAGGAGGGTTTAGTTCTACTCGAAAGTAATTCTAAAGGTTTTCTTTTTAAATAACAAACATGTCATACTTACCTTCTCTGTGCAATGGTTTTCCTCTTCTTTTTGGGTCCCCTGCTGGGGGTTCTGGCTCCTCCTCGCTGCCGAGTGCCCCCAATAGCAAGTCTCTTGCTACAGGGCACTTGCACAGACTCACTCCTGAGCCAAGCTCCTGTAAATAGACATTGTCCATTCACACACAAACCGAAGCTCACCCCTGCTCTCTCCTCACTGGCTTTAACTGACAGTAGCAGAAGCCAATGGCTCCCACTGCTGTGTGAGCCAATGAAGAGAGAGAAATCCAGGGGACCCGCTGCTCTCAAGCACAACACTGCATGGGATGAGGCTCAGATAAGTATATGGGAGGGCGGTTGCACCAAGAAGGTTCTGTACCCTAATGCATTGAATGCATTTAGGTAGAACACCTTCTGCCTTTAGAACTACTTTAAGGGTTAAGGTTATGGCACTGTTAAGTGTTTTCAAAAACCTGTGATGTGAGGAACATAAAATTTGATTTCTGGCCTTCTTCTGAAAATGCTAGTTGCCCACAAACTGGTTGGTCCTTAAGCATCAATACTTTTGGAGTTACTGACCTGGACCAAGCTGGCAGAATGAAGTTGAAAATCTTAATTTGTATGCTTCTTTCAGAACAGCATAACAGCCAGGAAAAAACCTAAAGAGTACTTGAACACTGAAAGCTGTGTCCAAAAAACACAAGCAGAGGCCAAGGAACTAGCCGCCAGTATTGCCTTCATGGACCCTGCAGCTGATCTTTTACCTCTTATTGACTTACCAAACCTTGTTCTGCACTGTTTTGTGTGGGAGGAGCCATCATGGTAGATGATGGCTTTACTTCCTCTCGTTAGAGGTGTCCCCCAGATGAATGGTGGGGGAATATTTAAGCAGTAACCAGAGAAGTTTATGTTTCAGGGTAGCGCTTTGGCACAGTTAACATTACTAGATGTTCTCTAGAGCATAGGGTTCAGGTTCATGTTAAGGTTAAGGAGGTCAGGAAAGGAAGGTGTTTTTTTTTTTTCCACTTTTTCTCAATTCTGTAAAGGTCATAGAAAACTTTACAGAAATCAAAATGTACAGTATTAATCACATTACAGTCAGAGCCTACAATCTTTGTCGGAGGTCTTAAGCGAATTGAAAAAAAAAAAAAAAGGAAGGTGAAAATGATACTGGATAAAAGAAACTTAAATTTATCCAAGTTGTTTGCCAAGATAATCATGACACTTTATCTACCTTAACTCTAATGACTGTCCGTAATCATTGTGTGTGTAGGCAGCCTTATATTTATTAGAAAAATATGTCTGGAAATTCCTTACATTCTCCTACCAGCTATACCCAGTGGTCAAGGTTTCAGGCTTTTGCACGGCCATCCTTGGATGATATACCTATTGGCATCCTTGGTAATATGAAACTAAATTTCACAAGACAGAAGACTTCAATGATCTTTGTTATAATAAACTCAAGCACACACATCCAAGTCCATTAAAAGGTGGGTTTGTTCAACATCTGGTTAGACAAAAGCACAATACTGACTTGGAGAAGGGTCTTAATTTAGAAGGATTTGGATTTCACTCCGCATGATCATCTGCTTGTAATTACCAAAAACGCTTTGATCAAGGAGTTTGATTCAATAAACAATCCTACAGGGAATAATTCTCAATTTCTAATCATTACATGTATATGTTGGGACATTAGAATTATTGTAAGATCAGTCATCCCTAAAATAAACCTGTCAATTTTAGATCACGTCAGTAAATAGCAAAAGATTTATTATGTTCAACAGAAATTACACCTTAGAATCTCAGGATTTATGCCTTTAAGTCACCGCAACCTATCTGTGCTTTACGTTTCCAATGTAATAAATGTACAAGTAGAGATGAATTCATGTATATAAGAATTTCCTTACATAACAGAATGAATTCTACTTTTAAAACACTGTAGCTATTTCACGTGTATATACTGGTAATTTAAGCTAAATTTGCAAATATTACCTTTGACTTTTTTCTTTTCCACTTGCTGTTTTAAGATATGCACTTGTATCATCAATACAGGTAATTGAAGCAATTTTGCTAATATTAACTTTTTACCCCTTTCACTTGATTCCCTCTAAAAGTTGCACTTGAATCATCAGCAGTTATCTTAGCTCAAATTTAAACTTCTAAATGATCTGCAAGTACAAGCCTCTCTGTATAGAGTTATAACAAAGAAAGCATCCCCAATATCCTTTTGACATGTGTTCTCTTTGCTGGTAGATGACCAAGAATGATTCACGTATAAAAGAATGTGATTAGTTCTTTCATGTAACATCTAAAAACATTTTTTTGTCTGTTTTTTCCTCTTCAGCACAGTTTCTTCTTTATGCTTCCAAGACACTCTACTGACAAAATGAGCAATATAAAATGATCTTATTTTATTTTAGGTACTTATATAGCGCTGTCAATTTATGCAGCGCTTTACATATACATTGTACATTCACATCAGTCCCTGCCCTCAAGGAGCTTACAATCTAAAAAGTCCCTAACTCACATTCATACATAAATACTAAGGCCATTTTAGACAGGAATCAATTAACATGAAAACTATAGGCAGGTAGAATCCTGGTTGGGATTCGAACCTGTGACTCTTTTGCTGCTAGGTGAAACTGTTAACCACTACACCACTGTTACAAAGCTAGAGGAAGAATTAATGAACTATGAAGATACTGATCATCATGCCCACAGCCCTTTCAAACTACAAGTGGATGTGGAGAGAGGATCCCCTGCCCGCTATCAAAGGGGGGTGAGGGGGGTGCTTAACCGTAACATGTTATGCCCTAAATACAGGTGTAACACATAACAGGCTAGCACAGGTGAACTTATTTAATGCATCGTCTGAGCACTACTAAAATGACTTGTTCATACGCTCATATGTTGATCAAAACAGATTGCATGCAACCAAAATGCTTGCACTAGACAAAACTGGAGGATAATGGATTGTATTGAAAAATAAGAGTAATAATTATAGTCCATTTAAAAAATGTAACCACTGTAAGTAGACTACTATTTAAGCTACATGTGCTCAGTATTTGTAACCAAGGCAAGAGCTAATAAATCTGTCTGTCTTTTTTATTCCTAGCACCAATTAAATGTTTTAGTACCTGTAGTAGTAGTAGTTGTAGCAATCCAAATTGTAAGCTGATATTTAGTAAAGTGATAAAGCCTCTAGATGGCACTAAATGTCAAGCAAAAGGAACAGGATATCAGAACGCTCATTGCCGGTCTCACTTCAAAACATCAAGGTAAACGCTAAAGTACCCTCGCTTAAGTAAACGTTATCTTGTCGTTATCTTGTCAACAACTGCATTTATCTATAGACATTAATGCAATACGTTTATCAGATAGGATCCATATGACTGACAGAGTCTCTGCAGTCTCTAAAAAAACAAAACACTGACAATGCTCACATACAACATAGGACATTTACCTATGGTGCTGATTTAATAAAAGGCAATAGACTGCTCACTTTGCAAGGGAATTTTCACTTAGTTTAGTGAATGTGCTGAAAATTCAGTTTAAAAGAATACCCAAGGCAAAAAAGGGGGAATATTTGCTTGCAAGTGATTGGATGAAGTTAGCAGAGCTTCACGTCATTCATTAGGCTAATGCCGCGTACACACGAGCGGACTTTACGGCGGACTTTGCCCGGCGGACTGGATTTCGTCGGACAATTCGATGTGTGTGGGCTCCAGCGGACTTTGTTTTCTCAAAAGTTGGACGGACTTAGATTTGAAACTTGTTTAAAATTTATCCGTTGAAATCGAGTCCGGTCGAAAAGTCCGCCGTCTGTATGCTAGTTCGACGGACAAAAAGCCACGCTAGGGCAGCTATTGGCTACTGGCTATGAACTTCCTTGTTTTAGTCCGGTCGTACGTCATCACGTACGAATTCGACGGACTTTGGTGGATTGTGTGTAGGCAAGTCCGTTCATTCACAAAGTCCGTCGGAAAGTACGTCGAAAAGTCCGCCGGGCAAAGTCCGCCGTAAAGTCCGCTCGTGTGTACGCGGCATAAGGGAAAATTCCCTTGCAAACTGAACACCCTATTTGCCTTTAATAAATCAACCTCAACATTAAATGACACAGTAGCTCATAGGCAGCCGTTTTTAAGCCTGGTTACATAGGTGGTCATTTTTAATTTTCTACTCAAAATGAAAATGTGCTTTGGTAATTCTGATATGTGCAGCAGTTAGTTACAGTATCTCACAAAAGTGCATACACCCCTCACATTTTTGTAAATATTTTATTATATCTTTTCATGTGACAACACTAAAAAAATTACACTTTGCTATAATGTATAGTAGTGAGTGTCCAGCTTGTATATCCCCTCAAAATAACTCAACACACAGCCATTAATGTCTAAACTGCTGGCAACAAAAGTGAGTACACCCCTAAGTGAAAATGTCCAAATGGGGCCCCAATGTGTCAATATTTTGTGTGGCCACCATTCATTTCCAGCACTGCCTTAACCTTCTTGGGCATGGAGTTCACCAGAGCTTCACAGGTTGCCACTGGAGTCCTCTTCCACTCCTCCATGACAACATCACGGAGCTGGTAGATGTTAGAGACCTTGCACTCCTCCACCTTCCGTTTGAGGATGCCCGATGCTCAATAGGGTTTAGGTCTGGAGACATCCTTGGCCAGTCCATCACCTTTACCCTCAGTTTCTTTAGCAAGGCAGTGGTCATCTAGGAGGTGTGTTTGGGGTCGTTATGTTGGAAAACTGCCCTGTGGTCCAGTCTCCAAAGAGAGGGGATCATGCTCTGCTTCAGTATGTCACAGTACATGTTGGCATTCATGGTTCCCTCAATGAACTGTAGCTCCCCAGTGCCTGCAGCACTCACATGCAGCCCCAGACCATGACACTCCCACCACTATGCTTGACTGTAGGCAAGACACACTTGTCTTTGTACTCCTCACCTGGTTGCCGCCACACACGCTTGAACCATCTGAACCAAATAAGTTTATCTTGGTCTCAGACCATAGGACATGGTTCCAGTAATCCATGTCCTTAGTCTGCTTGTCTTCAGCAAACTGTTTGCGGACTTTCTTGTGCATCATTTTGAAAAGAGGCTTCCTTCTGGGACGACAGCCATGCAGACCAATTTGATGCAGTGTGCGGCGTATGGTGTGAGCACTGACAGGCTGACCCCCCACCCCTTCAACCTCTGTAGCAACAGTGTCAAAAGAAAATTTAAATAAATAAGAAAAAAAAAGTTTAAAGTGCCCTGTCCTGACAAGCTCGCACGCACGCAGAAGCAAACGCATACGTGAGTAGGGCCCGCATATGAAATTGCTGTGTAAGCCACACATGTGAGGTAACATTGTGACATTGGTGACATTTTTAAACGTCGCCTATGGAGATTTTTAAGGCTAAAAGTTTGTCGCCATTCCACGAGCGGGCGCAATTTTGAAGTATGACATGTTGGGTATGAATTTACTCGGTGTAAATCTTACTTTAAATTCTACTTTGTAGACTTGACTTAGAAAACGTTGAAGAAAAAAAAAAGCAGAAGTTTTTTCTGACACCAACTAACCAGCATATAAACACTTGATAAAGGGCAGGAGTATTCTTCAGTTTATTTGTGCATTGAAAACTTAGTGGTAAAATGCTAGTGGATTGCTATATGACCAGCTTTTGAAAATCATTCAAATCATATGTGATCATTTTCTGTGCAGGATAGAATTTTATTAATGGCTATTTTTTAAAACTCACAAAACTGTGTACACACAATATCAAAGTATCTCAAAACTACTATATTTTGGTAATATAATATATTTTGGCCTCGTACACAGGGACATTTTACAAAATGAGCTGTAAAGCTAGTACCGACGCCAGGAAAAAAATCAGCGTTAAAAAAACGATTTTATCCGCGTTTTGCATTGGCATCAATGCACGTTTAGCCGCACTAGCTTTCAGCCGTGTTTCTCTGCCTCTATTCATAATCAATGGTTCCCTATGGGAGCCCATTGATTTGAATAGAATTCACACCAGAAGTCGGATCAAGATGATCTGACTTGCGGTGCGACTTGTGTGCTGAGAATCTTGAAGGGGAATCCCGCCTAAATTAAAAAAAATAAATAAATAAATTTGCGTGAGGTCCCCCCCCCCCAAAAACGGTACCAGACCCTTCGGTCTGCTATGGATCTTAAAAGGGAACCCCCACGCCATTTTTTTAAATCTCAGCTTGTCACCTGTACAAAAGTCACCTGTCCACAGAAGCAATAAATCGGATTCCAATCTCTCCACCATTGCCAAGACCAAAGAGCTGTCCAAGGATGTCAAGGACAAGATTGTAGACCTACACAAGGCTGGAATGGGCTACGAGATCATCGCCAAGCAGCTTGGTTGAGAGGGTGACAACAGTTGGTGCGATTATTCGCAAATGGAAGAAACACAAAATAACTGTAAATCTCCCTCGGTCTGGGGCTCTATGCAAGATCTCCCCTCATGGAGTTTCAATGATAATGAGAATGGTGAGGAATCAGCCCAGAACTACACAGGAGAATCTTGTCAATAATTTCAAGGCAACTGAGACCATAGTCACCAAGAAAACAATTGGTAACACACTACGCCGTGAATAACTGAAATTCTGCAGTGCCCGCTGCAGATCCCCCTCAAGAAGCACATGTACAGGCCCATCTGAAGTTTGCTAATGAACATTTGAATGAATCAGAGGAGAACTGGGTGAAAGAGCTGTGGTCAGATGAGACCAAAAGCAAGCTCTTTGGCATCAACCCAACTCGCCGTGTTTGGGAGGAGGAGGAATGCTGCCTATGACCCTTAGAACACCATCCCCATTAAACACGGAGTTGGAAACATTATACTTTGGGTGTGTTTTTCTGCAACTTCTCCGCATCAAAAGGGACGATGGACGGGGCCATGTACTGTAAAATCTTGGATGAGAACCTTCTTCCCTCAGCCAGGGCATTAAAAAGTGGGTCGTGGATGGGCATTCCATCAAGACAATGACCCAAAATACAGCCAAGGAAACAAAGAAGAAGCACATTAAGGTCCTGGAGTGGCCTAGCCAGTCTCCAGACCTTAATCCCAAAGAAAATATGTGGATGGAGCTGAAGGTTCGGGTTACCAAACATCAGCCTCAAAACCTTAATGACTTGGAGAGGAACTACAAAGAGAAGTGGAACAAAATCCTTCCTCCTCCACTATATGTCATACACAGTCTGCGGGCATCTCCCGCTGTGTGTCTCGGAGCTGAGTGTGAAAACTTTGGCCGCGCTGTGAGAAAAGTCCCGCTCTCCTCCTAGATCAGCTTGTGTGATAGACGCAGTGTTCTGTCTATCACATGAGCTGATCTAGGAGGAGGGCGGGCCTTTTCTCACAGCGCGGCCAAAGTTTTTACACTCAGCTCCAAGACACACAGCGGGAGATGCCCGCAGACTGTGTAATCCAGGCACAGGCACTGACTACAGTGAGGCTGAGATTATGGGCACGGTGAGGCTGCGATTATGGACATGGTGAGGCTGCGATTATAGGCACAGCGAGGCTGCGATTATGGGCATGGTGAGACAGCATTATGGGCACGGTGAGGCTGTGATTATGGGCACGGCGAGGCTGCGATTATGGGCACGGTGAGGCTGCGATTATGGGCACGGTGAGGCTGCGATTATGGGCACGGTGAGGCTGCGTTTATGACGTGTGACGTCCTAGCCATGCCCCACTTCGGCCGTTGCCATAACATCGGTGCTAAATCAGCTAAAAGTAGTTGGATCTGTATGTGCGTTATAATTAATCGAAATTAGTCGATTAATCGATTTAAAAAAAAAAAAATCGATTAATCAAACACGAAAATTTTAATCAGCAACAGCCCTAAACACATCACATGACGTCTGAAATTGTATTTGTACCAGAATTTTTGTAAGATTAGTAACCTCTTCATTTTTAATATGAGACTAGCATGCAAAAAATAATTAAATAAATAAATTAAAAAAAAAAAGATGGACGATCATTCGTCCGATATTCTCATCAGGTGTACATACGAGGCTTATGTGCCCTGTACAGTGTTTGATGAAACATTGCAATGAAGTAGCCAAACCAAGTTATATGTAGTTTCCTTCCTTCTAAAGTAATTTTATTAAGGACAAAAGTTCTCCCTAATGGGTTTGTATAGGCATAGTTCGAATTTACTGTCAAACTTCCATCTCCCCATTTAAAGATTGTAGGAGCATTCGTTTATTTTTATTTTTACCATGTTCCTGCTGCATAGAACCAATTGTATTACTTCCTGTGACTTTATTTCCAAGCTTGATACATTCTTGCAGGGGTAGCTGGTGGGAGGAAGAATCAGCAAGGTGTCCTACACCCCAAAAACTACACTCACTCAAGAGCCCTTTCCCTACACAGTGTGTTGACAGGTTCCTTGGAGTCAAGGCAACATCATTATTTTGCTTGGAAATAAAGCAATGTATGCCGTATAATCAAGCAGAGAACTCGGGTAGGACTAAAAAAACTGCTTGGCATTTACCTGCAGCAAAGGCAGCATTGTCCCCCAACAACAGGAACTTACCCCTTAGCGCCGACCGTACGCACATATGCGGCCTCGGCTTTAAGGGGTTATACCGGGATGATGCCTGCAGCTGCAGGCATCATCCCAGTACCGTTATTCAGAGCTGGTGGTCGGCTCTTCAGGGATAACAACCAATGTAGCTTAAAGCCGCTCGGCTGTTATCCCAAAGGAGCGAGAGGGGACGTCCCCCCCTCCCACCGCTCTTCCCGGGCCTCCCGTCCCACCGGGAGACCCAATCCACGATCTGGCACTTCTGACGGCTAGAGTGAGACTGGAAGGAAGCCGGAAACAACTTCTTTCCAGTCTCCTATGTGTAAAACACAGAAGTGACGTCACAACCTCACTACTGCTTTACTCGGCTGCCAATGACGGCGATTTAAAAAAAACAAAAAAAAACAGTATTCAGAATCACCGTTTTTGGTGATCTGAATACTTTTAAGTGCAAGGGAGGGATTTGAGGTCTTTTATACCCCTGACCTCTCCATAAAGAGTACCTAAGGGATGTTTACATTCCTTGTGACAGCAATAATAGTGATCACATTTTTTTTTATTTCTTTTGAAAGAGACAATGTAAAAAAAAATAAATAAATAAAATAAATAAGAAAAAGGAACTTTTTTTAAAGCGCCCCTGTCCCCAGCTTGTGCTGCAAAGAAAACGCACACGTAAGTGGTGTTAAAATCACATATGTGAGGTATTGGTATTGTTGTGATCATCAGAGCGAGAGCAATAATTCTACCAGCAGACCTCCTCTAAATCAAAACTGGTAACCTGTAGACATTTTTAAACGTCGCCTATGAAGATTTTTAAAGGTAAAAGTTTGTCGCCATTCCACGAGCGGGCGCAATTTTGAAGCATGACATGTTGGGTATCAATTTACTCGGCGTAACATTATCTTTCACAATATAAAAAGCGGCGCCTATGGAGATTTTTAGGTACCGTAGTTTGTCGCCATTCCACGAGTGTGGACAATTAACAAAGCATGACATGTTGGGTATCTATTTACTCGGCATAACATCATCTTTCACATTATACAAAAAAATTGGGCTAACTTTACTGTTTAATTTTTTTTTTAATTTCATGAAATTGTCTATTTTCCCCCAAAAAATTGTGTTTGAAAGACCGCTGCGCAAATACAGTGAGACATAAAATATTGCAACAATCGTCATTTTATTCTCTAGATTCTTTGCTAAAAAAATATATATAATGTTTGGAGGTTCTAAGTAATTTTCTAGCAAAAAATTAGGATTTTATCTTGTAAGCAACAAATGTCAGAAATAGGCTTAGGCATAAAAGGGATTTATGCTGGCCATAGATGGATAGAATTTCAATGTTCTGAGACTTAAGAAAAGTCTCAGAACATTCAAACATTGTCTGAAAGAGTTTGTTTGCTTTTAACATTTGATTTTGTAATGAATGGATTTTACCAAACGAAAACCACATACACTGCTAGAAATTACAATGTTATAGAAAAACATTTTCCATCCTGCTCATTTGAATTTTCTTGTCACTGCAGTTCAAAACAAACGTTGATTTGGCCCACTAATGATTAGAAAAATTAACAAACTTTCTTTTACTATGAATTTTTGTTCAAAATACTACCCATCTATGGCCAGCTTTAGGAGGTCCCTGAATTTCTTCCAGATTACTGCTCTGGATATCTGATCTGGAGATAGGCAACTTCAATCCTCATATTGATTAGTGGTTCCAAAATAATAATAACTACTGCAGTAGGGAACAGACACAAAAAGATACACTCAGCATCTTTTCAAATAATGGTTTTGTTTATTCAACGCAATTGAAGTTTTTTTTATACAAAATGATGATTACGTAGGTATCGCATTAATATTACAATTGTACTTTTATGGTAACAAGGAGCGTAACATAACAAGGCCAATTCTAATCAGGACTCAAAAGAATACAAACATGTAATGAAAACATTATTAGTGCTGTGTGCACAGTGAGTGCGGTGTGCAATGCATAGGCAAACATACAAAATAGAATACAATTCTATACAGAATGTACAAAGTTCCTTTTCAATTACCGAATAGTTTTATGTCATTGCATTTTTAAAGGGATATAACCTGGTGGCATGTGCATGTATTACAGAGATGTACTGGATATGTTTCTTCCAGACAAAAACCACAATGAAAAAACTGGAGATTGGAGGAAGACAGTATTGGCAAAGAGAAAAAAGGAGAGGAATCTTCTGGTGCCAAAAATAACTACTTAAGGAATGTGAAGTCCTATAAAAAATTTGTTATTTGAAACTAGATTTTTTTTCTTTTTTAAAGAGAAGGACAATATGGAAATAGGTTGTTTTAAAAGCAATCAAGGACAGAACATGGTCACTTCTTTTGCCAACTATTTTAAAGCATGTAGGCACAGGGCTGCAATTCTAAACTTGCCTTTACTACGTAGTGAGTCGCCGAGTTGGAACAGACACCCAGGAGTTCAGTGATCTTTATCGATTCTTTGGCTTATTCTCCTGCATGAGATAGTTTGCCAATTTAGCCATTGTATATTCTTTAAACTAAAACAAGTCATTGGTGGCAGCTACTACATATCTATCTTTTCAGGGAATAAAGAACTAAAATTACAGGTTAAAGAGTCTTAATTTGTCAATGTTTGTGGAAATTGCAGCCAAATATGAACTATTCAGCTATGAATAACTCACTGGTGCCTATTCAGTGAAGAGAAACTTTTCTCTAGTCTGTCTCCAGACACCCAGTTATGTCCTCGTTGGGTGCCACCATCTTGCCTCCCATACAATATAAAAAAGCAAAGATAAAATGCCAGTTACAGCCCACTTGTCTACATCTACTTTTCCTGAGACAGCCATGTATCACTGCTCTCTTTGTGGCAGACTGGTAAGATATAGATGAATGCTTAGCCGTTGACTTTTGACAAAAAGTCACAATCTACACACAGCTAACAGCACTGTTTAGCTTATTTTGGGGAGCAGATAATGATGATAATGGCACCACCACTAAGTTTATTTGCTTGGGGAAAGGAAAGAAAGTTATTGTAAATTTGTAGAAACAACTACTGGTGAAACCTGGCACTGTGCAAACCATAAAATACTGCTTTGCTCACTTGAGTATTGTATTATATTCTTGTCTGGTCTTGTATTTCACTAGTCCATTTCTGATTTAGAGGAGGGCTGTGGGAGATGGAGATCCCTCTATGTTACCACAGCAGCGAAGTTAATATTTTTTTTACCTGAATTTCCTCTTTAATCGTGTATAAAGGAAAGGTTTGAGAACAACAGCAGACATTTTTCTTAGAGCAACCAACTAGCATCCACATATATGATAAAAGGCAACAGCCCTATTCAGTTTATTCCAGTATTTATAATTTAGTGGTAAAATTCTAGTGGATTGCTATTACCGACACTTGAAAATTCTTCAACCCATATGTGATCATTTTCAGTGCAGGGCACTGTTTAATAATGGCTATTTTTAAGAATTCTCCAAATATTGTCTTACAAAACATAAGTAGAATTTCAAAGTTGTGAAGAAAGAGGAAAGGAAAAGAAACAGACAAGGCGAGAATTTATCTCACCACATCTAGTAAATGGCATATCCTGAAATTTGGAGGAACAGTCAAATGTCAAGTGTCACCCAAAGTTTAAGCCTGAAAGACAGCCTAAGCACAACAGTAACTCGCAGATTTAATAGACAAACTGGAATTGTGTGCTTATTTAAAGAAAACAGAACCCCTTTGGGGAATGGTCCAAAATAATGTTCCATCAAAAAGCCACAACAAAAGCATTCCTTGGTGTTCCATAGAAATAACAGAACAATCAAGAACTGTTTTGCCATGCACTAAATTCAAAGAAATGAAGTTCATCTTTCTTTTATTTTTATTCCTAGAAATGTATTTTGTTTAATTTTCTTGATGCATTGCCTGCTGAAAAAGAATTTGTGTACTAGCATGTTGACCATGCTTAGCCCTGTACTTAAAGAGGAAGTAAACTCCCCTATTTTGTTTTTGCCTATAGGCAAGCCTATAATAAGGCTTGCCTATATGTACTGTAAATATCTCCTAAACTTGCACCGGTTAGGAGATATTTACTGTATACACCAGCTAATAAATCATCAACAGCACATGCACTCTAAAGAAACGGCTGCCCGTGCCTTCTCTTTAGGGCCCGTGCCGTAACCGGCGGATCCTGTGCGCATGCGCGTGAGTGACATCATCACGGCTTCGGCCAATCACAGCTCCAGAGCCTGCGAACCCAGAAGAAACCCAGGGAAAGAAGTCAGCTGTGTCAGCGGTGTGCGGGCACCGCTGCAGGGCTTCGTTCTAAGGTAAGCATTTTATAATGAGCTAGTATATGATGCATACTTGCTCATTATGCCTTTGTCTTACAGATTTTTTTTTTTTTTCACATTGGGGTTTACAACCTCTTTAAAGTATATCTAAAGCCAGCGGGTTGAACAAAAAAAAAAAAAAAAAGATATTCCCCAATACCCAATTCACACATTTGAGGTGTTTGGGGGGGGGGGTCCTTCCCACTGTGGTATTGTATTCTGACAGTGGGGAGACATCTCTGCCATCAGAATGCAATGATCAGTGCCAACAGCACTGATCATTTGGAACACCCCGACAGGCTGGTTATACACAAGTCGATTAATAGATGGACTTGTGTACAACCAGCCTGACCATACATGGATCAAAATTCAGCCAATCCTTGCTGAACCAACCAAATTTTGATGCATGTATGGATGGCTTAAGCAGTTTAGGTTGTAGAAGATTTTGGTTTCACCGAATAGTGATAGTTTGATATGATGTATAATATTTAGGCTACCACAACTATTTTTTTCACAGGATAATCTGCTAGTTCTGTACCACACAATCTGACACCGAATGTTCTGTATTTACACTTTGCAGCCAATTTAGGATAACAGCAAGTTTATTTTGTTACATGTTCTTGCTCACATAGCTTAACTGGAAAAGAAAATTTTAAAAAAATCGCTGCTTACTATTTTAGAAAAATCCTACTTCATTCTCTTTGTTTATGAGGGAGCTGAAGAGTTGTGTTTTCCATAATTAACCACTTGCCTACTGGGCACTCCCCCCCCCCTTCCTGCCCAGGCCAATTTTCAGCTTTCAGCGCTGTCACACTTTGAATGACAATTGCGTGGTCATGCAACACTGTACCCATATGATTTTTTTCCCACAAATAGAGTTTGCTTTTGATGGTATTTAATCACCACTGTTTTTTTTTATTTTTCATAAAATGAAAAACGAGACCGAAAATGTTGAAAAAAACCCATGCGCTTTATAAAATTTTGCAAATAAATAATTTTCCTTCATAAATTTAGGCCAAACTGTATTGTACTACATTTCTTTGGTGAAAATAACCCAAATCAGTGTTTGTTATTTAGCCTGTAGGAAAGTTATAGAGTCCACAAACTATAGTATATATTTGAAAACTAATCAATCCTGATGTACTGACGGACTATCTCATTTCTTGAGGCCTGAAAACGCCAGGACACGAACCCCATTAAAGTAAATTGGACCCGAACATCAAAAATCAAAAGTGCCCATTTTGAAGGCTTATATGCAAGCAGTTGGGCATACAATGGTTATAGTGGCCTGGGTCCTGCCCTGGGGGACATGTTTTAACAAATAAAATGTTTGTGAAAAACGTCATTTTTAAATGAGCAGTGATTTTTTGATTTTTAAAGTAAAAGCCTAAAAACGAAAAATTCCTTCCAATATAGTGCCTGGGGGGTTCCCTTAGTCTACCTGTAAAGTGGCAGATCTGTACCATGTCTAGAATCTGCTGCAGCAGGGGGCGTAGTCTGGAGCCGCATGGAATAAGACGTGCAGAGTGAGAGCTCCACTCGAGCGATATCCTAAAACTTGATCCTGGGGGTTGTTTTCCCCGTCTACAGCCGCACGAACACCACAAACTGCCTGCCGGACTTAGCAGCAACATGTCCCCACCGAAAAAAGCGAGTGCCGTCGCTAAACTCGGTAAATATCGTAATGAGGAGCGGGAACCCGGAGACGAAGATGGTGCCTCTCCGCACCAGGGGGAGGAGGAGCAGGCCTCTGGAGACACAGCTCGGGTACTGGAGGCCATCGCTATGTGCCAATCCATGCTCACCTCCAGGATCGAGGAGGTGAAGGTGGACATCTCCCTGATTAGACAGGACATCCACAAGCTCCGGGAGCATGTTTCTGAGACCGAGCGACGTGTTGGCCACATGGAGGATGGCATCCACCCGCTCCAAGTCACCACAGAGCAGCTCCAATATCAACTCAATGCGGTTCTCTCCAAGCAGGATGACATGGAGAACCGCCTCCGCAGGTGTAACCTGCGCTTCATGGGGCTCCCTGAAAGATCCGAGAGTGCAGACCCCCCAACATTCCTCGAGAACCTACTCACTAAACGTTCGGCAGAGAGGCATTCTCCTCAACATTCGTGGTGGAGCGCGCTCACCGTCTGTCAGCAAAACCTCCTCCTAATGGTGCCCCACCACGCACTTTCATTGCCAAGCTCCTGAATTATAGGGACCGGGACACCATCCTCCGGCTCACTCGTGAGCGCGGCAACATACCCCTCGGCAACGTAACAGTGGCAGTCTATTCGGACTTCTCAGCCGAAGTGCAAAAGAAAAGAGCAAGATTCACTGAGGCTAAACGACAGCTGAGGATTAAACACCTACCATATGCGATGCTCTTCCCTGGTGAGTGACGGCAAAGCGCAATTTTTTGAAGACCCGCAAGCCATTATCTCCTGGCTGGAACGACGAGACGCGGCTGACCTGACTGGTTCATAGATCCTCATCTACTACACGCTGTCATCACACCCCGCGGGACGCTGAGGTGCCTTAGGGCACAATTCTCCTATACACCGCTATGTAACCGTGAGTAGAATCTGCTGCAGCAATAATTGCATTTATAAAGCTAAACAAAAAAGACATTTTCCCCGCAAGCTGCCTTTATTTTGCTCAGCAACAGCTGGGGAGCCAGTGTGTATGATGAGGCCACAATGTAGTGCACTGGGAACAAGATTAGAGATTTTTTGGATACATTCTGGTGTCACTTTGACTTTGTATAGAAGTAACGGGTGCGGAAAAATTGGTCTTTGGGTGTTGGTGGCGCCTTCCCACCATAACCCTATAGAGGTACTCTTGATGAAAGCAAGAATTTGCCTTGCTGTAAAAAATTGCAATGATATGCACCTGTCAAACAGGTACAGAAAAATTACTCTTTAGGTGTCGGGGGCGTCTTCCCACCGTAACCCCTATAGAAGGCAAAAAAATTGCAATGATATGCATATGGTTGGTGTTTTTGCCACATTTGATGTGCCTGAGACACAGTTTGCAGATAGCAACAGTGCGATATGCTGTAGATGTGCTGAAAACAGCCCAGACAACTGAGCTTTGGGGAGTGATCCGGGAGATAACAGCTGCAGAATGTGATGAAATAGGGTCGCTGCTCTCTACTCTTTCTTGATGTCGGCCTCCTTGGGGTTGTGCCACCTCACCTTCAGTTTCCTCCTCTGCTCAATCTGGCACCCAAGTGGCATCAGTGACCTCATCATCATAATCTCCTCCATCTTCATCATTACCACTGGAAACAACTTGAAATTACACTGCAGCTTGGGGAACATGAATGCCAATTTGTCTACCAGTGTTCCTCCCTCTCACTAGGCTCATGTTCCTGTCATCCTCAACCTCAGAACCAACATCTGAATCCAGTAATGGCTGGGCATCATCAAGGAGCAAGTGGCTGACGCTGTGGTCAAATAACTCAGCTGACTCCTCAATGGCTGATGTTGGGGCTATGGCAGGAATAGATGTGGATATGGAGGCAGGTTTATCCACTTGGGCAACTGCAGGGGACTGCACACTTGTCTGCTTGCGTGACAGAGGATGAGGAGGATGAGGAAGGTTTAGTAAGCCAGTCCACCACCTCCTCTACATGCTGTGGCTAGATAGCACGGGCAAACTCACTAAACAGAGGAAATTATGCCCTGCCTGAGGACTGACCATGTCCACCTTTTCCTGTGGACACATGTGTTGCTGGCCCCCTTACAGTGCCAAAGGAACGTCTGCCTCTCCTTGTTGTCCTCCCAGACATTATTGGGAGGGAGGGGGCAGTGCTTATAAGCAAATGTAAAGAAGAAGTTAAATCTGTACGTAGATGTACTTTAACCACTTGCCTACCAGGCCAATTCTGACATTTCTCTCCTACATGTAAAAATCATCATTCTTTTGCTAGAAAATTACTTAAAACCCCCAAACATTATATATGTTTTTTTTAGCAAAGACCTTAGAGAATACAATGGTGGTTGTTGCAACTTTTTATCTCACACAGTATTTGCGCAGGAATTTTTCGAACGCGTTTTTTTTGGGAAAAAGAGTTTTGTGTTTTAAAAAAAACAAAACAGTAAAGATAGCAAAATGTTTTTGCATATTGTGAAAGATGAAGTTACGCCAATTAAATAGATACCTAACCCCCCCCCCCTCTTCCCCTCCCAAATGGGATTGACACAGCCCACCTTAAAATCATGACCTTTTTTCATATTTATATTTATATTTATGTACATTGTTTGCTTTTGTACGTTGTATATTCCTCCCCAGGTAGCTCCTTCCCACTTTAGAGATCGGTCCTGACGGATCAAGTTATGGCATCCTTTGTTCCCCTCCCCATCTGTATATTCCCTTTTGATACTACCCAACTTAATTCAAATAAATAGATTTATCTAGTACCATTGGGATACCCTTAGTGTTTCACCTATGTATAGATTGTTCCATGTTGTCATATCACTAGCTGTTCCTCATGCTGCTTATATTATTTTGTCATTTACATGTGTGTTAATTTGCGAGCTGTCTGGGCGACCTGTGTGGGTACATGCCGGGGACTATGTGCTTTTCCTTATCCTTCTCTTCCCTTCATCTTTTCCAGCCTTGTGTGCAGGCACCCCCCCCCTTATTTCTCCCCATTGTCCATTCGTCCCCGGTCTGTTCCTATCGACTCCTTCATCCTACTATGTCCCAGTTGCACCCCGCCCCCATGGTTGCCTTTCTGCCCCTTTCCAGACTGTCACCCGTTGCGGCCAACTGTCCACGGGTCCCTGTATCCCAGGATGGTCTTGGTGCTGTCTCTGGTGTCATTAGCCCCTTTATATGAGATACATCCTAGCTGTATGGACACCCAAGGGCATTGGTTCGTCCTTTGCCCGCCTCTGCCACTGCGCATTGGTTCAATCTTCCCTCTTCCAGGTATCTCGCTGCCTATTGCGGCATTTGTATACTGCGCAGTGCCCGTGATGTATTTTTACATCACCATGGACATCACCGCTGTGCCTTCTGGACCTTGTAGGACCGGATGAACAGCGGACGGCGCATGAGCAGTGGCCCCTTCGTCCGCTCACGCGCGCGGTGACGTCAGACGCCGCTCGTGTGAGGGGGACATAAGAGCGCCGGCATCCCAGGCCATTAGATACACCAGGGAATCACAGGACTCGGTCACACGAACTGTAGCACGATCGGGTAAGTACTTCTTTGCCTTGCTGGCCGTTCCCCTTCACTCTCCTTCGGATTGGGCTTGTATTGAGCTGACAGTGCATACTTTTATCCCCCAGCTTGTTCTGATTGGCGTTTTTATTGGCTGCAGATTGGCTTTCCCAGCCATAGCCTCCCACTCTAGATTACACTATTGGTGAGTGTAAATCTATTTATATTTTGATTTGTCACCTGCTCCACTTGTATCGCAACTAGCGTTGCTTACTTACATTTTCTGGATAGCATTACCTGGCACATAAATGCTCCCTTTTTCTTTCTTCCCCCCCCCTCTTTACCATTTCAGTGACACTTTTCATCCTATAATTGAACTACTCCCAATACTGGCTGTTCTCCAATGTCCTGTTTCACAATTTGAATATTTTACGTGTAAGTAAAATTAGAGACTATGTTAGTCCAATTTGAAATCTCCTACTTCAATTGATATATGGTCCCCAGGCCCACCTATATATACGTAACTTTGCCTGTATATATTTCTTTAGGCATATTCTCCGTCAGGTCTCTCTTATTGTCCCCTGCAGCTACCTACTTTGATCTCTATTTCTGAGGCTCTGCTTCGGAGGCACGTAGCATCTATCCCTGGTGAACTGCAGGTAATCCACCTTATAGATAGCCTGTTTTGGGGCATTTTTGGCACCTGTGGTGTGTGGGGGGGCTCCTAGAGGCCATTTTGGGTGGCGGGGCATAGTTCTCCTTGACGGCTCGCAAACATATGGTGATATGTGTATATATATATTAATTCGTATCTTAACATATCAACTGCTCCTAAACATCCATTGACTGCTATATCTTTCTTTATAGAAAACTCTGTAGCTATTTAGGCATCAAACAACTGTCCTTGAAGAAGCCAAAACATGTGGGACATCTGAATACCCACTCACAGAACTGGCCGTCACAATCATCAGGCCAAGTGATGTGAAATATTTCTTGCTACAGAATTGATTTTAGAATTTCTTTGCACACCTCGTCTATGTGATTGTTATGTTTAAATTTTATTGAATCTTGTTAAATAAATAGAATTTTTTATTCTCAAGCATTGTATCCTGTTTCTCTTGGCACCGCCATAATCCCTACTTTTTCCCCCTCCAAACTGATTTTCAAACTACTGGGATGAGGTGTCGTATCACACCAAGGGTCGCTCAGCCAAACTCCTAAATATAAGTGAGATATGGGGTCAATAAGACCCCACATCTCACCACGAGGCTGGGAAGCCTGAAATAAAAAATAAAAATAAAAACGATCACTGCTTCCCAGCCAAAGCGGCACCGGTTTTTTGAATGGAGAGGCCGGGCGTGACGTCATAACATTGCGCCCGGCCTCCGACGATCAGAGACTCCGGCGACTATCTGGTCTGACAGAAATCTCTATGATCTACATCTGGCGCCGGTGGATCCACTCTCCGCCTCACCGATCGTAACGGTGAGTCGGAACAAGCACCGGAGGGCGGCGGGGGGGGACGTCCCCTCTCGTAAGAACGATCAAGCGGTGGAACGGCAGATATGATCATTCCTATGGTGTAGAGATTCGCCGTCTGAAACTGGCAATATCTGAATGATGTCTGTAACTACAGGCATCATTCAGATATACCCGCTCAAAGTCCAGGACGTCATATGATGGTGGGCGGGCGGGAAGTGGTTAATCAATATAATGAGGTGTTTGGTCCACTTTAATTTGAGTACTCACACTACACAAACACACTCCACGGACACTATAATATACTGCAATATAATGAGCCAAACGTACAGTGACGCACAGAACTATATAGAGTTAAACTGGCAGTAACGCACACAAAAGTAAATGGTATTAAACTGGCAGTAACGCACAAAACTATATGGCGATAAACTGGCAGTAACGCAATCAAAAAAACTACCCTTACTCTAGCTATACACTAATGTAAAGATTACTGACAGGGCCTCACTAGACTACACTAAAACAATCTGAGCTGTCCCTACACTACACTAATGTATGTAAGAATAACACGGTCTCACTACACTACAGTGAAACTATCTGAGCTGTCCCTACTCTAGCTGCACACTATGCAAAGCTGAATGATGGTCCTCCTCACTACACTCACACTATCCCTAGACTGACACTTAACTAATATTCTACACTGACAATTGAAGCAAAATAGCACAGTATAGCACACTGAACAGAGCCCTGTTCTATCTCTCTCCACGCCAAAATCACACTGAAAATGTCTGCCATTGAAAGAATACTTTTATACTGTGGGGCGGGAATGAGCCATGATTGGATGAAGTGTACAATCATGACTTTGACAGTGCTCTGTGCCCTGATTGGCTGAAGCTTTCACTGCTTCAGCCATCAGGGCTTGCAATGCACTGTTCCGCGCCGCAATGCATTGTGGTCAGTTCGGGTGCTGAACAAACGGTCGAATGACCCATTTGTTCGGCCGTTCGAACAGCTAAACTTGCTCAGGCTGAACTGTTCGCCCAACCCTAGTGATTAGCTGTGATTGGTCACAGCTAATCACATGCTACTGATGGCCCTGTTTGTACCATGTGATCACTGTGACCAATCACAGCTAGCAACACAATTGTACACAATGAATGGCATGAATCAATGTGTGACATTGTGTACAATTGTCATGTGATCTACTGTGATTGGTCACAGCGATCACATGGTACTGGTAGTGGGCTGGTACACTGATCAGTCATTGGTTGTGTGCCGCAACAACAACGAATGTCCTGCCCAGCCATCATTTGACATTAGGCTAGGCGGGAAGTGGTTAAAAAAAGAAGTATGATCTAAGCTTTTTTGGCTACACTTCTCTTTTGGGTAACAGGAGTAAACTTACTTTTGATCTCCTGTGTCCCAGAATCAGTTGGAAAAATTTGCTGTCAGCTGATATTACAGAGCCACTTCAGACTGTGGAAGAATCCCAACCATGTTGTCGGAACCCACCTGGATGCTTGATCGGCAGCTGTCTCAGGCTCTCAGCGTGCCAATATGATTTTAAATTAAAAAATGTGATAGATCAAAACAATATTTTTTTTTCATTTTGAGACTGCCTTGGTTGACAATAAAGGAGTGAAACATTTTACTTAATTGTGAGCATCACCGATCAATTCCACTATATTAATAGATCACTTATTAGGCCAATGACCTAACTCACTGTTTGAATAATCTTTATAAACCTTTATATTACTTGCTTAGGACAGAACCCCTCTCCCATAACAAAAGTGTGTGCTTAAAAGAATTTAGCAGATGTCAGAGTTTATCAGATGAACTCTTAATGCAATCCTTTGTTACTGTGGGTTAATATCTACAACTGAGAAATAACTATTAATATTCATTTGACATTTATGTTGACTTAATTACCAAGCGCTCTTATCTAAAGGTTTTTTTTTCCTTCTACCTTTTCTACATACACTCCATAGAGTATGGTCGATGGTGAGGGCTGGAGCATAAACAATGGCTCAGCAAACCTTGGTACTGAAGTGCACCCATAATTAAAAGGTTCTCAAGGACATCAAAGAATGTTCACCTGACGCAGCCACGTACAGTCAGGCTGACAACGTTTTATAGAACTGAGCACTATCTGAATATGGCAGATATGCATAAGCTTTTGAATTGGGAGGATTTATCAGCCAAGATTGTGGATCTGATGTTTATTTATTATATGTAAAGCACAACAAAGGGGTCTTCTTTAAACGTCTACCCCAAGGCAGTGTTTCTAAATCCTAAAACCCATCTTGAAAAGCCAGTGTTTGAAATCAACCCTAGTGGAAGTCAGCTTAAAAAAAGTAACCCTTGACCTAAATATTAAATTTCAGTACCTCTTTATCTGTGTTCAAATTTTTTTAAAGCAGGCTATAATATTTTTAAACTTAGTGGGCTTTATTAAATGTGGCATACGAAGTTGTTCCAAAAATGCAGCAATAAAGCCAACTAAATTCCAAAACACTCACCTCCTCCCCAACAGTCTGACACTCATGAGGTCCACTGCTAGCATCTTCTTCAACCATCTCGGTAAGCCAGCATAGAATGAGCAGCAGTTAGAGGAGGGAAACATTTTACTTAATTGTGAGCATCACCAATCAATTCCACTAAACTAATAGCTCACTTATTAGGCCAATGACCTAACTCACTGTTTGAATAATCTTTATAAACCTTTATGATACTTGATTAGCACAGAACCCCTCTCCCATAACAAAAGTGTGTGTTTAAAAGAATTTAGCAGATGTCACAGTTTATCAGACCAACTCTTAATGCAATCCTTTGTTACTGTGGGTTAATATCCACAACTGAGAAATAACTATTAATATTCATTTGTCATTTATGTTGACGTAATTACCAAGCGCTCTTATCTAAAGGTTTTTTTTTCCTTCTATCTTTTCTAAATACACTCCATAGAGTATGGTCGATGGTGAGGGCTGGAACATAAATAATGGCTCAGCAAACCTTGGTACTGAAGTGCACCCATAATTAAAAGGTTCTCAAGGACATCAAAGAATGTTCACCTGACGCAGCCACGTACAGTCAGGCTGACAACGTTTTATAGAACTGAGCACTATCTGAATATAGCAGATATGCATAAGCTTCTGAATTGGGAGACTTTATCAGCCAAGATTGTGGATTTGATGTATATTTATTATATGTAAAGCACAACAAAGGGGTCTTCTTTAAACGTATACCCCAAGGCAGTGTTACTAAATCCTAAAACCCATCTTGAAAAGCCAGTGTTTGAAATCAACCCTAGTGGAAGTCAGCTTATAAAAAGTAACCCTTGATCTAAATATTTAATTGCAGTACCTCCTTACTTGTGTTAAAAAAATTTTAAAGCAAGCTATAATATTTTTAAAGAACTTAGTGAGCTTTATTAAAAGTGACTTACGAAGTAGTTCCAAAAATGCAGCACTTAAAGCTAACTAAAGTCCAAAACACTCACCTCCTCCCCAGCAGTCTGACACTTACAAGGTCCATTGCTATCATCTTCTTCCCAGCTTCTTCAACCATCTTGGTTAGCCAGCATAGAATGAGCAGCAGTTCATTCATGCCAGTACACTAGTATTGTGCTGAGAATGTACCTTGAGGTGTTCATGCACACCTCAGCATACATTCTAAAGAAAACTGTGAACAGGCAGTCCTTTCTGCAATAAAGAGCCTGTCTGCTTGTAATTTTAGAAATTTTAGACATCAGCTACATTTTAATCTTAGTCAATAGTTTTAGTCACATTCACAGATCAGCCATACTGTTATGACCACTGATTGGTTAAGTGAACAACATTGATTATTTCATTACAATGCATTTGAAAGTTAGTGGGTTATTAATGCAGCAAGTAAACATGTTGTCCCTGAACCAGATATGTTGAAAGCAGAAAAAATGGGCATCATAGTTTGTTGAGAATGGGGCTGTGTAGCCATGGACCAGTAAGGGTGTCCGGGCTGACCTGTGTCCACAGCCAAAAGCATCTGAAATGGGCATGCAAGCATCAGAACTGGACCACGGAGCAATGGAAGAAGGTGGTCTGGTCTGATGAAAGAAGTTTTCTTTTACATCATGTGGATGGCTGGGTGCATGTGCTTCCTTACTTGGGGAAGAGATGGCACCAGGATGTACTATGCTTTGGGCAATGTTCTTTTGGGAAATCTTGGGTCTTGCCATTCATGTGGATGTTACTTGACACATACCACCTACCTAAACATGTTCCTGATCAAGTACACCTGATCATGGAGACGATATTCCATGATGGCAGTGACTTCTTTCAGCAGGATGATGTGCCCTGCCACACAGCATAAATGGTTTAAGATCAGTTGGAGGAACACAACGAGTTTGAGGTGTCGACTGTCTCCAAATCCTCCAGATCTCAATCTAATCAAGCATTTGTGGGATGTGCTTGAAAAAAAAAAAACAAGTCCAATCCATGGAGGCCCCTCCTTGCAACTTACAGGACCTTTAAAGGATCTGCTACTGATGGCTTGGTGCCAGAGACCTTTAGAGGCCTAGTCCAGGTCTTGATGGGTTGTATTGTTTTGGCAGCAAAAGAGAAAACTACTCAATATTAGGTGGGTGGTCCTAAAGGTATGGTTGATCGGTGTATAAGGGTATAAACAGACCTCTAGGTTGATGTATTTTGACCAATCCTAGCCTTAATCATAGGAGCAAAAATTAGGCCATGGCTTAAAATGTATTTCCATTCTTGCAGTCAAATTTGACAAAATCTCACTATGTTTGTTATGTGTTCCCATTCACACAACAAAAATTAAATACTTCTTCTTTTAGATTTTTCTCAAGAGGAGTTGTCATGGCTGACTGCAAGTTTTTTTTTTTTTTAAAGATTGTTGGAGTGAACCTGTCCCATGTCTGTCCTCACTAAAGCGGAGTTCCCCCCAAAAGTGGAACTTCCGCTTATTTGTCTCCTCCCACCTCCAGTGCCACATTTGGTACCTTTCACGGGGAGCGGATACATGTCTTTGAAAGGTATCCTGTTCCCACTTCTGGGAGCCACAGCCGCGGCTGTTGATGTCACCGCTTGGCTCCCTCCTCCTCCCTCCTCTGCCGCCGGGTGAGTATGAGAGAAGAGCGGCGTGAAGCCGTAAGGCTACACTGCAGGGTTCCCGTACCCGCAATGGCAGCACCCGACAGTTGATGGAAACATCAGCTGTGGTGCCGACAATGCTAGATTCCAGGACAGGTAAGTGTCTTATTATTAAAAGCCAGCAGCTGCAGTTTGTGTAGATGCTGGCTTTTGATTTTGTCAGCGGACCTCCACTTTAATATACAATTAAAAAGGCCAAGACTCTCCAGGGATCCTCAAACTATGGCCCTCCAGCTGTTGCAGAACTACACATCCCATGAGGCATTGTAAAACTCTGCCATTCACAGACATGGCTAGGCATGATGGGAATAGTTCTTGAACAACTGGGGGGCCATAGTTTGAAGACCCTTGCTCTACACCTTTTACAATTTGTGAGAACAGTGTTCAAATTTAGTTACGATTGATAATGAATGATTTTTCCTTGCTGTTGGGTCTAGAATAGAGAGTCTAAAAAGGTAAACTGCAATGTTAATTTTTATTAAGTTATGCAATGTGAATTGGGACATAAAAGTGATATAAAAGTAGATGTTATCCCAGTTTGGTTGCAAAAGTGAAGATACACTTTAAACCAATAAACTATTCAGGTAGATTTATAATGAGCGTTACCTTTTTGTTCTACAGTTTTTATGCATCTGTGCACCGTCTGTTGCTGGTTGTGGCAATATTGTCTAAATAGATAAGTTGTTTAATGTGACCACTGTAGGTTAAACTGTTGCTGTAAATTGTACTATGAAGAAGTAATCCTAAACCTGTCAAAACAACTACTTTGGTTAAACATAGAAGAAGACGGAGAGGGGAGAGAAGTGGCAAGGGCCCACAATAGTGTTGTATGCCGGTTTATTATAGAAGAGCAGTAAAAACGTATAAAGATGTACTCTCACATGGTGTAGTAATATACAGGCATGTCAAGGTGATGTATAATCCTTCGTTCCATGTGGATGGATGGCTGAAGCCTGTAACCAGTGAAGTTGCAGGCAGCTCGAGACAAGATCAGAGCTCTGGTGTGGTGATGACAGACAGCTTGGGTTACAAAGCCGGAGCTCTAGTAGCAGCACAGTGAGCTTGTCAGAGATGGAGCTGTGGAGACGCAAGGTGTAGTTCCAGCCGCTCATCGATCCACAAACCAGAATCTGCTGGTACCAGCTATCGTAAGGAGGGGATGTGACTGCCCAGAGCAAACACCAGGGGTAAATCTGGCAGACTCAGCACGGAACGCGTTTCGGAAGAGCCAATGGCTTCCTTTATCAGCCTGACATAATTGTTTGCCTCCAGAGATTAAATAGAATGAGTTAATTATTAACCCTTGCAGTACTTTCGATCAGTATTTGTTGAAAAAAAATATTTATCTAATTTCAGTAACTAACCTTTAGAACATTAAAAAAGTTACAACTATTATAGAGAGGTCTAATCATGGAATCATTACATATGACTAATAATATATATAAAAATGTAACATTATTTAACAACCTATCCATATGTGTCTTTCTCTACACATATGGATAGGTTATTAAATAATGTTACATTATATATAATATTTATATTACTATTATTATTAGTCATATTTAATATTGCAATATTTTCTTGTTTGGTTAAACATACTATTAGTTGTCAATCTCCAGGTCATTCCTCCTGCACTAGCTCCATTTTTAAACATCAATGACTAAGATACAAGGCAAAGTTAAGTTGCAGGTAGCCATTATACATGTTGCACCTTTCTGCTGTAAAGCCTTTAAATGGTTCAGTGGTGCAAAACACTAGTTCTGAGACTAAATGTGTTTACTGGGTTACTACCCCGGTACTAATATACACTATATTGTCAAAAGTATCGGTACGCCTGCCTTTACACGCACATAAAATTTAATGGCATCCCAGTCTTAGTCCGTAGGGTTCAATATTGAGTTGGCCCACCCTTTGCAGCTATAGCAGCTTCAACTCTTCTGGGAAAGCTGTCCACAAGGTTTAGGAGTGTGTCTATGGGAATGTTTGACCATTCTTCCAGAAGCGCATTTGTGAGGTCAGGCACTGATGTTGGAGGAGAAGGCCTGGCTTGCAGTCTCCACTCCAATTCATACTAAATGTGTTCTATCAAGTTGAGGTCAGGACTCTGTGCAGGTCAGTCAAGTTCCTCCACCCCAAACTCGCTCATCCATGTCTTTATAGACCTTGCTTTGTGCACTGGCCCAAATCATCTAGTTGGGGGGGGATTATGGGGTTGTTTTTCAGGGGTTGGGCTTGGCCCCTTAGTTCCAGTGAAGGGAACTCTTAAGGCATCAGCATACCAAGACATTTTGGACAATTTCATGCTCCCAGCTTTGTGGGAACAGTTTGGGGATGGCCCCTTCCTGTTCTAACATGACTGCGCACCAGTGCACAAAGCAAGGTCCATAAAGACATGGATGAGTGAGTTTGGGATGGAGGAACTTGACTGGACTGCACAGAGTCCTGACCTCAACCTAATAGAACACCTTTGGAATGAATTATAGTGGAGACTGCAAACCAAGCCTTGTCCACATCCGTGCCTGACCTCACAAATGCGCTTCTGGAAGAATGGTCAAACATTCCCCTAGACACACTCCTAAACCTTGTGGACAGCCTTCCCAGAAGAGTTGAAGCTGTTATAGCTGCAAAGGGTGAGCCAACTCAATATTGAACCCTACGGACTAAGACTGGGATGTCATTAAAGTTCATATGTGTGTGTAAAGGCACTATATTAACAATATAGTGTATATTAGAAAAGTGTTTCTGTCATTGGAGCCCAATAGGTGTCTTGATATGCAAGTCTTTTTAACCACACCTGCAATGACTACTAATTTGTCCACTTATTGCACTGGCACAAAAAAAGAATAAAGCCAATAATTACAAGTAATATGTATTCTGTGAAATGGCAGGACACAAATTGCAATAACTAGCACTAATTTATTTTACACAGAAAATAAAAGTCAACACCTTATTCCCCTGAAGCCCCAGAGTGAACCACAAGTTAAAGACACTTACTGTTGTGTTTGTAAATTCGAACAGTAGCTCCAGAAAGTCTGGCTCCAAGAATCAAAGACGTGTGGTTTAGCTCGTCACTTAATATTAAGCAGCCCTGCAAAGTGAAATGAAATTAATAAATAAATAGATAAATTATGACATGAAAAGAGAACAAGCAATTTGATATGCTTCCTATTTTGACTTTATCAGTTGGCAAAAAGTGTATGCTAGGACAGAGGAACAAAAAAACACGCTTTAGCAGCTAACATTTTGGTACATTTTTCCAAAAGATCAACTGTTCAGGATAAATCAAACTAAAAATCCATATTGGCTATCGGTCTATGACTGGATGATACATCTCCAAGACCTGCAAACCGCAAAGAGGCAACAGACTAACGATGAATGAGACCATTTCTCACAGAGAATGACGAGCAGTCAATGGTTCATCCATCCTTGCTTGAATTGGGTGCCATCAAGGCCCACTCTGTCTTTTTTTTTCAACTTGACAAAATGTTGTGCATGCATGGTATAAGACTTGTTCCCTTTTCTGTTAAGAAAATGAAACAATTAATGATTGGCTACAGAGTTTTCGCAACATGTTGAAATATCTCTGCCTGTTTTCTATGGCTGTCGTTAACTCCAAAAATGGCAAATATGGTACTTGTATACGTTGTTATGTCTGACGGTCTTATTCCTATTTCTTTTGTTGGTTACATTTGCCTAAAGGCATTGAGGACCTATACTCAGGCAGATATTGTATACCATAAATCCCTGAAACCCATACTGAATAACAAGACATTACATAAAAGTATTAAGGTACTCAAGCGCTAAAGTGAATAAAAAAATGTAAAATAGTGTACAAAGTAGTGTAAAAAATAAATAAATAAACTGATATATAAAAAAACTGATATATAAAAAAAGAGTTCAAATATCCAGATACTGCAGCTGCAATCATTCAGTGACACCCCACTTATAAATGGTTAAATAGATAAAGTGATGCGCTCGTAATATCTATAGGATATCCTACTATTCAATGTGCTGACAGGTCACATTCTACTTGTGGATACTTTGTTACAAACTATACAAAAACTTGAACAGTGATTAGCATAATATAAATAAATATAAATACAATGTGTGTTTTATTTTATTTTTTCACCACCTTTCTCCACATATTTTTGTTTGTTTATTATTTCACAAGAACAAATGGTAAACTAACTTTTGGATTTGTATTCCGGGAGGTCTCTAATTAGACTTTCACAGCAGACTTTTAAACTACACATTGTATTTATATTTATTTATATTATGCTAATCACTGTTCAAGTTTTTGTATAGTTTGTAACAAAGTATCCACAAGTAGAATGTGACCTGTCAGCACATTGAATAGTAGGATATCCTATAGATATTACGAGCGCATCACTTTATCTATTTAAGACATTACATAGTTACATAGTAGGTGAGGTTGAAAAAAGACACAAGTCCATCAAGTCCAACCTATGTGTGTAATTTTATGTCAGTATTACATTGATACAACCCTGTATGTTGCGGTCGTTCAGGTGCTTATCTAACAGTTTCTTGAAACTATCGATGCCCCCCGCTGAGACCACTGCCTGTGGAAGGGAATTCCACATCCTTGCTGCACTTACAGTAAAGAACCCTCTATGTAGTTTAAGGTTAGACCTATTTTCTTCTAATTTTAATGAGTGGCCAAGAGTCTTGTTAAACTCCGTTCCACAAAAAAGTTTTATCCCTATTGTGGGGTCACCAGTATGGTATTTGTAAATTGAAATCATAACCCCTCTCAAGTGTCTCTTCTCCAGAGAATAAGTTCAGTGCTCACAACCTTTCTTCATAACTAATATCCTCCAGACCCTTTATTAGCTTTGTTGCCCTTCTTTGTACTCGCTCCATTTCCAGTACATCCTTCCTGAGGACTGGTGCCCAGAACTGGACAGCATACTCTAGGTGCGGCCGGACCAGAGTCTTGTAGAGCAGGAGAATTATTTTATCCCTGGAGTTGATCCCCTTTTTAATGCATGCCAATATTCGGTTTGCTTTGTTAGCAGCAGCTTGGCATTGCATTGCTGAGCCTATCATCTACTAGGACCCCCAGGTCCTTTTCCATCCTTGATTCCCCCAGAGGTTCTCCCCCCAGTGTATAGATTGCATTCATATTTTTGCCACCCAAATGCATTATTTTACATTTTTCTACGTTGAACCTCATTTGCCATGTAGTTGCCAACCCCATTAATTTGTTTAGATCTTTTTGCAAGGTTTCCACATCCTGCGGAGAAGTTATTGCCCTGCTTATCTTAGTATTGTCCACACAGAGATTGAACTGTTTATCCCATCCTCCAGGTCGTTTATGAATAAATTAAACAGGATTGGTCCCAGCACAGAACCCTGGGGGACCATTTAAATGGTGTCACCAGGACAGGATGTAAAAGAAAAAAGTTTTGGCTTGAGTAAAAACTTAAAACAAGCTCGTGCTTTGCCTACTGAGGGCAAAGCAGCAGTTTGCTTAATCACATCCCCCATCCAATCTTCAACAACTTCTGTTTAGTGCTGGGAGTCAAAGGAAATACCTGGTACTTCTGTGTATGAAAGGACACATCAATGTGACAGCACTGGGCCAACCAGCCCTACTGTGCGGGGATTCCATAGCCCCTGTGTGAGCTGCAACTCCAACAATTTATAGCTTACACAGGGCTTTGCTTTCACTGAACAGTGTCAGATTAAATGAAAGAAAATATGTATTTGTGAACAGATTGGCTTTGGAATGTACCTGTGCCCAGAAAAGTGACTTTAAAGGGTATGTTCACTTTGTACACTTTTTTTTTTTTCTAAATTTCAGCTCCCCTATGCACCAATATATCATTTGTGTACTTTTTTTTGCAAAAATATCAAAGCTTTCCATTAAATCTACAGTCACTTACTTTTTTTGTCCTAATCCATGTTTCTAGATGTTTCCATTAGTAACGTCTTTCTTGCTGATCAGACTTTAGGTCATGACACAGGAAGAAGTTGACCAGCTGATCTCATTAGCACACACCCTGCATCATCCACCCAGCCATTCCCAGGTGCACATTTTGTTAAATGAAATGCAATCAATCAGAGATCACACTTCTCACTAAATACACAATATACAATCAGATTACATAGTGTATGGCCATGTTTATACACCTAAAATTACTGTTGCAATTAATGGCACACCAAACACAGAAGCAAACACATTTTGCCATGTGGAAAAAAAAAACAAGGTGCAAATTCTGCAAAACACACAGTAAAAAACGCACAACCCACAAAACGCCCCATTAACCACATGTAGTACAGCTAATTGAAATCAATGGGTTGCCCTATGCGTGTCACAGGAAAAACGAGACACAAATTGTGCGCTCCCACTATGCTAGATGTAAATGGGGCCTGAAAGTGAAATTGGTGCAGTAACACAAGAACAATGAGGTTCCATTCACATCTGTGCGTTTCCTTGTATTTCAGAAATGCGCTGCACAAAAAAAAAAAAAAAAAAATTGCAGTAAAAAACGCACCAATCTCCACTCTAAAAAAAAAGTTCAGAAGCTTCTTCGTGGCGATTGCTGTGTGTAGGGCAGCCCATTCAGGTGGATAGGCTGCCCTATGTGTGATGAGTGAAAATGCGCCAAAACACCTCCCCCCCTCGATAAAAACAGAACCAAAAAAAAGAACGCATTTGGGAATGTGAGTTCCTGCTATGCAGAGTTGTGAACGGGGCTTGACTGAGTGTTTCTGTCCACTCCCTCCTATGTACTTGTATAAAAGATGGCCATACACTATGCAATCTGATTGTGTATTTAGCGAGGAGGATGAACACTGATTGATTGCATTTCATTTAAAAATAGTGCACCTGGGAATGGGATGGTGATAATGCAGGGTGTGTGCTAATGAGATCAGCTGGTCAACTCCTTCCTGTGTCATGACCTAAAGTCTGATCAGAAAGAAAGACATTACTAATGGAAACGTGGATTAGGACAAGAAAAGTAAACCACTGTAGGTTTAATGGAAAGCTTTGATATTTTTGCAAAAAAAGTACACAAATGCTATATTGGTGCATAGGGGAGCTGGGATTAAGAAAAAAAAAAAAAAAGTGTACAAAAGGTGGACTTACCCTTTAAAGCGGGGGTCCACCTATCTATCGTTTTTTTTTTTTTTTGAGTTCATTCACAAACTTTTCTTCTCAGCATTACATACTCACATATTGTGTGTAATATGTTCGCCTGTGTCAGATTTCGTCGGAAAGAATAACTTATATTATTCACTGCAGGCAGTTTCCATCTTCATTGTGGGCATTTGAAGCCCACAAGCATTTATTTCCTGGATGTGGTGAATGCTGTGCTCCCAGCATTCACCGCTCGTTCCCGCACATGCTCAGTGGCATCCTGGGAAGCCTGAGACTAGCTCCCAGGAGTCTGGGAGAGGCTAGAAACATGCCTACTCCCATGGGAGGAGAACCAGGAAGTGCAAAGAAGAATAGAAAAATAAAAGGCAATTACGGCGATTTAAATTTTTTTAAACGGCGTGTCAGCATCTAGGCAAGGAAGAGAATACATACAGATATTGTTCAAAATTTGGGTGGAACCCCGCTTTAACCGGTTCAATACAGGGCATTTTCACCCCCTTCCTTCCCAGGTCAATTTTTAGTTTTCAGCGCTGTCGCACTTTAAACGACAATTGCGCAGTCGTGCAACGTTGTACCCAAAAAAAATTGATGTCTTTTTTTCCCCACAAATAGAGCTTTCTTTTGGAGGTATTTGATCACCTCTGCGGTTTTTATTTTTTGCGCTATAAACAAAAGAAGAGCAACAATTTTGAAAAAAACACAATATTTTTTACTTTTTGCTATAATAAATATCCCAATTTTTTAAAAAAACAACAAATTTTTTCCTCAGTTTCGGCCGATACGTATTCTTCTACATATTTTTGGTAAAAAAAAAAGAAATCGCAATAAGTGTATATTGATTGGTTTGCGCAAAAGTTATAGCGTCTACAAAATACGGGATAGATTTATGGCATTTTTAAAAAAAATATATATTTATTTTTATTTTTTTTACTAGTAATAGCGGCGATCGCGATTTTTTTTTCGTGACTGCGACATTATGGCGGACACATCGGACACTTTTGACACATTTTAGGGACCATTCACACTTATACAGCGATCAATGCTATAAAATTGCATTGATTACTGTGTAAATGTGACAGGCAGTGAAGGGGTTAACCTCTAGGGGGACACAAGGGGTTAAATATGTTTCCTAGGGAATGCTTCTAACTGTAGGGGGAGGGGACATACAAGGGGAGGAGACCGATCAGTGTTCCGCTGTACTGGGAACACAGATCGCTCTCCTCTCACCTGACAGGACGTGGATCTGTGTGTTTACACACACAGATCCACGGTCCGGCCTGGTTAACGGGGAATTGTGGGTGCCCGCCGGACATCACGGCCGCCGGGCACACGCACCGGGTCCCGAGGAACGCGGCGGGAAGGCGGCCGGGAAGCCCAGGCCGTCATATGACGTCCACCCAGGATGGGAGATCCCATCTGTGGACGTCATTTGACAATGGCCAGGTAGGGAAGTGGTTAAAGGGTACCTCCACTTTCGTGGGGAAAAAAATATCAAATAAAGAAAAAAATAATATAGCGTACACAATTGCGACACAAGTGTAATTGAATGTTATTAAAAATTACCATTCCTTTTCAATCTACAGCTCTGTAATTTTCTGAAAATGCGATATGGCTACCTGGAGGTATTCTGCACAGAGTGTATGTGTACAGAACGTGCCCCAGAAACATAATTTCCTGCTTGTGTGATTGGCTCACTGATTTTCTCAGAAGTCTGCACTAAGATACAAGTCATATTACCGGCATCCCCTGCAGCAAAAACGTTGTTTTTGGTGAGATACTTCCAATAGGTGATCACGGATAAAGGGATGCAGGCCCAGCAGCATTCCTCATTTTAGCTCTTCAGGTGCACAGCTGATTAATAATGATAAAATCACTCCCAACAGACTCACTCAGTACCGGGGCACAGAATCTTCAGAATAACAAAAAGTAGGAATCTGCAACAAAATTTGTTTAAATCCTTGTAATGTACATAGATCACCCAGAAGGGAACGTTTTTTTCTCAACAAAAGTGGAGTTACGCCTTAAAGGATACGTTCATGTTTCAAAATAAATGCACACATTTTTGCAGGTAAAAAAATTTTAAAAAAGTGCATTTATTATTTTTTGTACTGGAGCCTGCAGAGCATTTCACTCCTGATCAGCAGATTGTGGATGAAATGTCACGCTCTTGCTCAGTCTTCCTCTAGTTTTGTGCTCGTATTCCTGAATGGGATTTCAGTTACAAAACTAGAGGAAGAATGAAGACTACAAGCATGCTGAGCAGTGCGCTTGCAGTCCATTCAAATCACAACTATTTCTGCCACCGTGGCAGGCAGTACTTGTAGTTTTTTCATTGACAGAACTCTGAATGAATGACGCGGCTGTGTGGACGGAATCTCACGGTTTTCAAAAAGTAACAGCGGGTGTGGAGAGGAGATCCCCCGCTTACTGTCACAGAGCCTGGAGCGCTGGTGGCAGAAGGTGGGTGTATAGTAGCATGTAACATGCTCCTAAAGGGGAACTTATCCTATAAAGCAGGGATATGCACTTAGCGGACCTCCAGCTGTTGCGGAACTACAAGTCCCATGAGGCATAGCAAGACTCTGACAGCCACAAGCATGACACCCAGAGGCAGAGGCATGATGGGACTTGTAGTTCTGCAACAGCTGGAGGTCCACTAATTGCATATCCCTGCTATAAAGTATTCTATATCTTAATAATCTGTAAAAGAGCTTTAAACGGCTTATTCATACCAGCCTGCCCAAAAAAAAACAAGTTGTTTTCTGTGCAGATGGGTTTCCATTCTGCATGGGCAATGTCTTCCATTTTACATAGTGGCATTTTATTCATTTTTACACATTGTAGCTCAGCTGCAGTGCATAAAAGTACAGGAAAATGCAGGTCTCTGCAGATAGTGTAATGAGCCCAAAAGCAGTATCGATACTCCCATTGCACACTTTCCTGGATAAGGCTTTAGGAGTAGCACGTGCTGTAGCAACATGAAGAATGATCACATCACAGAAGACATAGTGCAATGTTTATGGAGCTATGCAGCTTATGGACCTCCTTGTCAGGCATGGACGCAGACATGCTGCAATTTTCCACACTTCTCCACTTTATTGTGGTGTGCACAGGGCACGTTAAAAAAAATGATTTCTGTGTGTCCTTGTTGAGACCTGCGTTTTTAAAGTACAGGAAAATGCAGGTCTCTGCACATAGCGTGAATGAGTCCTAAAGCAAGCCCTAACTGACCTCTGTAGCTGCAGGCACTGTGAATTAAATCATGTTCAAAATCAGAGATTTTAAAGTAAAGTTTCAATGAACCTACAGCAAGTGGTGTTTGCATTACAAGGCTGGGAGGCAGCCAAGTCCTTGAAGCCAAAGAAGGCAAGCGAAGAGATGCTGAAATTTTGGTACATCTGTTGTAAATTCTAAGTACCGTATATACTCGAGTATAAGTCGAGTTTTTCAGCACATTTTTTTGTGCTGAAAGTGCCCCCCTCGACTTATACTTAAGTCAAGTACTTTTCTGCAGCAAAAAATTTCATTTTCCGAACCGACTTTGGGGCCCCGTATCTCGGGGCCACTTGGTGCTAGGAACCCCACATTTGGTGTGCAAACCCAGTGGAACTAGTACCACAACATATCCAAAGCTGAAGTTCCTTGCTCTAAATGGCCCTGAGATATGGGGCCCCAAATCAGTTCGGAAAATGTCATTCTCTGCTGCAGAATAGTGCTTGACATTTTCTGAACCGATTTTAGGGGCCCCGTATCTCAGGGCCACTTGGTGCTAGGAACCCCAGCTTTGGATATTTTATGGTGCCACTGGGTTTGCACACCAAATTTGGGGTTCCTAGCACTAAGTGGCCCCGAGATACAGGGCCCCAAATTCGGTCAACTGTGTCCATCTGCAGCAATGTCATTTCGGGACTCTTTGGGTTCAGAGACCCCAAATTTTGGCTGCTGCTAGGGGGCATCTAGGAACCCTTAACTACAGAGTTTGAAGTTCGGGGGACCTATGGCTGCAAATGGGCACAGTGAGGCTGCAAATGGGCATTGTTGACCTTCTTTTCCACTTATAGTAGCTGTGCATTTCTCACCCTCGTCTTATACTCGGGTCAATAAGTTTTTCCCATTTTTTTGTGGTCAATTAGGGCCTCGACTTATACTGGGAACGACTTATACTCGAGTATATACGGTATGTGATTCTCCACAGCACCTGTAGCTACAGAGGGGTTATTTTAAAGTTCTTTTATCGCACCTTAAAACATGTAAATTTCAACTGTCTGTGCTTAGATGCACTTTAGGTATTAGATGTACAGCAGGGATAAATGAACTGGTCTTAGCAAACTAAAGGCTGTGCAGAATTTTTTTTCTTAACCACTTGCCATTGATAACAGAAGCCATTGATGAGCAAGTATGTTCTAGCAGATTAGGATTTTAAAATTGATTTTGCAGATTCAGAGGTTCAGATTGGGCGGGGAAAATATTAGTTGTAAATACATCAGCAAGAACCTATAAATTCAGCTATATGCAAAATATAGTTATATGGTATATTTCATACAGAGAATACAAAACCATGTGGTCACAAAGATCTTTGAGCAGTAGAGCAGAAGTAGCCTCATTTTTATCTCCCGCAGACAGGAGATGCACAAAGTAATCAGAGAATTGCAGAGAAATAGAGAAAACAAAAATCTGTGTATAATTCACCGAGACACGCTGACAGACTGCACAAAAATGATTATTGCTGCAAAAGCAATACAATTAAAGGAAATCTCACACTGGGGATTCACATCAGGAATGTTCTGCAGGAAATATGATTGCCCATATACTGAGACATTCCTAAAATAACTGCGTATTTCCTTACTGTGTTGTTTGATCCAAAATCCTTTCATATGCAGAAAAATATTTATGTTTACGTAATATTGTCAATTATTGTACAATTGCACAGAGCAATGGTTCTTTTAAGCAGTATCCTCCAGTGCTTTACACCTTTATATTATTTATTTGTCATATTTATATAGAGCCAACATATTATGCAGCACTTTACAGCGTACATGGAACCATTCCTTTAGTCTCTGCCCATGGAGGAACTGACATTCTAATGTTCTAACAAGCTCATGCATACTCTAGAGCAGGCGTAGGCAACCTTGGCATTCCAGCTGTTGTGGAACTACCCATGAGGCATTGCAAGGCTGACAGCCATAGGCATGACTAGAGGCAGAGGCATGGTGGGATCTGTAGATTCATCATAGCTGGAATGGCGAGGTTGCATACCCTTGCTCTAGAACAGGGGTCTACAAACTGTGGACCTGTGCGTGCTTTTATCCAGCCCTTGGGGCACTATTCCTTCCACTGATTCGAGGAACTATTCCTCCCACTGACACCAATGAATGGGAACCAATTCCCCCACTGACATCAGAGATAGAGCACTATTCCTCCACTGAAGCCAATGATGTAATTAGCTACTCCGACTGACCACCAAGCCTATGGATCACACCAATGCCAGGGCATTTTCCAATCCCACTGGCCACAGTCCAGCCTCCCTAGAGATTGAAGGACGGTAAACTAGGCCTTTTGTTTTGAACCTTTAAAGACCCATGCTCCAGAGTAAACTTAGGATTTAGTTTGTTTTTGGCCTGAAAGAAAGCCACTCAAACCCTGAGAGAACATGTAAACTCCACGGACACTACATCCCTGGTGGGAGGTAAATCCAGCATTCAGAGCTGCAAGGAAAGATTGGTCACTATTTGGCTCTCTCAGCCACACTTGAAGTGTATCTATACCGAAGAACAATATAATATACAGTATATCACAGTTTTCTTTATTTCAGACTATTTTTCTATACTATTTTTACCCAGTGATCCTGCCAATGCCACATTTCCTGTTCTAGGGTGACAACGCTCATTCAATCCACTCTATCGAAGGAGGAACAGCCCTGTCACTCAAAGCAGCTCTCCTGATTTGGTCTACAAACATGTCCTCCTCTCTTCATCACCATAAAAGGGGAGGTAGCTTGGAAGTAAGGCAACACTGTTTCAGATTCCGTCTCTAGTCACAGGATATTACTAGAACACTGCATTTCAGCCAAGATCAAAAACGATTCTGTGCATCTGCAGAAAATGTACTTAGACTGGAAAAATAAATCTAACACGACTTATCTAGCCTGGTAATACTGCAATATATCAAACATTTGTTTTTGGATTTAGATATACTTTATAGTACATATCCAGTTTTTCAAATCTCCCCCACCTGGTACCCTCTTTTCCACGTATTTTTTTTTTAAAATTGTTCTTATACTTAAAGCTTCCTGAGTCCTCCCTCTTTAGTGCCAGCATCAGTGGTGGGCAATCTTCAATATTGCTGAGAGCAGCCCTGATGTCAATGGCGATTTCTGCAGGATTATACTGTTAGCCCAGGCTCTGTGCTGAGGCAACCCTGTAAGTGTAATTTCTGTCTGCAGCTTCATTCCTCTGCTATTAGCATAAATCACTACTTACAAGTTTTTCTGACACCAAGTGAAAACAGGTGACAGGGGATTGACAGCCTCAGCTCTGTTCTTGTATACTGTGTGGAGAGGGGTGTTCCTTCCCCCCAATCAGCTCTCAAAGCTCTCCAGTGTGTAACTTCAGCTCCCTGCCCCCTTTTTTCTGAATGCTCACACAAGCTTTATAAAGTCTGGACTTTGCATGTAGAGAAGAGAGGACTGCAGATAAACATGTACACCTGCACGCCTTATATAGGAGGATTTTTTTCATCGCTGTGTATCACCTGAGGCCAGTCATTTCACAGAGCATATGTAAGGGTTTACAACCAAGTAAAAGCGTGATTCTGCATCTTAGTCTGCTTTGCCAATCCGATTAAAACCTACACTGGAAAAGAAGGAAGAATTTCCCTGAGACACTTGCAAATGCATTGATATCTCAGTATAACATGGATATTGTATATTCTTCTAGAGATTTTTAAATTAAAGTAAAGCTTTGCTGTTGCATGATATAACAGATTATGTGTTCACAGTATATACTGTATATTGCACTTTTAAAACTACGTATGTCTAGAAATACAGTAATCTGTTTTCATTAGAGGAGCTATTTTCATATGCTTAGTCATTTTTCCTAAGTCTCTATAGACATCACTCGGCTTACTGGGAAAACTCTGCTTGGTAGTGTTGTCACTAATGAATGCAATTTGTAATAGAGTTGTTTATGTCTAATTAGGGATTCACTTGGTTAAAAGGGAACCTCACTGCAGAAAACAAACATTGTACATCATCACATGTTGGATACCGAAGATTGGACACTCTTTGAAACCTATATAGTCTTCCTTTTTTTTTTTTCAGCGACTTTATTGCAGTATTATAGAGTAACGGAAATATTTCCAATACACTGGAACTTTTTAAGCACACAATTTCATGGCCCATTCACCCTTGTGTGTTGCATCAGCAGATGTTGCCGAAATGCATGCCAACATACCAGCTCTGTGTGTGGTGTATTATGGTGCAATTCATTTTGAACCGAACCCCAATGCACTGTACAGTAGAGTGCAATGCACAGCAACGCAAATAAAGGAAAAAAGGAGATAAAATGTGTCCTCAAGACAGAATTGGGGGGGGGGGGGGGGGGGTAGAGAAAAAAAAATAAGAAAGAACTATTTAAGTGTAAGTAAACCCTCCTATCGTTTTTAGCCAAGGAAGCTGCCATCTTTGCCTCTGTTTAATCTACAACTGCCATGATGCTGCACATGTGATCAGTTATGACCCCAGCCATTGGATGGTTTGACAGCTTGGCTGAAAGCACAACCAATGGGAGTGTTACATTTCTGGCACGTGCCGGAAATGAATCTGTTTTATAGATGGGCTTACTTCTGCTTTAAGGATGAAATTAAATTAAGTTCTATTGTGAGGGAACTGTCGGTGCATTCATATATGAGAAAAAAAAGGAAATAAAAAGCAGACTGAGCTCAACCCCCAATGTAAAAAAATATAAATGCAACGTATCCTTAGATAGATGTGGACTTACAGAAGTAGTCTGACACATGTAACAATATAGAAAACAACTTTAGCACCAATAATCTAAGCAATACAAAACCCACTACCCAAAAATAAAATCATAATTGGCCAATTATTGAAAACACAACCATGGCAGCTGCAGGGAAGTTATGTAAACATGTCCCCCCCCCTCCCCAAAAAGAGGGAGAAAAAAATGGGGTATTAAAACATGTATTTATAAGTGTATGAGCCCCAATGGGGGGCACAGTCTACATAGACCAAATCATAACCATAAAGTCATCTCTTCCCTTTTGTGATATTATAATGTATAACTTATAACTTGATGTTTTTGGGGGATTGCTGGAAAGGGATCCTTTGGTATTACAGGACTGGTTTAAAGTTTAATTTTTTTCCAAGTCCATTAGAAGATCTTCTCGTGGGTTTACATAAATCCAAACCACATATGGACAAAATCGCCCCCGTATGGCCAGTAGTATTATAATACCTTTGGGCTGTAGCATGAAATCAACCCATATAAATGATGTGATGGGCAACTACATGTGGTTAATGTGATTTAAAGTCCATGAGGGTGTCCTGTGTAAAACCAACCCCCATATAAACAGCAGGGAGTCAGAGTGAATAATGGCATGTGTATCCGACGTCAGATATAACTGAAAAACTCCCAGGGAGAGGTGCCCCTGTCATCACATTTGGCACGTGTGCAGCTTATAGTATGGCCTCTTCTGCCCTTCATTTTTTGGGAATTAGATAGACACAGTAGAACTCCTCCAACACCATTGTCCAATGTGGGAGCCATCAGTTTAACTCAAAGGAGAATGTCCAAGCCATATAACACTCAAATAGAAAAAGCCATCCATGTGGTTCTTGAAGGATCCAAGCTGTACTTGTAACAAATTCTAGTTTATGAGTCCATTTCCAGAGAGATCTTAGTCCCTTAGAAGAACGAAGGAGATAGGGAAGGAGGTATCCCAGAAGCTGGCAACATGGAAGCAAAGCTGGAAGCCTGACTGGTTTTGCCAGATAAGCCGACTGCTTCAGAGGCAACTGTCTCCCTCTTTGGGGGGGGTTACATAACTTCCCTGCAGCTGCTATGGTTGTGTTTGTATTAATTGGCCGATTATGATTTTATTTCTGGGTAGTGGGTTTTGTGCTGCTTAGATAATTGGTGTTAATTAAAGTTGTTTTCGATATTGTTACATCTGTCAGACTACTTCACTAGGTCCCCTTATAAACATATCTAAGGATGCATTGCATATATATATATTTTTTTTTTTACATGGAGGTTGAGCTCATAACGCAAATACCATTCGTTGTGATACTTTGTGCATTCAAAAAAACATCATGCATAATTCATTGTCATGCAATGGCTGCTTATTTCTAATGACCGGGCTGCCCTCACAACAGGGCATGCCATGCTATAATGCCAGTTAATGCACACCATAATGGATCCGTTTAATGTGGCCCTCAGGCACATAGCTTAATGAGATAAAATACTGATTGGGTACTGCCAAAGGGACTCCCTGGCTGACAGTTGACTATAAACAAAGTGATAGTGTAAAAAAGAAAAAGTGGGGTCCCCTCCAAAATTCATACCCTTTAGATCTGGTATGAATTTTAAGGAGGACCCCATGACAAAAACAAAAACAAAAAAAAAAAAAAAAAAAAAGGAAAAAACTGCATGCAGCCCCCCTAAAAGGGTCCAGTATTCCAGACCCTTATCCTCCTTAACCATACCAGATCACATACCTTCAACATGAGGAGAGTACCAAGCACTCTGTACCCCCTTTAAAAATAAAGGGTCTCCAGATACTGCCTTCCCCTACACAGTACTTCTGCTAAATCCCCCTAAAAATGTAAATAGTAAATATAGAGAGTCTTTTTCTCCTTTATTAAAAAAGTTCCAAACTTAATTCATCACATTTGTCCTTATCAAGTTGAGAACAAAGTATTTTGCCAGGGCAGTTCTATGTTGTGGGATGTGGCCTGGATTGGGGGGCACATGCTCATATCCTCCTTTTCTGGCCTGCCAGGCTGTATGCTTGGACATGGGTCTGGTACAAGTGTTTAAGGGGTCCCTATACCTTTTTTTTTGTTTTTTGCTTGGGTTCTCCTATGAAACCTTGTCCCCCTGAAACTTGGGGGACAGCCTGCAGTTTTTTTTATTTATTTTCTTGCATGGGGTTCCCTTAGATTTCCATACAGGACCCTCGCCAACTTTTTTTTTTTTTAAAGGAATACTTTATTTTAATATTTCTTAAGGGGCAAAATTAAAAATAAAATGCTCAGCCATTTGTTTGACAAGCTCCTATCTATTAGCCTAGAAAACAGCCATTAGATTCAGCAACCAAACTTCAGTAATGTTTGATGAACCTACCCAGAAACAATCCCAGGTACAGTCAGCTCATCTCTAGTCCGGAGATTTAATGGCGCTCCCTCTCCCAGTCTGAGTTCTACTGTAAAAGGGGATTATTAAAGTATAACCAGTTTCAATTTTGGATGGGATGGATCAAGATCAGGCTCAGGTAAGTATTTATGGGGAGTGGTGTTGCACCTAAAAGGTTTTGTACCTTAATACAGAGAATGCATTAACGTAAAAACCCCTTAGCCTTTACATCCACTTTAGGTCTCAAAAAGTCACCATTCTAAAGTCTGGTACACACTACTAAAGGTAGCTGGGTTGAACGAAACAGCTCAGATGGGAGCCCCTATACTAACATTCTCATGTTAGTACAGCGATCTCCCCTGATGAGCTATTGTGTTTTGATAGGGCGCAACCCCCCCCCTCCTGCCAGAACACCCAATGGCTGAAAGGGCTGATCGGAGAGCCAGTCGGCAGACCTTTTTTCGGTCATGGCTGCTGTCGGACTGGCTGCCATACACACGGGTCGGCCAGTTTTTTTGAACCGTCCAATGCCGCCTAACATTCGGCCCATGTGTACTAGGCTTAAAGTGGCCTAAAGTGGTTGTAAAGTCAGAAGGTTTTTTCTCTTAATGCATTCTATGCATTAAGAGAAAAAGCCTTCTGTGCGCAGCAGCCCCCCTCAGACCCTGTAATACTTAGCTGAGCCCCCTCTCGATCCAGCTATGTCCACGAGTGCCTCAGCCATTCAGGACACTCCCTCCTGATTGGCTGAGATACAGCAGCGACATCATTGGCTCCCGCTGCTGTCAAAGTCAGTTACCCAATGAGGTGAAAGAAGGGGCGAACCATGGCTTTGTGTCTGAATGGATACATGGAGCTGCAGCTGGGCTTGGGTGCCCCCATAGCAAGCTGCTTTCTGTGGGGGCACTCAACAGGAGGGAGGGGCCAGGAGCACTGACAAGGAGGATCCGGGCTGCTCTGTGCAAAACCACTGCACAGAGTAGGCAAGTATAACATGTTTGTTATTTTTTTTAGACTTCATCAAAATTTTTGACTGCTGCCAAACGTTTTAGCTTTGTATGCTTTACAAGTCAGGATTGTTATCAAAACTTACAATGCTCTCATTATTGCTGATCTTACACAGTTTTCAATGATATATACAGAATAGGTTCACTTTTTAAACAGGCGCCCTCCCTCCCCCTTGCTAAAAGGCATCATAAGATATAAAGACAAAAAAAAAAAACCTCATAACAAAAAAGGTATTGAACTCACCTTTCCTCCAGCTTCTGAGGTGCAGGCTAACTTTCTGCCAGTGAGGTCCCAGAGAATGATGTGCACTCCAAATCTTGCCAGAAGACACTGCAGCACAGTGCTGGGAATGTGCTCTTAGCAAGATTTCAAGCATCTACGGTCCCCAGATCTTGCCAAATGAAGAATGAAATGAGGGGGAGGGATGCCACCTAAAAAGCTGACCTGGCAGTCAGTGGCTCTCTACTCTGCACCTCTAGCCCTCACTGGAGCGCCGGACTCTGGAAGGCTCGCTAAGAGGATACGCCAGCTGTCAGTTCAGGCATCTGAATGGATCCCAACATTAAAGTCAGGATCTCTTCAGAGTCTGGACTGGCTGAGTGACTTCAGCCGACAGGGGACTTTGGCCCGCTGTCGGCTGAAAACGGAACGAAGTGCACTCCTGTGACCCACAGGAGAAGTAGGGCCTAAAGAGCTCTGGCCATACTTCTACTTTAATTCCAGATATCTTCTTGGCCAGTTCATTTACATCAGAGGTCCCTCATTTTCTGCTCCAGAAGCAGTGGATGGCAGTCCATACGGCAGTACTGATCAATATTCACGTAATGATGTGCGATCAACATTCTGTGCTGCAGTAGTGTGAGTGCAGTCCACCGCTGTGATTTCCCCAGGGGTTGTGTCCACAACAGCCCAGACTCACAGGAAGTGGGCTAAAGGACACCGGCTGTCATAAACCTGAATGAGGAGCGCCATCTTCTGGTGGACAAAACTTTCTATGGGGCATGGGGAACAGCAGCAGATTGAAGGCAAGTATTGTAAGTATTGTAGATTGAAGGTAAGTAATTGTAATTCAGTTTGAAAGAATAAAAAACAAATTATATGGATTGGCAAACCTGTGCTTGACCTACGCTACAGGTTTATGCTGCCCCTGAGAACTCACTCTGAGCTGGAATGCAAACCTTTATAAACCAATTATCTCTAGAAATGCTCAGATCTTCTTAAATTCAGAAACAATTGCTTAGTTTGTAGCGAAGTGAAAAGGTGGTGTAGAAGGAGCACATGTGGTGAAGTTAGAATGGTGTCATCTGGGGATATCGATCTAAAAATATAGCAGAGATTTCCCTGGTAGCAGAACGTGTGCGCAAGAGATTGCCGACAAACACAGCTTGGTCACACCGACACATTACTAGGTAATAGGGATGTAAACACAAAGCTGATGTTTGACTTGTGGGATGGATTATGGAATAAACAGACATTACCATCCCTGGTTTTCTCTTTAATCCTACATGCAGCAAGCAATTATAGACTAGTACATTCACTAATTCTTAGAATAACAGACGGCAGAAGTTTGGCAAACCAAACGCTCTAAATAAATGTGGAACTCTACAACAAAACAAATAACTATTTCCAGGTGAGATTTCAATATTCGGTTTAGCTGTCCCACCAAAAAGAAAAAAAATTATATATAGTACACCCCTCACATTTTTGTAACTATTTTATTATATCTTTTCAATGTAAAGTAGTGAGTGTACAGCTTGTACAACTGTGTCAATTTGCTGTCCCCTCAAAATAACTCAACACACAGCCATTAATGTCTAAACCACCGGCAACAAAAGTGAGTACACCCCTAAGTGAAAATGTCCAAATTGGACCCAATTAGCCATTTTCCCTCCTTGGTGTCATGTGAGTTGTTAGTGTTACAAGGTCTCCGATGTGAATGGGGAGCAGGTGTGTTAAATTTGGTGTCATCGCTCTCACTCTCTCATACTGGTCACTGGACGTTCAACATGGCACCTCATGGCAAAAGAACTCTCTGAGGATCTAAAAAAAGAATTATTGCTCTACATAAAGATGGCCTAGGCTATAAGAAGCTTGCCAAGGCCCTGAAACTGAGCTGCAGCACGGTGGCCAAGACCATACAGTGGTTTAAACAGGTTCTACTCAGAACAGGCCTCGCCATGGTCGACCAAAGAAGTTGAGTGCACCTGCTCAGCATCATATCCAGAGGTTGTCTTTGGGAAATAGACGGATGAGTGCTGCCAGCATTGCTGCAGAGGTTGAAGGGGTGGGGGATCAGCCTGTCAGTGCTCAGACCATATGCCGCACATTGCATCAAATTGGTCTGCATGGCTGTTGTCCCAGAAGGAAGCCTTTTATAAAGATGATGCACAAGAAAGCCCGCAAACAGTTTGCTGAAGACAAGCAGACTAAGGACATGGATTACTGGAACCATGTCATGTGGTCTGATGAGACCAAGATAAACTTATTTGGTTCAGATGGTGTCAAGCGTGTGTGGCAGGAAACCAGAAAGGAGCACAAAGAAAAGTGTCTTGCCTACAGTCAAGCATGGTGGTGGGAGTGTCATGGTCTGGGGCTGCACAAGTGCTGTCGGCACTGGGGAGCTACAGTTCATTGAGGGAACTATGAATGCCAACATGTACTGTGACATACTGAAGCAGAGCATGATCCCCTCCCTTCGGAGACTGGGCCGCAGGACAGTATTCCAACATAACGACCCCAAACACAACTCCAAGACGGACACTGCCTTGCTAAAGAAGCTGAGGGTAAAGGTGATGGACTGGCCAAGTATGTCTCCAGACCTAAACCCTATTAAGCATCTGTGGGGCAGCCTCAAACAGAAGGTGGAGGAGCGCAAGGTCTCCAACATCCACAAGCTCTGTGATGTCGTCATGGAGGCGTGAAAGAGGACAAAATATTGACCCTTTGGGCCCAATTTGGACATTTTCACTTAGGGGTGTACTCACTTTTGTTGCCAGCGGTTTAGACAATAATGGCTGTGTGTTGAGTTATTTTGAGGAGACAGCAAATGTACACTGTTATACAAGCTGTACACTCACTACTCTACATTGTAGAAAAGTGTCATTTCTTCAGTGTTTACAAAAATGTGAGGGGTGTACTCACTTTTGTGACACACACGTATACTATATATATATATATATATATATATATATATATATATATATATATATATATATATATATATATATATATATATAATCTGTTCAATTGCTAGGTAACACAAATTGCTAATCACCCAATCATGGGGCAGCAACTCATTGTGTTTAGGCATCTAGACGTGAAGAAGGCTGGTCTGGGTATTTCAAAAACTGCTGATCTACTGGGATTTTCACGTACAACCATCTCTAGGGTTTACAGAGAATGGTCTGAAAATGAGAAAATATCCAGTGAGCAGCAGTTGTGTGGACGAAAATGCCTTGTTCATGTCAGAGAGGAATGGGCAGACTGGTTAGAGATGATAGAAAGGCAACAGTAACTCAAATAACCACTTGTTACAACCAAGGTATGCAGAATACCATCTCTGAACACACGACACATTGAACCTTGAAGCAGATGTGCTACAGCAGCAGAAGACCACACCGGGTGCCACTCCTGTCAGCTAAGAACAGGAAACTGAGGCTACAATTTGCATAGGCTCACCAAAATTTCACAATCGAACATTGGAAAAATGTTGCCTAGCCTGATGAGTCTCAATTTCAGCTGGTAGGGTCATATTTTGGCATAAACGTGAAATCATAGATCCATCCTGCCTTGTATCGATGGTACAGTCTGTTGGTGGTGATGGATTGGTGTGGGGGATATTTTCTTGGCACACTTTGGGCCCCTTAGCACCAATTGAGCATCTTATAAATGTCATAGCCTACCTGAGTGTTATTGCTGACCATGTCCATCCCTTTATGACCACAATGTACCCATCTTCTGATGGCTCCTTCCAGCAGGATAATGCACCATGTCACAAACCTCAAATCATCTCACCACTGGTTTCTTGAAGATGACAATGAGGTCACTGTACTCCAATGGCCTACACAGTCACCAGATCTCAGTCCAATAGAGCACCTTTGGGATGTGGTGGAATGGCTGATTTGCATCATGGATGTGCAGCCGACAAATCTGCAGCAACTGTGTGATGCTATCATGTCAATATGGACCAAAATCTCTGAGGAATGTTTCCAACACCTTGTTGAATCTATGCCACAAAGAATTAAGGCGGGTTCTGATGGCAAAAGGGGGTCCATCCTGGTACTGGCAAGGTGTACCTAATGAAGTTGCCGGTCTTTGGGTCCATGGACACATAGGCATTTAGAAGCGGAGCATTTAGAGGCATGAAAAAACCCCACTTCCCGCATATCAAGGAGCAGCAGCGTTTTGGCAGAAAAACGCTTGATGCATGTAAATAAGTCTAAGGCCTCATGCCCACGGACGTTTTTACAGCCACTTTTAGGAGCGTTTTTCACAGCTTAAAAACGTCTCTCCATGTTAGCCTATGGCTTCATGCCCACCAAGGCGTCTAGAAGCTGTAAGTGGCATAGGCGTTTTTTTAAGCTCCAAAAAAAAAAAAAAAACAGGGACCAGCGCGTTCTGAGGCTCCAGCGCTAGAGCTGTAAAAACGTCAGACGCCGGTAAAAGGTGTTAAACGTGATTTAACTAGCCTCAATGCTGTATACACAGTGTTTAGCTCCATTCGGCATTTCTCTGTCTCTATTCAAAATCAATGGTTCCCTATGGGAGCCCATTGATTTCAATAGAAGTCGCACCAGAAAACGGATCAAGATGATCCGACTTGCGGTGTGACTTGTGTGCTGAGAATCTTCAAAGGGAACCCTGCCAAAATGTAAAAGAAAAAAATTTTTTTTGCATGAGTCCCCCCCCCAAGACGATACCAGACCCTTCAGTCTGGTATGCATCTTAAGGGGAACCCCCCACGCCCCAAAAAATGGCCCCCCCAAGATCCATACCAGACCTCTATCCGAGCAAGTAGCCCGGAAAGGGGGGGGGGACGAGCGAGCGCCCCCCCCTGGCCACCACATGCCCTCAACATGGGGGGTGTGTGCTTTGGGGCAGGAGGGATCCTGCGCCCCCCACCCCAAAGCACCTTGTCCCCAAGTTGATGAGGACAAGGGCCTTTTCCTGACAAAAAGTGTCAAAAATAAACACACTACACAGGTTTTAAAAGTATTTTATTAAGGCAGCCTTGGCTCTTCTGGCGATGTCTTCTCTCTCAGCCAGTCCTTCTCCCCTCTTTCCGCTATCTTCTTGCTCTTTTGCAGGGTCTTCTCGCTCTGTTCTTCTTCCGATGTTGACTTGACGCTATCTCCTGGTGTAATGCTGGGTCCGCGGTGTGCAATGACTTATATTGGCATGGGGCGGAGCCACCCGATGATGCAAGTTGGAGGCCATGCCCCTTGTGATGTCACCAGCCAGGGCATGATGGGGTGATGACGTCACAAGGGGCATGGCCTCCAAATTATGTCATCGGATGGCCCCGCCCCATGCCAATATAAGTCATTGCACATGGCGGACCCAGCATTACACTGGGAGATTGCGTCGAGTCAACATCAGAAGAAGAACAGAGGGAGAATACCCAGCAAAAAAAACGAGAAGACCCTGCAAAAGAGGGAGAAGTTCCGGAGCTGCCAATAAAACACGATGTACCCCATACTCATTCACCTAGGGTGGGGGCCAGGACCTGGGGGGGCTTCCAAATTTCAATAAGCCCCCGCCCGCAAACTCCGACAACCATTGGCCAAGGGTTGTGGGGAAGAGGCCCTTGTCCTCATCAACATGCCAGCGCAGGGCCCCCACATGTTGAGGGCATGTGGCCTGGTATGGTCCGGGGTGGGGGGGCTTGCTTGTCCCCCCTTTCCTGACTTTCCGGGCTGCCTGCTCGGATAAGGGTCTGGTGTGGATCTGGGGGGGACCTCATGCAAATTTTTTTTTTTACATTTTGGCGGGGTTCCCCTTCAAGATTCTCAGCACACAAGTCGCACCGCAAATTGGATCATCTTGATCCGACTTCTGGTGCGACTTCTATTCAAATCAATGGGCTCCTATAGGGAACCATTGATTTAGATTAGAGACAGAGAAACATGGTTGAAAGCTAGCGTGGCTAAACGCGTATTGACGCCAATGCAAAATAAAATGCGGATAAAATCGCGCTAAGGGTCCTTTTTTCCTGGCGTCAGTTTTACAGCTCCGTTTTTAAAACGCCCGTGGGCATGAGGCCTAAACATGCATTAATGCTAGGTGCTTCAACACTATTGTATTTTAATGGCCAGAATAAAATGATTATTCCGGTCAATGAAATGAATTAATGCCCACGCAAATGACATGCCTAGACGTACCTAGATGCGTTTACACACGTTTACAAGCATCAAAGGTTTGGGTTTTTTTCAGGAGGGAAAGGCATGTAGGAGAGGTGGGCAGATGCCCTGTGTGCCTTACGGACAGCCACGCTTTAAATAAGTCTAAGATCATGCGATTTGTACATAAAGAATTCACAATTATTACCAACATAGCAGAAATTGCAATGTTAGATTGTCAAGCACAGAAATAGAAATAAAATTACCTTTCCAACAAGTGCCGGAATATTTGTAGAGTTTGTGGCAAAGCCCATACTGAAGACCATTGCCATCTCTACGTTGAGGAACTCCGCCACCAAATCCTCCAGCTCTTGATGTTTTTCCAAATGCCCTGAAAAGGAATACTGTAATTAACATGTGTTTTAATAATCCTGGATAATAGGAACATGGAAGATTATCACAAATACCCTTCACCTAATTACCCAAGAGTGAACTAAGTTTGTCATGGTTTAAATGGACGTCCCCTATGCAAGCATACTGTAATCCAGTCTGTTCACCTGACAACAGATTGTCACTTAGCCCATGGTGGAATTCAGAGTATGAGGAAAATGTATGGAGACAAAATACATATTCTGTGATGTGACTCACAGAGTCCCTTGGGCTATAAGTAGTTGTGGTATATATGGAAACAAGTCTTGTCTAGCACAGAGACACATATAGATCTCCTATGACCCTTGTGAAAAATAGATAAACACAGATCCAGTCCAACCTGGAGCCGTTTTACTGCATTGCAATATTCTAGTATAGTGTTACATCTGGATCAAGAATAGGCAGGAGAAGAATTGCTTCAATAATTCAAACTACAAACTATCATCTCTGGCTCCGTTCACAACTCAGTGTAGCAGAAACGCAGGCAGAAACAAGTGTCTCTGCCCATGTTTCTGCAAACGCACTTTTGGTGCCATTATTTTTTTATTGTCACCCCACACACGTGTGGCAGTCAAGCGCTTTCCACGCAAAAACGCACTTCATTCAGTGCCAAAATTTGGTACACGGGCTTCTTTGTCGTGTTTTTGGAGCAGACAGAGGCCCATCGAAATGAACGGTGCTGCTCCAAAAACGCGCTGAAAAGGCGTGCTAAGAACGCACTGTGGGAGGAGATGTAAACAAGGCCTCAAAGTAGGTTATGAATTGGGCAACTTTGAACATTAACCGACCAATCAGAAATTATCGTACAAGACACGAGCATCTCCACTCTGGGTTGCTGTAAGCTGATCCTTGATTCACTACTGCACAAACAATATTTTTTAAACTGGATGGTACAATAAAACCATAGGCAAATGAAATTAACTGTCTAAATATGAATGCTGTCCAACAACTTACAAGAGGAGTATGTTTTTTTTTTTTTAGAATCATACTTACCTAGGTGTATGCAGCATCGCCCCGCTGGCTCTAACACTGAGAACCGAGCGATCAAACACCGACGATCGCTCGCCTCTCACAACTCCGTGAGCAGAGAGCTGCAAAATGTCAGTCACCGGCTCTCTGCTCTGCCCCCCCACCCCCCCGGAGCACTGGGTTGTGGAGAGGGCGGGAGCGGCCAGCTAAGGCTCTCAGAGGCTGAGTCGGGTGTGGGTCCAGGGAACTGGGCGGATCCCAACTCTATGACTGTGATGATGCCCGAGCCTGGACCAACTGTGACGTCAGCAGAGAGCGGACTTCAGCTCTCTGCTGAAAAAGGGTCACAGGAGTGCAAAACGAACTGCACTCCTGTGATCCACAGAAGTACAGCCAAACAAGTGTTGGCTGTACTTCTCCTTTAAAGTAAATCTAAACCCAAACTTTTTTTTGGATGGGGAAGTGAGGGGTTAGAACACTTGCCATAATTTTTATATTGCCATCTGTGTTCCTGCTAGGGGGATTCACTCTATTTGTCCTGGTAACCACTGTCACTGTGTAAACCTTCCTACCTGTACATTGTGTTTTTCACCTATATAAGATGTACATTGATTGTGTAGTTTAATTTTTTTTGCCCTGTACACACTGCCTGCCTCTATTACAGAATATCTTCATATTTCTACATCAGCAGTTTGAGTTTGTAATGAAACAGGAGACATGCAGCATGGCACTGTATAGGTTTACGCATGACTTGTCTGTAGTCTAAGAACTGAAACTTCCTGTGAATAACTTGCATATCCCACAATCCCTGGGTCTCTCAGTATAGCATTGGTGCAGGTGAGAGCTAAACAGTAATAATATCTGACAGACACAAGCAGGTAGAAAATTTCACAGACACACAGAGGGCACACTTTCAGTTTGAAGATGATGTATTTGATCATATTAGCACTCCCACATTTGTGATGCAACAAAGAGCAGGTGATGAGGCATGCATTGGATTCTGTGTGATTTAGAACAGGAAGTTGTCTTGTTTGCTCTTCAGAGAAGCTTTTCTAAACCTTTGTACCCCAGAGGAAAACTTGAAATAACTTTCAGGACTTGTGGAACTCTTGCTAAAACCAATTAATTGGTGGCGAGTAGAGATGCACCAAAATTTGGCAGCCGAAAATTGTGTTTTTGGCCTTTTGCCGATAGAGAAAAAGGTGCCGATGATGCAGCCGAAAGAGCACAGGGTTTTGCCGTGATTTTATCACGTTTTTACTGTGATTATAGTGTGTTTTTCATAGGTTATGCGCTCTTGCTGCGTTTTCAATGCTTTTCAACGGGGAGGTGCATTTTCAGTGCCTTTTTTTTTTTAACTGACCAAAAATGCAGCAAACAAGATTTTTAACACCACAGCAGAAGCGCAACAGACCAGTGTGAAGACATACATAGAATTTAAAAGGGATGCATTTTTCTTGAGCTTTTCTTGTGCTAAAGGTGCTAATAATGGCTAACAAATTCATATAAATGCATGATATTAATTAAAAAGTTGAATGGAATACAATTTATTTATATATATTTTTTTTTAAAGTGTCATTTTCGGTTTCGATTTTTGCCAAGTGCATCCTGAATTTCTGGTTTCTGCACCAAAAAAAGGGTTTTTATTACAGCTTACCTGTAAAATCCTTTTTTTGGAGTACATCATGGGACACAGAGTAATTACTTAATGGCTTATTGGCCACCTTCAGGTGTTGACACTGGTAAACCCAATCAAAGGAAGTTTACTCCCCTATATAACCCTTCCTCCTTCCAGGAGCACATCAGTTTTTGTAGCAAAGCAATATACTTGTATCCCAAAAGACGGGGGGGGGCCTCTGTGTTCCATGATGTACTCCAAGAAAAGGATTTTACAGGTAAGCTGTAATAAAAATCCTATTTTCTTTATCGTGCATTATGGGACACAGAGCCTTAAGTAATTACTTAAAGGGGTTGTAAAGGTAATTTTTTTTTTTTTTTTAAATAACAAACATGTTATACTTACCTTCACTGTGCAGCTCGTTCTGCACAGAGTGGCCCCGAACCTGGTCTTCTGGGGTCCCTCGTCGGCTGTTTCAGCTCCTCCCCGCAAGCATTCACCACCTTAATGCGAGCTCCCTCGCATGGTGGTGAGTGCTTGCGGGCGTGCTCCCGTGATACAGCCGACGGCTATAGCCGCTCGCTGTATCACTCGGCCCCGCCCCCCCGGCGCGCCGCGTCATCGGATGTGATTGACAGCAGCGCGAGCCAATGGCTGCGCTGCTTTCAATCCATCCACTGCAGCCAATCAGCGACCAGGCTGAGCTGCAATGAAGATGACGAGAACGAGCAGCGAAGATTCGAGGCGTCAGATAAGTAAAACGGGGGGGGGCTGGGGGGGGCTGGGGGCGGCGGTATTGTCAAAAGTTTTTTCACCTTAATGCATTCTATTTTTACCTTTACAACCCCTTTAATGCGATGTCCCATGGCAATGCCACATGAGGGGTGGGAGAAAACAACCCGCAGGGTACACCCAAACTTGAGGATCTATACTGCTGCTTGCAGCACACTGCGCCCGAAGGCGATATCCTCATGCCTCCTCACATCCACCAGATAAAAATTTGTGAATGTATGCACTGAAGACCAAGTTGCGGCTTTACAGATCTGAGCCATGGAGGCCTGATGACGCACTGCCCAAAAAGCACTAACCGACCTGGTAGAATGCGCCTTAACTTGAAACGGGGGAATCTTACCCCTTAGATCATAAGTTTGAATTATCACTTGCCGAATCCACTTAGTGACAGTGGATTTCGACGCTGCCTGTCCTTTCTTAGGACGCTCCGGCAGAATAAATAATACATCAGTCTTACGAATCTGAGCAGTTTTCTTTAAATAGATTTTCACTGCTCTAACCACATCAGGACAATGTAGTGACTTTTCTTCCCTGGAATATGGTTTTGGAAAAAACAAAGTCATACTTTTGGCAAAAAGCCTGGATGAGGGCGTAACCAGGGCCGTCTTTAATGCAGGGAAAAAGGCCCTGTCATTGCTGTGGGGCCCAAAGCAGCTGCCACTTAAGCCCTGCGCTGCCCGCAGTTTTTGCGGAGTAGCGGGTGCAGCCGATCCCCCCTGCTCTCCCAAGTGGCGGCCACATTAACTATACAGGAGAGCGGGACAGCTGCGGGCTTCATGTGTTTGAGCCCGCTCATCCCGCTTCTCTCTCTGTCAGGAGCTGCGGACCGAAGTCAATGACAGAGCGAGAGCGGCGCTCAGTGTTCCTCCCACCCCCACCCCTGCCTGGCAGACCTGTGTAGCACACAGCCGAGTGAAGTTTTCTGGCTGTGTGCTGGGTCTGATAGGCGGAGACTGTGTTGCACCGCCGTGTGATCAGGTAAGAAAGAACAACGTGGAGAGAAGAGAAAGGGATTCATATGTGCAGACTGCAGAGAATTGCTGGTACAGAGGACATGGGGAGGGGTACAGAAGTGAGAGATGGACATGGGGCGTACAGAGGTGGAAGGGGTACATAGGTGGACATGGGGGGGATACAGAGGTGGAGGGAGTACAGAGGTGGACATGAGGGGGTACAGAGGTGGACATGAGGGGGTACAGAGGTGGACATGGAGGGTACAGAGGTCGACACAGAGGTGGACGAGGGTACAAAGGTGGAGGGGGGATACAGAGGTGGACATGAGGGGGTACAGAGGTGAACACAGGTGGATGGGGGTACAAAGATGGACATGGGGGGGATACAGAGATGAACCCAGAGGTGGACGGGAGTGCAAAGGTGGACATGGGGATGTACAGAGGTGGACGGGGGGGTACAGAGGTAGACGGAAGGATATAGAGGGGAACGTGGATGGGGGGGATACAGAAGTGGATGGGGGATACAGAAGTGAGCTGTGGATGGGGGGGTACAGAGGTGTACACAGTGATGGAGGGGGGGTACAAAGGTGAACACAGGTGGATGGGGGGTACAAAGGTGGACATGGGGGGATACAGAGGTGGAGGGGTGTTACAGACATGAACCCAGAGATGGACAGGGGTACAAAGGTGGACATGGGGATGTACAGAGGGGGACGGGGGTACAGAGGTGGACGGAAGGATATAGAGATGAACGTGGATGGGGGGATACAGAGGTGGATGGGGGATACAGAAGTGAGCTGTGGATGGGGGGATGCAGAGGTGAACATGGATGGGGGGTACAGAGGTGAACACAGAGGTGGATGGGGGGGGTACAAAGGTGGACGGAAAGATATAGAGGTGGACATGGGGGGGATACAGAAGTGAGCTGTGGATGGGGGGGTAGAGGTAGACAGGGGATACAGAAGTGAGCTGTGGATAGAGGGGTACAGAGGTGAGCTGTGTATGGGGGGGGGGGGGGGGCAGAGGTAGACAGGGAATACAGAAGTGAGCTGTGGATAGAGGGGTACAGAGGTGAACATGGAATACAGAAGTGGGCTGTGGGTGGAGGGGGGTACAGAGGTGAGCTGTGGATGAGGGAGCAGAGGTAAGCAAAGTGATGTGCAGAGGTGACCAATAGATGCTTACTTTGGGCTAGGGGGGAGGATATGCAAGTACTGCACCTTTTGCTGATTTTTTTCTGTGCCCTGTATGATACAAACACCTCAGTACACACCCCCAATTCCTGTGTGTCATCCTGGACTCCTATCTCCCCCCCTCTCCCCCCATCATCTTGAACTTCCCCATCTCTCCCCCCCAATCATTCTGGACTCCCGTATCTCCCCCCCCCCACCCATAATCCTGGACTTCTCTATCTCTTTCCCCCATCATTGTTATTATTATACAGGATTTATATGGTGCCGATAGTTTGTGCCGCACTTTACAACATGAGTGCAGACAGTACAGTTACAATACAATGCAATACATACGTTTACGTGTGTGTTTTGTTTTTACGAATGTTGGGGTGGAGAGACCATTTGCATGGGGGGGGGCAATTTTTTTTTTTGCCCAGAGCCCAATCAATAGTAAAGACGGCCCTGGGTGTAACACCACTCTGTCCTCATGAAAAATCAAATATGGCTCTTTACAAGAAAGAGCAGCCAATTCTGGAACCATCCTTGCTGGGGATATAGCAACCAAAAATACCAACTTCCTTGTCAGAAGGACTAGGAGAATCTGTTGTCTTAGTTCAAATGGCTGTTTTTGTAACACAGACAAAACTAAGTTTAAGTTCCAAGGGTTCAAGGGAGGTTTTACAGGCGAATTAAGCCGCGTCACCCCTTGTATAAAGCCCTAGACTAAGAATGAGTAGCAAGTGGTCTTTGAAATAAGACCAATAAAGCTGAGACTTGGCCTTTATTAGTACTTAAGGCCAATTTCATTTCTACCCCTAATTGTAGAAAGGCAAGAATTCTGCCTATGATATATCTCCAAGGGTGCCAACCCTTGGATTCACACCAGGAAACATAAGCCTTCCAGACTTTATAATATATAGTTCTGGAAGCTGGCTTCCTAGCATTAATCAGGGTAGAGATAACGGAACGGAAAGTCCACGTTTCTTTAGAATGTGGGTTTCAATAGCCAAGCCATTAAATTTAGAGACCGTAAGGAAGGATGGAATATCGGTCCCTGAGAGAGCAGATCTGGCCATAGTGGGAGAGACCATGGGCCCTCCACTGCCATCTTTACGATTTCTGCCTACCATGACCTTCTGGGCCATGATGGTGCCACCAGAATTATCGGCTTTCTTTCCAGCTTGATCCTGCAAAGAAGTTGAGGCAGTAACTGAATAGGGGGGAATGCATAGATCAGTGAAAAAATGAGTCCTCCAGTGAAAAAAAATGAGTACCCCATCTTTGACAAACAGCCCGAAATATGTCGAGGTGAAGAGACCATTCCCCTGGGAATAACTGCTACCGACTTAAGTAGTCCACCTGCCAATTCTCTACTCCCGGAATGAAGATTGCAGAAATGCATGGAACATGCCTTTCTGCCCAAGTTAGAATATGGTTCACCTCTCTCTGTGCTGAGAGACTTTTGGTGCCCCCTTGGTGATTGATATAGGCCACAGCTGTGGCATTGTTGGATTGAATCCTGACAGTACAATCCCGTAACCTGAAAGTCCAGGCCTTTAGAGCCAGACGTACTGCCCGAATCTCTAGGATATTGATGGGCTAAATTCTTTCGGTTCTTGACCACTGTCCGTGGACAGTTGTCTTTTCTAGTACTGCTCCCCAGCCACTTTCCAGATGACTGGTCTGAAGGATTTTCCTTTCAGCAGATTCTGGGTTAATAACCACCAAGTGAGGCTTTGGGACACTCTTGGGGACAGCCGCATTGGTAAGTCTAAAGCTTGAATTGTTTTGTTCTAAGCAGATAAGATACTGTTTCGCAACAGACTTGAATGGAACTGGGCATAGGGAACTGCTTCGAATGAAGCTACCATGGTTCCTAGCAACCTCATGCAGTGGCGAATGGAGGGACTGCCATTTGACCTGACCCTCCGCACCAGATCTCTTATGGAATTGATTTTTGCTTGAGGCAAGAACACCCTTTCCTGGGCTGTGTCTATGATCAGACCCAAGTACTCCAGCCTTTTTAGCGGTATTTAAGGAAGATTTCTCTAGGTTGAGAATCCAACCCAAACTCTTCAGATAGTTGGTTGTAGTGCGTACGCTTTGCTCCAAACGAGTCACTGATTGATCTATAAGTAATAGATCATTTAGGTATGCTACGATTGTTATGCCCTGTGCCCTTAACCTGGTTAGAGGTGGGGCCAGCACTTTGGTGAACACCTGAGGTGCTGTGGCTAGCCCGAAGGGCAGGGCTACAAATTGGGAATGCTGCTGTTGTAATTCGAACCGCAGAAGCTTTTGATGAGCAGGAAATATAGGGACATGCAGATATGCATCCCTGATGTCGATTGACTCCAGAAGTTCTCTTCCTAGAAGGATAGAAACTACCGACCTGATTGTTTCCATGCGAAAGGAGCAGATCTTCAGGAATTGATTTAGCTTTCTTAGATCTAGAATGGGTCTGACATCTCCATTTGGTTTGGGTACCATGAAAAGATTTGAATAAAACCCCAGACCTTGCTCTTTTGTGGGTATCTGTATGATTACCCCTTGGAGATATTAATCGGTCTAGTGCCTGAAACAGTTTTTTCTTTGGATCTTTAGGTAACGCTTGATCTCAGGAAGCGAGACAGTGGAAAGTCCCAAAATTCCAGCTTTTACCCCAGCATTACCGTGGAGATGACCCATCTGTCCTGAATTTCCTTTTTCCAGACTTCTGAAAATTGCAGAAGTTTTCCCCCAACCTTGGCAAGGGGGGTTGTCTCTTCATGATGAGGCTTTAGGATTCTGTTTTGCAGATTTCCTACCCCAGGGCTTCTTTTGAGCCTGGGTCTGACCCTGAGGTTTTCCTCTAGAGTCTGGTGGTGAAGGCCATCGCCACTGCCTAGAGGCGGAAGCACCTGGCACAGGGGAAAGAGCCCGTTTAAATGAAGGGTGTTTATATTTTCTTTTGACTGGTAAAAAAAGTACTTTTCCCAGCAGAAATTGTCTTGATATATTTATCTAAGTCTTCTCCAAACAGTCGCTCCCCATGAAAGGGGATGCCTGGTGAAGAGAGTCTTTACTGGCATCTATGGCAAAACATAATGCCTTATGTGGTTCAGCCAAATCCCGAGCTTGTTGTGTAGGAAGCTCTCTAAGGGCCTGTTTAAATTGGTCCTTTAGGGATTGGTAGACGCTTATCGCGGCGACTGCGGGCTGGGTGACGGCACCTGCTATGGAAAAAGCAGATTTTAGCAGGGATTCCAACTTCTTATCTGTTGGATCCTTAAGTATCTGTGCATTGTCTACAGGACAAGTTAAGTTATTATTCACATTGGATATTGCAGCGTCAATTGCTGATACATTCCATCTTTTGGAGAATTTCTCCTCCAGAGGATAGAGAATTGAAAACCTCTTAGGAGGGAGAAAATGTTTATCCGGTTTAGCCCATTATGCAAAAATAAGCTGTTCAAGTAATGCATGTGCAGGAAACACATGCAAAGGATGGGAAGGTTTTTAAAGAACCTAAGGAAGAAGCCAAGTTTTCATGAGACTCTGTTAGAGGCAGCATGAAAGTGGAATGTACCATTTCTGTAATTTTTCTGCAATTTTTTCAGATATAAGAAGCTGAAAAAGGTTCACCTACCATTGTTTCCTCTGCAGAAGAATCATCGGTTTGTTTCTCTTCCGGATCGATAGAGGGTAAAACCTCATTGTGTGCCCACTGTTCCCCTTGCAAAGCTGAAGCGGGGGGAGGGGGACTTAGTACGCTTCCTATCCATTTGAATGGAGGATGCGATTAAAGCCACTAATCTTTCTTCCAGACCCTGAAGGGAGGAGGAAAAGGCATCTTTAGTCACGTATACAGGTGCTGAGATGTGAGAGGCAGCTGCACCATCAATTTGCTCCAATGGCTCACCCTGAGTTGCTATAATTGGTAATTCAGGCGAGGATGACAGCATGGAAATACAGCTAGAAATCCCAATGCCTGGGGGTAAAATCTTTACTCTTTTGGCTTTTTTGGTAGGCATAGTCCTATTATGTACTATATAGTACTATATTTTGTAGTATAGTACAAAAAGCAGAGGTGCTATACACATTACACTAAATCACTGAAAATAGTCATGACTTTTTAAAGCTGCTATAAAGTTCAGCCTAGTGCTGGAAAAGAATGTCCTTCCTGTATCAGGAATGCCAGTTTTGCAACCCATACGTGTTCCACAGCTCGTGTGTCCCTGTGTGCAGGCAGCTTGTTTCCTCCTCATCAGCAGAGGAGAGACTGACACAGCTGTATTTATCTGCCATTAGCCTGCCGTGCGTCCTCGTGGACGTTTCACGACACCTGCGTTAGGCCCCGCCCCCTCCAAAATAATTCCGCCCCCTTTTTTATTTACAATGTTTCTGGCACCTGAACGTGGCGTTTTTCGGGTCCTAGACCCAACACGAGGGGGGGGGGGTTGAGGGGCTGCAGAGCCTCCTGCAGTGGGGCACAGACATATGTAAAAATACAGCCACAGTAACAGACTTTAGCGGTAAAATTGCGGGGCCTTCTGCTTCCCCCACGGCGGGGGGTAATGTAAGGGGGGTGCAGCGCTGCTGTCCCCCTAACCATCTTGGGGAAGAAAAAGATTTTTTTTGCAGATTTTTTACCTTGCAAAATCTCCTTCCACACGCTGTGCAACCAGACACGGAAATGAGCAAACAGTGAGACAACAGAGTAAGGTATGTGCATAGACTCCATCTAGTGGAGATTTTAAGGCATGTCAACATCTTTTCCTTAAATGAAAGAAAATGCATAGATGTTTTTAATATCTAAGTTTTCTTCCCTTACCTTGTCCTTGCTGCAGGATTTTGCTGAATTAACAGAAAATCCAACTTTCACCCATCACGGCTGGTTATGTTTAGCAAACCTTCAAGGACTGGGTCTGTAAGACTGGGGTTAACTGCCTTGGGCCTTGTATAAGCACCCCATCAGGAAGCTTGAGGTAATGTAACAATACCTAAGCCCTGGGTTCCTGGGGTACAGCCCTACAAAGAGATGGATCTGGCTTCTTTTTATGGAGGAATTTAAATCCAGCATGGATCCCTCCTGGAGCTCCTCAGAGCACTAATTCACTCGTGACCAACACCTTAGACACTGGCGAAAAAACTGATGTGCTCCTGGAAGGAGGAGGAGGGGTTATATAGGGGAGTAAACTTTCTTTGATTTTTTTTTTTTTATTGGGTTTGCCAGTGTCAAAACCTGAAGGTGGCCTAGAACCCATTAAGTAATTACTTAAGGCTCTGTGTCCCATGATGTACGATAAAGAAATTTCCATTCTGCGCACCTCTAGTGGTGAGTGGGAAAAATGGCCCTACATTGGTGATCACTCCCATACAGTGGTGCCACCCTTATGGACAGCCAAAAAGTTAATTGGGCTCATGCAGCTGGCTCTGCCGTATGACGTTGACCCAGGAATTATGCAGACACCATCAAATGGTCAATCAGCTACAGCTCAAGGAATCCCTGGCAACCTCTGGGGAAACCCTGGTTGAGAATGACTGCTGAGGGACATAGGGACCAGCTAGCTGAAGCAATACCTGGACACGGGGGGAATCAATCAGCCATGACAATACAAAATGCAGCCACAACATGTGAGCTCGTCATTACAAAATAAAGCAAACAACACAGGGAATAAAAGTACACTAATACCTAGTTAAAACAATGAAAACATTTAAAAGTGCACAATCCCTTTACGGGAGAAAAAAAAGGAGTTGAACGCAAGACACGAATAAAGGAGGAATCAAAAGGGACACTTGTTCCAGAGGGAATTTATTGCACTTTGGAGAGACTTTGTCTTATTTCATGCTGTGTCTTCAGTGAAAGTAAAGGGAAATCTCTTAAAACTTACAATAAAATGCCCCTGAACTGTTCTACAGCTTCTTCTTTATACAAGATTAGAGATACTTGGGGTTCTCACCTGAAGGATGGCAATGTCACCCTCTCCAGATGAGTATATTTTCTCCCTTTTGTGCCCTTTTTTACAGCTGAAGTTTAGTATATTTTGTTAGAGATACAGTGCCAAACACATTAGTTATGTGCAATGGTGTGTATCCCATTCCCTGCATGTGGTTGCTTATGCTAAAAGTCTTCCCTGTAATGTCTCCTTCACAGCCACCAGATACTACCCTGAGCAGCTGTCTTCCATTTCTGTGAAGGTGAACAGCAGTAGCTGCTACCGAGAAAAGTTGCGCCGCTCGTCCACCCACTTCTGTCCACTCTGCCTTTTATATTGCAACTATTACTACATTCCCACAATGCATCCTGTTCTGTAAATGAGTGGAGGGGATTCTGTCATTCTACTGTTCCTCCTCCACACACAGAATGTGATGCAGTGTGTGAGAATGGTAATATGAGTTTTGTGAATGGCAGAGAGAGCAGATGAGTGGTGCAACTTTTCTCAGTAGCAGCTGCGGCTGTTAACCTGCACAGGGATGGAAGATAGCTGCTCAGGTTAATGTGTTTTATACAGACAAAAATATATACTAAATTTCAACTTTGATGCACTTATTTTTAAAGAGGGAGGGGCAAGGGGCAGTATGTAATAAGCAGAACATGCCTTTTAGTACAAGGTCTACTTTGCCTTCATCTCAAGCTTTGTGGTTGGAAACCTAAGGTGCCTGCTTTTACCTTTACTGTGCTCCTAGCTACAACTGTGTCTAACTTGAATTAACTTGGGGAATTCAATTTTTTTTAAAAAGGAAGGAATTTTATGATAGAAGAGACCCTATTGATCTCTTCTGTCATAACTGCTTCTAGAGTATTAATGTACACTGAGCCGTGCATGTGCAGCTCAGCATACATTGGTGGAACCTCTCTGTGCTATGATGATTATTATTATTATTATGATGCGACTCGTGTGCACCAGTCATCGCAGCCCAGCCAATCAAGTGCCTGAAGAGTCTGAACCCAGGAGGAAGACCAGAACAGGATGGAAGCGCCCATGACACCTCTTCACTGGAGAGTATCACTTGCCAAGTAGGTCTGCCATAATATGCTGTGCATACTAGTACATTATGGCACAAAGATCCCGAGGGGTATTTTTCTTCTTTTTTTTTCTTATTTTTAATGACCAGGTTTAATGCCACTTTAACAACTGTTAACACAAGATATTAGCCAAACATGTGGTGCATTGTATTCACTGTCAGAAAGAGCTAACCGCCATATTCTTGGGTTGGACATACCTATATTTGCTCATTCCATGTACAGAATGTGCTTTTCTAGGTGTTCCATGCTAATTCTCTTATCTTGCTGCAAGTCTCCCAAAGAGTGTTTATCTGACCAGAAAAGAATACAGTCTGCAGTCTCTAATGATATTAAGCATCCACAATACACCTAATAGTTTACCAAGGCCTAAATAAGAAGCTTGGGGGAAAAAAGTGTTTTTTTTGCCAAAATAATAAATACAAATCTGATATGTGCCTTATTTATTCATTTGAAGTGCAAATGTCAGGTCCACTTTAAAATTATCTAAAAAAAAAAAAACACAATTTTACTCAGTGTGCCTAAGCTTGGCATTAGAACACATGAGTGAGCCCAGAAGCAGTGTGTTTTTTTCTCGGCAAGAATGAGTTTCTTTTGTAATGCTGATATGCCCTGCTGAGTCGTGTAAGGTGTGAATTTTAACAATGCATCAACTTTAATTATACATTTTCAGCTTGACAACAAAGCCATATTTAAAGCATATGTAAACCCAGTTACTAAACTCCTCATATAAGTAATTAGAACTGGCAATCCTGCTAGTGACACCACACTGTCCCTGCCTCCCAGATATACTCCTATGTTGTCACCTGTCACAATGGCTTCCAATGGAGACTACAAATGGTTTTAACATATATGGTTCACTATTGTCACCAACCCTGAGAAATGCCATTCGGCCATCATTGAATACATATAGAAAGGAAACGGCTGCAAAGAGCGGGAGATCAGCAGCATTGAGATGCAACAGAGGATGAAAAAAAAAAAGAGGTGAAGAGAAATATTTTATTGGAAAAAAAACATGCCAGTTGTTTATGATACACAGTGATTTAGCAAACTAAATATAATTCATTTTGGGTTTACATATACTGTAAAATTCATTGTGTAGTGTGCGTCAAAGAGCGCCAATATGCAAATAACGCATTGTCCTGTGCCTCAATAATAAATGGACCAATCACAAGGGCCGTGTCACACTAGCAATATGGTCACTGGCAACTTCCCAGTGATAAAATTATTAGAAACCAAAAAAAAAAAAATCCAAAACTGCTCCCTTGGCTGGATAAATGAGGAATTGCTACCTTGCTAACAGAAATGCAGCAGAAAGTCACAGACAAGAAAAGGAAACCTGTCTGTTACACAGAACATTTGGCTGCAGTAATTTTGGAAGAAATTAGTTGGACTAATTATATAGAATAGGTCATTTTACATGCTAGTTTTCTGACCTAGACATTCAGGCAACTAGCATTTCCAGAAGAACAGGAAAGGCAGAGTACAGCTGTAGGTGGGGACAGTGACCAGTTGTTTGTTACTGATGTAATATTGGTGAGGGGACACACTGGACACCTTTGCTGCCATAATGCTATGTGCTGGGTGTCCAGCGTGCCCCTGTGCCTTTAAGGAGAGGGGCTACCTCCAGGCTCACCTGCCCCCTAACTATCAATTAGAATGCATGTGCTTCTACTATGGAGGCTCTCATAAATGTAAAACAAATAGGACTGCAGAAATATTGCGGCTGACTCTTACCAGAGAGCCTGGACCCTTTATTACGAGGGTCAAACAGGAACCACATCAAGAACAGCTCCAGAGCATCCAGGGGACTCCACCCAAAGGAGGATTGTGTAGTCAGATCCAAATAAAGCATAAAACGCTTGATAGTGTAAAACCTCTTAAGGGTTGCATTTAATATAAAGTATTGCACTTACACGTATCCATAGTAAAAACAGCATTGCATGATAAAAAAGGAAGGCAGCCGCCAGAGAACATCCAAACATATAAAATGCGCGATAACAGGAACATACAGCTCAGCCCAACCGGTCTCGTTGACAAAGGGACTTCTACCGGGACATATTCATCATCAATCCTGTTTGACCCTTCGAAATAAAGCTATTGTGGTGGTGGCGTGTTCACTTGGGAAGCGATTAACCTTATCCACAGTTGAATGGAGTTTGCCATTTGACCATATGGTCCATTTGAGAGAAGGATTTTTCTGGACTGTTTTTTTATTTTCATTTTTTTCAGTAATTTTAATATCAATCACTGTAGCGCAACACACCTTTATTTTGTTTTTTTGTTTTTTGTGGTAATCTCACATTTGTGGTGCTGCTTTTTTTTTTTTACACTGAATTATCTTTTCACATGCGCAGTATTATTGTATTTAGAAATATTGGGGTGCCTTGGAGCGGCTCTGCAGCTTATACATGTGTGTGCTAACTAGGGGTGCAACGGATCGTCACCGATCCGTGATCCGATCCGTGGAGGTTGATCCGATCCGCGGAGGTTGATCCGTACGGGACACCCGCGATCCGGTCTGTGGCCTTGGCCATAGGAAAGGCCGCGGCTTTGGCCTAGCTCCGGAGCGGCGGCCATCTTGTTACACCCGGAGGCCGTTTAGCACGTGATCAAATGACGGAGCGATCACTTGTAACAAACAGAGACAAAACATGACATGACGCCGGTTCCTCTCTCCCCTCTGTGTACTGATCTGTACAGTGGAGGGGAGAGATCGGATGGCAGCAGTGCCAATAATCTGCAATGCCCTGCCAATACTCTGCAATGCTCTGCTGCAATGCCCTGCCAATACTCTGCAATGCCCTGCTGCAATGCCCTGCCAATACTCTGCAATGCCCTGCCAATACTCTGCAATGCCCTGCCATACCCTACCAATACTCTGCCATACCCTGCCAATACTCTGCCATACCCTGCCAATACTCTGCCATACCCTGCCAATATACCCGCCAATACTCTGCCACACCCTGCCAATAGGGAGATTGTGGATATTACAGTGGGGGAGATTTTTTTTTTTGTTGATCCGAAAATGATCCGAACCGTGACTCCTGATCCGAGGAACGATCCGAACCGTGAGTTTTTTTAACCGTTGCACCCCTAGTGCTAACTGTTTTTAACGCAAACTGTTAGACAGGATAATTTGGTTGGTTGCAGACCGGTTGGCGAGTTGGGCTGGGAATTTTCTTTGGTTTTGTTTTGTATGCCTATGTATAGGTTTGTGTCTACACAGAGCACCAATGTAAGAGGTACATTTCACATTTACACTGTTCGCCAATAGTTGGATCACATCCAGTGGCGGCTGGTGATAATTTATTTGGGAGGGGCGCAAACAAACCCCTCCAGTCCAGGTCCCTACCTGCGGCCTCCAGCCTGGCCTGGAAAACGTAAGCGACACGATGGCGAATTTTCATTCGCTAAAGTCAAAAGTGGGAGTGTTTGGGGAGCAGAGAGGACAACATTAAACAAGCCAATTAGAGCATCAGGCTGAAACCAAGTGCTTGCTAAAAACTGACAGAGCTAATAGGCAGCTATTAGCCCCGCACAGTGGAACGATTTATTTTTAGATAAATTACATTATGACATTTCTTACTTTTAAGATGTTAAAAATCGTTAGTCATATTATCATTTATTTAAAAATAAATCCTTCTGGGAATATGAACGTTGGGGCCGGTGATGAACTTTGGGGGGCAGTGCCTCTGCTCCCCTTATGGATGGGCCGCCACTAACCACATCTACCCTGACTACCAATGTAAGGAGCTGCTACCACATTGGTCACATCTACACTGACCACCAATGTAAGGGGCACACCTACACTGAACAACAATGTTAGGGTCACATCTACACTGACCATCAATGTGTGGGGTTACATCTACACTGACCACCGATGTAAGGGGCATATTTGCATTGACCAACAATGTAGGGGTCACATCTACACTGACCTCCAATGTAAGGGTCACAGCTACACTGACCTCCAATATAGGGGTCACATCTACACTGACCACCAATCTAGGGGTCACATCTACACTGACCACCAATCTAGGGGTCACATCTACAGTGACCACCAATCTAGGGGTCACATCTACAGTGACCACCAATCTAGGGGTTACATCTACACTGACCACCAATCTAGGGGTCACATCTACAGTGCCTTGCAAAAGTATTCACCCCCCTGGCTTTTTTGTTACATTACAACCTTTAGTTCAATGTTTTTTTAATCTGAATTATATGTGATGGATCAGAACACAATAGTCTAAGTTGGTGAAGTAAAATTAGAAAAAAATATATACATAAAACTATTTTTCCAGAAATAAAAACTGATAATTGGCATGTGCATATGTATTCACCCCTTTGTTATAAAGCCCATAAAAAGCTCTGGTGCAACCAATTACATTCAGAAGTCACATAATTAGTGAAATGATGTCCACCTGTGTGCAATCTATGATCTGTCATTACATATACACACACCTTTTTGAAAGTTCCCAGAGGCTGCAACACCTAAGCTAGAGGCACCACTAACCAAATACTGCCATGAAGACCAAGGAACTCTCCAAACAAGGGACAATGTTGTTTAGAAGTACAAGTCAGGGTTAGGTTATAAAAAAATATCCAAAGCTGTGATGATCCCTAGGAGCACCATCAAATCTATAATAACCAAATGGAAAGAACATGGCACAACAGCAAACCTGCCAAGAGACAGCCACACACCAAAACTCACGGCTCGGGGAAGGAGGGCATTAATCAGAGAGGCAGCACAGAGACCTGTGGTCCAGGTAACCCTGGAGGAGCTGCAGAGTTCCACAGCAGAGACTGTAGTATCTGTACATAGGACGACAATAAGCCTTATGTTCCATAGCGTTGGGCTTTATGGCAGAGTGGCCAGAGGAAAGCCATTACTTTCAGCAAAAAACAAAATGGCACGTTTTGAGTTTGTGAAAAGGCATGTGGGAGACTCCCAAAATGTATGGAGGGGGGAAGGTGCTCTGGTCTGATGAGACTAAAACTTAACTTTTTGGCCATCAAAGAAAACGCTATGTCTGGCGCAAACTCAACACATCGCCCAAAGAACGCCATTCCCACAGTGAAACATGGTGGTGGCAGCATCATGCTGTGGAGATGTTTTTCAGCAGTCAGGACTGGGAAACTGGTCAGGGTTGAGGGAAAGATGGATGGTGCTAAATACAGGGATATTCTTGAGCAAAACCTGTACCGCTCTGTGTGTGATTTGAGGCTAGGACAGAGGTTCAACCTTCCAGCAGGACAATGACCCCAACACACTGCTAAAGCAACACTTGAGTGGTTTAAGGGGAAACATGTAAATGTGTTGGAATGGCCTAGTCAAAGCCCAGACCTCAATCCAATAGAAAATCTGTGGTCAGACTTAAAGATTGATGTTCACAAGCGAAAACTATCCAACTTGAAGGAGCTGGAGCAGTTTTGCAAGGAGGAATGGGCTTTTTCCAGTGGTAAGATGTGGCAAGCTCATAGAGACTTATCCAAAGCGAATTGGAGCTGTGATGGCCGCAAATGGTGGCTCTACAAAGTATTGACTTTAGGTGGGTGAATAGTTATGTACATTGACGTTTTCTGTTATTTTGTCCCATTTGTTGTTTGCTTCACAATAAAAAAAAATAATCTTCAAAGTTGTGGGCATGTTCTGTAAATGAAATGATGCAAATCCTTAAACAATCCACGTTAATTCCAGGTTGTAAGGCAACAAAACACGAAAAAATGCCAAGGGGGGGGGGGGGTGAATACTTTTACACTGACCGCCAATGTAAGAGTCACATCTACACAGATCGCCAATGTAAGAGTCACATTTACACCAATCACCAATGTAAGGGTCACATTTACACCGATCACCAATGTAAGGGTCACATCAGCATTTGCAACCAATTTAAGGGTCAGATCAACTCTAACCAACAATGGGTAAGGGGCCCATCTACACTGACCACCCATGTAAGGGGCACATCTACACTGAACACCAATGTAAGGGGTTGCATCCACAATGGCCTCCAATAAGGGTTCTCTACAGTTTTCACTCTCTATGTTTTATTTTTTCTGGCTATTTTGTATTTGTTTCATTTCATGATTATTAGAAAAAAAACACTATTTTTTTTAACCTACAGCACACAGTATACCAAGGGATAAAAGATTGAGACAGGCTGACACACAGTATTTGTTTCCTGGTAGCTTTTCATAGCTCCAGAAGTATATATACTAGAACGGTTGGTCATGTGACTCGCCAGCATCTGGGTCAATGACGTTGCAGGATGTCATACAAAAAATAAACCATTTAACACCGTGAATCAGGTTTTTCCACAGTTTTCAGAAACCTGCTGCAAATGTAACATTGTAGAAGAAATGCTGCAGTCACAGGAAAGGAAACCTGTCTGTCATCAGATAAATATGGGGGTTGGCACTACTAACCACTTCCAAAATACTATTTGCTTGGCTGTTGCACAGAACATCTAGCTGCAGTAATTTTTGAGGAAATGAGCTGGACTTATTATGAAGAATAGGACATTTCACATGCTAGGTTTCTGACCTAGGCTTCCAGGCAACTAGCATTTTCAGAAGAACAGGAAAGGCAGAGTACAGAGGGAAGCCTTTCACAACCGGGCTTCAGTGGAACCCTGAGGTATCTACCGAAGTTGCTAGTGGTTTCTCAAGACGAGAGCAGTCAGACTGACCTCCTGCCTACGCTGACCATCAATTTAAGGGTCATAGTCAGAATTTTTTTCTCCTCCAAACACAGCTAGTCCCCTTCCTCGTGACAATAAACATCTAAATTATTCAGAGAAGGATTGGGAGAAAGTGCTGTGGTCAGATGAGACCAAAATTGAGCTCTTTGGCATTAACGTGACTCACCGTGTTTGGAGGAAGAAAAATGCTGACTATGACCCTAAGAACACCATCTCTATAGTCAAGCACGTAGGTATAAACATGATGCTTTGAGGCTGTTTCTCTGCTAAAGAGACAGGCCGACTTTGCCGCATTGAGGGGCCAATGGACGGGGTCATGTATTGTAAAATCTTAGATGAGAACCTTCTTCCCTCAGTCAGAACACTGAAGTCGGGTCGTAGATGGGTCTTCCAGCATGACAATGACCCAAAACATACTGTCAAGGCAACAAAGGAGTGGCTCAGGAAGAAGCACATTAAGGTCATAGAGTGGCCTAGTCAGTCTCCAGACCTAATCCTATAGAAAATTTATGGAGGGAGCTGAAACTTCGAGTTGCCAAGAGACAGCTAAGAAACCTTTAGAGAGGATATGTAAAGAAGAGTGGACTAAACTCCCTCCTGAGATGTGTGCAATCCTGGTCACTAACTAAAAAGAAACATCTGACCTCTGTGCTTGCCAACGAGGGTTTCTCCACCAAGTACTAAGTCATGTACTGCTTGGGGTTCAAATACTAATTTTACCCACTAAACTGCAACTCAGTTTATAGCATTTGTTTTATGTGGGTTTTTTTTCTGGATTTTTGGTTGATATTCTGTCTCTATCAGTTTAAATACACCTATGATAAAATTATAGACCCTTCATTTCTTTGTAGGTGTGCAAACTTACAAAATCTGCATTCACACTGACCACCAATATATAGGTCAGATTCACACTGACCACCAATGTAAGGCCCCTTTCACACAGTCGGACTGTTCAGGTCCGCCTGTCAGTTTTGACGGCGGACCTGAACGGTAGCTCCATGCTAGTCTATGGAGCGACGGATGTCAGCGGAGGACATGTCCGCTGACATCCGACCTAGTCCGATCCGCTAAAAGCAGACGGATGCCCCTACGTTCGCATCCGTCGCTGGCTGATCGGATCAGGTGAGATCTGATGAAAACAGACATGCTGTCCGTTCTCGTCTGATCTCTCCATAGGCAGCAGCGGCGCTGGACAAGCCCCTCCCCGCTCAGTGAGCAGAGAGGAACCTGTCATCCGCCGGCTCAGCGGAGATCAACGGAGAGATCTCCCGCAGAGCTGGCGGACAGAGGCGGACTCAGAGGCAGCGGATCCGCCTCGTGGGAATGATGCCTAAGGGTCACATTCATTCTCACAGACCACCAATGTATAGGTCATGAGCTACACTAACTGCCAATGTAAGGGTTTATGTCTACACTAACTGCCAATGTAAGGGTTTATGTCTACATGGACCACCAATGTAAGAGTCACACCTACACTGACCACCAATGTAAGGATCTGCTTCCTCACTGGTCACCAATGTATGGGTCACGTCTACATTGACCACCAATGTAAGGAGCTGCTTCCACACTGGTCACCAATGTATGGGTCATGTCTACATTGACCAGTGTAAGGAGCTGCTTCCACACTGGTCACCAATGTATGGGTCATGTCTACATTGACCAGTGTAAGGAGCTGCTTCCACACTGACTGCCAATGTAAGGAGCTGCTTCCACACTGGTCACCAATGTAAGGATCACATCTACACTGAACACCTATGTATGGGTCACATCTATACTGACCACCTACAGTATGTATGGGTCACATCAACACTGACCATCTATGAAAGGGTCACATCAACACTGACCATCTATGAAAGGGTCACATCTACACTGACCACCAATGTAAGGGGTTGCATCCACAATGGCCACCAATAAGGGTTCACTACAGTTTTCACGCTCTCTGTTTTTTTTTTCTGGCTATTTTGTATTTGTTTCATTTCATGATTATTAGAAAAAAACACTATTTTATTTAACCTACAACACACAATATACCAAGGGACAGGCTGATACACAATATTTGTTTCCTGGTAGCTTTTCATAGCTCCAGAAGTATATATACTAGAATGGTTGGTCATGTGACTCGCCAGCATCTGGGTCAATGACGTTGCAGGATGTCATACAAAAGATAAACCATTCAACACAGTGAATCAGGTTTTTCCACAGTTTTTAGAAGCCTGCTGCAAATGTAACATTGTAGAAGAAATGCTGCAGTCACAGGAAAGGAAACCTGTCTGTCATCAGATAAATATGGGGGTTGGCACTACTAACCACATCCAAAATACTATTTGCTTGGCTGTTGCAAAAAACATCTAGCTGCAGTAATTTTTGAAGAAATGAGCTGGACTAATTATGAAGAATAGGACATTTCACATGCTAGGTTTCTGACCTAGGCTTCCAGGCAACTAGCATTTTCAGAAGAACAGGAAAGGCAGAGTACAGAGGGAAGCCTTTCACAACCGGGCTTCAGTGGAACCCTGAGGTATCTACCGAAGTTGCTAGTGGTTTCTCAAGACGAGAGCAGTCAGACTGACCTCCTGCCTACACTGACCACCAATTTAAGGGTCCTAGTCAGAATTTTTTTCCCCTCCAAACACAGCTAGTCCCCTTCCTCAAGAACGCACAAGTACAGTCATGACAATAAACATCTAAATTATTCAGAGAAGGATTGGGAGAAAGTGCTGTGGTCAGATGAGACCAAAATTGAGCTCTTTGGCATTAACGTGACTCGCCGTGTTTGAAGGAAGAAAAATGCTGACTATGACCCTAAGAACACCATCTCTATAGGAGCTGCCTCCATACTGGTCACGATTGTAAGGATCACATCTACACTGAACACCTATGTATGGGTCACATCAACACTGACCATCTATGTAAGGGTCACATCTACACTGACCGCCAATGTAAGAGGTTGCTTCATCACTGCCAACCAATATAGGCATCACTACAGTTTTCACACTGTTTTTTTTTCTGGCCATTTTGCATTTGTTTTATTTCATGATTATTAAGAAAACACCATTTTATTTAACCTTCAACATACTGATCACACTATCGTACCACAGGATGTAGATCTAATAATTTTAATTGGGGTTTCCTGAGATCTAAAAACCATTTAAAGGTTTCCTATGTGGTAAAAGGTTGAGACAGGCTGACACACAGCATTTATTTCCTGGTAAGTTTTCATACTAGAACAGTTGGGTCAATGGGTTTGCAGGATGTCATGCAAAGATAAACTATTCAACACCTTGAAACAGGTTTTTCCACAGTTTTCAGAAACCTGCTGTAAATGTAATATTGTTGAAGAAAAGCTGCAGAACATTACGGGAAGGAAAGGAAAACTGTCATCGGATAAATATGGGGGTTGGCATTAGTTACTAACCACATCAAATATAAAAAAAAAAATCATCAAACGCTGCCACTGTGCCCAAACGCTGCCACTGTGCCCATCAAACGCTGCCACTGTGCCCATCAAACGCTGCCACTGTGCCCATCAAATGCTGCCACTGAGCCCATCAAATGCTGCCACTGAGCCCATCAAATGCTGCCAGTGTGCCTCCCGCCACCGCGAGTGAATCATGTGACACAACGCGGACACAACCCCCCTGCGAGTGGATCACGGGACACAATGCTGACACAACTCCATCCCTCCCCCCCCGCGAGTGGATCGCGGGACGCAACGCTGACACATATCTCCCAAAGGGTCACATTCACATTCACACTGACCACCAATGTATGGGTCATGTCTACACTGACTGCCAATGTAAGGGTTTGTGTTTACATGTACCACCAATGTAAGAGTCGCACCTATACTGACGGCCAATGTATGGGTCACATCTACACTGACCATCAATGCAAGGATCACACCTACACTGACCACTAATGTAAGGGTCACATCTACACTGACCACCAATCTAACAGTCACATCAACATTGAGCATCCACTGTATGTATAAGTCACATCAACACTGACCACCAATGTAAGGGTCACATCAACACTGACCACTAATGTAAGGGTCACATCAACACTGACCACCAATGTAAGGGTCACATCAACACTCACCATCTTTGTATGGGTAACATCTATACTGACCACCAATGTGGGTCACATCAATGCTGACCATCTATGCAAGGGTCACATCTACAATGATCACCAATGTAGGGGGTTGCTTCCAGAATGGCCACCAATATAGGGATCACTACAATTTTCTCTGTTTTCTGGCTATTTTGTATTTGTTTCATTTCATGATTATTAAGCAATTATTTTACTTAACCTGGTAAAAGGTTGAGACAGGCTGACACACACTATTTTTTTCCTGGTAGCTTTACATAGCTCCAGAAGTATATATACTAAAATTGTAGGTCACGTGACTAGCCACGGCCTGGGTCAATGGGTTTTTGCAGGTTGTCATACAAAGATAAAACCATTCAAGGCGGCAAATCAGGTTTTTCCACAGTTTTCAGAAACCTGCTGCAAACGTAACATTGTGAAAACCATAACATGATGTGAAATGTATTTTTTCTAGCGTCATAAAAGGAAAAGGTATGTCTATGAAATATATTTAGTATCAGAGGGTGCTGTTATTTTCTGAACTATTCATGCCTGTAAACTGTGCAGAATGAGATGTAGCAATATCAGTATATAACAATATTTAACCTGAGATGTCCATCAGAGTACACATGACTTGATTGCATGCTTTTCCCTTGGGCCAAGGAATGGCAAGTCAAGTCAATTAGCAGTTTACATACTGAACAAAACTTAGTGATGGCAATTTTCCACGGGTCAGTAACCAGGCATACCACATGCCACATGGTCATCCTCCTTACCCATTTCCTGTCTGGTGCTGCATATTCCAGGTCCATATGCCAGCACCGCTTCCTTCACTGTCTCCAGCGACTCCTCATTGTTCTCTGCAAAGCCAAGATAGTTATAAGATCCCATGTTTATCACGTCCTTGATCACTTTTCCTGTGTACCTAAAATTAAAAGAACCAAAAAAATTTTTTAAAGTATCTAAACCCAAAAACAAAAAAGTAACACATTGCAGCTTACTAGTCCTTAGATGTGGTGGCTGCACTAGTTTTCTTTTTTTTTTCCAGGCTTTTTCCCTTCTTTCATTTTTGTCTGGTGATCCTGCCACTAACATGCTTCCTGTGCTAAGGTGTCTACAATCACTTATTGTACTGTATCAATGCAGAAGCAGCATTGTTCCCTAGGACAGGATGTTAGGACTACAGAACGGTAGTAAGACTGCTTGAGATAACACTGCAGAGTTCACAGGGCGGCACAGAATTTCTGGCAGTTCATATTTTTTTTTTTTACCTTTATTGAATAGACATACAAAACACATTAATTTTAACTGTTTTGCATGGTTTTCACATATGATTAAAAAATCATTTTAGGCCTGAAGATTACATAAAACCCCCAAAACATTGTATATTATCTGAAAGCAGACACCCTAGAGAATAAAATAGTGATAGTTCCAATTTTTAATGTCACACATTATTACTGCAAAGGTCTAGGAAACGCAAAATGTCTGGAAAAAAAAACACTAAAGTTAATTTTAGGGCACCCAAATGCAATAAATTACCCTTTTTTTTGGTGAAATATAAAAGATGAGGTTTAACTGAGTAAACAGATAACCAACATGTCAAACCTTAGAACTGCGTGCTTCCGAGGAAAGGTGACAAACTTTAAAGTGAGTGTAAAAGTAAAAAACAAAAAAACAAACATGTCATACTTGCCTCCACTGTGCAGCTTGTTTTGCACACAGTGGCCCCGAACTTGCTCTTCTGGGGTCCCCCAGCGGCTCCTCCCCACATCTGATAACCCCCTCGGACAAGCGCTTCCCCGAGGGGGTTACCTCCAGAGTCCAGCATTCGGTGTCCATAGAGGCTGAATGCAGGACTCGGCCCCGCCCCTGGCTCTCGCGTCATTGGATTTGATTGACAGCAGCGGGAGCCAATGGCTGTGCTGCTATCAATCTATCCAATCAAGAGCCGAGAACCCCGGGCAGAGAGACAGCGCATCCCCGTGGGTCAAGTTCGAGGGTTCAGGCAAGTAAAACGGGGGGGTCACTGAGAGGTGTTCTTTCACCTTAATGCATAGGATGCATTAAGGTGAAAAGACACAAAGGTTTACAACCCTTTTAATACCCTATATTTTCCATAGGTGACACTTTAAAAGTCCTCATATAAATCATCCATTTAGTGTTACGGGGAAGGTCTGGTGCTAGAAATGTTGCACTCACTGCAGCGTGTGTGGCAATATGTAACTTGTATAGCAATCTGCGTTTTCATGCGCAGGCACCCCCTGCCTAGACATTGTGAAGTTTATGCTTATGTGTGGAGCAGCATGGAGCCTTTATATGTCAATGGAGATGCAGCAGCTGTACAACTCACCTGTACAGTCAAGCTAGACAGGTGTGCAGATACTGGTGCATGGCCCCAGGCGCACAGTCTATGGTTGGGTCAATGCACCCATCTCTGCGTACCTGCCATACTTACATGTGCGGGTGAATCTGTACAGCCCCTGCATGCATCTCTATTGATTAACACAGGCAGCTTGCCTGCAGCTCCAGATGAAGAAACAGTGTTCTTTACTCTTCAAAAAGCATTTGACAGGCAGTAAGGAGGCTTTGTATCACATTCTCACTGCCTGATTTAACCTGCTAAATGCTGCACTACCGCACCACAGACACAAGCATTGTGCGTGGTTCCAGCGCGGCCCCATTCACTTGAATAGGTTGCTTTTGGCGGGTGGTAGTTCCCACCAAATGAGACAGGGGGTATAGTACCTGCTGTGGTCGTGAGGCAAAGCATCACAGCCGCAACATGTGTACACTCCCTGCCTGTGCATTTCCAGCTAAACAGGAGGCCCAGTAAACGTGCAGCTAAACCGTGTGATTTTACACCCTCCCCAACCGATGAGACCTTAAAGTGTCCAGATATTGATGACCTATATAGCTCTTATCACTAAAAAAATACATAGGTACATAAGAAATATGTTTGAAAATACAAGCACTTACAGTGCCTTGAAAAAGTATTCACACCCCTTGACATTTTCCACATTTATTCATGTTACAACCAAAAACGTAAATTTATTTTATTGGGATTTTATGTGATAGACCAACACAAAGTGGCATTGTAGCTCTGGCTGTATGTTTAGGGTCATTTTCCTGCTGGAAGGTGAACTTCTGCCCCCAGTCTCAAGTCTTTTGCATACCAACAGGTTTTCTTCTAAGATTGCCCTGTATTTGGCTCAATCCATCTTTCCATCAACTCTGACCAGCTTCCCTGTCCATGCTGAAGAAAAGCCTCCTCACAACATGATGCTGCCACCATGTTTCACGGTGGGGATGGTGTGTTCGGGATGATGTGCAGTGTTATTTTTTCAACACACATAGTTTTAGGCCAAAAAAGTCCAATTTTGATCTCATCTGACCAGAGCACCTTCTTCCACGTTTGCTGTGTCCCCCACATGGCTTCTTGCAAACGGCAAACGGACTTCTTATGGCTTTCTTTCAACAAAGGCTTTCTTCTTGCCACTCTTCCATAAAGGCCAGATTTGTGGAGTTCAGACTAATAGTTGTCCTATGGACAGATTCTCCCACCTGACCTGTGGATCCTTCTCCTCCAGAGTTACCATGGACCTCTTGGCTGCTTCTCTGATTATTGCTCTCCTTGCCCGGCCTGTCAGTTAAGGTGGAGGGCCATGTCTTGGTAGGTTTGCAGTTGTGCCATACTCTTTTCGTTTTCGGATGATGCATTGAAAAAGTGCTTGGTGAGATGTTCAAAGCTTGGGATGTTTTTTTAAAACCTAACCTTTCTTTAAACTTCTCCACAACTTTATCCCTGACCTGTCTGGTGTGTTCCTTGGCCTGCATGATGCGGTTTGTTCACCAAGGTCCTCTGAGGGCTTCACAAAACAGCTGTATTTATATGGTGATTAAAAAGGGCCTGCCGTCTGCTCACATAATATAATAAAAACATCGGCCATTCTAAAGTTTCCCTCCAACCACTTTGCATATTATTTATATATACTGTGATTCTGTACTTGCCAAATATGCTGCAGAAATCTCCCTCCACTGAGTCTGGCTGCAACCATTTTAACTGTGGGCAGCTGGAGCTTCTGCCTGTTCACTTCCTGGATTTACACAAACACACAGAGGCACACCTCCAGCTCTGCAGCCCTCATTGGGCCTCTTATGATTCCCCCCCCCCCCCCCCCGGCAAACTCTCACAAGAGTGAGAGAGAGAGAGACAGCTGTGCATTAAGTCATAAGCCTAGGCTTTTTACCAGACAAGAAACAGGAGTGGGCTATATAAGATATTTACTGGCAGAAAAAAAAAATGCTTTACTATCTAAAGTTAAAACAACAAGGGCATAAGATTTAATAGATGGAAAGTTGAAAAAAATGACTGAAGGTCCGCTTTAACCTATACGCAGGTGGACTCTATTTACTAATTAGGTGACTTCTGAAGGCAATTGGTTCCACTAGACTTTAGTTAGGGGTATAAGAGTAAAGGGGGCTGAATACAAATGCACTCCACACTTTTCAGATATTTATTTGTAAACAATTTTGAAAACCATTTATCATTTTCCTTCCACTTCACAATTATGTGCCACTTTGTGTAATGCTGCGTACAGACGGCCGGACCAACGGGCTAAACTCCGTCGGCATTTCCGATGGAAAGTTTTAGAACATGTTCTATATCTGAGTCTGTCGGAAATGCAGACAGAAAAAGTCTGATGGAATGTCCGACCGAAAGCTCCCATCTGACTTTTTCTGTTGGGAAGTCCGGCCGTGTGTACGCGGCATTAGTCTATATAGAGCAGAAATTGAACGAGAAGATCTGGATGCCGCACACCAGATTGAATTACAAAAACGCCTTTATTATAAAAGCTGGATCACAAAGTCTACAGGACAATCTGGCAGAATGTACAGGGCTCAGCTGACACGTTTCGCACTCATGATAAGTGCTTACTCATTAGTGCTTACTCATTAGCTATGAGTAAGCACTTATCATGAGTGCGAAACGCGTCAGCTGAGCCCTGTACATTCTGCCAGATTGTCCTGTATACTTTGTGATCCAGCTTTTACAATAAAGGCGTTTTTGTAATTCAATCCGGTGTGCGGCATCCAGATCTTCTCGTTCAATTTCTGCTCTACTTTGCATTCAGCCAGCACCTGGGACTCTCCACTTCTGCAGGACTTATACTAATTGTTCACTTGGATTTAGACCTACCTGAGCGGTGGAACTTTCTCGGCATTAGTCTATCACATAAAATACATTTACGTTTTTGGTTGTAACATGACAAAATGTGGAAAATTTCAAGGGGTGTGAATACTTTTTCAAGGCACTGTATTTCTATTGGCATTCTGACAGCACAGCATTGTGTCCAAGTATACAACCAGAAAATGACTGAAGTGGGGCAGACAATAAAATGTGCTTCTAATTTTTATTACAAATTTCATGGGAAAGTAAACACTGGCCCTTTGTTTTCAATTCTTATTCTTCAAAATGAATCCATACACATCCACTAGCATGGATGCAATCTATTTCTCATTAAAAGTAGAACTAAAGGCAAAACTTTATTTTTCGTTTTGGATAGAAGGGAGAGGGATTAGAAACCCTGTCAGTTTTAATTGCTGTCTGTGCCCCCAGTTGGGGAGATTCACCCTCTCTATGTGTCCTGTTTACCATTATCATAGAAAGTAAAAGAAAATCCCAAAGTTTGGATTGTCCCCAGAAAAGTAATAGAGGGGAAATCTTCCAATTGGGACACTAGTTCTGGTGACCTGGGGGTTCCCAAGAGATTCCCTTAATTTTCAGGGATTTCCTCTCCTTTCCTGTTTGGCTTTGGGACAGGAAGTGAAGGGAAATCTCCGCAATTCGACAAAGATGGTCAAAATAAACCTTTACAGGGGTTATAATCCTCCCTTACTCTATCCAAAATTTAAAAAAATATTTTTTTTTGCCTACAGTTCTACATTAAAAATTGTTTCTGTGTTTTTCTCCCTAGTGCAACCCAGCTGTGGTCATGTATGTAACAGTTGTGCGCATTGAGCCCATGAAAATCTGTATGCGACATCCATTTTGTTCAGGTCTCAGCCATGTTTGTCATAATAGCTCAGTGATCTTATTCCCTCCCTTCTCCTTCAATTCATGGAACCCATAGGCCTAATTTAACACACGCTAATCTCAACTTTGGGGCAGCAGACACCAGCACACAGGCCTTTGCGGAGCTGTAAAGAGCTAACTGAGTTCTGGCGGGATGTCTGTTCATTTCTTCTGACCAGACCCATGGTAAAACTATGACCAGATCCTTCAGTCCTGTCACTCATGGTTTGTAGGGCAATTAAAGCACTAGGAACACATAGCAGCGTGCAATAAAAATGTCATAAATCAGTCAGGAATGACCTCTGCCCTACTCACAATTTAAAGTAATCTTAAAGGTTTCTTTTTTTTTTTAACAACATGTTATATGTACTCTGTGCAAGTGTTTTGCATAGAGCGGCCCAATTCTCCTTTTCTAGGGTCCCCCAACGGCGCTCCTGGCCCCTCCTCTTCATCGAGTGCCCCCACGGAGAGCAGATTTCCATGGGGGCACCCGTGTAGACGTGCTCCCGAGTCCTGCTGCTGTGTCCATTGACAAAGACAGCAGGACTCAGCCCTGCTCCTGGATTTGATTTGAGCCAATGGATCCTGCTGCCATGAATCTATAAAACAAGAACCTGAGACAGCGGCTGGAGCTGCTGGGCTCGTCCATACATGACTACGCTAGAGCATACAGAGGGGGAGATAGCAGTCTCCTACCTCCTGGGTGACAGGCCCATCTGATACACTCTGGTATCACTGGACCTAAAATTTAATGTTGGACAATAATCTAAAAGTTTCTAGAATGCAACCTGCCCATATTGGAAGATATTAATGTTCGTATAAAACAGTGTGTAAGGGAGGGCCATGATACAGTCATAAACACGATGGCCACTCCTCAGACGCTTAATTGGTCAGATGGCCTCTGTCAACACCCCTTTGATCCCAGGGAAAAGGGAGATGCCAGGACAGTTTAACAGTTCTCATGTACCATAAACCAAGGAACATCTGTCAAGTTATGAGAGTCAATAATACGTTGCCCATCGACTGAACTCTGCTGAAACCAGAACATTGCAAGTATTCTTTTTCAAATCGTCTTTATTTCTCTGTTTTTTTTGTCTCTTTATTTCTTTGTAACACCCTATTTCTGTAAATATTTTATTTGCATCATTTTTGACCTTTTCATTATTAAACCCTATTTTGGAAAGTGTTAACATTGTCTCGAGCACTTTTAATGCAAACTAAAAATAATCCGTGTCTCTATCCTCTGAACATACCCATCTGTGGTGACAGTGTGTGTTACAGACGTTTATTCTGAAATCATAGTTGGTATTGGGAAGATTGCGAATCTCCTCCTCCTCTGTCAAAAGGTGGTGGTGGTAGCTTAAAGGTTAATAGCTTAAGTAATGTAACCCAGTGACAATCATTCTCAGGATGCTGGCACCTAGATTGGGTCCCGCAAGCTGGGAAAACTTTGTGCAGGGTGCAGCTGAGAGTGGCATTGTTCCGCAAGTGACATCACGGTGTGAGATTGGCCAGTCCTTTGTCACAAGTTGGTGTGAAGGGCAGGAAACCGATATCCACTTTCGCCACAATGTACACTGCTCTATGCACACTACAAATCCTATGGTGGTGAGCAAGAGAGGATGGCTACATTCCTACATACAGTGGAACCATGGAAAATGTACGTAGCCACCCTCTAACAAGGAAAAGTCTGCTGGCACAGTGGTGTAGTGGATAGCACTTTCGCCTAGCAGTAAGAAGGGTTGCTGGTTCGAATCCCAACCACGACACCACCTGCCTGGAGTTTGCATGTTCTCCCTGTGCCTGTGTGGGTTTCCTCCGGGTACTCCGGTTTCCTCCCACACTCCAAAAGGCATGCTGGTAGGTTAATTGGATCCTGTCTAAATTGTCCCTAGTATGTATGAATGTGAGTAAGGGACCTGAAATTGTAAGGTCCTTGAGGGTAGGGACTGATGTGAATGTACAACGTATATGTAAAGCTTTGCGTAAATTGACGGCGCTATAGAAGTAACTGAAATTTAAAAAAAAAAAAAAAAAAAAAGGTATTCGGAATTTAGGAGCAGGCTAATAGCAATAGAAGGGACTTTTTAAAGGGGTTGTAAAGCTTCAGTTTTTTTTTTTTTTTTTAAACAAACATGTCATACTTACTTCCTCTGTGCAGTTGGCTTTGCACAAAGTGGCCCTGATCCTTCTCTTCTGGGGTCCCTCAGCAGCGCTAGTAGCTCCTCCTCTTCTCGAGTGCCCCATCGGAGAAGCGATCTCTTTGGGGAAACCCGTGCGGGCTGGCTCCCGAGTCCTGCTTCTGTGTCTACTTACACAGAAAGCAGGACTTGGCCCCGCCCCCCGGCACCGCATCATTGAATTTGATTGACAGCAGCGGGAGCCAATGGCTGCGCTGCTATCAATCCATCTAATCAGGACCGGAGATACTGGCTTTTGCTGTGTGCGCTCATCCCCGGCGCGAGAATAGGAGGGTACAGGTAAGTAAAATGGGGGCTCTGGGGGGCTGCAGCATTACAGGAGGTTTTCACCTCAATGCAAAGAATGCAATGAGGTGAAAAAACTCAAGGGTTTACAACCACTTTAGGAATACAGACTTGAACAGATTTTTAAATATCGCCTACCACCATTTTTAAGTACCACTTACTCTTTATATGGCAACTGTAAAGAAGTTGTCACAGTGCTTCTCTATGGAGCCAAGTGACAACTAAGCTTCTACAAGATAATTGCCAAGTCCGCCATGGCGGTCTGTGTGGAGGGACACTGGAGAGGACACTCATAATTACACCTTAATAAAAGGTGTCAATATAACCTTCACGACTGGAGGAACAATTTCCGATTGCCTTCACGACTCTCCTTCTGTAAAGTACTGATGTATATCGACACTGCAGGAGACACTATTCACATATAGAAAGATTAGTATTACTTTTTATGACAAATGCTGAGGTTTCCCAGGTACATGCTTGCATATATAATACTAGTCTGCGTTCCCCAAACCTCTGTTAGGAAGGAAGAAATACTCCTTTGTATTGGAGCAGTATCAACTGTAAACTTTTAGCGGTTGCTGACGTCAATTAAGTAACTTTGCTTCCTCTACACTCCTGCAAGGTATGACTTGGGTCACATGTTGTATAGGATCAAAGTTGATCAATATCAGTGAATTAGGTATGAGGAAGAAGATATAACTTGCGGTTACAGCTCAGATTGCTAACACTGGCCTCCTTAGTTAGATTTGCATAGGTCTTAGGATTACAGCACTGTAGGCAAAGCTTATTCTTACATGTAAAATTTTGGGTAAAAATATATTACTATTTGCCTGTTATTACAGCAGTAAGTGTTAAAGCCCAACTCCAGGGATTACATTAAAAAAAATACATGCCCCCCTTCCAATGTAAGACTAAAATGCATATTAACCACTTGCCTACTGGTCACTTATACCCCCTTCCTGCCCAGAGCAATTTCAGCATTCAGCGCTGTCACACTTTGAATGACAATTGCGCGGTCATGCAACACTGCACCCATATGACATTTTTATAATTTTTTTCACACATAGAGCTTTCTTTTGGTGTTATTTATTCACCGCTGGGTTTTTTAATTTTTTGCTAAAACAAACGAAAAAAAGACTGAAAATTTTGAAAAAAAACCCAAAAAAACATTTTTCATAGTTTGTTCTAAAATTTTGCAAACAAGCAATTTTTCTCCTTCACTAATGTGCGCTGATGAGGCTGCACTGATGGGCACTGATAGGTGGCACTGAGAGGTGGCACCGATTGGCAACACTGGTGGGCCCTAATGGGACTGCACTGATATATGGTTATAGTTATATGTGGATATATTGGCTCTCTTCTTTTCTCAAGCTGTCAGTGTGAGGAAAGAAAAAAGCTGATAAGCAGCTTGTGTTTACATCCTGTGATCAGCTGTCATTGGCTGACAGCTGATCATATAGTAAAGGGCCACTGCGATTGGCACTTTACCCCGATCTGTGATCAGCTGAGTCCGAAGGACCCAGCGATCACAGAGCACACCGCAGGGGGCGCACAGGCAGCGTGATCACGGAAGGACGTCCATGTATGCCCTCCCGGTCTTTTAGCTAGAGAGTGGGGGGCAAGCAATTAAGGGATGAGGAATACGGTATAATATACCGTACACCTTACATCTCGCTCTCTTCCGATATGGGTTGTGGTCGGTCCCTTGTCATTCTCACGTACAATGCAAGGGTATTGATCCTACATTGTACTTAGCCATACATGGATAGAAGATCGTTCGAAAAAGCATTCGATACACTCGGTCGTTCGACTTTCGAAACGTTATCAGGCTAATTTCGATTATTGAATGGCAAAAAAATGAACCGTAATGTTGGATTTTTTAGCCTAAACGATCGATTTTCTAAACAACAGTAGTGAAATCGATCAAAAACAGTTTGATACCCAGGGATCGTTACTTACTGCAACGTCTGCTATAGACAAGTTTGGTATATTCTCAGGTCTCATGATAAATGGGAATAAATCTGTATAATTCCCATTGGACCGTTTGCAGGGCCCTCTTCCACAGGCAGTGTCACAACTCAAAGTTGATTAGATGTTAAAAAATTATTTTTTTTAATCTTTATTTATCAAACATTTTTACAAAATTTTTATATAAAACATATACACATACATACATCTACACAGAAAAAAATAAATCATGGTGTATAGGGGCATTCACAATTAATATTCAGATCATTTTATATATCCCCATGGTCTATACTAGCATCATCTGTATACATTTCTGGATATAATTCGTTACTCTAATTAGATGTTAAAATTAAATATCTCTGGATAAATATTTCTATTGATCTATATATTTCTCAACTCTTGTCACTATTAGTTCAGAAATTAAAATCTCAGGGTAGGGTGTGGTGTAAATTGCCACTATCTGTGGCTGGTCGCAATAAAAGTGATACTAATGTCTCATTTTTTATTGTATTTAGAAAGAATAAACATGTTATACTTAACTGCTCTGTGTAATAGTTTTGCACAGAGCAGCCCCAATCCTCCTCTTCTCGGTTCCCTCTTTGGCGCTCCTGGCCCCTCCCAAGTGCCCCCTCAGCAAGCAGCTTGCTATGGGGGCACCGAACTGAGCTGTAGCTTTGTGTGTTCATTTATACACAGAGCCGTGGCTAGGCCCCGCCCCCTCTATCTCATTGGTTCACTGACAACTGCTGCACACACAAGGTTTTTTATCTTAATGCATAGAATGCATTAGGATAAAAAAAGCTTCTGCCTTCACAACCTTTAATCCTTCAAAAATGATATGGATGCCTTAGTTAATGTTTTACTTACACAACTCGCCCTGTTGAATTCCGTTTGAATTGAAACTTTGAAAGAATTTACTACGATTTTTCAAAACCTGATATGGTGTAATAAAAAAGAAAAGAAAACCACTGCTCCCCACCTATAACTGACCATTGCAGCAAGTAGCATTGTAAGGAAACAAAGCCTAGGAAAACTCCAAGCTCACTTACCGACCAGCCAGTGGACAACCAAATAAATCTGTCTAATAGTATGCGTTAAAAACAGGGGTTTAGTCTGCACACATTTGCAAATACATGTGTAAGATACAGGCCCCGACAAGGCACCCTGGTATCCAGAGGAGTAACTATAACCTTCAGGGCCCCAGTGCAAAAAACCATGAAGGGCCCCTGACCCGTAGTATGATGGGGGGATATTGTGAAAGGATGAGGGGCAGTGTGACGGGGGGCAGTATGACGGGGTATTTTGACAGGTGGGGGGGCAGTGTGACCAAGGAAGGGTATCTGGGAAGTGTGACCAGAGGGGGGAGAGTGATAAGAGGGGGCACTGTGAAAGAAGGGGGCAGTGTGACAAGAAGAGGCAGTACGATGGGGGCAGTGTGACGGGGGGGCAGTATGACAAGAGGGGGGCAGTGTGAGAGGAAAAAGATACCTGGGAAGTATGTAATGAGGGAGCACTTTGAAAGGAGGCGGGCTGTGTAACAAGGGGGGGGGTAGTGTGACAGGAGGGGGGTAAATATGACAGAAGGGGGCAGTGTGACGAGGGGGCAGAATGATGGAGGAGCAGTGTTACAGGAGGGTATTGTGCCAAGGGGGCAGTGTGACAGGTGGGGGGCAGTGTGATGGGGATATAGTATGACGTGGGCAGTGTGAAAAAAGAGGGGCTATGTGGCAGGTGGGGGGGGAGCAGTGTGACGGGTGATAGGTGGGGGGCCAGTGTCACAGGTGGTGGGCCAGTGTGTGACAGGTGGGGGGGCCAGTGTCACAGGAGACAGGTGGGGGGCCAGTGTCGGGCTTACCTTACATAAGCCCAAATGCAAGAAACAGCATGCTTCCTTGTGATGTCCGTGGGATGTCCCTCCAGCCAGCACAGTTCACTTCCCGAGTGTCAGTGTATACAATGGTGAGGAGAGGGGCCTCTGATCCGAGCATGTATCGGCAAGACCCAGAGTGTACAAGCAGAGGGACAAACTTGTGCACCAATACTGGTGCCTGCTCGGGTCAGAGTTCCCTGCCATCCCCTCTCCATTGTATACAGTGACACTCGGAAAGTGAACTGTGCTGGCTGGAGGGACATCCCGCGGACATCACATAGCTGCCGATTGCCCCCTCCCACCCCCCTCCTCCATATAGTTAGATGCCAGCCAGAGGTTCAGGGGGAGGTGCGGGGTCTTGGGGACCCCCACACTGGCGGAATACCAGGTCCCAGTAGCAAGTGTGACTATAGCGACCCTGGTAATTGTGCCACTGCTGGTATCTGTAGTCCTATCACTAGCTTATGAATGACTCCCCAATGGAATCACATGCATTCTGATGGATAGATGGAGGGCAGATGGACTGAAGGGAGCCCAGCCCTTCTTAAAGTTACAGGGGCACACTGAACACTCTGCAAAGGCTGCAAAGGTGTCAGTGCGTTGCCTGACCAATAAGAAGGGGTGGGCTCCCTTCAGTCCATCTGCCCTCCATCTATCCATCAGAATGCATGTGATTCCATTGTGGAGTCACTCATAAGCTATGGTGTAATAAGCCTGCTAGAAATAAAAATGAATTTTTACAATATCTAAATGACCAAGGGGGGCTATCAGCACTAAACCTTGGCTATATTTTTTGGTGCCTCAACTTCAGCATATTGCAGCATGGGAAACGGGCGAGTTGCACGTATCCTCCTATAAAAATACTTACTTACCTATTTTATAATGGTAATCCTTTGTTGTTTTAGACTCTACTATTCCACCTTTTAATCAATTTACCTATTCAACATTAAAAACTTGATATACAGGGTTTGTAAGTCCACTAAGGATGAGCTCAGGCGTATTCGCAAGCCGCACGTGCCGAGCCTGCCAGGAAGTCGGCAATGGACAGCGCTAATCACAAGCAGTGAGACATTTCCCAATCTCTGCAGCCGCACATCGGGACAATGTCTCACTGCCTGTGATTAGCACTGTGCAATGCCGACTATCTGGCGGGCTCGGCACGTGTGGCTTGCGAACACACCTGAGCTCATCCTTAACCTCCCTGGCGGTTTTCCCGAGTGTGGCTCGGGGTTAAATTTCAGCACCATTAGCGGTAACCCAGAGCCACACTCGGGATTACATCTCAGGATCCTGGTGCAATGTACTTACCTTGTCCCCAGGATCCTGCAATGTTCCCTCGCGGTGTCTGTGGGCTCTGTCCTTCGCCCGAAGCCTCTCTGTGCCAGGCTCCCTTCCCGGCGAGCGTCGCAACGCACGGGGGCGGAGCCTGGCGGCAAATTCAAAAAAGTGAAAAATCATAACACATACAGTACACTGTAATCTTACAGATTACATTACTGTATGAAATTAGTTCACATCCCTTTTGTCCCCAGTGCTTTGTCCAATGCCCTGCATGCAGTTTTATATGACATATACTGTTCTTTCTGCCTGGAAACTGGAGATTGTCCATAGCAACCAAAAAGTGTCCCTTTACATCAAAAGTGGTTTTAGACCAGCTAGAAAACAGCGATAGTAAATTAGAACACTTGCAGAATTGAGCGATAGTAAATCGTGGGGAAATTTATTTTATTATTATTATATTATTATTTTTATATATTTATTTATTATATTATAATTTATGATTTTGTGTTTCAAACTTCATCATACCCGGGATATCTACTAGACTCTTGGTGGACAGATTTAAGTGGGTTATTGCTAAGAATTAGAGGCCTACAATATAAAAACGCCAAATTTCTATGCAAAACAATTGTACCGCTTTGAGACGCAAAAATCTGAAATAATCATACCGCCAGGGAGGTAAAAGTCCACTAACAAAATACTGGGCGTCTCGGGTTATACTAGATTTACACCACGAATGGTGAACAGAGCATTTCTGGAAATTCAGCAATTGGCAGGTTTTTCAAGATGGAAGCATGGGAGGGATTATTACTTTGACACATTTGTACTCCAATAGTCTTGAAACATACCAACAACTTTGCACTGAATATAATCTAGTCCAAAAATGTTTTTTTCATTATTTACAGCTAAGACTTGCCTTGAAGACTCAAGGCTTGGTTCCAATGGTCCCTTTTCTGTCTGTTTTCATCTTGAATAACATACAGTGCCTTGAAAAAGTATTAATACCCCTTAAAATTTTCCACATTTTGTCATGTTACAACCAATAAACGTAAATGTATTTTATTGGGCTTATATGAGACCAACACAAAGTGGCACATAATTGTGAAATGGAAGGAAAATTATAAATGGTTTTCAAATTTTTTTACAAATAAATATCTGAAAAGTGTGACGTGCATTTGTATTCAGCCCCCGTTACTCTGATACCCCTAACTAAAATCTAGTGGAAACAATTGCCTTCAGAAGTCACCTAATTAGTGAATAGAGTCCACCAGTGTGTATTTTAATCTCAATATAAAATACAGCTGTTTTCTGAAGCCCTAAGAGGTTTGTTAGAAAACCTTCGTGAACAAACATCATCATGAAGGCCAAGGAATACGCCACACTTTTTACATATTTGTAAAGAATGTTGAAAACCATTTACCATTTTCCTTCCACTTCACAATTATGTGCCACTTTGTGTTGGTCCATCACATAAAATCCCAATAAAATACATTTAAAGCGGAGTTCCACCCTAAAGTGGAACTTCCGCTCATCAGATTCCTCCCCCCCCTCCGGTGTCACAATTGGCACCTTTCAGGGGGGAGGGGGGTGCAGATACCTGTATAATACAGGTATCTGCACCCACTTCCGCGTATAGCTAGCCGCAGACCCCCCGCCCACCCCCGTTGTGTTGTGGGAAATACACAGTTCAAACAACACAACGGGGACCAGTGTAGACGCACAGCGCGACTCGCGCATGCGCAGTAGGGAACCAGGCAGTGAAGCCGCAACGCTTCACTTCCCGATTCCCTCAGTGAGCATGGCGGCGGCAGCACCCGAGGATCGAGGGACGGTTCGGTTTTGGCTGCCGACATCACGGGCTCCCTGGACAGGTAAGTGTCCTTATTTTAAAAGTCAGCAGCTGCAGTATTTGCAGCTGCTGACATCTAAAAAAAAAATTTTCGCGAAACTCCGCTTTAAGTTTTTGGTTGTAAAATTTCAAGGGGTATGAATACTATCTCAAGGCACTGTAGTTAGTGCAAACACCATGAAAGGCCTTATTACTAAGGTCTATATGCGATTGTTATCTGAAAGGCAATCTAACATTACTGTTCCATGTAGGCAAAGATGGGAGGCAGATATTGATGTAACCCTAGGGGATGTATGGGATCAAATATTACAGAATGTTCAGCTCATTTCATTGTCTTCCACTCAGAGTGACCCAAATTTTCATTCTCTATAGGGGTTATCCCACCCCAGAGTTGTTGCATAGGATAGGCAGTAGAGAAAACTCTGAATGTGCAAGATGCTCTCAATTTCCTGGCTCCTTTATGCACGTCTTTTGGAGATGCCCAAAGCTATTCCTGTATTGGCAGGAAGTGCTGGATGTGTTAAATTCTGTATATGATACCATACAGATCCCAGATCCAGCTTTATGTCTTCTGGGTTATGTGAATTCCAATGGTCTGGATTGTGATCAGACAGTGGCTATTATAACATCTCTATTTACAGCACCCAAGCTGATAGCATCTCGTTGGGTTTCACCTAACTATCCTACTCTTGGGGACTGGATTTGTGAAATGGAAAAATCTGTAAGTTTAAAAACAAATTACTTATGCTCATCGCAATAACTTAGGTTTGAAAAAATATGGAGAAAATGGTTAGACGCATCAAGTTCTAACTTCATTCTAAATCTAGGTTTGAGATTGGGAACCTTTTCTTAGTAGAGGAGGAAGGACTGTCAAAGAAAAGGAAAAAAAAAAAAAAAATGAAAAAAGTGTTTCTTTTTTTAATACATACACTATTTGCTACGGAGCATCTTTGTATTTTTAAATATCTGGGAATAGTTTGGGTAAAGTAGATGTTGCTGTATCAAGTATACTAATGCTGACATTGTTTAGAATTGTGATGTGACCATGGGTTAGATGTGGTTTTTTTAGGATGTTTTTAGTGATGTTAGAAAAATTTTCAAAAAAATAGAATAAAAAACAGTTTGAAAAGATCTACAGCGCATGCTAAAATGTAACCCCAGATTGTGTAATCGATTGACGAAAAATGTACCTTTTATGTCGTTAGCCATCGATAATCTGTTGATAATTATCAAAACAATGATGGCATTATTGCATGCACGTTCAACAGATCTTTAGAAATTCCAAAGCCAGCTTTACAGAAGAGGCTTCGGTGGACTGGACAAACAGATGGAGGGAGTCTGCCAGAGCGAGGAGTATGGTAGTTATTACACCTTATTGCTCATCTCCTAGAGTCAATAGGCTCAACAAGATATGAACACCAGGACAAACAGTTCCTATAAATCTATCCATCAGGATTTTTTTTTAAACATAAAACTAGCTAAAGCTTACCCACTACCCAGACCCATAACAGCTGTCCTTATTTCCCCATAGCAAACAATTAGACTCAAACATTTATCATCCAACTGTCATTTTTCAGAGTACATCTGAAAACGATGGGTGGCTGTAGGGCAATACAGATAGTTCTTATTTAAAGACAATGACAAAAGAAGCACACCTTGGTAATTTCTTTGGTTTAAAATGGATCTTATGCCTAACCAGTGTTAATTTTAATGTCAAATTTCGATTTAGTTTTAGTCATAGTCTTTTTACTAAAATACCATTTTTGTTTTAGTCGTATTTTAGTCATCTGAATTGTTTTGGTTTTAGTTGTATTTTAGTCAAATAATGCTAATTTTGTCACCAAAAATATTTTCAGTGACAAATCCAGTATATAACTGGAGGAAATACATTTGGACGTGCTATTTGTTGAAATCAATTACATTCAAGTGATAATGGAAGAAAGAGACCGGCTGGTTACTGTGGACATCACCTTTTTTTTTCTAGCACAATTAGTATTTGAGACTAGTGAGTGGTTTGTTATATAGACTGGTAATGATAAAATAAGTCACCTGTATGTCCAGTTGTAATCATCTGTCACTCGCTCCATCAGGTCAAATTGTGGCCCTGGTACACTGCAGATAGGCCGATTCCAGTTATCGCGGACTCGCATGTATAGATTCCTTGTGTAAAAGTTTTCAAAGTCTTGATAGAGAGGCACAAAGTCCTACATTTATTTAAAAAAAAAATGCATGTAATGAGTTCTTTAGTAGTTATAAAATAAGGCTGCTGTGAATTTATGTACTAGTGGACTTTCATGGTGAACATATATATTTGGGCTTGCTATAGGCAAGTGTCTATTACTTGAAACCCCAAAAACAATGCAAACAATGCAGCCGATAATGAAAAACTGGTAAAGACTGAGATGTTGATTTACTAAAACTTGAGTGCAAAACTTTTTTGCTGCTGTGCATGGTAGGCACACAGCTTCTAAAACGATCTTGTTCAATTAAGCTTTGACAAAAAAAACCTGGAAGCCGATTGGTTTCCATGCAGAGCTGCACCAGAGTTTGCACTCTCCAGTTTTAGTAAATCAACCCCAGTGTGCTGCCAATATTAGCCAATCAAAGCTCAGTTATAATTTTTATTTTTAACAGAATTTCAAACGTTGGACTGATTTCTATGGACAGCAAAGACATGTTTCACTTCTCCAGATTTTAATGACCAACACAAGCCTAAGAAATACAAAATTACTAATATATTACATGTAGGTATGTTTAGTTCTTACTTTTTGCTCTTCCCTTTCTTCTGCCATATGACATTTCTCTAGTCCCCATGCTCTCAGAAAATCACGCAAGTAGCCAAATAAAGTGACAAGACCATAGCCTATGTAGGTGAACACCGCAACGTACAATGGAGCTTCTTCAAAGGATTCCTTGAACTCTCTGTTGTAAAGACCACAATTTGCTTTTCCGTTCTGTAAAGAGAGAGAAAAGGAAATAAGAGATCTGGTAAAAACAATCAGCATGTAAAATATCCAAATAACATGACCTTAACCCTTCTGTGTCCAGAGCGCATTGAAGCCTAGATTGTCCAGGCTTAAATGGGTTGTAAAGGTTCGTGTTTTTTCACCTTAATGCATCCTATGCATTAAGGTTAAAAAAACAAAACCAAAAAAAAAACAAAACCAAAAAAACTTCCTAGCCCCCCGTTTTACTTACCTGAACCCCTTCATTCAGTCGTCAGGGACGCGCTGTCTCTCCACGGGCTCCCAGCTCTTGATTGGATAGATTGATAGCACCGCAGCCATTGATTCCCGCTGCTGTCAATCAAATCCAATGACGCGGGTGTGCCGGGGGCGGGGCCAAGTCCTGCATTCCGCGGCTATATATACACACACACACACAATATTAATATATATATATATATATTAATATCTGAAATAACAATTTGTAAAATATATATATATATATATATATATATATATATATATATATATATATATATATATATATATATATATATATATATATATATATATATTTATATATATATATTTTTTTTTTTAAATAAATTAAAATAAACAAATTGTTATTTTCAGATATTATTATTGTAGCTCACAATTACAGTATTAAACCAAGGCAGCAGGGGCATCAGTGGGTTGAAGGTTATTTTTTGTGTATGAATATTCAGCCTGGATGTTTAGTGTGTAGCTTACATAGCAGCCACAGAATTGGAAACCGCTCTACTACAAACATTACTGTAGTTTGTAGTAACATCACTGTTACTAAGTGACTAAGACGTTCACCTTTCACCTAAATTTGAGTTCTAGGTATGTCTACAGTCAGATTTTACAAAGCTAGGATGCGTGCGTCGTTCTAATTGTTTACATACTCACCTCTCCTGTGCTGGCATCCTCGCAACCGAGGATTAACCTTCAGCACAGACATATGACGGATATGAAATCTTCAGATTTTGTTAAATATCATTCTGCAATCAGCTTTTGTCCTAATTCATACCATCAAAAACTTCAAACAGTCACCCCGGTTGTCATTTGCCAGGGGTTCCGATAGATTAGCTGCGGGCATAAGCACCATTGAAAGCATGGCTGCTCGCCACACTGTCAGCATCCAGGGCTGATCATTACATGTAATCGCTCCATGAAAGATTACTTGTGAGCAGCCCTTCCCATTATATTGTATTAAATGGGGCTTCGGCATGCAGCTAATTGCTGGGAATCTCCTCTGCATATAATCGCTAACAGCCCCGTTCGAAAGTGTGAATGGGGACTAACTGATAACAGTCTGCAGAGGCGGGGAGCACAGATACAAAAGGTTCTCACTGGTATATTTAGACCCCTTTCACACTGGGGCGTTTTTAAGGCGCTTTAGCGTTAAAAAAAGCACCTGAAAGAAGCCTCATCTGCAATCCCAATGTGAAATCCCGAGCCCTTTCACACTGCCAACGCCCGAAAAACGCTGGTAAAGCGCCGCTTAAGACCCTTTTCACAATGGGGAGTTTTTCAGGCGTTTTTTGGGCGCTGGCAGTGTGAAAGGGCTCGGGCCATCAGCGTACCCAGCCCGGTGGCAAAAACACGAAAGCGCTGCAAAGAAGCTGCTTGCAGGACTTTTTTTGACGCCCTGCCAGCGCAGCGCCCCAGTGTGAAAGCACTCGGGCTTTCACAATGGAATTGCAGGTGAGGCTTCTTTCAAGCGCTTTTTTTAATGCTAAAGCGCCTGAAAAACGCCCCAGTGTGAAAGGGGTCTCAGTGTGAAAGCACTCGGGCTTTCACATTGGGATTGCAGATGAGGCTTCTTTCAGGCGCTTTTAACGCTAAAGCGCCTGAAAAACGCTCGAGTGTGAAAGGGGTCTTAAAGTGGAAGTAAACCCTCCTATTGTTTTTAGCCAAGGAAGCTGCCATCTTGTCTTCCGGTAAGGAGCTCTGAAGTTTCAGGAAGGTATGCCCGACTTTCAGAGCGCATGCGCCAAAGACATCAGCGGATGCATGCAGGATGAAGATCTCAAAAAAAACATGAAGGTTTAGAAGATATTAATTTTACCTACAGGTAAGCCTTATTATAGGCAAAAATAAATCGGGGTTTACACCTGCTTTAAACAGTATAGGCACTTCTTTTTAATCTTTTACATAGCTATACCTGCTAATGGGGCCAGCCTGAAGTGATCTAGCAGGACTTAATTTTCTGACTAAAGTCCCACTTTAACCGCCCGCCCACCGTCAAATGACGGAGGGATGCTGTGGCTCTCGTTCCGGGTGGACGTCATAGGACGGCGCCCAAAACAGGCGCTTGTGCGTATTGCGGCTGCAGCATGTTGCTAGGACACAGTGCGATCCTGATCTCTGTAAAGAGCTGATCACGCGGCTCTTTAACCATGTGATCGGCTGTGTCCAATCACAACCGGTCACATGTAAACCGGAAGTGCTGGTGATCGTCTCTCTTTGCCTCACACTGACAAAGTGTGTGGCGAGGAGAGCCAATCAGCGGCATCTCCTCGCAGGGAACACCTGGATATGTAATCAGGGCACTGATCATCAGTGCCCTGATTACAGTAAAGCCCCCCACCCCAGTAAGATGCCACCAATCATTGCCCATCAATGACACCAATCAGTGCCCACCAGTGCTGCCCATCAGTAGTGCCGCCTATCTGTGCCACCTATCAGTGCCCACCAGTGCCGCCTATTAGTGCTCATCAATGCCCATCAGTGCGGCATATTAGTGCCTCCTCATGAGTGTCCATCAGTGCAGCCTCATCAGTGAAAGAGAAAAAAAAACTTAATTATTTACAAAATTTACTGACAGAAACTAAGAAAAACTTTTATTTTCAGTCTTTTTTTTTTTTTTTAAACAAAAAAACAAAACAAAACAAAAACCCAGCAGTGATTAAATACCACCAAAAGAAAGCTCTATTTGTGTGAAGAAAATGATAAAAAATAATTTGGATACAGTGTTGCAAAAATTGGCCTGAGCAGGAAGGGGGTGAAAGTGCCTGCAAGCAAGGGGTTAAAGAGGAGGTCCAAAATATATAAAAGTCAGCAGCTACAAATACTGTAGCTGCTGACTTTTAATATTAGGACACTTACCTGTCCTACCTGTTCGACTCCCGGGTGCTGCCACCACCATTCCTGGTAAAGGAACCAGGCAGTGAAGCCTTTTGGCTTCACTCCTGGTACTGCGCATGCACGAAGCGCGCTGCACTTTCTAATTGGCCCGGCGGCGGGGAAAGGAGGAGGGGGCAAAACTTCCAGGAGATTGGGGCGCACCCATCCCCCGGAAGTAGGGAAGGGGACCTGTCCCAAACGAGTCCCCATTCCCCCCACCCCCCTAAAAAGGTGCCAAATGTGACACCAGACCTACACATACTGGTGAAATGTATGGCCTTGGACAAAATTGTGCTGGAAAACCTGTACCAGGAGCTTTGTATGATATTTACAATACCGGCTTTATCTTTTACACTTATAAGCTATTTTTTAACAAGCAGGAAGGGATGTCAGTATCATACCACAACCATAAAAGGAACATTTAGGTCTCAATTTAATTTAAAGCTGTATTAAACCCAAGGGCATCTTTAAAATGCAGTATTGTCAATCTGGGGGGAAGGGAGTGTTGGAAATACGAACAGATTTAAAACACACCAACACATGGAAGCCAAACATAGCTAATACTTTATAATCAGTTACAGAAAACAGTATTTTTCCCTTTAGGCTCAATTCAGACAGGGGCAACACGACTTCAACACGACTTCAACACGACTTGTGGATCCGACTTTGCCCTGCGACATGTGTCCGACTTTCAATGAACGGGGATCCGACTTGGCTCCCCGCCACTGTGTTTGGTATGAATCTTGAGGGGGAACTCCGCTCCAAATTTTAAATAAAAATCCGGCATGGGTTCCCCCTCCAAGAGCATACCAGGCCCTGGGTCTGGTATGAACCTTGAGGGGAACCCCCTACGCCGAAAAAACGGCGTGGGGGGGTCCCCCCCAATCCATACCAGACCCTTATCCGAGCACGCAGCCCGGCCGGACAGGAATGGGGGTGGGGACAAGCGAGCGCCCCCCCCTCCTGAACCGTACCAGGCCGCATGCCCTCAACATGGGGGGTTAGTGCCTTGGGAGAGGGGGCACGTTGCGGCCCCCCCCAAAGCACCTTGTCCCCATGTTGATGAGGACAAGGGCCTCTTCCCGACAACCCTGGCCGTTGGTTGTCGGGGTCTGCGGGCGGAGGGCTTATCGGAATCCGGGAGCCCCCTTTAATAAGGGGGCCCCCAGATCCCGGCCCCCCACCCTATGTGAATGAGTATGGGGTACATCGTACCCCTACCCATTCACCTAGGGAAAAAGTGTCAATTAAAAAAAAAACACTACACAGATTTTTAAAGTATTTTAAAGTATTTTATTAGATAGCTCCGGGGGTCTTCTTCCGACTTCGGGGGTCTCTCCGGTTCTTCTCCGCGCTCTCCGGGTCTTCTGCCCTTATTAAAGGGGGCTCCCGGATTCCGATAAGCCCTCCGCCCGCAGACCCCGACAACCAATGGCCAGGGTTGTCAGGAAGAGGCCCTTGTCCTCATCAATATGGGGACAAGGTGCTTTGGGGTGGGGGGGCCGCAGCGCGCCCCCCCTCCCCCAAGGCACCAACCCCCCATGTTGAGGGCATGCGGCCTGGTACGGTTCAGGATGGGGGTGGGGCGCCCGCTCGTCCCCCACCCCCATTCCTGTCCGGCCGGGCTGCGCGCTCGGATAAGGGTCTGGTATGGATTGGGGGGGACCCCCCCACGCCGTTTTTTCGGCGTAGGGGGTTCTCCTCAAGGTCCATACCAGACCCAAGGGCCTGGTATGCTCTTGGAGGGGGAACCCATGCCGGATTTTTATTTAAAATTTGGCGCGGAGTTCCCCCTCAAGATCATCTGAGCACAAATTGCATGCCGAAGTCGGATCATGCGAGACGGCGATCCGACTTTGATCCGACTTCAATGATAGTCAATAGGCTGAAGTCGGATCAAAGTCGGATCAAAGTAGTACAGGGAGTACGCTCTGAAGTCGGAGCGACTTCAGTAGCGTCTATTAAGACGCTAGCGTTCACTCCCATTGAGACTATTTCTGGGGCGACTTGAGGGCGTACAAGTCGGATCCCAAGTCGCCCCAGTGTGAACCGAGCCTTAGGATAACAGGTATACATAAATAAAAAAAAAATCTAATCATTGTAAGCACCCCTGTCCGTGTTAAATGGTCTGCTTTTATCTCTAACTGCAAAAGAGCTTTTCTTTTGAAAAGCAACAGACTTGCTGGCTGGATCACCAGATGAAAATAGAAGAAAGCCTAAAAAGAAAACTAATGCATTCATCACATCTAATGGGGCGTACACACGGTCGGACTTTTCGGCTACAAAAGTCCGACAGCCCATCCAACAAACTTTCAACGGACTTTTGGCGGACTTTCTAATGAACGGACTTGCCTACATACAACCACACAAAAGTCCGACGGATTCGTACGTGATGACGTACACCGGACTAAAATAAGGAAGTTGATAGCCAGTAGCCAATAGCTACCCTTGTCCGTCGGACTAGCATACAGACGAGCGGATTTCTGGGTCCGGCGCAGTTACGACGTAAAGATTTGAAGCATGTTCCAAATCTAAAGTCCGTCATATTTGCGACTGGAAAAGTCCGCTGAAGGTCCAGGGAATCCCACACACGATCGGATTGTCCGTCGGATTTGGTCCGTCGGCGTCCGGACTTTTGTAGCCGAAAAGTCCGACTGTGTGTACGGCCCATAAGAATTGGTAAGCTGCAACAGAATAAATATTTCCTTTTAGGTTTAATACCACTTTAACCGCTTCAGCTCCGGAAGATTTTACCCCCTTCCTGACCAGAGCACTTTTTGCGATTCGGCACTGCGTCGCTTTAACTGACAATTGCGTGGTCGTGCGACGTTTCTCTCAAACAAAATTGACGTCCTTTTTTCCCCACAAATAGAGCTTTCTTTTGGTGGTATTTGATCACCTCTGCGATTTTTATTTTTTGCGCTATAAACAAAATAAGAGCGACAATTTTGAAAAAAAAAAAAAAAAAATCGCATTATTTTTTCCATTTTGCTATAATAAATATCCCCCTAAAATATGTAAAAAAACATTTTTTTTCCTCAGTTTAGGCCGATCATATTCTTCTACATATTTTTGGTAAAAAAAATAAAAAAATCGCAATAAGCGTTTGATTGGTTTGCGCAAAAGTTATAGCGTTTACAAAATAGGGGATAGTTTTATGGCATTTTTATTAATAATTTTTTTTTTACTAGTAATGGCGGCGATCAGCGATTTTTATTGTGACTGCGACGTTATGGCGGACATGTCGGACATTTTTGGGACCATTGTCATTTATACAGCAATCAGTGCGATTAAAAATGCACTGATAACTGTGTAAATGACACTGGCAGTGAAGGAGTTAACCACTAGGGGGCGGGGAGGGGTTAAGTATGTCCTAGGGGAGTGATTCTAACTGTAGGGGGGATGGGTTGTGTGTGTCACTACGCTGATCACAGCTCCCGATGACAGGGAGCTGTGATCAGTGACATTTGTCACTAGGCAGAACGAGGAGATGCTGTTTACATCAGCATCTCCCCGTTCGTCCTCTCCGTGAGGCGAACGCGGGTATCCCCGCGGCGATCGAGTCCGCGGGACCCGCGACCCGACTCAAGGAGCTCTCGGCCGGCGCACATGCAATGGCCCAGCGGGGAATTCAAATGGACGTACCTGTAAGTCCATTTGCCCAGCCGTGCCATTCTGCCGACCTACATCGGCGTGCGCTGGTTGGGAAGTGGTTAAGATAGCAATACATAGCCATGTCATACAATCAGAAGTCATCATCTTTCAACAGCCTTGGTAATTCTAAAATTCTGATTTAATTGTTGTTTCAATTCATGAGCATATGAACGATCATTAAATAAACGATTGGAATACCTGAGCATTAACCGCTTACCGACCAGCCGCCTTCATACTGCGTCAGGTTGGCACGGCTGAGCGAATCGCCGTAGGTGTACGTCGGCCGCTTTAAGAGCTTTAGGGAGCGCGCGCGCCAACAGCGAGATGCCAGAGCTGATGTGTGTGGCCGGCGTCTACGATGTCCGCCGGCGACCTGCGATCGCTCCTCAGAGCCAGAACGGGGATCTGTCAATGTAAACAGACAGATCCCCGTTCTGTCAGGGAAGTAGAGAGAGATCTGCTGTTCTTAGTGATCAGGAACAGCGATCTCTCTGTACTCCCTTAGAATAAAAAAAATGCGGTGCTTAAAATTATTGGGTGTAAACAGTGATATTAGATATCAACAATACTGACAAATTGTGACATAAAATCCACTGAGTGAAATGAAAAAACATCAATGAACTGACAAGAAAATTGAAAATAAATGTATATATAGAGTCCACCAAGTGAGTGTTGATTAGCATAAAAAAAATGGAGCAACAGTTCATGAATTTTCAAAGGATTTCTAAAAACTCTCTCAAGATAACCGTGTTGAGATAAGGAGTAAACAGGAATCATGTGAGGGAACCGCCACCAATTACATGAAGGCTTACCGGAACTAGCGGACTTAGAGAGGCATATACCACCTAAGTCAACCAGGCTTGTAATGATGATCACTATATGTGATAAACTCTCAGCAATCCGGATGGCCACGGTCACATTGCAATTTAAGAATGGTACTGGTCAGCAGGTGATTCTCTCAAACGGGCAAGAGGATTTCAAACACAGAGATGACCAAGGAGGTTACTCATATCCATACACCCAGAAATAAAACAAAGCTCCACATAATGTGATAAAGTTTAGGAGGAATATTTATTTAAAAAATTATAAAGTTTGAACACTCACATTTGAAGAAGCGATCAAAGACTTATCGAATATAAAACAGCGCAGTAGTGATGGCAGCACTCGACCCGACGCATTTCGTCTGAATAGACGTCATCTGCGGTGTGAGTGTCCACCATCACCTCTGCGCTTAAATAGGAGAAATGGCCCCAAATTGAAATCACATGTCTACGGGAAGTTCCTGTCCGGGAGAAAATTGTGTCACTTCCGGTCCGAAAAAAAATTATTAAAATGGGCCGTTAAAACGAACAAATGCTAGTGCCACACCTATCAAGGCACATAATGACAATAGCTGGAAGAATAAAGAAAAAGAAGAGCCGCGAACCGCGCCGCAACACGAGAGCATAACAGCTGGCAGCGTATCGCGGAAGTGGGGTAAAACCAGGCCTTGTTCTGAGAAGAGGCCGGGTGCCGTCACTTCCGCTCGATGGTCGGAAACAGAAACTGCAACCAAGCCTCACTATGACATGAAACCAAACATCATCACTTCTGGTGGATACCCGGAATATGACGTATATATCGGAACACGCCGCAAAAAAGGGGGAGGAAACAATCCCGGTGCATACAAAAGCAGTATATAAAAACAATCAGCATTTCTATACTCTCTGTCAGTCCATCCCCCTCCAGTTAGAAACACCTCCCTAGAGAACACTTAACCCCTTGATCGCCCCCTAGTGTTAACCCCTTCCCTGCCAGTGACATTTATACAGTAATCAGTGGATATTTTTAGCTCTGATGGCTGTATAAATGTCAATGGTCCCAAAAAAGGTGTCAAAAGTGTCCAATCTGTCAGCCGCAATCGCGCAAAAAAAAAAAAAAAAAAAAAATTGTATGTAATTTGTAATTTGTAGACGCTATAACTTTTGCACAATCCTATCAATATATGGCTTATGGCGATTTTTTTTACCAAAAATATGTAGAATACATATTGGCCTAAACTGATGAAGAAATTTGTTTTTGTTTTTTTTGGATATTTATTATAGCAAAAAAGTTAAAATATTGTTTTTTTTCAAAATTGTCCCTTTTTTTTTTACAGAGCAAAAAATAAAAAAAAATGCAGAGGTTATCAAATACCACCAAAAGAAAGCTCTATTTGTGGGAAAAAAAGAAGAAGGACATACATTTTGTGTGTACAATGTCACAATTGTCAGTTAAAGCGACGTAGTTAAAAAGCCCAGAATTGCCTGCTTATATGTTTAAGTTTGTTTCAAATCTTTGCAAATGTATTAAAAATAAAAAATATCCCATATACAGAAGTATTCACAGCCTTTGCCATGACACTCAAAATTGAGCTCAGGTGCATACTGTTTCCACTGACTTCCTTGGAGATGTTTCTACAACTTGATTGGAGTCCACCTGTGGTATATTCAATTGATTTGACATGATTTGGAAAGGCACACACCTGTCTATATAAAAGGTCCCACAGGTAAACGGCCATGTCAGAGCACAAATTGGCCAAGACATGAAGTCCAAGAAATTGTCTGTAGACCTCAGAGAGAGGATTGTAATGATGCATAGATCTGGGGAAGGGTACAGGAAAATGTCTGCAGCATTGAAGGTCCCAGTGAGCACAGTGACCTCCATCATCCATCAATGGAAGAAATTTGGAACCACCAGGACTTTTCCTAAAGGGGGCTGCCCGGCCAAACTGAGCGTTCGGGTGAGAAGGGCCTTAGTCAGGGAGGTGACCAAGAACCTGATGGTCACTCTGACAGAGCTCCAGCGTCTCTCTGTGGAGAGAGGAGAAACTTTCAGAATAACCATCTCTGCAACACTCCACCAATCAGGCCTGTATAGTAGAGTGGCCAGACGGAAGCAGCTACTCAGTTAAAGGCACTTAACAGCCCTCCTGGAGTTTGCCAAAAGGCACCTGAAGGAAAAACCAAAATTCTTTGGTCTGAGGAAACAAAGATTGAAATCTGGCCAATACCATCCCTACAGTGAAGCATAGTGGTGGCAGCATCATGCTGTGGGGATGTTTTTCAGCGACAGGAACTGGGAGACTAGTCAGGATCGAGGTAAAGATGAATGCAGCAATGTACAGGGATATCCTTGATGAAAACCTGCTCCAGAGCACTCTAGACCTCAGACTGGGGCAAAGGTTCATCTTCCAACAGGACAACGACCCCAAGCACACAGCCAAGATTGCAAAGGAGTGGTTATGGGACAACTCTGTGAATGTCCTTGAGTGACCCAACCAGAGCCCAGACTTGAACCCGATTGAACATCTCTAGAGAGATCTGAAAATGGCTGTGCACCGACGTTCCCCATACAACCTGATGGAGCTCGAGAGGTCCTGCAAAGAAGAATGGGAGAAACTTCCCAAAAATAGGTGTGCCAAGCTTGTAGCATCATATTTAAAAAGACTCGAGGGTGTAATTGGTGCCAAAGGTGTTTCAACAAAGTATTGAGCAAAGGCTGTGAGTACTTATGTACATGTGATTTATTTCCTTTTTTATTTTTAATACATTTGCAAAGATTTCAAACAAACTTCTAACACGTTGTCATTATGGGGTATTGTTTTTAGAATTTTGAAAAAAAATAATACATTTGATCCATTTTGGAATGAGGCTGTAACATAACAAAATGTGAAAAAAGTGAAGCACTGTGAATACTTTCCGGATGCACTGTAGGAGGCTATTAAGCCCAGCTCTGAGTCCCTCAGCAGTGTGTGTGCAACTTTATTTCATACTACTCATACTGTAGGAACAAAGTATCGTCATGAAAAGATGGCAGTTTGCCTCAATATTGCCATCTATTGGTTGCAAATGGTAAACATATAACATACACTTGACTAAACACACAATGAAAGATTTATTTTATTCTTTGCGCCCTGAACATAACTACTAAACAAAGAAACAAAATGAATGCAAAACAGTACATATTTCTTTTAAAGTGGTATTAAACCAAAAAGTATCATATTGCAGCTTACCAATCATTAGAAGTGGTGGCTGCATTTGTTTTCTTTTCATTTTTAAGCTTGGGGTCCAAAGATATTTACCTACATAATGACAGTGACATTTGCATAGTGATAACTTCAGCTTACAAATCCTTAGAGGTAGTGTCTGCATTAGTTGTCATTTTTTAGGCTTTTTCCCTCTGTTTTCACCTGGTGATCTGGCCAGTAACACACTTCTTGCATTAGAGTGCCCCCACTTTGGATAAAGGAGCAACGCTGTATCCTGGCCTAGGCCGACAAGGCCCAGGCCTATGGCAGCACTTTGAAGGGGGCAGCACGGAAAGAGTCCCCGCCGGCTTGTGCTACACTGTTAGTGTGGCACCAGTCTTATGTGGTGGACTGGGCTGAGAGGCAAATTAGTCTAGCGCCCCTATAAAGCGGCCGCACTGCGTCCGGTATGCGGGCGGCCGGCATTCCGCAACCGGGAGGGGGGGTTGCCGCTTTTCATTTTGACTGTCCTATTATCATCAGACCACAGACCTTCCTTACTGTGCTATATATTTTCTGCTGCACCATTGGCGTGGTTATATCTTCTTAGTCCTCTCCATAAAATTATCAGAAATTTGTGCTTAAATTTGAACTATAGGCAACACTTTTTTTTTCATTTTGGATAGAATAAGGGAGGGTTATAACCACTGTCAGTTTATTTTTTATGATCCCTGTCCCATTGCAGAGATTTCCCTTCACTTCCTGCCCATAGCCAAACAGGAAGTGAGAGGAAATCTATGCAAAATTAAGGGAATCCATTTCCCCCCCCCCCAGGCCCTCAGAACTAGTGTCCCCACTCGAAAATTTCAGGGTGGGTCTTAAACAGCAAGGGGTGTGGCCTTGACAGAAAGGGGTGGGTCATATTTAAATTAGAGGGTGCACAAGTTTAGTCAGGCCTAGGGCAGCACCTTTGGACAGCAGCGTTGCCAGTCTGGGGGGATTGAGTGTTAGATGGACGAGCAGATTTAGATAACTAACAATCTGAAGCCAAACTCGCACTTTTTAAGCAGTTAGGCCCTTTTCACACGGAGCGGATCCATTTTGACGGACTCCGCTAGCTCAGCAAAAAAGATTGCTCCGTTAAACCCCGCTGAGCCGGCGGGTGACAGGTCTGTCTCCGCTCACTGTCAGAGCTCCGCTCTCCTCTATGAGGAGATCCAATGAAAACTGACAGCCTATCCATTTTCATCCCATCAGATCCGCAGGATGGATGGCGAACGAATCGGATCCTGTCGGATTGGATGGCAGGCGGGTGTCAGCAGACACATCTCCTCTGAAATCCCCCTGCCCATGGAAGTCAATGGGTGGCCTGATCGGATCTGCCCGAAAAACGGACAGGTGGACCGATCGGGGGAAAGAGGCCTTACAGGAACAATGTCATTCCTTTAAGGATAAAAGGTTTTACATAAATAAAATCAGATCATTGTAAGCACCTTTGCCAGTGGTAAATGGTGGTAAACTGCTACATCTGTAGGACAACTTGTCCTACTCAAAAACAATGGGCTTACTGGCAGGATCACCAGGCGAAAAGAAAGAAATCCTAAAAAAAAAATAAAAAAAATAAATAAAAAAATTGCAGCCATCACATTTAAAGTGGATGTAAACCCGATTTTTTTTTTTTTTTATGTCATAATGTAGAGTATAAGATTTCCTATCAATTGAGCCCAGTCTTGCCACACAGAGTTAATCCATCTCTGAGCAATCCTCTTTTATTGTTCAGTGAGATAAATCTTGACAAACTGAGAAAAACTTTGTCAAATCCTCCCCCTTGCTGTGAGTGACAGGTGATTTACATATCTCGTACACTAGCCCAAGACATGCATTATTTTTTAATTCCCTCCCCCACTCCTTTCTTCAGCAGCTCTGCAAGGATTGGCTGTTCCACACCTCAGCATGATTTGGCATGCTGAAGTCATGTGGTTACTTTCCTGTCTTTTCACTGGATGTTAGAGATCATAGCAGAAGTTCAGTGTAAGAAATACACAGGAGAAAATGCATATTGACAAGGGGAGTGTAGAGGTGGGCGGGGAGTCTACTGACATCACGACTCCACCCACCGAGCTCCAGACAAAAGACCCGCCCACAGAATCTGCAGTTTTTCGGGTCTGATTACAGACAGAGGGGAGACATTTGACAGGTAAAGATACATGCAGGAGGCATGTATATCCTTATAGATAACCCCTATGGCAGTAGTTTAGAAAGGATCACGTTGGGTTTACATCCACTTTAAGAATCAGTAAACTGCACTACAGTAAGTGCTTTTAGGTATAATATCGTCTGAAACAAGATTTGTTGAAAATGTCTCTAACAGACCTATACATTCCATCAATTGTATTCTCAAATGATAACTGGGACAGGCATACTATGTAAAAAAAAAAAAAAAACACCTTGCATATATAAAAGGTAAACCAGGGCAGTTATGATTCACATCCACTCACTAAACAATTTCCATACGTTACTTAGAAGCATCACGAGACAAGGAGACAGATACATAAACACCTTTGTTCTATGGTTACCTGGTGCGTCTGTGAAACATAAATCCTAAGGGCCATGTGGCCAGTTTAGAAATGTAGTGCCCATTCCCCACTGTGAGAAGACCTGTGTGATATTTAGCAGCTAGCATGTATTTTTATAAAAGTTAAAGAGAATCTAAAGGAAGTAAAAAATAAAAAAAACAGCAAACATGTCATACTTACCTGCTCTGTAATAGTTTTGCATAGAGCAGCCCCGATCCTCTGCTTGCTGGATCCCCCCACTGGGGGTCCTGGCTCCTCCCTCCTGCCCCCAGTGGAAAGCCTCTTGCTATGGGGGCACTCAAGCAGGCTCGCTCCTGAGCTACCCTCTGTGTGTCCATTCACACACGAGCGCAGCTTGGCCCCACCCCGTTCTCCTCATTGGCTCACTGGCTGTAACTGAAAGCAGCAGGAGCCAACGGCTCCCACTGCCGCGTTGGCCAATGAGGAGACAGAGTGGCCTAGGAGAGCTGAGGCTCCCATGCACACCGCTGGATCGAGATGGGGCTTAGGTAAGTATAATGGGGGAACTGGAAAGCTGCACCCAGGTGGTTATTTACCTTAAAGCGGAGTTCCACCCAAAAATGGAACTTCCGCTTTAGGTGATGGTGACCCCCTGACATGCCACATTTGGTATATCATTTTTTTTTAGAGGGGGGAGCGGGTACCCTGTTACAGGCACCCAGCTCCCACCTCCTCCCCTGGCGCCGGAAGGGAGATTACCTCTCCCCCTCCCTCCCTGCAACCTTTTGGGACATGTCACAGGTCCTAGAAGATTGCCCAGCCAATCAAAGCGCGGCTCGCGTATGCGCCTGGCTGTGGAGCCTCAGCCGGGCCCCCACAGTCACAATGCCGGCGCTGTGGAGAGGAGGAGGAGAAGAGCGGGGCTTCCTGCACCCAGATTGCTGGACCGTGGGGCAGGTGAGTGTCTGATTATTAAAAGTCAGCAGCTACACTTTTTGTAGCTGCTGACTTTTAAATGGGTGGAACTCTGCTTTAAATCAATAGAATGCAATAAAGTGAAAACCTAGAACCACTTTAAAAAAAAACAGACGACAATTCACAGCAACCTTTGTACTTAATTACTTTAACGATCGATCACCACGTAAAACAGTTCATTCAGTTCAAAATGGAAATGAGACAAAACATTTGTGTATTTATATAAAAATACATTATAAAAACCTTTTTTTATAAGTGATCACACTGTAAACGAATTGGATATTTTTTTATTTTTTTTTTCTCAGCACCTGCTGTATATCTGCTGTATTCATTTTTCACTTCCTCCTCCCTGGCCGCGGCCCATCGCATCATTTCCTGTTTGCAATGCCTTCTGGGAAGGGGTGGCAACTTCCTCTGACACTGCTGTTGCTATGTAAACCTGACCTGAAACCTATTACACTGCTTGTGCTGCACTGAGCATGTGCGAGATCTGCAAGGATGAGATCCAGGAAGAAATACAGTCTGGCTTCAGATGCCCAGACTTAAGATGGCCACGGCCTGCTGTAAGTTTATAAAATAACAAACTACTGCTATAAACTAACAAAACAGACCTTAGTTTACAGACTAACTTTACTAGAATACATTAAGCTTGTGTATTATAGGGGTATTGTTATTTAAAAAGTATAATTTTGGCCGGAACACCACTTTAAGGGCCATAGCAGGCGCACGCTGCACGGTGGAGGACACCATGCACATGGCCGGCGGGCGCGATGAACGCCAGCCACCTGCGATCACTGGCACGAGAGGCAGAACGGGGATTTGTGTATGTAAACATGACCTGACAGAGGAGGGACAGATCTGCTGTTCGTAGTAATTACGAACAGAGATATGCCTCCCTTCAGTCAGTCCCACCCCCCCACAGTTAGAAACACACACGAGGGAACACATTTAACCCCTTGATCGCCCCCTAGTGTTAATCCCTTGCCTACCAGTGACATTTACACAGTAATTAGTGCATTTTTATAGCACCGATCGCTGTATGAATGTCAATGGTCCAAAAATAGTGTCAAAAGTGATGTCGCAGTCCCGCTAAAAATCGCAGATCACCGCCATTACTAGTAAAAAGAAATAAAAATGCCATAAATCTATCCCATAGTTTGTAGACGCTATAACTTTTGCGCAAACCAATCAATATACGCTTATTGCAATTTTGTTAACCAAAAATATGTAGAAGAATATATATTGATCTAAACTGATTAAGATTTTTTTTTTTTTTTTTAAATTTGGGGATATTTATTATAGAAAAACGTAAAAAAATATTTTTTTCAAAATTGTTTTTTTGTTTGTTTATAGCCTAAGAAATAAAAACCACCAAAAGAAAGCTCTATTTGTGGGGAAAAAAGAACGTCAATTTTGTTTGGGTACAGTGTCGCACTACCACGCAATTGTCAGTTAAAGTGACGCAGTGCCGTATCTCAAAAAAATGGCCTGGTCATTAAGAGGGGCTGAAGTGGTTAAAGTTTAGTCTGTTTTCTTTTTCTAAATCAGATTGATATACAGGTACTAGATTATCAATGTGTGGTAATGGTTCTCTGTGTGGATTTCGTAATTCTATATGGGTGTAGTCATATTGCTCATTTTTTATGCAAACTGCTTCCTTCTTTGCAGTTACACAATGGTTATGCTTTGCTTTCTCTTTTAAACAATGTCGTTCTTAAAGTGGGCCGACTTATTGGAAACAATGTACTCCCTCCCAAAGGCAGATAAAACTGAACTCCAAGCAAACAGCTATGCAGATGCAATACATATAAGGTAGCCAGGGTTGCCAACCTCCTGCAGTATTTTTTACTGACAGAACATGGAAAATTTACTGACGGAACACATTTTTTTGCTGACAACCTGAGAAATTATGGAACTCCTATTGAAAACTAACACAGTGAATATTTGAACGGTATAAACATGATATGGAAACACTGATAATACCTATAACAAAGTCATTTGCTTGATTTACACTTACACTTATGTCACAGCATGAAATTATTAGCGCCTGATATTTACTGACAATTGTAAAAAAAAATCACTGATTTTTACAAACTGACAGTAAATTTACTGGCGGTTGGCAACCCTGAAGGTAGCTGTTCTACCTGCCCATGGATTTGTGTTTCTGCCCATCCAGTTCTGAAACTAACACAACTTTGGCACAAAACACATTCCCTGCCTAGCTAAGGAAAAGACCTGATGTTTCTTTGCTGGGGTCTCCTCTACACCTTTCCTGCAACTAGACAGAGAAAGGAGAAGCAGCACACTGAGGAGCTGCTTTGCCTCTCCGCTCTCTCCTCTCTTTAGCATGCTCCTTGCACTGCATCATGGCTCCTTGTGCTGCTTCTCCTTTGCCATCCCTGAGTTCTGCTGTACAGGGACTCCAAGAGGCTGTTACTAAGTCATATTCAGGAAGTTACAGAAGTCCAGTTGAACGTGACTAACTACTACTAGATTTACCACAACCTTATTATGCAAGTACACTCTTGCACTGTCATCATGCCTACTGTTCAAGAGCACTTTTATTTCATGTGGGTGTTGATATACAGTATCTCATAAAAGTGAGTACACCCCTCACATTTTTGTAAATATTTTATTATATCTTTTCATGTGACAAGAGTGAAGAAATTAAACTTTGCTACAATGTAGAGTAGTGAGTGTACAGCTTGTATAACAGTGTGAATTTGTTGTCCCCTCAAAATAACTCAACACACAGTCATTAATGTCTAAACCGCTGGCAACAAAAGTGAGTGCACCCCTATGTGAAAATGTCCAAATTGGGCCCAATTAGCCATTTTCCCTCCCCTGTGTCATGCGACTCAGTGTTACAAGGTCTCCGGTGTGAATGGGTAGCAGGTGTGTTAAATTTGGTGTTATCGCTCTCACTCTCTCAGACTGGTCACTGGAAGTTCAACATGGCACCTCATGGCAAAGAACTCTCTGAGGATCTGAAAAAAGAATTGTTGCTCTACATAAAGATTGCCTATGCTATAAGAAGATTGCCAAGACCATACAGCGGTTTAACAGGACAGGTTCCACTCAGAACAGGCCTCGCCATGGTCGTCATAAGAAGTTGAGTGCACGTGCTCAGCGTCATATCCAGAGGTTGCCTTTGGGAAATAGACATGTGAGTGCTGCCAGCATTGCTGCAGAGGTTGAAGGGGTGGGGGGGGTCAGCCTGTCAGTGCTCAGACCATACGCCACACACTGCATCAAATTGGTCTGCATGGCTGTCGTCCCAGAAGGAAGGCTCTTCTAAAGATGATGCACAAGAAAGCCCACAAACAGTTTTCTGAAGACAAGCAGACTAAGGACATGGATTACTGGAACCATGTCCTGTGGTCTGATGAGACCAAGATAAACTTATTTGGTTCAGATGATGTCAAGTGTGTGTGGCGGCAACCAGGTGAGGAGTACAAAGACAAGTGTGTCTTGTCTAGTCAAGCATGGTGGTGGGAGAGTCATGGTCTGGGGCCTCATGAGTGGTGCCGACACTGGGGAGCTACAGTTCATTGAGGGAACCATGAATGCCAACATGTACTGTGACATACTGAAGTAGAGCCCAAGCATGTCTCCAGACCTAAATCCTATTGAGCATCCGTGGGGCATCCTCAACCAGAAGGTCTCTAACATCTACCAGCTCTGTGATGTCATCATGGAGAAGTGGAAGAGGACTCCAGTAGCAACCTGTGAAGCTCTGGTGAATTCCATGTCCAAGAGGGTTAAGGCAGTGCTGAAAATAATGGTGGCCACACAAAATATTGACACTTTGGGCGCAATTTGGACATTTTTACTTAGGGGTGTACTCACTTTTGTTGGCAGTGGTTTAGACATTAATGGCTGTGTGTTGAGTTATTTTGAGGGGACAGCAAATTTACTGTTATACAAGCTGTACACTCACTACTGTACATTGTAGCAAAGTGTCATTTCTTCAGTGTTATCACATGAAAAGATATAATAAAATATATACAAAAATGTGAGGAGTGTACTTACTTTTGTTAGATACTATATGTAGTATATACTATAAGGCCTCATGCAAACAGGGCATTAAACAAATGAGCTGCAAAGCCAGTACCAACGCCAGGAAAAACCGGCTGTAAAAAACGCGCTTTTAGAATTTTGCATTGGCGTGAATGCGCATTTAGCAGCATTAGCCTTTAGTGGCGTTTCTCTGCCCTCTTCTATTTTCCACTCCCAAATCCAATTACCACAGCTTAAAAAACGCTTTTTTTTGCAGCTTGAAAATGTCTATGCTACTTACAGCTCCTTAAAGCGGTTTTATACCGCTGAACGTTTTCTTTTTTCTTCTTCCTGCAAGGTAAAGTCATAATGTGCTAGTATGCATCGCATACTAGCACATTATGTGAAACTTCCCTTAAAACGAAGCGGTTCCAGCACCGCAATGTCAGCGCTGCAGATGCTTCCATTTTCAAATGTCTTGCTTCCGGGTTTGCGGACTCTGGCACTGTGACTGGCCGTAGCCACGATGATGTCACTTCCGCGCGGGAGCCACCTTTTTCGGCACAGGGCTCGGAAGGAATGGCACCGGTGACCGTTCCTTCAGAGTGCATGTGCCAGTGATGTAACTGTCTGCATGTAATGTAAATATTTTCTAAAAAGGTAAACGTTATGGAGATATTTACACTACCTGTAGGAAAGCCTCATTACCTATAGGTAAATGTCAGCAGAGGAGACGTTTATAATGAATTAGTGAATAACATGGAGAGGCGTTTTTAAGCTGTAAAAAAAAAAAAAAAAAATATTTATTTGTATGAAATGTTTATTTTGCTTAGAAGCACAACAGGGTGTCCTTATAAAACTTAGGGGTTGGTTTACTAAAACTGGAGAGTGCAAAATCTGGAGCAGCTTTGCATAGAAACCAATCAGCCTCCAGGTTTTATTGTTAAAGCTCAATTGAACAAGCTGAAGTGAAGGCTCCATGCACACTAGAAGCTAAAAAAAAAATGCAAGAAAAATGCTGGATGAAAAACGCTCATAATAGCATTTTTGCATCAGCTTTGAGCAGCAGTTAGGAGCTTTAAAGGGGTTGTAAATCCTCGTGTTTTTTCTGCATTAAGGTGAAAAAACACCTGGCAGTAACCAGCCTCCCAATTTTACTTACCTGAGCCCTGGAACTTCACCCGGTGGGGATGTGCTGCCTCTCTGCCCGGGGTTCTCGGCTTTTGACTGGATAGATTGATAGCAGCGCAGCCATTGGCTCCCGCTATCAATCAAATCCAATGACGCGGGCGCCGGGGGGTGGAGTCATACATTTGGTGGCTATGGACGCCGAATGACGGACTCAGGAGCGCGCCCGCAAGGTAACCCCCCCAGGAGAGCGCTTCTCCTAGGAGATTTTCTAATGTGGGGAGGAGCCACCAAGGGACCCCAGAAAACAGTGTTCAGGGCCACTCTGTGCAAAACGAGCTGCACATAGTGGAGGTAAGTGTGACTTTTTTTTTTTAAATAATCAAAGCTTTACAATCACTTTAAATTTTTTTTTTCTGCTGACAAATTGCTTCCAAAAACATTGAAGCTTCAAAAACACTTCTAGACTAAAATAGTGTGCATGGACATGTAGGATAAGACTCCATGAACACTGGGCTTAAAAAAAAAAAAAAAGTTTGTTTCCTTGGCAGAAAAAAACTCATTTAGAGCGTTTTTGTACACAGTTTAGGTGAGTTTAGTGTTTTTTTGCCAGAAAACTCCAACCAGAAACGCAAACCAGAAGGTTTTTTTCCTGCTATTAAATGCCTTTAACCATTTGCCGACCGCGCTATAGCCGAATGACGGCTGCAGCGCGGTCGGATAACTCTGGGAGGACATACGACGTCCTCCCAGAATTAAACTCCCACGCGCCCTCGGGAATATCCGTGACCGCCAGATCCTGAGGATCACGGATCACAGTAAATGGCCGCTAACAGCGGCCGTTTACCACGTGATCACGCCGTCTCCGCAAGATCACCTTTATCGGCGGCGGGAGGGGGCTCCGGTTCCCTCCGCCGCTTACCGGAGCTGTCGACAGCGGCAATCGGATCCTTCTTCCTGCTAGGCATGGAGACGAGTGAGGGGAAGATGGCCCCCACCCATCTCCATACCATTGCAGAGCGGAAGCGACGTCAAAACATAACTTCCGCCCATAGTTCTTAAAGTGTTTTTTTTTTTTGCATTTTAGTGTAAATATGAGATCTGAGGTCTTTTTGACCCCAGATCTCATATTTAAGAGGTCCTGCTATGCTTTTTTTCTTTTACAAGGGATGTTTACATTCCTTGTAACAGGAATAAAAAACGGAGTTACTTACCGGTAACATCCTTTTCCAGGAATCTTTCAGGACAGCACCATAGAGAGACACCGGCTCCTCCCCTCTTAGGAAACACAGCCTTCCAATTCAACATTTAAATCTCATCCTCCCAACGGCCCCTCAGTTCTTCACGACTTCCTCCGGCCAGCTGGGGAGACACAAGAATACGTCATACAAATCTTTATCTTACCTGACGTTCTCATGCGATGAGTTCTCATAGATGATCAATAACCTGGGTGGGTACTAGTGCTGTCCTGAAAGATTCCTGGAAAAGGATGTTACCGGTAAGTAACTCCGTTTTTCCCCATTCATCTTTCAGGACAGCACCATAGAGAGGATAAGCGAGCACCTTACCTTAGGGAGGGACTACTGCCTGCAGCACCTTACGCCCAAAGGCTTGGTCTTTGGCTGACAGCAGGTCCAATCTGTAATGCTTCACAAACGTGGAAAAACTGGACCACGTTGCTGCTCTACAGATCTGCTCCGGAGAAGCACCAGCCCACTCTGCTTGAGAAGTTGCCACTGCCCTGGTGGAATGTGCTTTAATACCCTCCGGGGGCTCTAAACCCCCGACTACATAGGCCTGGCTAATGGCCAACCTTAACCATCTGGCTATTGATCGTTTAGAGGCTTTGAACCCTTTCCTAGCCCCTGAAAATAATACAAAAAAAGAATCGGATTTCCTAAACTGTTTCGTACTATCTAAGTACTGAAGGACGCACCTTCTAACGTCCAGTTTGTGAAAAATATGCTCCTGTTCCCTCACAGGATTCGAACAGAAGGTAGGTAAAATAATTTCTTGGCCCCTATGAAAACTAGAGGCCACTTTTGGCAAAAAGGCCGGATCCGTTTTAAAAATCAAACGGTCCGGAAAAACCTGAAAAAAAGGCGCCCTAATAGAAAGGGCTTCGAGTTCACTTACTCTCCTTGCTGTGGTGATCGCCACCAAAAACACCGTTTTGAGGGTGATCAACTTCAAGGTACAGGATTCCAACGGCTCAAAAGGATCCCCTGTAAGAGACTGTAAAACTAAGGAGAGATCCCACACTGGGAATGGGGAACTTTTAACAGGTCTCTGCCTGCCTAAAGCTCTAAAAAACCTAGCTACCCAAGGATCTATAGCTAATGGCTTTTCCAGGAAAACGCTTAGTGCCGATACCTGTCCTTTCAAGGTGCTAAGGGCTAATCCTTTGTCCGCTCCTGCCTGCAGAAACTCTAATACTGCTACAGAACTTCGTACATCGAAGGAGCTTTCTGTGCACCAACTGTTAAAGCGTTTCCACACCTTTAGGTAAATGGCTTGCGTCTCTCTTTTCCTGCAATTTAGGAGAGTTGTTACTAGCCGATCCGAGAAACCTTTGCCCTTCAGCAATTCTTCCTCAGTAGCCACGCTGCGAGGTTCCATCGCTCCACCTGAGGGCAACAGATTGGGCCTTGAGAGAGAAGATCCTCCTGGATAGGTAGAATCCAGGGAGGTTCCACTGTCAGACTCTTCAAGAGAGAGAACCACGGCCTCCTTGGCCAGTGTGGTGCTATCAGAATGAGGGTTGTGTCTTCTGACCGAAATTTTCTTAGAACTGCTGGAATCATTACGGGAGGGGGGAAGGCATAACACCTTGAGAAACGCCAGCTCTGAGCTAGTGCATCCACCCCGGCTGCCCCGTCCCATCTGCTTAGGGAAAAGAACAGACGAGCTTTTGTATTTGCCTTTGAGGCGAAGAGATCCACAGAGGGAACCCCCCACTTCTGAGTAATCATCTCGAAGATGTCCTGGTTCAAGACCCAGTCGCCTTCCTTCAGCATTTTTCTGCTCAGAAAGTCTGCCACTTGGTTCTGCTCCCCCTTCAGATGTATTGCAGAAAGAGAGAGAATGCACCCTTCGGCCCACCTGAGGATGGATTCTGCCAGACCCCACAAGGATTTGCTCCTGGTTCCCCCTTGCCTGTTGATGTAGGCCACTGCTGATGAGTTGTCCGAACGGACCCTCACATGCTGCCCCAGGAGTTCTTTCTGAAAAGCTCTGAGAGACAACTCTATTGCTCTCAGTTCCCTCCAGTTCGAGGACTTCTTTGCGTCTTCTTTTTCCCAGGTGCCTTGTATCATCTTGGAATCTAGGTGTGCTCCCCACCCTGTGCCGCTCGCATCGGTCGTAACCGTTCTGGACACTGGAAGAACCCACTCCAGACCCTGTGAGAGATTGGACCCTTTCCTCCACCACCAGAGGGACCTTTTGACCTGACTTGGCACAGATATAAGGGAGTCCAGAGATGCTGGACTGTGGTCCCAGACACTCAGAATAAACAGCTGTAGGGGGCGAAAGTGCAGCCCTGCCCACTGAACTGCCGGAAGCGTGGAAGTCAGTAAGCCCAGCGCTGACATTGCTTTCCTTACTGAGATCTGACTGCTGCCCTGGAGTAGTAATATTGCTCCGTCCACCTTCTGGATTTTTTCTGCTGGAAGGAACACTTTTTGTTTTGTCGAATCCAGTACATAGCCCAGGAAGATGACCTTCTGGGTCGGAACCAAACTGGATTTTTCCAGGTTCAAGAGCCATCCCAGGTTTTCTAAGCTGTCTCTTGCTACCTGAAGATCCTGGTACAACTGCTCCGGGGAAGGAGCAAACAGGAGCAGGTCGTCCAGGTACGCGACTACAGAGATGCCTCTGAGCCGCAAGAAAGCCAGGACCTCCACCATCACTTTGGTGAAGATGCGGGGGGAAGAGGATAGTCCAAAGGGGAGTGCTTTGAACTGTAGATGAAACGTTCCTTCCCCAGTTTTCACCGCCAGTCTGAGAAACCTCTGGTAACTTTCTGCGACTGGAATGTGCAGATAAGCGTCCTTTAAGTCTATTGACGCCATGAAGCAATTTGGGGGAAGAAGCGTTTTCACCGAATAGATAGAATCCATCCGGAATTTTCTGTAGGTGATTGAGACATTCAGAGGCTTCAGATTCATGATAAGTCTGAATTTTCCCGACGGCTTGCGGACCACAAAAATGTGGGAGTAAAAGCCTCTGCCTGTCTCTTCTACAGGCACCCTCACTATCACCTCTTGTTCCTCTAACTCCTGTAGGGAGGATAGAAGAGCTGACGCTTTCTCTGCACACTTTGGCAGCTCGGTGACCAGAAGTCTGTGCTGAGGGGGTTCTGAGAACTCTAGCTGGTAACCCCTTCTTATGATCCCTAACACAAACTGGTTGGAGGTGATCATCTCCCATTGTGGAAGGAAGGCCCCCAATCTTCCTCCCACCGTGGTTACCCCGTCATTGGGTCTTCTTGGGCTGTTCAGGAGGGCGAAAAATCGCCCCTCCCCGCCCCTTGCCCTTCTGCCCCCAAGCTTTTTTCTGCCGCTCTCCTTTTGGGGCTTCAAATTTTCTTTGAGGGCGAAACTTTCTTTTAGCCTGCTCCCCAAATTTCTTTTTAATGGGAAAGGCCTTTTTCTTATCGGCCGTCCGGTCTAAAACAGTCTCTAAACCTGGGCCAAACAAGAGATCTCCTGTGAGGGGAATTCCACAGAGTTTAACTTTAGACGCGCTGTCTCCTTGCCACGTCTTAAGCCATAGAGCCCTTCGAGCCGAATTAGTGAGGGCTGAAGACCTTGCGGACATGCGCACTGATTCGGCGGAAGCGTCCGCAATATACGCTACACCCTTAAGTAGCATGGGGAAGGAAGCCAAAATAGTCTCTTTTGGCGTTCCTGCCTCAATATGCGCCTTTATCTGTGTAAGCCAATATTCCATATTGCGGGCCACTACTGTGACCGCCATGGCAGGCTTAAGGTTTCCCTGTGATGAATCCCAGGACTTTTTTAAGAGAGAGTCCATCCTTCTGTCCATGGGGTCTGTAAGAACCCCCATGTCCTCGAAGGCCAGATCTGTTTGCCTGGAAACCTGAGAAAAAGCAGCATCCAGCCTAGGGGTCTTATTCCAGACTAGAGACTCCCCTTCTGAAAAAGGAAACCTTCGCTTCAAAGCCCTTGAAAAGAAAGGTTTTCTCTCAGGATCTTTCCATTCATTCTTTATGGCCTCAACCAATACATCATGGACTGGGAAATCCTTCCTTTTTTGTTCCCCAAGACCTTTGTACATTTGGTCATGGAGCGATAACACCTTCTTTTCTTCCTGAATACCCAAAGTGGTGTGAATAGCTCCCAAGAGCTCCTCCACTTCGTCCAGGGAAAGCTTATAGCGAGAGGTTTTTGTGGATTCCCCATCCACCTCCTCCACATCCGATTCCCTTTGAGAATCTGAAGCGGTGCTATCTGGCTCCTCCTCAATATCCACTCTGGAGCCCCCTGGTCTCTCTCCACTAACAGAGGGAGTATCCACTGGGCTAGGTGTAACACTCTGCTGCACTGGTAAAGGACTGCTTTGGGCTTGCGGCAACTGGAAGCTAGAAAAGAGTGCTTTAAAGGACTGAAAGGTGCTAGAAAGCTCCTTGACGGATGCAGCAAGATCTGTACCCTGTTCTGCTGCCTGTTCCCTGACCAATCCATCAATGCACTCCTTGCAAATTGCCTTAGTCCAGGATTCCCCCATACTAACTCTACAAGAGGGGCATTTTTTCTTTGAACCATGAGGCGACTTGCTTTTCTCTGTGGCTTTCTGAAAAAGAAAGAAAGAGAGTCGCCATAAATGCCCAATCCCACCAGTGCTTCTACAGAGGACCACCAGGAGTGCCCCCCCCAGGACCAACCACCACCAGGGTCCCAGACACACTCCCCTTCCCCCCGACCACCAGTGAGGGGAGAACACCCGTGAAGCTATCGGGATTTAGGTAAGGGAACACCACCCCAGGGTTCCACTTACCTTAGCATGGCTGGTGCTACTGTCTCCTGGAGCAGTTCTAGAGACCTCTGTCTCCGACATGTCCGCTGAGGATGGTGGTCGATCGTTTCCCCCGATAGCTGACTCTACAGCAAAGCAAGAGGGTCGCACCAGCCGAACGCTCGGTCCGTTTTCTTACTCCGCGTCCGGAACCGGAAGACGCGGAATCGTCGGAAGTGCCCGCCCTCGCCGGAACTGACGTCACCCGTCATCCGACCCGGCCATAGAGCTTCAAACGCTGGCTGCTTGAGCAAGCAGGAGAGACTCAGGCACTTCCCACAGCGCCCCCCTGGGCAGAAAGAAATACAGACCCCCTTAGCTGTCTCTTTCCCCAAGAGAGGCTGAGGCGCGCTAATTCAGTTTAAAAAACAGGTAAGTATGGCTTCCCCAGCCTTTACCTGACTGAATAAAAATTGATAGAGGGAAAGAGCTAGAGAGACCCGACTCCCCCTCTTCCACAGACAGATTGTTTGGCTTCAGCCTCCCTGACTGATCCGCCTTGGTTCCCAAGCAGTGTCTCCCCACCGGAGGAAACACCTGAACTGAGGGGCCGTTGGGAGGATGAGATTTAAATGTTGAATTGGAAGGCGGTGTTTCCTAAGAGGGGAGGAGCCGGTGTCTCTCTATGGTGCTGTCCTGAAAGATGAATGGGGAAAAAGTGACACAATTTTTTTTTTTAAAAGAAGTGTAAAAATAAAAAAATAAAAAAAAAAATTTAAATTTTTTAAACGCGCCCCGTCCCGCCGAGCTCGCGTGCAGAAGCGAACGCATACGTGAGTAGCGCCCGCATATGAAAACGGTGCTCAAACCACACATGTGAAGTATCGCTGCAAACGGTAGAGCGAGAGCAATAATTTTAGCCCTAGACCTCCTCTGTAACTCAAAACATGCAACCTGTAAAATTTTTTGAACGTCGCCTATGGAGATTTTTAAGGGTAAAAGTTTGTCGCTATTCCACGAGCGGGCGCAATTTTGAAGCGTGACATGTTGGGTATCAATTTACTCAGCGTAACATTATCTTTCACAAGATAGAAAAAAATTGGTTTAACTTTACTGTTGTCTTATTTAATTCAAAAAAGTGTATTTTTTCCCAAAAAAGTGCGCTTGTAAGACCGCTGTGCAAATACGGTGTGACAGAAAGTATTGCAACGACTGCCATTTTATTCTCTAGGGTGTTAGAAAAAAAAAAGTATAATGTTTGGGGGTTCTACGTAATTTTCTGCCAAAAAAAACTGCTTTTAACTTGTAAACAACAAATCTCAGAAAGAGGCTCCTTAAGTGGTTAAACCCCCTCCTCATGAAATCCTTATTTCACATATATGCAAATGAATGTACTAAGCCCAGAATGTATGTGGGTTCTACATTCCAGCCCAGCTTCAAAACATTTGCGACAGATGAGATATCCATCAAGGTAAACAGTCTCGTCCTTTGGGCACTATTTGCACACAAGAGGAAGGGAGTGACCACAATGGCCTCTAGAGCCAAGACTGGCACCAGGACATGGGTGAAGCACACAGATTTTACAGACTGAGAACACCCTGCTGTAGTCCACGGCTCTGACCTGACTTAAAGTGACCCTGTCAGGGACTAACAGAATTACATTTGAAATATCCTGTGAAGAAAGTAGTGTTGTACTTACCTGTCCAGTAGCTCATTGGCTGAAACCTTGCGCTGTAACGGAGCTCCTGATATCGATACTAACCCCACTTCTGGGTTTCTACTGCTGACCCCTACATCACTATCATGGCCTTCAGTAACAAGAGGTAAACAGGAGGAATTGGAGCAGCCAGCGTAGGGACCTGCTATTCCACCAGCCTAAAATAATGGATTGGATTGGTGTCTGGAGCTTTGCCGAGTAAAGTTTCTCTCCTTTGCCGAGTAAAGTTTCTCCTTTTTGTCCTCAAAAGATCAACACCTACAGACCGTTACACTCAGGATAAGCTCTTACCTGCCGACTATGTCGGAGTCCAGACATCTCAAGTCTCCTGCGACTCATGGGAGTCTCCCGCATTTGCTAAGAAGCTAAGGCTCCATGCACACTGAAGCTCAAAAAAGCTTTTTCTGGACGCCAGATTGCTGGCTGAAAACTCTGGTTGAAAAACGTGCTTTTAACAGCATTTCGTACTGGCGTTTGTGAGCATTAGCGTTTATGGGCGTAACTCCGAAAATCCCACAATGCATTCCAAACTCCCACAATGCATTGAAAAAATAGAACGCCGAATGCTAATTAACGCGCATTTATGAGCGTTTATCGGCGTTTGGCGTTTTTTTGGCGGTGAAAAACGGCACTTTGAATGCGAATTTCTGGCGTTCAGAAAAAAGCCCATGAACTCCACTGCTCATTAAAGCTAAAAAATGTCCATGTGTGCATGGACACATAGGATAACATACAGTGTTTATGGGCTTTTAAAAAAAAACACCCAAACTCCAATAAACTGCAGTTTATCAGCTCCAGTGTGCATAGATGGAGCCTTATGCTCAAAAAAGCTAAAAAAAAAAAAAAAAGATCAATAAAAACCTGCAAAAGAGCACAAAAAAAGCACAAGCTTCTTCAAGCCGAAATAAAAACTCAAATGCCTGTAAAAGCAGCTTTCTCGTTTGAGCTGCAGTGTGCATGAGCCCTTAGTCAATTCGCTAAGGAAATACTGTATATACTCGAGTATAAGTCGAGTTTTTCAGCACATTTTTTTGTGCTGAAAGTGCCCCCCTCGACTTATACTTGAGTCAAGCACTTTTCTGCAGCAAAAAATTTCATTTTCCGAACCGACTTTGGGGCCCCGTATCTCAGGGCCACTTTGTGCTAGGAACCCCAAATTTGGTGTGCAAACCCAGTGGTACCACAACATATCCAAAGCTGGAGTTCCTAGCACTAAGTGGCCCAGAGATACGGGGCCCCAAAATCAGTTCTGAAAATGTCATTCTCTGCTGCAGTGCTCGACATTTTCTGAACCGATTTTTGGGGCCCTGTATCTCGGGCACACTTGGTGCTAGAAACCCCAGCTTTGGATATTTTATGGTGCTAGTTCCACTGAGTTTGCACACTAAATTTGGGGCTACTAACACTAAGTGGCCCCAAGATACGGGGCCCCAAAGTCGGTCAACTGTGTCCATCTGCAGCCATGTCATTTCGGGACCCTTTGGGTTCAGAGACCCCATATTTTGGCTGCAGTTAGGGGGCATCTAGGAACCCTTAACTACCGAGTTTGAAGTTTGAAGTTCGGGGGACCTATGAATGCAAATGGACACAGTGAGTCTGCAAATGGGCACAGTGAGGCTGCAAATGGGCATTGTTGACCCTCTTTTCCACTTACAGTAGCTGTGCATTTCTCACCCTCGTCTTATACTCGGGTCACTAAGTTTTTCCCATTTTTTTGTGGTAAATTAGGGGCTCGATTTATACTCGGAACGACTTATACTCGAGTATATACGGTAAATAAAAAAGTGCATGTTATTTAAGTAGTGGTCCGGGCATGACGTATTTAAGGAATTTAAAACTATAATAGCCAATTTGGAGGAGCCTCTACCTTTTTGGATCAGTTTCTCAACAGAAATGCAAATAAACCTAAATATGGAAAAACACAGAATCGTCAGGGCTGATTCACCTAAAGTATAACTAAAAGGCAAAACGTTTTATTTTTTAGTCTATTTTTTTAAGTTTTGGTTACAGTGGAGATGGATTACCTCTCACTTCCTGTTTTGGCTATGGGACAGGAAGTGAAGGGAAATCTCCTCAATGACAAAGCTGTCTTTCTTATTGGCAGAAGTGAATTTATGTGTGTGTGTGTGATTTTTAAAACAATTTTCATTCAATATTTGACATTGTCATATTTTGTATTTACCTAATTTAACCACTTGAATACAGGGCACTTATACACCTTCCTGCCCAGACCAAATTTTAGCTTTCAGTGCTTTCACATTTTGAATGACAAATTGCGCGGTCATGGAACGCAGTACCCAAACAAAATTTATCATTTTTTCCCACAAATAGAGCTTTTTTTGGTGGTATTTGATCAACTTTCATTAAAAAAAAAAAAAAGTTTTTCTTAGTTTCTCCTTCACTGATGGGCACTGATAGGTGGCACTGGAGGGCATGAATAGCGGCAATGATCAGAGGGGCTAGCAGGCATCACTGATGGGCACAGAGTGCCTTCCCTAATGGGAAATGATTGCCATCCCTGGTTGGCTCTAGTGGGCTTATAATAAAACTGATAATCAGTGCAGACCCCCACTGTCAGGAGAGCAGCCGATCGGCTCTCCATTACTCACGTCTGTCAGTGCCAGTAAAGGAAAAGTCGATACAGGGCTTTTCCTGTTTACACTTTGATCAGCTATGATTGGACACAGCTGATCACGTTGTAAAGAGCCTCTATCAGAGGCTCTTTACCTAGATCGGAGATGTGGTGTGTCAGACTGACACACCACCACACCGATCGCCGGGCGAGCAATCGCGGCTTATCCTGAACGTCATATGACGCCCAGTCAGGATGACAACCACTTCCCGGTCGACATTTTGCTATAGGCTGGGCGAGAAGTGGTTAAAGAGGTACAGCCTAACACTAAAATCGCTACATCTATAGACATCCACGATCTAACACTAACCTATCTAACCCTGTAAAGAAGAAATCAGTATATTTTCCCCTTTTCTGAAGCCGATCTGACCCGATCCCATGCTGAGCTGTCAGCCGTGCCTTCGCTATGTAGGCGGATGCAGAAGACACAGCCGACAACGGAAACCCCATAGTAAGTCTATGGGTGACATCTCTCCCCATTCATTTCACAGCCGTTGTCAGCTGTGTCTTTTGCAGAGCTTCTGCCACTGGAGACCAGACTGGAGCGGCTTCAAAAAAAGGTATGTATACTGATTTCTTCTTTACAGGGTTAGATAGGTTAGTGTTAGATCGTGGATGCCTATAGATGTAGCAATTTTAGTGTTAGGCTGGCCTTTTCTTTTAACTTAGTTGTTTTTGATAAATCATGTGTGTCCAGTGAAAACAGCTTCCCTTTGACTGGTGTTCGTTACCTTTTTTTCTTTTGTATTAATACATAAGCTGCAGGGACCTAATTGACTTGCGAGTTGGCATATTTGAATATCATGTCATGAGATAAGATACCAAAATGGTTTCATGAGTAAAATACCTCACACTGGGCACAATTCACTAAAGGCCATCGCATTGCGTTAAGACGGTCACGTGACCACTTAACGCATGTGATAATGAAAATGTACATTCACTACTGCTCGTATGCGGTATTTAGCGCAAACACCAAAAAACGCTTCTTAAATACTGCATGAAAAGGCATTAAAGTCAATTCACAAAAAGGAAACAAATAAATAAATGCATGAGGTAATTAAGTACTGGTCCAAGCTTGCGATACCTATGGCAATGGTCAGACCCCCCCCCCCCCCCCCAGTGATTGGTTTACAAAATAGGTGGGAAAGTGGAAACTGGAGCAGGTGTCAGCTAGATTTTAGTCAGGAGTTGTTTCTGGAAGCTGACAGACGGCATAGCAAAGATGATAGAGCCCTTTAAATCCAGTCTTCTGGAATTTAAAGCAATGCAGAAGACTGGCTCTCTATGACCCCTGCTGTGCGACGGATCCGTCTTAGGTGTGAACCCAGCCTTAAAGTGGAAGTAAACCCTCCTATCGTTTTCAGCCAAGGAAGCCGCCATCTTGGCCTCTGTTTAGTCTAGAACTGCCATGATGCTGCACATGTGATCAGTTATGACACCGGCCATTGGATGGTTTGACAGTTTGGTTGAGAGCCCAACCAATGGGAGTGTTACATTTCTGGCATGTGCCGAAAAAGGTAGCTGTTTTATGGATGGGTTTACTTCCGCTTTAAGTAGTGCACACTGCTGGATCAATGCACGGATGCTGATACCCTGCAGAAGTTCAGGTTATCCAAGCCACTTATCATGGAGCTTTGTACCCAACTCATGGGCTACCCTTGAGCCCTCAACACAGAGAAGCCATACCATACCAGCCATGACTAAATTGCTAGCTGCCTTGGAACACAGAGGGATTACCTCCAAGATTAGAGAGACAGGGGGCCTCTTAATATTTTTATAATAGGACCCTCATCTCACATACAAGCACTTTATTTCCAAATATAGAGAAAAAAAACAGATGGAAACTAGCACAACTTTTCTGTTTTTAGTGAAGGGCAGTTTGGACAGCATGGAAGACTCACATGGAAGGGGGTGGGGTTCTGAATCCTGTCCTGATCCACCCTAAATTGGGATATCAATTCTGGGTGGATTTGTTCTTTGAAAATCTATCTTGTTCTTTTTTTTATTTCCTGTTCCTCCCATTTTCTGGGGGAAGTATACATATGAGATTTCTGGAAAGTGACAGTGACATTTGTGATTCAGCACACCGCCTGACTTGTGTAACATGAGATCATGCAGAGCAGGGAAGTCTTCTTCTAGGTCAACAGTGGGGTGACATGGGAGTGGCCGACATAGCGTGATTGACCCTGCTCCTATTCACTCTTACTCATTACGTAACTATGTACTAAATCAGTGCACAGCTGACTACAAGAAGAATGGAGCAGTATATAATATATGAACCTCCCTTGCTCTAAATAATTAAAATACATAAATATATAAAATGCAATATAACAAATGCTGCTACTTCAAAAACATAAAACTTCAAAAAAAAGTGAAATAAAAAACCATATATACCAAAACACATACAGTATCTCAGAAAAAAGTGAGTGAGTACACCCCTCACATTTTTGTAAATTTATTATATCTTTTCATGTGACAAAACTAAAGAAATGACACTTTACTATAGTGTAAAGTAGTGAGTGCACAGCTTGTATAACAGTGTACATTTGCTGTCCCCACAAAATAACGCAACACACAGCCAATTATGTCTAAACTGCTGGCAACAAAAGAGAGTACGCTCCTACGTGAAAATGTCCAAATTGGGCCCAAAATGTCAATATTTTGTATGGCCACCATTATTTTCCAGCACTGCCTTAACCCTCCTGGGCATGGAGTTCACCAGAGCTTCACAGGTTGCCACTGGAGTCCTCTTCCACTCCTCCATGACGACATCACGGAGCTTGTGGATGTTAGAGACCTTGTGCTCCTCCACCTTCCTTTTGAGGATGCCCCACAGACCATGGCTAATGGTCGGGAAAATGGCTAATTGGGCCCAATTTGGACGTTTTCACTTAGGGGTGTACTCACTTTTGTTGCTAGCGGTTTAGACAATTAATGGCTGTGTGTTGAGTTATTTTGAGGGGACAGCAAATTTTACTGTTATACAAGCTGTACACTCACTACTTTACATTGAAGCAAAGTGTAATTTCTTCACTGTTGTCACATGAAAAGATATAATAAAATATTTACAAAAATGTTAGGGGTGTACTCACTTGTGTGATACTGTATATGCGAATCCACAGTAGTGCAACAACATCACTTAATTACTTCAGTGCTCAATACAATAAAATAAAAAAGTGTGCAAAAAAAAAGATGTCCAATAACAGTCCTCTTTTGCCAATGATAATTTCATGCAAAATTATATATCCCAGTGATGTCCTATTAGGAAAAAACACCTGGATTGGCTTACTAAGGAATCTTCTAACGGCTGACTCTTATAGCGTATTAGTCTAACCATGAGAACGGTGAGCAACAGCATTTGGTGAGTTTCCATCTAATAGGAGTGGGTCAGATGTGACACACAGCAGTGGTGGATCATTTTTGGTGTTTTTTTTTCCCTAATAGGACATCACTAGGATTTATCATTTTACATGAAATTGTCATTGACAAAAGGGGACTGTTATTGGAATTTTGTTTTGTTTTTTTATTTATTTTTGCACTTTTTTTTGTATTGAGCACTGAAGGAATTAGAATATTGTTGTACTACTGTGGATTCACATATATGTGTTTAATATACAAGTTTTTATTTCACTTTTTTTTTTAATGGAGCAGTATACACTGGAGGAGATGTATACATAAAAGAATTGGTACTCTTAAAGACTGTAAAACAAATCTGTGGCAAGGGATCAGTACTCTTAAAGGAAATCTGTCACTTTTCCCATTTAGAGTAATACAACAGGTTCTCTTGAAAGCCTCCCACCTTGGACATTGGAAATAACAGGTGTTAATGGGTACAAGGAAGCATGAAAAATGTCCCCCTACTCCCAGGGTGCAGTGCTCATGCCTGAGCAGCCAATGACCTGGCCTAAACACTGGCAAGAGAGTCATTACTCGGTGTAAGGTCCGACACTGAGCACCAACTGACGAACAGAGCAGCGGGAGAGCTCCATCACTGGGTTAGGAGTGAGCTTTAAAGAAAACCTGTCACTTTGCCCTGAAGCTGATAACTCAGTTTTTTGGCAGATGCTGATCAGCTAAACCACCCAACCGGTTTCTGAAGCCAAAATACAAGGTTCCCATCATGCACTGACCTTACTGCAATCAAATAGTAATCCACCAAGATTTCCTGGTCTATTCCAGACCCACTGGGCCCATATTGGAATATTTTTCACCATAAGCCAACATTTCCTTCTTACCTGGAGACTTTGAGCTCCTAATGTTGTTGCAAGGTATTAGTTATCCCTGTTATTTCTCTGGACATTTTCACACTGCGTCAACATGTGATACTCAAACTGCAGAGCAAAAAGGTGTTGTTGATATCCAGCTTCGAAAATAGGCAATCTAAAAAAGGCCTTTCCTCTCCAGTATAAGTGGATTAAAGGAAGACATAGATTGAAGTGGCAATTGTCCAACGATACACAGTTATGATTTATAGTGACTGAGAAAATAAAGTTCAATCATTTTACTCAAACGTCTAACTCCTTTCTACTGGATTATGCAGAGTATACAGCAGCAAAAATACAATACAGGAGGAAATCAGGGGACACAGGACTTTATCAAAGATGGCTTCCTATGAAGCTGTAATGGGGGAATCCCCCCCACAGCGCTATTGTGTTCTGCTGCTGGGAGGGGGCAAAGGGAGCCTTCCTGGCTGGCAGAACACAAATACTGCTACTGCTCTAGCCGCTGACAGTAATTGCATGTAGAAAAATCTGTCAGGCTGGTTGACAGGTGGGTACAATCAGCTCGCCCATACATGGATTGATTATCAGCTGGTCCCTGCTGAACCAGCCACATTTCAATCCATGTATGGCCAGCTTACGTGTGAAAGGGGGTAAACTTTTAAATAATTGCAGCAGGTCAGCATTGCAGCAAATCTCAGCAAAAAATAAGTGTGATAAAACTGTACCTCAACAATGACCTGCATTGCATGTGCACTATAGACCAAATTTATCACAGAGGTACATGGCAGTTGCTCTGTATGTGCCAGCACTAAAATGTATCTGTCAAGATGTGGACAAAAACCCAAGGCTGATCATACATCCAAATTGAGCACTACCAATAACAACTGATGTGGAGGACAGGGAGAAAAAGGGGTTGGAGGATGAGATTTCCCAGCTACCCTGTTTCCCCGAAAATAAGACCTAGCGTGATTGTCTGTGATGGCTGCAATATAAGCCCTATCTCCCAAATAATCCCTAGTTAAAGTCCTTTTAGGTCTAATTTTCAGGGTAGGGCTTATTTTCGGGGAAACAGGGTAGGGCTTATTTGGGGGGTAGGGCTTATTTTGCAGCCATCACTGACAATCACGCTAGGTCTTATTTTCGGGGAAACAGGGTACATACACAAGATGGAATTAGGGCATACCTGCAGGAGTTGACCACTAGGAAGTCATTTTGTTACAGGCATGTACACTCCCTCCACTGTCGATTCTTACTTTCCCCAAGCTCACAGTCCAGAGTTCCATGAAATACTTTGTACTTTCAGGTATGGGATGCATGTGACTCACTTTGCTGACTCCCACAATGCATCACATAAGCAGCCAATCATCAGCCTCATTCTCTGTCACATGGGGCTGGTCCTTAGCACTTTAGAAGTTCTGACCAAACTAACTTGTACCTTACACAAGGCTTGTTTTTTTTTTTAGGGCTCCAGTGGGAAATAGGACAGCGGAAAAGGTTAGTAATGCATCAAGTTTATTATCAAATTTTTTTAAAATTCATATAGGATCGAAAGACACCATAATTGCAGTTGGTAGACATGCACACATGTCGAATCTAAAAAACATTCATGCCGGCCAGCAAGACCCTAAAACACGAACACTGCCATTATGTGTCTGGCCTAATGGTATCAGCTGGGAAGAGTGCTGTAGACACCTCTGATACTAGTTTATCAGGAAGAAAGCAACAAAGACTGTGCAAACACTTGTAACATGGTCCATCACTTTTTGGTCTTGACAAATCTTGGTCAGTGGGGTCTCCAGATGTCCCAAAGACATTAGATCATCTCCAACCACCCTCTAATTTCTGTTTCCAATTTTAGCAAATACACTTCTAGAGTTGAGTGTTTTGTTTTTCTGCACAAAATTATGGTTTGGTTATGTTCTGCTCAAATTGACTGAAAAAAAAAATGTTAAACTATACTGGTTATGTTCTCCAATGATGTACAGTTTAGTAATAATGCTGACTTATCAAGCAATCCTCACATGTTTGGACAGATTTAAAGACTGACTACCCTCCCAAACACAGTCAGGTCACTGTTCTGCGGGAACTCCCGGTTATGTTTGTCCAGGAGAGGTGTGGGCATTCCACTGGAGATAAGAAACTTTTAGGATTCAAATTCCGGATTCCTATGCACTGTGAAGAACAGAGACTTATAAGCATTACTACAAGCATTGAAATGGACCCCTTTCAACCATATAAGTAACGATGCCTAGAAACATTGATTTTTGGGCAGATCAGGTAACAATGTAAAGTCTGTTATGCTTGTTACACACTACAAGTATTTTTTTGTTCAACCCAGCAGGATCTCCCCTGCTGAGCTGTTGTGTTCTAACAGGGGACGGCCCCCCACCAGAACACTCTGATCAGCGCTCTCTGCCATTGGCTGCTGGTTTTCCACCATGCTCGTCCGACAGAAGCCGGCCAATGTCAGGCCGAATGTCAGATGGTTTTTATTGAATCGGCTGATGTCGCCCAACATTCGGCCCGTGGCTTTAGGTACCTGCAGACACCACAAACTAAAGCTGGTCATACACAGTTTATTTTTTTGTTCAGCCAGGGGGGTGGATGGTGGTATCCCTGCGCCGGATCATTGTATTCTGACTGTGGCACCCGCATGTAGGCAGGTGCAGTTTGCCCTCCATCCAGAAGGTGGTGTTGTGCCACTTTACTGATGGAGAGAATTATCTAAAGTAAAATTGTTCCCCAAGAGACTCTGTCTAAATGGACGCTACAACTTCTGATGACCTCTGGCAGCCATCTTTGGCTTGGGACTATATAAATTAGGGTGCCCATCCCATTCTGGTGTGTCTGGCATGAGTGGTTAGGTGAGGGACGAAGAGCCCATTTCTTAGGGAGAGTAACCTTGCAGGGAGAGGTTCCTGGTTGAGTAAAGACAGTGCAGGGACACTTTGGGTCTCTCCTCAGGCATTCTGGTATCTGGTCCGCATAATAGATATAGATCTAATCAACATAATAGAGTGCTACCACCTTATGTCACATTCTTCCACACCTCCAGCAGATGCTGTCCTCTAGTAAATCAGGGTAAGCTGGAAAAACGGCCTTATTGCAATACTTGTGCCCAGGGCTTTTTTTCAGCGGAAACGCGGGGGAATGCAGTTCCGGCACCTCCAGCACTGAATGTATCTAATGGCAAGGGGTGCTGGGGTGTGCTGGGGGGTCCACTGATGCTGGACGATCTATTGTTTCTGGAGGGGATCTGTTTTTGTGTGGTGGCCTATTGTTGCTGGGTTGCTGGGGAGGTCCATTGTTGCTGGTGAGGGGATCTATTGTTGCTGGGGGTGGTTATGTTTCTGCTGCTGGAAGGGATCTACTGTTACAGGAGGGGTTTAATGTTTCTGGCTGCTGGAGAGTCTATTTGATGCTGGCCGCTGGGAGATCTGGTCTTGCTGCCGGGGGTCTATTGATGCTGGGATGATATTTTGTTGCTGGGGGGGGGGGGGGGTATATTGCTGCTGGCTGCAGGGGATCTATTGTACAGCTTTTCTTGTTATTACCAATTTCCATACAAATTACTTTAGCATAGCATGACATAATCATATTTGGCTCTGTATTCTCTTAATGAGATGGTGCTAGGTGGTGGGTAAGGGGTGGAACCAAGAGATGTTGCTTGGAGGTGGGTAGGGGGCAGAGACAGGAAGTGACTCAGTAGGTGGGAGTTCCAGTACCTAATCTCTGAGAAAAAAAGCCCTGCTTGTGCCATTGTTGAGCAAAATACCGCTGCTAAACTGAGCCATTGCTGAGTAATCTGCTGTTGCAATACTGTGCTTTACCGAGTATACTATTGCTGCAACATTGTGCCATTCCTGACTCTTCTCTTAAAACTGTGTGTAGACCAACAGTGTGTTCCTTGGATACTAGTGCCTGAAACAAATCCTGGACGGTGTGTGTGATTTCTCCCAATTTGGGTACCTTGACCTATGGCAAAGCCTACGCACAGCTGTCAGAATACACTGATCTGTGGCTGCAGCCAACAGGTTAAAAATAAAATTGAAATATAGAAAGGAGCGCCAGACCAAAACCAGCTAAGAGTCCAAGATCATTTGAATTGTTGGTATAAAAGTCTATAAAAACCCTGTCTGATAGAAAATGTCTTGCCCCTGATAAGCTAGTGTCTGCAGTGTCATTCCTGGCCCGTTCTACAAGCATAGCACAAAGAATGGTCTAATGTGTGTTTATGTTGTAGGACCAGCGGCCAGCAGAGATTTCTGGGGCTGGTCAGATCAATCCTGTTCTGTACTGTCTATGGCCAGCTTAAGGCAACCATATAAAAGAAACATGTGCAATACAAACAATTCCAGAGATGCTCTAACAGAACAGAAAACGAACATGCACTTTGAGCGGTTTTGCCATCTCTCCTAGATGCCTTTCCTCCTGGCAGTGGTATTGTGGTAGAAAAAAAAATGTTTACAAGCGTCACACACGTGTAACGCATTGAGGTGTGTCCATCGTTTGGGAATTCATTTCATTGGGCAGAATAATAATTTATTTTGGCCATTTAAATTAATTTGTGCTCATGAGCTAAACATGCATTTGGACGCAATAACATGGTTTACACGGGTCAAGCACTTTTCTGCCAAAATGCCGCTGCTCCTGGATGCACAGGCAGTGGGTTTTTTTTCCCTGCCTCTAAAATCTTATGTGTATATGGGCACATTGGTGAAAATGTACTAAATGATGCAGCTGTGCATAGTAACCAATCAACTTCTAACATCTGCTTCTTCAATTATGCTTTGACAATATGCCCTGGTTCACAATGGAGCGATTTGACAAGTCAAATCGGCGGAAATTGCCAGCAATGGCACCGTCTGAATCACTGCGGCGCCGCACCGATTCCCAAAAGTAGTTTCTGTACTACTTTTGGCGACTTCGGGTGCGATTTCCATTGACATCTGTGCAGTAACCCGCAAAGATATCTCTGAAATCGACGAAGTCAGGACTGACATGCGGGAATGAAATTGTGCGAGTTCAGCGTACAATTACATTCCCGCTGTCAACGTGAACCTGGGCTAAAACCTAGAAGCTGATTGGTTACTATGCAGAGCTGCAGGAGCAGCATCAACATTTTCCAGTGTGCATGAGGCCTTATAGTGATAAAGCCGGGGACCAGTTTCCATGAGGTACTCATGTCTAGTGTAGCAGGGTAAAGGTAGACACAGATATAAGACCATTTTACACAAATAACAAAATTACTATATGCCTCTGGGCAGGGGCGTTGCTAGGTCTACAAAAGATCTGGGGCTAGAGCCCATAGCAGTGTAGTAAAGAAAGTCATACGCTTGGGCGGGCATACACATGTATATACAGTAATATATGTGTGTGTATATATCCCCAGAGAGCCCCCCACTTACATCAGGATTCCCAGAGAGCCCCTTTTACATTAGGGTCCCCAGAGAGCCTCCCCCATAAAATCGGAGTCCCCAGAGAGCCTCCCCTTACATCAGGGTCCCCAGAGAGCCTCCCCCTTAAAAATTGGGGTCCCCAGAGACCCTCCTTGTATCAGGGTTCCCGGAAGACTGCCTCTGGGCTTATTCAGACCTGTCCAGACCTCTGGGCTGACCAACCTCTTTTAAGGAAATGCTCTTGGATAGATTTTACTGGCTCAACCAAGATAGGCCCCTTTTACACTGACAGACCAATCAGGTCTGTCAGTTATTCAGGATGCATTAAGGTGAAATAACACAAAGGTTTACAACCACTTTAACCTGCCCTCCTGAATCTGTTCCAAGCTGTAAATCACAGTGCAGATCAATTTGGTATCTGCTTATCTGAGTCTGTTTAAGCACAGTCCAAATTCCATTCGGCCTGATGACGGGGTGTGTGTGATTGGCCCCCGAAACAAATTCGATTGTTCTCATTTGAATCAGTGTTTGCAGTAGCACAGCTAGCCTTCAGAACAGGCTGTGTATGAGGAAGTTTCATCTTGAATAATGCCATAATCTGTGAGGTGGGACTTGAGAGGTTTTAAATCTTCCTGTAGATGTGACTGAGCGGGACGGAATTCTAATTAGGATGTATTTAATCCCACCCACCATCAGATCTGTGAAGGAAGTTACATTATTTGCAGAGCCTGAAAGACTACAAAGGGGAGTGTTATAGACTCTAGCTGCTGCAGGAAGATGCTACGAAAGGGACAGAATCTATCAGCAGGTACATTCAGAGTGTCACATGGTACAAAGCCACAACTAAACCCAGAATATCAGGGGATCTTCAGACAACAGAGCAGCGTTGTACAGAGGTATGATCTATGCTGGGACAGATCATTCCATTCAGTTATATTAAACAGAAAGTTGGAGTTTAGCTTTAACCCTTGCCTCCCGCCCACCGTCAAATGACGGCGGGGCGGTGCGGCTCTCGTTCTGCGTGGATGTCACATGACGGTGACCGTGTTGCTAGGACACAGCGCGACCCCGATCTCTGCGAAGAGCCGTGGCTCTTTAACCATGTGATCGGCTGTGTCTAATCACAGCTGGTCACATGTAAACATGGAGATGCCGGTAATCGGCGCTCCTCACTTCACACTGACAGAGTGTGAGAAGAGGAGAGCCGATCAGCGGCATCCCCTCACAGAGGACATCAAGGCATGTAATCAGGGCACTGATCATCATTGGCCTGATTACAATAAAGCGCCCACCAGTGCCAGCAGTGAGTGCCCACCAGTGCCAGCAGTGAGTGCCCACCAGTGCCAGCAGTGAGTGCCCACCAGTGCCAGCAGTGAGTGCTGGCTATCAGTGCTGCCCATCAATGCCACCCATCAATGCTCATCAGTGCCGCCCACCAGTGCCACATATCAGTGCCCATAAATTAGGCATATTTGTGCCTCCTCATAAGTGCCACCTAATCAGTGCCCATCAGTGCAGCCTCATCAGCGCCCATCAGTGAAGGAGAAAAATTACTTATTTACAAAATTTAATGACAAAAACTAAGAAAAACTCTACATTTTTTTTCCCAAAATTTTCAGTCTTTTTTTTTTATTTTGTATTTTTTATTTTTTTTAGGAAAAGATAAAAAAAACAGAATTGATTAAATACCACCAAAAGAAAGCTCCATTTGTGTGAAGAAAATGATAAAAATTTCACATGGTTACAGTGTAGCATGACCGCGCAATTGTCATTCAAAATGTGACAACACTGAAAGCTGAAAAATGGTCTGGGCAGGAGGGGGTGTTAGTGCCCTGTATTGAGGTAATTAAGGTAAAATCCCTATTGTAGAGGATCTCTCCCCCACCCCCCTCCTTTATACTTACCTGAGCCTGATCTCGCTGTACAGAAGAGCAGAAGCTCTCCCGGCTCTGTCTTTCCTCACTGGGGAGATTGATAGCAGCGGGAGTCATTGGCCATTGTTACTTTAATTTTTTTTTAAATGGAAGCTTTAAAATCACTTTTTGAAAGCATACAGCTGAATAATTTAAAAAGTCAAGTTGTTACAAGTATAGGTCCAGCCAAATTTTTTTCTTGCCCCTTTTCATAAGAAAGGGCACTTTAAATCTTCCCCTCAAGCCTTCTGAGTGGCAGCCACCTACCCCCCCCCCCTCCTCCCAATTTTATTGCTGTGGAAATATCTCAGGAATATCTCATATTCACGTCTTGTGGAATCCCATCTAATAGTTATACCTTTGCAGGTAAAAAAATGTATGTACAAAATAAATACTATGTTTTTTAAGTAAAGATGGGTTAAAACCCTAGCCAGTATTTTTTTTTTCTGGTTGCCCGTGTACTGTTGGGAAAATCTCCATTCATTTTCTGTCCCAGAGGCACAACAGGAAGTTAGAGAAAATCTCCCAAAGTGAGGAGCAGGTGGCACCACTGGAAGATTTCCCCTTTCCTTTGGGGACAGCTTTAAAATGTTTGATTTCCCTTCACTTTTCTTTCTAGATGACAATAGTAGAGAAAAAAAAAAAAAAAGGTTTGCTTAGAGATAAAAACTTTAAAGGATTAGAGCACTCTTTGAGATTGATTTACGAAAGGCAAACATACTGTGCACTGCAAGTGCAGTTGCTCTAGATCTGAGGGGAAGCTCTGCTGATGATTTCTACCATCCAATCATGTACAAGCAAAAATGCAGTTTTTTTGTTTTTTTTTCCTTGCATGTTCCCTTCAGATCTAGAGCAACTGCACTTGCAGTGCACAGACTATTTGCCTTTAGTAAATCAACCCCTTTGTGTACATATCCTATTCTATAACACTATATCCCAGCACTTTCAGTATCTAGCACTATTACTTGCAACAGGGCTGCCCAGATGTTATCTTTGTAACATCCTCTGGGCTGGACTCATGTACTGTATGTTTGCTGTGGTCTCCATTCTCTTTAATGGAAATCCACTCTCAGCCAGTCAAGTGCATAAGTACAGCTCAGAAGTGTTGGGGATGGCGGAATGGAGACAGTATAAGAGTGTAAATGCACGTAAAGTGCACTTATCCTTTAAAGCTGAAGTTTAATCTGCTTATTTGTTGCATTCGCCCTCTTTAACAAGGTAAAACAATTAATAAATAATATTTCCATTTTCATTGCATACTATATTTTAGACCCAGTGACATCACTGGGTCTAAAGGTCTCTGTGCGGCTCTATAAAATGCAGGCAGATTATGGCTGATGGGTGGGGACAGCGGAAAGCTGTGGTAATACCTACATGTGATGCTGGCCTCCATGGTTTAAAGAGCTTACATTCAATGAATGAAAGGAATGGACCAGGCACAATGAGGCTGGGAAGGAAAGATTTCCATGATGCTGGATGTCCTCCAGGCAGGAAATAAGGCTCTGACTTGTTACAGCTTCTAATGCCCACTGTGAGAAGCTCAAGGTGTGCAGTGAAATCAAAGTGAGCAAACTCAATTCAGGAGATAAGTCTGTACAACTGGGCAAGATGGAAACTAAAGCTCAACTAAGGGTTGGAATACTCACCTATTCTCCAACGGTCCGAAGCCCCCCGCCAGCACTGACATCATCTTCCCGTGTTCTTCTGGGTGCCGGTCTTCAACCGTCTTGATTGGCCGGTGCGGGAAAACGTCACTCCAGTGCATATGCGGGAGTCATTTATTATTATTATACAGGATTTACTGTACATAGTTTGGACAACATAATGGCAGAGAGTACAGTTACAATACAGTTTATTACAGGAGGAATCAGAGGGCACTGCTCGTTAGAGCTTACAATCTAAGAGGGCCGGTCAATAGATACAGAAAAGGTCAAAACTGTGGGGGATGGGATGATAAAGAAAATACTGTAAAAGTACAGTTAGGTGGGGCCCGGATAGGCCTCTCTGAAGAGATAAGTTTTCAGGGATCGTCTGAAAGTGGACAGTGTAGGTGAGTGATGGCGAACCTTGGCACCACATTTTCCATGATGCTCATGCACTCTGCAGTGTAGTGGAGCATCATGGGAAATGTAGTTCCAAAACATCTGGGGTGCCAAGGTTCACCATCACTGGAGTAGGAGATAGTTGGACAGATTGGGGTAGGGAGTTCCAGATGATGGGAGAAGCTCTGGAGAAGTCCTGGATGTGAGCATGGGTGGAGGTGACAAGTGAGCAGGAAGGAACGAAATAAATGACTTGGTTGGCATTTTGAGACTAGGTTAGTGACATGGCTGGATTCGTAAATTTGTTGTTAGTATCTTAAATTTTATTTTGTTGGGTGAGCGGAAGCCAGTGGAGGGACATTCATCCCAACACACTGGCACTGTGCCGGAAATGTAAACGAAGATGTGCCTTGGACGTCTCTTCTACAATAAGGAGCCTACCTGTTTGCATTTTCTTACATTAAATTTTGCTTTAAGACTGGAGTTTATCATGCACATACATGTTAAGTGTTTGCTTTACTGAATTTTACAAGAACATTTCAAAATGCCCTGGAGTTCTGTGACCGATAGAAAATCACCCAGGCTGAGGTCATCTGCTTTTATATGGTTGTAGAACCATATAATATGCCTATAAATGATCTTACAGTCTGGGAAATATTAGCCAGAGTGGCAAAAGGTTTAGAACACTTTCTGCACTTCTAAAACTGGCCATACACCAGTAGAAGTGCGTTAGAAAATTTTAGGTTTTGGAACGTTCGTTCAATTTTCTTATACAGGGGTCTCCAAACTTCTAAATCTAAACAAGGGGCCAGTTCACTGTCCTTCAGGCTTTAGGGGCTGGACTGTGGGGGAGTAGAAAATGCTCTGGCATCAGTGGGAGTAAACCATGTCCCATCAATGGTGCTGGTGTCCAATCAATGGTATCAGTGTAAGGAATAGTGCCCCATAATTGGTGTCAGTGGGAGGAATGATGCCCCATCTTTGGTGTCAGCTGGAGGAACAGTATCTCAAGGGCTGTATAAAGGCAAGCAAAGGGCCACATCTGGCCCCCCGGGCCACAGTTCAGAGACCACTGTTCTTTTGGTTAGCGGAGTCAAATCGGCATTCATTTTTGACCAGTGATAAGATTTCAAAGGAAAAAGATGCAAATTTTTTCTCAAATGTGGCTTTTGTTCAGCAAAATATCTTACATATTATAATGAAACCTGTTTAATACAGCTGGGGTTCCACTTGAAGCAGGTCTGGACAAAATTTTAAGGGTTTTCAAATTAAATTATTTGACTCAAATAATGGCAAAAAAGTTCAGCTTTTCACAAAGAATGAGAAGGGAACTAGTTCAGTGGGTTTTTACAGCCTGTTCATATATGTTGGGATTGGCCGCAGTGCCATTTGAAATAGAGTTCTGTGCGACTTCTAATTTCATACCCTACAATTTGCATTGGAATCGCACCTGAACCTCTGGAACGAAATCAGACCAGACCAGGCTTTGAAATCGCACTACGAACTGGCCCGCACAAGTCTTAAGGTATTGGTTCTAGTATTGGAACATTTGCACAAGTACTCGTGCAAATCCTGGGTATCTGTGCAACGCTAATTTTTGTTTGAGAAAAATATTCCATCCCGCTCCTTCCAATCTTCTCATCACTACGGTCAAAACTGAATGCCAAAAAGCATTGTGGTTTCACACAGCTGCACTGTGGTTTGGCCGCAGCGCGGGTGTACCCGCAGTTTTCAAGTGGTTAGGTTGTGCATTTTTGGTGTGTTTTCTGAAAGCGCACCAAAAGTTTTGCATGCTGCACTGTTGGTGCGCTTTCAGAAAACACGCAACTTAACAGAAAGCTTTTGGAAAACTGCGGGATGACTGTATGAAATCGCAGGTACACCTGCGCTTTTGACCAAACCGCAGCTTAGCAGTGTGAAACCGGCCCAACCATTAACAAAAAACAAAAAAAAAACCACACGGAATAAGAGTTGTGAAAAGGTTACCCTGTAAAGTAGTTGTAATCCCTTCCATATACTCAGTGAACTGAGTAGCCTCAGGTGATACAGAGACTAAACAAATTCTCCTACATAAGTTATACCTGTCTATCTGCCTTCTTCTCCGCATCTGTTCAAAGTGCTCAATTTATAAGCTTGTCTGGGAATTCAGAAAAAAAGGGGACAGAGAGCTGAAGTTACACTCTGCAGAGCTCAGTGAGGAGAGCTCTTGACAGCTGAATGGGGGGGGGGGACATCACACGGGAACAGAGCGGAGGCTGTCGATCAGCTGGAGGTCCCTCCTCTGTCACCATTTTTCTCTTGGTGTCAGCAAAACTTAAGGGAAGTGACTCATGCTGGTAGCAGAGGAATGATGCAGCAGACAGAAATTACACTAAATGCTCTGGATTGAGACAAGCACACACTATAGAGCAGTGATTCTCAATACCTGTCCTCGGGACCCACTAACAGGCCAGATTTGCAAGATAACTGAAATACATCACAGGTGATATCATTTGCTGCTCAGTGATTGCAGTATTCTAGTCTGCATCTCCCCAAGGTAATACTTAAATTCTGGCCTGTTAGTGGGTCCTGAGGGCCGGAGTTGAGAACCACTGCTATAGAGGGATATGCTTTGTTCATATTTCATGTCTGAGGTTTACAACCACTTTAAGTCCTGGGTTTGATTCCTAGCAGGGACATGGCCGGGTGCCATTTCTTTTACTACACACGTGAATATTCCCATTTTACATTCGGCTGACATTATACCGTATACATACCTCCCAACGTTTTGAGATGGGAGCGAGGGGCACCTATTAGCAAATGTATGTAGGCATAGGACACCCTGCCACGCCCCCCTTACCCTCCCTGGCGGCTTTCCCGAGTGTGGCTCGGGGTTAAATTTCAGTACCATTAGCGGTAACCCAGAGCCACACTTGGGATTGCATTGCAGGATCCTGGTACAGTATACTTACCTTGTCCCCAGGATCCTGCGATGTCCCCCCGCTGTGTCTGTGGGCTCTGTCCTCAGCCCGATGCCTCTGTGTGCCAGGCTCTGTTCCCTGCGAGCGTCGCAACACACAAGGGCGGAGCCTGGCGGCAAATTCAAAAAATTGAAAATACATAACACATACAGTACACTGTAATCTTACAGATTACATTACTGTATGAAATCATTTCACATCCCTTTTGTCCCCAGTGCTTTGTCCAATGCCCTGCATGCAGTTTTATATTATATATACTGTTCTCTCTGCCTGGAAACTGGAGATTGTCCATAGCAACCAAAAAGTGTCCCTTTACGTCAAAAGTGGTTTGAGACCAGCTAGAAAACAGCAATAGTACAATCAGAACACTTGCATAATTGAACGATAGTGAATCGTGGGGAAATTTATTTTATTATTATTATTTATAATTCTTTATTTATTGTTATTTATTATATTATAATTTATGATTTTGTGTTTCAAACTTGATCATACCCGGGATGATTTCTAGACTCTTGTTTGGACAGATTTAAGTGTGTTATTGCTAAGAATAACAATATACAATATAACAATATAAAACGCTAAATTTCTATGCAAAACAATTGTAGACGCAAAAATCGGACATAATCATACCGCCAGGGAGGCTACAGGAGCATTGTACAAAAAATTTTAGTTAAACCCACAAGTGCTTTATTTTTACCACTATTCATTTATATTGGCTTGTGAAGTTTATAAATGCAGCAATTTAGTTACTGAATGAAAGGTTTAGCACTGGGGAGCACTTTTTGAAAGATAAATAGTGCATTTTATATACAACTATATAGATCAGACCAAAAGGAGGGACATATGAGGAGGAATGAGGGACATTGTTCCAAATCAGGGACAGTCCCTCAAAATCAGGGACAGTTGGGAGGTGTGCCGTATAATCAGACACACATACTTTAAAACTAGCTGGAGTGTAACCAGCGTGTGGCAGGACTATACAGATAAAGACATTGATAACTTGCTTTGTCTGCCTGTCAATATGAGTATGGGTGGCAGCAAGTGTAGATAAACTAAAGAAACTATAACATTGTATTATGCATATACATATTACACAATCATTGGAAATTTCTGCTGCTTTAAACATGTAATGTTTGTTTGTATTGCAGCAAAACACAATATTATGGGACAAACACATTTCTTTTTGTACAGCAGTCAGACTGGAAGCAGTTTGGAGGTCAGTGTATGCAATTAGTAGCCTAAAGGAATACTCATTATCAGACAGGCAGTTACACGGTCACTATGGCAACAGTACACAATTGGAAACAGCCAATTGAAAGGAGGAAAGAATTGGGAAGTAAAACCAGAATGGCAACAATTCACAATTCACAAGAAGTTCAGATTTACAGGAACCTAGAGAAGCCTTCCAGGCACATAGAATACGTCTAATAAAATAACGATTTACTTCAACCAAGCTCCCGATCAGTTTTCAAGCATCAAAACGCACACTTTAATGACAATGGCTTTTGCAAAATTTTCTTTTTAAATTAATTTGTCGGCCTGATTTTTTAAAGTGTCCAAAAAAATAAAAAGAGCCGACAGTCTGATTTTTTTTTTTAAATACTGGAGCAAAGAAAACTGAAGCAGTTGACCATAGCAGCCAATCAGCTCCTTGGCCATGGAAGTCTGCGGGGGGGGGGGGGGGGGGACAAGTGCCCCCCCTCTTGGATTGAGGGATCAGATCAGCACTGCTACATTCAGCAGCACCAGAAATTCACATGTGTGTACCTGGTCTTGGGCACCTTCATTCCGGGACAATACAGTGTCCCAGAATGAAACAGAGGACACAGAACACCCTACTGATTTCCGGAAATTTTGGCACTGGTTGCTAGGGCCGCTCCGCCTGGCGTCTAGCAACCAGTGATGTCAGAATCAGAGTCTCAGTGAGGCCGAGTGAAGCGAGGCCTGCATCTAGTGCTGCACTCTGCACTGCGAACAAAAAAAAAAGGAGGGCGCACCAGCCTAGTGCACTATCCTTTTCTTTTTTTAATCATGATTAAAATCTACTCACAAGGGTAGAAAGAAAGTCTCGCTTATAGCAATCTTATGGCAGTTAGTTCCACTGGTAGCAGTTTCCAGGTCCTAGGGAAAGGACGTATGAACCGCTGCTGGCTGACGCGCTTTGAAGGTGTCCTTCAGAGCCTTCAGGCTCTGAAGAAGAAGGGATTTTAATCATGTTTTTAAATAAATATACTAAAGGATAATGCAATAGGCTGGTGCGCCCTCTTTCCTTCTTTTTGTTTGACTACTAGGATATCCCCGTCCTGGAGGGCAGCAAGGCCGAAACTCATTGTCCATTCTGAATTTTTTGGACCATCTAGCTTACACACCTGTGCGCAAGAGTATTTGCTTTTATATAACTCTGCACTGCGTCCTGAGACTGTCTCACTCCCTCCACCCACCTCCTTCTCCAGACGTGGAGCCCAACGACTTGCAGGCAGGGAGGGACTGATCTTCAGTCTCCACCCACCTTCTCCAGTGCCCGTGGCCACCGCCCACCACCCTAGGGGCATCAGAATGGCTTAGAGATCCATCCGATTCCACGGCTGCCTGTGCCCGACTTCCCCTCCAGTCCATGGCCCACCCGACTGTTGTTGAGGGACCCTGAACCACCACCACTCAGGGATATCATGATTAGAAGGTGAGGAAATGGAAGATAGATAACTGGAATAGAAGGTGACACAAGTCGGGGCCGGGCACCTCAGTCCCTGAACCTCTCCTGTACCACGTCCGCAGTCCCTGAACCTCTCCTGTACCACGTCCGCAGTCCCTGAACCTCTCCTGTACCACGTCCGCAGTCCCTGAACCTCTCCTGTACCACGTCCGCAGTCCCTGAACCTCTCCTGTACCACGTCCGCAGTCCCTGAACCTCTCCTGTACCACGTCCGCAGTCCCTGAACCTCTCCTGTACCACGTCCGCAGTCCCTGAACCTCTCCTGTACCACGTCCGCAGTCCCTGAACCTCTCCTGTACCACGTCCGCAGTCCCTGAACCTCTCCTGTACCACGTCCGCAGTCCCTGAACCTCTCCTGTACCACGTCCGCAGTCCCTGAACCTCTCCTGTACCACGTCCGCAGTCCCTGAACCTCTCCTGTACCACGTCCTCAGTCCCTGAACCTCTCCTGTACCACGTCCGCAGTCCCTGAACCTCTCCTGTACCACGTCCGCAGTCCCTGAACCTCTCCTGTACCACGTCCGCAGTCCCTGAACCTCTCCTGTACCACGTCCGCAGTCCCTGAACCTCTCCTGTACCACGTCCGCAGTCCCTGAACCTCTCCTGTACCACGTCCGCAGTCCCTGAACCTCTCCTGTACCACGTCCGCAGTCCCTGAACCTCTCCTGTACCACGTCCGCAGTCCCTGAACCTCTACTGTACCACGTCCGCAGTCCCTGAACCTCTACTGTACCACGTCCGCAGTCCCTGAACCTCTACTGTACCACGTCCGCAGTCCCTGAACCTCTCCTGTACCACGTCCGCAGTCCCTGAACCTCTCCTGTACCACGTCCGCAGTCCCTGAACCTCTCCTGTACCACGTCCGCAGTCCCTGAACCTCTCCTGTACCACGTCCGCAGTCCCTGAACCTCTCCTGTACCACGTCCGCAGTCCCTGAACCTCTCCTGTACCACGTCCGCAGTCCCTGAACCTCTCCTGTACCACGTCCGCAGTCCCTGAACCTCTCCTGTACCACGTCCGCAGTCCCTGAACCTCTCCTGTACCACGTCCGCAGTCCCTGAACCTCTCCTGTACCACGTCCGCAGTCCCTGAACCTCTCCTGTACCACGTCCGCAGTCCCTGAACCTCTCCTGTACCACGTCCGCAGTCCCTGAACCTCTCCTGTACCACGTCCGCAGTCCCTGAACCTCTCCTGTACCACGTCCGCAGTCCCTGAACCTCTCCTGTACCACGTCCGCAGTCCCTGAACCTCTCCTGTACCACGTCCGCAGTCCCTGAACCTCTCCTGTACCACGTCCGCAGTCCCTGAACCTCTCCTGTACCACGTCCGCAGTCCCTGAACCTCTCCTGTACCACGTCCGCAGTCCCTGAACCTCTCCTGTACCACGTCCGCAGTCCCTGAACCTCTCCTGTACCACGTCCGCAGTCTCTGAACCTCTCCTGTACCACGTCCGCAGTCTCTGAACCTCTCCTGTACCACGTCCGCAGTCTCTGAACCTCTCCTGTACCACGTCCGCAGTCTCTGAACCTCTCCTGTACCACGTCCGCAGTCTCTGAACCTCTCCTGTACCACGTCCGCAGTCTCTGAACCTCTCCTGTACCACGTCCGCAGTCTCTGAACCTCTCCTGTACCACGTCCGCAGTCTCTGAACCTCTCCTGTACCATGTCCGCAGTCTCTGAACCTCTCCTGTACCATGTCCGCAGTCTCTGAACCTCTCCTGTACCATGTCCGCAGTCTCTGAACCTCTCCTGTACCATGTCCGCAGTCTCTGAACCTCTCCTGTACCATGTCCGCAGTCTCTGAACCTCTCCTGTACCATGTCCGCAGTCTCTGAACCTCTCCTGTACCATGTCCGCAGTCTCTGAACCTCTCCTGTACCATGTCCGCAGTCTCTGAACCTCTCCTGTGCCATGTCCGCAGTCTCTGAACCTCTCCTGTACCATGTCCGCAGTCTCTGAACCTCTCCTGTACCATGTCCGCAGTCTCTGAACCTCTCCTGTACCATGTCCGCAGTCTCTGAACCTCTCCTGTGCCATGTCCGCAGTCTCTGAACCTCTCCTGTACCATGTCCGCAGTCTCTGAACCTCTCCTGTACCATGTCCGCAGTCTCTGAACCTCTCCTGTACCATGTCCGCAGTCTCTGAACCTCTCCTGTACCATGTCCGCAGTCTCTGAACCTCTCCTGTACCATGTCCGCAGTCTCTGAACCTCTCCTGATGCCCATGTTCTTGCCATTAGTTGAAAAAAATTGTGCTGATTGGTTGCTACCAGCAATATTGCAGTTTTTGTAAAATCAGTCCTACTGTGTTCCCATACCAACCAATCAGATGCTCCCTTTCATCCTGATAGACAGACTGGAAAAATGAAGAGGATACTCTGTGAGCCACCCAGTTAGACATTCTTTCAGGTGCTTGATGAGTATATTAAATCCCTATTTTAAGTGTATATAAAGTCAAAACATTTAGTTTACATTCTGGATGGAGAAGGGGAAGGTGATGGCGACTGGTGGCCATACACACTGCAATAAATGATCGATTTATTTTCTGATTGATATCTCCCCATAGGAATAATCATTTGAGTCAACAACATAATCAATATGTCACATGGGAATCACAGTCCGATTCCACGTCTTTGGTGCCATGCGGTACGTTTTGAGCCAATTCAAAATGAATGGGTTCCAATTGCACTGCACTGAATCACACAGAAATGTGGTGCGGTTCCTGTGCGATTCACATGCAATTTATCATGTGAACCAGGCCTTAGGATGGGTTTATGCAATATATTGTATCAAATCAGTGACGGCCTTGCACTACATAGTAGATGCAAATACAAGACCCCAATCATACTTACGTAGCAGGAACTCAATCTCGCAATTTTGTGGGCAGCGATTTTAACACGATTCAGAATGTCGTGCATGGGGCAGCTCATTCACTTTAATGGGTTGCCCTATGTGCGCTTGTCACCCAAAAGAAGCTCCTGCTCCTTTCTGGGTGACAAGCTTAAAACTATTTTAAAGGCGTTTTTTGCAGCAACTGATACCCGTTTCTGTCACACGCCAATCACAGCATAATCGCACTGCCATTTAAAAAGAATGGCACCCAAACACCTATTCCAGCGATTGGCACGCGGTTTGGAATCCGCATAAATACTGTGCCTATGAACCATAGTCAAGTCACTGGTCAGCAGACATGTGCACCAACACAAAACAAAAAAAAGAAATATTTGCTTTAGCACGTGTTTATGTAAATTGCAATTCATCATGATTGGCAGAGCGACGCCAACGCACAGCTCTGATGCCAACAACAAACAACAACCGAGTAACTGGCGGCTGACTATGAAAAGAGCGCCGAAAGGAAAACTTCTGCTGGCTCTGTCCATCCAATCAAATTCTGCGTTCCATTTTCACACCTGGACAAATGACAGCTGATTGGTTGCTATGGACGACAAGAAACATTTCCTATATTACACTCTCCATACATCAGCTAACCATTCATCTGAAAACTGAAAATACTTCTCACAGCTTCCTCATTATCTCACATGATCACCCAGAACACAAAGTTCATGTCCATGGCTAACATCATAGCTTTATGTATTGAGGGAGCTCAACCATCAGTGATGATGTAACCCATAGCAACCAGATATTTCACTATGCTACTGTACCCTATCGCAACCCAATCTTCCCTATGCTTCTGTAGCCCATGGCAACCAGGTATTACCTATTATTCTGTAGCTCGTGCCAACCATATACTCTGGTGTCTTCGGTAACCAATGGCAACCAGATATTCTGGTATGCTTTTGTAGCCCATGGCAACCAGATATTCCCACTGCTTCGGTAGCTCATGGCAACTGGATATTTTGGTATACTTCTGAAACCCATGGCAACCAGATCTGTCCTACATATATTCCCTCTGCTTCTGTAGCCCATGGCAACCAGATATTCTCTATGATGCTGTAACCCATGGCAACCAGATGTTGCCCTTCATCTGCTTGGCAATGACAAAGTAGCTTTCTGTGTCTGTACAATCTATTCACATTCAAAGCAATGTCAGGAATAGTGATTTACTTAACAACTAAAACAATCCATTCACTTTGCGTCCCATAAGGGCCTTGTAGTACATAGGTAATGGTGGATGGAGGAGATCGTACAATCAGATCGCACAGTGTACACCGGATCTGGCACAGCAGATTTCCTAAGACTTCTCCCGGCACTCCGAACCATGATGTCCGCCCACACCTGTGTGCCCGGCTCACCTGCACGGTCTTGGAGAAGCCGTTCCTCTTGCTCAGTCCATTGAGATGATATGGAGGAGACTTGTGTGTCCCATTACAGTGATTGGAGCGAGGTCGGGGCTCGGCCATGGCGGAGAGGGTGTCGGCAGCAGAGGCTGTAGCGCACTCATGTAATAGATCCATAGATCGGAGCACACAGGTAGACAACTCGTCTGTCAAGATTATCCGGGGAAGGGTGTGGCGGGCCCGGCAGGGGGAGGAGGAGGAGGAAGAAGAGGAGGAGGAGGAGGACTGGCCCTTCCTCATCCCCCTCTCCGATATCTCACCTTTCTACAGGCAAGACCGACCGGAGATCTCCGGGACCTTGTCACCTCCGTCCCGGCACCGGGGGTGCCGACAACACACCCCCCGGAGTCCCGGGCTCAGGAGGACACTTCATTCCAGGGACAACAGTCCCCCAACACTTCATTTCATTCCAGGGACAACAGTCCCAACACTTCACTTCATTCCAGGGACAACAGTCCCAACACTTCACTTCATTCCGGGGACATCAGTCTCAGCACTTCACTTCATCCAGGGACAACAGTCCCAACACTTCACTTCATTCCAGGGACAACAGTCCCAAAACTTCACTTCATTCCAGGGACAACAGTCCCAAAACTTCACTTCATTCCAGGGACAACAGTCCCAACACTTCACTTCATTCCAGGGACATCAGTCTCAGCACTTCACTTCATTCCAGGGACAACAGTCCCAACACTTCACTTCATTCCAGGGACAACAGTCCCAACACTTCACTTCATTCCAGGGACATCAGTCTCAGCACTTCACCTCATTCCAGGGACAACAGTCCCAAAACTTCACTTCATTCCAGGGACAACAGTCCCCCAACACTTCACTTCATTCCGGGGACATCAGTCTCAGCACTTCACTTCATCCAGGGACAACAGTCCCAAAACTTCACTTCATTCCAGGGACAACAGTCCCAACACTTCACTTCATTCCGGGGACATCAGTCTCAGCACTTCACTTCATCCAGGGACAACAGTCCCAAAACTTCACTTCATTCCAGGGACAACAGTCCCCCAACACTTCATTTCATTCCAGGGACAACAGTCCCAACACTTCACTTCATTCCAGGGACAACAGTCCCAACACTTCACTTCATTCCAGGGACAACAGTCCCAACACCTCACTTCAATCCAGGGACAACAGTCCCAACACTTCACTTCATTCCAGGGACATCAGTCCCAACACTTCACTTCATTCCACGGACAACAGTCCCAACACTTCACTTCATTCCATGGACAACAGTCCCAACACTTCACTTCATTCCAGAGACAACAGTCCCAACACTTCACTTCATTCCAGGGACAATAGTCCCAACACTTCACTTCATTCCAGGGACAACAGTCCCAACACTTCACTTCATTACAGGGACACTTTACTTCATCCAGGGACAATAGTCCCCCAACACTTCACTTCATTCCAGGGACACTTTACTTCATCCAGGGACAACAGTCCCCCAACACTTTACTTCATTACAGGGACACTTCACTTCATCCAGGGACATCAGTCCCGACACTTTATTCCAGGGACATCAGTCCCAACACTTCATTCCAGGGACATCAGTCCCAAAACATCATTTCATTCCAGGGACACTTCATTCCAGGGACATCAGTCCCGACTTCTCATTTCAGGGACATCAGTCCCGACACCTCATTCCAGGGACATCAGTCCCGACACATCACTTCATCCAGGGACATCTGTCCCAACACTTCACATCACTTCATGACCTTTTACCCACAAAATAATGTCCCCTCAAATAATGTGTGACACTCCAACCAACAGATTGGAGCAGACTGATGGTCACTGAGCTAAGTTGAGGAGCACACTGGGGGTCTGTGGGCATTGGGCTAAGTTGTGGTGTAGACCGGTGGTCAGTGGGCTAGGCTGAGGAGCAGACCGGTGGTCAATGGGCTAGGCTGAGGAGCAGACCGGTGGTCAATGGGCTAGGCTGAGGAGCAGACCGGTGGTCAGTGGGCTAGGCTGAAGAGCAGACCGGTGGTCAGTGGACCAAGTTCAGGAGCACACTGGTGCTCTGTGGACTGTGGGCTAAGTTGAGGTGTAGACTGGTGGTCACAGGGCTAGACTGAGGAGCAGACCACTGATCAGTGAGTTATGTTGAGGAGCAGACGGGTGATCAGTGGGCTAAGTTAAAGAGCAGACGGGTGGTCAGTGGGCTGGGTTGAGGAGCAGACTGGTAGTCATTGCACTATGATTAGGGGCAGACTGGTCGTCACTAAACAATGATCAGGAGCAGATTGGTGGCCACTGGACTAAGTTGAGGAGCAGACTGGTGGTCACTGGGCTAGGCTGAGGAGCAGACTGGTGGTCACTGGGCTAGGCTGAGGAGCAGATTGGTGGCCACTGGACTAAGTTGAGGAGAAGACTGGTGGTCACTGGGCTAGGCTGAGGAGCAGATTGGTGGCCACTGGACTAAGTTGAGGAGCAAACAGTGGTCACTGGGCTAGGCTGAGGAGCAGACTGGTGGTCACTGGGCTAGGCTAAGGAGCAGACTGGTGGTCACTGGGCTAGGCTGAGGAGCAGACTGGTGGTCACTGGGCTAGGCTGAAGAGCAGACTGGTGGTCACTGGGCTAGGCTGAAGAGCAGACTGGTGGTCACTGGGCTAGGCTGAGGAGCAGACTAGTGGTCACTGGGCTAGGCTGAGGAGCAGACTGGTGGTCAATGGGCTGTGGTCAGAAGCAGACCAGTGGTCACTATGTTGGAGTTAGGCACAGGCTGGTGGTCACTGGGCTGTGTTAAGGCGCTCATCAGAGGGCTGAATCGAAATAATGCCTATTTCTTCAGCATGATGTCTTATATTTCCACTCCACTCCCTTTATAAAGGCATTTCTCCCATCCAAATGTTGTCTTTGGAGTGTGGTCCTATTGCACTGTATAGGCACCGCTCCAATGTTCATAGCAGTATAGACCAAAGTGTATTACCCTGCGCTACCCCAATATGATATTGCTATAGCCAGTTGCACACTCATCTTTAGAGGTGGGCTGGCTTTCCTTTTCAAGCTTTTAGATTGTACATGTGCCACAATAATCCAATGTGATAGGACTACACTGCTGGGGACATCATCTAGAAAACAGGGACTGTCTCCAGCAAACAGGGACAGATGGCAAGCATAGTCTGATGTATAGCTCTGTAAAAATGAAAGTACTATTGACTATAACAATCAGAAGTGTTGATGTGCTACACTTGTCATCCAGCCATCAAATGCCTGTAAAAATGCTGTAATTTCATCAAATTTCCTACTGAATTGACCAGAATTTGGGTTGTGGGTGGCCCTGCCAGCACCACCAAGCTTAACCAAAGCCAATTTATAAACTGACTGGGCCAGGTGGTAAATTGGCAACCAAACAATGACTGCATCCTACCAGATGCAATCACAGTTTGGGTATTTAGGCAGCTACAGGGGTTGCGGCTGCTTGAATACAATAGCTGTCATTGGGGATTTCTCTATTCTCTTGTTCAGTTCTCAATGAACTGCGAGGATGCTGAAAACCCAAATATGTCTGTAGGTGCCTGACATTGCGATCCATTGATAGTGGGTGCAATGCTCTGCAGGCTCCTTGGGGAAATATATTACATTTTCTTTTTTTCTGCAATATTTGCCTTTACTAATCCCCCTTAAGGTGAACAAAAGTAAACCTGGAATTATCTTTTAGAGACAAAATTACTCCACAACACATGCAGCTACTGAAGTTAGGGATGTCTCGTTTTAAAACTTTTACTACTTGTTTAGAATAAACAAGAATTTACTCAAGCAGTTACATGCATAGGTGCCAAACTACAAGTCCCATGAGGTATTACAAGGCTGAAGTTACAAGCATGACAAGGCAAAGGCATGATGGGAATTGTAGTTTGGCAACAGCTGGAGGGCCACGGCAACAGTGGGGTTTTTTTGGATAAAGGTTTTACGTTAATAAATAATTTAAAAAAAATTATATATATATAATTTTAATAATAATAATAATATTCTTGATATCACTAGAAAAAAAAAAAAAGCCTTTGAAAATTTGTTTGCAATAACTCCATCAGTATCACCAGCAAAGCAGCTTCATTATTATCCCATTAAAGAAGAAGAGAATTGTGCGCTGCATTTGGAGATTTCATAATTTGCCTCGTCACGAATGTTAATTCTCCATTACAAACGCTAGTTTACAAGACCGACCGCTTCTGGCTCGTCCTCGCTTCCGAGCATGCGCGTTTGCACTTTGGACTTTTGTCCGACGGACTTGTGTACACACGCTCCGAAAATCCGACAACACCCATTTGTCTGCGGAAAATTTAAAAACCTGCCATCCAACATTTGTCCGCGGAAAATCCGACAAAAATTGTCCGTCAGAGCGTACAGACGCTCAGATTTTCCGCCAACAGCCTGTCATCACACATTTCCTGTCCGAAAATCTGATCGTGTGTATGCAGCTTTACTTTCTGGATCACCAGATGAAAGTAAAAGAAAAAAGCCTAAAAACAAAACAAATGCAGCCACCACATCTAACGATTGGTATACTGCAATGTAATAAATGTTCGCTTTTGGGTGCAATCCAACTTTAAAGTAACTACAGTTCAGGTCTTTAAATACTTGTATATGAGCCTTGTAATGTTACTTAGTAAAAAATTAGCCCAAGCATAAACATAGCTCAGTGAGGGTGGAAATTGCCCTCTGTTTTATCATCCATTAACCATAATCTGTCAGGCAGAGTGTGCTGTCCCTCTACACACCTTCCTACTTGTATTGGGATACAAGAACACCTATATCAGTACATAATATTCAGGCAAAGGACTTACCTGTACCCCCACCTTCAGTCATGCAGCCTGCTCCTAGAGCTCCTACTGCGACAGGTAAGCAAGCAGTTAACCACTTCCGGACCGCCGCACGTCGATATACGTCCTTACTTTGAAGGGGGATATCGTTGTTATGGCAGCAGCTAGCTGCCCTAACCCCAGTATCCTCTTCTGCCAGCATTCCAGTTCCCGATAAGAGTGGTCTCTGCAGCGGATTCGCCGCAAGATCACTTTTATCAGCAGCGGGAGATGGCACCCCTGCCGCCACGCTCCGGTGCCCTCCACCGCTTACCGGGGCCGTCGGCAGCGATCGGATCTTCACCCTGGCTGGGCATGAAGACAAGTAAGGGGAAGATGGCCCCCACCCGTCTCCATAACAATGCAGGGCGGAAGCGACGTCAAAACATCACTTCCGCCCACAACTCTTAAAAGGGCCATTTTTTTTTTTTTTATGACACTTTTTTTTTTTGTATTTAAGTGTAAATATCAGATCTAAGGTCTTTTTGACCCCAGATCTCATATTTAAGAGGTCCTGTCATGATTTTTTTCTATTACAAGGGATGATCACATTCCTTGTAATAAGAATAAAAAAGTGACACAAATTTTTTTTTTTTTTAAAACAGTGTAAAAATAAAAGTAAAATAAATAAGCAAAAAAAAAAAAATGTTTAAATGCGCCCTGTCCCGCCGAGCTCGCGTGCAGAAGTGAACGTATACGTGAGTAGTGCCCGCATATAAATACGGTGTTCAAACCACACATGTGCAGTATCGCCGCAATCGTTAGAGAGAGAGCAATAATTCTAGCCCTCGACCTCTTCTGTAACTTAAAAAACATGCAACCTGAAGAATAATTTGAACGTCGCCTATGGAGATTTTTAAAGGTAAAAGTTTGTCGCCATTCCACAAGCAGGCGCAATTTTGAAGCGTGACATGTTGGCTATCAATTTACTCGGCGTAACATTATCTTTCACAATATAAAAAAAAAAAATGGGCTAACTTTACTGTTGTCTTATTTTTTAATTCAGAAAAATGTATTTTTTCCAAAAAAAGTGCGCTTGTAAGACCGCTGCGCAAATACGGTGTGACAGAAAGTATTGCAACGACAGCCATTTTATTCTCTAGGGTGTTAGAAAAAAAAAAGTATAATGTTTGGGGGTCCCAAGTAATTTTCTAACAAAAACTGTTTTTAATTTGTAAACACCACATCTCAAAAAGAGGTTCGGTTTTTAAGTGGTTAAAGTCGCATTCTGAAAACTAAAATTCCGTTTACTTATGTACACCTGCAAAGCAGGAAAAAGAAACAAATTGATCTGTAGTAAAAAGCAGCCCATATAACACATTGTAATGCCCCATACACACGATGGGAGCTTGTTGTCAGAAATTCCGACCGTGTGTAGGCTCTATCGGACATTTTCCATGGGAATTTCCGTCACACAAAATTTGAGAGCTGGTTCTCAAATTTTCCGACAACAAAATCACGATCGTGTGTACACAATTCCGACGCACAAAGTTCCACACATGCTCGGAATCAAGCAGAAGACCTGCAATGGCTATTGAACTTCATTTTTCACGGCTCGTCGTACGTGTTGTACATCACCGCGTTCTTGGTGTTCGGAATTTCCGACCAACTTTGTGTGACCGTGTGTATGCAAGACAAGTTTGAGCCAACATCTGTCGGGAAAAAAAGTGGATTTTGTTGTTGGAAAATCCTATCATGTGTACAGAGCATTAGGCACACAAATAACTCCTTGATTGCCCCTAGATATTAACCCCTTCTCAGCCAGTGTCAATAGTACTGTGACAGTGTATAGTATTAGCACTAATCACTGTATTAGTATCAGTGGCAGATATTCAGTTGCCACAAAGTATCAGTTAGTGTCAGATTGCCGCACTATCACAGTCCCACTATAGCTGATCACCACCATTACTAAAATAAATAATAAAAAATTTCAGTATATATAATATCTATCTATCTAAGTTTGTAGACACTATAACGTTAACGCAAAAAACAATTATACATTTATTGGCTTTTTTTTTTTTTTTTTTTTTTTTTCACCAAAGACATGTAGCAGAATACATTTTGACCAAAAATTTATGAAGAAATTGGATTTTTGTTTATTAAAGCGGAGTTCCACACAAAAATGGAACTTCCGCTTTTCGGAACCCTCCCCCCTCCGGTGTCACATTTGGCACCTTTCAGGGGGGAGGGGGGTGCAGATACCTGTCTAAGACAGGTATTTGCACCCACTTCCGGCATAGACTCCCATGGGAGTCTATGCCTCTTCCCGTCCCCACAGCGCTGTCTGCTGGGAACACACAGCTCCCAGGAGAGAGCGGGGACCACTAGGGACGCGCAGCGCGACTCGCGCATGCGCAGTAGGGAACCGGGAAGTGAAGCCGCAACGCTTTACTTCCTGATTCCCTTACCTAGGATGGCGGCGGCAGCTGCCGAGAACCGAGCGGGTTCTCGGCGTCCCCTGCCGACATCGCTGGACCCTGGGACAGGTAAGTGGCCATGTATTAAAAGTCAGCAGCTGCAGTATTTGTAGCTCCTGGCTTTTAATATATTTTTTTTTTTGGCGGTGTGGGTGGACCCCCGTTTTAAATATGTCTTATAGCAGAAAAATAAAAAAAATGGTTCTTTTTTCAAAATTTTCTGTATTTTTTTCTTTAATATAATAAATTAAAAACCCAGTGGGGAATAAATACCACCAAAAGAAAGCTCTATTTGTGTGAAAAAAATTATATCAGTTTTGTTTGAGTACAGTGTTGCATGACCGCGCAATTGCCAGTTAAAGTAGTGCTAAATAGCAAACAATAGCCTGGTCATGAATGGGGTAAAATCTTCCGGAGCTGAAGTGGATTTTGTGTAATTAATCACTGGTATTGTTTCCTAGGTGACTTGCTATGGTGAATCGGAGATCATGTGGTTAACCTCTTCATAATTAAAATTTTACGTGCGTATGTATGTATTTGCGCACATACGCATGTAAAATACTGACCGGCAACTCTATTTTTTTTTTAATCTATAGGCAAAAAAAGCCTGTATGACTAAAAATGGCGAGTTTTTTAGGCAACAGTGTGCAAGAGGCCTTACAGGCTGTATGTCTACTACAAACTGTAACCTGGGGGACAGGTAGCGGGTACAAAGCTCCCTGGGATGAGCAGTCTTTCAGGCACAGATACCAAATCCAGTGAAGTAGTGACAATTTGTGATATATACAAGCAGGGCCGTCTTTACTATTGATTGGGCCCCGGGCAAAAAAAATTCTTGGGCCCCCCCCATGCAAATTGTCTCTCCACCCCAACATTCGTAAAAACAAAACATACACGTAAACGTATGTATTGCATTGTATTGTAACTGTACTGTCTGCACTCATGTTGTAAAGTGCGGCACAAACTGTCGGCACCATATAAATCCTGTATAATAATAATAATGATGGGGGAAAGAGATAGAGACGTCCAGGATTATGGGGGGGGGGGGGGGGAGATACGGGAGTCCAGGATGATTGGGGGGGAGAGATGAGGGAGTTCAAGATGATGGGGGGAAGGGGGGAGATAGGAGTCCAGGATGACACACAGGGATTGGGGGTGTGTACTGAGGTGTTTGTATCATACAGGGCACAGAAAAAAATCAGCACAAGGTGCAGTACTTGCATATCCTCCCCCCTCCCCCAAAGTAACCATCTATTGGTCACCTCTGCACATCACTTTGCTTACCTCTGCTCCCTCATCCACAGTTCACCTCTGTACCCCCCTCCACCCACAGCTCACCTCTGTATTCCACATTCACCTCTGTACCCCTCTATCCACAGCTCACTTCTGTATTCCCTGTCTACCTCTGCCCCCCCCCCCCCCATACACAGCTCACCTCTGTACCCCTCTATCCACAGCTCCCTTCTGTATCCCCTGTCTACCTCTGCCCCCCCCCCATCCACAGCTCACTTCTGTATCCCCCCATCCACCTCTGTACCCCCCCCCCCCCCATGTCCACCTCTATATCTTTCCGTCCACCTTTGTACCCCCCCATCCACCTCTGTGTTCACCTCTGTGTTCACCTCTGTACCCCCCATGTCCACCTCTGTACCCCCCATCCACCTCTATATCTTTCCATCCACCTTTGTACCCCCCCATCCACCTCTGTAGTACCCCCCATCCATGTTCACCTCTGCATCCCCCCATCCACAGCTCACTTCTGTATCCCCCATCCACCTCTGTATCCCCCCATCCACGTTCATCTCTATATCCTTCCGTCCACCTCTGTACCCCCGTCCCCCTCTCTTTGTACCCTGTCCACCTCTGGGTTCATCTCTGTAACCCCCCTCCACTTCTGTATCCCCCCATGTCCACCTTTGTACCCCCCGTCCACCTGTGTTCACCTCTGTACCCCCTCATGTCCACCTCTGTACCCCCTCATGTCCACCTCTGTACCCCCCCATTCACAGCTCACTTCTGTATACCCCATCCACTTCTGTATCCCCCCGTCCACGTTCACCTCTATATCCTTCTGTCCACCTCTGTACCCCCCCGTCCACCTCTGTACGTCCCCATGTCCACCTTTGTACTCCCGTCCACCTATGGGATCATCTCTGTATCCCCCCATGTCCATCTTTGTACCCCCGTCCACCTGTATTCACCTCTGTACCCCCTCATGTCCACCTCTGTACCCCCCCTCCACCTTTGTACCCTCGTCCACCTCTGTGTCGAAATCTGTACCCTCCATGTCCACCTCTGTACCCCCTCCACCTCTGTACCCCCTCATGTCCACCTCTGTACTCCTTCCACCTCAGTACCCCCTCATGTCCACCTATGTACCCCTTCCACCTCTGTACCCCCATGTTCATCTATGTACCCCCCATGTCCATCTCTCACTTCTGTACCCCCCCCCCAATGTCCACCTCTGTACCAGCAATTCTCTGCAGTCTGCACATATGAATCCCCTTCCTCGTCTCTCCACGTTGTTCTTTCTTACCTGATCACAGGGCGGTGCAACACAGCCTCCGCCTATCAGACCCAGCACACAGCCAGAAAACTTCACTTGGCTGTGTGATACACAGGTCTGCCAGGCAGGGGTGGGGGTGGGAGGAACACTGAGCGCCGCTCTCGCTCTGTCATTAACTCCGGTCCGCAGCTCCTGACAGAGAGAGAAGCGGGACGAGCGGGCTCAAACACATGAAGCCCGCAGCTGTCCCGCTCTCCTGTATAGTTAATGTGGCCGCCGCTTGGGAGAGCAGGGGGGATTGGCTACACCCACTACTCTGCAAAAACTGCGGGCAGCGCAGGGCTTAAGTGGCAGCTGCTTTGGGCCCCACAGCAATGACAGGGCCCAGAACAGCGGCCCCTTTTGCCCTGCATTAAAGATGGCCCTGTATACAATTCTATGTACAGTTGCTGTACAGTGTTCCAGGAACAAAAAGAGCCAAAACAAAAACCTAGCCGTGTCTCGGCACTAGCGATACAATATTTACAGATCCTAACTATCAGGCAGAGCAAGCCTACAGTTTGTCAGCTTCCACATACATAGCTTTACCAACCTTTTTCTCTCCTAGACAGATGTTGTCTGAGGTTCCCAGGCCAAGAGCACTGGCTGCCTGTCTCAAGCGAATTTAAATTGGCCTGGGGGAGAGGACCAAGACCCGAACTGGACCATGGATCAGAGATCCCTGGATGTGTATGAGAGGACCCTGGGAGACTAATAAACCCCAAACAGGACTTTTCCCAAACCTCTCTGGGAGGCTCTGCTACATATCCCCCCTTGTTTCCCCCCTTGTTTCAACCCCAGGGTTGGAACACCTGTGGCCCAACAGGAGTGAACACGGGACAGGGCATCTACATTCCCCATCTCAACACCTGGCCTGTATTTTACAGTTAAGAAATAATCCTATAGAGCCAGAAACCAATGGTTCACCCGGCTATTAGTCTCCTTCCTTTGGGCCATCCATTTCAGGGGAGCATGGCCAGTTATTAAATCAAACTGGCGCCCTAACAAATAGTACCTTAGCGCGTCTACGGCCCACTTTATGGCTAAACATTCCTTTTCAATGACTGCATACTTTTTATCATGGTCATTGAGCTTTCTGCTTAGGTACACAACAGGGTGTTCTTCCCCATTGTGCACCTGTGACGATACTGCCCCGATACCTACATCAGACGCATCCGTCTGAACCAAAAAGTATTTGGATAAATCAGGGAAATTCATTACTGGCTGTGCACAAAGAGCCTTCTTCAGGACTTAGAAAGATTCCTTTGCTACTTGGGACCATTTCACCATTACAGAGTCTTTCCCTTTCGTAAGGTCTGTCAGTGGGGCAGCTATAGTTGCAAAATTCAGGATAAACCTTCTATAATACAACGCAATCCCAAGAAAGGCCCTGACCTGCTTCTTGATTGCATGACGTGGCCACTCCTGGATGGCATCTATTTTATTCACTTGTGGTTTAATGACTCCACGGCCAATAGTGTAGCCCAAATACCTGGCTTCCTCTAAACCAATGGCACATTTTTTTTGGATTTGCTGTAAAACCTTCCTTGAAGAGGGAATCAAGGACAGCCTGGACACAGGGCAAGTGAGACTCTCAGTCAGTGCTATCTACCACTATATCGTCCAGATAGGCTGCTGCATACCATCGGTGGGGTTTTAAGGGTCCTGTCCGTGGCCCTCTGAAATGTCGCAGGGGCATTTTGCAACCCAAAAGGCATTTACCACTCATTGGTATTTTCCAATACCCTTTTGTCAAGTCCAAAGTGGTCAGATAGCGGGCCTTGCCAAGTCCGTCTATAAGTTCGTCTACCCTGGGCATTGGGTTATGTGTCAAATTTCACTGCATTAAGCTTCCGGAGGTTGGTACAGAACCTCCAAGTGCCATCCGGTTTTGGGACCAACACGATGGGGCTAGACCATCTAGCTCCAACAGCCTTTTAACTTCATCACTGATGTCCTTTCTTCTAGCTTCGGGAATTCAGTACAGTTTGAGCTTGACACGGACCCCAGGTTCAGTAACAATATCATGCTGAACTGCTGAAGTCGTGCTAGGTAACTGAAAATTTCTCTATATCCCTTATCAGGGACTCTCTAGCTTCCTGTTTTTGGGAATATGACAAGGTGTCTGGAATGGTGACCTCGAGGATCAGAGGGGACTCAGTAACCTTAGGCGTTACTGGGAGGGACCTCGCAGTTAATGCCAGTCTATCCTTCCAGGGGTTTAACAGGTTTATATGGTAAATCTGTTCGGGCTTCCTTTTACCTGATTGATATACTTTGTAATTGACCTCCCTAACTCTTTTCAATTACTTTAAAAGGGACCCTGCCACTTAGCCAGGAACTTGCTCTCAACGGTGGGAGCTAACACCAGGACCCTGTCACCAGGTGAGAAAACACGGAGTTGGGCTGTTGTATATTCTCTGTTGGGCTGCTTGGGCCTGCAGTAAGTCTTATTTTACCATGAGCATGATTGCTGAAATCCTGTCCTGCATTTGAGCAATATGCTCAATGGCACTTTTGTGGGGTGTCTGCTCCCCCTCCCAGGTTTCCTTGGCTATGTCTAAGATTCCCCGATGGTGTCTCCCATAAAGCAGCTCAAATGGAGAGTACCCCGTAGAGGACTGGGGAACCTCCCTGATGGCAAACCTCAAATATGGAATCAGGAAGTTACAGTTTTTCCCATCCTTCTCAACAACCTTTTTTAACATGTTCTTTAATGTTTTATTGAAGCGTTCCACCGAGCCATCAGTTTGAGGGTGGTACACAACTGCATTGCCTTAAATAACTTGCACAACTCCCTAGTTACTTGCAGGGTCGACGCTACCAATAAGCAAGGTAGGCGCTGGCCTAGAGCGCACACCACTAGGGGGCACTGTTTGGATTCCGGGCAGGGCTGCTGATAAGCAGCAGCTTCAAGCTGCATGTAGTACATATTCCTATGATGCTGTCATATTCCCTGGGCTGGGGGAGGCACACAGGTCATCCAGAGGGGCCCAGGAGAGAATTTAGATAGAGGGATTTTTTTTTTCTTTTTCAGCCGGACTTACCAAACAACCAGCGCCAGCACCACATTAAAGTCCCGGCTTTCAGTCCCTGCCGCCAGCAGAGTGATACTGGCTTTCTCACTGCCTGCCCCCTTCAGTAGGTAAGTCACTGTCTCCCTGGTGTCCCTTGTTCTCAAGTTCAAAAGTTGGGAGGTATGCGTATACATGGGCAGGGCAAAGATGGTGGAGTCAAGGGGGCGGCAATATGAGGTTTCGCCTTGGGTGTCAAAAATCCTTGCACCAGCCCTGCTTACTCGTGACATAAATGGGGTGCCCTGGTCTGTAAAACTTCCTTAGGGATTGCAACACGACTGAACACCATGAACAGCTCAATGTTCTTAGCAGATGCAGTGTGTAAGGGAACTGCCTCGGGGTAATGGGTAGCGTAATCCATGATTACAAGAATATGCTGATGACCCTGGGCAGACTTAGGGAGTGGGCCCACCAGTTCCATGACAATCCTCTCAAAGGGCGCTTCGATAATGGGTAAGGGAACTAAAGGACTTCGAAAGTGGGGTAGTGGGGCTGACACACAGGACAGGATTGACAAATATTCTCAATATATTTCTGTATCCCGGGCCAGTAAAACCTGCGCAACACCCTTTCTGTGGTTTTCTCAACCCCTAAATGACCTCCTAGAAAGTGCCCATGGGCAAGTTCCAACACCACCCATATGTATGGCTTAGGGACCATCAACTATTCAACAATTTCATCATTCTTTTTACATACACGATACAGTAAATCCTCATTGCTCCTGAAATAAGGCAAACAGGACCTGTCCCCTGGTTTGACAGGTACATCATTAATCACTACTACATTTTCCCAGGCCCTAGCAAGGGTAGGGTCTTTTCTCTGCTTGGTACCAAAGTTTTCCTTATGCACATTAAGGTCAGCAAACTCCAATATAGCCTCAGTGTCAGCAGACCGCTGTCCACCTTCACTGGTTGTGCGGACTTCCTCAGGCTCCTCCAGTTCCCCCCGAAAGGAAAACCCGGACAACCCGGGGAGGAGACCCCTGAACCCACATTGTCGGCGCCGGCCAGGAGTTCTGGCTCTGCCACTGAGTCAGTTACTGCAATTGGGACTATCCCAGAGTTACCAAAACTTAGGGAAGTCCCTACCAATGATGGCTTCATGCACCAAGTGGGGCACAAGTCCGGCCGGATGGGTCACTGTACCTAAGTCAGTTTTAAAGTGGCTGTAGGATACTCCCAAGTATCCCCATGTACACAGATCACAGCAACATTTTTTGCATGAAAATTCACAGTTTGAAGCTTTAACCAAAGTCACTAGACTTCCAGAGTCCAGCAATGCCATAATAGGCTTATCATTAACAGTCATTTGGCACATGTGTTTTCCTACACTTGGCGCTGCAGCGCATGAAACAGCAGCAAACATAGACTGCCTTCTATAAGATGCATCACACTGCATAGGTTCATCTGTCAATGGACAGTTTACTAAATGTCCCAGTTCCTAGCAACGGAAACACCTGATGTTGCCCCAGTTTGATTTGCTGACAGGCAGTGGCTTCCCTTGTTTGGGATACCAAACTTCAGCCCTGGCACCAAAAATCCCCCCCCATCTCCTTGCCATACTTACCACCCACTTCCCCTGGAACAGTCTTACTGGTTGTCTGGGGAGACCGTGGCTTTGGGTGTAAAGTCCTTGCAGCTGTAGGGGTAGTGACCAGGCTCTCTGCAAAAAAGTATCACGAGCCCCACCAGGTTGTTTGCCGACTTGGGGTCTCCTTGACTCACTCACTTCTGCAGGGGAACTTATAGTGATCTCAGGGGTCAGTCCATGACCACACGCTCCACTATTTGTGGCCCAGACAGGGACTCCGGCTGTAGCCATTTCCGCACCAGGTGGATTAGGTCAAACATCTGCGATCTTGGGGGCTTCTCGTCTTGGAAGAACCAGCTGTGGACCCACTGTGCTCGAACTGCCAAGGTGACACTGAGTCACGCCAAGATTTCCTGCTTGACCTTTTCATAGTCTCCTGCTTCTGCCAACTCCAGATCATAGTAGGCCTCTACGATTCTCCAGAAAGCAAGGGGGCGACCAGTCCTGCCCACTGGTTTTAGGCCAACCTTCCCTCTCAACGGTGCGTTCAAATGTTAGCAGAAAGGCGTCTGGATCATCATCTGCAGTCATCTTGGAAAGAAATCGACCCACGTGGATGACTGAGGGCTTGTCTCCAACATCATTTTTAGCAGGTGACCACTGTGCTGGCATCTCCACAACCTTAGTCAGGGTTTTTATATCCGCTTTTGCCTTTGGCCTTTGGCTAGCTATTCAAACAGCCTCTGTGATTACGCCTGTATAATAGCATTAGTTTGCTGTTGTGCAGCATTGGATAACACCATTTGTTTGAGGATTTCCTCCATGTTTTGTCACTTTAGGTACTGGCCTTTTAAGTAGTAACTTACTACTGCTGGTCACAGCCTCCACCACATGTACCTGGGGGACAGGTAGCAGGTACAAAGCTCCCTGGGATGAGCAATCTTTCAGGCACAGATACCAAATCCAGTGAAGTAGTGACAAACAGTGTGGTGTTTATTTGTGATATATACAAGTCTATATATAAGTTACGAACCCCCGACTTGCGAACAACTCCTACTTACGAACGGGAGGCAGGTGACATTTTGTGCATTTTGTGCAATGCGGCCACTTTTCGATGGCGGGCACATTGGAAAACATCGGAAAACGACATCTGCGCATGCACGGCTACTTAACAGAACATCACAAAACGACATCTCTGCTGTTCTGCGCATGCACTTCCGACTTATGAACAAATCCGGCTTAAGAACAAGCAGGTAGTCCCTAACAGGTTTGTAACTTGGGGACTCCCTGTACAGGTGCAGGAACAGAAATAGCCAAAACAAAAACCTAGCCATGTCTCAGCACTAACTATACAATATTTACAGATTCTAACTACCAGGCTGAGCAAGCCTACAGCTTGTCAGCTTCCACATACATAGCTTTTACCAACATTTTGCTCTCCTAGACAGAAGTTGTCTGACATTCCCAGGCCTAGAGCACTGGCTGTCTATCTCAGGTGAGTTTAAATTAGCCTGGGGGAGAGGACCAAGGCCCGAACTGGACCATGGATCAGAGATCCCTGAACGTGTATGAGAGGAGTCTGGGAGACGTATAAACCCCAAACAGGACTTTTTCTGGCTCTCTCTGGAACGGCTCTGCTCCTGGGAGCCTTGCCGAAAAAGGTCCGGCGGATAATGACCCCCCCCTTGTACTGCACACGCGCAGCGCTTGCGCAGTACGAAGCACTACTAAAGCCACTGAAAATAGCCAAACATACACACCTGTGTGTCAGCTGTACACCGTGCCTGTGCAATGAAGACCACATTGAACACTGAATTCTAACAGACAATGCCGCACGACAATGCTGCACGCTCCCAATGCTCGTGCTAATCTGCATGGAGCAGGTAAACCCGCCCATCAACATTGCAAAACCCATCCTTCATTTCTTTAAACACACCCCGCAAACAGCTCTGCCCATTAATTTCATATTTGGCCTCTTCTGCGGCGGGATCTCCCTGGGGCTTGTAGTACTTTCTCGAGTGTCAGTGTATACAGTGGAGAGGAGAAGGGAGGGGCCTCTGACCCGGCAGGTATCAGTTTCACTTTCACTGCACCTCACCAAAACTATCAGGACAAATTTTACTATATAGTGACTGAAGAGGCAAAGATGGTGGCATGGGACACCTGCTGTGGTAGTAGAACAGTGGATTGCTACAGGACAGCGCTGGATTTGCCTGGGAAGGTGGGTATGTTTTCTGTAGAGAACCCAGCATAACCGATAAGAAGGGTTGGGGGGTGGTGAAATTCCTCTTTCACCACTTCAGCCCCGGAAGGTTTCACCCCCTTCCTGACCAGAGCATTTTGTGATACGACGCTACTTCGCTTTAACTGACAATTGTGCGGTCGTGTGATGCTGTACCTAAACAAACATTTATGTCCTTTTTTTCCCCCACAAATAGAGCTTTCTTTCAGTGATATTTGATCACCTCACCTTATTTTTTGCGCTATGAACAAAAAATGAGCGACAATTTTAAAAAAAACAAAACAATATTTTTTACTTTCTGCCATAAAACATATGTCTGTCTGTCAAATTTTTTCATCAATTTAGGCCAATATGTATTCTTTGGTAAAAAAAAATCCCAATAAGCGCATATTGATTGGTTTGCACAAAAGGTATCGTGTCTACAAACTATGGGATAGATTTATGGACTTTTTTGTTTATTTTTTCTAATGGCGGCGATCAGCGATTCTTAGCAAGACTGCGACATTGCGGCAGAGAAATCTGACACTAAGTGACACTTTTTGGGGACCAGTTACACCAATACAGTGATCAGTGCTAGTAAAAATGCCTTGTCACTGTATAAATGACCCTGGCCAGGAAGAAGTTAACATCAGGGGCGATCAAAGGGATACATGTGTGCCTAGGTGGTGCTTGCTAAGTGCGTGGGGGATGGTTTGACTGGAGGAAGAGAGAGATCTGTGTTCCTGTTTACACCGCCGTTCTGCCTCTCTATGAACGATCATCGTGTTTACGGCTGTCGTCGCGTCCCAATGATTGGCTCCCACTGTGTCCAAGCACCCAGACCCGGAAGAAGCGAACAACGTACAGGTACGTTATTTCGCACAGCTCAGCCGCACTGCTGAAGTATATATGCGGTGGGCGGTCCGGAAGTAGTTAATGGAAACAAAACAATCTTGATGGATGGATAGTTATATTTGTCTACCATCTTTGTATGGCCAAGTTTAAATGGACGTGAAATGGCAGTTGAACCTTTATATAGAAGCCAGTTTTTCCAGAAACCCCCCTAACTGTTTTCTTTCTGATGGGTGACTGTGTCATTTAACACATAATACCTAAGTAATCACCATGTGTACCAGATATTGATTGATGAATATTTGAAAATCAATAATCAAATGTCAAATTATTTAGCTTGTGAATGTGTGTTGTATGAATATGTTGGCAGCATCTGCCCTGGTGCCCCTCCAGGTGTCGCCTTGGCATTTAAGTAATGTAAACCCAATTACTAGAATCTCTTTAATATTTGAAATACTTATTATGTAAGGATAATAAATTAAAGGATACCTATGCCTAGAGAACTGTAAAGGATGCTCTAAAAATGCTAGTTGCTTAGTCATTGACCCTAAACATGCATGCAGTCAGTAAAGTCACAGTAAAGTAGGAAATTATTATTTATATCACAGGTTCGGTAATTTAGGACGCATTGAATTGATTAGATTAGCGTGACAGCCAGGCAACTAGAATTTTCAGAGAGGTAAGAAGTGGCAGCCTCCAATTTTCTCTCAGTAGAGTTTCCTTTAATATTATAATTGTATATCGTTTATGATTATAGCAAATTATATCTGTTAAATATAATACATTAACTTTTTTTTGCATGTTATATATTGCCAGTAAAATATACATACTGTATATATGAAACTACATACTTCCTCTGCTTTAGAGAACTGCAGCACAATTTGTTTAAAGGTTACCAATACTTCCTTTTTTTTAAGAACTCCAGTACCACTTTTTTGAAGAAATGATCTCTGGGGCTGGGATTATGAGAAATTGCCTTTTTACCATGAGCCATAGTGAATGAATAATTGTGGCTCCATGGGAAATTAAAGGTATGTGTTAACAAGCAACATTTAAATGGAGGAAAATGATTTTGTACTGGGCTTTTCTGTGTACCATGGGTGAATGAACACAGAACTCATTGGAGGAATTCACAAGCACTGTATGTGCCTAGCAAGGAGTCATTGACAATCAGGGCTTGTGCTGCTGTGTAAAGCTAGCCATAGATTCCTCTATTCACACAAGCGAGGTGGATGGGGGAATCCCCTAATACCGCGTACACACGATCGGACTTTACGGCAGACTTTGCCCGGCGGACTGGATTTCGTCAGACAATTCGATCGTGTGTGGGCTCCAGCGGACTTTGTTTTCTTAAAAGTTGGACGGACTTAGATTTGAAACATGTTTTAAATCAATCCGTCGAAATCGAGTCCGGTCGAAAAGTCCACTCGTCTGTATGCTAGTTAGACGGACAAAAAGCCACGTTAGGGCAGCTATTGGCTACTGGCTATGAACTTCCTTGTTTTAGTCCGGTCATACGTCATCACGTACGAATTCGACGGACTTTGGTAGATTGTGTGTAGGCAAGTCCGTTCATTCAGAAAGTCCGTCGTAAAGTCTGTCAAAAAGTCCGCCGGGCAAAGTCTGCCGTAAAGTCCGCTCGTGTGTATGCGGCATTACCCTTTCCTTACCAGGAAATTACAATCCATCTATTACCAGCTTAAGGACCAAAAATGACAAGGAGGTTGGAGAATCAGAAACATACGGGAAGGATGGGAATTATATAAGGGACAGAGAGGTTCAATTATTGGTGGGCTCTTTCTTCTTCTGACTAGCTATCCTCTCTGCACCCCAATAGGGATACTTGAATTTTATCTAAACCCAAGAACAAAAATGTTGCAACTTACCAGGTCTATGTTTTCTTTTATCTGGCTGAGTACAGAAAAATACATGACGATCCTGAAAGAAATCCTGTATCCTTGTACTTTTCTGTGTGCTGAACTCCACTCTTCCCTACTTAATGAAGATGAGCAGACAGGAGGGTGTTGTAGTCCAAATCAGGAGATCAACCTAGGTTGATAATGCTGCTGTAGATAAATGAAGTGTGTGAGTGTTGTCACCCTAGGACAGGAAAACTGTTTTTGCATGTAATGGGATATAGGTGCCCTTTATCGTATACTCCTGCCAGGGGTTGCTAGGCCAATGAGCCATACTCCCTAGGGGAATATAAGGTTCTTTAGCAAGAGGAGATGGGGTTCAGACAGAGTGGCTGCCATCAAAAACAGAGAAGATCCACATTTCTGGGAAAGTAGTACTACGTAGTGGCATAGTGAACCGCTATGCCCCTAGTTGGGAAAGGATATGCTATAAGCTATGCTGCTATTTGCTGAGAAAATGAATTAGAAACTGTAGGCCACGTGTGGGTACTGCGACTCTCCTCCTGGTGTTAGTGACAAAGCCCTGTGAAGAGTAACAGAAATGCGAAGCATCCTGAGCATCCGGAGCTTAATGACGTCATTATGCCACCAGGAAGGATTTCCTTGGATTCACACTGACTGGTGATTCTGTGGTCTTACCCTTAAGGAAACATGTACCTATGTTAAAGGGTTTTCAAAAAGTTTCAGAACTTTTTTTAAACTCTGTTATATATAAAAAGTGTGGAAACTTTTTGAAGACCCCTTGTATATAAAAATTGGGGTTAAGGTGGTGCACCACTGAGGATTACTGCACCAACATTGTGAGTGTATTTTAATACATTTTAAAATGGATGTAAAACCGAAAAAAAGTTGTTTTTTTTATATCATACTGTAGAGTATAAGATTTCCTATAATTTGAGCCCAGTCTTGCCACACAGAGTTAATCCACCTCTGAGCAATCCTCTTTTATTGTTCAGTGAGACAATTCTTGACAAACTGAGAAAAACTTTGTCAAATCCTCCCCCTTGCTGTAAGTGACAGCCTAAGACACAGGTGTTATTTTTTAATTCCCTCCCCCACTCCTTTCTTCAGCAGCTCTGCAAGGATTGGCTGTTCCACACCTCAGCATGAAGTCATGTGGTTTCTTTCCTGTCTTTTCACTGGATGTTAGAGATCATAGCAGAAGTTCAGTGTAAGAAATACACAGGAGAAAATGCATATTGACAAGGGGAGTGTAGAGGTGGGCGGGGAGTCTACTGACATCACGACTCCACCCACCGAGCTCCAGACAACAGACCCACCCACAGAATCTGCAGTTTTTCGGGTCTCATAACAGACAGAGGGGAGACATTTGACAGGTAAAGATACATGCAGGAGGCATGTATATCCTTATAGATAACCCCTATGACAGTAGTTTAGAAAGGATGACATTGGGTTTACATCCACTTTAATAACTATTTATGGTCATTTTAAAGTGATAAAACACTATGTGTAGTTTCTATTCCCTTTGCGTGGCATTGATGTTGGAGCGCTGGCTTAGCTGAAGTACCTGGATTTCCGGAGTGGCTAAAAAGACCCCTGAAAGGGGAAAGTGCGTGGTGATCTATATCAGGTCAAAACAATAAGGTGAGTGCGAAGAGTAATTGGAGGTGGTATTCACTGAAGAGTGATCCCATTGGTGGATGTAGATGTGCAAAGAATACATGTGCAACAAGTGTATTAGTAGCCAAAGAACTGCTTTGAATTTTTGAACTGCGTGTTACATATACGATATTGAAATGGTGGTGGAACCCTCCCGCTTGCATATTGAATATAAATATTCAATTATATTATTTATTAATTATTATTTTTTTATTTGGAAAATTTCACATATTCAATAAAATATTAAGGTATTGCTTTGAGTTTAAAGACTGTGTGTTATACACTACAGCATTGCAGGGGTGGTGAAATCTTTTCACTAGCACATTGCATTTTTGCTTCTTTTTTGGATTGTTGCACATAGTGGTTATAAGTATATATGCATTTTGACAGTATACTGCTGCTATTATTTGACAGGATTTATATAGCGCAAACAGTTTGCGCAACGCAAAACGAACGTTGTCAGATGGCGCCACAGATGTGGGAGGCAACTACCGCTCCACCCCACCAGAAGCCCGCTCAGGTGCAGGGAATCATGGAGACCCAGCAAGGGACACACCCATAGAGAGGTGCCTGAAGGCTGCAGTACCGCCCCGTCTGATCCCCAAAGCCCGCACGCAGACACTAAGGCATGAGAGAACAGGGCCTGATCCCAGAGGGCAGCGCTAACACGGACCGGACCTGCAGAAACCACCTCCATCTCCACGGGAGCACATTGTTCTCCACAGTGCTCCTGTGGAGACTGGGGGTGGTTTCTGCTGGTCCAGTTCGTTGGAAACATTGGAGTCAGAGTCCACCGTTTGAGAATTCTTAGTCACACTTCCTGGATGCACCTTTGTATGTATATATGTAATTTGTTCAAATTACTTTTTGTATCTTTTTTGGAGATTTGCATAATTAATATATTTGTATCTATTTATTAGAGAAAAATATCCATGCATGTTCCTGAGGAAGCCATAAGGCGAAACATGTTAAATTAATGTGTGGAAAATTTAACATACATTTGGATACACTGTATGGAACAAGTTACATTTGTCCTTTTTAGTGTGACCATTGTCTATGTCTCTTTTTTTCATGTTGTTGTAATAAAATAATTTATTTTCTCATACTTTGTTGTCATACATTAATTTTAATATAATAAGCGCCACAAAGTCCCACACTGCCAAGTTTGGGTTTTTTCTTTTCTCACAACATTTAAGAGTCTATAAATGTTTTTCACACAAAAGTCCCAAAACTTTCACCCAAGAATAAAACATTTTTCTAATGAAATTCAGCTGGAAAACATGTGTGAATCCTGGGTAAAAGTTGGTGAATCTTGTGTGAAAACATTTATATATAGACTCTTTAAGGACTGGTATGCTGCAATATATATAGTTTTAGTTATTGAGTTTAGATATGTTTTAAAGCTTGGCATGGAATGGACCCTTGCTAGTTATATAACACTACTGGTGCTGGCAGGAGTGGCATGAATAGTAAGAATGGGTTTGTAAACAATGAGATGTGCCAGCTTCAATTATTTTCTACCATAGTCTGAGAGTTCCCTATGGTAACAAAATTGACAAATGGTCTAATGTCAAAAAAGCGTGGTTATACGTGGAGCAATAAAGCCAAAGTGAGCCCCCCCCATCATGAGTAATAAACCACATAAGCAGCATAGGTTGCAGGTCATATCCTATCTTCACCCTGTCTCCTTCTAAATTGTCCAAGGCCTCTTGTCCTTCGATCAGTATTGTCCTTTAAATGTATTTCTATAGAAAACGTTCAAAATGTACACTGTATTGTGAAAAGTATTGAGATGCCTGCCTTTAAATGCACATTAACTTTAATGGCATCCCAGTCTTAGTCGGTAGGGTTCAATAGGGTAGGGGTAGGGGTAAACATTCCCATAGACACACTCCTAAACCTTGTGGGCAGCCTTTTCAGACGAGTTGAAGCTGTTATAGCTGCAAAGGGTGGGCCAACTCAATATTTAACCCTACAGACTAAAGCCGCGTACACATGATTGGATTTTCCGATGGGAAATGTTGGATGAAAGGCTGTTGGTGGAAAATCCGACCATTTGTATGCTCCATCAGACAATTGTCGGATTTTCTGTGGACAAATGTTGGATGGCAGGCTTTAAAATTTTCCGCGGACAAATGTCTGTTGTCGGATTTTCCGAGCGTGTGTACACAAGTCCGTTGGACAAAAGTACAAACACGCATGCTCGGAAGCGAGGATGAGCCAGAAATGGAGAATTAACATTCGTGGCTTGGCAAAAGACACAATTCTCTTCTTTAATGGGATAATAATAAAGCTGCTTTGCTGGTGATACTGATGGAGTTATTGCAAACAAATTTTCAAAGGCTTTTTTTTTCTAGTGATATCAAGAATAATATTATTATGCTTGTTATTTTATTTTTATTTTTTTGGTGCAAGTTACCACAACACAATTATCCTGTATTTTTTAAGATCAAAGATACAACTATGTTGGTGTCCCTTGTTAATTTTAAATTGTATTTTTTTAAATGTAACTGCCTACTCCCAAACATTTGAAGTAAAACACATAGCCAAGTATTCTTCCACAATTTTTTTATTGTGCATTAAAAAAGAAAACAAATAAAATTGCTATTTGCCAATAGAACTTAACCATATAAATAAATAAATATAGAAAATATACCAAATCAAATCATTATTATTCAACCAAAAAATAAAATAAAAACCTCATGCATGTGTCCTGCTTCTTAATATAGGGGGTCATCAGTGCCAAGAGTTGGTGAAAGCAGGGGTCCTTCATCGGGAGATAATTCCGAAATTCATCTGGATTATTCTCCTGGAGCTCCCGCAGCAAAGGCATATGACATAATTGGTCACGATTAATAAAGCAACCAATTTTTGGTTCAAGAACTCCCCCTCCTCCTGTTCCTGGACTGGACTTGTGTCAAAGCAATAACTCCAAGGCCAATAATAAATAACACATTATCTCCTCCGATTCCGCAACATGGCTGGTTGACGAATGGCTGTTCAGAAACTAACTGAAAAGTGCAAAACGAAAAGTGCGAAATGAAAAGCGCGAATCAACACTCACCAAACTTCTACTAACACGAAATTAGCAGATGGAGTACAAAGGGTGGCACCTGACAATTGAACTTCCTCTTTTTCGGCTTGTAGTACATCTAGAACATCACTACGTTCGTGTTTGTTGGCTGACAATTGTGTACTCTTTATATGCAAGACAAAATCCAGGCACACGCCTTCGGACAAAAGTCAGAGGTTTTGTCTGCCGAAAATCCGATCGTGCGTACAAGGCTTTAGACTGGGATGCAATTAAAGTTCATGTGCGTGTAAAGGCAGGCGTCACAATACTTTTGACAATATAGTGTATGTCTGTTACCATTTTATATTCAGTGGCTTTTCAACACAAAACAGTAGACACAATCATCAGCGCATTCCCTATCCTTTTAGAAAGCAAACTTCGCTAAATGTTAACTTACAGCTAAAGCCATCGTGACCATTAGACCATCATTACCATCTTTACCATCAGATCATACAGCCCAGCTAGCTGCTAGATCCATTACCTAGGAACAGTTTGCTTTTGTTTCTTAGGTTTTTTTATTCCATACATGAACATACATATATTATTTTGTTAAATCCTTTTTGAGGTTAACATAGTGCATCTTGTGCTATAAGAAAAATGAATAATAGATTAGACAGACTATAATAAACGGTAAATCACGCGGAGAAGTAACAGTAGGTTAGAGATAAGTGTCTCCTTTTCTGCGTATATCAGTCCATATGTTACTATCTCTGAAGAGTCCCATATATTGATTGTCTTATCTGAAGTAACATGCTGTATGGAAGGGAAGATAGGTGCATGTGACCAACAAGTTTATGGATGATGTGTAAACCTGCCCTTATCACATGACGGAGAACAGGTATTTCCAGTTCCAAATCTAAACTCTGACTTTATTCTTGTAATGGGGATGACAGACTTAGAGATCTATATTTAGAAGAATAAAAAACAATTGGTGTTCAGATGTTTTATCTATTGATTTGTTGTTCTTTTATCTGGAATTAGGGAAGTAACAGTAAACACACTACTAGAGAAATTCAGGATCAACTCGTTCAGGAACTTTCCAGTAATGGCTAACTTTCAGCCAAAGAATAAAGAGAACTGTCTACTCCACAATGCCAAGGAAAATTTGTCTTCCCTTGTAGTGAGAGCTTTACGTTTCTGCTTCATAATAAAACAAATGCAGGGGCCATAGGGCACAGAGACTCAGGGGCCCAAAAATGTTTAGCTACACAATGACAATGACACTCGCGTACACACGAGCGGACTTTACGGCAGACTTTGCCCGGCGGACGGGATTTTGTCGGACAATTGGATCGTGTGTGGGCTCCAGCGGACTTTGTTTTCTCAAAAGTTGGATGGACTTAGATTTAAAACATGTTTCAAATCTATCCGACGGACTCGAGTCCGGTCGAAAAGTCCGCTCGTCTGTATGCTAGTTCGACGGACAAAAAGCCACGCTAGGGCAGCTATTGGCTACTGGCTATGAAGTTCCTTGTTTTAGTCCGGTCGTACGTCATCGCGTACAAATTCGACGGACTTTGGTGGAGTGTGTGTAGGCAAGTCCGTTCATTCAGAAAGTCCAGCGTAAAGTCCGTCAAAGTCCGCCGGGCAAAGTCTGCCGTAAAGTCCGACCACGTGTACGTGGCATTACACTGTGATAACTTCTGATTAACCACTTCCCGTTGGCCTATAGTAAAATGATGGCCGGGCGGTGGTTCTGTTATCCTGACTCATATGACGTCTTTCAGGGTAACGAGCCGGTGCGCGCCCGCAGGGGCACGCAGCGCGGCGATCGCTCTGACACACAGCAATTCTGATCTAGGTAAAGAGCCTCTGACGGAGGCTCTTTACCACATGATCAGCTGTGTCCAATCACAGCTGTTCCTGGTGTAAACAGGAAAAGCCACGTATTGGCTTTTCCTCTATCATGTCTAACAGATGAGAGTAGAGGAAAGCCGATCGGCTGCTATCCTGGCCGAGGGGTTCTGCGCTGATTGATTATCAGCGCAGCCCCCCCCAGGATGCCCACCCAGGACCACCAGGACCACCAGAGATGCCCACCCGGTATGCCACCCATGGCCACCAGGAATGCTAATCTGTGCCCACAAATGATGCCAATCAGTGCCCACAAATTATGCCAATCAGTGCCCATCACTAATGCCTGCCAGTACTTGCTTATCAATGATGCCCATCAGTGTCCATCAGTGCCACCTATCTGTGCCGCCTATCAGTGCTAATCAGTGCCACCCATAAGTACCCATCAGTGCAGCCTTTCAGTGCCCATCAGTGTCACTTATCAGTGCCACCTATGAGTGCCAATCAGTGCTGCCTATCAATGCCCATCAGTGCTGCATATTAGTGCCCATCATCAGTGCCCATCAGTGCCACCTCATTGGTGCCACCTCATCAGTCCCGCCTTATCAGTGCCCGTCAGTGCAGTCTCATCAGTGCCCATCAGTGAAGGAGAAAACATGCCTATTTACAAAATTTTATTACAGAAACAAAGAAAAACGTTTTTTTTTTCAAAATTTTTGGCCTTTTTTTATTTGGTTAGCAAAAAATAAACACCGCAGAGGTGATCAAATACCACCAAAAGAAAGCTCTATTTGTGGGAACAAAATGATAAAAATTTTGTTTGGGTACAGTGTAGCATGACCACGCAATTGTCATTTAAAAAGCAACAACGCTAAAAGCTGAAAATTGGCTTGGACAGGAAGTGCCTGGTATTGCCTTTTGCCCATTGAATTTATATATACTGCAGACACTTGGCATATTTACTGGGAAGGGAAGCTTTGATAAAGGTACAGCTATTGTCAGGGGAGGCCCTCCATTAAGGGCGCACGGGCGCCGCCTCCACTTTTCATCGCCGCCACCACCCCCTATTCATGCGTCCTGCCCCTTTCAGGATGCCGAGCACATGAATTACAGTGGCAGGGTTTTTGTTTGAAGCACCTAATTAGAGCCAGAGGCTTCAAAATAGGGTGGGCTCCAGACACAGAGCATTGTGCACGGAGCCCACCCAGGTGTGTTAGAATAGCGAATGAATATTCGCTATTCTAGCACTGAATCGCCTCTCCGCCATTCAGTAAGCGTGGGTGTGAGACGCGTTTCTCGATTGGCCGAAAGGAGAAGCATTCTGATTGGCCGTCGAGAAGGAGGGAGGAGACAGAAGCCGCCGAGCAGGGGAAGAAGATGCCTGCTCATAATGCCCGTGAAGGAGAGCCGGGGAAGCCGCCCATGGTTGAGGTAAGTGCACCAACTGAAGGGGGGGGGGGGGGTTGGGTGTACTGTTTGCCACCCCACCCCCCCCGCAAAAAAAAATTACCAACAGCCGTCACTGGCTAGTGTATGGACAATGGTCATGTTAAGGCACTAGAGGCACACTTAACCACTTCAGCCCTGAAAGATTTGGCTGCTCAATGACCAGGCCATTTTTTGCGATACGGTACTGCGTCGCTTTAACTGACAATTGCGTGGTCGTGCGACACTGTACCCAAACAAAAAATTTTTTTCTCACAAATAGAGCTTTCTTTTGGTGGTATTTGATAATCACTGTGTTTTTTATTTTTTGCGCTATAAACAAAAAAAGAGTGACAATTTTGGAAAAAACACAATATTTTGTACTTTTTGCTATATTTTTTCCTCAGTTTAGGCCGATGTATGTATTCTACATAATTTTGGTAATAAAAATTGCAATAAGCGTATATTGATTGGTTTGTGCAAAAGTTATAGCGTCTACAAAATAGGGGATAGATTTATGACATTTTTATTATTTTTTTTTACTAGTAATGTCGGTGATCTGCGATTTTTATCGGGACTGCGACATTATGGTGGACACATCGGACACTTGTGACACATTTTTGGGACCATTGACAATTATACAGCGATCAGTGCTATCAAAATGCACTGATTACTGTGTAAATGTCACTGGCATGGAAGGGGTTAACACTAGGGGGCGATCAATGGGTTAACTGTTTTCCCTATGTGTGTGTTCTAACTGTATCGGGGATGGGACTGACTAGAGGAGATGAGAGATCACTGTTCCTAGCTAGTAGGAACTCACAATCTGACTCTCCTCTCAGAACAGGGACGTGTGTGTTTACACACACTTCCCTGTTCTGGCTCTAATGTCCGCGATCGTGTGTGACCGGAGGTCATCGCGACCGCCGGTCAGCAGGATCGCCAGTCATGTGCATCGGCACCTCTGCAGTGCAGCAGGCGCATGCCTGCTATCCCGCTTGAAGGAGCCGACGTACAGCTACGACGGCTTACGAGATCGTGCCAACCTGACACAGTATAATGATGGTGGCTGGTCGGCAAGCGGTTAAAGTAGTATTAAACCCAAAGACAAAAATGTATTATATTGCAGTTTATCAATTCTTAGGTGTGGTGACTGCATTTGTTTTCTTTTCTTAGTACCTTTTTCCTTTATTTGCACCTGATGAACCAGCCAGTTAGTCTGTGATTTTTCCACTTATTTTAACAAACCAAGCTGTCTAGTTAGATGATAGAGACTAACCATTTAACACTAACAGGAGTGCTTATCAGTGGCGACTGGTGCTCAATATTTGGGGGAGGCAAACAAGCCCACCCTTTTTTTAAGCCAATTAGAGCCTCAGGCTCTAATCATGTGCTTCCAAAAAAACCCAAAAAACATTGAAATCATTGCGTCTGGCGCCGCGCATACAAAATAGGGGATATTAGGGGGCCAAACACATGGATTAGGGAGGCGGCGCCCCTGCGCCCTGCATTACGGGCCGCCCCTGGTGCTTATAATGGTCAGCTTTTAGGCTAAGGTGACCAGATTTTTAAAATGATATCTGGGGATATATATATATATATATATATATATATATATATATATATATATATATATATATATATATATATATATCATACTGCACCTAGTTCCTCAATACTGCACCCACCTCCATACTGCACATAGTACCTCAATACTGCACCCACCTCCTCCATACTGCACCTAATACCTCTATACTGCACCCACCTCTATACTGCACCTAAATCCTTCATACTGCACCTAGTACCTCAATACTGCAACAATCACCACCTCCTCTATACTGTACCCATCTCCATACTGCACCCACCTTCACCTCCTCTATACTGCACCTACCTCCATATTGCCCCCTCCACCATACTGCACCCACCTCCATACTGCTCCCGCCTCTATATTGAACCCACATCCATACTGCACCCACCTCCACCTCTTCCATACTGCACTCACACCCATACTGCACCCACCTCCACCTTCTCTATACTGCACCCACCTCCATCTTTTCTATACTGCATCCACCTCCACCTTCTCTATACTGCACCCACCTCCATCTTTTCTATACTGCACCCACCTCCACCTTCTCTATACTGCACCCACCTCCATCTTTTCTATACTGCACCCACCTCCACCTTCTCTATACTGCACCCACCTCCATACTGCACCCAACTCCATCTTTTCTATACTGCATCCACGTCCATACTGCACCCACCACCATACTGCACCCACCTGCATACTGCACCCACCACCATACTGCACCCACCTCCATACTGCACCCACCACCATACTGCACCCACCACCATACTGCACCCACCTCCACCCCCTCTATACTGCACCCACCACCACACTGCAGCCACCTCTATAGTGCACCCACCTCCTCTATACTGCACCCACCTCTATAATGCACCCACCTCCTCTATACTGCACCCACCACCATACTGCAGCCACCTCTATAGTGCACCCACCTCCTCTATACTGCACCCACCTCCATAATGCACCCACCTCCTCTATACAGCACCTAATGATCCAGCACTCAACTGCCAGTCTGCCACAGAAGTAACTTACCTCCCAACTTCTCAGTCTGCAGCCTCACATGTACACCAGCAGCCAGGGCCGTCTTTAATATTGATTGGACTCTGGGCAAAAATTTTCTTGGGCCCCCCCCCCATGCAATTTCACTCTCCACCTGCTCTGAGACATACAATAAATAGCAGCTAGACTTAACATCATTTTACTGTATCAGATCAGGCAGCAGTTGCGATTGGTTGCCAGCGGTTACAGCATATCATTACTGCTTACTGACTGGTTGCTAGAGGTTACAGCACACATTACGGCTCACTGATTAGTTGCTAGAGGTTGCAGCAAATTATTTCTGCTTGTTAATTGGTTGCTAGAGAATACTGTACAGTATTACTGCTCACTGATTGGTTGCTAGAGGTTACAGCACATCATCTCCTCACTTCATGATATACATATGAATGCCGCCTTTATTTACATATCACTGCCGCCGGCCGCAGCTATTTACTTATGAATGACGCCGCTATTTACGTATAAATGCCGGTTATTTACATGTAAACACAGGGTCTGGGCAGCATTCGTACCAGCACTTCCCACTGAGATATTGGGACACAGAACAGGACTAAAACTTCAAAGGACAAGGAAATTTAAACTGGGATAGTTAGCAAGTATGAGTCAGCTGTTTGGGGCCCCACAACAATGACAGGGCCCAGGGCAGCTGCCCCTTTTGCCCTGCCTTAAAGACGGCCCTGCCAGCAGCACTACTGAGGCCGGCCACAATCCCTCCCCGAGTCTCACCAATGAGAGTGCCTGAACAGCAGCTGCTGGAGGAAGGGGTAGGCAGAGGGATTGGTCTCTGGCAATCAATTCTTCTGTTCTGTTTGTGAGCTCCTGTCATGCTTGCCCCAATGTGGCAGAGCCAGATCTCTGTACAGGCACCCACAGCACTGTCCGTGATCGGTCTGGACAAGATCGTATCGGGACAGCTTTTTTAAAATCTGTGACAGCGCGGGCTCAATGGGCAGCTGTCCCGTTTGCTCACGGTTAAAGATGGCCCTGAATCCAGGGACAAAAACAGGGACAGACTCGCTCTGGGGACAGTGACCACAGTCTGGGGACATCTGGTCACCCGATTTTAGGCTCTGTTAATACTTTGATGCAACTTTGGATGGGTGCAACTTGAATGTGACATGTTGTCTCACTGCAGAGTCGGACCCACTGTTGCATGTGAAACATTCAAGTATGACTTTCATGCAACGTTTGAGGTTTAACATTGAAGTCTATGGCCCTCATGTTTTATTAAAGTCGGATCAAAGTAGTACATGAACTACTCTGAAGTCGCTGCGACTTTAAGTTGCACATACAGTGGGGACGGAAAGTATTCAGACCCCCTTAAATTTTTCACTCTTTGTTATATTGCAGCCATTTGCTAAAATGATTTAAGTTCATTTTTTTTCCTCATTAATGTACACACAGCACCCCATATTGACAGAAAAACACAGAATTGTTGACATTTTTGCAGATTTATTAAAAAAGAAAAACTGAAATATGACATGGTCCTAAGTATTCAGACCCTATGCTGTTACACTCATATATTTAACTTAGGTGCTGTCCATTTCTTCTGATCATCCTTGAGATGGTTCTACACCTTCATTTGAGATAAGCTGTGTTTGATTATACTGATTGGACTTTATTAGGAAAGCCACACGCCTGTCTATATAAGACCTTACAGCTCACAGTGCATGTCAGAGCAAATGAGAATCATGATGTCAATGGAACTGCCTGCAGAGCTCAGAGACAGAATTGTGGCAAGGCACAGATCTGGCCAAGGTTACAAAAAAAATTCTGCTGCACTTAAGGTTCCTTAGAGCACAGTGGCCTCCATAATCCTTAAATAGAAGACGTTTGGGACGACCAGAACCCTTCCTAGAGCTGGACGTCTGGCCAAACTGAGCTATCAGGGGAGAAGAGCCTTAGTGAGAGAGGTAAAGAAGAACCCAAAGATCACTGTGACTGAGCTCCAGAGATGCAGTCGGGAGATGGGAGAGAGTTGTAGAAAGTCAACGATCACTGCAGCCCTCCACCAGCCCGCATGGAGTTTGCTAAAAAACACCTGAAGGACTCCAAGATGGTGAGAAATAAGATTCTCTGGTCTGATGAGACCAAGATAGAACTTTTTGGCCTTAATTCTAAGTGGTATGTGTGGAAAAAACCAGGCACTGCTCATCACCTGTCCAATACAGTCAGTACAATACAACAATGAAGCATGGTGGTGGCAGCATTATGCTCTGGGGTTGTTTTTCAGCTGCATGGACAGGACGACTGGTTGCAATCGAGGGAAAAATGAATGCGGCCAAGTACAGGGATATCCTGGACGAAAACCTCCTCTAGAGTGCTCAGGACCTCAGACTGGGCCTGAAGGTTTACCTTCCAACAAGACAATGACCCTAAGCACACAGCTAAAATAACAAAAAAGTGGCTTCACAACAACTCCGTGACTGTTCTTGAATGGCTCAGCCAGAGCCCTGACTTAGGCTGGGTTCACACTGCTGCGGTGCGGGAACGCAGCGAATTTACTGCGGGTTCCCGCACCGCACCAACTCGCACGGCAGTTCACACTGCCATATGCGAACTGCTGGGGAGTGTCATACAATGTTAAGGACACCCCCAGTTCAGCCCGCATATCGCAATGCGAACTGACAATTCGGACATTTTCGGATCGCATAGGTGTGAACACCCATGCGATCCGATTTTGGTCCGAACAAAAAAAAGGGTCCTGTGCGAGTTTGGACCGAATGCGGTGCGATATCAGCCATACTATCTGTATGGCTGATATCGCACAGCACAGACATCGCATGTGATGTGAACAGCAGTGCGCTGCGAATCACATGCGATGTCTGCCACGGCAGCAGTGTGAACCCAGCCTAAAACCCAATTGAGCATCTCTGGAGAGACCTAAAAATGGCTGTCCACCAACGTTTACCATCCAACCTGACAGAACTGGAGAGGATCTGCAAGGAGGAATGGCAGAGGATCCTCAAATCCAGGTGTGAAAAACGTGTTGCATCTTTCCCAAAAAGACTCATGGCTGTATTAGATCAAAAGGGCGCTTCTACTAAATACTGAGCAAAGGGTCTGAATACTTAGGACCATGTGATATTTCAGTTTTTCTTTTTTAATAAATCTGCAAAAATGTCAACAATTCTGTGTTTTTCTGTCAATATGGGGTGCTGTGTGTACATTAATGAGGAAAAAATTAACTTAAATGATTTTAGCAAATGACTGCAATATAACAAAGAGTGAAAAATTTAAGGGGGTCTGAATACTTCCCGCCCCCACTGTATATGAATGGTTATCATTTGAAAACATGGGTACGACTTGTAATGCGACTTTGATGTCCAAAGTTGCATAAAAAGTCACACAAGTGTGAATAGAGTGTTATTCATTCTTGTAAAATCTTTATCCCAAAGGTAAACACTGTAGTTGTAACTGCTTAAAAAGGTTTAGCTGGAGTTTGGCAGTATGTCAAGTCAAATCTAAATTTGCTAGTACATCTAAAGCTGGGTACACTAGTAGAAATTTGTTTGACATTTTTCGTTGTAAGAATGTTGTAAGAACGTTTGTTTTTCTAATCATTAGTGGGATCAACTTGATGTTCGTTTTTGACCGGAGGGTCAAAGGAACAGGATGAAAATTTTTTGTCAAATGTAGAAATTTCTAATAGTAAATGTGGTATTTGTTTGGTAAAGTCCATGCATTCCAAAATTGAATGTTAAAAGCAAATAAAATCTTGAACTGACTAACTGAACTTTGAACGGGATTGGAATGTTCTGAGAATTTTTGTACAAATTTTATTTGAAATTCTAGTGTATACCCAGTTTAACACTACCCTATCCTTAGATTGACAAAGTTGCTATCCAAATGTGTCTTTTTTGCTTCTCCATTCATAGAGAAGCTGCCCTACGACAGGAATGGTGTTAGGCTGGGTTCACACTGGTGAGACACGACACTCGTCCTACTTTGGATCCGACTTTGCCCTGCGACTTGAAGTCAGAGACGCGTCCGACTTCAATGAATGGGGACCCGACTTGGATCCTCGCCAATACCAGGCACTGTGTTTGGTATGAATATTGAGGGGGAATTCCACGCCAAATTTTAAATAAAAAAACTGCATGGGTTCCCCCTCCAAGAGCATACCAGGTCCTTCACTCTGGTATGGATTTTGGGGGGACCCCCACGCCGTTTTTTCACACGTCATGCGACATGAGCTCCCAATGTCAGAGCATTTGTTGCACCAGTGTGAACCCAGCCTTACTGGCCAAATCACCAGATGAAAATTAATGAAAAAATGCCTAAAAAAAAACGAACTCACATGGACATTGATTAGCCGAAAACTTCTCAAGTGTAAAATGCCTTATGTTTTTCTGTACCCTGGGAGCCACAGGTGCCGCACATAGCCACCAAAACAAGTGAATGGCTGTTTTGAATCTCTTTTGCATCTGCATTCACTTGCACATGTGCGTATGGCATATTTCCCCAAACGCTAAAGTGGTATGTTTAGGAAAATACGCCATACACACATGTACAAGTAAATTCTGACGTAGAAACAATCAGCGTTTACACAAGTACAGCCGTATACAGCCATTCACTTGTATTAGTAGCTGTATGCAGCACCTGCGGCTCCCGGGCACAGAAAAGATCCAGGTATTTCATGCTTGAGGTGTTTTCATAAATAATAAACCCCCCTGTGCATGAGACTTTAACGATTGGTAAGCTGCAATATATTACATTTTTGATTTTGGGTGTAATACCTCTTTAAAGAGGTTATATGGTCACAGTATATATATATATATATATATATATATATATATATATATATATATATATAGTTTTGCAGTTTTGCTCATAAGTTTACATACCCTGACAGAATTTATGATTTCTTGATCATTTTTCAGAGAATATGAATGATAACACAAAAACTTTTCTTTCACTCATGGTTAGTGTTTGGCTGAAGCCATTTATTATCAATCAACTGTGTTTGCTCTTCTTAAATCATAATGGCAACAGAAACTACCCAAATGACCCTGATCAAAAGTTTACATACCCTGGTGATTTTGGCCTTATAATATACACACAAGTTGACACAAAGGGGTTTGAATGGCTATTAAAGGTAACCATCCTTACCTGTAAAATGTTTGCTTGTAATTAGTGTGTGTGTGTATAAAAGGTCAATGAGTTTCTCGACTCCTGACAGACCCTTGCATCTTTCATCCAGTGCTGCACTGACGTTTCTGGATTCTGAGTCATGGGGAAAGCAAAAGAATTGTCAAAGGATCTGCGGGAAAAGGTAGTTGAACTGTATAAAACAGGAAAGGGATATAAAAAGATATCCAAGGAATTAAGAATGCCAATCAGCAGTGTTCAAACTCTAATCAAGAAGTGGAAAATGAGGGGTTCTGTTAAAACCAAACTACGGTCAGGTAGACCAACTAAAATTTTAGCCACAACTGCCAGGACAATTGTTCGGGATGCAAAGAAAAACCGACAAAAAACTTCAAGTGAAATACAGGACTCTCTCAAAACATGTGGTTTGATTGATAATAAATAGTTTCAGCCAAACACTAACCATGAGTGTAAGAAATGTTTTTGTGTTATCATTCATATTCTCTGAAAAATGACCAAGAAATCCTAAATTCTGCCAGGGTATGTAAACTTATGAGCACAACTGTGTGAGTGTGTATATATATATATATATATATATATATATATATATATATATATATATAGTGTGGAAAGTAATTATTTAATCCCCTGCGGATTTTGTAAGTTTGCCCACTTACAAATAAAATTTTTATTATGGGTGTATTTTAAATGATAGAGACAGAATATCAACCAAAAATCCAGAAAAAAACCCACATAATACAAATGTTATAAATTGAGTTGCAGTTCAGTGAGTTAAAGTGGGGTTTCACCCAAATTTTTAACATTATCTCTATGCATTCTCTTCCTTGCCTAGATGCTGACATGCTGTGTAAAAAAATTTAAATCGCAGTAATTACCTTTTTTTTCTAATCTTCTTAGCACTTCCTGGTTTTCCTCCCATGGGAGTAGGCGTGTTTCTAGCCTCTCCCAGACCTCCCACAGTCCCCTGAGAGCTAGTCTCAGGCTTCCCAGCATGCATTGTGCAACAGCGTCATCACAACATCTCGGTGAATGCTGGGAGCACAGCATTCACCGCATCCAGGAAATACATGCTTGTGGGCTTCAAATGCCCACAATGAAGATGGAAACCGCCTTCAGTGAATTTTATAAGTTATTCTTTACAACAAAATCGGACACAGGCGGACTTATTACACAGAACATGTGAGTAGATAATCATGAGAAGAAAAGTTTGTGAATGAACTCCAAAAAAAAAAAAAACGATAGATAGGTGGACCCCCGCTTTAAATAAGTATTTGATCCCCAAGCAAAACATGACTTAGTACTTGGTGGAGAAACCCTTGTTGGCAAGGAGGTAAGATGTTTCTTGTAGTTGGTGACCAGGTTTGCACACATCTCAGGAGCGATTTTGGTCTACTCTTCTCTAAATCCTTAAAATGGATGTAAACCCAATGTCATCCTTTCTAAACTACTGCCATAGGGGTTATCTATAAGGATATACATACCTCTTGCATGTATCTTTACCTGTCAAATGTCTCCCCTCTGTCTGTTATGAGACACGAAAAACTGCAGATTCTATGGGTGGGACTGTTGTCTGGAGCTCGGTGGGTGGAGTCGTGATGTCAGTAGACTCCCCGCCCACCTCTACACTTCCCTTGTCAATATGCATTTTCTCCTGTGTATTTCTTACACTGAACTTCTGCTATGATCTCTAACATCCAGTGAAAAGACAGGAAAGTAACCACATGACTTCAGCATGCCAAATCATGCTGAGGTGTGGAACAGCCAATCCTTGCAGAGCTGCTGAAGAAAGGAGTGGCGGTGGGAATTAAAAAAATAATGCATGTCTTGGGCTAGTGCACAAAATATGTAAATCACCTGTCACTCATAGCAAAGGGGAGGATTTGACAAAGTTTTTCTCTGTTTGTCAAGTTTTATCTCACTGAACAATAAAAGAGGATTGCTAAGAGCTGGATTAACTCTTTGTGGTAAGACTGGGCTCAAATGATAGGAAATCTTATACTCTACATTATGACATAAAAAAAAAAATTCGGGTTTACATCCACTTTAAGGTTTCTTGGTTGTCATTTGGCAACTTGAAGTTTCAGCTTGCTCCATAAATGTTCTATAGGATTAAGGTCTGGAGACTGGCCAGGCCACTCCATGACCTTAATGTGCTTCTTCTTGAGACACCTCTTTTGTTGCCTTGGCGGTATGTTTTGGGTCATTGTCAAGCTGGAAGACCCACCCACGACCCATCTTCATTGTTCTGGCTGATGAAAGAAGGTTGTCATCCAAGATGTTAAAATATATGGCCCCTTATATTGGCCCCTCAATGAAGTAAATTTGGCCTGTACCTTTAGCAGAGAAACAGCCCCAAAGCATAATGTTTCCACCTCTGTGCTTGACTGTAAGGAATGGTGTTCTTAGGGTCACAGTCAGCATTTTTCTTCCTCTAAATATGCAGAGTTGAGTTAATGCCAAAGTGCTCAATTTTGGTCTCCTCTGACCACAGGACTTTATCCCAATCCTTCTCTGAATCATTTAGATGTTCATTGGCAAACTTCAGATGGGCCTTTATATGTGCCTTCTTGAGGAGGAGGACCTTGCGGGTGCTGAAAGATTTTAATCTATGGCGGCGTATTGTGTTACCAATGGTTTGTTTGATGACTGTGGTCCCAACTGCCCTGAGATCATTCACAAGCTCCCTCCCGTGTAGTTCTGGGCTGATCTCTCACTTTTCTCATGATTATCCCTACCCCATGAGGTGAAATCTTGCATAGAGCTCCAGACTGAGAGCGATTGATGGTTATTTTGTATTTCTCCTTCTCACCAAGCTCCTTGCTGATGGTCTTGTAGTCCATTCCGGCCTTGTGCAAGTCTACAATCTTGTCCCTGACATCATTTGACAGCTCTTTGGTCTTGCCCATGGTGGTGAGGTTTGAATGGAAGAAAGAGATTCTGTGGACAGGTGTCTTTTATACAAATAACGAGTAGCCTCTAGGAGTGCCTTCTTAAATTGATAGGACTAATCTGTGTACTACTACCACATGAGCACATACTGTAGCCAGTCTGTGGGAGCCAGAATTATTGTTGGTTGGCAAGGGATCAAATACTTATTTTCCTCACCGAACTGCAACTCAATTTATAATGTTTGTATCATGTGTTTTTTCTGGATTTTTGGCTGATATTCTGTCTCTATGACTTAAAGTGATTGTAAAATCTTGTTTTTTTTTTTCTCTAAAAATAACAAACATGTTATACTTACCTGTTCTGTTGCAGTGGATTTGCACAGAGCAGCCCAAATCCTCCTCTTCTCAGGTCCCTCTTCTGTGCTCCTGGCTGCTCCCTCCTTTCGAGCGCCCCCACAGCAAGCAGCTTGCTATGGGGGCAACCGAGCCGAGTCACAGCTCCCTGTGTCCATTCAGACACAAAGCCCCAGCCGCACGCCCTCTTTCTCCTGATTGGCTGACTGACTTTGACAGCAGTGGGAGCCAGTGGCCCCGCTGCTGAGTCTCAGTCAATCAGGAGGAGCATCTCGGATGGCCAAGGCACTTGTGAACATCACTAGAGAGAGATGGGGCTCAGGTAAGTATTAGGGGGTGCTGGAGGGTGGCTGCTCCACACAGAAGATTTTTTATCTTAATGCATAGAATGCATTAAGATAAAAAACCTACTGACTTTACAACCCCTTCTTTTCATTGTAAATGGGCAAACTTACAAAATTTGCAGGGGATGAAATAATTATTTTTGCCACTGTATATATAATAGTTATAATGATTTAACCACTTCAGCCCTGGAAGATTTTCTCCCTTAATGACGAGGCCATTTTTTGCTATACGGCACTGCATCGCTTTAACTGATAATTGCGCGGTTGTGCAACGCTGTACCTAAACAAAATGTATGTCCTTTTTTTCCCTACAAATAGAGCTTTCTTTTGGTGGTATTTGATCACCTTTGCGGTTTTTATTTTTTTGCGCTATAAACAAAAAAAGAATGACAATTTTGAAAAAAAAAATACAATATTTTGTACTTTTTGCTATAATAAATATCCAAAAAAAAATAGATAAAAAAAAAACAAATTTCTTCATCAGTTTAGGCCGATATATATTCTTCTACATATTTTTGGTAAAAAATAATTGCAATAAGTGTATATTGATTGGTTTGCTACAAAATAAGGGATAGATTTATGGCATTTTTATTATTATTATTATTTTTTATACTAGTAATGGCGACGATCTGCAATTTTTATCGGGACTGAGACATTGCGGCAGACAAATCAGACACTTTTGACACTTTTTTGGGATCATTGACACTTATACAGTGATCAGTGCTATAAATAGCCATTGATTACTGTATAAATGTCACTGGCAAGGAAGGGGCTAACACTAGGGGGCGATAAAGGGGTTACCTGTGTTCCCTATGTGTTTTCTAAATGTGGGGGAATGTGGCTGACTAGAGGAGGAGAGAGATTGTTGTTGCTACTTAGTAGGAACACACAATCTCTTTCCTCTCCCCTGACAGAACCGGGATGTGTTTACACACACAGATCCCGGTTCTCGCTCTGTCACGAGCGATCGCAGGTGCCCGGCGGTCATCGCACCCACCAGGCACGTGCATCGGCTCCGGGGACACGCTGCGACCGCATGCCTGCTACAGCATCTTAAAGAGCCGAAGTACAGCTATGATGGCTCTCGCAGGGGAGCCAACCTGCCACAGTATAACTGTGGCAGCTCGTCGGAAAGGGGTTTAACATAAGCATTCTAATAACAATACAAACAATAGTTATTTTTCACAATCCAATAATGTAATATAATCTTACTTGAAAAAAAATCTCTTTTCATTGCTGCCTGTCTGTTGGCCAACTCTATCCACTTCCTGGATTCCCTGCATGCTTTTCAGCTTCACCTCTGCTGTTTACTTTCAATTTCTAAGGACTATGTATCCCATGGTACCTTGCTGCCTGCAAGCAGTGATTCCTGTGCTGACCCCGCCTCCTGAAACACCTCCTCTCAGCTCCTCTGTAGTTTAGAAGGCAGGGTCTGCAAAATGTGTGACACAGAGCTCAGCAAAGCTGGCCCCCCTACAATCAGCACAAATAAAAACTCAAGTGTGTTTCTTTAGTGCTATGTTTGTGCTGTTTTGTGCCATAAAAATTTACATTTGTGCTGCTTTTATTTTGAAGATATTAGCAATTTTTTTTTCCAGACTATGACATCACCTAGCCCCCCTACAACAGCCAAATGGCACAAAACTGGTCTTGTTGGTTAGTGCTTACTTTAATAATATAGGAGTAATAGCATAGGAAAATACTTGTGAAAGTCACACTAAAATTATATTCGGGTGAATGTATTTTATTATTATTATTATTAATAATATTAGCAACACCAACATCCTAATAGGAGAATTCATTCAAAAAATATGAAAGGCATTTTTCTGTGCTGAGCATTTTTATGCATCATAAAGTCATACTATGGACTACACAGGCATTGAAATGCTGCTTTGCCCTCTATGCCGCTTGTAATTGCTGCAATTCATCTGCCAGAGCTGTGTATTGCTCAAAGGTGCCAAAGGTACATTTTACAGCCAAAAAGTGCTATTACTCCATTTTGGCTGAGAAAAAGATCAATAAAATGTTTAACCACTTCATTTGTGACAGGTATCTCACTCTGTATTCCTACAGAACAGTTTCAACATAGAACCTGGGTAAATGCAACAATCTCCAGCCTGTTTGTATAATGATATAAAGAAATATAGTTTTTTAAATGCTGATAGTATAACTGGCTGATGTCTATCATTTATACTGTATGTCCAAAATCAGCGGCCTCCCCAGCCAGCCAGCAACCCCCCCACCCCCCCACCCCCAGCCAGCCTGCCAAACAACCAACCACCCCTCCCAGTGCTCACTCGATCGATTGCTGCTTCCCCCCTGTCGCTCAATCGCCACATCGCTTGCCTGTTGCCCATCAGGCCCCGCACCCGCCCCTGCCCTTACCCCATCCAAGTCGTGGCTTCCCCCCCCCCCGCATCTCCTCCCGAGTCCCGGCGGTCGCTTCTCCTCCCGGCCAATCATGACATAGGACCTGCGGCCAATCGGCTCTTAGGACTCCTGGCCAATCGGGTCCAGGACCCTCTTCTTGATTGGCCGGGTCCTGACACAAGAGGGTGGACTCGAGGCGCAGTGCTCTGCTCCCTGAGCCCACAGTTTTTTAAGCAAATTAGAGCCTCTGGCTCTAATCATGTGCTTCTATAAAAAAAAAAACTCATTGGAATCTATGCGTTCGGCGCTCTGCATGTAGATTAGGGGCTGGACGCATGGATTAGGGGGTGGTGTCCCTCCGCCCTGCATGAGTGGCCGCCACTGTCCAAAATCCCATGGGTAGCAACCTTTGGACCACCCAGAGCTGGCCTAAATTCCCTCTTCTTTCATGCCCCTGGCCCACAATACCTAGTGCCTAACCAGTCTATTAAGAAGCCTGTGCATTAGCACTTGGAGAAAGTATAGATACAAATAACAACTTTTGAAATATGCATAGTGGAGATCACAGGATTTCGGGAGTCAATAGGGAAACAGAGCCTGGAAGAGAAGTTACCTGCTCATTAGTGGGCATATTCAACAAAGTGCCTCTGTAGAAGACCAATTTTTGCTCCCCTTCCCTTCGACTTATTGCTCATGTACAAAAATAGATTGAATAAATAGATCTTTCTGCAGGAAAGAAAAAGCTCAATTCCCCCATTGAGGCAGTCAGTGTCGATGGGGGAATCCTTTCTTTAAATCTGTTGTGTTCTCTCTGTGGAAGGGGGGGGTGCAATTAGCCATCCCTGCTGGGGGAATACAGTGATCACTGCTATAGCAATAATAGCATGCTAAAAATCCGACAGACTAGTTGTACCCAAGTCGATCGATGGATCAATTTTGGTGCAATCAGCCTGCCAGTAAATGGATCGAAATTTGGTCCAGTCCCTGCTGAACTGGCCGAGATTCGATCCAGCTATGGCTAGCTTAAGGCATGTCATTTTCAATTTTCACTACTAGATGCCCCGCCTGTTTTCCCTTTTGTTCAATCAAGGGGAAAGGGGGTGGGCAGACATGGTACTAGTATGCTGTGTCTGCCCCCTACCCCACCAGTATGGTCCCCAGACACCATTTTGGGAGAACCTGTGTCTGATTGGACACAGAGCTTTTCCAAGATTTGGGCTGCCATCTTAGACACAGGGTGGCTATATAGAGCCCCTGCTGGGTCTAGTAGGGAGTGTGAGATAGGAATAGAGACATGCTGGCTAGAAAAATGTTAACTTTGTGCAGGGAAAGGTTCCTTGGAAGCAGGGACAGAATAGGGACCGTGCGGATCACCCCTGGAGATTCCTGTGAGTTTGGGGAAAGGACCCTGTTGCCCAGTCTGTATTTAGATTACCGCTTGTTTATAGCCTACAGCACTATCACAGCACCCTATTATGGGGACACTTTGTCAATTAAGCAGACCTGCTTAGCGGGGCATTCCTGGAGCACACTGCCGCTTGTATATTCTGCATATTTGTAATACCTTGTTAGGTAACTGTAATTTGTACATACAAATACTTGAGATTATTACCAAATTCCTGGTAATTTCTTTGGCACAGTGAAGCCTTTGCAGCTTAAAGGGGAATGGCTGGGGAATGGAAAAAAACACAGCTCGATCACCCCCTAACTGCAATTGTAAACGAGGCCTGGAGTGTAAGGTGAGACTACCTACTTGGAGAGGCACAAACAGGTTTTTTTTTAATCAAATGTTTTTTTTTTTGTTATAATACATATAAACAAAAAAAAAACACATGTCAAATTAATCCATAAAGTATCATAAAGTAAGAAAGCACACAAACTAAACAAACCTTACACCTCTCGGGCCACCATAACTTGACATATAATAAAGGAAACATAATGAAAGCATAAAGACATTCTGTACAACAGCCTGGATTTCTCCAATATCGGTCATAAGTCTATGGCAACTTCCTCCAAGTAGCCTCAAACTGTCCTTACCCTTATCTTCTACTCCTCACCCTTCCATCCCAGACCTTTGCTCCCCTTTATCTCCTCTACCTTCATACCTATCCACTCAGTAAACCGTCATATAATTCATTGCTAGAGTCTATCCAGCATGACCATATTTTACTAAATCTTTGGGGTGTACCTCTATGTTTATATGTTAATTTTTCTCTTTTAAGTATGTAATTAAGTTTCTCAACCCATTGTTTATGGGTTGGAGGAACAATTTTGTAGAATGGCTTTACGTGCTAAATATAGGGATCATATCCACATAATATGCATATCCGCTGGTAATGCTCCATCAGGTATTATACCCAATAGTGCAAGTGTAGGCGTCCCTATTATCTCAGTGGAGAAAAATTAGTTCAGGGTTGTAAATACTTTTTCTTGAGATTATTGAGATTATTACCAAATTCCTGTATTTTTTCATTATTCATTACATAAAACCAGAAAATGGCCAGAAGACTTTGTCTTACCTGGTTCCTTTAAATCACCGCCAACCAGTTACCCCCTCCCATAGATTGGTAGATAGATAAAAAGATAGAGAGATAAGATAGATCTATGCAGGGGAGTGTAACCTCTATGACCTAAACTCTCCCATAGTTTATGATATTCAATTGGGATCAGCCAGCAAACACCGTCTCCACTTCCAGCACTCTGCATGTCTACATGTCAGACAGAAAGTTACCCAACACAACTTGGATATCACAGACCAGAAAAAGAATTGGAGATACCACTTCTTATCTGCACCAGATGTGACCAATGCCAGTATCTACTGTATGTGACAGTGGGAAGGGGTCGAAGCACCTGTTCAACCCATATCTTATGTAAATGGGCCCTAAATACCAGAGAGCCCTTTTGCAGATGAACAAAATGTACCAATGTCTATGTAGTAAAAAGCCTACTTAAACAATCCATTTACATGATATCCAGTCAGGTAGCCCCACATACTACAAAATTAGGCCTCATTCACATGGGCATTTAGCTGACTACCAGCCTCTGAATTTACCAAAGGAATTAAAAAAGCCTGGAGTTCAGGTAGTATATTTTAGGGCTCGCTTACACTAGCAGTGCCCTCTGAATGGCAATCTGCAATGGATGGCTTTTCAGAGGGTGTTTAGCAGGTGGTGAGGAGGCATTATGTTGCCTGTTTTAAACCTAAAAACCTGCACCACCGCACTGGCTGAATTCAATTGAATGGGTTGCGTTTCGTTGAGTGGTACTGCCTTCTGAACATGACAGGAGGAAAATTTCTTTGGCACAGTGATGCCTTTGCAGCTTAAGGGGGAGTGGCTGGGGAATGGAAAAAACACAGCTCAATCACGTGTTTTTACCACCCCCTAACCACAATTGTAAACAAGGCCTGGAGTGTAAGGTGAGACTACCTACTTGGAGAGGCACATTTTTTTTTTAATCAAATTTTTTTTATTTTTTGTTATAATACATGTAGCAATAACTCTTGGTGGAGCTGCTGGATTATAGCGGGCTGTTACCTCAACTCCCGCCACCTCTGTTTCACCAGCACCGGGTCTAGGGTCCCGTTGAGTTTACCTCCGGACAATGTAGGCACCAAACACTTGAGTATCTTTTCCAATGCTTTAATGAACAGGTAATAAAGGAAGTAGCAGGAAAGCGGTAGAAGGAAAACTGCAGGGAAGCTCAAATACCTTTTTGTAGTATTCTTTAGTACATTGTTAGGAATTGAACACTTGTAGTTGAATGCACTCCCCTTGTAGGATTCAATCTTTGCCCGCCCGGATAGGCCTCTCTCACTTGCCTAGCAGCCAGTACATAACACGAACAAAAGTCTCTGCCACAGACTTGTTTGGAGCAAAACCGGTACGATCCTCTGCCACAGGATGTAATGGTTTACGATGAATATCAGATACAGCACTTGAACCTTTAAGCCAACCCGGAAGTACTATGCAGTAAGATTACTTCAGGATACGTCCTCCAACTGAGTCACCAGGCCCCTCTCCAGACCAGCACTCTGCATGATCCTTCCATGACGGGTCCTCCCCTGGGATCTCCTCAGTTGTCCAGCTTCTTCACTCAGGATAGACAGCCCAGGACCATTCCTCTGCCGCTGTGGTAGGCTCAGACAGGCTTCTGAGCCCACCCACACGCCGCAGTGACGTGGGTCTCCGGAATGGAGGACCACGAGGTGGTATTCCTAATGCATATCTGTCGGCCAGGAGGGCCAGCAGGTGGACGGAAAAAGACCCCTAAACATGGCGTCTGTCCCATAAATACCCGCTCCCAGAATGCAACTCGGAGGACCACCTCCACCGAGTTGTCTCTGGGACCGAGGAGTACTCATACGCTTCAACACGTTGCATTTCCAACACCGGCCCATGGTGACAACGACATCCACCGGCGCAGTGTGGAACTACACGCAACTCAGCCAAGCTGGAACATAGGCAAATCTAACTTCACCTAACAAGTAACCCACTAAATTTACCTATCAGTAGTAGATTAAAAATCTACCAGCGCTACATACATATAAACAAACATCATGTCAAATTAATCCATAGGATATTTTTTGTTACAATACATATAAACAAAAAAAAAAACAAAAACATGTCAAATTAATCCATAAAGTATCATAAAGTAAGAAAGCACACAAACTAAACAAACCTTACATCTTTCTGGCCACCATAACTTGACATTTAATAAAGGAAACATAATGAAAGCATAAACACATTCTGTGCAACAGCCTGGACTCCTCCAATATCAGTCATAAGTCTATGGCAACTTCCTCCAAGTAGCCTCAAACTGTCCTTACCCTTATCTTCTACTCCTCACCCTTCCGTCCCAGACCTTTGCTCCCCTTTATCTCCTCTACCTTCACACCTATCCACTCAGTAAACCATCATATAGTTCATTGCTAGAGTCTATCCAGCATGACCATATTTTACCAAACCTTTGGGGTGTACCTCTATGTTTATATGTTAATTTCTCTCATTTAAGTATGCAATTAAGTTTCTCAACCCATTGTTTATGGGTTGGAGGAACAGCGGATGTCCATTTTTGTAGAATAACTTTACGTGCTAAATATAAAGATCTTATCCACATTATAAGCACATGGTAATGATCCATCAGGTATTATACCCAATAGTGCAAGTTTAGGCGTTCCTATTATCTCAGTGGAGCATAAGGAGTTCAGGGTCGTAAATACTTTTTCCCAATAGCGATGAAGCTTTGGATATCGCCGGAGCATATGGATGAGAGAGCCGTTAAATAAAGAGCATCGCGGGCATAGTGGTGTTAAATATTTTCCCAATGCATAGAGTTTTTGTGGGGTATAATGAGCCCTATGTATGATTAAAAGCTGAGATAGCCTTTGAGAGGGCAAGAGAGATGTCTTAGGAAGTGTTTCCAGGGCACATGTCCAGTCCTCCTCATCTAGGGCCTCAATGTCTTCCATTAAGAAAAACAATTTTTATATTTTTCAGCGTTCTCCATTATTTGTAGATTAGAATAAAGATCTCCTATTAATCCTCTTTTTGTACGGGCAACCGAAGTTGCCATTGTTAATATTTTAGAGTGATCATACTGTAATTGAATTTTTTGAGCTTTGGATTTGTAATGCATGACGTATTTGAAGGTATTAATAAAAGTTTTTGTTCGTTAGTTGATAACGGTCTTTTAATAAATTACATTTAATAAATTAATATATTTTAATATATTAAAAGTAAGTAAAACATCCCCTTCATATAACTGATACAGAAATATTATGCCCGCCTTTTTCCAGTCTGAAAATTTTTTTAGTTCATAAGACAATAATTATCTCATATGGGCATCTGCCTCGTATATGCCTTATGTTGAGTAATATTTTGTACTGCTTCCCATATTCTGTGAGTTATGTGGAAGGTAGGGAACCTTTTTTTTTATTATAGAAATGGTAGGCCACTATTAGTTGGACAAAAGAGTATTTTTTAAATTGAGATGCTATTATCTTTTGTATAGGGTCCTCCACGTTCACTACCTCCCAACCCTGCCAATGTTGCATTTGTGATGCAATAAAGTATAATCTTGCATTAGGTGTCGCAATTCCCCCCTTATCAATAGGCTGTTGTAGTATTTCAAATCTAATTCTAGGTTTTCCTCCTCTGCACACAAAATCCCTAAAGACTGCGTCGATGGTTCTAAATAATCGTAGCGTCAGCCATATGGGGCAATTAGGTAGTACATACAACATCCACACCATCTTCACCAGATTCGCCCTCCCCACCATAGAATCTACTCCATGTTTTACTCAGTTGTCTAAATTTAGCAATAAGAGGAAGTATATTCCTATCTATTTATTCTGAGACATTCGGTGTAATTACCACTCCCAAGTATTTAAATGATGTAACCAGGGCCATCTGTTGAGTCTGGCGTGGGTGTCCCACATGCTCGGGGTCCACAAGCAGCACTACAGATTTGTCCCAGTTGATATTAAATCCCGAAGAGGATCCGTAAAAGTCTATCAAGGACATAACTGCAGATATGGATGGATCCGTATCCCCCAGAAACACTAGAGCATCATCTGCATAGAGTGCTATATTATCTTCGCCTGTTGATCTACGAAATCCCACAATATTTGTTGACGAACGAATAGCCTCAGCCAATGGTTCGATGGCCAGAGCAAAAAGAAGCAGGAAAAGGACACCCCTGCCTCGTCCCCCTGGTCAATGAAAAAGGGGCCAATAAACAACCATTCACCTGTACCCTTGCGCTTGGGGAGTCATATTGGAGTTGTATCCATCTAATAAATCTGGGACCAAACCCATATTGTTTTAGACAATTCCACAAATAGACCCACTCAATACTGTCAAATGTCTAATATTATTTGCTGTAGATCTGTTTGGAATGAAGCCTGGTTGATCACAGTGGATTAATTTAGAAATGTATCTTGATAATCTAGTCGCCAATACCTTTGCCAGCAGCCTAATGTCTGACGTTAGCAAAGATATTGAACGGTATGAGTCAGGGTTGCTTGGGTCCTTTCAGGTTTCAATAGGACAATAATTACTGCTTCATTCATACAGTGTAGTGAACCCACCTCCATGGCGTAATTAAAAACATTGAGCAGTTCAGGTAACAACACATTCCCATATTTTTTATATATTTCCCCTGGAAGACTATCTGGCCCTGTTGCTTTATTATTAGGTAGATTAACTGCTGTTTTTCTCAACTCATCCAATGTTAATGGGCCCTCCAAAGCCTCCCTTTCTTCCTTTGAAATGTTTGGTAATTCAAAAGTGTCAAGGAATCTATTCAAGGACTCCTCCGAGTAGGATACCCTGCTCTTATATATGCCTGATAATATTCCCTAAAAACTCCCAATATCTCTTGGGTAGTCTTAACCTTCTTGTCTGAAGATGATGATTGTATTTCAGTTATATGTGATGCCGGCCGCTGGACTTTTACAATAGTTGCCAATAGATGTCCTTTCCCCTATCTCTCCTCAAAGTATGGTTGTTGTAGAAAAAATATTTTATTTTCTGCCTTTTTCTTAGCCACTGCTGCATATTGTAGTTAGCTATCAATCAGCTAGGGTTTTTTTCCATTGTCTAGATTGCTTCTTTATTTTTGAGATTTGCGTAATAAGGAGACCTCAAAGATACGCTTTCATTGCATCCCAATATATTAAGAGTGAGAATTTCTATTTCTATTCTGATAAGTACCGCATTTATCGGCATATAACACGCACCGGCATATAACACGCACCCCAATTTAAGAGGGAAGTTTCAGGAAAAAAAACTTTTTTTAAATAAATCACTTTGAAGCAAAATAATGGTCAGTGACCACCAATGCAGCCTAATCTGTGCCCATCTGCAGCTTCAGTGCAGCCTGATCTGTGCCCATCTGCAGCCTAATCTGTGCCCATCTGCAGCCTAATCTGTGCCCATCTGCAGCTTCAGTGCAGCCTGATCTTTGCCCATCTTCAGCTTGATCTGTGCCCATCTGCAGCCTGATCTGTGCCCATCTCCCCCATCAATGCAGTGTCATGGTTATGCAATAGTTTTCTCTGTCCGCTTACCTGTCTCCATGTGTTCATCTCTAGAGACCAGCTGCCTCTCACCTGACTGGTTTTATAACCTCTCCTCTAAGCATGGCCCCACCCCAGGCCCTATCAGGGAACCCTATATTACCTGTGCACTGCAAGCCAGCAGTGCTGATCAACCATTGCGTTAGCTTTTGTGTGTACTTGCTGTGTTTCCTACGTCTGATTCCAGTTACCGACTTTGGCCTGTTCTTAACTATTTCTGTCTGCTTGTGACCCTGACCTTTGGCGTGTCCCCGACCATCCCTGTTTGTCTGTGACCCTGAACCTTGGCGTGAACTCTGTTGTCCTTGTCTGCTTGTGGCCCCGACCTTGGCTTGTCCCTTACTTTCCTTGTTGTTCCAGCCTGCTGCCTCCTTCCTCTTCTCCTGTAGTCTACCGTGAGCTGTGAGACCCTGGGGGCCGTGACCTGGAGCCAGACTGCAGCGCAGTCCATCCTCACCACTAGAGGCTCTGGTGAACACCTGCTGGCTCTTGCTATGCTCTAGCTCCCAGTGGGATCTGTTGGTGATCCAGTAGACCTCCTTCCTGAACCTCCCAGGGTTCAATCCACAGCAGTCAGTCCTAGGGTCCACTACCTAGCAGTGCACTTCTGACTCCTACAGAGTGCATCTGTCACCTAGCCTCAAGGTGACCTGACATGCAGCTCACCATCTCTACTCGCAGGAAATCACCGAGCCATCGTCTGTTTACACAGTCCCACCTCTGCCATCGGCATTGGACCAGCTCCTGTGATAGACATTACACAGGTCCAATGCCGGTGGCGGAGACGGGAATGTGTGTGTGACGTGCGAGCCGAGTGAGAGCCGAGCGGAGAGCCGAGTGGATAGGAGATGACGGCTCGGTGATTTCCGGCGGTACTTGTCCCCCTCTTTCCCCTCCAAGGTACGCTGTATACGTATAACACGCACCCGCAATTTTCTCCCTATTTTCAGGGGAAAAAAGTGAGTGTTATACGCCAATAAAAATGGTAATTAGTTCAGTCATAATTCCTTCAGATGAAGGAAAAAGTGGCAACCAATATGGGTTCACCTTCCATAAAGTGCATCCTAGAGTAGTCCTAAAAGAAAAAATTAATATTATAGGGCAATGATCTGAGACACCCCTAGCCTCATATTTAATATCATGAAGATATGGTAACATAGACTATGTTCCCAGCACTAAATCTATTCTGGAAAGAGTTTTATAACTACATGAAAAGCAAGAAAATTGCTTCTTTGTTGGATTACACTGTCTCCAAAAATCTATCAATCCAAATTCAGTTATATATCTCGCAAAAGCCGTAGGCCTCAATGATGTTTGCTTATTCGATATGTTATATTTATCTATTGCGGAATCCATAAAATTATTAAAATCACCAACCAATAGGCATGCACTATCCACTTTATCAGATATGAACTGAATATATTCTTTAAATGCTTCTGTTGAATATGGCGGAGGGATATATATATATATATTTCCAATCACATATGCACGGTCTGATACTGTACAGTATACAAAAATAAATCAACCTTTACTGTCCTTCTTAATTTGTCTACATGTAAAATCCAATCCATTAGATATAAGTATAGACACTCCTCTAGCGTATGATGTATATGTAGAATGATACTGAGTATTAAACTTGTTTTGTTTTAGATGTGTAGCGTCTCAGGACTTAAATGAGTCTCCTGAAGATATATTATCGAAGGTGTAAATCTTCCTAATGAAGTAATCCTGCACAAACAGGTTTACATGTAGAACTATTAGATTGTAAGCTCTTCTGAGCAGGGCCCTCTTAATCCTATTGTATTGTATTGTATTATAACTGTATTGTCTCCCTTTTATATTGTAAAGCGCTGCGTAAACTGTTGGCGCTATATAAATCCTGAATAATAATAATAATAATAATAGTATTGCTTAAGGCCAAAGGGCTAGGGCAGCAGAAACCTCACAAGTAAAGTTGGAGAAAAGGCAACAAAGCAAAAGGAGCACAACAAAAGCGCACAAAGTTCAAGGATATGTTAAAACCATTTAATAATTGTGAGTGTTATACGCCGATAAATATGGTAATTAGTTCAGTCATAATTCCTGTGTTTCTGTGTCCTTATGGGACTTCAATAATATGGATGCCATGTAAGCATAAAAAAACTATACTAGGGGACTAGATTGCCCACTGACTTGATGAAAAACAACATGATGGAAAAAAAAAGGATGATAAAATGTATTAAACCTCTCCAAACCATACATCAGCTAACGCTGAGGTGGTTTGTTAGGCTACAGTACCCCATAACTTGTGACCAGTCAAGGAGGGGAACTGGTGCTGGACCGTCAGGGACAGGTGGATGGTGCGGCAACTGCCGGTCAGGCTCCGGATTCTAGTGGCGCCGATGTACTCACACAAAATTGCAAATTCTGCCACGATTCCTAAAAGCTTAGGGTTAATGGGGAGTGTATAAGGGTAGGTGGTTGGTTGGTCATCATATCCTCCATGTTTCCCTCCTTGTTGGGCGCCAAGCAAGGTTCACATGACAGGCCTACCCCAGGGTGGGTTCTTCTGGGCTATGCTAGGCACCTTGTACAGGGTCACTTTACTACACATGGGGTATCTTTGCTTAGTGTTGTCTTCATCAATGCCCCGTAACAAGGCTGAGGCTGCCATGGGAAAATACGTGACCTTAACGTGGGCTTTTACTATTAGAGGTGAATGTACACCATGCACACTGGCACCGCAACTGTTCTCCAGTGAACTCTCCCTTCCCGTGACAATGTACACCTTCTCTTTCTTCTGCATTTAGGAAGGAAATTTTGGCCACTTTCACACTGAGGCATTTTACAGGCACTGTTGCGCTAAAAATAGTGCCTGAAAAGCGCCTGTAAACGGCCTCTTCTGCTACCTTGGTGTGAAAGCCCGAGTGCTTTCACACTGGGGTGGTGCACTTGCAGGACAGGAAAAAAAAGTCCTGCAAGCCGCATCGTTGTGGCAGTGCGGGAGCGCTGTATTTAGCGTTCCTAAACTGTCCCTGTCATTAAAATCAATGGCCAGCGCTGCCAAAGCACCTGCAAAGCACTTTGGCAGCGGTGCTTTGTGGGCACTTTTAACCATTTTTCGGCCGATAGCGGGAGTTAAAACTGCCCCGTTAGCAGCCGAAAAAGCGCAGCTAAAGCTACGGTAAAGCGCTGCTAAAATTAGAGGTGCTTTAACCTCTAACGTGGCCAGTGCCTTAGTGTGAAAGTCCCCTTAAAAAGTATGCAGCGCTTTTAAAAGTCCATTCAAATAGAGTTCACAATTCGTAGGGAGCATCCAAAGTGTGCAACAGAAATAGATCTGCAGGCGAAATGACAATCCTCCACCAACACCACAGCAAACCGGGCCTCTTTAAACACAATTACACCTCTAAGTTTAATTTGCTATAAAAATAGCCAAATCATTTTAAAACTAATAATTTAGTTTAAAAACTATAGTTAAGAAACATATTTTTTTCTAATAATCATCAGTGAGAAGGAAGGGAACAAAAGACTTTAGCTAATATTACTAAAGGCATTACCATCCCACTCGATGTTAAGGCCATAATAAGGTCTATAGGATCTTATGGAATAAATTCACCAGGTTTCGAGTAGGTAGAGGTAACCAGTTTGTCATCGTATACTCCAATCTTCAGGTCAAGAAAATTACTGTATTTATCGGCGTATAACACGCACTTTTTTCCCCTTAAAATCAGGGGAAAATCGTGGGTGCGTGTTAAACGCCGATCCCCTGCGATCCTGAGCTGTCAGATGTGAAAAATCGCCGACCGCGATTTGAAAATGGCGGCGCTGGTGCCGAAATACACAGTGCCGGTCCTCGGCTCTTCTTGGCCACTCGCACCTCCTTATTGACTTTTGTTAAAAGTAGAAGCCATTGGCTCCCGCTGCTGTCAATCACAACCAGTGAGCCAATCAGGAGACGGAGGGGGCGTGGCCATGCCACGGCTCCGTGTGTGAATGGATACACAGAGCCGCTGATCCGGAGCGTGCCTGCTCGCGTTCCCCCATTGCAAGCTGCTTGCTGTGGGGGCACCTGGCAAGAGGGAGGGGCCAGGAGCGCCAGTGAGGGACCTGCAAAACCAACTGCACAGAGGAGGTAAGTATAACATGTTTGTTATTTTTTTTTTTTTTAAGTGAGACTTTACAATTACTTTTTTCCAACACATAAGGGACAAAAAGTCCCCTATCTTATGATTTTTTGGGTAACAGATTCTCATTAATGACACTGCATGTCTAAAAGACACTGCATGTCTCCCCTGTGCTTAACTGAATGTAACACAATGCACATTGCACTGCATTAGATTCTTTCCAGGCCTTGATGGCCCGAGAAACTGTTAATGGGGACACGGAAGTGACGTCATCCGTCACTTCCGGGTCAACAACAAGAAGGGGAGTGTGTTCGCTCTACTCCCTCCTCTCAATGCCAGTCCCAGGCCCACCGATGGGCAAGCGAAGGTTGGGATACATAGTGCGGGGGGAGCACGCATGTGGCGCATGGAGCATTTGGAGAAGGCGTCAGAACGAAATTTCTTGTTGCCATAGCGACCTGGCGCCAGAGGTTTGTCAAGCCCTGAGAGACTGGGGACATGCTTTAGGAGACAGAGACTAAAGAAATATAAAATGGGGCTGCTAAAAATCACTACTATAACAGGGCAATAGGGGAATACAGATTAGTGTCTGCAGGGGCCCAGAGGGCTGCACAAAAAGTATTAAAAGGCCACATGAGGCCCCTGGGCCAGAGGTTGAGCACCAGGGCATTAGAGCATCACAAATATACAATGGTTTTAACACATCCTTGAACTTTGTGCACTTTTTCTTGTACTCATGTCAGTGGCGTACCAACGGTGGGGCTAGGGTTACCACCTTATCCTTTTAAACCCGAACACATATGAATTACACAGGTTCTGAGGCTAATTTAATGCAGATAAGGCACCAAGTGAGTTTAATTAACATCCTAATCAGCCACAGAACCTGTGTAATTAATATGTGTTCGGTTTTAAAAGGATGAGGTGGCAGCCCTAGGTGGGGCGGGGGGGGGGGGCGGTTAGCCCCGGGTGCCACACAGTGGGGGGGGGGGGTGTCAGCAGGGTCGGTGCAACCATACCTCTTTGATTCTGCTGGAGCAGTGCTGGGAAGGGCGCTTGTGCGGGGTGTTTGCTTTCCCACGCGATCTCAGTTTTTTATGGCAGCTGGCATCGCTTCCCGCTGGCTGCCTTTCTCACTGGCAATGCACACAGTGCAACGCCGATGAACCCGCCCCCTACCACTCCTCCTCCGTTCTGATGTCTTCTGTGTACACAGACAGGAGGAGGAGCCAGGGAGGAGGCGAGACGCTGCTCTGCTGTGCATGTGCCGCTCATTTGAGGTCTGTCATTATTATACACACACACTATAGATGAAACTTCCGTGGGGGAGCTGATAGATATTAAAACGTGCAGTAATTTGGGTGTGAGGGGAGAGGGTACTGCATGTGCTAGGGGGCGTTTTAGGAAAATCTGCCCCCCCCCAGCACAAGTCCTCCCTCCTCCCAAAGTGCCCCCTAGCAAATGCAGTACCCTATCCCCCACCCCTGATTCAAAGAGATGCTGGCTGCTACACAGGGGACAATCATGGCATTCGGGACCCTGTGCACCCAATAGAGATGCAGGCCAATCGCCCCAGGTGATCACACTAATACCCCCCTGCCAGGCAAGTAAGTGGAGCCTTTTCCGTCACTGGGTTCCAGGACTCAGGGCTGGTTCACACAATGAATCACACAGGATCACACTGTGCGTTCCTGCACGATTCACATGTTTTCCAGGTGCAGTACAATTTCAGCCTATTCATTTGAATGGGCTGAAATTGTGCTGGACTGCACCAAGAGTTATAAAATGCACAGGAACTGGATTGCGTATTACTACTGTACAAAATACATACAAACAATATACAAACAAATGCAGGTAAACGCATTACATTTGGGACCTGCGTTTGTGGTGTCATTAACATTGACACCCACTGCAGATCACAACTTGAGTGCTTTTTTGAATGTGGTGTGAGAAACGCACATGGAATGCAGGTTTCCAGAAGTGAGGGGGGGCTGTGTAATGTGAAGGGGTCCAGAGGTATGGGGGCTGCGTAATGTAAAGGGGTCCAAAGGTGTGGGGGCTGTGTAATGTAAAGGGGTCCAGAGGTATGGGGTTGTGTAATGTAAAGGGGTCTAGAGATGTGGGGGCTGTATAATGTGAAGGGGTCCAGAGGTATGGGGTTGTGTAATGTAAAGGGGTCCAGTGGTGCAGGGGCTGTGTAATGTAAAGGGGTCCAGACATGTGGGGGCTGTGTATTGTGAAGGGATCCAGAAGTATGGGGGCTGTGTAATGTGAAGGGGTCCAAAGGTGTGGGGGCTGTGTAATGTGAAGGGGTCCAGAGGTACAGGGGCTGTGTAATGTAAAGGGGGTATTCCTACATGTTTCCTGCAGTTATAGCTGCAGTCCTATAGATTTCCATTAGGTTGTGTGGTTTTCTGCATTTTCTGAAAGTGCACCAAAAGTCCTGCATGCTGCATCTTTGGCGCACTTTCAGAAAACAGGAAAAAATGTTTTGGGGGGGAGAGTGACACCATGTTTTACTGCACCTGGTGACACCAACCCCAGTGAAGCCACTGGCAGTAGCACATATTAGGTGTGTGGCTGCCAGGTACATGTATTTCTGTCTGGCACCAGCTGCCTGATGAAAATCCTCGGGTCAGTCAGCACTGTTTTTGCAGAGGAGGAGGAGGGGCCTAGGTGCCTGGGGGAGCAGAGGAGGATTCTTCTATATTCTGTGCGGCAGTGCACTGAGGCTAGGGTTGCCACCTCATCCCTTTAAACCTGAACACATATGAATTACACAGGTTCTGAGGCTAATTAAATGCAGATAAGGCACCAAGTGAGTTTAATTACCACCTTAATCAGCCACATAACCTGTATAATTAACCACTTCAGCCCCGGAAGGTTTTACCCCCTTCCTGACCAGAGCACTTTTTACAATTCGGCACTGCGTCGCTTTAACTGCTAATTGCGCGGTCATGCAATGGTGTACCCAAACGAAATTTGCGTCCTTTTCTTCCCACAAATAGAGCTTTCTTTTGATGGTATTTGATCACCTCTGCCGTTTTTATTTTTTGCGCTATAAACGGAAAAAGACCGAAAATTTTGAAAAAAAATGATATTTTCTACTTTTTGTTATAAAAAAAATCCAATAAATTCAATTTTAGTCATACATTTAGGCCAAAATGTATTCGGCCACATGTCTTTGGTAAAAAAAATGTCAATAAGCGTATATTTATTGGTTTGCGCAAAAGTTATAGCGTCTACAAACTAGGGTACATTTTCTGGAATTTACACAGCTTTTATTTTATGACTGCCTATGTCATTTCATGAGGTGCTAAAATGGCAGGGCAGTACAAAACCCCCCCAAATGACCCCATTTTGGAAAGTAGACACCCCAAGGAAATTGCTGAGAGGCATGTTGAACCCATTGAATATTTTTTTTTTTTGTCCCAAGTGATTGAATAATGACAAAAAAAAAAAAAAAAAAAAAAAATTACAAAAAGTTGTCACTAAATGATATATTTCTCACACAGGCCATGCGTATATGTGGAATTGCACCCCAAAATACATTTAGCTGCTTCTCCTGAGTACGGGGATACCACATGTGTCGGACTTTTTGGGAGCCTAGCCGCGTACGGGGCCCCGAAAACCAAGCACCGCCTTCAGGATTTCAAAGGGCATAAATTTTTGATTTCACACCTCACTACCTATCACAGTTTTGAAGGCCATAAAATGCCAAGATGGCACAAAACCCCCCCAAATGACCCCATTTTGGAAAGTAGACACCCCAAGCTATTTGCTGAGAGGCATGTCGAGTCCATGGAATATTTTATTTTTTGACACAAGTTGCGGGAATGTGACAATTTTTTTTTTTTTTGCACAAAGTTGTCACTAAATGATATATTGCTCACACAGGCCATGGGCATATGTGGAATTGCACCCCAAAATACATTTAGCTGCTTCTCCTGAGTACGGGGATACCACATGTGTGGGACTTTTTGGGAGCCTAGCCGCGTACGGGGCCCCGAAAACCAAGCACCACCTTCAGGATTTCAAAGGGCATAAATTTTTGATTTCACACCTCACTACCTATCACAGTTTTGAAGGCCATAAAATGCCAAGATGGCACAAAACCCCCCCAAATGACCCCATTTTGGAAAGTAGACACCCCAAGCTATTTGCTGAGAGGCATGTTGAGTCCATGGAATATTTTATATTTTGACACAAGTTGCGGGAAAGTGACCATTTTTTTTTTTTTTTTTTTTTTTTTGCACAAAGTTGTCACTAAATGATATATTGCTCAAACATGCCATGGGCAAATGTGGAATTACACCCCAAAATACATTCTGCTGCTTCTCCTGAGTACGGGGATACCACATGTGTGGGACTTTTTGGGAGCCTAACCGCGTATGAGGCCCTGAAAACCAAGCACCGCCTTCAGGATTTCTAAGGGCATAAATTTTTGATTTCACTCCTCACTACCTATCACGGTTTTGAAGGCCATAAAATGCCAAGATGGCACAAAACCCCCCCAAATGACCCCATTTTGGAAAGTAGACACCCCAAGCTATTTGCTGAGAGGCATGTTGAGTCCATGGAATATTTTATTTTTTAACACAAGTTGCGGGAATGTGACAATTTTTTTTTTTTTTGCACAAAATTGTCACTAAATGATATATTGCTCACACAGGCCATGGGCATATGTGGAATTGCACCCCAAAATACATTTAGCTGCTTCTCCTGAGTACGGGGATACCACATGTGTGGGACTTTTTGGGAGCCTAGCCGCGTACGGGGCCCCGAAAACCAAGCACCACCTTCAGGATTTCTAAGGGCATAAATTCTTGATTTCACTCCTTACTACCTATCACAGTTTTGAAGGCCATAAAATCCCAAGATGGCACAAAACCCCCCAAAATGACCCCATTTTGGAAAGTAGACACCCCAAGCTATTTGCTGAGAGGCATGTTGAGTCCATGGAATATTTTATATTTTGACACAAGTTGCGGGAAAGTGACAATTTTTTTTTTTTTTTTTTTTTTTTTGCACAAAGTTGTCACTAAATGATATATTGCTCAAACATGCCATGGGCATATGTGGAATTACACCCCAAAATACATTCTGCTACTTCTCCTGAGTATGGGGATACCACATGAGTGGCACTTTTTGGGAGCCTAGCTTCATACGGGCCCCAAAATCCAATCACCGCCTTCAGGATTTCTAAGAGCGTTAATTTTTGATTTTACTCCTCACTACCCATCACAGTTTTGAAGGCCATAAAATGCCAAGATAGCACAAAACCCCCCAAAATGACCCCATTTTGGAAAGTAGACACCCCAAGCTATTTGCTGAGAGGCATGGTGAGTATTTTGCAGCTCTCATTTGTTTTTGAAAATGAAGAAAGACAATAAAAACATATTTTTTTTTTCTTTTTTCAATTTTCAAAACTTTGTGACAAAAAGTGAGGTCTGCAAAATACTCACTATACCTCTCAGCAAATAGCTTGGGGTGTCTACTTTCCAAAATGGGGTCATTTGGGGGGGTTTTGTGCCACCTGGGCATTCCATGGCCTCCGAAACTGTGATAGGCAGTGAAGAGTGAAATCAAAAATTTACGCCCTTAGAAAGCCTGAAGGCGGTGCTTGGTTTTCGGGGTCCCGTGCGCGGCTAGGCTCCCAAAAAGTCTCACACATGTGGTATCCCTGTACTCAGGAGAAGCAGCAGAATGTATTTTGGGGTGTAATTTCACATATTCCCATGGCATGTTTGAGCAATATATCATTTAGTGACAACTTTGTGCAAAAAAAAAAAAAAAAAAAAAAAAATTGTCTTTTTCCCGCAACTTGTGTCACAATATAAAATATTCTATGGACTCGACATGCCTCTCAGCAAATAGCTTGGGGTGTCTACTTTCCAAAATGGGGTCATTTGGGGGGGTTTTGAACTGTCCTGGCATTTTATGCACAACATTTAGAAGCTTATGTCACACATTACCCACTCTTCTAAGCACTTGAAGACAAAGCCCTTTCTGACATTTGTTGTTTACATAAAAAAATAATTTTTTTTTGCAAGAAAATTACTTTGAACCCCCAAACATTATATATTTTTTTAAAGCAAATGCCCTACAGATTAAAATGGTGGGTGTTTCATTTTTTTTTTTCACACAGTATTTGCGCAGCGATTTTTCAAACGCATTTTTTGGGGAAAAAACACACTTTTTAAAATTTTAATGCACTAAAACACACTATATTGCCCAAATGTTTGATGAAATAAAAAAGATGATCTTAGGCCGAGTACATGGATACCAAACATGACAGGCTTTTAAATTGCGCACAAACGTGCAGTGGCGAAAAACTAAATACATTTTAAAAAACCTTTAAAAGCCTTTACAGGTTACCACTTTAGATTTACAGAGGAGGTCTACTGCTAAAATTACTGCCCTCGATCTGACCTTCGCGGCGATACCTCACATGCATGGGGCAATTGCTGTTTACATTTGACGCCAGACCGACGCTTGCGTTCGCCTTTGCGCGAGAGCAGGGGGGGACAGGGGTGCTTTTTTTTTTTTTTTTTTTTTTTTTTATTAATTTTTTGATTTTTTATCTTATTTTTAAACTGTTCCTTTCATTTTTATTTTTTTTTATCTTTTTTATTGTTATCTCAGGGAATGTAAATATCCCCTATGATAGCAATAGGTAGTGACAGGTACTCTTTTTTGAAAAAATTGGGGTCTATTAGACCCTAGATCTCTCCTCTGCCCTCAAAGTATCTGACCACACCAAGATCGGTGTGATAAAATGCTTTCCCAATTTCCCAATGGCGCCGTTTACATCCGGCGAAATCTAAGTCATGAAATGCTCGTAGCTTCCGGTTTCTTAGGCGATAGAGATGATTGGAGCCATTCTGGTCTCTGATCAGCTCTATGGTCAGCTGGCCGAATCACCGGCTGCATTCTCAGGTTCCCTGTTGGGACAGGAGAGCCAGAGAAAAACATGGAAGACGGTGGGGGGGGGGGGGGGAAATCCCTCCCACTGCTTGTAAAAGCAGTCTAGAGGCTAATTAGCCGCTAGGATTGCTTTTACATGAAAGCCGACCGCTGGCTGAAAAGAATGATACCAAGATGATACCTAAACCTGCAGGCATCATTCTGGTATAACCACTCAAAGTCCAGCAACATACCAGTACGTTGCTGGTCCTTGTATTGTAAACTTTTTTTTCATGCAGCCTGTGGGCTGAACGAAAAAAAGATATTGATCGGTGGGTATGCCCACCATTAGAATACCTCCCTTCATCCGCCCACTTCTAATGATGGGCATACATGCACCATTTATATATGCCGAAGCATGGGGGCATCCTCCCGCAAAAGGCAGGAGCAAATTGCTCCTCCACCCACTACTGCCCCCACGCTTCGGCATATATGCTGAAGTATGGAACTGTGGTGGTGAAATCACCTCCGACAGCGCTGGAGTCACGGCTTTATATATCGTGGGAGCAAACGCTGTTGCTGTCAAGATAAATAAATCCGCGCTGCAACTGAATGGCGTACCTGCTAAGCAAATGATGGTTAACAAAAAAACATTACAGTATAACAGTATACCTTACCATACCTGCAAAGCAAATACAAAAAAAACATAGTAAAAAATAAAACATTTAACGCAACCTGTGCCTACCTAAAATATATATATGCCGAAGCATGGGGGCATCCTCCCGCAAAAGGCAGGAGCAAATTGCTCCTCCACCCACTACTGCCCCCACGCTTCGGCATATATGCTGAAGTATGGAACTGTGGTGGTGAAATCACCTCCGACAGCGCTGGAGTCACGGCTTTATATATCGTGGGAGCAAACGCTGTTGCTGTCAAGATAAATAAATCCGCGCTGCAACTGAATGGCGTACCTGCTAAGCAAATGATGGTTAACAAAAAAACATTACAGTATAACAGTATACCTTACCATACCTGCAAAGCAAATACAAAAAAAACATAGTAAAAAATAAAACATTTAACGCAACCTGTGCCTACCTAAAATATATATATGCCGAAGCATGGGGGCATCCTCCCGCAAAAGGCAGGAGCAAATTGCTCCTCCACCCACTACTGCCCCCACGCTTCGGCATATATGCTGAAGTATGGAACTGTGGTGGTGAAATCACCTCCGACAGCGCTGGAGTCACGGCTTTATATATCGTGGGAGCAAACGCTGTTGCTGTCAAGATAAATAAATCCGCTCTGCAGCTGAATGGCGTACCTGAAAACAAAAAAGTGGTTAACAATAAAAAAGTATAAAAAAATTGCATACCTATAAAGCAAACATGATAAAAACATAACAATAAAACATTGCAGTATAGAATACAATAGAAAAGAGCAGAACAATAGAGAGAGAATAGAGAGAGAGAACAATAAAACGACAACTATTTTTGGTTTTTTTATTTTATATTTTTTTTGTATTTTTATTTTTTTATTTTTTTTGTATTTTTTTTTTTTTTTTAACACTTTTTTTAGTAACTTTAACTTTTAACTGTAACTGTACCAGGTTTGGGTCTCTCAAAATGCGATGGCATCTTGGGAGACCCTGTGTTAGTGTGCCTAGTCTGTGCCGTGCTGAACCCTACGCTAATACTCCACTAGTGTATGGTAGCGTTCAAAACATTCACCAATGCATAGACCAGGATTGTCAGGACAGGAGGGACAACAATACCGGGTGTCACGCCTAAATCCGCGCTTGCTGCAGACACGACATCTTTTTTGGGGGGCTCGTTGGGTAGGGGTACTCTGGAGGACATAAGGAAAATGCCTCCCATGCAGCCGGCTTACTGCATTTGGATTGGGAAGGTGAGGTGGAGCACCATCTGGAAACAGAAGGGCTCTGACGATCTCTTCCTGGAATTTAAGGAAGGATCCAGTCCGTCCTGAAGCTCTGTATAGCACATGAGCATTCAGCAAAGCCAATTGAAATAAGTAAACAGACACTTTTTTGTACCAGCGTCTGGCCTTACGGGCAACTAAGTACGGCGCCAACAACTGGTCGTTGAGGTCCACCCCTCCCATATTAAGGTTGTATTCGTGGACACAGAGGGGTTTCTCCACAACACCAGTCGCCGTAGTAATTTGGGTCGTCGTGTCTGCATGAAGGGAGGTAAGAACGAAAACATTCTTATTGTCCCTCCACTTCATAGCGAGCAAATTATTATACTGCAAGCAGGCTCTCTCCCCCAGCCTAAGACGGGACTCTACAAGCCGCTGGGGAAAGCCCCGGCGATTAGGTCGCACGGTGCCACATGCTCCAATCTGATGATCAAACAAGTGACTAAAAAGTGGCACGCTCGTATAATAATTGTCCACGTACAAGTGGTACCCCTTTCCGAATAAGGGTGACACCAAGTCCCACACTATCTTGCCAGCGCTTCCTATGTAGTCAGGGCAGTTTATCGGCTCTACGCGACTATCTTTTCCCTCGTAAACCATAAATCTACATGTATAGCCTGTGGCCCTGTCACAGAGCTTATACATCTTGACCCCGTATCTGGCACGCTTGCTGGGAAGGTACTGTTTGAATGACAAGCGGCCAGAAAACTTAATCAGGGACTCATCAACGCAGACAACTTGATGGGGGGTAAACAAGTCTGCAAAACGTTGGTTGAAGTGGTTTACGAGGGGCCGAATTTTGTAGAGCCGATCGTATGCAGGGTCTCCACGAGGACGACAGAGTTCATTGTCGTTGAAGTGCATAAACCGCAAAATCTGCTCGTATCGTGCCCTGGTCATGGAGGCAGAGAACACGGGCATATGGTGAATTGGGTCAGTGGACCAATATGACCGCAACTCACTCTTTTTGGTTATGCCCATGAGGAGGGAAAGGCCCAGAAAGGTCTTAAATTCGGAGACCGTAATTGGTCTCCAATCTCTGGCAAGGGTGGACTGGGGAATAGTGGCGATGTGTTGACCAGCGTACAAATTGCTTTGGTCCACAATAGATCTATAGAGATCTTCGGTGAAAAACAGCGAATAAAAATCCAGTGGCGTAAAGTCAACTGTTTCCACCTGAATTCCGGGTTGGCCAGTGAAAGGGGGAAGTACGGGTGCTGCAGAAGTGGAAGGTTCCCAATTCGGATTGGCGAATGCAGCAGGAAGGGCACTATGGGCACGACGGGCCTGTGTTCGTCTTCTTCTTGGTGGCAGCGGGACACTACTACTGCTTGCCACCTCGCCAGCTTGAACTGCACTTATGGGACTCGCCACGTCACCACGTGATACTGCAGTGCTGGATGTACGACCAGGGTGTACTAGGCCGCTGGTGCTTGCCAGTTCACCAGAAGGAGTAGCGGCACTAGTACTTCTCTGCTCCATACGAGAGCCCTGCGGTTCATGCACTTCAAGGACAGCATAAGTTCGGGGTCTGGTACGCCTGACCCTAGCAGGGACCACAACTCCGTCGTCAGAGCTATCTGTCATGGAGCCGCTGTCCTCTACAGGTTCGTATTCTGAGCCTGAACTTGACAGATGAGTGACTTCCTCTTCACTATCTGTCATACTCAGAATCCTGTAGGCCTCTTCACTAGTGTACCTTGGATTTGCCATTTTGGCCTCTAAATTTAGGGGTACACTAGTGAGACTCACAGGCAAAAAAGCTCCTGACTGTTAGCGACTATCAAAACGCTACCAAAAAACTGTTAGCGATCGCAGGGATCAGGCCTGACTCTGCGACCGCTGCAGTTATGTGTGCTTAGTGTTTTGTAAGTGTCAGTTATCGATCGATACTGCACTTGGGTGGGCTGGGCTGGGCTGGGCGCAGGGGCAAAACGCAGGTGCTAGCGGGTATCTGGGCTGATCCCGCTAACACTGTGTTTCAGGGAACCCTAAACTGCTGGGGAGTATAGATCTGATCGGATCAGATATCGATCCGTTCAGATACTATAGCACTAAGGGAGGTGTATGCTGCGTGCGTGGGTTTTAGCGGTACTAGCGCTAACCTGACGCTGCCTGGGGCGACGCAGACCTTATCAGATCCTAAAAACTTAACTTCTATCACCGCCGGGCAATTAGGGGGTTAAACCTTTATAAGGTAATAAACGGCGGGTGCCCTAAAACTATAATAAACTATAATAAACTGTAATAAACTATAATAAACTACAAAAAACAAACTATCTAACCAGCGTCACCCGTAACACTTATACGGCGATCGCTGGTGAAAGGGTTAACTAGGGGGCAATCAGGGGGTTAAAACCTTTAGCAGGTAGTATATGGGGGTCCCTGTCGCTATAAAACACTGACAGCAAACCTATATACTCACCTCCCTAACTAGCGTCACCTGTGTCACTAATACAGCGATCAGAAAAACGATCGCTTAGCAACACTGGTGACGGGGGGTAATCAAGGGGTTAACTTTTATTAGGGGGGGGTTAGGGGGTACCCTGGACCTAAGGGGGGGTACCCTAGACCTAAAGGGGGCTAACCTAACAGCCCTAACACTTATAACTGACAAACTGACACCAATGCAAAAAAAAAAAAAACACTGCTATTGGTGTCAGAGTGACAGGGGGTACAGGGGGGTGATCGGGGGGTGATCGGGGGGTGACAGGGGGGTGAAAAGTGTGCCTGCGTGTTCTACTGTTAGTGTAGTGTTGGTGCACTTACTTGGATGTCTTCTCTCCTCTGCGCCGGACGAAAAGACCGCCTCGAGGAGAGATGACATCACTTCCTTTCCCTCTGTTTACATTACAGAGGGAAAGGAAGCATTTTCATTCGCCGGGAGCGATCGGGAGGGGGTGGCCATCAATGGATGGCCTCCCCCTCACCTCCCATCGCCCGCGAACGAGAGCCGACCGTCTATGGCACCGGGGGGGGGTCCGATCGGACCCCCCACCCGCGGGAGGCAGATCACGTATGGGTACGTGATTTTGCCTGCCCGTGCCATTCTGCCGCAGTATATCTGCGTTAGGCGGTCGGCAAGTGGTTAATATGTGTTCGGGTTTAAAGGGATGAGGTGGCAACTCTAACTGAGGCGCTACACATGACGTCACTTGACGCCGACATCAGCACATTGACGTGTCCATTGGCCTGCCCACCAAGGGGAGGGGGGTGTCAGGTATAGGATCTGCCCCAGGTGCCAAATGCTCTAGGTACGCCCCTGACTCATGTGCTGGCAATATTTTATGCTTTTATGTGAACCGGCCCTTAGACAATTGCCAATAATGTTAGCATCTTATATATTGGATGTATTAGCACTTTTTTTCTCTTTAAAAATTGTTGTGCAAACCTCTGCTACTCCGCAAAGTATAATTCAAGGCCAGGACCGTAAGGAGACACCTGCTGGTAATCCTATCCGAGATTCTGCTGATTCGTTTTAGTCCACAGTGCCACCAGGTGGTGAATGGAGGCAAAGACAGGTTCATGGCAAATCACATAAATATAAATGCTAAAGGGGGAATTTACTAAGACCCCTTTCACACTGGGGCCGCCAGTGCGCTAGCGGTTTGTTTTAGCGGTGCACTTTTAATCTCAAAGAAATGTTGAGGCGCATCCGAAGCGCTTTTTAGATGCTTTGAAAGCGCTGCCCATTCCGTGCAATGGGCAGGGGCGTTTTGGGAGCGACTAATAGTTGTCCTGCGGTCAGATTCTCCCACCTGAGCTGTGGATCTCTGCAGCTCCTCCAGAGTTACCATGGGCCTCTTGGCTGCTTCTCTGATTAATGATCTCCTAATCCAGCCTGTCAGTTTAGGTGGACGGTCATGTCTTGGTAGGTTTGCAATTGTGCCATATCCTATCCATTTTCAAAAGGATGAATTGAACATTGCTCCATGAGATGTTCAAAGCTTGGGATATTTTTTTATAATCTAACCCTGCTTTAACCACTAAGGACTGTCCACCAAATATATACTGCTGCAGGGCGGCCCTATTGCGTGAAACGACGTACCCGTACGTTGCTTTGTGCATAAGTCACTGTGGGCGCGCACACAGAGGGGGAGCCAATGCGCACGGAGGATTACAGTGCAGGAGGTTTACACTTGGGGGATTTCACTGGACTGCTCAGTCTAAAATGCCCGGGCCTATTTTTTGGCCCAGTCCATGCCTGGGTGACACTATTAAGTAGTGTGATGGAGATATTGAATTCCATATTTATATCAATGAGATTCAAGCGTACCATCGTGAGGACTTTCTAATTAGATTACCAGGCCCCATTTTGTATAATATGTACGTGTATGTATGAATATATCTGTCTACGTGTATGTATGAATATATCTATCTATCTGTATGTATGTGTATGTGTATATATGTATGTATATATGTATATATATATATATATATATATGTATATATATATATATATATGTATATATATATATGTATGTATGTGTATATATATATATATGTATATATATATATATATATATATATGTAATATATATTTATGGGTGTATTTTTTATAGGAACATGTGTACTAGAAGGTGGGCCTATTTAACTGATTGGCATCTCAAATACACCTTTTGTGTTGGCCTGCTATCCGCATAGTAACTAAGTTACCCTATTGTTCGTAGAGAGAGCCAGGGCAGACATTGCGTCTCTTGAGTCCTTGTAATGCTAATTTATGGTATATCACAGAGGGCTGACGGTTGGAAATCAAGAGATAGTTAAAAAGGTACTCTTCAGGGGTAGCCAATCAGGATTCAATGCCACTTCTGAACCAATGAGGTGACCCTGAGTTCTGTTTGGTGGGAGTGGGTTCTAACAACATACAACCAAATACCTGGGGAGGGCTAGGTCTCTGATGCAGGATGGTTACGTAAGACTTCTCCATACAATGTATCTCTATGTCTCTTTTCTTTCCTGTAACCTTTTCTATCGTAGGATTTGGCCGTAATACCTTATTAATCTCTTGATAGCATGGGTATGACCATTATGGCAATATTTATTATCATTGGTAACATTGTTGTTTTAAGGTTATATCATTTATGTTATAGTTGCTAATCTCATATTACCACAAGTTTCTTTTCTGTACAATAGTAAGTTTAAATAAATTAGATTGTTACCCTTTTCGAACAGATATCATTCGTTCTTAATTTCATGGGTTGATTTATATATAGACAAAAGGTTTTAATCACTTATGTATCATTAAATATATAAGTGAGGTATGTATAAAGGTAGCCACGTCAGATGGTGCCCCGTGTGAGGAAGTTTAATTTTGGGGTGAATATGATTCTTGTATGGAAGACAGAGCTGGTTTTGTGTTTACCTGTCTCCCATCTGAATACCCAGACTAAAAAAACTTATTAGAACTTTACCTTTTGTCTGTGCTAATACTTTGATGAGACTGATTTTGAATAATGCATATGAGAAATAGAAATGGAAACTGTATATTGTGTATGATTATAGATGTGGGATTAGTTGCAAACTGCAATGTGTGGGTTTTGTAAGCAACTGCATGTTTGTGGCCATGCACGGGGGAGGAGCAGCCAGGCTCGCTGTTCCAAGGTTGTTACATTAGGATATGTATGTGGAAAGGGCTACTCCCTGTACACAATAGGAAGAGGGAGGGTTTCTTTTTGTTTTTGAGATGAAAAGACCATGCAAGCATTCACTGTGGGTGGGATGGTCTCAGGATCCCAGAAACGCTGTTTGTATTTCTGAGATGTTTTGTCTGTGAAAGCTGATGCCAGAAGAAGGATTGAACTTTCTTTGAGAAAAGTGGGTACGTTTGAGCTGTGTTATATTGTGGCGTTGTTATTTCATTGTAAAGCATGTGTTGCTAAGTGTGCACTCTCAATTGTGCGTCAAGATTACATACTTTTCAGTGGAACTGTTCCTAAACTGTGTGTCTATGGTTAAGTGTGCATTTACAAATGTGTAGTCAGTCTTTGTGGAGAAAGGAGTCTAGTGAAGTCTGATTTAGCAGGATCAACAATTGCATTTCACGTGTTGGTGTTTTAGTGTGCCCTTTTTCTCATTGGCCATTTTGTGGTCGCCGTGAGACTGTGGCTCGATGTTCATTTGCAACTACCAGTTTATGTTTTATGTAACTTTTGGCTTTTTCGGATGTGTTGTTTGGTTGGAGAGCCTGTATTTGAGGCCTGCCAGGGTCCCTAGTGATATGCAGAATGAAATGTTTGTAAGTGTTCATTTAGTATCTCAAATGTGTAATTTTGTAGGGAGAAATTTTAGTTTTGGCGGGAAAATGCGCCATTTTGTTGGGGCCTGGCCTTTCTCTGCCATTTCCTTTTGTTGTTACCATGTGACTGTGCTGTGGTTTTCATCGGCCATCTTGCTGTAGTCTACCATGTGGTCGTGGCCTGGCTTTTGTTTGTGCTGTTTGGCCTGTGGGTCATCCTATAGGGGAAGGTGTAGCCACCATTCCTTTGTGTGTGAAACCATGTGACATGAGCCACCATTTTGTTTCTAGGCATTATTTCTGTTTTAAGGGAATGTAAGCTTTTGTAGGGGTTCTGTGTTTGTACTTTTTGTCAACTCTTCAGTAGAAGAGTGGCGATTTTTGTATTGGATTTCTGTTCTGGTGGGAAAATGCACCCTTTTGTTGTGGCCGGGCTTTTGTTGTAGACACCATGAGGCCATGGTCGGCGGCCATTTTGAGAGGTGCAGTTTAAGGATTTTGTGCTTTCTAGCCTGTAAATCATCCCAGAGGGGAAGCTGCTCCAATTCCTTTGTATGGGTGTAGCCATCCAGTCTACTTTGCATTGAATTTAATAGCTTTAACTGAGTTTTTGTACTTTTAGCGGTGCATGTTTTTAAAATATTTTTGGAGTTCTTCAGAGGGCAATTCATTGTTTTGAGGCTTGTATTGTATATCCTGCAAGAGTTTAGGAAGGGGGCAATTTATTCTTAGATATCTCTATGCAGTTATGGTTAGGGAGCAGGATGTTTGGTGCACTCTGGGAGTGGCAGACAGAAGAGATGTACTGTGTGGACTATTAGAGGAGAGATATGCTGTGTGTACTGTGGGGGGTGAGTCTGGCTGATATCATCAGACTCAGAGATCAAATTTTTTTATTTAAACCCAAAAAAAAATTAATGTCTTCTTTTAAGAAGGGTGTCATTTTTGGGAGCGTTCGTTTGATTTTCTAATCGTTAGCGGGGTCGGGTCGACTTTTATTTTTAACCACAGTGATGGGAAGATTTGGAGATAAATAGGGAACTTCTTGGTCAAGGGAATTGTCAGACAGTGTATGTGGTTTTCATTCAGAAATTACATTGATTTTAAAAAAACAAGTTAAAATTTCAAACATTTTTTTCCATTCAGCAAAAGGTACAAAGATTTTTCGTCTGAATATTCCTGTCTGAAAATTGATCTGTGTGGCCAGCATGAGGCTTGGTGCACGCCTATGCAGTTTGTTTTTTATCTATTTCTGCAGTGCTTTTTGCTGTGCGTTTTCGATTTTCTTGCATGTGATTTTGCTGCAATTTGCGTTTTTGTTTTTTCTGGCCAGGTTGTTGTAGGTCAGATTGGAGGACACGGGTTGCTGCAGGGGTGCATGGTATGTTTTTCTGCAGCTTCTCCCTTGGAGTGTATTGAACAGAAGAGGCGCTGTTTTGCATTAAGGAGGGAGTCCCTGACCCTTTCCAAATATGCTGGGGGGGGGGGGCATGGATGTGAACGTGTCTTATGGGAGGCCATTTGAATGAACTGTAGTGTGTTTCTGCAAAAGGCACCAGAAAAGCACATAGATGTGAACCAGGTCTAAGACGTTTATTAACATAATGGGGTTGAGAAGGTTAGGGTTGGCCCTTTGGGGTGCAGGGGGGAGCAGATAGTCACTACTGTAAGGGGTTCATTTTTTACTGTAGAACGATGAAAGTTATATTTACGTTTGCGATTGTTTGCTCTTTTTGTACTATAGAGGGCTCATTTTGTTTTTGTTTTTTTAACCTCCATTGTGTTACCGGCCGATTGATTGATTGTGAAGGTAGTAGTCGAATGATTTTGTGGTCGATTGGTTGTAGATTAGTCGATTAGTTGTTTCAGCCCTAGTATGGATCTGTCTCTTTGTAAACTACTAACTGTGGATGGTGAGCTTTGTAATTAGACCTGTATACACTGGCTATATTGTAAACTGATACCAATCATATTGAAATTAGGTGTGCATCAGTTAACTGCCTCCTGTACTACAAGCACCCATAGGGTCCTGATTATCCAAGTTTATGTTAATCATTATGGAGATAACAGAAGTAATAGCCCTTCGGTAAGCATTTCCTTTAGAATACCTCTGAAAAGTCCACGGGGGAGATTGAACTATTATAGTTTGGAAAATCTCCACGCTATTTTTTTTGAAGGACTATAGTCAGAACAGGGAACATTAGGAGTAGTACGCTAGCAGCCCGCTCAGGCCGTGTAAAATAATCGGAATGCGGGGGCCGGTTATCGTGATAAAGGCGCAAACCATAACCGCTCCAATAGTAAAGCGCGGGGTTCTCTGTACGCAGAGTCCGGGAAAAAAAAATTGTTCTGACAAGTAGTGAAAAAAAAAAAATCGGCAAGGGTGACAGGGGCGGTACCTGTCAACCCAATTCTTGGTCAGAGAGTAGCTACCTCTGAAGTAAAGGCAACCTGTAAAAAGGTTGGGGAATCAGTTCAAGGTCCGGAGTCCGTAAAGGATGGGTAATCTAATCGCTTCAAAGAGGGGGTCTGAATGGGGTAAACCCTATCAAATGACCCCAAGGGAAGAGATGATAGATAGATATGGACCTTGGGTTGTGAAATATTTGCAAGATTGGGATCGTTGGACTGGGAAGAAGTATTTTAAAAGAGGTACTTTTAAGCCAAAAGCTTGGGAAAATCTGTACCTTGCTCACCACAGAAATCATATGAAAAAGACACGTTATTTATATGGATGCTGGAGTCAGCAAATAAAACAGAGGAAGTGAATGTTATTACTATGGGATTTAAGGAGAAATCATTCCAAACTCCTGAGAATGCATCCATACAGCTGAGAAGGGGCTAATGAAATGGGATGGATCTCTGAAAGAATTTCAACCTTACCAAACAGATGTTATGGGTTTAAGAAGAAGTACCAGGTATTATAGAAAACATGCTGATATGTGTGATGCCTAGAGTTCATCTATAACCTAGCAATTTGTGTGTGTGTGTGGAATATGCAATATATGTCGTGTTGTGTGACGTTTGTTCTCAGCTGCTGACAGCCCACCCAAATGACCTCCCTTCTTTCTCACCAGGTCTGTGAAAAGGTGCAGCGAACTGTATTGACATGCAAATGACCTGAGCCAAGATAATTATCTGTACTAGTGAATTATAAGATACATGTACTAAAATGACTTTGTTTTTCAGGAAAACAGTACTGCAGAGGTTCTTTGTGGTGAGGTATTATAATCTGTTGACAAATGGTACTGCTAAAAGTTTTTTTATGGATTGCTAATTTTTTTCAACCATGGTGAATAAATTTTTTTTTTTGGAATTATTGGTATACCATAAAACAAAAAATCCACGTGGTATTAATGTGTATTAAGTAATACATATTAATGATAAGTTGAGCTCAACAATTTTTTGGTATCTTAAAAAAAAAAAAAAGTGCACTGTTTATGTAATGTAATGTAATGTATATTTGTGTTTCATATGCTAATGTATTGTTACAGGTATATAACCATTGGATTATTTTGTTTCTAGGAGGAAAATTGAATATTTATTACTAAATTTTATTAGTGTTTTTTTCTCAGATTCGATAATTGGGTTTCCTGGCTTTAAAGGGTTGGCTCGTGTACCCACTACTGTTCAGTGATCCTGGCGCCTCAGTGCTGCAAGGGATATTTCTTTGCCCTTTGGCCAGTTGTGTTTGGTAGCAGAAGTTCCTCGAGTTGGATACACATTATGCAATTTTTGTTTTCCAATTTCCTTCAGATTTACCTTCAGATGTGTAGTATGAGGGCCTGCCTGATGGCATACAAGTTGAGAGTGTATAGTTTTGGGAGAGCCTGGAGAAGAGTTATGCAGGAAGATTGTGTATATTGCACTCTGTGTTCTGGATGGAGAGGTCATTGCTGGGAAGGAAGCACCTGGGTATTAGTTGGGACATAGACGAGTTTGTTTCTGTGTCCTAAGGAATACCGATGTAACGTTAGTCAGGGAACTAGAGGGTTCTTTGAACCTAACCATAGGTAGAGGTGCATTGTATACCCTGGGCATGGTCTCTGAAATCCAGGCACAGGGATGGAGTTGTGTGGGCACGCTGTATTCTCCTCAGTGGATAGCCATAGTTGTCCTTCCTGTCCTAGACTCCTTGCGTACCTTAACTAGTGGTCTGTGTCCTGCATGACAGGAAGACCAGTGCCCCATAAGGTGTGCAGCCTCTATAAAGAAACTTGTGTACCTGGTGGCAGGTGGTTTTCAATCCGGGTATTCTGACTATTTCCCATCCTTAGGAAAGAGAGGCTTAATGGAGACTGTCTTTGGAGCTGGAGGTGGGACACTGGGTACCTTAAAACACTATGGAGCTGGAGCTATTCAGGATCACATTGGGGGGTCTTGTGCTACATATCAGGGAAGGGGTTAGGAAAGCCAACTTGCTCTGTCCAGCCTCACTTTGCAGGGACAGACAGGTGGAGGTAGTATCCAGGTTGCCTATGAGTCGTAATAGATTGGTGGATGACTCAGTTCCAGGATCATCAAAAATCTTACTTGCACTGTTCTCATCCCTAATGGCAGGGATGGAACATTGTGCAGATATCACGGTCAGTCTGGGTACTATCCTATCAGACTCTACTGGATTACACCCTGGAGTCCATCTTGTTCCGATGGTTTGAGTCTGGACAGCCTCAGATGACTGGTACTGATGAGTGCTAGAGGAAGGTAAGGGTTGTGCTATGGGAAAAGGCAATAATGCTGGCACAGGGGGGGGTCATGTCTAATGGATGCCGGGGTAGTGTCCCAACTGGTCCTAAACAAAGTTAAAACTATTTGAGACTGGAGACCAGGGTACTGGTGCTAGTATCACATGTCTAATGATGCACTAATGTTTTCAGCATCAGGTTAAATGGTGCTCAGCAGGGTACACTACCTCGGGGGAGTCTGATACACCTCCTCTGGCTCATGGCATGGATATAGCAGGAACACCGGGTTGTACCCCGATCACCCCTGAAGAAAGGTTTTATAGCAAACCTGACATCCCCTTACACCTACAGAAACTTCCTCTGGGATTTGGGGCTGAGTTAAAAGCTTGGCTGATGGATTTCGGACAACAGGATGAAATATTAAATGTACTAGGAGATGCTGAAAAACAAGCCACCATACGACTCACCCATGATCAAAATAGACTGATCCAAGTATCCCACGCTTTAGACGCAGATGCTAAGATTTCCTGGTGGGAAAGTTTATTTGGGTATAGTCCGAACGCTACAGCTTTCCTAAACATTTTGCTCCACCCTGTTGTTGTCCTAACCTGTGCAGCCTTATTGCTTTTCCTGATGCAGGTAATAATGTGCGTTACTATCAGGAGAATGAATGCCAAAGCTATGAGAATGTGTACCTCAATGAGGTATCTTCTCTCAAGGAACAGAAAGGCCACTAACTCAGAAACAAATCTCTGAGGAAGCCATATCCAATCCAGACCAGTACAAAGAAGTTGCGCATTTAAGAGAGGACCCTAGAACTATATTTTCTTGTTCCAGGGATAAGCCTCTTTAATTTTTAGCAATAAAGTGCAGTCAGGTTTACCTAAATTCCAAAAGTTTCAATCATTTTTTTATTTTATTTTATTTTTTTTTTTCTCTCCCTTTTGTTGTTAATATCTGTGTACCTGACCTGCAAAAATACTGTTAATGGGAGAGGAGTTTTTTTTTTTTAGAAAAACATTTGTTTTGTTTTTTGTTGTTTATTTTTTTTATGTTTTTTTAACCAATGTATTCATTTTTTTTATATACAGATTCAAGGCTCTTTAACAGTCTTGGTTGGAGCAGCGTTCAATCTGTAGTTTTTTCCATTTTTTGTTCTTTTTTTCATTATTATTCCCACTATTTTTCCTGTTCATTTTCATTACTCACCTCTCTTCTATTCCTTTTTCTTCTTTAATATTATGCTCTCTAAGTTTTTCCTTTTGGTTTCTATCATTTATCTTCTCAAGATAATGTAACTAAGACATCAGTCATATCATTTTTCTTTAAAAAAAAAGACTTTGCCTGCCCGCAAGTACCATATTTTAACTAAAGTATCCCTGGACATCCAGTTTTATGTCTTAATGTAATTTCACCTCCCCTAGTCTACCTACTACTTTAACCTGAGCCCCGTGAGCAGGCGTGGTGAACCCAGGGACCTGGCAATAACAGACAGTATTGTCTATCCCTACCATCAAGGGCCATGGATGATACTGGCTGTTGCTCAGACTCTGTACCCTGTGGGGAACCCACTCTACTCGTCCACATTACACCCTTTATGAGTATTTAGTTTTAATGGCCAACACTCTGTTCCTGTCCAGAATTTCTCCAATATCTGTACACTAATGTTCTTCTCTCTCTTTTTGTATTCATGCACAACTGTCTGGAGGCCCGCCCGACCCCACCTGAAGAAGCAGCGACCACCAAGTTATTTCTTGAGATAAATGTGTCACGAATAAGACTTTCCTGGACTTTCCTTCACCATGCTGAAAAGTGCTGTCTCGCGGTCCGATCCAATCGATGCAACCATTACATGGTCTTACAAAGATACAGGACTAGATATGCCAGGATCCCGCCATCAATGTTGGAGTTCCGCTCCTCCAAGGCAGAGGAGTGATGAAACATTGCAATACAGACACTCATGGTTTGGATGTGAAGTCTCCAAAGGACCAGGATTTCTTTGCTATCTTAAGCCTACTTTGAGGAGTTCCGGCGTGTTCAAGAAAGGAAGAGGAGGCCGCAGTGGTGGTGGGGAAGGGTCGGGGCTTCTGGGCTTTTGTGGGTGGGTGCAAGATCATTGAAGGAGGACATAAGTTCAAGAATGAACTTCAGGGGGAAATGTGATGGAGATATTGAATTCCATATTTATATCAATGAGATTCAAGCGTACCATCGTGAGGACTTTCTAATTAGATTACCAGGCCCCATTTTGTATGATATGTACGTGTATGTATGAATATATCTGTCTACGTGTATGTATGAATATATCTATCTATCTGTATGTATGTGTATGTGTATATATGTATGTATATATGTATATATATATATATATATATATGTATATATATATATATGTATATATATATGTATGTATGTGTATATATATATATATGTATATATATATATATATATATATATATGTAATATATATTTATGGGTGTATTTTTTATAGGAACATGTGTACTAGAAGGTGGGCCTATTTAACTGATTGGCATCTCAAATACACCTTTTGTGTTGGCCTGCTATCCGCATAGTAACTAAGTTACCCTATTGTTCGTAGAGAGAGCCAGGGCAGACATTGCGTCTCTTGAGTCCTTGTAATGCTAATTTATGGTATATCACAGAGGGCTGACGGTTGGAAATCAAGAGATAGTTAAAAAGGTACTCTTCAGGGGTAGCCAATCAGGATTCAATGCCACTTCTGAACCAATGAGGTGACCCTGAGTTCTGATTGGTGGGAGTGGGTTCTAACAACATACAACCAAATACCTGGGGAGGGCTAGGTCTCTTCTCGGGCGGACGGTCTAGATGCAGGATGGTTACGTAAGACTTCTCCATACAATGTATCTCTATGTCTCTTTTCTTTCCTGTAACCTTTTATATCGTAGGATTTGGCCGTAATACCTTATTAATCTCTTGATAGCATGGGTATGACCATTATGGCAATATTTATTATCATTGGTAACATTGTTGTTTTAAGGTTATATCATTTATGTTATAGTTGCTAATCTCATATTACCACAAGTTTCTTTTCTGTACAATAGTAAGTTTAAATAAATTAGATTGTTACCCTTTTCGAACAGATATCATTCGTTCTTAATTTCATGGGTTGATTTATATATAGACAAAAGGTTTTAATCACTTATGTATCATTAAATATATAAGTGAGGTATGTATAAAGGTAGCCACGTCAGTAGGAAGTGATATCCAACTGCGATAGTGTCACCCCATCCGTGACAGTGCGCGGATTGGCACGCTGCCACCAACCACGTCATTTGGGGGCCATGCACTGCCAGCCCGAAACTGGCCTGCCCAGCACCCCGCAGAGCACTGAGGCAGACTAGACAGGAGAGAGCCCGATGTGCTAGCCTGCCCAGTGACTACTGCTTTGTCCTGCTCCTGCAGTCACAGTGGCAGGGCGAGCACTGTAGCAAGCTGGGAGGAGAGCTGTGCTGATGCGTAGCCTGCTTAGTGCTTCTGATTGCTCACTGACCCGTGTGCATGCCATTCCTCTGCAGTGTATGCCATATTGTGCCATGGGAAACAATCACCCCAGTTTGGCTTTCTACTTCTTTAGCTAACTGCAGTGAACTTGCATGGTGATTTTCTTCAACCCTTCTCATCAGAAGACGCTTCCGTCGAGGTGTTAACTTCCATGGACAGCCTCAACATCTCTGCGAGATGGTTGCAGTTCCATCCTTGTTAAATTTTTGTATCACTTTTGCTTCAGTATTCTGACTGATAAGTAAAGCTTTGCTGATCTTCTTGTAGTCTTCACCTTTCTTGTGCAAAGAATTTATTTTCTTTCCCAGGCCTTGTGACATTTCTCTTCCATGTGGTGCCATTGCTCACAGCATGAGATGGGAACGGGTTATCGGACCACCTGTTGTATGTATATGTCATTAGTTTAACGTTATATACCACAGTTACGGCAGCAGTATTTTTTTATACAGCAGGCGATTCTCTTAAAGGCAAAATTCCTTTTATTTTTTTGCTTTTAAATGTAAATGTGAGATCTGAGGTCTTTTTGACCCCAGATCTCGCAATAAAGAGGAACTGTCATGCTTATTTCTCTTCCCACGGCGCTCACATGCAGAAGTGAACGCATACGTAAGTCGCGCCCACATATGTAAGCGGTGTTCAAATCACACATGTGAGGTATCTCCGCGATTGTGAGAGTGGGAGCAATAATTCTACTAGCACTAGAACTCCTCTGTAACCTTAAACAGTTAACCTGTAAAAAAATTTAAAGCGACGCCTATGGAGATTTTTAAGTACTGTAGTTTGTCGCCATTCCGTGCCATTTTAAAGCATAATATGTTAAGTATCTATTTACTCGGCGTAACATCATCTTTCACATTATACAAAAAATGTACTGTTTTCTCTTTTTTTGTTCAAAAAAGTATATTTTTTCCCCAAAAAATTGCATTTGTAAGACTGCTGCGCAAGTACGGTGTGACATAAAGTATTGAAACAATCACCATTTTATTCTCTAGGGTCTTTGTTAAAAAAAATATATAATGTTTGGTGGTTTTTCTAGCAAAAATACTGATTTTTAACTTGGAAAAAACAAATGTCAGAAATAGGCCTGGTCCTTAAGAGGTTAAGTAACACCCTTTTATATTGAACTGTCTGCTGGAACCCTGTTTAATGAATATTTAGACTCACCTGTTGTTGAATTCTTGTTAATTAGGATTTTGTTGTCTAACATTTAGCTTTGCTTCTAAAGCCTCGTACACACAATCGGATTGTTTGCCAACAAAACCGTGGATTTTTGTCGGATGGGCGTTGGCCCAAACTTGTCTTGCATACACATGGCCACACAATTGTTGGCCGACAATTACGAACGTAGTGACGTACTAGACCTACTACGAGTCGATAAAAAGGAAGTTCAATAGTCATGCGCCACCCTTTGGGCTCCTTCTGCTAAACTCATGTTAGTAGAAGTTTGGTGAGTGTCGATTCGTGCTTTTCAGCTCATGCTTCTCAGTTCGTTTCTGTTTTTCAGGTCTTGCTTGTCAGTTTGTTTCTGATTTTCAGGTCTTGCTTGTCACGTTCTTTCTGTGAAAAGGCAGTGTCACCCCAATATGTGTTTTAATTTTGGGAGACCCACATCCCTAAATAATACACAACAGAAAAGCACTCACAAGGAGTGTAGCTCCTCCAATGGGACTTTTGAAAAGGGTCACTCATAGTAAGGATACAAAGGTAAAGAAAATTATTAAAATATGTAATGTATTTATTAGAAAAAGTTAAAAAAGGGTTACCATGACCATTATGCAAACATAAATCTGTGTGCATCCAATTTTATTTTTGCATAATGGTCATGGTAACCCTTTTTTAACTTTTTCTAATAAATACATTATATATTTTAATAATTTTCTTTACCTTTGTATCCTTACTGTGAGTGACCCTTTTCAAAAGTCCCATTAGTGGAGCTACACTCCTTGTGAGTGCTTTTCTGTTGTGTCACGTTCTTTCTGGTTGTCAGTTCGTTTCTGAACGGCTGTTCGCCTGCTAGCCAAGTGGCGTTCTCGTCGGAGAGATTGTGTTATCATTGGGCTTGGAGTTATTGCTTTGACCCAAGTCTAGTCCAGGAACTGGAGGAGGAGGAGTTCTTGGACCAAGAATTGGTAGCTTAATCGTGACCAATTCTCTCATATGCCTTTGTTGCGGGAGCTCCAAGAGAATAATCCTGATGATTTCAGGAATTATCTCCGGATGACGGACCCCTGTTTTCACCGTCTATTGACATTGCTTACCCTCTATATTAGTATGGACACATGCATGTGGCTTGCCATTACTCCCAAGCAAAGACTCACATAGCTAATGCCTGTCTCCGTGCAGCAGTGGCTAATTCCCATTCGGCTAATGCCAATGCGCATGCGCGGTGTCCCAGACAGAGACGAGCGAGATCCAGAGTGAGCATGTGCACTGGTGCATCCATACGAGCGTGTGTGTGTTAGTGCGCACTCACGCACACACACGCACCCACCAATCCCGGCACACGGCGCCCTATATAAACGGAGACTCTGCCTAGTGCCAGTGCTGGATCGTCTTCAGCTTGTCCGTGTGTTCCTGATTGCTGTTCTTACCTGCTGACCTTGCTCCTGAAAACCCGGCTTCCTTGACTTCTCTCCTGTATCACCCCTGCCTGTTCATCTGTCTCTGCTCACGATACAAACCTTTGCTTGGATTTACGACTATGGCTCCGCTTCCTCATTGTGTACCTTGCTGCCAGCCCGTTGCCAACCTCTGCCTGTTCCTGACTATGATCCTGCCTCCTGATCGCTACCCTCTTCCACTGATCCCAGAACTGTTCCAGGGACTCCGTTCGGCAAAAATATTTACAAAGCTAGATTTACGAGGTGCCTACAATTTAATCGGAATACGTGAGGGGGATGAGTGGAAGACGGCTTTCCGGACATGTTTTGGCCACTTTGAGTACCTCGTTATGCCATTCGGACTTTGTAATGCACCGGCCACTTTTCAACATTTCGTAAACAATATCTTCAGAGACTTCCTAGACTTGTTCATGATTGTCTACTTGGATGACATTCTGATATTTTCGGCCTCTCTAGAATCACATCGTGACCATGTGAAGCAAGTTCTCCTCAGACAGAACGGACTTTATGCTAAGGCAGAGAAATGTGAATTCGAACGCCAGACCATTCACTTCCTCGGCTTGGTGATATCAACTGGGGGTGTGGCAATGGATCCTCAGAAGATCTCAGCCATAATGTCTTGGCCACCCCCAACCTATACAATGTTTTATCAGGTTTTCCAATTTCTACGGAAAATTTATCAAAAACTTCTCTAGTATCATAGCACCTATCACACAGCTCACAAGGAAACAAAGTCATTTTCAATGGACTGAAGCAGCTCAAGCTGCATTTGACAGGTTAAAGGGGTTATTTATTCCTGCTCCAATACTAAAGCATCCTGATCCTGCCTTGCCTTATATCCTGGAGGTGGATGCATCTGAGAGTGCTGTGGGGGCCATCCTGTTCCAACGACAAGGACCTAGGTCTTTAATGCACCCTGTGGCGTTCTTTTCCAAAAAACTAGGTTTATCGGAAATAAATTACAATGTGGGGGACCGAGAACTCTTGGCAATAAAATCAGCCTTGGAGGAGTGGCGGTACCTCCTGGAGGGAGCAGCACACCCAACATTGATCTTCACGGATCATAAAAATTTAGAATATCTTAGAATCGCCAAGTGCCTCAGGTGCCGCTTTTATCGGCGAGATTGACAGCTTGCGAGCCCCGTCGCGGGTCATACCAGGCCCTTAGGTCTGGTATGGATTATAAAGGGGAACCCCATACGCCGAAAAAACGGCGTGGGGTCCCCCCTAAAATCCATACCAGACCCCGATCCGAGCACGCAGCCTGGCCGGTCAGAAAAGGGGGTGGGGACGAGCGAGCGCCCCCCCTCCTGAACCATACCAGGCCGCATGCCCTTAACATGGGGTGGGTGCTTTGGGGAGGGGGCGCCCTGCGGGGCCCCCCCCACCCCAAAGCACCTTGTCTCGAATTTTAAATAGGGGGCGTGGTCACCGGGTGATGTTGACCACGCCCCCTAAAACATCACAGTCCCAGCATGCCCAGGGACTGTGACATCATAAGGGGGCAGGGTCTCCGCCTATATAAGTCACAACGCAGCCCTCAGAGAGCAGTCCAGCCGGAGAGAGCGTTGTGTCAACATCTGGAGAAGAGAAGAGAAGACAAGAAGCCCAGAAGTCCGGACCTCTGCTGGCAAGAGAGCTACCTGAAGACAGCGGAGGAGCCGGCCGAAGAACTGGAACACCGGGAGAAGAGAGCGGAGAAGAACCAACCGGACACCGGGAGAAGATAAGCCGGAGGGACCCCCGAAGCCGGAAGAAGACCCCCGAAGTCGGAGGAAGATTCCCCCGCCGGAGCTGTTTAATAAAATATTTTAAAAACCTGTGTAGTGTTTTATTATTGACACTTTTTCCCTAGGTGAATGGGTAGGGGTACCATGTACCCCATACTCATTCACATAGGGTGGGGGGCCGTGATCTGGGGGCCCTCCTATTATAGGTTCCGATAAGTCCCCCGCCCGCAGACCCCGACAACCAACGGCCAGGGTTGTCGGGAAGAGGCCCTTGTCCTCATCAACATGGGGACAAGTTGCTTTGGGGTGGAGGGGCCCCGCAGGGTGCCCCCCCTCCCCCAAAGCACCCACCCCATGTTGAGGGCATGCGGCCTGGTACGGTTCAGGAGGGGGGGCGCTCGCTCGTCCCCACCCCCTTTCGTGACCGGCCAGGCTGCGTGCTCGGATTGGGGTCTGGTATGGATTCTAGGGGGGACCCCACGCCGTTTTTTCGGTGTAGGGGGGTTCCCCTTTATAATCCATACCAGACCTAAGGGCCTGGTATGCCCCGCGCTCACCGCAATAGGAAAATTTGTTTTTCCTATTGCAGCGAGCGCGAAATGCAATACCCTGCCCTGGCGTCGTATCTGGTCCGTTGGACCAGCATACACACGAGCGGGATTTTAAACATGTTTCAAATCTAGGTCCGGCGGGCTTTTGGGAAAAAGTCAGCCGGAAAAGTCCGCCGGCGCCTACACACGGGCAGATTGTCCGGCACACTCTGGTCCGCCGGACCAAGTATGCCGGAAAGTCCGACCGTGTGTACGCGGCATAAGACACTTCTGGTGGCCCAATCTAGCAAAGGATTGCAGGAATTAGGTTAGTTCTTGCCTGACCTGCCTCAAGAATAAGAACAGTAAAAACAAAGCTTGGAGACTATTAAGACCACTGCCCAACCCTGAAAGACCATGGGAAGAGATCGCAATGGCCTTCATTGTCGCGCTTCCTCCTTCTGAAGGGTTTTCGTCCATCTTTGTGGTGGTTGATCATCTTTATAAAATGGCACATTTTATCCCAATAAAAGGGATTCATTCAGCAACAGAGACTGCCAGGGTGTTCATTAAAGAAATCGTTAGGCTCCACGGAATTCCCAGTGACATTGTTTCTGACCGTGGAGTACAGTTCATGTCAAAATTCTGGAAAGCACTATGTGAAGCATCGGGCATCAAACTCAGTTTTTCCTCAGCCTATCATCCTCAGACCAACGGGCAGACTGAACGTATTAACCAAATGTTGGAGCAGTACCTACGTTGTTTTTCCTCTTTTACTCAGGAAGATTGGGCCTCATTACTGCCCCTGGCAGAGTTTGCATTCAATAACTCTACTCACTCTACCACAGATCAGTCACCCTTCTTCTCCAATTAGGAGTTTCACCCCTCTTTTTTCCCCAACGCTTGTACCAGACTCTCCTTTGCCAGCTGTACAGGATAGACTAAATTTCTTTGTCACCAACAATCAGGTGCTTAGAGAAACCATCTCTAAGGCACAGGAAGATAATAAAAGATTCTTCGATAAGAGAAGAAGGGGGGAAGTGGACTTAAAGGTTGGTGACCGTGTATGGCTTTCAACAGCATACCTGAAACTGGCATGCCCTTCCAAAAAACTGGGACCCAGATACTTGGGGCCCTTCCCAGTCAAGAGGAAGATTAATCCGGTAGCTTATGAACTCGAACTTCCCGACTCATTTAGGATCCATCCTGTGTTTCATGCCTCGCTACTGAAGCCTGACCTGGCAAATCCCTTTCCGGATCGTGAAGTAGGAACCCAGAAGCTATAATGGTGGATGGGGAGGAGAAATTCGAGATTGAAGTCATCCTGGATTGTAGGAAACGACAAGGGCAGAATCAGTACCTAATAAAATGGAGAGGTTTTGGCCCAGAGGAAAATTCCTGGGAACCTGAAACAAATCTCCATGCCCAGAGACTTATACAGGCCTTTCATCGCTCCCACCCAGAGAAAATGGCTCAAATGGGCATCCAGAGGCTGTCCTTAAGGAGGGGGCAATGTCAGAGAACTCACAAAGCTAATGCCCGTCTACGTGCAGCAGTGGCTAGTTCCCGTTCCGCTAATGGCAATGCGCATGCGCGGTGTCCCAGACAGAGATGAGCGAGATCCAGAGTGAGCATGAGCACTGGCGCATCCATACGAGCGTGTGTGTGTTAGTGCGCACTCGCACGCACACACACCCACGAATCAGCTCCCTATATAAAGGGAGACTCTGCCTGGTGCCAGTGCTGGATCGTCTTCAGCTTGTCCGTGTGTTCCTGATTGCTGTTCTTACTTGCTGACCTTTCTCCTGAAAACCCGGCTTCCTTGACTTCTCTCCTGGATCACCCCTGCCTGTTCATCTGCCTCTGCTCACGATACAAACCTTTGCTTGGATTTACAACTACGGCTCCGCTTCCTGATTGTGTACCTCGCTGCCAGCCTGTTGCCAACCTCTGCCTGTCCCTGACTACGATCCTGCCTCCTGATTGTGTACCTCGCTGCCAGCCAGTTGCCAACCTTTGCCTGTTCCTGACGCTGCAGTTGATCCTGAGTCTGTACTTACCTGCCTGGCTCCCACTGAACAAATCTGGTGATCAGTTTCCACGTGTTCTCCAGAGAGGTTCCTGTATCTCCAAGCTTCAGCCTTCTGCCTGCAGGCACCTACACCCTTTCGTTGCCCTAGCACTCCCTGTCTCCACTACCAGGGGTGTTTGGACCGAAACCGTGCAAGAGGCCACCCTCTGCATTTCGGGCTCTGCTGTAAGGTACGTGACACTGAAGTTCACAACTGGGATCTCCCCTCGGGCTTTGGGACTCATTATTCCACAGTCCTGTTCTGCCTTTATCCAAGTCCTGCAGAAGGACTATATTTGGGTAAGTTTTAGCCTTTAACATCACATTCTATGTATTTAAAGAGGAAGTAAACCCTGGTGGGTTTTACTTCCTCTTTGTTTCCCTGCAAAGGTAAAGCATAATGACGTGCCCTTTCAAGAGGGCGCATGCGCCAAATAAATTGGCGCATGCGCAGAAGATGGCATTGTTCGGGGAAATAGTAAATATCTCCTAAACCATGTAGGTTTAGGAGATATTTCAAGCACCTACAGATAAGCCTTAATCTAGGCATGCCTGTAGGTGAAAGTGGTCTGTAAGGGTTTACAATCACTTTAATGTTTGCTAATGTATTGTATTAATTCCATAATTACCATTATTGTAATATGCTGTGAATGTCCTCTTTGTCCTCATGCATGCTGTAAGCTTTTAATGCTCCTTTTTTGTCAAGTAACTTAACGATGTATTTTGTCTGCTTCATTTTTGTGCTTACCCTAAACACCCCCTAAAATGTGTAAAAATTTTATTGTTGTCCTCAAATTCAGGCAGAGTGCAAGAGGCCATTTTTTGGGGCACAAATGCATTTGGAACCCCCCCCCCCCCCAAATGCTAAGTCAACTGATACCAATACTCTATCTGCTGACTTTGCAAAACCCATACACACTATACCTCTTTTGTGGTCATATTTCTGGATGAATTCACCAAAACATGTAGTGCAAGGACCTGCCTGAATACCTTCAAATATTACTGTTGAAAGTTTTTTTCTCCTATTATCTTGATAGGTAATTTATGAATGTAAAAATGTGCTTCAATATGGACAGTGTGTATCCATATTTTTGGATTATGACACGTATTACCTGTCCAGTGGGTTGCTAATAGTGTAAGTAAGGAGGGGCTGGCCAAAGTATCACACATTATTTATGCACTCAGCTCTCATGGAAGTGGAGAGGGTTACCTGTCCGAAACATCTACCCACCCCCCCCATAACATTTTTAGAATGGGCCACCCGAGGGGGTGAGGAATCTGATAAGTTGACCTTATACTTTTTGTCTTTAAATACTCATTTAAATAAATGTTATACTTATGTTGGCCAAGAATGTTTGTGTCAAATCTTTCCTGATAGTATCCCTCCCTCTAAGGAGCAGCCTCCGGACGCTCCAGCTAGCCGCTGCTGAGGAAAGTCCATGGTATCAAGCCAGACAACGAACGGAGGTACATCAAGCTGGACAGCGGGCACATCAAGCTGGGCAGCGGGCACATTAAACCGGACAGCAGGCACATCAAACTGGGCAGCAGGCACATCAGGGCAGACAGCGGGCACATCAGGGCAGACAGCGGGCACATCAGGGCATCCCGCGGGCTCCGGGTCATCAAGCTGGGCAGCAGGCTCCAGGTCATCGAGCTGGGCAGCAGGCTCCAGGTCATCAGGTTGGGCAGCAGACAGGAACACATCAGGCTGGGCAGTAGACAGAGGCTCATCAGGTTGGGCAGCAGACAGGAGCACATCAGGCTGGACAGCAGACAAGAACACATCGGGATGGGCAGTAGACAGGAGCACATCAGGCTGGGCAGCAGACAGAGGCTCATCAGGCTGAGCAGCTCAACAGAGGCTCATCAGGCTGGGCAGCAGAGGCTCATCAGGCTGGGCAGCAGACAGTGGCACATCAGGCTGGGCAGCAGACAGAGGCTCATCAGGCTGGGCAGCAGACAGGAACACATCAGGCTGGGCAACAGACAGAGGCACATCAGACTGGGCAGCCAACAGTGGCACATCAGACTGGGCAGCAGACAGTGGCACATCAGACTGGACAGCAGGCACTGGGGTGTCAGACTGGAAGGCAGGCACCGGAACATTGGACTGGAAGGCAGGCACCGAACTATCAGACTGGAAGGCAGGCACCGAGACATCAGACTGGAAGGCAGGCACCGAGACATCAGACTGGAAGGCAGGCAGGAGACACCAGACTGGAAGGCAGGCACCGAGACATCAGACTGGAAGGCAGGCTCTAGAACATCAGGCTGGAGTGGATTAGCTGGTGTGGAGGCAGGTTGGGTTACTGGCAGGATCAAATGGGTAGTAAAGAGCTTCCATCTCTTTTTAGGTTTAGCTACTAAAGTCCTGAAGGTAACTGCAGGAACGTAGGTAGGGGATGAAGCAGACTGGAGAGGAGGGTTGGAATATGGCAGGGAAGAGGTAACAGTAGCTGGGGGAAGTCCTTGAGAGATTGTAGGCAGCGGGAAAGAGGCAGGTGGATTAAAGGCAGGATAGGTGCAGCAGGAAGAAACAGGGTATTGATATTTGGTGGGGAGTAGAGTATATTGGGCTGAAACTGAGGTTGCCACGGGTGATGGAGGAAAAGACTCTTGGGCAGGCAGGTGCCTGGTAGCAGAGATGGTTTGTTGGGGGCTGCCTGAGGTTGACTGCAAGATATTAGACAATGCTTGGAGCACTGGTTGGACAAACTGCAGTTTACATTCTGCCTGTCTGACAAGGGACTGTACCAAATCAACACACTCTTTTATCACATGTTTGGAACAAGCTAGGTAATGTTCAAAAAAGCAAGTGGAGTCATCTTCCAAAAGCCATACTAAAGATACGACCTGATTAACACTAAAAGGTGGAGAAAAGTCATCACGGCCTTTGGGAATACTGGGCAGGGCCAGCTCTGTACATATTTGAATTAAAGGCTGCAAATCCCCAAACAGCAAACAACCTTGATCCGCCAGGGAGTGAGCTAAACACATGATTTCAAAAACAGCTGGTCACTAGTCCACTCCTTCAGTGTCTGGCGGAGATATTCACCACTCTCTGATGCCAGCAGAGCATAGTAACTAATAACATCCAAATTCATCTCACAGAAGTAAACAAATGCAGGTAAGGTGAAAATACGCAGGTAAGGTGAAAATATATGATTTATTAAAGATAAGTGAATAAATATAAATACAACCACCTCTAATATCACTCAGTGCACAACAACCAATACCAAACAGAAACCCACAAATAATAATAGTAACAGACAAATATATACAAGTAATGGGGAATACCAGAATCATAAACAGGGCCAGGCCAGGGTCGTCAACGGGAGGTCAGCAGCTGGGGAAAGGGAAAACAAATAGGACAAGGAGAGGGTGGATGGATCACAGGAGAGACGGGTACAGGTACAAGGCTCAGGGTACAGGTAACAGACAGGAACAGGGTCAGGAGGATCAGGTACAGGTACAGAGCTTCTCAGGTTCAGGATCAGGGCACAAGGAAAGATACCAAGTCAAGGCATAAGTGTGTCTGCCGGGTACTTATACACATCTCCTGCAATCAGACTCCTGCTGGTGGACGCCAGTACTGCGGCCCAAGGATCATATAATACCACCAACAGGGGAAAGCTCCCCTGGCAGTTCCAGACTGTCAGGAGACACCTGCTGGTGGACCAGGGTACTGCATGCCAAATATCAGACAGTATCATCAGCGGGTGGAACCTTTCCTGACAATCTGTCTCCAAGGTTCTCAAATGGCCTTAATTTTGGCCATTTTCCACAATAGTGCAAACGTAACTTATTTGCTCCATGAGGTGACAATCTCTTCTTCAGCTAACTATTATGCTGTGCTGTGGGTCTGCTACACACACACAATGTTATTGTTGTTAATGTATGTAATGCATTAATGTTAAAAATATTCAGCATTTTCAACTCCTTTAATTAATTTCTTTAAGGCCCTAAAATTGCCTGAGTTTACAACATTTTAGAGCACATTGTCACTGTAACTACACCAATTTAACAAATACATTTTACTACAAGCACATTCACATGTGCTTTTTAAAATGTTTTTGAACAAACCAACATCTTGGTGTATAACATGTATGTTTGCCATTATTTTGCCTTTTTTGGGGCTAAACAGGCATGTTTAAAAACAGAAGATACACATCCCCAACTCAGGAACTCACAAAGTTCGACTTTACTAAAGTGAAGGCCATATGAGACATTAGTATCCCAAAACTGTGTAGATGTTGCCTTCCTCAGATAGGGTGATCTCACCCCTCTAAAAGCCAAAATTTGAAGCCACGTACACGTAGAGGCATAACTGATGAATGTCCCTTATGATCCCCTGCCTAAAATGTGTGTAGGTACAAACAGGTTATTTCCTAAAGCCCCAAAACACACAGCGTGTCAACATATGCTATCTTCCATCACGGAATATCAATGTACGCGTTTTGGGCGTACAACCCCTTCCTCAAAACTAAAGTAAGTGAGAGGAAGGGGCTGCACCCCCAAAACACGTCCATTGACCCCCATGATGGGAGCTAGCACATGTTGACACACTGGGGGTTATTTCTGAAAGGCAAATCCACTTTGCACTACAAGTGCACTGCAAGTGCATTTTCAAGTGCACTTGCAGTGCACTTGTAGTTTTAGCCCCCACCTGTTAGCACAAGTCCACTCCCCTGCTAAGGCACCCCCAGCATATATTCTGACATACAACACGTACGACGAGCAGAGAAAAATGAAGTTCAATAGTCAGTTTGGCTCTTCTGCTTGATTCCAAGCATGTGTGGAACTTTGTGCGTCTGAATTGTGTGCACACGATCGAAATTTCCAATTTTGTCACGTTCTTGGCGTTCTGAATTTCTGACAAGATTTGTGTGACTCGCAAGGCAAGTTTGAGCCAACATCCTTCGAAAAAAATCCATGGATTTTGTTGTCGGAATGTCCGATTGTGTGTACATGGCATAAGAGGAGACATTTGTTGCTGTATGTAATCTTGGAGGGTTGAGTAACACTTTTGCCATACTGAAAGTTTGCATGTAAATTTAGCAGTCAAAGTGGCAGTTATTGTATATTTTTTTTCCCTTTTTTGCTTATCTTTTAAATAACTGAAAACCTAGCATGCTACTTGTTCATATATAGACCTAAATTAAGTTAACTAAGCATCATTCTTAAGACAAAATGAAGGTATAGTAGTGTATCAGTTCCCTGTTTCTGATATCACATTTCACCAGCAGGTGGGGCAGCAATGATGCTTATATTACAGTACAATCAACAGTGTGCATAAAATTAAAGCTGTTTAGTTATTTTTTCGGGGAGGTGTATCCCATGTCCTGCAGGATGCAGTTTTCGTGTGAAAATAAACAGTTATTGAGCTGTGCTCCCACCGTGGAGACGCTCATAAATTCAGTAGCGTTAGGACTGCACACATACACAGGGTGCCGTGAAGAGGCCTTGCAGCTTACGCATGCGTTTGCAAATGCGTGCTAACTAAACCCCTGTTTTTAAATGCAGACTATTGGACAGGTTAATTTGGTTGGTCAGCAGACTGGTTGGTGAGTTGAGTTATGAAATTTTCTGTTTTTGTCTTATAAACAGTTATTGACCCACTTTTCCGGAGGCAATACATGTTTTATGGAATGGCACCTTTTCCCCAGTGGTTGAATGTCTGGCCCGCAGCATGGTAGGTGCCATCATTTTTTCTTCCATTTGCTGATAAGACAAACCGCCTCATCTAAGCTACAATAGCTGGTTCAATATTAGCGATAGCTGAAGATTTGTATGCTTTTGATAAATACATCTCTGCACATCCTTCTCATGTCGCCTTTTCTATCCAGTTCGGCTCCAGAGCAATTTTTTTTAAATTTTTTCGCATACATGTACAAATCTTAATTTTTAAAAGTAAAATGAATTAAACTCCCAGAAAAATATATATTTTCTGAAAGCTGAGGCTCTATAGACAAAAAAAGGTGATAGTTGCAAAAAAACGTTTCACGTGATATTTGTGCAACTGTTTATTAAATGCAAATTTTCAGGAAAAAATAGAATAAAATTAATTTTATTGCAAAACCACAACATATAATACCCATTTTTGGTTAAAATATAAAAGATGAGGTTGCATTGAGTAAATAGATATCAAACATTCCATGTCTTAAAATTGCATTTGCTCGCAATATCGCGAGAAAAAACAAAAATGGAAAAATCCCCATAGGTGATGCTTTAAAAGCCTTTACAGCTTAGGGCTCAGTTAGCTCAGTTTAGAGTTAGCTAGTAGCTCTTGGGCTAGAATTATTGTTCTCACTCTGTAACTAAGTAATTTTTTGCCTTCACTGATGTGCGCTGATGAGGCAGCACTGATAGGCTGAACTGGTGGGCACTGATGAGGCGACACTTATGGCACTGATTAGGTGGCACTGATGAGGAAGCACTAATATGCCACACTTACTGATATGTGGCACTGATGAGCACTGTTAGGTGGCACTGATGGGCACTGTTAGGTGGCACTGATGGTCACTAATAGGCGGCACTGGAGGGCACTAATTGTCGGCACTGATAGGTGGCACGGATAGGCGGTACTGATGGGCACTGATGAGCATTGATGGGTGGCACTCATGGGCGACACTGATGGGCATTGTTTGACAGCAGTGATGGCCATTGATGGGCAACACTGATAGGTGGCGCTGATTGCCAGGACTGACTGGCATCGCTAATGGGCACTGATTGGTGGCACTTATGGGCAGTGGTGGGCACTGATTGTTGCCACTGATAGCTGGCAATGGTAGTGACACTGTGTTGCACTATTGTAATCAGGGCACTGATGATCAGTGCCCTGATTACATTCCTACATGTCCCCCTGTGAGGAGACGATGCTGATCAGCTCTCCTCTCCTCTGTCAGTGTGAGGTGAGGAGAGCCGATTACCGGCTGTGATTGGACACAGCCGATCACATGGTTAAAGAGCCGCGGATGCGGCTCTTTACAGAGATCAGGGTCACGCCATGTCCAGGCAACACGGCGCAGCCACGTTTGCCGTGCTGCGCACCCCCACGGGCACGCTAGAGCGGGCCGTTCTGGGACGCTGTCATGTGATGGCGTCCAAGAATGAGAGCGGCACTGCACCACCGTCATTTGACGGTGGGTGGGCGGCAAGCGGTTTAACCCCATGTGATAGCATTAGGCAGGTGACAAATACTCTTTATGGAGACATTAGGGGTCTAATAAACCCCACTGTCTCCCCTGCCCTCCACACCATCTAATCAAACACAGATCGGTTTGGTTAGAAGTGTCCCCTGCTGTGCTGGCTAGGAAAGGGTGCATCTGAAACTGGAAGTGACATTACTTCCTGTTTCACTGTTTGCAAGTGAGATCAAGGCATGGACTTGCCTCAGTCTCGCTGCAATCTATCTCCCCTCAGCCGGCAGATGTGTTTCCGGGCTCCGGTGAGTGCAAGACAGCCTGGGAACTACGGGAGGAGGGGCGACCGCTGGCAGAAGGAGGGGGCGAGGCACCGCACTGTGTGAAAGTGGTCGGCAGCTTTTGAGCTCCCGCATCACTTTCACTTTGAAATCAGTCACCGGCTGAACAAAACCCACAGCCATCAGCTTCTGATTAAGGGTTCATTCTTTGGATGTGCGGATTACGTCCAAAGAGCTCAACTGGCTAAGCAACTTAAATCGTTCCAATTCTGTTTTTCTGCAAAGCTTGCATTGATAGATTTATGTACCATGTATACGGTTGCTTCCTGTATTTTTGTAAAAATTGTTGGATATCTTTGTTATATTCTTTTTGTCTTTTTATTCAATGAGACACAATTTATGTCACCATATTGCGGTCTGTATTTTCTCATCAAAAAATATAAGAACCTAATAGGGAAAAAAATCAACAGTTATCAACACATGCCAGTGGCACGGTGATGGAGGATTAAAGGCAAAATTCTCTTTTTACAAAAAATTGTCTATGTACATAAGGGATGTCTCTAGATAAAAACAAACTGTGCAGCTTTGACCAAAGTTGAAGAATGCCCTTGCTAAAGATGTAGGCTATTTACATACCTCCAGAAGCCTCACTGAAAAACTCCCAGAGGTTCCATTCCCCCATCCTGCCTGTTGCTAGGACATTGCTAAGACACACCCAGCTCTCACTGTTCACCTCCACCATCACAGAAGTGAGCTCTTTCCCTGATTCAAACCCCATCACATGTGCTCTCTCTCCCCTGATTCAGTAGCTCTGAGCTCAGAGTTTGATAGCTTGCTCCTGTACTGAAGGAGTTGGAGGAGGGTGGCAATGTCTTAGCAAGAAGGCAGGAGAGGGATGCTATCTTTGGGAGTTTTTCAGTCAGGCTTCATGAGGTTTATGAATTGCCTTAAGCACTAAGCGACCGCCCCACGTATATCTACTGTGGCAGGACAGACTCAGTGTCCGCCGGGACCTGCCAGTCGTTTGGGACACAAACAGAACTATGTAAACAAGGCAGATTGTCATTCTGTCAGTGGGGATCCTGTGTTTCTGCAAAGCAGGAACACGGATCTTTGTCTTCCCCTGGTCAAACCACCTCCTCCACAGTGAGTAAGCACAACCTAGGCATATATTTAACCCTTTGATTGCCCCTGATGTTAAACCCTTCCCTGCCAGTGTCATTAGTACAGTGACAGCGCATTTTTTTTAGCATTGATCACTGTATTAGTGTCACTGGTTCCCAAAAAGCGTCAGTTAGGTGTTCGAATTTGTCCACCGCAATATCCCAGTCCCGCTAGAATTCGCTGATCGCCGCCATTACTAGAAAAAAACAAAATATCCAATAGTTTGTAGACGCTATAACTTTTGCACAAGCCAATCAATATACCTTTATTGGGATTTTTTTAACCAAAAATATGTAGCAGGATACATATTGGCTTACATTTAGGAAGCACAGTTCCGTATCGCAAAAAATGCCTGGCTTTGAAGGGGGGTAAAACCTTCCGGAGCTAAAGTGGTTAAACACCCATAGCAAGGGCATTATTCGACTTTGGTCTAGGCTGTTTGTTGAACAGCCTGGACCAGCCTGAAGGTGAACTTTGCCTTTAAGGAAGTCGGAGCAGGTACCTGTCAAAGAAAGGTACCCACCCCACTCCCCCTCCCTCCCAAGTAAAAGGCTATATTTCAGTTACAGGCTGGGGAAAGGAAAACAATCAGAGGAATTTTAATGTTTGGCTGAAGGTGAACATATTTTAATCTTTAGTAAATCACCACCAGCAACAATAATCTTCCACGCATGAGTAAGGTAGCCCATGAGGAAATATCTCTGAAAACTTTACTGCCCTCTAGGACTGGAGTTGTCCTCAAATCACTGGAAAAATAAGAGAAAGAGGACGCCCTGGCTTAGTGCATTATACCACATTTTTTTAAAATTATTAATGCGATAAAAAGTACTACTCACAAGCATAGGTACTAACAGTGCTCATCAGGCTGTTCTCCATGGCTATACACTTCCAAACTGGCCAATGACACAAGCATAGGGGGGACCTTACCATGGTCCCTGCAGCTGACACATTTAGAAAGAATGCTGAAGAAGGACATTCCTTCGAAACACGTCAGTCTGAAGGAACCCCAGTGAGGTCCCCCCTATACTTGTGTCATCAGCCAATCTGGCTGATCTGGCAGTGTATAGCCAGCCTGATGAGGGCTGTTATTACCTATGCTTGTGAGTAATACCTTTTTTCACATCTTTAATAAAAAATGTTGTGGGATAATGCACTAGAGCCCAGTGCGCCCTCTTTCTCTTATTTTTCTTTTAGTAAATCATCTGTGTGTGATAATCATACTTTTTGATCTCAGACCTTGGAACAATAAATATCAGTCATTACAGTATATGATGAATTTGGCACATAGAATATTTGGTTATTACATGTACAGTATGGGGTTGATTTACTACAACTGGAGAGGGTAAAATCCTGTGCAGCTGTGCATGGTATCCAATCCGCTTCTAACTTCAGCTTGTTCAATTAAAGGGGTTGTAAACCCTTGTTTTTTTTTTTCTTAAAAACAAACATACTTACCTCCACTGTGCAGTTTGTTTTGCACAGAGTGGTCCCAGTCCTGCTCTTCTGGGGTCCTTCAGCAGCGCTGGTGGCTCCTCCCTGCATTGAGTGTCCACGTTGGAGAAGGCTCTCCTAAGGTGGACACCCATGCGGGCGCGCTCCTGAGTCCTGCATTTGTGTCTATTCACACAGAGAATGCAGGAGTCGGCCCCGCCCCCCGGCACAGCTTCATTGGATTTGATTGACAGCAGCGGGAGCCTATGGCTGCGCTGCTATGAATCTATCTATCAAGACATGAGACACCAGCTATAGCTGGTGTGCTCATTCCTGGTCCGAGGATGACAGTGTTCAGGTAAGTAAAACGGGGGGCTGCAGAAGGTTTTTCACAACCCCTTTTTTTTGTTTTTTCTACAACCCCTTTAAGCGTTGACCATAAAAGCTGGAAGCTGATTGGTTTGTATGCAGAGCTGCACCAGATTTTGAACTCTCCAGTTTTAGTAAATCAACTCCTATGTGATTGCATATACCACTGTTGCTTTTTTCAGTTGTTACTTTGTGTAGTGTGTTTTATGTGCTCTGTTATTTTATAATAATGTTGTTGCTTCTACCTATAATAAGACTGGTTGTTTAAAGAGCAATTACAGAAAACCACAAAACCAAACAATAAACTGGTAATGCTATCTATAAAAACATTGCATCAAGTCACATACACCATCAAACACACCTTATAACATTATTCACATGCCATTTGGGTGACAGTAGCCCTGCAAAGGGCCAAAACTTCAATGCAGCTTGTATTTTGAAATTTGAAAAAATGCTACTGAATTCAAACTCTGGAAATCTGATCCAAATTTAAAGCTCATCACTCCTGTCTGGTGATCCATTTACACCTGACAAATGATATACGCCTGGAACATAGAGGATTCTGTTTTTAAAGGAAATCTATGGTCACAGCTAGGGATGAGCTGCCCTGTTCAGTTCGCACCAGAACTTGCGAACAGGCAAAAAATTCGCTCGAACACGCAAACACTGTTAAAGTCTATGGGACACGAACATGAATAATCAAAAGTGCCCATTTTAAAGGCTTATATGCAAGTTATTGTCATAAAAAGTGTTTGGGGACCCGGGTCCTGCCCCAGGGGACATGGATCAATGCAAAAAAAGTTTTAAAAACGGCCGTTTTTTCGGGAGCAGTGATTTTAATAATGCTTAAAGTGAAACAATAAAAGTGTAATATTCCTTTAAATTTCTACCTGGGGGGTGTCTATAGTATGCCTGTAAAGGGGCGCATTTTTCCCGTGTTTAGAACAGTCTGACAGCAAAATGACATTTCAAAGGAAAAAAAGTCATTTAAAACTACTTTTGGCTATTAATGAATTGCCGGTCCGACAATACACATAAAAGTTCATTGATAAAAACGGCATGGGAATTCCCCACAGGGGAACCCCGAACCAGAATTAAAAAAAAAAAGACATGGTGGGTCTCCCTAAATTCCATACCAGGCCCTTCAGGTCTGGTATGGATTTTAAGGGGAACCCTGCGCCAATTTAAAAAAAAAAATTGGCGTGGGGTCCCCCCAAATATCCATACCAGACCCTTATCCGAGCACGCAACCTGGCAGGCCACAGGAAAAGAGGGGGGACGAGAGATCACCCCCCCCTCCTGAACCGTACCAGGCCACATGCCCTCAACATTGGAAGGGTGCTTTGGGGTAGCCCCCCAAAATACCTTGGCCCCATGTTGATGGGGACAAGGGCCTCATCCCCACAACCCTTGCCCGGTGGTTGTGGGGTCTGCGGGCGGGGGGCTTATCGGAATATGGAAGCCCCCTTTAACAAGGGGACCCCCAGATCCCAGCCCTCCCCATGTGTAAAATGGTAAGGGGGTACAAGAGTACCCCTACCATTTCACAAAAAAACTGTCAAAAATGTTAAAAATGACAAGAGACAGTTTTTGACAATTCCTTTATTTGAATGCTTCTTCTTTCTTCTCTCTTCTATCTTCTTTCTTCTATCTTCCTTCGGTTTCCTCTGGTTCTTCCTCCGGTGTTCTCGTCCAGCATCTCCTCCGCGGCGTCTTCTTCTCTTCATCTTCTTCTCCGGGCCGCTCCGCATCCATGATGGCATGGAGGGAGGCTCCCGCTGTGTGACGCTTCTCCTCTTCTGATGGTTCTTAAATAACGAAGGGCGAGGCCACCCGGTGACCCCGCCCCCCTCTGACGCACGGGGACTTGACGGGGACTTCCCTGTGGCATTCCCCGTGAAGTCAGAGGGGAAGTCAGAGGGGAACCAGAAGAAGATGGAGGTAGAAACCGAAGGAAGATAGAAGATAGAAGAAAGAAGAAGCATTTAAATAAAGGAATTGTCAAAAACTCTCTTGTCATTTTTAATATTATTAACAGTTTTTATGTGAAATGGTAGGGGTACTTTTGTACCCCCTTACCATTTCACACAGGGGTGAGGGCCTGGATCTGGGGGTCCCCTTGTTAAAGGGGGCTTCCAGTTTCCGATAAGCCCCCCGCCCGCAGACCCCCACAACCAATGGGCAAGGGTTGTGGGGATGAGGCCCTTGTCCCTATCAACATGGGGACAAGGTGTTTTGGCGGGCTACCCCAAAGCACCCTCCCAATGTTGAGGGCATGTGGCCTGGTATGGTTCAGGAGGGGGGGCCACTCTCTTGTCCCCCCTCTTTTCCTGCGGCCTGCCAGGTTGCGTGCTCGGATAAGGGTCTGGTATGGATTTTTGGGGGGACCCCACACCAACTTTTTTTTAATATTGGCGTGGGGTTCCCCTTAAAATCCATACCAGACCTAAAGGGTCTGGTATAGATTTTGAGGGGGACTCCACGCCATTTAAAAAAAAAATTTTGGCTGGGGTTCCCCTTAATATCCATACCAGACCTGAAGGGCCTGGTATGGAATTTAGGGAGACCCCCACATCATTTTTTTTTTTTTGGTTCGGGGATTCCCTGTGGGGAATTCCCATGCCGTTTTTATCAATTAACTTTTATGTGTATTGTCGGACCGGCAATTTATTAATAGCCCCGAGTAGTTTTAAATTACTTTTTTTTCCTTTGGCATACTATAGACACCCCCCAGGTACGAAATTTAAAGGGATATTACACTTTTATTGTTTCACTTTAAGCATTATTAAAATCACTGCTCCTGAAAAAATAGCCGTTTTTAAAACTTTTTTTGCATTGATCCATGTCCCCTGGGGCAGGACCCAGGTCCCCAAACACTTTTTATGACAATACCATGCATATAAGCCTTTAAAATTAGCACTTTTGATTTCTCCCATAGACTTTTAAAGGGTGTTCTGCGGCTTTCGAATTTGCCGTGAACACCCCAAATTGTTCGCTGTTCGGCGAACTGGCGAACAGCCGATGTTCGAGTCGAACATGAGTTCGACTCGAACTCGAAGCTCATCCCTAGTCACAGCATACACTTTAACTTTATAACAGCAGCATTGTAATAATAATTCTTATTTCAGACAATCCAATATAAGTTTACTTTAAATCTCCTTTCATGTTGTGAGTTCTGCTTGTCTGCTGGTCATCCCTTTCCACAACTTGCTTTGCAGTGTATCCTCTGCTGTTTACTTTCACTTTCTAAGGACTACATATCCCATGGTACCTTGATGCCTTTAAGCAGTGATTCCTGTGCTGACTCCGCCTCCTTAAACTCCTCCTCTCAGCACCTCTGTAGTTCAGAAGGCAGACTCTGTGAAATGTGTGACACAGCAGTGCCTACTCACAGGGCATAATGAGTATGTGTCACAGAATTCAAGGAAGTAGATTTGTGGATGATCTTCACAAAGTAAATTTACAATCTTCAAGATCATTCAGAATAATAAGAGTAGGCTATAAATAATTGAAATGCAATGTGAATATAAATATATAATTTTACATTTTGACCATAGATACATTTTAAGCTGAGGATGTGTGTTCCTGCTGTTTTTTTTTGCTGATTGTGGTATTTACTGGTAAGTTACATTTGTAAAATTGGATGCAAGCTACAAGAATACAGTGTTATGGTAATTGTTGATTGTGGACAACTCAAAATGCAAACAGAAGCTGATTTTTGCATCTGCTGTTTCCCATTGAACAAAACACCTGTTGAATTGTTATACTTGAATCAATGGGCTATATACTACAAGGACACAAAGCTATGACAGTTGTCCAGTGTGAAGAAAATTATCTCCAGTTTATTTTGTTTGCTAGAAAGCACCTGAGCCAACAGAATTCTGTGATATCCTATCTGCCCTTACATTTCCCTGATAATACTATTGCTGCTATGATTAGACTTTGATTTGATCTTATCTTGATGCCTGATCCTCCATTAAATAAGGACTATATAGGACTGGTGTAGATAGATAAACAGCTAATTCTGGCTGAAACACCTGCTAACGAAATATACTCTTAGCCCCCATTTACACCTAAAGTGGATGTAAACCCTCACTAATACCCAGTGAAGTGAACAGCCTCAGATGATACACAGAGATTAAACAAATCTCCCTACACAAGTTTGTAAATATCTGCTGTCTTCAGCTTTATATATTCTTTATAAAGTCCAGATCATGTTAGGAGATTTTCCCTTCCTGGTTAGCACTGCAGTGAAGCCTGGGCATATAGCCAAGACAGCTGATTGGAGGAAAGGCACACACCCCCTCTCCTTATAGGTAGAGACTTTCAGCACTGTTTGTTGAATGGTTCAGCACTCTGCTAATCTATTTATAGCATCCTCCTCAACAAAAAACTCTGGCTGCTTTTATCTCCTGTGTTGGAGAACTTGTCAAAAGTTATGCTGATAACAGAAGAACGGGGCAGGAGACAGCTATGGGACACAGGGCTTTGAAGAGAAATAAGAAAACACTGTGTAGATATATGTGCCCAGCTCAAATTTCATGAATCGGGTTTACATCCACTTTAAGCATTTTTCCATATGTCTGACTATGTTCAACAGTGGGTGAATGGCTGCTGGAAAATGGTTTCCAAAATCTGCTTGATGGAGGAAATCAGAACCGTAAAGCAACTCAGTTTTCAGATTTTTTTTTTAGCCACATTCACATTTGTGCATGGGCCTGACACAAATTCCACGTGAGAGCCCCAGCGGGGGGTTCCTGGTGATTAGCTGTGGGAGGCAGCCCCATTGAAAGCTATGGGAGGATGCCAAATTTTGCAACTAATTGTGGCCCCTTGCATGTGATTGCTCATGCAGAGATCCCCTGTGAGTAATTGGTCATGGGTTCAGGCTGTCTGCATCCAGAGCCGATCACTCACAGGTGATCAATGCATGAGCAATCACATGCAAGGAGCCACAATGAGCTGCGGAAATTGGCATCCTCGCATGTGATTGCTCATGCCAGCTTCTGTTGGATGTGCATACTGGAAAACCAGTGGCCGACCGACTCCTGATTAGCACTCTCATCCAGTGGCTGAGAGCGCTGACCAGAGTGTTTTGGTGGGAGGCCGTACCCCTGTTAGAACACAATAGCTCAGCGGGGAGACTACTGTAGTAACATTGGATTGTTAGTACAGCGGCTCCGACCTGAGCTGTAATTTTTTTTTTCAACTCGCTTGGGGGCGTGTTTCCTTTCAGAAGGCATCGACTGGGAATGGAGACCCAATCAATGCCTTCCGAGAGGAAACACGTCGGGTAGGAGCCGGTAGCGTGACGTTAGAACACATGGACCATTCTGCAGGCAGCCGTGCAGTATCGATCCTTGTCTGCTGAATACAAGCAACTGCTCTGTAAGTGCATTTCGGTTTTCATTAAAATATGTTTTAAACGTTAATGCACTATGAGTCCTCTCTACTGCTTGTACTATGAAACACTGCGCGACGAGAGCCTGGATTCACTCCAAATCTCTGAGGCTGGCTGGAAATCAACCTTTGGGTGCAACCTTGATTATGTGCATACGATCCCCTCTGTGGGATCTATATATCTGGTAAGCGGCCATCCTTCTGTTTTGAAGCACGGTGGTGATACACAAGCACTTTTGATATTTTTGTTTTGCACAAGGAAACTTTTTATCTTCTTGCATGTGGGGAAGTTGGAACTACAGATCAAGTTTATGCAAGGAGATGGTATGAACTGTTTGAGCTCATTATTGATTATACTGTATGTGTTGTGGAGGACAATGTTCAATTAGCTAATTGTATTCATGCACTATTTATATGCACTTTTGATGTTTGCACATAGCACTTTATTTATAAGGTATAGATTTCACAGTGTGTTATTGAGTTTTTATGGGTTATGTAATGGATTGTCACTTTATTAAGTTGTTAGATCCATGATGTAGCTATTTTTTATAATTACATCAAAACACTTGAGGTGTATAGTAAAAACCAGCACACCATTACATGATTTTACATATTTAATATTTCTGAGTATTCAAGGAAGTTTTTGGGTGCAGCAGTTTTAATTTCCTTTTTCAATTTATATGTGGCCAAGAGCAACCTTTTAGAACCCTTACCAGCTGTCTGTGATAGATGAGACCCAGTGCTAAGTCCAGGATCTGAAACGATCAGCTCTTTGGCAGAACGCCATTAGCACAATGCTTCTGCATCATTTTTACATTCAAAGGGATGTGAGGTCTTGTGTGACATCACATTACTTCCTCTTAGTAGGGGGGAGGGGACAAAGCTATTTAAACTCTGTCTATCTCCCTGCAGCAATAGATCATTGCTATTTCATACCTCCCAACCATCCCGGGTTCTGCGGGACCATCCCAAGATTTCAAGTAAGTCCCGGGGTCCCGTGGATCTGGGCTAGAGTCCTGGGGCCCAGTACCAGAACATGTTCCAGCACTGGGCTCCACTCAGTGAGAGTATCATCAGTGAGTGCAATGTCTGCTCTCACATACTGCACCAAGTGAGGATTTTAGTCAGCAAGGCATTCCTGCACGCTGCGCTTCTTCCCCTCCCTCAATCTTTTTTGCAATTATTGGTTGCTAGGACTGTCGGCATCCTAGCAGCCGATGACACACTATGCAGGTACACACAGCAAGAGGAAACAAACTCCGTACAGAGTGGCTAGTCCTCTAAGCTCCTTCCCCTGACTTTTGCTCCCGCTTCCTGCCTCCAGTTGGCTTCTGCAGTCAAAGGTAAGGACTCTTTATTGTCGGCAATAGTCTGAAACTGACAGTGCCAGTGTCAGAAGGGACACAGTCTCCTGTGGGGTAAGGAGCGGAGGAGAGGAACACAGCAGAACCAGGGAGATCAGATTAGAGCCAGTCCCGCCAGGTACCCCCCCATCTCAGTGACAGATGTCCTGTAAAATTCTCTCTCTCCCCATAATATCTTCAGGAGTACAAGGAGCTAGATACTATTTAGGAGTACACGGGGTCTGGTGAGGGGCATAGGGGTCTGGTGTTATCTAGGAGTGGGGGGTACAGGAGATCAGGCGTTATATAGGAGTACAGGGGGTATATGGGGGGTCTGGTGTTATCTAGGAGTGGGGGGTATGTGTCTGTGAGACTCTTGCTTGTGGCACAGCAATCAAAGCATATTTTATAGGTACAAGGAAGCCCAGGTTTTGCTTAACTGTGCCTCTTTATCCCCTCCCACTGTTAACAGTTTGGTCGGTCACCGTCTCCCTAAAGTGTCCCACATTCTCAAGTTCTACACCCTGTTCCAAATTATTATGCAAATTCTATTTCAGTGTCACAAAGATTAAATATTTTGTTTTTCAGTTTAAGTCATGGATGGCATTGTGTCTCGGGGCCCTTTTGATCACTGAAAACAATCTCGGACAGCTGTGATAATTAGATTGCCAGGTGAGCCCAATTAAAGGAAAAACTACTAAAGGAGGGTGTTCCACATTATCAAGCAGAGCACCATTTTCAAGCAATATGGGGAAGAAAAAGGATCTCTCTGCTGCCTAAAAGAGTGAAATAGTTCAATGCCTTTGACGAGGCATGAAAACATTAGATATTTCATGAAAACTTAAGCATGATCATCGCACTATTAAGAGACATTGAGGAAGATTTCTGCCAGATCCATGCATCGGATCAAGAGAGCAGCTGCTAAAACACCATTACATAGCAGCAAACAGATATTTAAAGCTGCTGGTGCCTCTTGAGTCCCACGGACATCAAGGTGTAGAGTCCTCCAGAGTCTTGCAACTGTGCATGAACCTTCCATTTGGCCACCACTAACCAATGCTCACAAGCAGAAACGGCTGCACTGGGCGGAAAAATACGATAAGACTAATTTTCAAATAGTCCTGTTCACTGATGAGTGCCGTGCAACCCCGGATGGTCCAGATGGATGGAGTAGTGGATGGTTGGTGGACGGCCACCCTGTTTCAACAAGGCTGCGACGTCAGCAAGGCGGTGGGGGAGTCATGTTTTGGGCCGGAATAATGGAAAGAGAGCTGGTCGTCCCTTTAGGGTCCCCAAAGGTGTAAAGATGACCTCTGCAAAGTATGTGGAGTTCCTGACTGACCACTTCCTTCCCTGGTACAGAAGGAAGAACTATGCTTTCCGTAATAAAATCATCTTAATGCATGACAATGCACCATCTCATGCTGTAAAGAATACCTCTGCATCAATGGCTGCTATGGGGATAAAAGGAGAGAAAGTCATGGTGTGGCCTCCATCCTCCCCTGACCTCAATCCTTTTGAGAACCTTTGGAGCATCCTCAAGCAAAAATTCTTTGAGGGTGGGAGGCAGTTTACATCCAAACAGCAGCTCTGGGAGGCTATTCTGATATCTTGCAAACAAATTCAAGCAAATACTGTCCAAAAACTCACAAGTTCAATGGATGCAAGACTTGTGAAGCTGCTATCAAACAAGGGATCCTATGTTAAAATGTAACGTGATCTGTTAAAATGTTTAGAAAGTTAAAATGTTGTTCAAAGTTTGATTGAAATAGCTTTTGATTTCAGTAAATATGCAGCAAACAAAACAAATGACAATTTTAAGTTCTTTACAACCTATAAAGTATTTTGAAACTTACTGTGCATAATAATTTGGAACAGTGCATTGTAAGTTTTTTATTTTAAAAAATAAAAGCTGTTATCATTAGGAAATTTGTTCAATAAAATTTGAATTGTACTCTTAATAGTTGATAACATGAGAATTATGCTGACTGTTGTTTACATCAATTATTTAGGTAAATGAGAAAAATATCATTGGCATAATAATTTGGAACAGGGTGTAAAGTTGGGAGGTATGCTATAAGGATCTATTGATTTCTGAGAAGAAGTGCTCGGCTGCTGCACAGCTTCATGAGGGGTCTTGATCTGGCCTTCATTGGCCAGATTCAGACCCTTCATAAAAAAAGGGTAAACAAAAATCGATTCTTCACTGTGGTTATAATTATCAATTCTGTTACACAGCAAGGACATTCTAAACAGCAGCAGTGTGACAGAATTACTACCAGTTACAGCTAGATTCCCTCAAATACTCTACGGTAGCCCTGCAACAGAATGAATCCGGACGTTGACCACATCTTAGTTTCTGTTTTTACAGCTGAGTATTTAGTGACCTCTTGTGGTCATTTTCATTAACATAAAGGTTATGTGTAAAGTGTATCTACACCCAAAAATGATAAAATAGTTACACATTGCATTTTCCAGGTCTGTAGATGTAGTGGTTTTGATAGTTTCCCTTATTTGGGCTAAGAACATTTTCAGCAAGTAAAGCACATACCCAGTGATCTTTCCAAAAATGCCATATCCTTGTTACTTTCTGTGAACTCAAAAGACTATTTTGTAAAGTACTAGTCCCATCAATCTACCATGTAATGGAGATAAATAAAAGAAGACACGATTAAAGTTCAGCCCTTGTGACAACTATAGATACCAGCACCAACAAAAATACTACTGTGGATGGACTACCACGGACATCATGGATACCAGTGTTTCGCAACCTTTTTTTAGTTGAGGCAACCTTTAAAATTATGGACAGTCTCAAGACACCCCATTCTAAAATGTAAAAATGATTCTAATAGCTTTACATAATGCAACAACATCCACACATGTAGGACACCCAGTATTAGAGGTGATTTATTCTTCCAAAGCAAATACACTTTTGCACACTGGTACTGACTAGTATTACAATGTTTCTCTTTGCCTTCAATTTCTCTTCATTAGCCAGCTAATGTCACCCCAGTGCTGAGGGAGAGGGGCACAGAAGGGTCAAACAAAGATGTTGTGGAGGCAACAGACATCCTCCTCCTTACTAACTGATGAAGTCATTGGTTGTTAGGATGCTAGAAAGTCGTAAATGTGCATCATGAAAACCCATGGCTTTGTGTAACTAAAAGGCAGGCTCGATCCACCTGCTGGCTTATATACAATTTTTGATCAATTTTTAGGCATTTTGCCAAGGCACCCCGGAAGAAACCCCAAAGCATCCTGGTTGACAAAGGCTGATATATGCCATATAACATAAAAAACATATGTTATATGTACTTTACACAACAGAGAGCACTCCATGCTAAAGAGGAGAGATTTCTCAGAGGTGTAAGAGAACCCGGGATGTCAGAAGATCCCCTATTGAGAGTCCAAGGATTGGGCCCATGCACTAGGATGCTGCAACTGAAAAGGCTGAGAGCCAGGAGAACTGGGAGAGCCAAGAGTGCCAGGAGAGCTGGAAAAGCTGAATGAATACAGAGGTGTAATATAGTCTGAGGAACTGACCAGAAGCCCAAGGACCCGGCTTGGGACCTAAGCAGCAGCACTGAGAGAGCCAGGCAGCTCCGTCGGAAGCTGGTGTTAGCCAGTCTTCACCAGAGCTCCTGATGGTGGGGACGGGTTTTGCTGTCCTCAAGTTCACCCCACCAGGAAGTGAGCAAGCTGGGGTCCAGTAGCAGATGTAGCCGGTAGAGCTCAAGGGAAAGCGTTGTCAGTAAACAAGCCAAAAGGTCGGTAACAAGTGGTTGCAGGTTGGGATCAAGCAGAAGTACAGTCGAGGAACAAGCCAATGGTCGGTAATGAGTGGTAATGAAGATACAGACACCAGGAGGAGTGTTAGGAGCAAGATATCATCTAAATAAGAGCACAACAGGAAGTTACATATGTAGCACCCTCTAGCTGGTGGCTAGGCCTGTTTGTTTTCATTCTGGGCCCGGGATGGCCCATGGAGAGGTGAGTGACTGACAGGTGGCATCACCATCACCCCCCCCTTCCTTTTAGAAAGTCCTGGAAGGAGAGGAGGGGAGAAGAGGTGGAGATGCCTGAGGTATCTGGGGAGCCTTGACCAATCCCCAACTTAGATTGGCAGTGGGCAACAACCATCATGATCATCATTCAGAAGGCAAGTGTATCTGCCTCTGTCATAGAAATTAAGCCCCCACTGAGCTATGCAATATATATGACCTAAAGGGAGACCTCCTTAAATGCCTGTGGTCAGCCCAGCTGGGGAGGAGTTGTCGGGTGGAAGAGCTGGAGTGAGAGGGTGTGGAGGCTGTCAGGCCTGTACATCCACCTCAATCTCCTCTTCAGCACTTCACTTGCTGCACACAGTGCCCCAGTCTGGGGAGGGGGGTCAACTGTGGGCTGGGGCTCAGGTGCATCCAGGATGAGTGAGGAGATCCCGGGAACCAAAGGCACATGAGAGAGTAGGAGAAAGGACAGCGGGAGAGAACACTCTAAGAGTCTCCAGGAGGACTACAGGTCGCAGCAAAGAGGGCTGGTGAGTGAGCACAGTCAGGAGGACTGAGAGATTGCAGTTTGAGAGATGGGTGCAGAACCAGTGGAAAGAGGACTGTGGAGAAGGGCAATGAAAAGGGGCCTTTGCAGCCAAGCTGGCTGGCAGGGCCCAAAGAGAGCTATCTGGGAGTGGTAGCTGAGCAGAGGACAGCTAGCACCTGAACTATTCTACACCACAGGGGCCCATGGCCCCCGCCGGCAAAAGGCAGTTCATTGAGGCTTGGCTGGAGTAGTGTCAGGCCTACCCACGTGGTGCTAGCTAGTCTGGAGGAGTGATAGTCTGCAGCAAGGAAAGTGCTGGTAAAGGAACAGTCTGCAGCAAGTGAAGTCCTGGAGGAGGAACAGTGTGCAGCAAGTGAAGTGCTGAAGAGGAGATTGAGGTGGATGTACAGGGAGTATACATAGTAGTCCCAATTGATTATCTAGAATTCACAATTGATTGTCCTGCAACTTGCAATTGATGATCTGCAATTCACAATTGTTTGTTCTGAAATTGTGGGCATCCCATAATTCTCTTAATACCCATCCAAGTTTAATCCCCTCAATAAAACAAAACAAGCTATGGACTGGTCTGTGTTACTGAGTGACTGTAAGATGGACGTTGAGCTGGGCAGGGTGATGGGTGAACCACAACTTTCAGCAACCCCTACAGGGACATGGCTACACATAGTTTCATAGTTAGTCAGGTTGAAAATAGAGACAAGTCCATTTAGTTCAACCAAAAATAAAAATACAATCCCATAAACGCAATCCTTCACCCACAGTTGATCCAGAGGAAGGCGAATAACCCCAGCAAAGCATGCTTCAATTAGCTACAGCAGGGGAATAAATTCCTTCCTGATCCCCCGAGAGGCAATCGGATTTTCCCTGGATCAAGTTTACCTATAAATGTTAGTACCCAGTTATATTATGTTCATTTAGAAAAGAATCCAGGCCTTTTTAAAAGCAATCTACTGAGCTTGCCAGAACCACCTCTGGAGGGAGTCTATTCCACATTTTCACAACTCTTATGCCGCGTACACACGATCGGACATTCCGACAACAAAATCCATGTTTTTTTTCCGACGGATGTTGGATCAAATTAATAAATTTTGTTTGTCCGAAATTCCGACGGAAAATGTCCGATGGAGCCTATACACGGTCAGAGTTTCCGACAACAAGCTCCCATCGAACATATGTTGTCGGAAATTCCAACCGCGTGTACGCGGCATAACTGTGAGGAAACCTTTCTGAATTTGGAGATAAAATCTTTTTTCCTCTAGACGTAAAGAGTGCCCCCTTGTCCTCTGTGATGACCTTAAAGTGAATAACTAAACACCAAGTTCACTATATGGACCACTTATGTATTTGTACATGTTGATGTACTGTACAAGAGGGAGATTCAGTTCCTTTATTCTTTCCTCATAGCTGAGCTCCTCCATGCCTCTTATCAGTTTGGTTGCCCTTCTCTGCACTTTCTCCAGTTCCCTGATATCCTTTTTGTGAACTGGTGCCCAAAACTGAACTGCATATTCCAGATGGGGTCTTACTAATGATTTGTACAGGGGTAAAATGATATCTCTCTCTCTGGAGTCCATACCTCTCTTAACACAAGAAAGGAAACCACAGCTTGGAATTGCATGCTATTATTGAGCTTCCCCCTAGTATGTATGATGCATGCATATTCTTAGCCCCCAAGTGCATAATTTTTATCAATATTAAACCTCATTTGCCACTTAGCTGTCCAATTAGAGGTTGGCTTGTAATTTGGAGACATCCTGTAAGGACGTTATTCCACTGCATAGCTTAGTTCTCATCTGCAGTGACATAAATGTTACTTTTAATCCCAGACCCTATATCATTTATAAAGATAATAAAAAGTAAGGGTCCCAGCACTGAACCTTGGGGTACACCACTGATAACCTTAGACCATTGAGAGTAAGAGTCATTAACTACTACTCTCTGAATTCTGTCTTTTAGCCAGTTTTCTATCCATTTACAAATGGATCTTTCCAAGCCTGTAGACTTTACCTTACACATGAGCCATGTGTGGGGAACTGCGTCAAACGATTTTGCAAAATCCAGGTATACCACGTCCACAGCCACCTCTCTGCCCAAGGTTTTACTTACCTCTTCATAAAAAGAAATCAGGTTTGTTTGACAACTTCTGTCTTTCACGAATCCATGCTGTCTGTTGCTTAAAATAATTTTCTCCAGCAAAAACTCTTCTATGTGGTCTTTTATTAAACTCTCCAGTAGCTCCCCGACTATAGAAGTTAAACTAACAGGTCTATAGTTACTTGGTAAAGACTTTGATCCCTTTTCAAATATGGGCACCACATTGGCCCTGCGCCAATCCCGTAGTAGCATTCCAGTCATTAACGAGTCCCTAAATATTAGAAACAATGGCCTTGAAATGACAGCTTAATTCCTTTAGGATCCGTGGGTGGATGCCATTTGGTCCAAGTGCTTTATCCACCTTTATTCTGTCTAAATATTTCTGGACCATATCGCTTTTGAGCCATTGTGGATCATTTGGGGCTGTGTCACTACCACCCCCATTATGGACATAAGCTCCCCCATGCTCCTTTATATACAAAGTATTTAATAAACTTGCCTTCTCTTTGTCCCCAATCACCCACTCTAGATTATTTTGTAAAGGGCCTACATGCTCAGACCTATCCTTTTTACTATTTATATATTTAAAACATTTTTTGGGGTTTGTCCTACCATCTTTTGCAATCTGTTGTTTGTTTTGAATGTTTGTGTCCTTGATTTCCTTTTTACATATTCTGTTATATTCTTTGTAACATTTAAACGATGATAGCGTTCCTTCATTTTTATCTTTTTTATCTTTTTTTTTAAAAGCTCTTTTTTTATTATTTATAGCCATTTTATTTTTAGCCTTTTAAACTTATTGCCCAATGGGAATATACTTTGCATTGAGTTTACATACTGTCACTTTGAAGAATTTGCATTTCTGTTCATTGATGCCAATATTCGCTCTCAGGCTATGTCCTGGAGAGCAGACCTCATCCTTGGAAAATTTGCTCCCTTAAAGTTACTGTAATGCCCCGTACACACGATCGGACTTTCCGACAACAAAACCATGGATGTTTGTCCGAAGGTTGTTGGCTCAAACTTGTCTTACATACACACGGTCACACAAATGTAGGCCAACAATTCTGAGAACACGGTGACGTACAACACGTACGACGAGCCGATAAAAAGGAAGTTCAATAGTCATGTGATATCTTCACTACGAACGCTAGTTTTACAAGACCGAGCGCTTCTGGCTCATACTTGATTCCAAGCATGCGTGAACTTTTGTGCGTCGGACTTGTGTACACAGGATCGGACTTTCCAACAACAAAGTTTTCTTAGCGGAAAATTTGAGAACCTGCTATCAAACATTTGTGGGCGGAAAATCAGACAGCAAATGTCCGATGGAGCAAACACACGGTCGGACTTTCCGACAACAAGCTCACATCGAACATTTCCCATCGTAAAATCCGACCGTGTGTACGTGGCATAAGTGTTTTTATCTTACCCATATGTGTTTGTTGCTTACAACTAACATTAAATGAAATCATGTTATGGTCACTGCTACCCAGATGTTCTTTTATATGAATATTGGTAATAAGCTCTGCATGAATTTACAAGTTATGCGCTGCGCTTGGGTGACCCCAAAAACAAAATTAATAATAACCAACTTTGTGCTTACTAGTGCGATAATATTAAATACAAATAATATGAATGTAGAATAAATAAACAAGGTGTGAAAAAACAAGTGCTTGTTACACCATAAATTAGTGCTTATTAGTGCTTTTTACACCATACATAGTGTCTTAATCAACATAAAAAGTGTGCTTAGTGCTCAATACACAGTAACCTACTTTTCTTAAATGAAAAAAAAAAAAAAAAAGTTCTCTATGGCACAATGTCCAGCAGTGATAATAAAACAATGTGTGCAGGTGGTGTTCAGCTGTGACAACAATCCAACATCATGCCGAAGATATCCTGAGTGCTGCAAAACATGCTCATGTGCTCCTTCGTGACCCCCTTAAGCTAATGTGCTCACCTCAGAGCGTGTGACTCAGCTTCTACCCTGAGTCCAAAATTGCTTTGGAGCCACCCCTGGGCTCAGTCTCAGTGTCTGCTCCACTCCTCCAGCTGGAAACAATGTGGCTCCATACATAGAATGAAAAGGAAACTATATAATGTAATATAGTCAAAATGCTTTTATTAAAAGAAAACGCTCCCCACACCGGGGTACTCACATGGCACTGGTGCGTCAGTGCACCATACTATAACGGCTTTCTATGCAAAATCAGTGGAAGTTTGGTGCGGTATGCTGTGCTGAGACAGCGCTGGTGTGAAGTCTGTGTCAGTCTCTCCATCCTGGCCCCTCCCCTACGCGTCTTCGACACAGGGATCACGTGTCATCATCAGGGGGATCCGGCACCAGTGCCATGTGAGTACCCCGGTGTGGGGAGCGTTTTCTTTTAATAAAAGCATTTTGACTATATTACACTATAGTTTCTGAGGTGAGCACATTAGCTTAAGGGGGTCACGAAGGAGCACAGGAGCATGTTTTGCAGCACTCAGGATATCTTCGGCATGATGTTGGATTCTTGTTACAGCTGAACACCACCTGCACACATTGTTTTATTATCACTGCTGGACATTGTGCCATAGAGAACTTTTTTTTTTTTTTTCATTTAAGAAAAGTAGGTTACTGTGTATTGAGCACTAAGCACACTTTTTATGTTGATTAAGACACTATGTATGGTGTAAAAAGCACTAATAAGCACTAATTTATGGTGTAACAAGCACTTGTTTTTTCACACCTTGTTTATTTATTCTACATTCATATTATTTGTATTTAATATTATCGCACTAGTAAGCACAAAGTTGGTTATTATTAATTTTGTTTTTGGGGTCACCCAAGCGCAGCGCATAACTTGTAAATTTATCTTATGCATGTTATATGAAGCGTGATTAGCGCATGCAGCTGGAGGTAGCACAAGCAAGGCATAAGATCATTGTGGCTCACAGAATTTTTCCAATTTAATAAGCTCTGCATGGTTTGAGATTACCAGGTCCAGCAGAGCATCATTCCTAGTCGGGGGCCTCAATAAACCGGACCATAAAATTGTCTTGTAATAGGTATATACATTTTTGCCCTTTAACTGTCACAGTGCCATTACTCCTGTCAATTTCCGGGTAGTTAAAATCCCCCCATTATTATCACTGCCCCAGCCCTTGCAGCCCTTTCCATCTGTGCAAAGAGCTGAGTCTCCACCTTCTCACTAACACTGGGAGGTCTACAGTCCCTGACAAAAGTCTTGTCGCTTGTGTACAAATTGACCTGAAGTGCCGCTAAAATAAATTTCTAATCAAGATTTTGTTACAAGAAATGGGTCATTTTAATCCCAACAGCTTTTGTAATAATGTTTCAGTGCAAAATGAAACTGACAAAAAGTATTCTAATATTCACAGCTTGGTAAAGCCCATTGAGTCAATTTTTGCCAAGACATAAGTGTTGTCGCCTTGTTATATGAGCTTCACCTGTGACTAATAATGGATCAATTAGGTCTCAGGTGTTTATAAAAAGAACACCAGTACACTAGACCTTCTCAACTGCAACTAGACCTCTGCAAACATGCCTAAGATTCACTCGGAGACTAAAATGTTGATTATCAAGAGGCTGAAGACCAGATCCACTGCTGATGTGGCAGACACCTTCGATGTGTCTCAGCATCAAGTTCAGAGGATAAAAAAAAGATTTTAAGAGACTGGAGACGTTTTGGACAAGGCCAGGTCAGGCCGACCCCGCAAGACAACTGCTCGAGAGGACCGTTTGTTGGCTCGAAAATCCAAGGCCAGCCCATTTTCCACTGCAGCAGAGCTCCACGAGACCTGATCACCTAAAGTCCCTGTGTCAACCAGAACAGTTTGTCGGATTCTGTCTCAAAATGGCCTCCATGGTCGAATCAGTGCCCATAAGCCAGCACTAAACAAAAGACAATTGAAAAACAGTGTGGCATTTGCCAAGGGTCACCGCCTGCTAAAAGGATGGACTCTGGAAAAGTGGCAGAAGGTGGATTTTTCAGATGAATCTTCTTTTGATTTACACCACAGTCGCCGCAAATATTGCAGGAGACCTACTGGAACCCGCATGGAGTCGAGATTTACCCAGAAAACAGTGAAGTTTGGTGGAGGCAGAATCATGGTCTGGGGTTACATCCAGTATGGGGGTGTGCGAGAGATCTGCAGGGTGGAAGGCAACATCAATAGTCTAAAATACCAAGAAATCCTAGCTACCTCTTATATTCCCAACCATAAAAAAGGCCAAATTTTGCAGCAGGATGGTGCTCCATCGCATACTTCCATCTCCACATCAAAGTTCCTTAAGGCAAAGAAGATCAAGATGCTCCAGGATTGGCCAGCCCAGTCACCAGACATGAACATCATTGAGCATATGTGGTATAGGATGAAAGGTGAAGCATGGAAGACGAAACCAAAGAATATTGATGAACTCTGGGGCATGCAAGACTGTTTTCTTTGCTATTCCTGATGACTTCATCAATAAATTGTATGAATCCTTGCCAAACCACATGGATGCTGTCCTTCAAGCTCATGGAAGTCATACAAGATATTAAATTTGGATCTCACAGCACCACTACTTAATTTGATTTTTGGATTTTCAGTAAAGTTGTTCAATTTCTGTATAGGCGACAAAACTTTTGTCTTGCCAAAATTTGACCTGTCTGTCTTGATTAGATTATAATTCTTTTTTCAGTGAAACTAATTTATTTCAGTGCATTAAACATCATTTGGGAGGGCTTTAGCTTTTCATATGAGCTATTTCTAACACCAATTGATTAATTAAAAGTCAGGTTAATAGCAGGAGTTTCTACAAAATAGAGAAGCGACAAGACTTTTGTCATGGACTGTATAACAAACTCCAATGACAATATTTGTAGTATGCACACCCATGTACAGTTCCACCCATAATGCTTCAAACTCATCACGCTCTCCATCAACTAGGTCCTCTTTCACACTCGCTTTGAGATCACTTCTTACATAGAGACAGACACCACCACCCCTCCGTTTTACCCTGTCTTTCCAAAAGAGAGCAGAGCCAGAAATATTAATAGCCCAGTCATGAGAAGAATGAAGCCAAGATTCAGCAATACCAATTAGATCATAATTCTCCTCGTGCACCAGAGCTTCCAACTCACCTATTTTGCTTGGCAGACTTCTGGCACTGGTGAACAAACACTTTAATTCATTGTTACTTTTTGCAAACGTATGTTGCATTTTTTTTTTTTAGTACAAACAGTACCATTTCCAATGGTTGATTGTAACATAGGAACCTTCATATCATTTGCCATAGCCCCCCCCCCATCTTTCCCCATTCCACCCTCCAATAGGGGTTGACCCCTGTCTGCCCCATTATAATCTAATTCACCCTCCCCCCACAATCCTAGTTTAAATACTTCTCCAGCCTTCCCATAAACCCCCTGCCTTTCCTGTGTTGCGCTTGGCACAGGTAATATGTCAGAATTGACTTGGAGACTAGTTCATTAAATTGGTTCTAAAGGAGCATCCACCTTCCATATATTCTGTCATTGGTTCCAACATGGACCAAGACAGCTGGGTCATGCCCAGCCCCTCCCAGTAATTTATCAACCCGGTCCACCACATGCCGGACCCTGGCACCAGGGAGACAGCAAACCATTCGGTTAAAACGATCCTGGCGACAAATTATTTTATCAGCCTACCTGCACTCCCCTCACCACCCCTACTAGATGGGCTGCTCTCCTGGCTGTTAGGGGGAACAGTGACATCTAGGGCTTGCCACCTCTGAGCTCGATACCCCCACACCTTCACCCAACTTGGCGAATCTGTTAGGGTGCTCAAACCCAGGGCTGGCCTTTCTTTTCTGTGAGCCCCTACCACTCCCTCTAACTGCATTAACCCATCTTCCTACCTGATAATCCTGACTTACCCCTCCACCCTCCCCATTAACCCTACTAGCCACTTGCAAAGTGCAAAGGCATGGCTTATATAGGAGGTTCATGCGAGCAGCAAGGAATTCAAGGCTCACTACAAACAAGACAGAAAGTAAGGTTGTCCAAAAGATCAACCTGGAGCTGTCCAGAAGATGGCACAGTAAAAAAAACCTACTGCCTAATGCAACAGAGGGACTTGGTTTAGATCTCGGTCCTGACCCTAGTAGTACTGCATAGTTACAAGAATTGATAAGACATATGATGCCACACTATAAGAGCTTAATTACATAGTTTATTTTAATTTCATAGTAGTGAACAATTTAATCACTTGCTGGCTTTCATCTTGCAGCATATTGCTTTCAATTGGTTGCAATTGAGTTGACTGCTGGCACCTAAGGACAAAAATGTAATATATTGAAGCTTATCAGTCTCTGTGGCTGGTGTGGTGGCTCCATTCATTACCTTGTTTTATGCTTTTTCCTTTATTTTCACCTGCCGGTAACATATTTCCTGTTCTAGAGAAACAGCACCCACTAACCATACTGAACATATGGAGGAGAAGCATTAATGCTCTTGGAAAGGATGACAGTTAGAACTATAGAACAACCCCCTATCCCTGCTGCACATGGGGAGGTGTTTTGTAGTTCTAACATAATTCCTGATCACATTGATCAAGAAAACACTGTAGAGTGCACAGGACAGCAATGCAGACCTGGCAGACTCATCAGATATTTTTTCCACTTATTAAACAGGTATAATAAAATGGTTTCTGTGGTATATTTAACAGACCGAAAGAAAGTAAATAAGAAAGCCTCATTGTTAATCTTACATTTGCTTTAAATGGCTTAGTTGCATAGGATTAAAATAACTAGGGATGAGCAAATCTCCCCGTGTTTGGTTTACGAACAGTTTTGCAAATTTTGCTTGAAGTTTGAAAACTTTCCAGTGAACCCCTTTGAAGTCAAAGGGGATGTGGGTTAGTGAGGGCAAAACTTGCTATTCAGTTTTAGCCATTTATAGGGCTAATTAGCAAGCTATTGTCAAAGAAGGGCCATGGGAAGCTGGGCACTGCCAATGGCGGCATATATATCGCACTCCCTCCCTTTTTTATAGAAAGAGGGCTGGGTTATCCATTCCTTCAAATTACAGGCTCTTGTGAGTCAGCTGACCAAGGACAACAGCTATGCACTGTATTATAGGTTGCTCCTTGTTGCTGGTGGCAAACCTTGAGAACTTTATGAATCCTGAAGATTCGATGCAGACCCATGGTGAACCTAAACCTCGTTCCTGAAAAAAACCCATGTGGTGGTCTTCGGTTACACAACTGAAATCCAGCCGTTTCATCCTCAAGCTAAAACATAAGTATGTGGCTAATACCAATCATTCAGTGTAGAAATTCAGAAAATCAGTGGGACTATGTTGTGGTTTTGCAGTTGTTTCCCCAACCTTTTCTAAAAAATCAATAAATAATAACATTATGTATGCCCACCAATTGTAACTGTATAGAATCTACAACACTACTGATTGTATAAAAAGCCAAACAAATGTTCTCATTCAAGTTCAACATCCGATTCTTCATAAACCAATGCACGGTCTGATCTTAAGTGCTTTGAATGCTTCACATTTAGGATGTCACCCATCTTGTTAAGCTCATCCAAGACCTGCAAGGCACACAGGAAATTATTTAAAGTGGTTGTAGACCTCCGAAATGATAAATGAACAAAGCCTATCATTCTTTAGTGTGTACTCACCTTAATCAAAAGCACCAAATGTGATTTCTAGCTTGTATCTACTCCCTTTGCTAGCTGCATGAGTCACTTCTCATGATTTATCCCAACACCAACCAATCCCAGTAGACAACACCCCCCAGCACACAGTAGGTGATTGACAGCTTCAGCTGTGCATGTTTCCCTATGAGACTGTGTGTATGTGTGTCCACTCTTTCCAACTCCCCTCTCCGTACTGTGCAGTGTGTGACATCAGATATCTGTCTTCTGCCTCCTGAAGCTCAGAAATGCTGTGTAAACTTCGCACGTTGAAGGGCTGTAGAGGGGGAAAGGCTGCAGATATTTTTGGCATTGCTGGAAAATTGGTCAATGCAGTGGAGACTGCAGTTCAATGTTCAACTGCAGTTCAATGTAAAGTAATGCATCTAGGGAAAAATAATGCCCTGAAAGAGTACAACATTGGGGGTACAGGGTTAGCCAGCACTACAGAGGAAATAGATTTGGAGGTACTTATTTCAGATAATTGCAAAATGAGCAAACAGTGTGACCAGGCAGTAGGAAAAGTGAATGTAATTCTAGGATGCATCACTAGAGGGGTCACCTAAAAGTATTCATACCCTTTTAAATTTCCACATTTTGTCATGTTACAACCAAAAATGTAAATGTATTTTATTGGGATTTTATGTGATAGACCAACACAAAGTGGCACATAATTGTGAAGTGGAAAGAAAATTATAAAAGTTTTTCGACAATTTTTACAAATAAATATGTGCAAAGTTTCATGTGCATTTGTATTCAGCATTTGTATTCAGCCCCCTTTACTCTGATACCCCTAACTAAAATTTAGTGGAACCAATTGCCTTCAGAAGTCACCTAATTAGTAAATAGTGTACACCTGTGTGTAATTTAATCTCAGTATAAATACAGCTGTTCTGTGAAGCCCTCAGAGGTTTGTTAGAGAGCCTTAGTGAACAAACAGCATCATGGAGGCCAATGAACAGTTCAGGGATAAGGTTGTGGGGAAGTTTAAAGCAGAGCTAGGCTATAAAAAAATATCCCAAGCTTTGAACCATCATCCGAAAACGTAAAGCGTATGGCACAACTGCAAACCTACAGAGATATGGCTGGCCACCTAAACTGACAGGCCAGGCAAGGAGAGCAATAATCAAAGAAGGCCCATGGTAACTCTGGAGGAGCTTCAGAGATCCACAGCTCAGATGGGAGAATCTGTCCACAGGACAACTATTACCCGTGCACTCCACAAATCTGGCCTTTATGAAAGAGTGGCAAGAAGAAAGCCATTTTTTAAAGAAAGCCATAAGAAGTCCCGTTTTCAGTTTGTGAGAAGCCATGTGGGGGACGCAGCAAACATGTGGAAGAAGGTGCTCTGGTCATATGAGACCAAAATTGAACTTTCTGGCCTAAAAGGAAAACGCTATATGTGGTGGAAAACTAACACTGCACATCAACCTGAACACACCATCCCCACCGTGAAACATGGTGGTGGCAGCATCATGTCGTGGGGATGCCTTTCTTCAGCAGGGACAGGGAAGCTGGTCAGAGTTGATGGGAAGATGGATGGAGCCAAATACAGGGCAATCTTAGAAGAAAACCTGTTAGAGTCTGCAAAAGACTTGAGACTGTGGCGGAGGTTCACTTTCCAGCAGGACAACTACCCTAAACATACAGCCAGAGCCACAATGGGAATGGTTTAGATCAAAGCATATTTATGTGTTAGAATGGCCCAGTCAAAGTCCAGACCTAAATCCAATTGAGAATCTGTGGCAAGACTTGAAAATTGCTGTTCACAGACGTTCTTCATCCAACCTGACAGAGCTTGAGCTATTTTGCAAAGAAGAATGGGCAAAAATGTTACTCTCTACATGTGCAAAGCTAGTAAAGACATCCACAAAAAGACTTGCAGCTGTAATTGCAGCAAAAAGTGGTTTGACAAAGTATTGACTCAGGGGGGCTGAATACAAATGCACGCCACACTTTTCACATATTTATTTGTAAAAAAAATTTTGAAAATCATTTATCATTATCCTTCCACTTTACAATTATGTGCCACTTTGTGTTGGTCTATCACATAAAATACCAATAAAATACATTTACGTTTTTGGTATTAAAATGACAAAATGATGAAAAATTGTTTTTTTTGTTAACAGCTTACCTGTAAAATCCTTTTCTTTGAAGTACATCAGGGGACACAGAGCCATAGTAGTTACTATGTGGGTTATAGGCCACCTTCAGGTGATGGACACTGGCACACCCTAAGACAAAAAGTGCACTCCCTATATAACCCCTCCCACTACTGGGAGTACTTCAGTTTTATAGCAAAGCAATACACATATATACCAAAGAAGGGACCCTTGTGTCCCGTGATGTACTTTAAAGAAAAGGATTTTACAGGTAAGCTGTTATAAAAATCCTATTTTCTTATCGTACATTACAGGACACAGAACCATAGTACTATGTGGGATGTCCCATAGCAACGCCAACTGAAGGGAGGGAGACACAACAAAAGTAGGGCACTAAGAGACAAGAGGACTTATACTGCAGCCTGCAGTACACTGCGCTCAAAGGCGATATCCTCATGACCTTTTACATTACTTGATAGAATCTGGTAAATGTATGGACTGAAGACCAAGTTGCGGCCTTGCAGATCTGAGCCATGGAGGCTTGCTGATGCACTGCCCAAGAAGCACTAACAGCCCTGGTGAAGTGCACTTTAATATGAAAAGGAGGAATTTTCCTCTTTAAACCATAAGCTTGAACAATCACTTGACAAATCCATTTAGAAATAATAGAGTTCGACGCTGCCTGTCCTCTTTTAGGACTGTCTAGCAACACAAACAAAACATCTGTTTTACGAATCTGAGTGGTCACTTTTAAATAGACCTTGACCACTCTCACCACATCAGGAGAATGTAGTGACCTCTCTTCTACAGAACGAGGTTCTGGAAAAAATGAAGGCAGATGAATATCCTGGTTTAAATGAAAACCTGACACTACCTTCGGTAGGAATTTAGGATGAGGCCGCAATACAACCTTATCCTTATAAATAATCAAATATGGCTCTTTACAAGAAAGAGCAGCCAACTCTGATACTCTTCTTGCAGAAGATATGGCAACCAAGAAAAATATTTTCCTTGTCAAGAGGACTAAGGGAATATCTCGTATTGGCTCAAAAGGCTGTTTTTTTAATGCCAACAGGACTAAATTAAAGTCCCAAGGGTTCAGGGGTGGCCTGACTGGAGGATTAATCCATGTTACCCCCTGAATAAAGTTACGAACCAGAGAGTGAGAAGCAAGTGGTCGTTGAAAAAACACTGATAGGGCCGACACCTGGCCTTTGATAGTACTCAGGGCCAGCTTCATTTCTAATCCCATCTGTAGGAATTCAACGATCCTACCTATGACATATTTCCTGAGGTACCAACCCCTGGATTCACACCAGGAGACATATGCCTTCCAGACTCTATAGTTTATGACTCTGGATGCCGGCTTCCTAGCATTAACCAAAGTAGTAACTACTGAAGATGACAGCCCACGGTCTTTCAGAATGTGGGTCTCAATACCCAAACCCTTAAATTCAGCTTTTGTAAGGTAGGATGGAATACCGGACCTTGCGAGAGAAGGTCTGGCCACAGTGATAGGGTCCAAGGGTCCCCTACCGCCATCTTTATGACTTCGGCAAACCAAGATCTCCTGGGCCATGCTGGGGCCACAAGAATCACCTCTTCCTTTCTTGCTTGATCCTGCAAAGAAGGCGCGGAAGCAGCAGAACCGTAGGGAACGCATAGATCAGTGAAAAACTGATCCCATGGAAAAACCAAGGCATCCCTTGTCCTTGACACAAAGTTGTCGATCTTGTTGTTGAACCTGGACGCAAACAGGTCCACGTCCGGAACTCCCCATCTTTGACATATTGACAGCAAGATGTCGGGGTGAAGGGACCATTCTCCCGGAAACAATTGTTGGCGACTCAAGTAGTCTGCCTGCCAATTCTCTATTCCTGGAATGAAAATTGCTGATAGGCAAGGAATGTTGTTTTCTGCCCACGACTTCTCGTGCCCCCATTGGTGATTGATATAGGCCACTGCTGTGGCATTGTCGGATTGGATCCTGACAGGACAATTCCGTAGTCTGAGCGTCCAGGCCTCTAGGGCCAGGCGTACTGCCCAAAGCTCTAGAATATTGATGGGCAAGTTCCTCTCTGATTTGGACCATTTCCCTTGGACAGACGCTTCTTTCAGGACTGCTCCCCAGCTCAGAAGGCTGGCATCTCTTGTTACCACCTTCCAGGTGACTGGTAGAAAGGATCTTCCTTTTTGAAGATTCCTGGATATCAACCACCAATTGAGGCCCTGATGCACTTTGGGGGATAAACGCATTGGGAAGTCCAGAGCTTGGACCTTCTTGTTCCAAGTTGGCAGAATACTGTTTTGCAGCAGTCTTGAATGAAACTGCGCATAAGGAATGGCCTCCAATGAAGCCACCAGAAGCCAAGTTGAATAGAAGGACTCTTCTTTGTTTTGACCAACTGAATCAGATCCTTTATGAAACCAATCCTTTCCTGGGGCAAAAACACTTTCTTTTGAACTGTATCTATGATCAGCCCCAAGTACTGCAATCTCCTTGATGGTTTTAAGGAGGATTTCTCTAGGTTGAGAATCCAACCTAGGTATTCTAGGTAGCTGACTGCGATGACCAAACTTTGGTTTAAGCCGGTTACCAGCTGATCTATCAAGAGTAGATTGTCCAAGTAGGCTAGTATCGTTATAACTTGAGCCCTTAACCTGGCTAAAGAAGGAGCCAGGACTTTTGTAAACACTCAAGGTGCAGTAGCTAGACCAAAAGGCAGAGCTACAAACTGAAAATAAAGATTTTCTACCTCGAAGCGTAGAAATTTCTGGTGAGTGGGGAAAATTGGCACATGGAGATAAGCATCCTTGATGTTGATTGACGCCAGAAATTCTCCCCCTTGTAGGATGGATACTACTGATCGGATTGACTCCATGCGAAAGGAACGGATATCCAAAAACTGGTTTAGATCTTTGAGATCTAAAATGGGTCTGACATCCCCATTTGGTTTTGGAACCATGAAAGGTTTGAATAAAACCCTAATCCTTGCTCTTCCAAGGGGACCACTGATATCACTCTTTGAGACAAGAGATGATCCAAAGCTAGAAAGAGAGACTTCTTTTTCACTGGATCTCTGGGAACATTTGATCTGAGAAAACGAGAAGACAGGAATTCTCGGAACTCTAGTTTGTAACCTAGAGAAATTGAGAAAGCCACCCATCTGTCTTGACATTGTTCCTGCCAGACCCTTGAAAACTGCAGAAGCCTTCCCCCCACTCAAGCGAGCAGGGGCGCCCCTTCATAAGGAGTCTTTAGTATTTTGTTTGGCTCTGGGTCTGGGTCTGACCCTGAGGTTTACCTTTTGAACCTGATGGTGGAGGCCGTCGTGACTGCCTGGAGGCTGATGCCCCTGGCACTGGAGAAGAAGCACGCTTAAAATAAAAATGCTTAAACTTCTTCTTAACTGGTAAAAGGGAACTTTTCCCATTAGAAATTCTTTGGATATACTTATCCAGATCGTCTCCAAATAACCGTTCACCATGAAATGGGAAACTGGCCAAGAGCTTTTTGCATGGCACTTCGGCTGACCAATTTTTCAAAAATAGGATTCTACGCACGTGTACCAGCCCTAGCATGAGCCGCGAGGCCTGGAGAATAGAATCTTTCATAGCGTCTACTGTAAAACACAACGCTTCTGATGTACCGGCCAAATCCTGGGCCTGCTGATCAGAAATAACCTTGAGTACCTCTATAAACTGGTCCTTTAAGGACTGAGATACTCCGATCGCTACCAGCGCAGACTGAATGACTGAACCTGCGAGCGAAATATAGTTTTTAAAAGGGAATTCCAGCTTCTTATCTGTTGGATCCTTTAGCATATGAGCATTGTCTACTGGACAAATCAGGTTTTTGTTTACAGAGAATATAGCAGCGTCAATTGCTGGAATTGGGCCTGGAAGCCGCCGAGCGGTGTGCCGTTAGCGGCCCTTTTTTTTTTATAAGCGCTTCTTCCCCAGGAAGAGGGGAAGAAAAAACAGCACAGGGGGCGTCTGGTGGGGAGGTAAAACCCCCCCAGACTTACCGGAGGTCTGCAGCCCGCCGGAGGAAGAGAAAACTGCTGTTTCCTGGACACATCGTGGGCTCTCTAAGAAGCAAGAGACGGTAAGTGCTTTATACAGCCCCCAGTGGTGACACATAGGCATGACAACATTTACTAAATTAAAGGAGACATTCATAAGAAAAATCTTTAAAAATTTCTTAGAAGATTGCACTTACCTTTCCCGCCGCAGGGTTTTCTGTGGTAAATCAACAGACCCAATCTTCACCCTTCACGGTGGGTTCCGTTAAACCTTCAGGAGCTGGGGATCCTTGAGGAAACCCACAATCCTGGACATGTAATAGCACCACGGCCAGTAAAACTTTATGGCCTTAATACCAAAAAGTACTGGATCCCGGGGTACAGCTCTCTAAAAGAGAAGCGTTACAGGCAACACCTCGTTTCTTCGGATACGAGGCCCGGGTACCATTCAATTCGGCCAAAAAGACACTTTGACTGGATTTGGCTGCATGGCTAGCCCCAGCAAGGATTTCTCCAGTGGAGCTCAGCCCAGCACATCTTTACTCGTGACCAACTGACTGAGGTACTCCCAGTAGTGGGAGAGGTTATATAGGGAGAGCACTTTTTGTCTTAGGACGTGCCAGTGTCCATAACCTTAAGGTGGCTTATAACCCACATAGTAACTACTATGGCTCTGTGTCTCGTGATGTGCTATAAGAAATTTCAACGGGTATGAATACTTTTTCAAGGCACTGTATATCATTAGTGAGACCTCATTTAGATTACTGTGTCCAGTTCTGGAGACTTCACTTACAGAAAGATATTGATAAAATAGAACAAGTCCAGAGACGGGTAACTAAAATGGTCAAAGGTTGGGGGATAAATCATATCGAGAGCTACTTCACAAACTTAAAGTGGTTGTAAAGGCAGAAGGTTTTTTTTATCTTCTACATTCTATGCTGTCAATCAAAGTCAGTTAGCCAGTGAGGAGAGAGAGGGGGCGGGGCCGAAGAGCAGCTCTGTGTCTGAATAGACACACAGAGCTGCGGCTCAGGTGCTGCCGAAGCAAGCTGCTTGCTGTGGGGGCACTCGACAGGAGGGAGGGGCCAGAGACCCGAGAAGAGGAGGATCCAGACTGCTCTGTGCAAAACCACTGCACAGAGCAGGTAAGTATAAGATGTTTGTCATTTTTAAAGAAAAAAACAGGACTTTAATATGTACAGTCTGGAGGAAAGAAGGGAAAGCGGAGACATGATTGAAACCTTTAAATACATCAAGGGGGTGAATAAGGTTCAGGAAGGCAGTTTTTTCAATATGAAACCAAAATTAAGAACACGGGGGGACATGACCTCAAACTAACTGAAGGAAAATTCAAAACAAATCTTTAAAAAGTATTATTTTACTGAAAGGGTAGTTGATGCTTGGAATAAACTACCGGCAGAGGCAGTGAGACAGTCAACAGTAAATGACTTCAAACATGCTTGGGACAAACATAGATCTATAGTCAGACAATAAAGTTAATACAGATTATTTACTTTATCATTTTTTATTTCTTATTACCCCTAAACCCTGCATTCTAAGCGCAAAGCACTTATGATCCCTTGCATTCTGAGTGCAACACACCCCTAAACCCTGCATTCTGAGCACAACGCACCCCTAAACCCTGCATTCTGAGCGCAATGCACCCCTAAACCCTGCATTCTGAGCACAACACACTCCTGATCACCTCCATTCTGAGCGCAATTCACCCCTAAACCCTGCATTCTGAGCGCAATGCACCCTTAAACCCAGCATTCTGAGCGCAACGTACTCCTGATCCCCTGCATCCTGAGCGCAATGCACCCCTAAACCCTGCATTCTGAGCACAACGCACTCCTGACCTGCTGCATTCTGAGTGCACCGCACCCTGCACCTCTAAACCCTGCATTCTGAGTGCAACGCACCCCTAAACCCTGCATTATGAGTGCACTGCACTCCTGATCCCCTGCAATCTGAGTGCAACGCACCCCTAAACCCTGAATTCTGAGCGCAACGCGCTCCTGATGCCCTGCATTCTGAGCGTGTTGCACTCCTGATCCCTACATTCTGAGTGCAACACACTCATGATCCTTGCATTCTGAGAGCAACACACTCCTGAACCCTGCATTCTGACCGCAACGCACTCCTGAACCCTGCATTCTGAGTGCAGCACACTCCTGATCCCTGCATTCTGAGTAATACACTGGTGAACCCTGCATTCTCTGCATAATGCACTCCTAAACCCTGCACTCTCTTGTAATACTTATTTTTGTTCTGAGTAAAAATATTATATAAAAAAAAAATAGAGAGACACTGTGCCCGGTGATCTTTGACTTCATCAGTATTGTTCAAGTTCTCTCGATGGTTGCCTACTCCTGCACTATGGTATTGGCATGGGACTTTTAAGCCACAGCATAGGTTTTATTGTTAAAACACATTTTTATTGTTAATACTTGTTTAAGCGCTTCCGGACCGCGCACCACACATATACTGCGGCAGGGCGGCCCAGCTGCGCAAAATCACGTACCTGTATGTGAATTTATGCATGCGGTGTAGGGGTCGTGCGTGCACCGCCGGAGCGCCGCTTCTGCTGTGATTGGACACAGCAGGAGCCGATCAGCGGGTGCGGCAGCCGCGATGGCCTCCGCAAACCGCCGATCGTTCACAGGAGACATGGAGCAGCGGTGTGCCTACGTAAACAAGGAACACCGCTGATCTTTTTCAGCTAAGCTGAAAAATGATCTCTGTTTTCCTCCAGTGTAACACTCCCACCACAGTTAGAAAGCACCTCCCTAGGACACACTTAACCCCTTGATCGCCCCCTAGTGTTAACCCCTTCCCTGCCAGTGTCATTTATACAGGGATTAGTGCATTTTTTTTAAGCAATGATCACTGTATTGGTGTCACTGGTCCCCAAAAAGTGTCACTTAGGGTCAGATTTGTCCACCACAATGTTGCAGTCCCGCTAAAATTTGCAGAGTAAAGGTAACATTTTTTTAGTAAAAAAATAAATACCGTATATACTCGAGTATAAGTCGTTCCGAGTATAAGTCGAGGCCCTAATTTACCACAAAAAAATGGGAAAAACTTATTGACCTGAGTATAAGACGAGGGTGAGAAATGCACAGCTACTTTAAGTGGAAAAGAGGGTCAACAATGCCCATTTGCAGCCTCACTGTGCCCATTTGCATGCCTCACTGTGCCCATTTGCAGCCATAGGTCCCCTGAACTTCAAACTTGGTAGTTAAGGGTTCCTAGATGCCTCCTAGCTGCAGCCAAAATTTGGGGTCTCTGAACCCAAGGGGTCCCGAAATGACATTGCTGCAGATAGACACAGTTGACCAAATTTGGGGCCCCGTATCTTGGGGCCACTTAGTGCTAAGAACCCCAAATTTGGTGTGCAAACCCAGAGGAACTAGCACCATAACATTTCCAAAGCTGGGGTTTCTAGCACCAAGTGGCCCCGAGATACAGGGCCCCAAATATCAGTTCAGAAAATGTCAAGCACTTTTCTGCAGCAGAGAATGACATTTTCCGATCCAGTTTTGGGGCCCCGTATCTCAGGGCCACTTGGTGCTAGGAACCCCAGCTTTGGATATGTTATGGTACCAGTTCCACTGGGTTTGCACACCAAATGTGGGGCTCCTAGCACCAAGTGGCCCTATGATATGGGGCCCCAAAGTCGGTTCAGAAAATGTCAAGCACTTTTCTGCAGCAGAGAATTACATTTTCCGAACCGATTTTGGGGCCCCGTATCTCGGGGCCACTTAGTGCTAGGAACTTCAGCTTTGGATATGTTGTGGTACCAGGTCCACTGGGTTTGCATACCACATTTGGGGTTTCTAGCACCAAGTGGCCCTGAGATACGGGGCCCCAAAGTCGGTTCGGAAAATGAAATTTTTTGCTACAGAAAAGTGCTTGACTCGAGTATAAGTCGAGGGGGGCACTTTCAGCACAAAAAAATGTGCTGAAAAATTCGACTTATACTCGAGTATATACGGTAAGTAAAAATGCCATAAATCTAACCTATAGTTTGTAGATGCGATAACTTTTGCGTAAACCAATCAATATAGGTTTTTGGGATTTTTTTTTTACCAAAAATATGTAGCAGAATACATATTGACCTAAACTGATGAAGAAATTCGATTTAAAATTTTTTTTTATTGGGAATGTTTTATAGCAGAAAGTAAGGAATATGTTTTTTTATTCAAAAGGGGTGATCAAATACCACCAAAAGAAAGCTCTATTTGTGGGAAAAAAAGGACATAAATATTATTTTGGTACAGCATCCCACGACCGTGCAATTGTCAGTTAAAGCAATGCATCGCAAAAAATGGCCTGGTCAGGAAGTGGGTAACACCTTCCGGGGCTGAAGTGGTTAACAGAAACACCAATACATACTCTTATTACACAACAAAGGAACATTCTAAGAAAAGTATAACACTGCTCAGACTGTGGATAAGAGAATCCCCGTGGGTGCTGTTCCCGGCTCACCACCATCAATGATAATTAAAGAAAAAGCAGATTGACCGCACACTATAGAGGAAAAACTTCTGTAGAATGTATTAATTTTTACATTTTTTTATTTTTTTATTTTCTCCAGACAATTATTTTTTTTGGGGGTTTTTATTATGTCATATGTGTTTATATATATATATATATATATATATATATATATATATATATATATATATATATATATATATATATATTCATGTATATTTCTTTATACAGTATGCCTCACTTTTCACTCTATTTTAATTTTTTCATTATGTCAGTCTTTTTAAAGTTTAGTTATTTGCACACTCTGTGATTTAATGATTTTAGCTGGTGTGTTTAATTGTTATACTTGTTGGTCAGCCAATTAAACTGAGTTGTTTTTGTTGCATCGCCTTTGGGTGTAGCATTTAAATAGCTGAGGTTTAGGGCTACATTTGTGTTGTGAACAAGCACAAGTCACCCGTGTGAAACGTGTCAACATATGTTCCTGTAACGTCCTATAGAATTGTGACAATATAAAACAGAAAATTCCCCTAAGTGGACTTTACCGGCACATTGCTGAAGTTATATATATATATGTATAGAATAGCGTAGTAATCTGTATAACAAAGTATGAAGAATAAAAGAATTTTTATTTAAACATAAAGTGGTTTAAAAGCATAGTATTACATGAATTCCATAGAGCAATTCTATGGAATTCATGTAATACTATGCTTTTAAACCACTTTATGTTTAAATAAAAATTCTTTTATTCTTCATACTTTGTTATACAGATTACTACGCTATTCTATACATATATATATATATATATATATATATATATATATATATATATATATATATATATATATATATATATAAAACTTCAGCAATGTGCCGGTAAAGTCCACTTAGGGGAATTTTCTATTTTATATAGTTGTAATTGGATGTGGCACAGCCCTGATTCACCTAGGGAAACAAATCACCCTATATTGAATAGAGTTGTGACAATAAAGAATACATTCTACAGAAGTTTTCCCTCTATGGTGTGCGGCCAGTCTTCTTTTTCTTCAACAAGCAACAAAGGTACATCATGATAAAATACAAAAATATAAAAATGATATAATATTAGGTTGGGTTCACACGGAGTGGATCCTTTGGACGAACTCCGCTAGCTCAGCGGGGGATCGCACCGTTGATAAGCGTTGAGCAGGCGGATGACAGGTTCGTCTCTGCTCACTGTGCAGGGATGGACCTATCAGAGCCCCGCTGTTCTCTATGGGGAGATCAGATGAAAACGGACAGCCTATCCATTTTCATCCAATCCGCTGGACGGATGGCGGACGTATCGCCATCCATCTGTTTTGAGTGCATCTTGTCGGATCGGATGGCAGGCGGGTGTCAGCAGACACATTTCCGCTGACATCCGCCTGCCCATAGAAGTCAATGGGTGGCCCGCTAGGATCCTCCTGAAAAATGGACAGGTGGATCGTGTGAAAGGGGCCTTATACCCAAGCCTTTGTTAGAGGGAGAAGGAGGAGAGTTTGGGATCTGCAGGCATCGGTATATATGGGGGTTCCCCGTGGCCCTTTGGGTAGCCTGCCTCCTTTGATCTCTTCCTTCCCTTCTCCTCCCCATATTGGTATGGGGTGGGGGGTGAGAATCTTAATGCAATGTACTGGTATTTACTAAAGGCAAATCCACTTTGCACTACAAGTGCACTTGAAAGTGCACTGAAAGTGCACTTGGAAGTAAAGTCGCTGTAAATCCGAGGGGGACATGCAAGGAAAATAAAAATCAGCCTTTTAGCTTGTACATGATTGGATGATAAAATCAGCAGAGCTTCCCCTCATTTCAGATATACCCCTCAGATTTACAGCGACTGCACTTCCAAGTGCACTTTCAAGTGCACTTGCAGTGCACTTGTAGTGCAAAGTGGATTTGCCTTTAGTAAATAACCCCCAATGGGTGGTGGCATAACCACCAACTAACTATTTCAAATGTAGTTGCTGACAATTTGTTATCTCACTTATATTGCATAAATATATAAAGTTTATATCGGTGGCTCCTGACAAAGAGCATAATGTCTAAGAAATACGTTGAGCTGCAGACTATTATGTGCAAACATACTGCAGTACTAATGCTGACCTCTTTTTATATTTTTGCATTTTATCATAATGTAACCTTTGTTGTGCAATAAGAGTATATATATTGGTGTTTCTTTTAAACAAATCTGAACAACAACAATTTGTTTTAACAGTAAACGTATGCTGTGCCTTATAAAGTCCCATGTCAATACCATAGTGTAATTCCGTTGACCGTTCTAATTCAGGGATGTGGCACTTAAAATTCACAAATGAATGATTTGGCTTAGTATACAGCACTGTGTAATATGTCTGTGCCCTATAAATTAGAATAAACACAGTAAAGCTCACAAATGTTTTTGTGTGTACCGTTTCTGAGTTTCTACTGATCTAATAAAAAACTAATAAAGATAAATTCAGCGCTGACTAACCAACGGACAACTCAAAAAAGATAAATGCAAGCAGACACTAAGGCAAATTCAACAACACCTCAATTACATATAACAGAAAGTAGTGCTGCGCAAATATAAATGTCCTTGAAATAATATATCAGATGTAACAGGTGAAGTGAGGAAATGGAACCACCAGTGGACACTCAAGACGACAGGGGATGAATTTACAGTGACTGTGATCCCTCCACCGCACATGGATGGCCCCTCACCTGAGATATTCGACCTGAAGCAGGTCATACAGCATAAATACCATACAATAGGTAAACCGATCCAGATGATGGTAGCTTCGTTTTCAGAGTTTAGCACTGATCAGGTTAAAAGGAATGTTGTATATGCAATATAAAAATAGCAAACATAGTGCTCTTTGTATCTAATTTTATGAATTAAAAGAGTAAAACAATGCACTTACAGAGACCGGCACTCAGATCCGAGTGCCGGCTAGACAGCGTGTGATCGTAGCAGACAGGCTGCTGGCCACGGGTGATGTCATGCGCTCCTGGCCCCCGTACGCGTTACGTCCGTGGGCAGGACTTCATCAGCGTGGGGCGGGATGCGCATTAACGGCCCGCTTTGTTTATATATAGCGCCATAGCAACGGCAATGGGCCAATCACAGTGCAGATGCAGTAATCCCGGGAGAACATGAACAAAGCACGTCACACCAGCTGCACCTGAACATATCGTCGGCACACAAATGAACATTCGACGATATGTTCGAAACAAAGCTACCATCATCTGGATCGGTTTACCTATTGTATGGTATTTATGCTGTATGACCTGCTTCAGGTCGAATATCTCAGGTGAGGGGCCATCCATGTGCGGTGGAGGGATCACAGTCACTGTAAATTCATCCCCTGTTGTCTTGAGTGTCCACTGGTGGTTCCATTTCCTCACTTCACCTGTTACATCTGATATATTATTTCAAGGACATTTATATTTGCGCAGCACTACTTTCTGTTATATCTACTGATCTAATGACAAAGTAAACTATGCAGGTAAGGCTTTTCTTTTTCATCAAGAACAGAATGAATTAATAAATCTGCTAGGAAATACATTTACTGTATAAATCTATGTAGATTTTATGAGTAGAAATTATACCTTGTCTAACATTTCCTTTGTATGTGCTGCAGAAATGCAAAATCTGACTCTGGCTTCAGTTATGGGTGTTGCTGGGAAACCGACTATGACAACAGCGATTTTCTTCTTCAGCATATGTCGCGCAAAGGCCCTGTGAATGAAACAAAGGAAAAAATAATTATCAACATCTCCAGAATCTTTTTATTTTATTCAGGCAAACCTGAACAAACAATGTGAAACATGATGCTGACATTTAGTCTAATAAAAGAGTGTGAAAACATGTTGGTGCATGTCAGTGATCAGAGCTGTGCTGCAGCTTCTATAGCAGTTGGGAACATTTAAAGGGTAAGTTCACCTTTGCATAAAAAATTAAACCATGAATTAGCTCACAGCACCCTCCCCAAACCCCAGGCCCTTGCTGCACTTATCTAAAATGATCACCTTCTCACGTCCCCTACCCCAACCAAAGTACTAGTCAGCACACTTAAAAGTTTCACTATACAGACCTGTAGGCTGTGTACCATCATAGTGCATATAATGAGAGGTTATCATTGGTCAACAAGGTCACGTGACCACTCTGAACAATGGGAAATACTTTTTTCTTCTGCAATGCTCAGGCAAATTCAGATGAAATTCCCATTGGCTGCAGTCCTCACTCTGTCCACCACTGGCATCTCCTCCATTGCTTTTTTCAGCTTCGTGCGAACACACAGAGGAGTTACACCCTGGTCTATTTTTGGAATGCGGAGAGTGAGTCAATATGTACTCTGCTTGGCACATGCACTGCGCAGTGTACATTGGAAGTAAACAATTTCTAGCAGCGTGGAGGGAAAGTCTTTTGGCAAAAGAAAGTTTGCATGTCTCTTTTGCCAAAAAAACTCTGACTGGCAGCTATTTTTTATACTTTCACAAGCTTGGTTAAGAAAACAATTCAAGAAGCAAAGCACTACTTGCCAAGTCTTATTACTTATAACCAGTTAGAATCCACTTTTCTGAAGAACAGCAAGTACAAGATGGATACTGATTGATTGGTAATTGCACTTTGCACTTACATCTTTGCTTCTTGCACTGTTAAATTAAATAACCCCGTAACAATTTAAAAAAAAAAATTAATAGTTGTGTTTCTAAAATTGCATTTTCATTATGAAATCAGAATATTTTAAAGTATTGTTTACAAGAATTATCCTAGAACTAGGAGTTCCACAATTAATATTTTGCAAAGGAGTATAGTATATTGAGTGACACTGAACAACGTGAAAACAGCATTATAGTGCTTACCCTACTTTGCTTGGCATGTACATGAGTACAGGGACAACAGGAGAATCTTCATTGCCGTAGGTAATTAGATTTAATTCACGCAGCCTCCGTCTGAAGTATGTGGTATTGTGTGCCAACTGATTCACTCTCTTCTGTCCTACAATATGTGCATTCCCACTTGTCATGTAAGATATACAGTCTGTTCATTATTACACTGAGAAAACATCCTTATTGTATTAGAGAATTAAAGTGGTTGTTAAGCCACTCTAACATGTATACACCATCAGCACTGCTTCCTATTGCAGTGTCCCACTCTGTGTGTGATTTATAAAAATAAATGCTGCAAATACCTCATTTCACTGCCGAGATTGTGATCACATGACTGGCCAGCTTTCTCCCTTCCTGCTTTGAGAGATGCAGTGAGCAGGGCTGAGATTCCTCTGCTGATGTCAGTCTGGAGGGGAGGAGGAGAAAGCTGGCTGGTCATGTGATCACAATTTCGGCTCTTAAATTAGGTATTTACAGCATTTATATTTATAAATCAATCACAGAGGGGGACACTGCAATAGGAGGCAGTGCTGATGGTGTAAACAGGTTAGTGTTATGAGAGCAGCAGGAGGGGGGAGAGGCGGTTCACACACAGACAGAGAGGGGAGGGGGGAGGAGGACACAGGAGCAGAGAGGAGAGCAGATAGCAGGCTGCTGATGGCGGAGGCATGAAAACCGGCCACAGCGTCAGGGCTCAGCAGTCATTATACACCATGGTCAGTTTACAGAGGGGTGGGGAGAAACTGGCAGGATCAGCCAAGTTTTTTAGATGTTACAGGGGGGCAAATGACACAGGACAAGCACTGTGTCATATAACATGCTTTAAAGGTTCATTTTTTTTGGGGGGGGGGGTTAACAAACACTTTAAGGAAACTGATCCCTCAACTTCTGAAAAGTAGAATTTGCCTTAAAGTAGAACTTTAGGATTTTTTTTTTTCATTTTTGATAGAGTAATGGAGGGTCATAACCCCTGTAAGTTTATTTTTTACCATATGTGTCCCATTGGGGAGATTTCTCTTCACTTCCTGTCCCATAGCCAAAACAGGAAGTGAGAGAAAATTCCTGCAAATTCAGGGAATTCCTTTGGGGACCCCCAGGTCACCAGAACTAGTGTCCCCATTGGAAGATTTCCCCCTAGTACTTTTCTGGGGACAACCCAAAATTTGGGATTTTCTTTTACTTTCACTTTCAATGATAATGGTAAACAGGACAAAAAGAGAGGGTAAATCTCCCTTGGGGAACAGAAAGCAATAAAAACAAATCCCTCTCCACTCTATTAAAAAATATTAAAAAAAAAAGTTTTGCCTTTAGTTGTACTTTAAGACATGAAATGAAAGCAAAATGGCATGGTTTTCAAGCTCAATGCTGCCTATATATGTGGCAATTTTAAGGCAAATTTTACCACTTTCAGGTTGCCTGAAATTGCAGGAACAACCAAACTTATCCAGGCAACATACCCTAAAAGAGCAGTATGAACAAACCTTTTTTTTTTACCATACTTCTCTTCTGGGTCACAAGAGTAAATATACTTTATAGTCCTGTGACCCTGAGTCACTTTATAGAGGGCTATTGCCTTATACCAGCTGACGTGACAGAACCATGCCAGGCTCAATATTGTTGAGATCCACTAAACTGCCTTATTGAGAGCTGGCTCTGCCTTTCACCACATGTCTGAGAGCCAGCAGTGCCCACCCCCTCCGAAGCCTAGCACTCCGGTGTGTGCTTTAGGAGCAAAATGAAGAGCGGTGACTGGCAGTCATCACTCTGCTTGTCTCTGACCAAGAACTGAGCTATCAGTGCTCATGTGATCGCTCGGTTCTCAGTGTTAGGGTCAGCTGGGGACCGCTGCGGCATCCCACAGATAATCCAACATGGAGGTGATAATGGATGTTTGCCTAATTCCAAAGCCCCTACTTCTCCTTTAACATGTTTTATTGTTTCACAGTGTTGATATTAATTGTTGTGAAGTTTGTATTGATCTGTTAGTTGTTTTTGCTATGGAAAACTGGTTGAAAGTTTTAAAATTGCTAGAATATTTCAGTGTCTACGGCCAATATAACTCCTTTGAATTTTATGTGAGGCAGGCTTTGATCCCATATCACTTAGTTACAAGTGACTGACATTGCTGCAGGAAGCTCTCTGAGCATGTGACAGCTGATGCTTGACAATGAGCTAAACATCTTGTTCTTTCTTCTAAGAGTCAATTCTCCACACATGGTTATTAAAGCCCAACCCCAGGCAAAAATGACATTTAAACAGTGCATTGTGCATCAATTACTTTACTCCTCAGTCTTGATTCCAGACACCTCTTCCTAAGCCATCCTGCAGTGTAACGGACCAAGGCACGGTTTTTACTCCCTGAGCCAAGCTAATATCAGACTATGGGGACCAGGCATTTTTACTTGCTTGTTATCTTCTTGTACATATCTTCTTGTACATTGGTCTCCTCACTGCCCCCCTGTGAGTCCTCCTGCCTCTGAAGCTAATGAGAGAGGACCCAGCTGTTGAAGCACCACCTCCAGCAGATGTCCACATCATGCAGATAGTGATGTGTACACCCAAAAAAGGATCCCAGGAAATAAGGAGAACAGAAAGAAGGATTGTCATTTGACTGCGGATTCAGGTAAGTAAAATGGGCATTTGGACAGTTTTGTTTCTTCTTGCTAATATCCTGAGTTGGACTTTAGGAATCAACTACGGGATTGGGGGTTTGTAGTGGCATACAAACCAAACTTGAAGAGGAACAAGGAAACTTGGCTTACTGGAAATCCCAATCTCTAAGGATTGAACTAAGTGTGGAAGGACACATACCTCCTAGAATCACAAACACACAAAGGAGAGACCCTGCCTTACTCCATTTAAAATTGAGCAGTTTTGCTTGGAGTTTCACTGTAAATACTAAAGATGGCAGTGCATACAATCAATGAAATCATAATAAAGCTGAACTGTTCTTTAGAATTTAAATATTTTTAGCTTTGATTAGAGCTTGGAAGAATCAACATGTCCATTAGGTTCCAATGACCCTCACCAAAGATATCCTCTCACTCCCTGTCCCTCTGACATCAGGAAAAGAATGGGGGTAATAGTTTTCATCAGGACACAGATACAGACATAAAATAATAAAATGATAAAAAAAATGATAAAATATTGTCAGACATTTTTTCTACTCCAATACAAATATGTTTTTCTTTGTGTCCTTGCTGGAGATATTTCCCATAATTTCCTGTTCTAAAAACAACCCTTCTATTTGTATCCATAATAAAAAATATAGTTTTGGCTGGAGTTGGACTTTAAAGCAGGGGTCTTCAAACTATGGCCCTCCAGTTGTTCAGGAACTACAATTCCCATCATGCCTAGTCATGTCTGTGAATGTCAGAGTTTTGTATATAAATAAAAAGTGCTGCGCAAATAAAAGTTCATAAACAACTAATAATAAATGGTAATGTAGTAGCAATATGAAAGGGCAGGAACCACCGGTGACAATAAGTATCTGGATGGTGACTTTTTCCCTCCACCACTCTTAGATGGCCCCTCACCTCAGATATTCGACCTGAAACAGGTCACACCGCTTTTAAAGATTGAATGAATCAGTCTTAGGTTACTCCTTCACTTCCTTCAGCTCACAACGCTCAGTATAGCCTGATGGTATATATAAAGTAAGATAGAAAGTGACAGACCATAGTGTTCTCCGTATGCAGTTTTATTTAATGAATATAAAAGCACATCAGTGACACTCACATAAAACCGGCACTCCGATCCGAGTGCCGGCCAGCAGGCTTGTGATCGTATCTGTCGGATGACCGCGGGTGACGTCACACGCTCCTTACCCCCGTACGCGTTACGTCCTATGGGCGGGACTTCATCGGCGTGGGGCGGGATGCGCAGTGACGGCCCGCATTGTTGTTATTATACTCCATGGTGACGGCGGCACCAATCAAAAGGACAGAAGCAATGATCAGGAGGACAAACGCCTCCCTGTCATTCATTTGTAGCTATTATCCTTTACTCCCAACGGAAATTACATAGATGAACACCGCCAGCAATAAACAAACTTAAAATATATGATATACAGAAATGATTGTTTGCAGTATCAAAATAGCATATATCCTAATGCATAGCAAACTTTATAAATGTATAATAATGTTTTTTTAAAAATATACGCATACGTAATGCAAAGTCGCATACAAAATAAACGCATATCATATAAGAATGATTGCTTACAATGCCCAGATGGCATATATCACTTTGCACAGCAAACACTCTAAATCTCCAAGTTGGAGTATTTAAGACTTATAAATGAATAAAAATTGATAAAATTAAATGCTCATAAATTAATGCAGCAAAATCGCATGTGAAAAAATCGCATGCTTAAAAACCCATACAGGATATGTATGAATAATACGAAAGAAAGGACGTCAACCCACGGGAATCCATCAAATACGATCACATGTACAATATTAAAAATAAAATATTAGAAATAAAATTAACAACAATAATATCATCTATTTGAAATAAAACAATTTAAATCAAAATCAACGTTCATTCCAAAGGGGGAGAGAACTTTGGTCTCATAGATCCAGAACGATTCCCTACGGCTGAGCTGTCTGATGTAATGACCACCCCTCCAGTGTCGCGGCACCTTTTCTATCTCCCAAAATTTTAGGCATCTGGGGTCTTTTTGATGAAAAAGGCGAAAATGCCTAGAGACACTGTGGGTTTTTACCCCCCGCTTGATGTTACTAATTAGTAACATCAAGCGGGGGGTAAAAACCCACAGTGTCTCTAGGCATTTTTGCCTTTTTCATCAAAAAGACCCCAGATGCCTAAAATTTTGGGGGATAGAAAAGGTGCCGCGACACTGGAGGGGTGGTCATTACATCAGACAGCTCAGCCGTAAGGGAATCGTTCTGGATCTATGAGACCAAAGTTCTCTCCCCCTTTGGAATGAACGTTGATTTTGATTTAAATTGTTTTATTTCAAATAGATGATATTATTGTTGTTAATTTTATTTCTAATATTTTATTTTTAATATTGTACATGTGATCGTATTTGATGGATTCCCGTGGGTTGACGTCCTTTCTTTCGTATTATTCATACATATCCTGTATGGGTTTTTAAGCATGCGATTTTTTCACATGCGATTTTGCTGCATTAATTTATGAGCATTTAATTTTATCAATTTTTATTCATTTATAAGTCTTAAATACTCCAACTTGGAGATTTAGAGTGTTTGCTGTGCAAAGTGATATATGCCATCTGGGCATTGTAAGCAATCATTCTTATATGATATGCGTTTATTTTGTATGCGACTTTGCATTACGTATGCGTATATTTTTAAAAAAACATTATTATACATTTATAAAGTTTGCTATGCATTAGGATATATGCTATTTTGATACTGCAAACAATCATTTCTGTATATCATATATTTTAAGTTTGTTTATTGCTGGCGGTGTTCATCTATGTAATTTCCGTTGGGAGTAAAGGATAATAGCTACAAATGAATGACAGGGAGGCGTTTGTCCTCCTGATCATTGCTTCTGTCCTTTTGATTGGTGCCGCCGTCACCATGGAGTATAATAACAACAATGCGGGCCGTCACTGCGCATCCCGCCCCACGCCGATGAAGTCCCGCCCATAGGACGTAACGCGTACGGGGGTAAGGAGCGTGTGACGTCACCCGCGGTCATCCGACAGATACGATCACAAGCCTGCTGGCCGGCACTCGGATCGGAGTGCCGGTTTTATGTGAGTGTCACTGATGTGCTTTTATATTCATTAAATAAAACTGCATACGGAGAACACTATGGTCTGTCACTTTCTATCTTACTTTATATATACCATCAGGCTATACTGAGCGTTGTGAGCTGAAGGAAGTGAAGGAGTAACCTAAGACTGATTCATTCAATCTTTAAAAGCGGTGTGACCTGTTTCAGGTCGAATATCTGAGGTGAGGGGCCATCTAAGAGTGGTGGAGGGAAAAAGTCACCATCCAGATACTTATTGTCACCGGTGGTTCCTGCCCTTTCATATTGCTACTACATTACCATTTATTATTAGTTGTTTATGAACTTTTATTTGCGCAGCACTTTTTATTTATATACATGTTTTTGAGGTATTTTTTGAGTTGACCTTAGTGCCTGCTTGCATTTATACTATCAAATCAATCAGCGCTGAATTTATTACATTATCTTTAATGTCAGAGTTTTACAATGCCTCATGGGATGTGTAGTTCCGCAACAGCTGGAGGGCCATAGTTTGAGGATCCCTGCTTTAAAGCATCTAATGTTAAAAACTGAATATTGTTCAATCCATAGTCCAGCTGTTTCCGAAGATGTATTTCATAATTTTCCCACTGGGAAGGGGTGACTAACAGTTCACTGAGTGTGCAGTAAAGATTCACACCACGATGTGTGGATCAGTGGATATGTGTTGACAATGCCCTGATGATACAGTATGTGTTGCTGTGATGCATTGTTATTGTGCTCCTTTTGCTTTTATTTTTTGAAGAGACACCTTTGGGTTCACTTTACTAAAGGCAAATAGACTGCACTTTGCAAGTACAGTTTCGCAAATTTTTTCCAGAGCTTAGTGAGCGGTGAAGCTCTCCTGATTTCCATCATCCAATCTCACGTGCAAGGAAAAATACAGTTTTTTTTTTTTTTTCCTTGCATCTGAGGGGATATTCTTTAGCCACATTTACTAAGCTCTGGGGGAAATGAGTGCAACTGCACTTGCACAATGCACAGTCTTTAGCAAATCAGCCCCCTTTGCTTTTACCTAATGCACGGTGCAGTTTATTGGAACATGCTACAGTAAAATAAATTGCTGCCTGGCTCATTTTTTCAAGTATTAGTAGCGGCTGAGGAAATGGTTAGAATGCTGCTTAGTTTTATAGAAAAACTTATAGCACTTTCAGCACCATTGCAATTTTGTTCTTTGTAAGTAAATACAGCTACAAATATACAAATGGTACAAAAATTCAAAGGCAATCCAATCAGATCAAATAAAACCTTTGTGCCCAGTTTTTAATAGGTTTTTCATATGAAAATATGGCAGAAGGCAATCTGTAATCTCACCAGTTAGAGTCCCATCACGTCCCATAATGCACTTCATTATCTTGAGTATTTGTTCCGCTACTGAAGGAGACATGGATGTTGCATACACTGCACTATGAGAATGGATTCTTAGATATGTCACAAGTTCCTGGTAAAGAAAACATGGGGAGTAGTTTATTAATAGAGTTGTGTTTTATTTTTACAATTCAACTCTTTACAAGAGTGTGAGCAGGCCTCATTCGTTACTTCTCATGCTTCGTCAATATTGCAGGTAATTACACTTCAAAGGCCTATAGATATGCAAACCTTTGCATATCATTAACAATAAATAAAAGAGTTTTACAATAACCTAACACTGATCTTTGTAGCTACAGGCACTATGTAGCATTCATCCCCAAAGTTCACGGCACATGCACTTGGTTTATTCAAGCCATCCTATCAGCAGCTCCATTCTCCCTGCCCCCCCCCTTCACACTGGGGCGGTGGGGGCGTCGGCAGTAAAACAGCGCTATTTTTAGCGCTGTTTTACCGTTGTTTTTGCGGCTGTATTCGGCCACTAGCGGCACGAAAAAGGGTTAAACCCACTCGTACAGCGTGGCTATAGCCGCGGTATTACCGCGGTATAGCCACGCTGTCCCATTGATTTCAATGGGCAGGAGTGGTTTAGGAGCGGTGAACACACCGCTTATTCACCGCTCCAAAGATGCGGCTTGCGGGACTTTTTTTACCGTCCTGCCAGCGCATTGCTTCAGTGTGAAAGCACTCGGGTTTTCACACTGAACAAACAGCGAAGGCTGTTTAGGGGCGGTTTGCAGGCGGTATTTTTAGCGCAATAACGCCTACAAAACGCCCCAGTGTGAAAGGGGCCTTAGTAATGACTCAGTAACCTTCCAGCCTACTAATCACTATTCTAAACACAGAACAGGTGCTTTGGTAGTGGGGAGCAGGGCGAGCTCAGTTGGTAAATAAAGAAATTGAATAACTTCAGTTTCTATACTGGATACTTTGAGGTTTGATTGAGCCACAGTGCCTACAGCTTTAGACGTCGCAGAGGGCTTGTTATAAAGCTCATTTACTGGTTCTAAAGAAAATGTGAATACCTGAAAATCTGTTTTTCTCTTACTTTTCTCTTACTCACTGTAATTAAGCCATGCCTCCTAGCGTTCTCTTGCGTACAGCACAGATGTTGGTATTTCAGAGCCCAGGCTAGTTATTAGCATAGGATAACACCTCCTTGATCAGGATATTTAAACCAAATGTAGCTGCACTAGATGAAAATCCAAGCTTCCCTAATATTTTTACTGATAAAATAAAACCAGACACAGAATATAGTAAATATAACTCAATATATACGGTACTTTCAATGTATTGTGCACTTGTTAATAATCATTAAGTGTCCATCAAGTGTCCATCAAATCATATAGTGCTCTGTGCTTCTGCTTGTACTCCTATCAAATTCTTCTGTGAAGACAAATCACCCATGTTCCACAACCTTTAACAAACCACTTACCGAATCACCATGACCCTACATCACAATATCACACAGTATTTGCAGTATTTCCAGTAGCTCTCTCTCCTCTCAAAAGACCTCCTCTCTCGGCCTCAGATGTTCCCAAGAAAAAGAAAATCTTGCATGGTGTGAAACCCTCACTTTCACTATTAAAGCGTACTTAAAAGAACACATGAATGCTCGCTCACATTAAAATGTGCACAACCGTGCACCAAGAATCAAGTGCTTAATCTCATGCAGCATCAGCACCACTGCTACTGCTGGCCTGCAGCGCAAGACATGCTTCACATACAGGTTTACTGTAATGTCACTTCCTGTCTTGTCTGCCCCGATGGGGCGGTTTGTTATGCTGTCGTCTTCAGAAGGCTTAACAGGAAATGCTGGCATCACCCACATCTTATATGCTAAGCTCTTAACCTCTGCTATGCCCCATCTCTTCTACATCAGATCTGCACAGCAATATATTACATACAGTGCCTTGAAAAAGTATTCATACCCCTTGAAATTGTTCACATTTTGTCATGTTACAACCAAAAACGTAAATGTATTTTATTGGGATTTTATGTGATAGACAACACAAAGTGGCACCCAATTGTGAAGTGGAAGGAAAATGATAAATGGTTTTCAAAATGTTTTACAAATAAATATCAGAAAAGTGTGGCGTGCATTTGTATTAAGCCCCCCTGAGTCAATACTTTGTAGAACCACCTTCGCTGCAATTACAGCTGTAAGTCTTTTTGGGGATGTCTCTACCGGTTTTGCACATCTAGAGAGTGACATTTTTTCCCATTCTTCTTTGCAAAATAGCTCAAGCTCTGTCAGATTGGATAGAGAGTGTCTGTGAACAGCAATTTTCAAGTCTTGCCACAGATTCTCAATTGGATTTAGGTCTGGACTTTGACTGGGCCATTCCAACACATGAATATGCTTCTTATCACTCTTTCATAAAGGCCAGAGTTGTGGGGTGCACAACTAATAGTTGTCCTGTGGACAGATTCTCCCACCTGAGCTGTGGATCTCTGCAGCTCCTTCAGAGTTACCATGGTCATCTTGGCTGCTTCTCTGATTAATGCTCTCCTTGCCTGGCCTGTTAGTTTAGGTGGATGACCATGTCTTGGTAGGTTTGCAGTTGTGCCATACGCTTTCCATTTTCGGATGATGGATTGAACAGTGCTCCATAAGATGTTCAAAGCTTGGGATATTTTTTTATCATCTAACCCTGCTTTAAACGTCTCCACAACTTTATCCATGACCTGTCTGGTGTGTTCCTTGGCCTTCATGATGCTGTTTGTTCATTAAGGCTCTCTAACAAACCTCTGAGGGCTTCACAGAACAGCTGTATTTATACTGAGATTAAATTAAACACAGGTGGACTCTATTTACTAATTAGGTGCCTTCTGAAGGCAATTGATTCCACTAGATTTTAGTTAGGGGTATCAGAGTAAAGGGGGCTGAATACAAATGCACACCACACTTTTCAGATATTTATTTATAAAAAATTTGGAAAACCATTTATAATTTTCCTTCCACTTCACAATTATATGCCACTTTGTTTTGGTCTATCACATAAAATCCAAATTAAATACATTTTCATTTTTGGTTGTAATATACCAAAATTTGGAAAATTTTAAGGGGTATGAATACTTTTTCAAGGCACTGTATGTCTATTATATAAGCGAAAAAATATAACTCATATAAATATTATCTCAGCACATAAGTGTGCAAACATTATATTAAAAGTGCTAAAACAATCCATATGATTAATAAAAATAAATATGTGAAAAATATCAATTTATTGATTCATATAATTGTGCAAAAAAATAGGAATCCAATCCACAGTGCAGATCTCCAGCAACTGCTACTCAGACTTCACACTATTTAGGAGCTTTCCCCCACCTTCTGGACACACCTCCTCAGGGGTTGGCAGAAGTTCCATAAATTTTCAGGCTGCAGTCTGTCCTTCCTTTCACTATGGTATAGAAATTTCTGTAAGATGTGGGAAGTAACAGAGCAGCAGCCTGTGAAGGCAATCCACCCCTGTGCCTCTGATTACAGTGGAGCTCAACTAAATTTGGCCTAGCAGCCTACTCTAAACTAAGAGGGTGCTACACATAAGTAGCTCATGCATTTTTCCCCGTGTCATGAAAGCTGCTGGTAAAACTACACGTCCCATGGGCATTATGGGCAGATGAGAATGTTTGCGAATATATTATGGCGTAGAGGAGGAGGGCTATCAGCAATGACAACGTTGATAGCCTTGCCCACTTCCTATGTCCTCCAATCCAAGCAGCAGCACAGGGTGACAATGCTCTGGTGATTTTACTGCATAAAAAAAAGCATTGTCACCCTATTAGGAAGTAGAAAATCAACAGATCTTCTAGCAGAAACAACATATGAAAAAACTATGTTACAGGGGGATAGATAGCAATATGTTACAGAGGGCTCAGAAAAACAAAAACTTCTGTGTTAATGCTACTGACAGACTACTGCGTATATGCGTTTGCTTATATCTGTAATTTAACAAAGGCTACTTAATTTGTTCATTATTAATAGGCTAACATTTTCACTGTAAGGTCAAAAATCATAATAAAGACTGTGGATGGATTCACTCACCCTTTTCCCCGCAATATATCCTCCACTGGCACTAAAGCTTTTCGTGAATGTTCCCATCAAAACATCAATATCTGCAGGGTCCGTCCCAAAGTATTCTACCACCCCTCTTCCTGTTGCCCCCACTGCTCCGATACTGTGTGCTTCATCCAAATATAAGTAAGCTTTGTATTTCTTCTTCAGTGCCACAATCTCTGGAAGGCGGATAATAGATCCCTCCATACTAGAGTAAGAAAGAAAATGTAAAATTTATCAAAACATGATCTAGTTCTCAGCCAGTATTTGCAAAGATGTTTATTATCCAATAAACACACAGTATATTCAACTTATGTTCCTTTCTTTAGGGAAAAATGTAATGTATTTTTAGATGTAAATTAATTGCAAGGGATTTCCCCTATATGGGCAAAGTTTTATAGGGTTAGTTCATCTTTACCAAAAAAGAACTGCTTATGCAGATATAGGGCATCTATAGATAAAAACACACTGTGCAACTTAACCAAAGTTGAATAATGCCTTTGTTATAGGCCATTTACTTACCTCCTGAAGCCTTGCCAAAAACTCCCAGAGATGGCATTCCTCATCCTCACTTGCTGCTAGGATGTTGCTAAGGATCTTCCAGCCGTAACTGCTCAACCCCATCACAGAAGCAAATTCTTTCTCCAGTCCACCTGCCCCTCGTATGTGTTCTCTCTCCCCTCTTTTGAGTAGCTACATATGAGCTAAGTGATGCAGCAATGGAGATAGTAAATTTCCACATGTTCGAGGGTTTGAGAGCTTGCTCCTATGATGGTGTGATGGTGGGGGTAAACAAGAACAGCTGGGGCATGGTGGGCGGGTCCCTGTGGTGACATGACATCATCCGCATGCCTACGCAGTGCTGCACATCAATCAATGGGATCAGGGTAGTTTCCCTGTACATGGCAGGACATGACTGCAATTTGAGGAGGAGTTGTCTATTGTGCAGAGTATTGAAATTATGCGCTGAAAGCTTCTAGGACACAGCAGACGACTTTACTTTTATGGAGGATATCTTTATCATGTCTTACAGCATTAAAAACATGAATAAGGAACAAGGAGCATACAAGTACATATAACACAATAGGAAGGAAAAGGAAAAGAAAGGAGCCTCTAAGTGCAATATGCAAAATTTATTAAAGTGCACAAAGGGTTAAAAGCACTTACAAGATTGTTGAATGTTAAAAAACATGAAAAATCAGGAGTCCTCATCTGTGGCATGTGTCCATCCTCGGCACGGTGGTAGAGAGCAGTGTAGAGCCATCCAGCAGCTGTAAAGCGATCTCGTACGTGCTGGAGAGAGAAGGCAGCAGGGAGGCCTGTGTAAACTGCTCAAGGCTGATGGCGTCAGTAGGAAGATGGTACTTCCTCTGATTACCATACCATAGAATACATATTTTAACACTGCAGTGCTGCCTACTGGTATAGATAGGTATAATGCATATATGTATATGTATATGTATAGTTCACAATATAGAAAGCTACTTGCTGTTGCTTCTTCCAACACCCCTTATTCACAGCATGTGCTTTGTCAAATTATATTCAGCTTCTTCTGGAAATAACTATGACGTTTATTCAACAAACGTTTGGTGAGAGTTCAGTCATCTCCTCTGACGGGCAGTATTGAATGTCAATAACACCTTGCTCTTGATTGTCCCTCAGTAGGTGATACTTGACATTGATGTGTTTGGTCCTAGGATTGACCCTTTCCGATTGTGTAAGCTTTATACAACCCTTGTTGTCTTCAAAAATGGGAATTGGTTTTGACATGTCTATCCCAATGTCCACAAAAAGTTGACAAATCCATATCGCTTCTTGACAAGCGTGTGTTGCTGCAATGTACTTTGCCTCAGTTGAAGATAGAGCGACAGTTGTCTGCTTTCGACTAGACCAACTTATGGTTCCTTCCCGGTACTGGAAGATTATTCCACTTGTGGATTTGTGATCTGTGCAGTCCCCGGCCCAATCAGCATCCCCATATCCAATCAGTTTTGAATTGGATGTTGCTGGTAACAGTAACTTCATCTTATATGTTCCTTTGAGGTACTGCATCACTCTTTTTATTGTGTTCCAGTCATGCTGACAGGGAGCTGAGACTTTACTGCATAGTATGCCCAATGCTGCGGCTATGTCTGGTCTTGTCACAGTGGTAACATAAAGCCGCTTACTGATTGCTCTGGGATACGTGTGTCAGAAACCATGAATCAGATTGAGACAGAAGTAGAATTAAAGCACACTTGTTTAATAATAATAAAAAAAGGTAAACAGAGTAAACGTAGTCAAAACATTGCCAGAGTTTAGGAACCGGAATGAATAGTCAGACAAGCCAAAACGTCAGGGAGCCAGAGATGAGCGTAGAACAGCAAGCAGGATCTGGAGCCAGAAGGAATGTCAGACAAGCAAGTCTTTAACAAGAACACAGGAAGGCGTCTCTAGAGATGTGACCAAGGTGAAAGCAGGGATCATCTGGACTGGAGGGCTTAAGTAGGGAGGACTGACGAGCAGGATATCATCAACAGGTGAGTCACTGTGGATAGATAGGAGCTGGCATTTAGCCAAAAGCTGAGCGGCCAGCTTTGAGAAGGAAGGGCTGAGCCCAGCCCTGACAATGAGTCATTGTTGAGTAACAAGTTTTCTGCTTCATTGCTCTTTTGGTAGCCTGGTTCCATAGGAGATCTTGCATATGGAATTGTACCAAGATTTCAGAGATTTATTGAGATTGGTTGAGAAGATAACTTCCTACTTCTTCTCTCTCTATATTTGGATTCTAGATAGTAGTCAATGTTTCCTAGCTCTTTGATTTCAAAATGTTCTTTCAGTTTGTGAACTATCTGATTGTAATTGCCCTTATAATATCGCCAACATAGATAAGGATGTATATCCATCTGTCTTCTTGATTCCTGGAGTAGAGACAGGGGATTGCTTTACTTCTCGAGAATCCCTCTCTGGTAAGTACCTTGTTCACTCTCTCATTCCACATCCTTGCAGGTTGCTTAAGAGCGTAGATGCTCTTCTGAAGTTTACATACAAGGTTGTCTCCGTGCTCAAACCTTTGTGGTTGCTCCATGTAGAGGTCTTTCTTAATGTCTCCATATAGGAAAGCAGGTTTAACATCTAGGGGTTTTACTTGCATGTCCTTCCCGGCTGTAACGCTAAGAAGCGCTCTGATGGTGGAGTGTTTTATGATATTCCCTTCTGTGTCTGACTTTACTTTGAAAGTCCACTTACTTCCTATAGTTTTGTGGATAGGAGGGAGCTCCGTGAGTGTCCAGGTTTTATTTTCGTGAGTGTCCAGGTTTTATTTTCATGAGTGACTTTAACCTCTTGCTGACCAGCCGCCACAGTTAAGTAACGTCGCTTTGCCCTCTGGCCACTAGGCCCCCCCTGCTCGTCCACAGAGCCGATGCGAGTGCCTGGCGGTCGTGATCACCGCTGGGCTCCCGTGATCACCGCTGGGCTCCCGCGATCGCTCGTGGCACACCGAGAACATCTGTGTGTGTAAACACAGTTTCCAGAGGAGAGAAGAGACAGATTGTCTGTTCATACAGAGTATGAACAGCGATCTGTCATCTCCCCTACACAGTTCCCCCCCCCCCTTTAGTTAGAACACACACTAGGGAACATAATTAACCCCTTGATCGTCCCCTAGTGTTAACCCCTTACCTGCCTGTGACATTTACAGTAATCAGTGCATTTTCGCTGTATAAATGCCAGTGGTCCCAAAAATATGTCAAAAGTGTCCGCCATAATGTAGCAGTCCTGAAAAAAAATCGCAGAACACAGCCATAATAGTAAAAAAAACTTAATAATAAAAATGCCATAAAACTATCCCCTATTTTGTAGACTCTATAACTTTTGCGCAAACCAAATAATATACGCTTAATGCGATTTTATATACCAAAAATATGTAGAAGAATACATATCGACCTAAGCTGAGGAAAAAAATAATTTTTTTATATATTTTTGGGGGATATTTATTATAGCAAAAAGTAAAAAATATTTAGTTTTTTTTCAAATACCACCAAAAGAAAGCTCTATTTGTGGGCAAAAAGGACGTCAATTTTGTTTGGGTGCAACGTCGCACGACCGCGTAATTGTCAGTTAAAGCGACGCAGTGCTAAATCGCAAAAAGTGCACTGGTCAGGAAGGGAGTAAAATCTTCCGGGGCTGAAGCGGTTAATTCTTCTTCTGCTACCTTTCTCCATTTATTGGCTTCATGTTTCTGCAGTTTCTATGTCTTCCTTTGATGTTGGTTCAAGTATGCTGTGTGTTTTGACAGCGTATGACAGCTTGCAGGGTGGTATCCCCTTTGTAGTCCGAGTGGATCTTCTGACTTCAGGCAGTTCAGCAGGATTTGGTGAGGAACTTAATTTAGGCATTTTGAGTTCCACCTCTTCTTCTGACTCCTGCACAGGTTCGCTTTGACCAACTTTTTATTCTGGTTTGCTTGGCATATTCATTTCACAGCTTTCAGGGATCTGTGTTTCTGGTGATGGGCTCTCATCAAAATAAACACTACGATTTATTGTCATTTTGTCAGTTATGGGGTATAGGATTCTGTAACCCTTAGTTTGCTCATTGTAGCCTTCTAGAATACCCTCCATGGCTCTGTTCTCCAGCTTGGATCGCTTTTCACATGGAATATAGGCATATACTTTACGTCCAAACACTCTGGTGTGCCCTATGCTAGGCTTTGATCCATGCCACATTTCAAATGGAGTACTTTTAATGGCTTTTGAAGTTAGTCTGTTCTGTTGGTAGGTTGCAGTCATGACTGCTTCTCCCCAGTACTTGTGAGGTAGGTTGGCATCCGACAACATGGATCTGACAATTTATATGAGTGCTATTTTCCCTTACTGTTGCACCATTTTGTTCAGGGGTGTATGGTGCGGTTGTCTGGCGTACTATTCCTTGTCTCTTCAGCTATGAGGCCACTTCTTTGCTTATGTATTCTCCCGCATTGTCAGTGCATATTATTCCTGGTTTGCATTGGAATTTGTTGCTAGACATTGGCAACAAACTCTTGAAGTTTCTCTGATGTTTCATTAGATAAGTAGTTGTGTACCTGGAATAATCATCAATGAAAATCAGTAGATATCTGTTGCCGCCTGACATGGGAGTTTTCATTGGATCGCATACGTCACTGTGTATGCAGGGGTTGGGTGGTTTTTCTTTGAGATGCCTGTGGAAGGGGAGCATGTGTGGCTTTTGCTTCAATACAGCACTTGCCTTTCATGAGCACTTTGCAAGGCGCTATTGTCGACTCTTCTGATAAGCCTTTCTTTATAATGTCCTGCAGAGCTTCTGGACTTCTGTGCCCCAGCAGCCTGTGCTATAAGTGAATACATTTGCTGTGTAGGTCATTAGACAGTATTTTGGCTTGCCGGTCTGTGGGGATGAGCCTGATCATCCAGTTTTTCTTTTGTGAGGAATTGCTTATTATTGTGAATTGTGCATTCATCACCCTGGAACTTAACCGTGAGACTGTTGTTTGCAAGACTTTTCACTGATAGAAGGCTGCCTTCTAGTTCTGGAACATATACCACATTTTTACAAGGATACTGTGTTTGCCTTGTGGTGTAATGCAGTTCAGGAAGCCCTGGCCTTTACCTTCGGATGTGATGCTTTTGCCATTTGCTAAGAAAACTTTGTCTTTTGCACTGTAATCAATATTTGTTAAGAAGGTCATGTGGCTTGTCGCACCTGAGTCTATGCACCAGCCGCATGGCTTACCGCTCTGGGTCACTTTAAAGGTGCTACTCCATGATGTGTTTGCAGTTTCCTTTGTGGCTGCTTTGACTCTTTCTTTTGTGGATAGCTTTAGTTTTCACTGCTCATTTTTCAGATAGAACAGTCCTTTTTTAAGTGACCGGTTCTTTTATAGCAAAAACAAGCTCCGCTTTCTTTGTTTTGTGTCTTTGTACATCTTAAGAGCTTTGTCACCATGGTGTGCATTTTCTTTCCTTCTGTCATATTCATATATTAATTTCCCTTTGACATATTCCAGTGTCAGCTCCTGCTCGGGTCTGGTTTCTACAGCGTTAATAAGAGCAGTATATGTCTCTGGAAGGCTGCAGAGGAGCAGGGCAACAGTACTGTTATCTTTGATGTCCTCTCCAATGGCGCGTAGCTGTTCTATGATTTCTAGCATAGTTATCACTTGGTCACCCATATGCTGGCCTTCTTCTAGTCTCATCTTATACAACTTTCTTATTAAAAATAGCTTGCTGTTTAGACTTGAACGCTCATGCAGTATCTGTAATGAAGTTCACATACCTTTGGCCGTTTTCTCTGTTTTTATGTGGATAAGCTGGTTATCTTCCACTAGTAAGCTTATGGTCACTTTTGCCTGTCTATCCTTCCTGTCCCAGTTCTCTGTCTCTCCATTTGTGTGTCCGTCTGTATTCAGCACTTACCACAAGTCATCCTTTTTCACAAAAGCATTTCCAGTTTAACCTTCCACAGCTGGTAATTGCCATTGTTCAGCTTTGCAATTGCAAACTTCAAATCTGAACTGCTTGCCATCTTTCAGTAGCCTGAATACAGTACTCACAGACTTGCAGTATCCTCTACAGTGCCTGTCGAGTGCCTGTAGTATCCTCTCACATGCCTGGATGCTGCTGGGGGTGCCTGGGTTTGCTGGGCCCATAACGTATTGTGCAGAGTATTGAAATGATGCGCTGGAAGCTTCTTGGATACAGCAAATGGATTCACTTTTATGGAGGATATCTTTATCATGTCTTACCGCATTAGAAACATGAAACAGGAACAAGGAGCATACAAGTACATATAACACAATAAGGATGGTACTTCCTTTAATTACCATGCCATATAATACATATTATAACACTGCAGTGCCACCTACTGGTATAGATAGGTATAATGCATATATATAGTTCACAATATAGAAAGGTACTTGCTGTTGCTTTTTCCAACACTGTCTAGCTAGAGTGATAAACCTCTATTTACCCCATGGATATACAAAATAGAGTTTAAACATATGCAGGTTATTGGTAAGCATCTGTGAGTTACTACCAAGAACTTTATTAATTGTTAAGCCAAGCAAGCTATTGATAAGTGCATTTATAAATTATGTGGGCTTAAATAGATTGTAGTACGTTTCTGTGATGGAGTGGTTTATTGGATGTAGGGACTTAGTAACCAAGTTGTAGCTCATATAAGAATTACTTTGAGACACATTTTACTTATTTAGTTTTAATGGGGAGAGGGGGTGGGGTTAGTGGAGCAGATGTGTCCACCACAGGCCCCCGCTATGGATCACGGTTGTGGATGATGGCTGATACTGTATATACCCACTGGTCTGCTTTTTGAAACTCTTTTTATTGCTATTTCCTATGCACCCTACAGGAGTAAGTTATTTAGAATTTAGTAATTTAGTAATGCTGTCACGTACCTGGTAGAAGAGCCTGATACGATGAGGAAGGCCTCTCTTGCACCTCTGACTTGGGGCCCTTGATAGAGTATACAGGTAGCGCAAGAGTGCAGATTGGCACGAGTGCCTGATTGTCTTACTAGCCACAGGACAGGATCTCTTGGTCAAGCAGTGGATGGTCATTGGTGAATCTTAGCAAGCAGAGATGCCATGCAGCAGCTGATGAGCAGTAGGCAGGAACAGGCTTGCACTGCAACAGCAAGAAGGTGAACTGCAGGCAGGTAGCAGGCAGATGGACAACAGGCACCAGTGGATAACAGGCAGATGCTTGCAGCTTGGAAATCCAGTAAAGACTGGAACATAGACAGGATTAGACGAGCCGGGTCATACACAGGCAGACAGATAAGGTACAGATGCGGAAGCAGGAGCAAAGTTACAGTACAGGCCACGGTACAAATTAGCAAAGTAGCAGTAATGGGCATAGGCAGAAGCAAGGTCAGGGACAAGCCTGGGTCGATGCAGGCGGAGTTCAAGCATTGTCAAGGCAAGCTGGGTCAATAACTGGAGACAGATGCAGAGAAACAGGTTGCAGGTTAGCATGGGAATGCTGTAGACAAGACAGCACTGATCCCGAGTACTGGCCCAGTTGAAATAGTCCATTTGGCACCAATATCTGTCATGGGGTGCACATGCTTTTATTTTTCTTTGTATCCAATGTGATTAAGTGAAATTTTGTACACTTAACAGATTTTTTTTGTATATAGATCTTTACAAATGAAAATATATAGGATGATGGTACATTAAAATAGGGTAGTGATTCAGGCCCATAAGCCCAGCTTTTAAACTTAACAGCCGGGAGTGTCTTAGTAACATCCTAGCAACAGGTTTAGATGGGAGAGATACCACCTCTGGGAGTTTTTCAACCAGGCTTTCAGTGGTACGAAGATGGCTTACACCAAAAGCTGGGGCATGAATAAATTTTAGTCAAAGCTGCATGGTTTGTTTTTACCCTCAAGGGCCACTTACCTGCCCAGGCTATTGTTTGGTCAAAGTGAACTAACATTTTAAAGATTCTGTAGTAAAATTCAATTCAGTCTCAAAAAACCGACACTATCAGTGGCGGCTGGTGCTCAAAATTTTTTGGGGGGCACAGACAAACTAAACAATTCAGAAAAAAACCCTACTAATTGCAGCCTCACTGTGCCCATCAAACGCAGCCACTGTGCCATCAAACGCCGCCAATGTGCCCATCAAACGCAGCTACTGTGCCCATCAAACGCTGCCACTGTGACCATCAAATGCTGCCACTGTGCCATCAAATGCTGCCACTGTGCCATCAAACGCTGCCACTGTGCCATTAAACGCTGCCACTGTGCCATCAAAAGCTGCCACTGTGCCATCAAATGCTGCCACTGTGCCCATCAAATGCTGCCACTGTGCCATTAAACGCTGCCACTGTGCCCATCAAATGCTGCCACTGTGCCTATCAAATGCTGCCACTGTGCCATCAAATGCTGCCACTGTGCCCATCAAATGCTGCCACTGTGCCATCAAATGCTCCCACTGTGCCATCAAATGCTCCCACTGTGCCCATCAAATGCTGCAACTGTGCCATCAAATGCTTCCACTGTGCTAATAAAATGCTCCCACTGTGCCCATCAAATGCTCCCACTGTGCCCATCGAATGCTGCCACTGGGCCCCCCCCCCGACAGTGATGGGCAGTGTCCTCCATGTCCTAGATGTCTTCTCCTGTCTTCTCTTCCCGTCCTCTCCTATGATTGGATGCCTGATAGGCGTCCAATCACAGTGCCTGTCGTTTCAGCCAATCAGGTGACGGTTAACAGACCCGAGCACCTGATTGGCTCAGAGGCGGTTCAGTGTTAGGAAAACAAATATTCATTTTCTTTTCTAACACAGCTGGGTGAACTGTGAACGCCAAGCATGGCGCTCGCTGTTTACCTTTTTTTTTACGCCTATTAGAGCCTATGGCTCTAATCAGGTGCTTCAAAAACACCCCCCGTCACTGTAATTCAGTCGCCCGGCACCCGAAAAGGGGCCGGGCACCTGAATACAGGGTGGATGCGGCGGCCATGGATAGATTCATGCAATGCATGAATCTATCTATTGGTGATAGAGGGGGTGGCTGGAGAGAGGGCGCGGCGCCCGTGTCCCTTTATTGACGCACCGCCACTGGGCACCATACAGGCTTTTGAAACTGATTTTAAAAAAATCTTTAGCTCTTTTGTAAAGTAATTAGGTTCTCCTCTGTGGTTGGGAATAAGGCTGGGTCTGTGTTGTTTATATTAGATTTTGTGTATTTGTATTTTCAACCTATAAATTCCTTCAACAACGATAAGGATTTTCTTCCAAGCTCGATGGCTGCGTGGCTGACCTCTGATCACAGCTTCCCGTAGTAACTTTTCTAGGTTCTTCATATCTGAAAACAAAATACAAAATATTTAAATTTAAACAAAAAAATGTAGTCAAAAAATATTTATTGAAGTTGATATCCATCAACTTTTTACATTTTTATACTTCAAAGTATTACCTCGAATGTGTAAAAAAGGAACAGCTCATACCAAAAGCTGAAACTATGACCCAAATGTGCCAAAAGAATATATACATCCTGAAGACCTTACCCTGCTACTCCGGTGGCCTCTGGGTTACCTCTTAAAGAAGCTATGGACTGATAAGTATCTGTATCTCTTTACCTCACCATGGCTTATGGGCACTTATAGCCTTCACTATTGGATGATCAGCATGTAAGCAGGTTGTGTTAATGCTGGTTTAGAGTAAGCGTTTGGCCCAGGCTGGGGTAAAGGGTTAAAATATGTTTGCTCAGTTCCAAGGCTTTTTGGTTACAGTCAGCCTACCTGTGGTATAAAAAGGGGGAGGTGCAGGGCTCTTGGTCAGTTCTTGTGTGCTTGGCGGGACCCCATTCTGTTACTGGGATTGAGGTAACAGAGCAACGCTGGACTGGTGGATTGGGCGCAGACTCAGTACGTTCCTCCTAATGCAACATCTACCAAGTTACAGTGTGTAGGTACATGGGACAGCACTTTTCAGAAAAACTCTATACTTTACAGTAACTACTGTACACGGTGAAAGCTCATCAGTTAAGGAACCACCTTAATGTTAGATTCTTCACATGACCCCAGACTCTGCCTGGTCCCCGGCATTGATGAGTGTGCTCTGGGCAAAAGGAGGACAAAGTGGGTACTTAGGGAACTCAGTCAAGTGATTGCCAGACCATTGTTCCTAATTTTTACAGATAGTCTACTGACTGGAATGGTACCAGCTGATTGGAGAAAAGCCAATGTAGCACCAATATTTAAAAAGGGCCCAAAATACATCCCTGGGAATTACAGACCAGTTAGCCTAACCTCAATAGTATGTAAACTCTTGGAGGGCATGATAAGGGACTATATACAAGATTTTAGTAATAAGAACGGTATCATTAGCAGTAATCAGCATGGATTCATGAAGAATCGTTCTTGCCAAAACAATCTATTAACCTTCTATGAGGAGGTGAGTTGCCATCTAGATAAAGGAAGGCCCGTAGACGTGGTGTATCTGGATTTTGCAAAAGCATTTGACACAGTTCCCCATAAACCTTTACTGTGCAAAATAAGGTCCGTTGGCATGGACCATAGGGTGAGTACATGGATTGAAAACTGGCTACAAGGGCGAGTTCAGAGGGTGGTGATAAATGGGGAGTACTCAGAATGGTCAGGGGTGGGTAGTGGGGTTCCCCAGGGTTCTGTGCTGGGACCAATCCTATTTAATTTGTTCATAAACGATCCGGAGGATGGGATAAACAGTTCAATCTCTGTATTTGCAGACGATACTAAGCTAAGCAGGGCAATAACTTCTCTGCAGGATGTGGAAACCTTGCAAAAAGACCTGAACAAATTAATGGGGTGGGCGACTACATGGCAAATGAGGTTCAATTTAGAAAAATGTAAAATAATGCATTTGGGTGGCAAAAATATGAATGCAATCTATACACTGGGGGGAGAACCTCTGGGGGAATCTAGGATGGAAAAGGACCTGGGGGTCCTAGTAGATGATAGGCTCAGCAATGGCATGCAATGCCAAGCTGCTGCTAACAAAGCAAACAGAATATTGGCATGCATTAAAAAGGGGATTAACTCCAGAGATAAAACAATAATTCTCCCACTCTACAAGACTCTGGTCCGGCCGCACCTGGAGTATGCTGTCCAGTTCTGGGCACCAGTCCTCAGGAAGGATGTACTGGAAATGGAGCGAGTACAAAGAAGGGCAACAAAGCTAATAAAGGGTCTGGAGGATCTTAGTTATGAGGAAAGGTTGCGAGCACTGAACTTATTCTCTCTAGAGAATAGATGCTTGAGAGGGGATATGATTTCAATATACAAATACCGTACTGGTGACCCCACAATAGGGATAAAACTTTTTCGCAGAAGAGAGTTTAACAAGACTCGTGGCCACTCATTAAAATTAGAAGAAAAGAGGGTTCTTTACTGTAAGAGCGGCAAGGATGTGGAATTCCCTTCCACAGGCAGTGGTCTCAGCGGGGAGCATTGATAGCTTCAAGAAACTATTAGATAAGCACCTGAATGACCGCAACATACAGGGATATATAATGTAATACTGACACATAATCACACACATAGGTTGGACTTGATGGACTTGTGTCTTTTTTCAACCTCACCTACTATGTAACTATGTAACTATGAAGTAGGCCCTGCTCACAAGCAATTGAACTTTCTATGTGTAGATCTGCCTGATTCCCTTTATATTGTACATGTAGGGACTTTTTCTTTGTCTACTTTGATGTTTAAGATCACTTACACGAGGATTGTTCCTGATACAGAATGGCGTCTCTGGTAGCATTGTTCTGGGCAGTACATTGGACTAGATGGTTATGTGAAGCCCCCTTGGCTTACTTGATTCTATGGTTGAGTTCAGGTATATATTATACCGGAGTAATCTTTTTCTATTTTGACCATATGGGACTACATACATAAGCTTTTGTATATGGAAGTTAATCATGCTACCGGACGATTCCTAAACAGCCTCTTTTTCTAAACATGAGTCATGGTTGTTGGTTGATGTACTGGCTTTTTCAGCCCACATAATTCATATGACAGTGTTCATGTTATAATGAACATACTGTACATCAATTACTGTGGATTGTGTGGACTGTCACCCATATTCAAATATAATGTGAACTTATATGATGATTATTCATTGGGCTCACATATTTACCAGATCTAGCAGGGCTAGTAGACTTTGTAACAATATTCTTGCCCAAGATCTCTCTTCTTTATATATATATATATATGGCATGCCATTGCTGAGCCTATCATCTACTAGGACCCCCAGGTCCTTTTCCATCCTAGATTCCCCCAGAAGTTCTCCCCCCAGTGTATTGATTGCATTCATATTTTTGCCACCCAAATGCATTATTTTACATTTTTCTACATTGAACCTGCATTGCCATGTAGTTGCCCACTCCATTAATTTGTTCAGATCTTTTCGCAAGGTTTCCACATCCTGTGGAGAAGTTATTGCCCTGTTTAGCTTAGTATCATCCACAAATACAGGGATTGAACTGTTTACCCCATCCTCCAGTTCGTTTATGAACAAATTAAATAGGATTGGTCCCAGCACAGAACCCTGGGGACCCCACTACCCACCCCTGACCATTCTGAGTACTCCCCATTTATCACCACCCTCTGACCTCACCCTTGTAGCCAGTTTTCAATCCATGTACTCACCCTATGGTCTATGCCAACAGACCTTATTTTGTACAGTAAACATTTATGGGGAACTGTGTCAAATGCTTTTGCCAAATCCAGATACACCACGTCTACAGGCCTTCCTTTATCTAGATGGCAACTCAACTCCTCATAGAAGGTTAATAGATTGGTTTGGCAAGAACGATTCTTCATGAATCCATGCTGATTACTGCTAATGATATCGTTCTCATTACTAAAATCTTGTATATAGTCCCTTATCATCCCCTCCAAGAGTTCACATACTATTGATGTTAGGCTACCTGGTCTGTAATTCCTAGGGATGTATTTTGGGCCCTTTTTAAATATTGGTGCTACATTGGCTTTTCTCCAATCAGCTGGTACCACTACAGTCAGTAGACTATCTGTAAAAATTAGGAACAATGGTCTGGCAATTACTTGACTGAATTTCCTAAGTAGCGTCGGGGTGCAAGCCATCTGGTCCCGGTGATTTATTAATGTTAAGTTTCCCAAGTCTAATTTTAATTCTGTCCTCTGTTAACCATGGAGGTGCTTCCTGTGATGTGTCATGAGGATAAACACTGCAGTTTTGGTTACTGAAGCCCCCTGATTCCCTCGTGGAGACTGAGGAGAAGAATAAATTCAATACCTTTGCCATCTCCCCATCCTTTATAACCAGATGTCCTTCCTCATTCTTTATGGGGCCAATATGGTCTGTCCTCCCTTTTTTACTGTTTACATACTTAACCGCTTTCGGTCCAGCCGCCGCAGTTTTACTGCGGCAGGTTGGCTCCCCTGCGCGAAACCACGTTACTGTTTGTGGTCTCGGGGGTCTGGATAGCAGGCGTGCTGCACAGCGGGGGTGCCGATGCTCATGGCCAACGGTCGCGACGACCGCCGGCCACGAGCGATCGTTACCAGGAGACACAGAACAGGGATGAGTGTGTGTAAACACATACTTCCCTGTTCTGTTCTGACAGGAGTGACAGATCGTGTGTTCCTATTAGCTAGGAACCACGATCTTTCACTTCCTGTAGTTAGTCCCTCCCGCTTCAGTTAGAATCACCTCCCAGGGAACACAGTTAACCCCTTCACTGCCCCCTAGTGTTAACCCTAGTATTAACCCCTTCACTGCCAATGACATTTTTACAGTAATCAATGCATTTTTAATCGCACTGATCGCTGTATTAATGCTAATGGTTCCAAAAAAATTGTCCGATGTGTCCGCCATAATGTCGCAGTCACGATAAAAATGGCAGAGCGCTGCCATTACTAGTAAAAAAAAAATAAATAAATAAAAATGCTCAATCTATCCCCTATTTTGTAGACGCTATAACTTTTGCACAAACCAATCAATATACGCTTATTGCGATTTTTTTTTTTTTTACCAAAAATATGTAAGAACAAAAAAGATAAATATAAAAATAAATAAAATAAAAGAATACATATCGGCCTAAAATGAGGAATTAATTGTTTTTTTATATATTTTTGGGGGATATTTATTGTAGCAAAAAATAATGCGTTTTTTTTAAAATTGTCGCTTCTTTTTTTGTTTATAGCGCAAAAAATAAAAACTGGGGGAAAAAAGGACGTCAATTTTGTTTGGGTACAACATCGCACGATCGTGCAATTGTCAGTTAAAGCAACGCAGTGCCGAATCGCAAAAAGTGCTCTGGTAAGGAAGGGGGTAAATTCTTCCAGGGCTGAAGTGGTTAAAGAATTTCTTGGGATTTTTTTTGCTCTCCTCTGCTATGTGTCTTTCATGTTCTATCTTAGCCGTCCTTATTGCACCCTTACATTTCTTGTTGCATTCTTTATAAAGTCTGAATGCTGATGATGATCCCTCAACCTTGTATTTTTTGAAGATCTTCTCCTTTGCTTTTATATGCATTTTTACATTGGAGTTAAGCCATCCAGGACTTTTGTTCGCTCTTTTTGGGATGCATTGGCTAATGCCCTTATTTCATATGCTCTTAAAGCAAACCCATCTCCCCTTTGTGTTCTTTGTTCCTAAGATTTTATCCCAATTTATGCCTTCTAGCAAGGTTCGTAGTTTAGGGAAGTTGCCTCTTTTGAAATTCAGTGTCTTTGTATTCCCCTTATGTTTCCTATTTCTGTGATTTATACTGAAGCCAATTGACCTGTGATCGCTGTTACCTAAATTGCCCCGTATTTCCACATTTGTGATCAGGTCTGTATTGTTGGTAATCAGTAGATCCAGTAACGCTTTATTTTTAGCTGGTGTAGTAAGGAGGGGTTTGGGTTCCTGGAGGACTGGGCCGACTTCTCAGTCAATAAAAGGTACTACTAAAGCAATGGCAACCTTACATTTTGCACAGCAGTATTCACCCTCGATCGGATGATCAAGGAACGCATACATGCCGCAAGATGTACAGCGAGTCGCCTCTCCACACCCGCCGTACATCGTACCTATTAAATTTAATGGGGATTGGGGATTATACCCTGTCCAAATTACATAACAACTAGCTTCCTGACACTAATACTCAACAAGACAATACACAGGTACTAAACAAGACAATACACAGGTACTCAACAAGACAATACACAGGTACTCGCAGAACTACGTGCACTCGCAGACCTATGTGCACTCGCAAACCTACGCACACTCGCAGACCTACGCGCACTCGCAGAACTACGTGCACTCGCAGACCTACATGCACTTGCAGAACTACGTGAACTCGCAGAACCACGTGCACTCGCAGACCTACGCGCACTCGCAGACCTATGCACACTCGCAGAACTACGCGCACTCGCAGACCACTCGCAGAACTACGTGCATTCACAGACCTACGTGCACTCGCAGGCCTAAATATAAAGATAAAAATGAGAAAAAAAGTTACTGGCCGGTTTGGATAAAAGGAACATTTGATGGAATAGGTCTTAGGTGGGTAAATACCTGAGTGTGTACCTTGTTGTAAAAAAGGTGAAAAGGATGCATAAAATGAACTAGATGCAACAGTGATACATGTCTATACATATAAATACACATACACATGCACACGTCGCCGCTGGGGGATAAATATACCAATAGATAGAAGGTTACAGCAATGAGTATACATGAGTTGTGAATGTTATTCAAATAAAGGTTGGCTTGTTATTTGAATGGGAAGATAATAACCTTTTTGGAGAATTCTTGAATAAAAATTACCAGGAAGAGGAGATTTTGAAAAAAAAAAAAAATACCGTATATACTCGAGTATAGGCCATTCCGAAAATAAGCTGAGGCACCTAATTTTACAACAAAAACTGGGAAAATGTATTGACTTGAGTATAAGCCTAGGGTGGGAAAATGCAGCAGCTACTGGGTAAACAATGCCCATCTGCAGCATCACTGTGCCCATCTGCAGCCTCACTGTGCCCATTTGCAGCCTCATTGTGTCCATTTGCAGCCTCATTGTGCCCATTTGCAGCCTCACTGTTACCATTTGCAGCCTCATTGTGCCCATTTGCAGCCTAATTGTGCCCATCTGCAGCCGTACCTTTGATTACTAAAACAGCGGGTGTCTCCCGCTGTGTTATGCAGTCTGTTTGGCCGTCCATTGTAACAAAGCCCCGCCTTCTCCTCGTCCGTGATAGACAGAACACTGATACAGTTTCGCAGCATTGTATCAGTGTTCCTCTATCACGGACGAGGAGGAGGCAGGGCTTTGTTACAATAGACAGCCGAACAGACTGCATGACACAGCGGGAGACACCCGCTGTTTCAGTAAACAAAGTTACAGCTGCAGATGTGCACCCTCACTTGAGTTTAAGCCGAGGGGGGGTTTTTCAGCCTAAAAAATGTGCTGAAAAACTCGGCTTATACTCGAGTATATACGGTATATATAATTACCAGGAAGAGGAAAATTTTGAAAAAAAACAAAAAACAAAAAAAAAATTACCAAGAAGAGGGTAATGTGGAGAAATAAAATAAAAAAAATTGGGACATGAAGTAGAAATGTTATGTATAAGAAAAAATGGGAATATGGAAAGGAACATACTAGATCAGTTCTGGCGAACCTTGGCACCCCAGATGTTTTGGAACTACATTTCCCATGATGCTCATGCATTTTGCAGTATAGTTGAGCACCATGGGAATTGTAGTTCCAAAACATCTGGGGTGCCAAAGTTCGCCATCACTGTACTAGATAATCTTAATGAAAGACATTATTAAAAATGACTTATAGTATAATAATAAGGTGACTGTAGCCATAGATGAGTGAATAAACGAGTGAGTTAATTAATCAATCAATTAGTATGTACCCATGAAAGGATATATATAGAGCGATGGTATATAGATATATAGTTGCACATGGCAAATTACACATGTGTGGGAGAAACTGCGTTTACGTCTGCTGTTGCAAACCAAATACCCTGTGCGCATAACAAGAAGCGTGCATGTGAAAATGCCCTGTGGATGTATTTTCGGGGACAGCATGAACTGGGGAAAGTGGAGGGGGGAAGGAAGGAGTGGGAAGGGGGGGGCCTGGGGATCATCCAGTGGAAGGGAGGAAGATTAGATGACAGTGCTGACTTCCAACTCTTCATTCAGGCCTTCAGGTGAGAGACTATTGAGTTTGAATATTCAATAAATCAATTGGGCACACAGTTTTTTAAATCTTTCTCCATCAGGTAGGGAATGGGGAATAGATTAAATGGCTGTGACCTTCAGTAATGCAGGGTTTCTGTCAGGGAAATGGCCGTGTTGTGGGCAATTCTGTCATGGTGGCAGGCGAGTCTAGTGAGCACACCCTGATCTTGTGGGAACACCCCTCCGGCCTATTTAAACCTGTCACTGACACTTGCAGTTTCAAACAGCTCCTGTGTTCCTGTGCCTTGTATACTCTGAAGACCCCTGCTTGACCTCTGCTCGGATTGACCTGTGTTCCTGTTTATCTCCTCACTCTGACCCCGGCTTGGCTGACTACTCTCCGATCTTCTGCCCTCTGTGTATGACCCGGCTTGTTCCTGTACCCCTCTCGGACTGTCTTTTGGTATCTGACCCCTGGCCTGGCTGCGGACCCTGTTCCTGGTTTACCCTGCTGTTACTGTTCAAGACTTCTCTCCGCACGGCTGCCACAACGCACTCTAGCTACTTACAGCCAACCAGCCAGCTTGCAGTATCCCTGGCAACCCGTGCACCTCTGTGTATCGCATTCCCTGTACCCAAATCCAGGGACGTGCTGCACACAGCCGCAAGGGGCGCCCTCTCAGCAACCCGGCCTCACACTACAGACTTGACAGTTTCTTTCATGGTGGGCTAGAAAGTCTTGGAATACTGCATTTGGGGTAGAGTTCTTTTAGACATCTCCTGTGTTCCCCAAATCTGGTACGAAGAGGTCTAATGGTACATGAACAATCAAACATGTTAGGAATTCATCACTGGCAAAAGTAATGCCTTTTTAGTCGGAAAAGGTCTTTTGTCCATGGGTCACATGTGCAAAAGTAAGCACTTTTTGTCTTTAGTTTCGGATCATTGCACAGGATCACCCAATGTTTATCGAGGGTCTTTTTGATGGCCCAGTGCTTATTATTATATTTGGGAAAGACTATGAGTGAGTAGGAGATGGGTCTACTTTGTAACTTTCCGCGATCATGTTATCCTCAGAGTGAGACTCAATTGAATATTTTTGGAGATATTTTTGAAAGGCTGAATTGATGTCTTCTTCTTGATGACCTTTCTCCAGGAACGTTTTGCAAAGGACTTGACCTGAGCTTTGTAGTCATCAATAGAGCCGCAGTTGTGTTTTAAACGACAAAACTGACTATATGGTATGTTGTTAATCCATTTTTTGTGGTGGCAACTTTTTTTGTGTAGATAGGAGTTCCCAGCAGTGGGTTTGAAGTGAGTCCTTGAATGTAATCGTATACCAAAGGGATTGTTATGGCAATATAGGAGACATTTTTGAATGAGGTCTATGTCTCCTTGCCAGATGACGATGACATCATCAATGTATCTTCAATAATAGACCATGTGACATGAAAAGGGATTCTCAGCCCAGATGTGGAGATCCTACAAGTATGCCATGAAAAGGTTGGTGTAGCTAGGGGCAAAGCTATCCCCCATAGCTGTTCCTCTGATCTGCAAATAGTGTTCCTGTTCAAACTCAAAATAATTGTGATGAAGAATGAACTTGAAGGCTTGAAGAATAAACATTGCTTGTGTGGGATGTAGGGTTTCTTCTTTGCCTAGGAAGTAACTGACCGCCTTTAATCCAATATCATGTGCAATGGATGTGTAGAGCAAGGTGACATCTAACGAGAACCAAAAGGTACCTGGTGTCCCAAGTATCTTGATCCAGTAGGTGGCTTGAATCCCGTATATAAGCTGGAAGTCATTGAACAATAGGTTGAAGGAAAAAATCTACATAGTCAGATAGGAGGCTGGTGAGGCCATCTATAGCTGCTATGACGGGTCTCCCAGCGGTATAGAATGGATCCTTATGGACTTTAGGTAAGTAGTAGAAATACGGGGTGGCAAAGAAGTTGGGACATAGAAATGATCTTTCACTGGGATTCAGAACCCCATCATCAGGAGCTGTGTCTACTATGAGTTGAAATCAAGACGATCGACTACCAACCACCAACAACATACCACAAGACGATTGAAAACCCACTTATCCCAGCAAGACCAACAGAAGGCTCATCATGAATGCACTAAGGACCATACCTCTCCCAAAGGATCAGATGATATGAACAACTACATCATGAAAGGAGCCGACCAAGAGACCAAACATCTAAGAAAGGTTTTTTAGGGAGCACTCCCCTCTCACTAGCAAGAGACGGCTAGTAAAACCAGACAAGGTTGCAGAGGAGGCAACAAAAAGAATCAGACACAATACCTCCCTCCCTCCGATCAACTGCGAAAATCTTAAACCTGTCTTCGAGTTCTTTATTAGAATCTGAACTCTCCTTATTACACAAAGGACTCAATTTTGCTCCATCAGTCCCCCCAACTTATTCAACTTATTTAAGGACCTGAACAGGTTCATATGCTCACTCTCCATCATTCTATTACAATCAGGGGAGCAACAACCAACAAAAATCCATTCTTATCCCTAAACAAGAAAGAGATACTCCAGAACTCATGGAGCCCTTGGAATCCCAAGATGCCATTTCTCTGGACATCCTACAAGAGCTATGGACAGAACAGGATCAAGGAGATCTATCCAATATGGAATACCCAGACCTAGAGGACCCCAGGAAAATGATTGAGACAGGTTTCAGACCTGCATCCAAGTTCTATCCTTATCAGCATAAAGGACTATATGTGGAAACCTTTTACTCTTTGGTCTACAAAGAACTAAAAAATATTTGTGCTCAAAAGAATGAGCTCCTCTTCCTAGACCTTGAACTTTTTCATGACAAAGATTGTAAAATACGTTCAAGGACATCAAGTCAGCCTTTCAAAAATATCTCCAAAAATATTCAATTGAGTCTCACTCTGAGGATAACATGATCGCGGAAAGTTACAAGGTAGACCCATCTCCTACTCACAAAGGTCCCATCACCAAATATAATAATAAGCACTAGGCCATCAAAAAGACCCTCGATAAACATTGGGGGATCCTGTGCAATGATCCGAAACTAAAGACAGCTCTCCTCGCTTCTTCTTGTCAAACTTTTTTTGTTATATTTCTATGTTTTGGACATAGTTTCCTGTAATAGTTTATTGTTTGTGGAAAAGAAATCCATTGTCTCAGAGACCGCAGGAATAGCACACTCAGGTATTGTACTGGGCAGAAAGGCCCCTTTCACACTGGGGCGGTAGGGGGCGTCGGCAGTAAAACAGCGCTATTTTTAGTGCTGTTTTACCGCGGTATTCGGCCGCTAGCGGTGCGGTTTTAACCCCCCCCCCGCTGGCGGCCGAAAAAGGGTTGAACTGGACACCTCGGTCAGACACAATGTTGACTGGGACTCCATGCAGCCTCACTATTTCTCTAATAAAGATCTTCGCAGTCTCCATAGCCGAGGGTGTTCCTTTCATAGGCAGAAAGTGAGCCATTTTGGACAGCCTGTCCACTACCACGAAAATGGTGGAAAAACCTTCTGCCGGGGGGAGTTCCACGATGAAATCCATCAAGATCATTTTCCAAGGTCTCCCAGGGACGGGTAATGGCCTCAATAGACCCCAGGCTCTTGCCCGCCTATTCTTGCTTCGGGAGCAGGTGTTACATGACTCTTCATAGCTTTTGCAATCACTCACCAGCTGAGGCCACCAGAACATGCGCTGCATCAACTCGGCCGCCTTCAGAGCACCGAAGTGTCCAGCTAACTTATGGTCATGGCAGAGCTCCAGCACTGCTACCCTTAGGTTCTCAGGGACCCCAATTATGCCCTGGTGCCAAATTAAACCATCCTGCGCCCTTACGCTGGTTTCAGGAGACGGGGCCAACTCAGCAGACGCTTGCTTGATTCGGGATATAAGATGATCCCCTTGAAGCCACAGGAAGTTTCCCGAAGGGAGTATGGTGTCCGGGAGTGTGGATTTCTCAGGGTCATTGAACATACGGGAAAGAGCAACTGTTTTAATATTCTTTGACCTGGTCTGTACATGATTTGGAACAGGAATCTTGAAAAAAAAGTGCACACCTTGCCTGTCGTGGTTTCAGACTCTTGGCAGTCCTCAGATATTCCAAGTTTTTATGGTCTGTGTAGATGTGCAGCACCCTCAAGTAGATAACGCCGCTCCTCTAATGCGGCCTTGATGGCAAAAGCTCTCGATCTCCCACATCGTAATTATTTTCCGCTGTGGATAATTTGCGAGAGAAGAAAGCCACAGGATAGAGAAGAGCCTTAGCTCCTTGCAGCTGGGACAGCACAGCCCCTACTGCGATTTCTGAAGCATCAACTTCAAAGACAAATGGTAAGGCAGGGTCAGGGTGCTTCAGGATGGAAGCTGAGCTGAACAACTCCTTATGTTTTTCAAAGGCTGATTGTGCTTTAGAGGACCAGAAGAATCGGGTTCCTTACTTAGTCAGTTCGGTAATAGGAGCAATTATTGCAGAAAATTCCCTTATAAATTTCCGATAAAAATTGGCAAAACCGATTAAGCGCTAAACCCCTTTTTTATCTGTGTGTTACGTACCTGCCGGATGAGCCTGAGGTGCAGTGAGAAGGCTTTCTCGTACAACCCCGGCTCAAGGGCCACCGGTGTTGCAACAGTGGCCGCAAGAGCCTGGCGGTGTATGGGTGCCGGGTTTGTCTTTGGTCTTGTCAGTTCAGATGGTGCAGCAGGAAACAGGAAGCAGGCTGGTAGGTGCAGGGCTGGGGAGACACTGAATACGTAGTCAGACAATCCGGGTTTGGTAACAGATGATCAGATATAGATATAGACGACAGGCAGAGAATGGTCAGGATACAGGCATAGTTCGGCAACAGGATATCAAGCAGTATAGAGCGGAGCGTGGTTACAAGGCAGGCCGGGGTCAGGTTAACAGGGATCAATCGTAGTCAAACAAGCCGGGTCAAACACAGGAAAGAGATCGGATCACAGGAACAGGAAGTCACAGGAACAGGTATGAGCTGCAGATCAGACAGCAAAGACACAGTGTTGCTGAAGTGTTTAAATAAGGCAGCCTGTTGCCAATCACTGAAATCAGTCTGCACTATTTTAACCCCTAGGTGGCAGATCCATGACATTTCCTCCTGGGTGCCCATAACAACCTCCGTGTGCCCAACAGGTCTCTCTTCTGTGGATGACTGTGAAAAAGGCGTTAACTAAGTCTCTGGCGTGCACATCCTGTTCAACTTCCCAAGAGTTATCCTCCGGGCCACAACCTTTCCACTTAACCAGGTACTGTACCTGATTCCTTCTACTCCTACAAACTATGATGGCCTCCACCTCATATTCCTCTTCGCCATTGATGGTCACAGGTTCCGGTGGCCTGCATACTCTGGAAAAGAGTCAGGGACTGCGGGTTTCAAGGGAGAAACATGGAAGACAGGATGTATCTTAAGTGAATCAGGTAAAGATAATTCAAAAGCAACCTCATTAAGTTTCTTCTTGACTGGGAATGGTCCCACAAATTTAGGTGCCAGTTTCTTTGAGGGACATGCCAACCTGAGATTCGTAGTAGATAGCCATACTCCCGGGTAGAGAATCAGTTCACCTCTTCTTTTCCTGTCAAAAGCCGTCTTTTGCTTGCTGCTTGTGCCTTGGTAACCGCTTCTTGAAGCAACTTATTTTTGCGGTTGAGGAAATCCACTGTGTCTTGGACAGCAGGAACTGTGGTCTCTGGAATAAAGTCGGGCAAGAAGGAAAACCATAATTTGCAAAGAAGGGTGACTGACCTGTGGCAGAGTGAGTGGCATTATTGAAGGCGAACTCCGCCAGTGGTAGCAGCAATACCCAGTCATCCTGGACAAAAGTGGTGAAGCATCAGATATACTGCTCCAACGTCTGATTGGTCCTCTCCGTCTTTCCATTGGTCTGGGGATGCTAGGCGGAGGACAAGGTTCTTTCAATTTGAAGGGCTTCGCACAGAGTTTTCATGAATCGGGAAGTGAACTGAACCCCCCGATCGGAGACAATGTTCATAGGGACTCCATGAAGCCTCACAATCTCTCTGATAAACACTTGAGCCGTCTCCATGGCTGAGGGAGTACTCTTCAGAGGCAAGAAATGGGCCATTTTGGACAATCGGTCCACTACCACGAAGATGGCCATGCATCATTCCAATGGGGGAAGTTCCACAACGAAATCCATGGCTATCATTCTCCATGGTCTGTCAGGGACTGGCAGTGGCCAAAGTAGACCTCAGGCTCGGTTCTTTGTACCCTTGATCCGGTTGCAGATTGCACTGGAATTCACGTATCTCTTACAGGTTTCTTCCAGGTCCGGCCCTCAGAATGTGCGTTTCAGGAGATCAAGCGTCTTGTGGACCCCGCAATAAGCTGCTAGGGGATGATCATGACACAGACCCAAAATGGTTATACATAAACATTCAGGCACCAATACCTTGCTTCTGTTAAACAGCAATCCTTCCCGGAGTGTCAGCGTGAACCCTAGAGGGCTAGGAACACCTGTTGAAGCCTGCCTTATTCGGTTGAGGAGGTTGCCCTGTAAAAGTAAGAAGTTATTTTCAGACAAGATGGTATCTGCCACTGGTGGTTCCTTGGGGTCATCAAACATATGAGACAGTGCATCTTGTTTGACATTCTTCGAGCCCGGCCGGTAGGTAATGTGGAACACAAATCGGGAAAAGAACAGTGCCCAACGTGCTTGATGTGGCTTTAGGTGTTTAGCAGTCCTCAGGTACTCAAGATTTTTGTGGTCAGTATAGACCAATATGGGATGCCCTGCTCCCTCCAGGAGGTACCTCCACTCTTCTAAAGCCGCCTTTATGGCCAGTAATTCTCGGTCCCCAAAGTCATAGTTTCTCTCTGCTGGAGAGAGCTGTGGGAAAAAAAGGCTACTGGATGCATCAGATTCTTAGGGCCTTGGCGTTGGGAGACGACTTCAGATGCATCTACTTCTAGTGTATACGGCAGAGACGAGTCTGGGTGACTAAGAACAGGTGGTGAAGTAAACAGTCCCTTCAAGGTATCAAATGCGGCTTGTGACTTGGGTGTCCAATGGAAGCGGAGGTTCTGTTTAGTCAGCTGTGTGAGAGGGGTTATGATAGCGGAGAAGCCCCTAATGAACCTCCTGTAAAAGTTGGCAAATCCTACGAAACACTGCACCACCTTCTTGTTGGTAGGTGCAGGCCAGTCTAAGATAGCAGAGACCTTTTCAGAGTCCATCTTGATCCCTTCAGGTGAGATTATCAGTCCCAGGAATTGGATGCTGCTTAGTTCAAACTTGCATTTTTCACCTTTAGCATATAGTCCATGTTGGCGGAGCCAGCGCAGCACCCTTTTGACATGACCTCGATGAGAGCCTAGAGAAATGGAAAAAATCAGGATGTCATCTAGGTAAACAATCAGAAAAATATCCAGTAAGTCTCGGAATATGTCATTGACAAAGTGCTGGAAGGTAGCCGGGGCATTTCATAGTCCAAAGGGCATCATCAGGTATTCATAATGGCCAAATCGGGTGCGAAAGGCCGTCTTCCACTCATCCCCTTGATGGATGCAGACTAAATTGTAGGCCCCCCGTAGATCTAGTTTGGTGAAAATGGTTGCCGACCTTAATCTTTGAAATAGTTTGGGTACTAGAGGGAGAGGATACCGGTTTTTAACGGTAATTTTGTTGAGCTCCCGATAGTCCACACAAGGTCGTAGGGAGTAGTCTTTTTTTCTCAACGAAAAATATTCCTGCTCCTGCTGGGGAGGTAGAGGGTCGGATGAACCCCTTTTTCACATTTTCTTGGATATACTCATTTAGTGCCTCCTTTTCTCGTTCAGCGAGGGGGAAGATTATACCGAAAGGGATTTCAGACCCTGGAAGCAAGTCAATTGAGCAGTCGTATGGCCGATGCAGGGGAAGAATGTCAGCCCCTCGCTTACTAAAGACATCCAGGAACTCATGGTAGGGTTCAGGTACAAATTGCCGCACCTTAGACTCAGAGTCCACACAAAGTAGTATTGTAGAAGAAGCTGGAGACCTTGGTAGGCAGTGTTCCTGGCAATAGGCTGAGTGGAAGTTGGTTCTCCCTGTGGCCCAGTCAACTCGTGGATTATGCGCCTGCAGCCAGGGTAGACCCAGGATAACAGGGAATAGCGGGGAAGAGATGACATCGAGGATTAGGATTTCCTTATGTTGGGAGGAAGCCAACACGGGTAAGGGAAATGTCTCTTGGGTCACAGGTCCAGACTTGATACAGCTAGAAAAACAGAAAGTCCTTGTGCTTCAGCTTTCAAGGGGATGCGTTTTTGTGTTGCAAAGGTTAGATCGATGAAGCAACTGCAGGCCCCCGGAATCAATGATCGCGGTAGCTGGCACTTCCCTTTCTGACAGCTGCAAAGAGATGGGAAGGGTTAGGTTGGTGGCATTGGTAGATGAAGAAAAGTTATTAAATGAAGAAAACATCCGCCACTTACGTGTCTTGGTTGGACAGGAACATACATAGTGGCCCGCTTCCCCACAGTATAGGCAGAGGTTGTTCTATCATCCGTGCAGGCGTTCCTCCGGAGACAGAGAGGGGCTTAATAGGCCGATTTGCATAGGCTCCGGTGCTTCGGTGGCAGTAGTAACAGGAGCTGGCTGAACTAGAGTGAAGCTAACAGGTGCGGAGCTGGGATCCGGGGCATCATCCAGACCGGACGTGGCTGCTGGCTGATCTTTCGGATCGTCGCTCATGGAGCCGACGATCAATTTGAATGGCCAGTGTGATAAAGGCCTCCAGGGTATTTGGGACTCTGACACGTGCCAATTCGTCTTTCAGACCTTCTGATAACCCCAAGTGGAACTGGTGTCACAGGGCTGCGTCATTCCACTGTGTGTCTGCACTCCAGCGTCTAAAGTCTGTAACATAATCTTCGGCCACTCTGCGGCCTTGCTGGAGTGCATGAAGGGCAGCCTCTGTTGTGGTGGTTCGTTCCGGGTCGGCGCATAATTTGGCCATCGCGCCGAAGAAGGCAGACATGGACTGTAACAATACATCGTTCTTCTCCAACATCCGATAAGCCCAGGACTGCGGCTCACCCTGAAGCAGTGATATGATGAATCCTACTTTGGTGGCTTTAAGGGAGAAAGTTCAAGGTTTCAGGGCAAAGTACAGTTCACATGCGTTAAGGAAGGATCAAAATTTTTCCCGGTCACCTGAAAATCTCTCTGGTGCTGGAACTCTGGGTTCAGGTGGCAGCATCACCACTGAGGTTGCTGCAGTGACAGTCCCTGAGGCAGAAGGCGCAGCAGTGCTTGCTGGTGTAGCTAGAGACTGTACACGTTGTTCCAGTTGCATATAACCCTCCTGTAGAGATTTGACTGCTTGGGTAAGGGCTGCAAGGTGCTGACAGAAGTCATCCATGGCCGATTTCCCACTTGCAGTCTCAGACATGTCTGAGCCCGTCTGATACTGTTAAGTACCTGACTGATGAGCCTGACGTGCAGTGGGAAGGCTTTCTCGTACAACCCTGGCTCAAGGGCCACCAGTGTTGCAACAGTGGCTGCAAGAGCCTGGCGGTGTATGGGTGCCTGGTTCGTCTTTGGTCTTGTCAGTTCAGATAGTGCAGCAGGAAACAGGAAGCAGGCTGGTAGGTGCAGGGCTGGGGAGACACTGAATACTGTATTTATTGGCGTATAACACTCACTTTTTCACCATGAAAATTGGGTGCAAATAGCGCGTGCGTGTTATACGCCAATACTTCAATTTTAGCTGCCTCGGAGGGGACAGGGAAGGGGGCAGGACGAGCGGCGTCAGATTACCTACAGTGAGAAACTCCTGTTTACTTGGTGGCCTCTATAATAGGAAGTTCCGTCTCCTGGGCCGCCATTGGACCACTGTTCTGTCCATCATAGGAGATTCTCACTGTATGTAATCTGTCGGCGCTCATCCCACCCCTCTCCCTGTCCCCTCTAGGCTGCAGATGGGCATCGATCAGGCTGCACTGATGGCAATGGTGAGGCTGCTGCATTGGTCCGGTGAGGCTGCATTGATGTGGACTGATGAGGCTGCATTGATGGCACTTGTAAGGCTGTAGATGGGCATTGATCAGGCTGCATTGAAGGCAATGGTGAGGCTGCAGATGGGCACTGACCCTTATTTTGCTTCAAAGTTCCTTATTTAAAATTTAAGTTTTTTTCCTGAAACTTCCCTCTGAAAATGAATGTGCGTGTTATACGCCTGTGCGTGTTATACGCCGATAAATACGGTACGTAGTCAGACAAGCCAGGTTTGGTAACAGACGATCAGATGTAGATATAGACGACAGGCAGAGAATGGTCAGGATACAGGCAAAGTTCGGCAACAGGATATCAAGCAGTGTAGAGCAGAGTGTGGTTACAAGGCAGGCCGGGGTCAGGATAACAGAGATTAATCGTAGTCAAACAAGCCGGGTCAAACACAGGAAACAGATCGGATCACAGGAAGTCACGGGAACAGGTATGAGCTGCAGATCAGACAGCAAAGACACAGTGCTGCTGAGGTGTTTAAATAAGGCAGCCTGTTGCCAATCACTGAAATCAGTCTCCACTATTTTAACCCCTAGGTGGCAGATCCATGACACTGTGGGGGCAGGCCAGTCCAGAATGGCAGTGACTTTCTGAGGATCCATTTTGATGCCTTCGACAGAAATGATTAGCCCTAAGAACTGGATAATCTGAAGTTCAAATTGGCACTTTACCGGGTTGGCATAAAGGCCATGCTGTCTGAGTCGACTTAAAACATTTCGTCTGTGATGTTCATCTACTGAAGAGGAAAAGATCAGGATGTCATCCAGGTATACAATGACGTACAAATCTAGATAATCACGGAAAATGTCATTGACAAAGTGTTGGAACGTGGCCGGTGCGTTACATAATCCAAAAGGCATAACAAGGTACTCGAAGTGCCTGAATCGGGTACGGAAGGCCGTTTTCCACTCGTCGCCTTCTCGAATGCGAATTAGGTTGTAGGCTCCCCAGAGATCTAACTTAGTAAAGATAACCGCAGACCCCAGCCTTTGGAAAAGTTCAGGTACAAAAGGCAGTGGATAATAGTTTTTGATGGTAGTCTTGTTTAATTCCCAGTAGTCTATGCAGGGACGTAATGAATGATCCTTTTTTTCCATCAAAAAAGATGACGAATAAAACCCTTCTTTAGGTTACTGTCAATATAGTCCTTTAGTGTGCCCAACTCCTGCTCAGTTAAAGGAAAGATTCTCCCAAAGGGTACTTCAGTACCAGGTAGTAATTCAATGGGGCAGACGTAAGGCCTATGAGGGGGAAGAGTTTCTGCCCCCTTCTTGCTAAACACGTCTAGAAAGTCAAGGTATGGTACTGGAATTGACTACCGTAATTCAGTGTCCGGGTCAAGGCAGAGAAGTTGTGAGGTTTCAACTGAAGTTCCTTGCAAACAGTACTGCTGGCAGTAGCTGGAAAGGAATTTGATCTCTCCAGTGGCCCAGTCAATGCCGGGATTATGGGCTTGCAGCCAGGGCATCCCCAAGATGATGGGAAACAGCGTTGAGGAGATGGCATCCAGGCATAAAAGTTCCTGAGGATGGGGAGCCATGGTGACCAGCAAAGGGACAGTCTCCTGAGTGACGGGACCAGATTTGATGATGGAGCCATCAGCAAGGTGTACAGCCAGTTCTCGGGTCTTTGGTTGGAGAGGGATGTGGTGGTTGGTTGCAAATGCTAAGTCTATGAAGCAACTGCATGCTCCAGAATCAATTATGACTGAAACTGGGATATTCTTTCCTGGGAGCTGCAACATCATGGAAAGAGCAAGGTGAGAAGCTGAGTTAGGTAAAACAGGTGCACATATTGAAGAGACTGGAAGGCACTTACGCATCTTAGTAGGGCAAGACCTCACGTAGTACCCGGGTTCCCCACAGTACATACAGAGGTTGTTGAGCCATCTGCACTGTCGTTCTTCCAGGGTGAGGGAAGGACGAAGTAGGCCCAACTGCAAGGGCTCAGAGGTATCAGAAACCGGAGCAGCTGGAATGGGTGGAGTCCATTTGGGAAAGCTGGGAACTTTGGGAAGCATCCAGGTGGGACGGTATTGGCTGGTAGATCTCTCTGAGCGGTGCTCTCTTAAGCGTCGGTCGATTTGGATTGACAAATTAATGAGCTTATCCAAAGATTGGGGTATCCCGACCCGTGCTAACTCGTCCTTAAGTGAACAGGTTAAATTCCTGGGTTATGTAATTTCCACTGCTGGTTTTTCGATGGACCCAGAGAAACTTTCAACAGTCCTAAAGTGGCCCCAACCCGTGGGTTTACGCCCTCTGCGGCGTTTTCTTGGCCTTGCCAACTATTATCGGAAGTTTATTTGTAACTTCTCGTCTCTGGTCAAGCCCTTGACTGATATGACCAGAAAGGACGGTAACCCACAGAGTTGGTCTCCGGAGTCCATTAAGGCCTTTGAGAGTCTCAAGGCAGCCTTTGTTTCTGCTCCTGTGTTGGCACATCCTGATCCTACGTTACCTTTTATCCTTGAGGCTGATGCTTCTGAGACTGGAGTTGACGCCCTTCTGTCTTAACGTCTTACTTGTGAGAGTGCTATGCATCCTTGTGGCTACTTTTCCAAGAAATTGTCACCTGCGGAGTGCAATTGTGAGATTGGTGACAGAGAGCTGTTAGCGATCATTTTAGCCCTGAAAGAATGGAGACATCTCCTTGAAGGTACCACTGTGCTGGTTCTCATTCTTACTGACCATAAGAATCTCACATTCTTGTCTGAGGCTAAACGCCTCTCTCCCAGAAGGGCGCGATGGGCTCTTTTCTTTTCAAGTTTCAATTACATTGTCTCATTCTTACCCGGTACTAAGAATGTAAGGGCTGATGCTTTGTTAAGACAATTTTCACCACCTCCAAGATGGTGTCGGTTACGGTTCCTGTGATTCCTCCTGATCGTATTCTGGCTACGGTTCGCACCAGTCTCACTTCTCCTTTGGGTGACAAAATTCTTGCTGCTCAGGTTTCTGCTCCTCCTGAGAAACCTTGTGACCGCTGCTTTGTCCCAGAGAGTCTCCATATTGCCGTGCACCAGACTTACCATTCTCCCAAGGCTGCTGGCCACCCTGGGAAGAATCAACTCTTTTGGGCCATTTCCCAACAATTCTGGTGGCCTAGTCTACATGCTGATGTAACCGTCTTCATAGCTGCCTGTTCCGTGTGTGCTTAGAGTAAGACTCCACGACACCTTCCAGTGGGCCTCCTACAACCCATACCCAATGGAGAGAGGCCCTGGACCCACCTGTCTATGGATTTCATTGTGGAGTTAACCAACTCCCAGGGCAACACAGTTATCCTTATGATGGTTGACCGGTTCTCGAAGATGTCCCATTGTATTCCACTTAAGAAGTTGCCCACTTCTAAGGAACTGGCTTCGATTTTTGCTCAGGAGATCTTTCGCTTACATGGGCTACACGAGTTGATTGTCTTGGACAGGGGTAGTCAGTTTTTGTCCCGGTTCTGGCGAGCCTTTTGTGCACAGTTGGAAATTCAGCTTGCTTTCTCCTCTGCGTATCACCCGCAGTCTAATGGGGCCACAGAACAAGCCAATCAGTTGTTGGAGAAATTCCTACATTGCTATATTTCTGCTATATTTCTGACCATCATAACAACTGGTCAGACCTCTTACCGTGGGCGGAGTTTGCTCACAATAGTGCCTTGAATTCTGCTTCCCGATTGTCCCCATTTATGGTGAACTATGGTTTATTGGGCCTTTCTGTATTCTTCACAGGATTAACGCAGTGGCTTATGCATTAGACCTTCCTTCTAATATGTGTATCTCGAATGTATTTCATGTCTCCTTATTAAAACCTTTGGTCTGCAACCACTTTACCACCTCTGTGCCTCGTTCTCACCCTGTACAGGTTGAGAACCATGAGGAGTATGAAGTACAGTCCATTGTTGACTCCCGTAGGTTCTGTGGGCGCATACAGTAGCTGGGGCATTGGAAAGGGTACGGTCCGGAGGAACGCTCTTGGGTCTCATCCTCGGACCTACATGCCCCTGTCCTCTTCCGTGATTTCCATAGATGTATTCCCCTCAAGCCTGGTGGTCCTCTGAAGGGGAGGGGTCATTGAGGAGGGGGTAATCTCAGGGCTGGGCTCAGCCGTTCCTTCTCAAAACTAGCCGCTCAGCTGTCGGCTAATTGCCAGCTCCTATCTCTCCACAGTGACTCACCTGTTGATAATATCCTGCTCATCAGTCCTGCCTACTTAAGCCGTCCAGTCCAGATGATCTCTGCCTTCGCCTTGGTCACATCTCCTGTGTTCCTGTTAAAGACTTGCTTGGCTGACATTCCTGACATTCCTCCTTGCTGTTCTACTACGCTCATCTCTGGCTCCCTGACGTTTTGGCTTGTCTGACTATCCGTTCCGGTTCCTGAACTCTGGCAATGTTTTGACTATGTTTACTCTGTTTACTTTTTTTTTACTATTATGGGTACATACTAATCGATTGATTAATTAACTCACTCATTTATTCACTCATCTATGGCTACAGTCACAATATTATTATACTATAAGTCATTTCGAATAATGTTTTTCATTAAGATTATCTAGTATGTTCCTTTTCCATATTCCCATTTTTTCTTATACATAATATTTCTACTTCACTTCCCATTTTTTATTTATTTTTTCAAATTTTCCTCTTCCTGGTAATTATATTTATTTTTTTTCAAAATTTCCCTCTTCCTTGTATTTTTTTTTCTCAATATACCTTATAGATCCTTGTGAATTCTCCAAAACCATTATTATCTTGCCATTTAAATAACAAGCCAACCTTTATTTGAATTACAGTCACAACTCATGTATACTCATTGCTGTAACCTTCTACCTATTGGTATGGTTTTCACCCAGCTGCGACGTGTGCATGTGTATCACTGTTGCATCTAGTTCATTTTATGCATCCTTTTTTACGACAAGGTACACACACACTCAGGCATTTACCCACCTAAGACCTATTTCATCAAATGTTCTTTTATCCAAACCGACCGGTAACTTTATTTTTCATATATACATATATATATATATATATATATACATACTGTATGTGTATATTTTTATATATTACACATTTTCAATTATGTCTCTAAGTCGTACACTTGCTTTTTAACAATTACAGCATATAGCTTTTTAAATCATTATCTTCCCAGCTGACACCGCTAATTGCGGCTCAGAGTCGGTTAATTGTATCCTCTATATAAATGTTATGTCACTGTTAGAGGATCAGCTGATGAAGAAGGCGAGGCCGTGCCTTCCAACACGTTCTGATTGGCCAGACAGTGTGTGGGCGGCTCCCTAGTTTAACAGCCCTGGACCACTCCCACCCAGAGACACAGCTAACGTCTCCATGAGGCTTATCGAGGTTCCAGCTAACACACGGCGCTCATAGATCACTCAATAGAGACTTCCAGGCGGTTCTCCTGTGCTCCTGCGACACTGCATGTGGAAGCTCCCACCCGCTTTAGCACTCTGCAAGTGCTCCAACATTTTTCACGCAAGTTTTTAGTTTTATACGTATATACTGAATATATTCCTTTTTTGGAAAATTATTTTTATTCACAGTTTTCAATACAAAAACAACAATAACATACACCCACAGAAACCCCCTCTCCCTCATCCCTATTGTGCAATGTTCAAGCATGACAGGCATTAAAATATAATCACAAGTTTTTCCAGGCCTACTCAAGTCATTCTAACCATACATGCTTATATGAAATCTAAGGCAATGACTGCAGCCATCCAGTATCTATAAGACCTGTCTCATTTTTCCAATCAATGCATGTTCCCTTTCATATACATTTAGCCCATCATTTACCCAGTAACTCACACAGTATCATCAGAAGAAAGCCAGCTCTGCCATACCTTCTCAAATTTTTTGGGGCACCCTCTACTTAAGTAAGTGGCTTTATATAGGGGTAAGGCCTTATTTACTAAGCCTTTCCAGAAGGCTAAGGATGGAGCCTCAGGTTTTTTCCAGCATAAAAGGATGGCTTTGCGTGCATAAAACAGGGCAAGGGAAATCATAGTTCTTTGTGCCCTAAGAGGTGCTACCTCCTCCACCAGGCCCAGCATACATACTGATATTGTCATGGGGACAGGCAGCGAGGCCAGCCCCTGAATGACCCTGATAACCCCCGTCCAAAATATCTGTATTAATGGACAGTGCCAGTATACATGATCGAAATCTGCCCCTGGCGCTGTACAGCGCCAACAGGAGGCATCATCCAAACCATATATGCTGGCCAATCTCGCTGGTGTATAATATACTCGGTGAAGTATCTTGAATTGTATGTACCTGTCACGGGCTGACACCAAGACCTAAAAGGGGTGGTCCCACATATCTTCCCAGTCATCCCCTTGAAAATTAGGGACTAATGAGCTCCATTTCTCTCTACATTTACTAAGTGCCGGAGGCCTTTCGAAAAACAACTCTTTATATGTTTCTGAAAGCGTCCCCCGCACAGATTCATCACAGAGCAACTGCTCTAAAGGTGAGGAATGAAGTATCACCGCGGCTGTGCAGAACTGTGCAACAAACGCATGCCTCAGCTGTAAGTAGCGGAAAAAATACCAATTTGGTAGATCATGTCTATCCTTCAATTGATTAAAGGAGAGCAACTTCCCCTCCCCTATGATGTTCTTTAATTGTTTAATGCCAACTCTGGCCCATATTACTGGATCTGGAATTTCGCTGAAATGGAATAGCCTGGGGTTAAGCCACAATGGTGTGTCCGGCGACCAAGCTTTCGTATCCAATTGGATTATCACCCCCGCCCTGTCCCACGCGCGAATAGTAACGTGCATGGAGCCAGTCAGAGGCGCCGCCACCCGTGGCCCTCTGTACACTAAATAAGAAAGACTCTCATAAGATCCCAGTAAAGCTGCCTCTAGAACTGTCGCTTCATCTCCGCTATCTCTTGCTAACCAACGTCTGGCAAACACCATCTGACCCGCAATAAAATACTTGAACAGGTCAGGTAGTGCCAATCCTCCCTGCCCATATGGTTCTTATAGTGTACGAAAGCCCATTCTAGGATGCCTGGAACCGCACAGAAATGAATTAAACAGGCTGCTTACGAGCCGGAAGAAAGAGCAGGGGACCCAAATGGGGGTATTACGTAAAAAATAGAGGAACACTGGTAGAATCTTCATTTTAAGCAAGTTTGCCCTACCAATTAGGGAGAGTGGTAGGTGTTTCCAGGCCTCTAGTCGTGTTTTAGTCTTTGTAAGCAGTGGCATTAAGTTAAGTGTCAAGTAATCTGTAACTTTAGGGGACACCCGTATACCCAAATATTTCATTTCATGGACCCAGACGATAGGCACCAAGGTTGATGCCCGCGCCTGTGCTCCATCATCAATAGCCATGATACTGGACTTCTCCCAATTTACCCGCAGACCTGAAAAATTTGCAAATATGTTTAGTATCTCAAATACTGCCTCCAAGGATGGTCCTGGGTCCTCTAGGAAAAGGAGCATATCATCAGCGTATAAGGCCTTGCATTCTCTGATGCCGCCTACCTGAAGGGCTTTGACTTCTGTGGATGCTCTTAGAGCAATAGCTATTGGCTCTATGGCCAGAACAAATAGAGCTGGGGAAAGTAGGCAGCCTTGCCGCATTCCCCTCCCCACCGAGAACTGTGCTGAAACTTGAGTGCCTATCTTAATTGTTGCCTTGGGTGAGCTGTATGGGAGCGAAATCCAAGTAAGGAACACTCCTCCAAACCCCATATGCCTTAACACAGTGGACATGTAATGCCAGTCCACTGAATCGAAGGCCTGAGCCATGTCCAAGGACACAATCACCCTGGCTCCAGAGTTGGTATGATGAATCTGTAGGTGCGCAAACAGCCTGCGGAGATTCGTATCGGTGGACTTCTGGGGTATATACCCAGTTTGGTCTATGTCTACCAGTGTAGTTATTACCTTCGATAATCTTGTGGCCAATATTTTAGTAAGAATTTTAAGATCCTGATTGAGGAGAGCTATGGGTCTATACGAGGAGCAGCTCAGGGGATCCTTGCCCGGTTTGGGCAATAGGACCACCTGACCCTCCATGGGAGAGTCTGGGAATGTCCTATGTTCTAAGCAGAAATTAAATAACTCCTTAAGTCTAGGTACAAGAGTCTCAAGATGTGACCTGTACCATTCAATGCAAAAACCATCCGGCCCTGGTGATTTGTGTGGTGGAAAAGACCTAATCGCAGTTTCTATTTCTTTTTCAGTGATCTCTGCTTTCAGACTATTTTGATCTGACTCCGACAGTTTTGGTATAGATATGGAAGTAAGATCCTGTTAATTATATGTCAGGATGGAGGAGAAGAGAGTACTGTATTAGTCTACAAAGATATCAAGGATATCACTTGGGTCCCTCACTAGGGCACCTTGAGAGTTATTGACACAGGGTATACTAGTCTGAACTCGCTGCTCCGCAACCAGCATAGCCAAAAGCTTCCCATTTTAATCTCCCTGTTCGAAGAGGGACTCAGCCCTCCTCGCCCAGGAAGTGTGAGTTAATTCTGTAAAATGTAATGTCAGAAGATGGCGAGCCTCTAGTAATGCGGTGTATGTAACTTCTGACTGGTCAGCCGCATGTGCCGCCTCACACCTTCTCTCTTCATCTTGTATTTCTTGGGATTTAAGGTTAAATTGTTTACGTGCCTGCTTGATTGCCGAGATATACTGACCTCGCATACATGCCTTAAAGACATCCCATACCACCGGCAGCGAGGCTGACTGTAAATTATCCTCCCAATAGCTGGTAAAAGTTGGTGCCACTTGGGAAGAAACGGATTCTACTTCCAACCAACCCGGGTTTAATCGCCATGCACCCCCTCTAACCTGCAAGGGTATCCCAATATGAACCCGTAGAGGAGTATGATCCGACAGGCTCCCGGCAATGTAATTAGCTCCCCTCACCAACTGCAACATGGGGGCATTAGCAAACGCCAGATCAATCCTGGATGAGGACTTATGGGTTTTGGACACATGTGAGTAACTTTTTGTGGTGGGATTTTTCCACCTCCATAACTCTGTGAGAGCAGCCATCTCCGTCCATGCTGCCAATTCTACTGACGCCCCTCTCCTAGAGTTAGAAGAGTCCAGATCAGCATTTAATATAGCGTTAAAATCGCCTGCCACAATGAGAGGCAAGTGCATGAAGGGAGCCAACCTACCTAGCAAATCATATAGCACCTGAATTTGAAACGGTGGAGGGAAATATACATTAGCTAGCACCATCCTACGCCCATGTATATCAGCCACGACAATTAGATAATGACACCCTGGATCTGTGATAACATGGTGAATAGTGCAAGGGACCGTTTTGCTGATCAAAATCACTACGCCTCTGGCATACGTAGAATACGTAGCATGTATTGCACATTGTATCCAGGAGCGTCGCATACTGAATACATTCCTAAGCTGTTTAAAGGATTGGCTTGGTGCTTCTCTCTCCTCCTTTTGCTTTCCTTTTGTTCACAGTGATCGGGTTCCCCAGTCCGCGCCTGAAGCAGCCTTGCTCCCTTTAAAGCCTCCATTTAGAGACTTTTTTAGAGACTAATTTTTAGGGGTTCATCCCCCAGAACTTTCAATCCACTTACCATTCACATGGCTGCACCTTCATGTATCAGCATGCAGATGCATGCCCTTTTCATTTAAATTTTAAACTTAAATTTTTTTCATCAGATGGTTTAGCGCTTAACATTATACCAATATTGTGTATGTGTTTCCTCCTAAAAAAAACTGACTTTGATCTCACACTGCAGATATACAGCTATGAAGCTGTAGGCATGGGAGTTCCTAGACACCCTGACATACCATGAGGCGCACTGCTATTTTTCAGTAGGAATTCAAGATGAAAGGTACATTTTTAGTGCTTAGTCACAATTAACAGTTCAAAATGTTCTTTGTAACAGCAAAATGTTACTTTTTTGAGTTTAGGTTCACTTTAAGTTTAGATATGAGTCCCTCAAAGTGATAGCAGCACAGTAGCTAAGTGGTCAGCACTTCGCCTGGCAGCACTAGGGTCATTGGTTTGAAATCTAACCACAGCCCCACCTGCATGGAGTTTGCATGTTCTCCCTGTGTCTGTGTGGGTTTCCTCCCACACTCCAAAGACATGCTGGTAGATTAATTGGATCCTGTGTAAATTGGCCCTAGTATGTGTATGAATGAGTGTGAGCTCCTTGAGGGCAGGGACTGATGTGAATGTATAATAAATATGTAAAGCGCGGTGCTATACAAGTACCTGTAATATTAATAATAGAAATATTTCACTGATGCCGCGTACACACAAGCGGACTTTTCGACTGACTTTCCGAATGAACGGACTTGCCTACACACGATCAACCAAAGTCCGACAGATTTGTACGTGATGGCGTACGACTGGACTAAAACAAGGAAGTTCATAGCCAGTAGCCAATAGCTGCCCTAGCATCGGTTTTTGTCAGTTGGACTAGCATACAGACGAGCGGACTTTTCGACTGGACTCGAGTCCGTCGAAAAGATTTCAAACATGTTTCATTTCTAGGTCCATCGAACTTTTGGGGAAAAAAGTCCGCTGGAGCCCACACACGATCTAATTGTCCGACGGACTCCGGTCCGCAGGACCAAGTATGCCATAAAGTCCGGTCATGTGTACGCGGCAAAACTTTCAGGGTATATTTCTTGGGTAGCATTGGGGATGTTCAGACAAGCCAATCATTCTGTAGCTGACACTACATCTTTCCTATCAATGTATATTATATTGTTAGTAGCATTCTATAATTAAGGGCTTGGTAATAGTATACTTACTGTTGTGCTGGAATACTCGAATAGTTGCTCCTGAAAGCCTGGCTCCTAGAATCAAAGATGCGTGGTTTAACTCATCACTTAGAATAAGACATCCCTGCAAAAGAAGATATTATATTAGTTTGGCTTTGCAAAAGTCAGTTGGCAAAACATTTTTCTGTTTTTGCCAAACAATGTGTCAATTTAACATTTAAAGAATGGAAGACAGCCCAACATGGACGCTTGCAAATATGCCTTGCTCTCGCAAGGAATCATTTGTGAATGTGTATATATAAAAATAGGGAAAATCGCAAATGTTTACTTTCATATAATGTGAAATGAGTGATTTTATTGGTGCTCCAGGACTGGCTTGCCCTAACGTTAGTCACAAACAAATTGCATACTTTCTTTAACACGTATAAAGAAATAATATTAGTCATAATAACAAAATCAAAATACATGAAGGTGGACTGGACGAGGATGGGGAGCGATTTAAGAAAAACATACAGTGCTATTTTAATTAACAGGAAAAAAAAGTCTGGCCTTCCAGTCAGCTTTGGTATCGCTAGTGGACATAAGTGGCTGTAGTTAACATCAGGATCCCACATGACCATCCATATAAATGATGTGCAATGTGTACAGTGAGCAATGTGTAAAATGTATGCAAATTTGGATGTGTTTTAAAATAACTTTTCTTTAGTTCTTAAAGTGGAATTAAACCCTTTTTTGGGACTTGTACCTACAGGAAACCATATAAAAAGACTTAAAATATAAAATGATTACCTCAAAACATATAGAATAAAGGTGATCAGCAGCGCTTAAATAACGACAAATAAAGTGCAAAGGATGAAATAGAAATTCAGTGACACAAATCCATATGATGCAAGTGCTAGAAAATGTCCATAGAAAAATCATCCAAAGGGTGATAGAGTCATCACACGACACCATGTGTGTCTTGCAGCCTGCTCCCCATCAGTAATAAACTCACCAAAAAATATTGCCTTACACTCTCATGATCGTCATTAGTACATTAAATTCATTAATTTCATTAATGAAATGTTCTTACAAGAGATATCTAGGCTAAACTGGCAGGTGCAGCGACAGTTTGATGAGATCTCGCCAGCTTGACAAGTCACTACCAATCTTTGAAGAGCTCTGGTTGATATTTAAGCTGATTTTACTTATATATATTGTAAGTGCAATGTATGAAGGTTGTTTTTTGAATAAACATTGGTGTGTTTGACGTTATTACACTACAGGAGCCTTTTCTTTGTTATCTCTCCCCATGTGATTGCATCTAATCGTCCATTGTGTGTGGAGAGCAGTAGATCGTTGGCTTAACCCCTTGTGGGTAATGTACTACTGCCGAACATGAGAGTGTAAGGCAATATTTTTTGGTAAGTTTATTACTGACGGGGAGTGTCAGTTTAGGAGATATTCACACCGCATGCAGCCGTCACGATGCATGTGCTCTGAAGGGACGGCATACCCTTGCTGTTCCTTCAGAGCTCTGTGCCGTGGTCTGTGACTCCTGCGCACATGCGCAGGAGTGACACCATTGCGGTGCGGCCAATCAGATGGCCAGAGGACGCGAACCCGGAAGGAAGACCAGGTGGAGATGGAAGTGCCTTCAGGACTGACAGCGTGCCATTGGAGGGCTTCATTCTAAGGTAATTATTTCATAATGTGCTAGTATTAGATGCATACAATTTTAATTATATGCATAATTTTACCTTGCAGGGTTTAAAAAAAATGAAAAATAAAAATTGGTCTGGTTTACTACCGCTAAAAGTTACCTTTTACACTCACTGGATAATCTGTCCAGTTATCAAATTAGCTTGCCAAAAATAGTAGTATTGGTCAAAAAAAATCTAACATTCATCAGTACCATAGAGATTCAAATGGAAATGTTAAACAGCAATTTGGAAATAATTAATTCTTTAATTAATTTAGCTGTTCAGAACTAGTCAATTTTTGTATGTTTACTTTAATTAAAGTGTAGTAAGTACCTTGCCCACCAGTGCTGGAATATTTGTTGAATTTGTGGCAAAGCCCATGCTGAACACCATTGCTGCTTCTACATTGAGAAACTCCGCCACCAAATCCTCCACCTCTTGATGTTTACCCAAATACCCTGAAAAGGAAGATTGAAATTAGCACAAGATATTTGCCCTTATAAGAATACTGGGCTTACTTATGAAACTGTCTATAAACGCATTTGTACCATGAGAAGGTAAGGTTTTTTTTTCAGTCTAAAGTAAGTTATTTAAAACAACTTCCCAGTTAAAGGGCATTTAAGGCCCAAACTTGACTTGAAAGACCCCTTTGGACAGTATTTTATAAAAAGTTTTCTTATTACAGTCCCAGTCTTATGAGATAAAAAAAAGAATAGAGTGTAAGGCGCTGTAGTAGCTAATATGAAAATTCAACTTTAACTGGGTAACCAAATTTTATGCAAGATGTTATTAGTGTAGCCATGCCCCCATAGGAATCCCTGAATGTTGCGGTTCACCTGTCATCCTGCGACATCCATCACTCAGAGACATAGAACAGTCCATAAGCTTTGTTTTTTTTTGTTTTTTTTTATTGTGGGGATTGAACTTGGATGGGAATGGGAAATTGTGGGATGCCCAGGAATATTCAGCACAAGTTGCTCGGGACTTCTATACACACTTTAGTATATTCACTCCAGTCTTTCCAGTTCAAACTCTTGCTTAAGACCTCTTATCCTTCACTCCTCCAACACTTTACCTTCTGCACACCATTACTCCACCAGCATTTCACTTGCTGCAGACTGTTACTCCTCCAGACTGGCTAGCACTGCATGGTTAGGCCTGACAATAATTCCACCAGGACTCAGTGAACTGTCCCTTGCAGGCAGGGATCTCGGGCCCCTGTGATGAAGAAATAGTTCAGGTGCTAACTGTCCTCTGCACAGCTACCAATCCCAGATAGCTCTGTTCGAGCCTTGCCTGCCAGCCTGGCTGCAATTACCTCTTTCCACTGCCCTTCCCACAGCCCTCTCTTCTGGTTTTGCACCCATCTCAAACTGCAATCTTCCAGTTCTCTCAGGCATGCCTCCCCAGTCCTCCCGACTGTGTTCCACTCACCAGCTCTCCCGGCTTCAGCCAGTTTTCCTCCCTGGAGTCTCTTAGCAGTGTTCTCTCCTGCTGTCCTCTCCTTGCTCTCTCATGTGCCTCTCCTTCCAGGATCTCTTCACTCCTCCTGGATGCACCAAGTCCCGGCCCAGGGCCACCCCCCCCCAGACTGGGAAGCTCACTGTGGGCCCCAACAGCCTCCACACTCTCTCACTCCAGCTCTTCCACCCGACAACTCCTCCCAGGCTGGGCTGACCCTGGGTATTTAAGGAGGTGTGCCCCCTGCCAATCCAAGTTGGGGATTGGTCAAGGCTCCTTATAATACCACAGCCAGCTCCACCTCTCCTCTCCTCCTCTCTTTCCAGCACCTTCTAGAAAGAAGAGGGAGGTGACAGTGATGCTACCTGTGAGTCACCCAGCCCTGCCCTGAGCCAATCCCAGCCCAGAATGAAAACAAACAGGCCTAGCAACCAGTTAAGCCTGCCTAAATTTTCCTACTCGCTAGAAAAATCTTCACTCTAGCACCTACCTAACTAGAGGGTGCTACATTAGGTTATATTAAGAAAAGTCAAATTTAGTTTTAGGAAGTAAGTTAGGTCTCAACATTGATGCAACAGGCATTTCAGGGACATCTGGCTCCTGCACGGCAGTACTCACAGTTGCCAGGTCCTGGCCAGGCCACAAGCCATAGCAGACTCCTCTCCTCCTATGTCACTTTTCTTCGCAGGGGAGTCACCAGGCTCAGACTCTACCCAGCCTTTATGGGATGACTCCAGGCCCGCCCTGGCCTTTCGGGATGTCCACGGCTGCAATGTGTGAAGCCCAGAATGCAGGTCCACTTGGCAGTATTGTGGATCCTGCTGGCTGGATGCAAGCCGGGTGAGCGGTTCGCCACAATGACTGCACCGAATCCAGGCACTGACCACCGGGATTGGTATCTGGCACTCTGGGCACAGCCGCTCCATCCCCTCAATCACCCCCCATGGATGCTCCAACCGGACACCAGTGTCAACAAGCATTCGCTCCTGCAGTTCAGGCAACCAGGTCAGTGCGGGTAGCATACGTGCACTCTCCACCATCTTGCTCCTCTGCCTCGTGGTATCTGCTGCTAGCAGGGAATGCTTGGTCCTCTCTAGGGCGTGGTCCCGCCCCCTCGCTTCCAGACATGTTGGCGTTTGAAGAACTGATAGGCAGGCCCCTCCCTGAGCATGCTGTTGCAACCCCTTGTTGGCTAAACTGAATTTTGTAGGCATGCTATAATTAGCAGGACTTGTTCAGGCATGTTGCTTGGTACCGACTGTGCACAAGCAACCAGGAACAGATGACCACTGACCTCCCTGGTGGTTTCCGGTAGCAACAGTAAAGTTTGTAACCCATGCCTCACTGAAGGGAACACATTTCGCACAGTCCCACCCGCAGGGTTACCCCGATCACACCGGGCAACAGTAGACAGTTCCAGGCACACTTTACTGTACAAAGCAGAAATTTGAAGCAATAGTTCAGAATGTCCAGCAATAGCAGATCGCTGGACATATTTGTAATCCATGTTAGGATGCCCAGCCATAGCAGATTGCTGGGCATATTTGTAATCCATTGGCACAGTCGCCCACCGTTGTTGCCATGGGTAACAGCACATGGTAAACAGTTCCTGAGTTGCAGGATTAGAATTAGTACTAGTGTCCGCCCCAGCTGCGGTTAGGGCAACTGGGTGAGCAGGCAGCAATAAAGTTTACATGGACAATGGCACTTGTTCCTATAGCACTGAATAGCAGGCAGAGCACATAAGTCCTTTCCCAAGTTTTAAATCCTCAACTGGTGGTGGAACAAAGCATAGCTCCCCGGCTCGATCAATCTTGCTTGCTAGGGGCAATGGTTAGCAGGTTAACTGTGAACAGGTGATCTCAGACGGGCCTCCAAATGTAGCCATGCCCCCAAAGGGGTCGCTGAATGTTGTGGTTCACCTGTCACCCTGCCCAGCCCGACATCCATCTCTCAGACACTCAGAGACATAGAACAGTCCATAAGCATTGTTTTTTTTTTATTAAGGGGATAAAACTTGGATTGGAATGGGAAATTATGGGATGCCCAGGAATATTCAGCACAACTTGCTCGGGACGTCTATACACACACTAGTATATACACTCCAGTCTTCTCTCCAGCACAAACTCTTGCTTAAGACCTCTTATCCTTCACTCCTCCAACACTTAATTTGCTGCATACCGTTACTCCTCCAGCACTTCACTTGCTGCAGACTGTTACTCCTCCAGCACTTCCCTTGATGCAGACTGTTACTCCTCCAGACAAGCTAGCACCACATGGTTAGGCCTGAGAATAACTCTGCCAGGCCTCAGTGAACTGTCCTTTGCGGGCAGGGACATATACTAACTGTCCTCTGCACAGCTCTCTTCAGGCCTTGCCAGCCAGCCTGGTGGCAATGACCTCTTTTCACTGCCCTTCCCACAGCCCCCTCTTCTGGTTCTGCACCCATCTAAAACTGCAATGTCCCAGTTCTCTCAGGCGTGCCTCCCCAGTCCTCCAGACTGTGCTCCACTCACCAGCATTCCCAGCTGCGACCAGTTGTCCTCCCTGGAGCCTCTTAGCAGTGTTCACTCCTGCTGTCTTCTCCTTGCTCTCTCATGTGCCTCTCCTTCCAGGATCTCTTCACTCCTCCTGCATTCAACCGACCCCTGGCCCAGGGTCACCCCCCAGACTGGGGAGCTCCATGTGGACCCGACAGCCTCCACACTCTCTCACTCAAGCTCTTCCACCCGACAACTCCACCCAGGCTGTGCTGACCCTGAGTATTTAAGGACGCATGTCAATCCAAGTTGGGGATTGGTAAAGGCTCCTTAGAATACCCCACCTTTCCTCTCCTCTTCTCTTTCTAGCACCTTCTAGAAAGAAGAGGGAGGTGACAGTGAGTCACCCTGCCCTGAGCCACTCCCAGCCCAGAATGAAAACAAACAGGCCTAGCCACCAGCTAGGCCTGCCTAAATTTTCCTACTCTCCAGAAAAAACGTCACTCTAGCACCTACCTAAATAGAGGGTGCTGCATTAGGTTATATTTAGAAAAGTCAAATTTAGTTTTAGGAAGTAAGTTAGGTCTCAACATTGTTGTTACCATATAGAGTTCTTCACTGCAGTCAAACCAATACAGCATCAACAATTTTTTTATCGGAAATGAAAAGATCAGTAGATCAATGATGAAATAATTTTTGCAGTCTCTCTCAGCATTTTTTGTTTTTTAGATTCACAGTACTGGGTAGTGCAGGAAATCCTGGTTGGCTAACAGAGACAAAAATAGTTTTACTGATTTTATTTCTGTCAATTTAAATTTAAAGAGACTGATAAAGCTGATTTGATGGAAATACAACGTATTTCAAACCACAGGCTCTTCTTTTTTCCTGCTTTTTAATTACAGCCATTGCATACTGTAAAAAATAGAATCTGAATTTATCACAAAGGAAACTGAATCCTCACTAATGGTTTGCCAAAATGTTTTTATCTGTAAGTGGGGAATGTATTATTTTTTAGTGGGAATCTAATTGAACATATGAAACATTATCAATTACTGTATTTATGACTTTAGTTACAATCTGAATTTTCTAGCAGAAATGTTGAATTTAAATGGAAAAATATTTACAATGAAAAACACTACAATGAAAAAAAACATAGGTAAATAATGAAAAAAAAAGAAATTAGGACTTTAAAACATTTAACCAAATAAATGTTCAATACATTATGCTTGTTTGTATAAAGTATTATTATGCAACTAATAATATTTTATTGTATTTTTATTAGTATTTAGGAATTCACATTTTTCACAGTGTATAAATTCATAAGTATTTTTTTTCTTTATAAATAGACCCCTGTGCTTTTGGGATATCAGTTAAAGTTAACTTAGGGAAAAAAATAATGAGTACTCAAGTTTTGTTGCTGTCTATTACCTAGCTGCTGCTTGGGGAACCACAGTTTGCTATTTATTTTAGAAACCAAAATGTTTTTGGCTGTGCTAGACAACATAATATGCAGTAAGAAAACAATTGGTGAATGTTTAAAATGTATATAAAATACAAGCAATACATGATTGAATGATTGTATGAGTTTGTATTCTTTTTTTGAATTGTATGGTATTGTACTTGTGAAATTTCCATTTTGTATACATAGTGTTGAAATTTATAGATTTTTTTAAGATCAATGACTTTACAGCTCCTCTAATGAGAACACTTGGAATTTACCTGACTTTTGGTATGGTCTACTCCACCCCATGATGGTGCAAAATATAATTCAGGCCTTTCCTTGTGAGGGGATTTTTCTTTTTTTCTTTATAGTGTTTATTCCAGCTTTGTATACGTATTGTCATAATAAATTTCAGATTCAGTTTAAGACTTACACCACAGTAAAACATTGTGACCATCATTCTTACCCATTTCTTGTCTGCTACTACATATTCCAGCTCCATATGCCTGCAGGACCTCCTCTATTGTTACCAATGACTCTCTATCATTTTCTGCAAAGCCAAGATAGTTATATGATCCCATATTGATCACATCCTTAATGACTTTTCCAGTGTACCTAAAAAGCAAAAATATTTTATCCATTCAGTATTTTGTGTATGTTCATGTAACCATAAATAAAAGGGTGCATAGATGTTTCTATTGTATGGCAGAACATGCCGCTACTTATTTGCTCACGATTGTTAAAGGGTAACTCCACTTTTGTGGAAAAAAAATATCAAATAAAAATAGCATTACAATTGCAGCACAAGTCATACTGTAATTGAACATTTGAAAAAAATACCTTTTCTTTTCAATCTGCAGCTCTGTAATTTTTTGTAAAATCAAATGCAATATGGCAATCTGGAGGCGTCCTGTACACAGATGGTGTACAGAACGCCCTTCTGAAATGTAATTTCCTGCTTGTGTAATTAGCTTACTGATTTTCCCAGAAGTCTGCACTAAGATACAAGTCAGATTTTGAGCATCTCCTGCAACAAAAATGTCATTTTTGGTGAGATACTCCCAAAGGGAAATCACTTCAAAAGGGATGCAGACCTTGCCATTTTCCCCATTAGAATAGATCGCCGAGAATTGGATTGTTTTTTTTTCTCAACAAAAGTGAACTTACTCTTTAAGGATATTGTAAGAGACCATACATATTCCACATGAAGCACATAAATGAGGCTGCAGTATTCCTCCATTTCCCTTATAACCATCACCATAAGACATCTCTTTGGTTTCTGTCTTGATCCCATGGATATATCCTGCCTTCAGCTACTCCTAGAGTGAGATACTGTCTTTTCCAGACTGTAACACACATTTTTTTACACATGGGTAAGTTGGCACCCTAGCCAATTAGAATGGACCTTGGGCTAGCAAGGATCTCCCACTGGATACGGAACCGGCAGGTGGAAAGTATTTAGCAAAATGCATAAGTGGGGCTTATAACCCAAATGAAGGAAGTCAAGCCTCCATAGTGAAGTGAAAAAGTGAAAGAAATTTAATTTCGGGCACTTTTCTTGACAAAGATCATAGAAGAAACAGTAGTAGGCACTTTGTGGTGCTTGTACTTGCGCAATGCTTTTAGTTCCGGGTAGAGTAGAGGACTGGTTCATTTGGGACAGGTTCATGCTGTTTTGGTTGGCGTACTTCCACCAACCCCCCCTCTCAATGTGTCCAGGCACACCTATATGTTTTTGTAAGCAAATTCATGTTGTATACAATGTTGATACATTTTATATTGTCCATTTGCACTTATATAATGATAATTATTTGTTTTCTCTTTCTGTATAGAAGAAATATGTATGTTTAAAGCTCCTGAAGAAGAGTTAACTCGCAAAACATGTACAGCTGAGTTCACTCATCCATAGTTCCAACACACCAAGCTACCCTGTTGTGATTCAGTTACATGACCCTTGTGCACAGGAACACCTAACTACGGGGCCTTGCATGTGTTGGATTAGGGTGAATTACACGTTTTTATATATATATATATATATATATATATATATATATATATATATATATATAGATATATATATCTATCTATATATATATATATATATATATATATATATATATATATATATATATATCTATATATATGTATATATATATAGATATATATATATATATATATATATATATATACACGTTTCTTTTTTCCATCAATTTTAAACAAATTTTTTAATAAATTTGTATGGTTTTAATCGTATCCAGTGCTGTTAAAGTCCATGTTTGTACTTAATTATTCTCCTCATTTTAATACTAAAGATCTCTGTAAAAATAAAAGTGATCATGCAACTGTGTGCAAAACTCCAAAGAGTCAGAACACAGTCCAAATGCACAGTCTTTATTAACACACAAGTACGGTCTCCTCTGCTGAAGCGTTTCTGACAAATTTGGCCTTATTTGTAGCTTTGACAGCTACAACTAGAGTCAGGATTGACTGAGATACGTCAACGGGAGAACCTTTCTTTTTTTTGATGTCTGTCGATAAAGACTGCATTTGGATTATATGTTGGCTTTTCTGAGACTTGCTCAGGTGAGCTGACCATGTGCTCTTTCATGTGACATTTCAATCTCAATACTAAGGTAATATTATACAAAACAAATAGCATATGAATAACATGGTAGACCAAAAATGATAGCAACAGCAGAATGATGACCTGAACGTCCAGTTGTAGTCATCTGTCACTCGCTCTAATAGATCAAATTCAGCTCCTGGTACGCTGCTGACAGGTCGTTCAAATGCATCTAGAAGTCTTCTGTAAATATTTCTTGTGTAAAAATTTTCAAAATCTTGGTAGAGAGGCACAAAATCCTTTATTATGGAAGAATAATGGAATACGGTTTTACATAACATTTTACAGCCTTTTTTTTTTTGCACAAATTCCTACATTGTATAAATTGTATTTGTCCTAAAGTGGTTCTAAAGCCTCAAGATTTTTTACCTTAATGCATTCCATACATTAAGGTAAAAAATCTTCTGTGCTGCAGGAGCCCCCAGCCCCCCCCCCCCTATTTTTACCTGAGCCGATATGATCCAGCATCATGCACAAGAGCAACAGGTCTCACTGCTGTCTTCCTCCTCATTGGGCAGATTGATAGCAGCTGTAGCCATTGGCTCTCCCTGCTGTCAATCAAATGCTGTGATAGGGGCTGAGTCGCCCGGTCTGTGTCAATAGATGCAGAGCTGGTGGCTCGGTAACGAGCACGCTCGGGTGCACTCACACTTGCCAAAGAGGAGGGGCCTGGAGTGCCAGTGGGGGACCCTAGAAAGGGAGGATCGGGGCTGCTCTGTACACAGAGCAGGTAAGTATAACATGTTTATTATTTTAGCTTTAGAAAAAAAACCCAAAAAGTTTAATATCACATTCATGTCATGACTTTGCCTTATAAGACATTTGCCACATGTAACAGAAGTATAAGTGGTTGATGAGTGTTACAAACAGGCATGAATTTTCTCTGTTGCTTTTCCATCCAGTAGCTATACGCGCAGAAAATGACTTTCTCTGGAAGTGCTACTTTTCACATTTACTATGCACAAAATACAAGACAGAAATACAAAGATACATATAGCCCAAACTTAAGGTACATCTAAAGCCATTTTTTTTTAAATGTTGGCTATAGTGTAGTTAAAACTTCTGTCACTTTTCTCCATCTGTGTCCCGTTGGGATAATTTCCTTTAATTTCCTGTCCTGTAGACACAACAGGAAATCTCTATAGTGGACACACAGACGGCAATAAAGACCTGACCAATCTGTCCAAAATTAAAATAAAAAATATTGCTATTAGATTGATTTTAATTAATAGGTAATTGTTTTATTAAAAAATGATACTTCAGTTCTTTGTAGATGCTGAAGGGTCAAACTACCTGACATGTTCCTTTTCTCTCTTGCGGACTTTATAGTGAGATATCTGTTTTTGAATCCCTTGGCCTACATATCTGCTGTGGCCAGTATGAGGGGATGCAACTCCCCATGTTGGATTTTTTATTTATTTGTATTGGGAAATGTAAGAGAATTTGGGACATGCGTAGGCGGGAATTAAAACCTGACTGAAAGTCCATGAGAGAAGTAAACTGTCAGTAAATCACACTGACAGTAGAAGTGTCAGGAAGGAATCAGCCCGAAATTGTATAGGAACGGCAGCAGCCAGCCATTAAGGCAGCACTAGTATGGAGAAACCGAGGGGTTAACTAAGGCTACTACAGCAGATCCCTCTCCTACAGCCTCCTGAGTCCTGAGCCAATGGGTAGACTGTAACCCACCCCCTTCCCAAGCCCACTGGGTTTGATCGAGAAGATCAGAGATGAGCTGGTAAAGATGTCGAGCTGCCTGGGGGAGGGGGGAGAAGGAGCAGAGCTGGGAGCCATTGATTTAGCACTAGCAGCTAATCTCAAGAATGTGAACAGGGAACAGATTTATTTTTACTGTCTCTCCCTCTCTCTTTCCTTTTTTGTCTCTTCCTCTCTCTTTCTTTTTTTGCCTCTCCCTCTCTCTCTTTCTCTGCCTCTCTCTCTCTGTCTCTTGTTCTACCTCTCTCCCTCTCTGTCTCTTTATCTGCCTTTCCCTGTCTATCTCTGTCTCTTTCTCTACCTCTCTCTCTATCTCTACCTCTCTCTCTGCCTGTCTCTTTCTCTGCCTATCTCCCTCTCTTTCTTTCTCTGCCTCGCCCCCTCTCTCTTTTCTCTCCCTCTCCCTCTCTCTGTCTCTTTCTCTGCCTCTCTCTCTCTTTCTCTGCCCCTCTCTCTCCTTTTCTGCCTCCCTCCCTCTCTGTCTCTTTACCTGCCTTTCCCTGTCTATCTCTGTCTCTTTCTCTGTCTCTCTCTCTATCTCTCTCTCTGCCTGTCTCTTTCTCTGCCTATCTCCCTCTCTTTCTTTCTCTGCCTCGCCCCCTCTCTCTTTTCTCTGCCTCTCCCTCTCTCTGTCTCTTTCTCTGCCTCTCTCTCTGTTTCTTACTCTACCTCTCTCTTTCGCTACCTCTCTTCCTCTCTGTCTCTTTATCTGCCTTTCCCTGTCTGTTTCTTTCTCTGCCTATCTCCCTCTCTCTGTCTCTTTCTCTGCCTCTCTCTCTGTTTCTTACTCTGCCTCTCTCTTTCGCTACCTCTCTTCCTCTCTGTCTCTTTATCTGCCTTTCCCTGTCTGTTTCTTTCTCTGCCTATGTCCCTCTCTCTGTCTCTTTCTCTACCTCTCTCTCCGTCTGTCTCTTTCTCTGACTCTCCCTCTCTCTGACTCTTTCTCTGCCTCTCCCTCTCTGTCTCTTTCTCTGCCTCTCTCTCTGTCTCTTTCTCTGCCTCTCTCTGTCTCTTTCTCTGCCTCTCTCTGTCTCTTTCTCTGCCTCTCTCTGTCTCTTTCTCTGCCTCTCCCTCTTTCTTTCTCTGCCTCTCCCTCTCTCTGTCTCTTTCTCTGTCTCTCTCTCTGCCTCTCTCTCTCTGTTTCTTTCTCTGCCTCTCTCTCTCTTTCGCTACCTCTCTTCCCCTCTGTCTCTTTATCTGCCTTTCCATGTCTCTCTGTCTCTTTCTCTGCCTATCTCCCTCTCTCTGTCTCCTTCTCTGCCTCTTGCTCAGCCCCCTCTCTCTGTCTCTTTCTCTGCTTCTCTCCCTCTCTCTCTGCCTCTCTCTGTCTCTTTCTCTGCCTCTCTCTCTTTCTCTGCCTCTCTCTTTCTTTCTCTGCCTCTCTCTCTGTCTCTTGCTCTGCTTCTCTCTCTCTCTCTCTCTCTCTTTCTCTCCCTCTCTGCCTCTCCCCGTTTCTCTGTCTCTTTCTCTGCCTCTCCCTGTTTCTCTGTCTCTTTCTCTGCCTCTCACTGTTTCTCTGTCTTTTTCTCTGCCTCTCACTGTTTCTCTGTCTTTTTCTCTGCCTATCTCCCTCTCTCTGTCTCTTTCTCTGCCTCTCTCTCTGTCTCTTTTTCTGCCCCCCCTCTGCCTTTGTCTCTCTCTATTTATCTGGCTCTCTCTGTCTCTTTCTATGCCTATCTCTCTTTCTCTGTCTTTTTCACTTCCTCTTTTTCTCTCTCTCTGTCTCTTTCTCTGCCTCTCTCTATCTTTCTCTGTCTTCTCTTTCTGTCTCTTTCTATGCTACTCTCTCTTTCTCTGCCCCCCTCTCTGACTTTCTTTGCCACTCTCTCTTTCTCTGCCTTTATCTCTTTCTCTGCCTTTATCTCTCTCTTTATCAGCCTTTCTCTCTCTGCCACTTTCTATGCCTCTCTCTTTTTCTCTGCCCCTCTTTCTCTGTCTTTTTCTCTCCCTCTCTCTCTGTGTCTCTTTCTCTCTCACCTTAATCTGTCTTTGCTTCTCTCTTTCTCTTCCCTCTCTCCCCCACCTCCTTTCTCTCTCTTATCTCCTCGTCCTTCTCTCCTCTCTCCCCTCTTTCCCTATCCCCCCAGTATCTCTCTCTCTACCCCCAATTTCTTTATTCACCCCTCTCTCTTCTTTTTCCCCTTTTGCCTTACCCACTGTTCCCTGGTCCTTATGTCCAATTCCATGGTGCCCCAGGTCTTCATACTCCTAGTCATGCTCACATTTTTTTACACTGTTTGACGTTTTAAATGCTAAGCTGGGATGATAACTTGTTATGGGTATTGTATTTACATGGTATTTATATTGTTTAAATATTGATTGGTTTAGTTACTAATAGGAGTTTCCATCATATATTAGATTGGTTGTAAAAAATGCTCAGTATTAGTATTTTTTTCCTGTTTTGTCAGTGAAAAAAAAATCTGTAGGGGGGTTGGCAACCCTGTTGGGCAGGGTGCTGGGGGTGTGTGAATGGAGAACTTCTCTATTGGGTGGGAGGCGGGGGCAAACTGAGTCTTTTACCCGGGTGAAAGAATGCCATGCAATTTGCGGAGCCAGTAGATAATGATGCACACTAGGCTCCACGGTAACTAAAGTATCACTTTTGAATGGACTAACCCTTTAACTGAGTAAAATAATAAGTAACATATTGGCAACTGTGTACTGTCATTATTTGTAGATTAAAGGGGTTGTAAACCTTCAAGGTTTTTAACCTCAATGCATTCTATGCACTGAGGTTTTGCCACTCTGTGCAAAACGAACTGCACACTGAAGGTAAGTATGACATGTTTAAAATAACAAACAAATAAAAAATGAACCTTTAGTATCACTTTAATCACATGAATACTTCCTGATTGCACTGTAAGAAGTATTTTTTGTTTGGTAGAGTTTGTAGATATGGCTAGGCCACATTATGTCGTAGGGATGGGCCGAATGGACCCCTGTTCGGTTCGCACCAGAACTTTAGAACACCACAAAAGTTTGGACCCGAACCCCATTAAAGTCAATGGGACCCGAACGTCAAAAATCAAAAGTGCCTATTTTGAAGCCTTATATGCAAGTAATTGGGCATACAATGGTTATAGGGGTCTGGGTCCTGCATGTATCAATAAGAAAAAAGTTTGTGAAAAATGTCATTTTTTAATGAGCAGTGATTTTTTAAATTTTTAAAGTGAAAGCATAAAAATGAAATTTTTTTTCCAATATAGTACCTGGGGGGTGCCCTTAGTTTACTTGTAATGTGGCAGATCTGTACTATGCCTAGAATCTGCTGCAGCAATAATTGCATTTATAAAGCTCAAAAAAAGAATTTTTCCCTGCAAGCTACCTTCATTTTGCTCAGCAACAGCTGGGGAGCCAGTGTGTATGATGAGGCCACAATGGAGTGCACTGGGAATAAAACTAGAGATTTTTTAGATACATTCTGGTGTCACTTTGACTTTGGATAGAAGTAACGGGTGCATAAAAATTGGTCTTTAGGTGTAGGTGGCGCCTTCCAACCGTAACCCTCTAGAGGTACTCTTGATGAAAGCAAGAATTGGCCTTGCTGTAAAAATTGCAATGATATGCACCTTCAAACAAGTGCTGAAAAATTGGTCTTTGGGTGTTAATTGTGCCCATGAAGCCTATACCAAAAACATTCTTCCAGATGAAATGATTGAAAACCCTCAAAGCTAGGCAGCCTCGAAGTCCTGCAGAGATTCCACATCCCAAAAAGACTTAATCAGTGACATTGGCATTAGGGGCTTCGTAGCTGGTAATCCAGGACTGATTCATTTTTATAAAAGTCAAACTGTCCACGAAGTCTGTGGACAGATGCGTTCTATGATCACTAACGAAACCTCCTGCAGCGCTGAATGCCCGTTCTGAAAGCATGTTGGATAGCACGGGCAAACTCACTAAATGGAGAAAATGATGCCTGAGGACTGACCACCACGTCCACTTTTGCCTGTGGACACATTTGTTGCTGGCCCCCTTACAGTGCCAAGGGAACATCTGCCTCTCCTTGTTGTCCTCCCAGACATTATGGGGAGGGAGGGGGCGGTGCTTATAAGCAAATTTAAAGAAGAAGTTGAAATCTATACGTAGATGCACTTTAATCAATGTAAAGAGGTGTTTGGTGCACTATAATTTGACTACCCCCACTACACAGACACACTCCACGGATACACCATAATATACTGCAATATAATGCGCCAAACGTACAGTGACGCACAGAACTATATGGCGTTAAACTGGCATTAACGCACACAGAACTATGTGGCGTTAAACTGGAAGTAATGCACGTAAAACTACCGTATTTATCGGCGTATAACACGCACTTTTTTCCCCTTAAAATCAGGGGAAAATCGCAGGTGCGTGTTATACGCCGATCCCCCGCTGACTGTGAGCAGAGGAGCGAGCGCCGCCGACATACATACATAGCCGAGTGTACTCGGCTAGGTTCGGCTAGCTCCACTCACAGTCACGCCCATTCCCACCTATGATGGACATAACACAGGGACTGGGCATGACTGTGAGTGGAGCTAGCCGAACCTAGCCGAGTACACTCGGCTATGTATGTATATCAGCAGCGCTCGGCTCCGCCCACAGGATTACGAGAGGAGCCGAAAGAAGCCGAGAGACACAGGATCGGCTCTGTGTCTCTCGGCGGCGCCATATTTAAAAACTGCAGTGACACTGACAAGTCTGCTGTGTCACTGGGCAAGGCTGCAAATGACACTACAAGGCTGCAGATGACACTACAAGGCTGAAAATTACACTACAAGGCTGCAGATGACACTACAAGGCTGCAAATGACACTACAAGGCTGCAAATGACACTACAAGGCTGAAAATGACACTGAAAGGCTGCAAATGACACTACAAGGCTGCAGATGACACTGACAAGGCTGCAAATGACACTACAAGGCTGCAAATGGACACTGATAAGGCTGCATTGATGGGCATTTAAATGTAAGTTTTTTCCCTAAAAAGTTTTTTTTCTTAAAATTCCCTCCTAAACTTGGGGTGCGTGTTATACGCCGGCGCGTGTTATGTAAATGGCGTTAAACTGTCAGTAATGCACAAAACTGTATGGCGTTAAACTGGCAGTAACGTACACACAAAACATTATGGTGTTAAACTGGCAGTAACGCACACAAAACTATATGGCGTTAAACTGGCAGTAACGCATGCAAAACTATATGGCAATACAATAAACTGGCAGTAACACACACAAAACTATATGGCGTTAAACTGGTAGTAACGCACACAGAAGTAAATGGCGTTAAACTGGCAGTAACGCAATAAAATAGACGGTGTTCAACCGTAACTACACTGTCACTATCTGAACTGTCCCTATACATTGACATGGACATTCACTGTATTGTTCATTTAAGCACAAGAGACACCATTTTGTTCTCACTGTTGAAATGGGTTCTGTAACCTTCACCTAGAAGCTCTCTACTCCCCCATCCCCTCTCAAGGTTTTACTTTTGCAATTGTTCTATTCGCTAGCTTTTAATAACATATTTCTATTTGTTAGTTTTTAATAACATCTCACACCACCCCTTTCTTATCTATGTATAAAATAACATGTAATAATATAAATTTTTACACTGAACGGACATTTTAAACACAGGGATTGAGTCCTGTGAATCTGTTCCTGCGGCTACAGTATTAACTTTTGTTTTAGAGTCCCAATCAGAAATTGGTCATAACAGTTTTGGCGAGCCAGCCAGAAGTTTGGCAGAGTCTCCCGAAGGAACTGCGCTTTGATCGGGATCATCTGGAACGCAGAGCTCTAAATGCCGGCTAGGTAAGCTGTCCTTAAGCTTGCTATATTTCTGCCTTTCCTATGTATCCTATCTATTGGTTCTCAAGGAAACCAGACCACTCTCAGGCCTTTGTGGTTGGTTAACATGTGTGTGTGTGTGTGAGAATGTGTTTGTGTCCCCCTTCACGGGTTGGACTGTGTGTGGATAGGGAGAATCCTCTGCAGTTCCCTGCGTTGACTCCTTGTGGGCGACCTGGGTCAGAGGCGCATGGTAGGGTCAGATAAAACTCACAGAGAAGAGACAAGGAGGGTCTCTTAATGAGTGTTTTGTCTATTGTCATAAACCCCTTCTATCCACGTAGATAAGTGGAGACTAATCTTGTAAATCTGCAGATTTGCTGTACTTTTTGTTTTAGAGGCAAGAGGGTATAGGTACAAGTAGAGAAGACTGGCCAGTCATTATGGGCATTACATTAACTAAGGGAATGAAGGGTGAGAGGCCTTCAGAAAATGCCCAGCGCAAGATGAGCGCTAGAGAATATATGAACCGAAGGTACTGTTCCGCCTATACTGAGCCCCTAGATAAATGGGTAGAATGGACAAATGGAACAGCTAACCCTTTTAAATCTGAAAGGACTTTTGATTTACAAGTATGGCAAACTTATCTGCCCAATTATGGCCCACTACTGTGCAGTGAAGGAACGTGTAGAATAGCTTGCACATGGGAGACAGAAGCTAAAGTAGCAAATCAAACTGGCTTGACGGAGATGTTTAATAAAAGTACTGCCCAAATTTACTACGTTTGGCCAGAAGACTCTGTAGAGGAGGACACCCCACCTTTTGTGGCTGCCAGTTTGGCTTTAAGGGGTCCACAAACAAAAGCAAAAGAATTAGTTTACATGGAACACACAAAAGACAAGCTGGGCAATATAGTAGAGAGCAGAGGTTTAACAGCCCCATATCAACCTACAAAGAGGGATTTGGCTCGTATCCTAGAAACAGATGATTGGCATAAATCAAAAGGCACATATGCAAAACTAGATCTCTCTGAACTTAAGGCTTTGGCCAGAGAAAGAGAGATAGAGTATGAATTTCCAGAGCAAACCATAATTCCCAAATTGTGGCGGCGAGAAGAGAAGAAAGAAGGAAGGGAGATGCCACCCCTTCTGCCCCTGGCACAGAGCAATCTGTTGCAGTTTATCCTGTCAGAACCCAATTAGTTTTTGAAGATAATGCTGTTGACAGTAAGTCTCAAATTAAATGGCATGTACCTTTTAGTCCCCAAGAAATGAGAGCCATATTAGAGGGATTGGGAGATCCTAGAAAGAATCCAATTGGGTTTGCAAACAAACAGCGCTGCACAGGAAGCATATGAGGCTTCTGCTACTGACATTCATCAGCTTCTTATTAAAGCAGTGGGAAGCAACATGTCTGGCTATATACTTAAAGAATGTGGTGTATACTTCAAAAATCTAGGTAAGATGGTTAGTGGACGGGAGGTTTGTGAGAAATTGAAGAAAAAATTGCCCCAAATATATGGACAAACCAGACATGCTGAATTTTTGAATGCTAAGCAAGGGAAAGAGGAAGCCGCAGGGGCTTATTGAAGGCGGTTAAGCGATATGGTTGAGGAAGCAGGCCTTAAAATAGAGGAAGAGAAGGTGAGAGAAACTGCAAGTCCATCTACACAACTGGTGAAACAAAGGTTTCTTGATGGTTTAATACCCCAGTTGAAAGAAAAGTTGTTCACAGCAAAGCCTGAGGCAGGCAAAATGTCTATTCGAGACGTCCTGCCTATCCTGTTATCCATAGAAAACAGGATTAACCAAAAAGACAGCAAACCCAAGGTTATATACATGGGGAAGCAGAGAGGATGAGGAAGAGGCAAAGGCAATTTCAGAAGTCATGGCAATTGGGGACCAATTATATGCTACAATTGTAATGGGGAAGGACACATAGCCAAATTCTGCCATCTTCCTGACCATAGACTGGAAAAGAGCTTAGAGGCACCTCATGCTGATCCCAATTCTCTGCCAAAAGCAGTGGATCAGGCATAGGAAAATGGCATGCCAGTATCAATCATATTAAATAGGGAAGACAATGGTCCCGAGGCCAGAGGAAAAGTATTTTTACAAGAACTCCCCAATCCTGGAGGAGAAACAGAATTAACCTGTTTAATAGATACTGGTGCAAGCCAAAGTGTTTTTATTATAGAGGACTTACCTCAAGGATTATTATCTACAAATGTTATCTCTGGTGTTGGCCTACCTGGGACCTCTACTGATTTGGTTGAGTCCAAGCCACTTAAACTCAGGCTAGGACAGCAAACAGAAATTGTCACTAAAGTGTTAGTTTCAGACACAGTTCCTACCAATCTTTTGGAAGCTGACATTTTGAACCAAATTTTAGCAAACATAGACTAAACTCCTACAGGAATCCAAGTGGTCAGTAGTCTGTCAGAAGTTTTAAAGTCTGCCTGTGGAGTATTTTTAATCCAAGACTCCACTCCGCCATTTTCAACAGAATTGAAAGCGATTCCCACTGAATTATGGGCCACCAGCAAATATGATGTAGGTCTGATGAATTGCACCCCAATCATGATAAAAATTAAACCAGGAGCCCATCTCCCACAAATTAAACAGTACCCACTGAGAATTGCTTAGACTGAGGGGATAAAGGATCAAATCACTCAACTGAAAGCAGCACGGGTTGTTGTACCAATTAAGTCCCAAGTCAATACACCCCTGTTCCCAATTGCAAAGAAGCCAGACAAGAAGGGTGGGCAGGTGACATACCACATGGTACATGATTTGAGAGCCATTAACAATATAATTGAGGCAGATACTCCAATCGTGCTCAACCCCCACATTTTACTAAGTGGAATATCTGCCTCCAGCACCTGCTTTACAGTGAATGATCTTGCAAACGCTTTCTTTTTGGTGTCCCTGCACCCAGATTGCTGGTATCTTTTTTTATTTACCCATGATGCCCAAAAATTACCATGGACAAGGATGCCCCAAGGCTGTGTGAGTAGCCCCTCTGAATATAATACTTTGTTAAAGCAAGTATTGGACCAATGGTTCCCCTCACACCCAAACACAGTTTTGCTTCAGTACATAGACGATTTGCTTATTTAATTCAAATATAAATCTAAACTGGGGTGTGGCGCTACCTAAATAGGTTTATATGGGATGGACAACTATACCATATGGGAGGGCTAACTACTGCCTTAATAGTGAGCGTGACCCTTCTATACCACATTCTGTGATAGTTGCAAACTAAATATTACCCAGTGAAAATGAAGATTATAAATACCATCATTCAAGTGTACAGAAACGTAAGCCTCTCTGTGTGATAAGGTAAATCGTGATGGATACCATGCAGGTCAGCATATGGTTCCTTCCAAATAATGGATAGAAGTGGAATTAAAAAACTATAATAGTCCCCTATAAATAATTGTGATGTGCCATTAAAAAAATTCATAAATTAAACATCATAAATATACATAGTAGGGTTACACTGTTCGAGGCCATAAACTGCAATCGCTTCAAATCAGTTTAAAAAAACTTGTAAACATGACACCAAAAAGAATCGTGCAGTGTTCATATACCAGTCCATAAAATATATAAGATTTCTACAAAAATCATGTTCAAGTTCTTCAAAAAAAACAAAAAAACACGTGACTGAAGTGCTCTCAATGTTCTTGGTGACTTTTGTGCTCCCCCTCAAGGGTCCCCGGCATGCGTGACGCTAGATGGAGACAGTTGGAACGCAGGTGGAGTGCAAACACTCAGAACTGTCTCCATCTAGCGTCACGCATGCCGGTATTTTATTTGCCTAGTTCGTGGGTGCAACCTATTCCACACTAGCTGTACCTGGGCCTGTATATTTTTCTGGTACATTGTTGCTGGACTTAAAATTTTGTCTGAAGCTCCCGCCATTGGACTTCCTGACTATACTAAGACTTTCTCATTGTTCTGTCATGAAGTCAGTGGATTTGCTGCAGGTGTACTGACCCAGCTACATGGAGACAAACAGAGGCCTGTGATGTATGTATCAGCCTCATTAAACCCTGTCATCAAAGGCTCCCCCAGTTGTATGTGAGCCATAGCAGCCTGCATTTTGCTGCTAGACAAAGTAACGGAGCTTGTACTAGATTCTGCTCTGATCCTGTATGTGCCACATGCAGTACAGGAAATCATGAATTAAGTAAATACCAGACATGTGTCTGCCAGTAGATTTGACAAGTACCAGTCTGCTCTTTTTGCTCCATCGAATTTAACAATCAAACGATGTGTTATTTTAAATCCGGCTACTCTTCTTCCTATAACTGATGAAGAAGATGCAACAAATGGTACTGATGTAGAACCTGAGAGTTTTTCTCATGATTGTATGGCTCTGATGGAGGTAGAAAGGGCCTCTGTCACAACAGCAAAAGATGAGCCTTTATCAGATTGTGACACACACTTATTCGTAGACGGTTCCAGATTTTACACTGATGATCTTCAGCCACACACAGGGTTTGCTGTAACCACTACAGACACCATTTTACAGGAAGCATTGATACCCCTGATGTCAGCACAGGAAGCAGAGTTGTGTGCTGTAGTCAAAGCATGTCATCCCCTAGAGAATGAAAGGGGAAACGTTTACACTGGCAGCAGACATGCGTTTGGAATAGCCCACGATTTTGGGCCTATTTGGAAAACACAGAACTTCCTGACTTGTGCAGGGAAGCCAGTGAGACATGCAAAACTCATAGAGCGGCTACTTGAGGCCTTTCAGAAACCAGCAGAAGTTGCCATCTTGAAGGTAAAAAGACATGCAAGGGGAAATGACATGATAGCCAGAGGAAATGCTTTAGCGGACCAAGCGGCAAAGGATGCTGCCCTTATGGCATTTGGAGTCACACCCACTGTAGGGTTCACCCAGGTAGCGGGGACAGATTCCCCTCATTAAGAGCAGTGGGATGTAGAAACTCTAATTCAGTTGCAGAACCAGGCCACTGATGAAGAGAAGGATAAGTGGAACAAATGTAATGCTACCCAAAATCAGCAAGGCCTGTGGAGCGCTGACAACAGGTGGTGTCTACCCAGAAGTTTGTACCCAGTTTTAGCACAACTGGCACATGGCGTCAGTCATCTTGCTAAGGGCACGATGGTGGCACTTACTGACTGCTATTGGATAGCACCTGGATTTAGTGCATTTGCAGCCAGGTTTTGTGCTTCATCTTCCACTTGTGCTCTGTATAATGCAGGGAGGCCTGTTCATGTTTCCCAAAAGCATTCTCTTAAGCCAGATTTCTCTTTCCAAAGAATTCAAATAGACTACATTCAGATGCCCAGAATAGGCACCTATGAGTACGCTTTAGTGTGTGTTGACATATTCTCAGGTTGGCCTGAGTGCTGGCCGGTAGCTAAAGCAAATGCAAAAACAGCAAAGAAAATTTTGAATGAAATAGTTTGTAGATATGGAGTTCCTGAAACTATTGAGAGTGACAGAGGAACCCATTTTACTGGGGAAGTAATGAGAGAGGTGATGGAAGCCCTTCACATACAGCAAGCTTTCCATACACCTTATCATCCACAAAGTAGTGGTAAAGTTGAGAGACTTAATGGAATTTTGAAAAACAGATGTGCAAAAATTAAAGCAGATACAGGAAAAAGATGGGTGGAAGCTTTGCCATTAGCCCTATATTCTGTACGAACTAGACCTAAACAACCCCCTATGAGATTTTATTTGAAGTGCTGTCCCCCTATGAGATTTTATTTGGGGTGCCACCAAAAACAGGGCTATATTTTCCCCAACAGTTGCAGGCTTCTCACTCTAGTCTGTTAAAATATGTTCAGATTTTGCAAAGAACATTTAATAAAATACATGAAGGTGTTTATAAATCTATCCCCGACCCAGATTCTGTTTCAGGTATTCATAGAATCCAACCAGGTTACTGGGTAGTGGTCAAGCGACATGTCAGAAAGCCACTAGAACAAAAATTTGACGGACCACATTTGGTGCTTTTAACAACCGGTTCTGCTATCAAGTTGGAAGGAAAGCCCACCTGGATTCACGCCAGTCACTACAAGAAAATCCTGAAGTGATGATATCCTTTGAAAAAATTATGATGATGTTTCTTTTCCAAATGTTTTCTTTAACCAAATGTTAAAGTTGTACGCAAACCATAGCAACGCTAGTAACTGCTGGGTGTATTCTCACTTACATCCCCAAACAGGAACAATACCCATGATAGCAATGCCTCTCAAATTCACTGATCTAAACAGAACCAGAATAAATGGCTCATACATAGTCTCCACAGCTAATAAGCACAGATCAGTAACATTGATGGTTTCAAAACAGATATACACTTCACAGATTTGTTTAAACATTACATTTAACACTAAATGGACACGGTTGAGCAATTCAGATTGCACCAGAGCAAAAATTACAGTTTATGGAGGAAACTATGGTCAATATTATTATATCCCAGTTCCAGAACTAAATAGAACCCTTTATAGTACAAATTGCTCACAGTTCCCAATGTGTGAAAATATTGGTTACCTGAGATTCCATGTTATTGCTTTCAGTTTTTTAGGAGCAGGCATACCATCCATATGTAGAGGGTTATATTATATATGTGGAAATAAAGCTTACGCCTGGCTTTCTACTAATGTTACAGGTACATGTTATATTGGGAAGTTAGCACCTGCTTTGGCTGTTCGCAAAGATACAGTGCGATCAAATCAAGAATACCTTATAGTGTTCAAAACAGAGCTATTCACTGAAGGTGACATGGCATGGTCATGGTTCCCTTCCTGGACAGGATGGGGAATTGAAGAAATGAAAAGAATAAATAATTACACTAGAATTGTAGATGAGATTATTAACCTTACTACCACTGATATAGGTTTATTAAGTGAGGAAATGGCTCAGCTTAAAAAAGTAGTATTAGAGCACAAAGTAAAGCTAAATTATCTCACTGCAGCTCAAGGTGGAATGTGTAAGGTATTTCGCACTGACTGTTGTATATACTGTACATTTCTGATAATGAGGACATTATTAAAGGGTATCTTGCTAAGATAAGAGAACTACAGAATAAGGCCAGAGATTTTGCTAAAGATGGATGAAACCCCTTTAAGGGTTTATGAGCTTTTGGTGACTTTTTAAATGACATAGCAACATGGTTACAGAAATTAGGCGCTTACATTTTGATGTTCCTATTTCTCATATTTGTTATTTACTTCTTCATCAGGCTATGCCTCTGTGTGACTACCCGCTGTACCAACAAATGGTCCACCAGCCCTGATAAACCCATTATTGTGAGAAAGCTAGGAGAGAGCTGAACTGGACGCCGTCCCTCTGCGCCAATGTATCAGGAGTTGCCAGCAATCGGCTGAATGTAACCCGGAGAAGCATGGTGTCAAATAAACAAAAAAAGGGAAATGACATGGACATTCTCTGTATTGTTCATTTAAGCACAAGAGACTCCATTTTGTTCTCACTGTTAAAATATGTTCTGTAACCTTCACCTAACACACAGACACATGTTCTGCTAGAAGCTCTCTACTCCCCCCTCCCCTCTCAAGGTTTTACTGTTGCAATCGTTCTATTCACTAGCTTTTAATAACATATTTCTATTTGTTAGTTTTTAATAACATCTCACACCACCCCTTTCTTATCTATGTATAAAATAACATGTAATAATACATTTTGACACTGAACGGACATTTTAAACAAAGTGATTGAGTCCTGTGAATCTGTTCCTGCAGCTGCAGTATTAACTTTTGTTTTAGAGTCCCAATCAGAAATTAGTCATAACAACACTAATGTCAGGATTACTGACACGGTCTCACTACACTGAAACTATATGAGCTGTCCCTACTCTACATGAATGTATGTATGAATAACACGGTCTCACTACACTACAGTGAAACTATCTGAGCTTTCCCTAATTTAGCTGCACACTATGCAAAGCTGAATGATGGTTCTCCTCACTACACTCACGCTATCCCTAGACTGACACTAAACTAATATTCTACACTGACAATTGAAGCAAAATAGCACAGTATAGCACACTAACTAATAGCACTAAACAGAGCCCTGTTCTATCCCTCTCCACGCCGAAATCACACTGAAAATGGCTGCCATTGAAAGAATACTTTTATACTGTGGGGCGGGAAAGAGCCATGATTGGATAAAGTCATGATGACAGTGTCCAATCATGACTCTGACAGTGCTTTGTGCCCTGATTGGCTGAAGCTTTCACTGCTTCAGCCAATCAGGGCTTGCAATGCATTGTTCAGCGAAGCAATGCATTGTGGCCGGTTCGGGGGGGGGGTTGAAAAAACAGTCGAACAACCGTTTGTTCGAACAGTGAAAGTTCGGCCCAAACTTATGCTTGGACTGAACCGTTTGCCCATCCCTAATTATGTGTTTGATAATACCTGACTTTCCTAAGGTGGTGACATTTATTTAAGGCTGCCTTTTGTGTGACCATTTTAAAATATTTAGTTGCTATGTGAGCATTTAAGCACAAATCAAAATCTCTTTTTGTTTAATATATATGTATTGTAAATACATATACTTAAAGCGTTTGTTAACCTAAGAAAATATATATATATATATATATATTGATCCTGCTCCTTTAAAGCAGGTTATACAGCACAGTGCTTGTCCTGTGAAATTTAGCCCCCTGTAACACCTAAAAAACCTGTAAACAAAAGAAAGTGACCAGTCGCATGAACTAAATATCAATGGCATGCTTCCATCCCGGGTTCATATATACAAGAAAAAAAGAGAGGGGCAAGTGGGACTTTAAATGAAGCATGTCAATTGAAAGTATAATAATGAATACATGTGAGTAGGTAAAATGATTGGATTTAATTTATAGTCAAGTCCATGATTTTGATGCATACCGTATCAATAAAGTAGTATAAATACAGACATAATCGCATGAATTGATATAAATGCATATTTAGCAGTAACAATCAAGGAAACTCAGTAGTGTAAACAAATCAATGGACATACATATATGCAATTCATAACAGAAGTACATGAATTAAAATCGCCAATCAAAATCACAAAATCGCATGAAATGAGAAAACTCAATAAAAAATTGATAAATATCAGGGATATGATTTAGGCTTGATAGGGCATCCTTAGTTTGTGAACCCGACGCGTTTCCTGGCTTCTTGCCAGTCATCAGGGGTGGGATGCATAATTTAACTGAGGAAAACAAAAGAATAACATAAATATTGATACATGTGGAACCTCCGGCCAATAGAGAAAATCGTATCAAAAATGTCCAAATTGTCTACTTTGAATGGAAAAGCTACTTACAAAAATAGCCCAAAAGTCAAGAGGGGTCACCAGCAATGGGATCTGTTAGGGTGTGAGATATTATGCATCCCACCCCTGATGACTGGCAAGAAGCCAAGAAACGCGTCGGGTTCGCAAACTAAGGATGCCCTATCAAGCCTAAATCATATCCCTGATATTTATCAATTTTTTTATTGAGTTTTCTCATTTCATGCGATTTTGTGATTTTGATTGGCGATTTTAATTCATGTACTTCTGTTATGAATTGCATATATGTATGTCCATTGATTTGTTTACACTACAGAGTTTCCTTGATTGTTACTGCTAAATATGCGTTTATATCAATTCATGCGATTATGTCTGTATTTATACTACTTTATTGATACGGTATGCATCAAAATCATGGACTTAAATCCAATCATTTTACCTACTCACATGTATTCATTATTATACTTTCAATTGACATGCTTCATTTAAAGTCCCACTTGCCCCTCTCTTTTTTTCTTGTACCTAAAAAACCTGGCTAATTCTGACAGTTTCTGCTCTCCCCCCTGGAAACTGACCACGGTGTATCATGGTTGCTGAGCCCTGGCACCGTGATCAGTTTAGGTTCCTCTGTCATCTGCTCTCTCCTCTGTCCTCCTGTGTGCTCCTGAGTTTTCCTCCCCCCTCCCCTCCCCTTCCTGCCTGTCAGCTATGTGTCTGTGCCCACACCCCCCCTCCTGCTGATCAAATTACAGTTCCTTTTTTTTACTATCCGCTCTGTTTAATTATGTAAATGCTTCTGTGTCTGTGCTTTGTAAAAATAAGCAGCTATATACCTAATTTGCAAGCTCTGATCGCCGATCACTTGACCCGCCGTCTCTCTTCTTTCTTGCATGACTATTAAAGCATCACTTCAGACATGGCAAACATTACCGAATATGCCTTTTAAAGAATCTGTGACAACCACACTCTTCCTCCCAATACTCAGCATACGTATTGTCATTCCTGACCTCAAAATCAGACAATGGGAGTACTTAGGAATAATCACAGACATTATGATAGGTCCTACTCCCAAAACATTCAGGTCTTTTCAATTAGAGTCTGGTATACCAACTCCTGATCAATATACAGTGGGGATGGAAAGTATTCAGACCCCCTTAAATTTTTCACTCTTTGTTATATTGCAGCCATTTGCTAAAATCATTTAAGTTCATTTTTTCCTCATTAATGTACACACAGCACTCCATATTGACAGAAAAATACAGAATTGTTGACATTTTTGCAGATTTATTAAAAAAGAAAAACTGAAATGTCACATGGTCCTAAGTATTCAGACCCTTTGCTGTGACACTCATAAATTTAACTCAGGTGCTGTCCATTTCTTCTGATCATCCTTGAGATGGTTCTACACCTTCATTTGAGACCAGCCGTGTTTGATTATACTGATTGGACTTGATTAGGAAAGCCACACACCTGTCTATATAAGACCTTACAGCTCACAGTGCATGTCAGAGCAAATGAGAATCATGAGGTCAAAGGAACTGCCTGAAGAGCTCAGAGACAGAATTGTGGCAAGGCACAGATCTGGCCAAGGTTACAAAAAAATTTCTGCTGCACTTAAGGTTCCTAAGAGCACAGTGGCCTCCATAATCCTTAAATGGAAGACATTTGGAACGACCAGAACCCTTCCTAGAGCTGGCCGTCCGGCCAAACTGAGCTATCGGGGGAGAAGAGCCTTGGAGAGAGAAGTAAAGAAGAACGCAAAGATCACTGTGGCTGAGCTCCAGAGATGCAGTCGGAACATGGGAGAAAGTTGTAAAAAGTCAACCATCACTGCAACCCTCCACCAGTCAGGGCTTTGCAGCAGAGTGGCCCGACGGAAGCCTTTCCTCAGTGCAAGATACATGAAAGCCCGCATGGAGTTTGCTAAAAAACACCTGAAAGACTCCAAGATGGTGCGAAATAAGATTCTCTGGTCTGATGAGACCAAGATAGAACTTTTTGGCCTTAATTCTAAGCGGTATGTGTGGAGAAAACCAGGCACTGCTCATCACCTGTCCAATAAAGTCCCAACAGTGAAGCATGGTGGTGGCAGCATCATGCTGTGGGGGTGTTTTTCAGCTGCAGGGACAGGACGACTGGTTGCAATCGAGGGAAAGATGAAGGCAGCCAAGTACAGGGATATCCTGGACGAAAACCTTCTGCAGAGTGCTCAGGACCTCAGACAGGGCCGAAGGTTTACCTTCCAACAAGACAATGACCCTAAGCACACAGCCAAAATAACGAAGGAGTGGCTTCACAACAACTCCGTGACTGTTCTTGAGCCCTGACTTAAACCCAATTGAGCATCTCTGGAGAGATCTAAAAATGGCTGTCCACCAACGTTTACCAGGTGTGAAAAACTTGTTGCATCTTTTCCAAAAAGACTCATGGCTGTATTAGATCAAAAGGGTGCTTCTACTAAAATACTGAGCAAAGGGTCTGAATACTTAGGACCATGTGATATTTCAGTTGTTCTTTTTTAATAAATCTGCAAAAATGTCAAAAATTGTGTGTTTTTCTGTCAATATGGGGTGCTGTGTGTACATTAATGAGGAAAAAAATGAACTTAAATGATTTTAGAAAATGGCTGCAATATAACAAAGAGTGAAAAATTTAAGGGGGTCTAAATACTTTCCATCTTAACATCTCCAAATTACCTACTTTCTCCATGACTCTGAAATTGCATTGCCCTGGCAAATAGTCCAATTGTACACTAGACCTAATACCAATATCAAAGGATATCAAAGGATTATCACTATTCTATAACACACTGCATAACAAATCTGAATTTTCCAAAACCACAACTATTAAAGCATTGGAACGTGACTTAGGTAGCAGTTACACCCCCCACTCAATGGCAAACAGCACTTAAAACTACCTACAAGGCCCAAAGAGTGCCAATCTATGGGAACTATCGCAAAAAATATTGCTCACATGGTACCTAACTCCCTATAGACTTGCTAAATTCTCACCCCATACGCCCTCCCTATGTTGTAGAAACTGTGGAAATGTAGGCACTCTATTCCACATCCTATGGTCATATCCATTTTTTGGACAGCAATCTTCAGGAACCTCTCACAAGTTCTAGGGATAAACGTTCCATTATCACCTGGACTAGCTCTCCTCTCTTTAGGGATTGAATCAATTCTGGGGGACCTAAGATCCATAGCAATTCACATCATTTTAGGAGCTAGACTATCATTAGTTAGCCCCCTCTATTAGGGAAGTGACAAATACAATTCATACACATGTCATATACGAAGTGAAGATCGCCTTCTCTTTAGGAAACCATCAAATGGTCAACCTGAGATGGAAACCATGGTTTGACTGGTATAAGATAGCATATCTGGATTAATCATACTCTTTGATATTTAGCCTTCTTAATCATCCTCAATTGTGACTGTGATGTTCCTAGCCTCTAAGTTACTTTTCTTTCTTTTCTCTTCTTTTTATTTTTCTGTTTAACAGTTAACTACAGTTTCTGATATAGAGAGGTATCTTTGTATGTTCAGATTCAGTTTAAACAATTATTTTGCTAATTAACCCGGTAATACCTGTTCAATTAGCAACCCTATATGGATCTGAACTAAAGTTGTTGAATGATAAAATCTATGCATGACCTGTAATGCTTTATACTTTAATAAAGAAATATTGAAACAAAAAAAAAAGGCAGGACCCAGAGCCTAAAAGAGAGCTCAAGGTCACATCAATTAGACAAGAATTCAGACCTTAACAGTTCAGTCTGAAACTTACACATTAAGTGACCAGTTAGACATTAGCAGAATTGAGAGTTTCTGCTTTGCTAAAATCTTGACAAAAATCAAGACATTTTGGCTTCGGGTAACATATGACTATCCTTAGACAAAAATATTAACATAAAACATGGCAAACTATGTGTAGCACTTTTTTTCTGCCATCTGTCTTTTATATTTCCATGAAATGTATTACTACTTTTATTAACGTTTTATTTCCAAGTGAATATCAAATACACTTAGAAAGAAATATAGTGAAAATTTGTAGATAAACAAAGGCATGCCAGTTATGCCGTGTACACACAGGAAGACTTTTTGGCATCAAAGGTCAAACGGTCTTTCAGACGGACTTTTGACGGACTTCCGAACGAACGGACTTGCCTACACACGATCACACCAAAGTCTGACGGATTTGTACGTGATGACGTACGACTGGACTAAAATAAGGAAGTTGATAGCCAGTAGCCAATAGCTGCCCTAGCGTCGGTTTTCATCCGTCAGACTAGCATACAGGCGAGCGGATTTTTCGACCAGACTCGAGTCCGTCGGAAAGATTTGAAACATGTTTCAAATCTAAAGTCTGTCTGATTTTCGCCCGACAAAGTCCGCTGTAGGTCCGATGAAGCCCACACACAGTCGGATTGTCCGACGGATACACACGATCACACCAAAGTCCGACGGATTCGTATGTGATGACGTACGACCGGACTAAAATAAGGAAGTTGATAGCCAGTAGCCAATAGCTGCCCTAGCGTCAGTTTTCATCCGTCGGACTAGCATACAGACGAGCTGATTTTTCGACCAGACTCGAGTACGTCGGAAAGATTTGAAACATGTTTCAAATCTAAAGTCCGTCTGATTTTCGCCCGACAAAGTCCGCTGCAGGTCAGATGAAGCTCACACACGGTCGGATTGTCCGATGGATTCGTCCCGTCGGACCACTCCGGTCAAGAAGTCCGTGTGTACACGGCATTATATGGCTTTTTTTATCAACTTTGTCATTCAATTACCATATTAACCATGTAGTGACGAATGGTTTTGCTGGTAAACAATCCCTTTTATCACAGTGCTGTTTGTGAACAAAGTCATGTAATCACCATATCAGAGTTGGCATGGTGATCAGCGTCTTTGTTTGATATAGAAGAGTTAAGGTTACTGTTTTAGAGTTAGGAATAGGATTAGAGTTGATGTTAGGATTAAAGTTGTGGCTAGGCGTAAAGCTGAATTTAGGTATGCTTTTTTGCCTAGTTACATTGGTCCAGCTTAGACCAATGTTTGTTTGCCCATTCCATATCTGACTCATCTCTGTGGAAGCGGACAATCACTGTAGTAGCCCCCGCTACTGTGGTGATCCTCACTGTCTTTCGGATCCTGTGCCAACCACAGAGTGTTCTCTGAATGGATGAGGTAAAAAGGCAGGGCAGGAACTGGAAGACAAAAAGGATCATTCAAGTAGCTGTCACTACTACGCTTAAGCAAGGTATACACCTTCAGTATTTTTTTGTTCAACCAGCAGGTCCTAGCATCCTGACAGGGGGACTCCACCAGAATACAAAGATCAGAGCTTGCAGCCATTGGCTGATTGAATGCTGGTTTTCCAGCATGACTGTTTGACTAGCTTCTAGAAGTCAGCCTGTTCCTGCTGAACCAGCCCATGTATACCCTGCTTCCACAGGGATTGTTTAGGTATGGAATATGTATAGTATATGTTAGAGCTGCATGATTCTGGCTAAAATGAAAATCACAATTTTTTTGCTTAGAAGATAGATCACGATTCTCGCGGCGTAACATCATCTTTCATATTAAAACAAAACAAAAAAAAAATTGGGTTAACTTTACTGTTTTTTTGTTTTTTTTTAATCATTGAAGTGTATTTTTTCCCAAAAAATTGTGTTTGAAAGACCGCTGGGCAAATACAGTGTGACATAAAATATTGCAGCAATTGACATTTTATTCCCTAGGGTCTCTGCTAAAATATATATAATGTTTGGGGGTTCCAAGTAATTTTCTAGCAAAAAAATATTGATTTTAACTTAAGAAACAAGTGTCAGAAAAAGATTTAGACTTTAAGTGGTTAAACTTCCTGCATTTACAAGTTGTTAAAAACTTGGCAGACTGCCTGGATTTTTTCTTTACACACAGAAGTTTATCCCTTTGATCTAAGAAGGAAGATTTAGTTACAATGTTTCATGTTAAAAACTTGGCAGACTGCCCAGATGTTTTCTTTTGACAGCTGAGTGAGCAGATAAGTCTCTCCACTTGTTATATGAAAGAATCGGCAAACTCTGCAATAGAGATCGTCAGGGGGGTTGAATCGAGATCACGTTTTTTTAACGATTAATTGTGCAAATCTACTATATGTACATTAGTCCAAACTGGATCAATTTACTATGCAAAAACAGAAAAAACATAACTGGGATATAGCTTTAATGTTATTGTTTGTGCTAAAATTAAGGTTATTATCAGCAATAAAGTTAACTTTGAGGTTAGCATTAGGATTTGTGTTGGCTTTGTAAATTCAGATTTTTAAATTTATTTATTTTTTAGCAAAATCTCTAGCAAACAATCTGCATAAATTACACATCAAATTAGTAATGGTTCTACAAAATCATTGACTCTGCCCTATGAGTAAGTCTAGGCAGTGACTCCTTAATTGGCTTTGTTGAAAGTTTCAACTAGAGACAGAGGGATTTATTAATGAAAGGCAAATACGCTTACTCTGCAAGGGAAGTTGCATGGTGCAAGGGAATTTTCTCCACTACTTATTAAACGTGAAATCAGTGTAAAAAAAAACAACTGCATTTTCGGTTGCACATAATTGATTAGGGAAGTCAGTAGAGCTTCACCATATTCACAGTCTATTTGCCTCTAGTGAATCAACCCAAGAGTGCCTAAAAGGAAGAAAAGTTTGATGTGCTCTATATTTACAAAACCCATTTCCCTATCTGAATCTTTTGTCAGTAGTGCACCCTTTAGAAGAGACCCTGTTGAAGTCCATTACAGCAACAATTGAAGCAGGTCCAGCACAGACAGTTATTAGACACTTCAAGAAGAAAAGAGAGCTATGATGATAAAGGGGGAAGCAGGCGGTGCTAGAAAATTGATACTTCCTGGATTGGTTAAATTTCATAATAGGTTCAAAGACACATTGCAGGTGAAATAAAAAGACAATAATTAGACATGTTAAGACACAGTTTACTCTTACTTTCTGTTCCTCCCTTTCATCAGCCATGTGACACTTCTCCAGGCCCCATGCTCTCATAAAGTCACGCAAGTAGCCAAATAGGATGAGAATTCCATAACAAATATACGTGAACACAAGAATGTACATGGGTGCATCTTCAAAAGACTCTTTAAACTCTTTCTTGCGCAGGCTGTCTTTAACGACTCCATTCTGTGTAAAGAGAGGAAAAAACTTTTATTAATGTGATGCATAAACGAGTGTACCTTCTTTATGATCTTCAGAACTTTATTAGAACAATATCTTGTTTGTATGCATATAAATGAAAGTTACATAGTTCCATAGTTAGGTTGAAAAAAGACACAAGTCCTGCTAGTTCAACCAATAAAAGAAAAAATAAAAAAAAAATCTTACAATCCCATTTACCCACAGTTGATCCAGAGGAAGGTGAAAAATCCCAGCAAAGCATGATTCAATTTTCTACAGCAGGGTACACAATCCTATACCCACAGTTGATCCAGAGGAAGGTGAAAAATCCCAGCAAAGCATGATCCAATTTTCTACAGCAGGCGAAAAAATTCTTTGCTGATCCCCCGAGAGCAATCGGATTTTCCCTGGATCAACTTTACCTAAAAATGTTTTTACCCTGTTGTATCATGTACATTTAGGAAAGAATTCAGGCCTTTTTTGAAGCAATCTACTGAGCTTGCAAGAACCACCTCTGGAGGGAGTCTATTCCACATCTCTAATGCCCCGTACACACGGTTGGACTTTGTTCGGACATTCCGACAACAAAATCCATGGATTTTTTCCGACGGATGTTGGCTCAAATTTGTCTTGCATACACACGGTCACACAAAGTTGTCGGAAAATCCAATCGTTCTGAACGCAGTGACGTAAAACACGTACGTCAGGACTATAAACGGGGCAGTGGCCAATAGCTTTCATCTCTTTATTTATTCTGAGCATGCGTGGCACTTTGTCCGTCGGATTTGTGTACACACGATCGGAATTTCCGACAACGGATTTTGTTGTCGGAAAATCTTATATCCTGCTCTCAAACTTGGTGTGTCGGAAAATCCGATGGAAAATGTCCGATGGAGCCCACACACGGTCGGAATTTCCGACAACACGCTCAGATCGGACATTTTCCATCGGAAAATCCAACCATGTGTACGGGGCATTACTGTGAATAAACATTTCTCTATTTGAAAATGAAATCTTGTTTCCTCTAGACATAAAGTGTGCCCCCTTGTCCTCTGTAAAGACCTTAAAGTGAATAACTTAACACCAAGTTCACTATATAATCTGTATTTTTACATGGTGATCATATCCCCCCTTAATCTCCTCTTCTCAAGAGAGAATAAATTCAGTTCCTCTAATATTTCCTCATACCTGTGCTCCTCCATGCCTCTTATCAGTTTGGTTGACCTTCTCTGCACTTTCTCTAGTTCCCTGATATCCTTTTTGAGAACTGGTGCCCAAAACTGAAGCTTGAAGTAAGACCAGTTGAGGTCTTACTAATGATTTGTACAGGGGCAAAATTATATCTCTCTCTGGATTCCATACCTCTCTTAATACAAGAAAGGACTTTGCTCGCTTTGGAAACCGCAGCTTGGCATTGCATGCTAGTATATATGATGCATGCATATTATTAGCCCCCATGTGCAAAACTTTACATTTATCAACATTAAACCTCATTTGCCACATAGTTGCCCAATTAAACATTGCATTGAGGTCGGCTTGTAAGTTACGGTGACCAGACATCCCCGGTTTCCGGGGACAGTCCCCAGATTGAGGACACTATCCCTGGAGCCCGTCTGTCCCCAGATTTTAGGGCGCCCGCCGTTGTTGTGCCTGTGTCTGTTGTTCATAAACAGGCTTCCCCCATGAAAACCAGGGGCGCGCACGGGGGCAGGGATGGTAGAGGAGTGAATGTCATTCTGAGGGAGACTGGGAGGAGCTGCAGTGCAGAGGGCTGGAGGGGCAGAGATTAGGAGGATATGTAGTGCAGTAGGCTGGAGGGGCGGAGTTCATATCTTAGCCAAGAGCCAGGGAAAACAGGTTTTCTGGGAGAAACACTATTTCGGCAAAACACCTTCACACAAGTCACACCTCCTGGTTTGGCTCCTTGGCTTTGATAGACAGCACACTCCAGTGTGCTGTCTATCATAGGTAGGAGACGATCCAGGACTTGTGAGACTTTAAAGTGTTAAAGCTGTCACAGCAGGCGGCGCCGGCCTCTGTGATGATCCAGGTGGCTTTCATCACTTTTCTACTGCACTGGTAAGGCTGCATTACTGGGCACTGATCGGACTGCATTTCTGGGCACTGGTCGGGCTGCATTGCTTGGCACTGGTCAGACTGCATTGCTGGGCACTGGTCGGGCTTCATTGCTGGGCACTGGTCGGGCTGCATTACTGGGCACTAATCAGGCTGCATTGCTGGGCGCTGGTCGTGCTGCATTACTGAGCACTGATCGGGCTGCATTACTGGACACTGATTGGGCTGTATTGCTGGTCACTGACCCAGCTGCATTGCGGCTCTGATCCGGCTGCATTACTGGACACTGATTGGGCTGCATTGCTGGGCACTGATCGGGCTGCATTGCTGGGCACTGGTTAGGCTGCGTTGCTGGGCACTGGTCGGGCTGCATTGCTAGGAACTGGTTGGGCTGCATTGCTGAGGACTGGTCGGGCTGCATTGCTGGGCACTGGTCGGGCTGCATTGCTGGGCACTGGTCAGGCTGCATTACTGGGCACTGATCGGGCTGCATTGCTGGGTTCTGATCGGGCTTTATTACTGGGCACTGATTGGGCTGCATTTCTGGGCACTGGTCGGGCTGCATTGCTTAGCACTGGTCAGACTGCATTGCTGGGCACTAGTCGGGCTTCATTGCTGGGCACTGATAGCACTGATAGGGCTGCATTGCTGGCCACTGGTTGGGCTGCATTACTGGGCACTAATCAGGCTGCATTGCTGGGCACTGGTCATGGACACTGATCGGGCTGCATTACTGGACACTGATCGGGCTGCATTGCTGGTCACTGACCCAGCTGCATTGCTGGGCACTGATCCGGCTGCATTACTGGACACTGATTGGGCTGCATTGCTGGGCACTGATCAGGCTGCATTGATGGGTTCTGGTGAGGCTGTATTGATGGGCACTGATCAGGATGAGCTGATGGGTACTGGTGAGGCTGCATTGATGGACACTGCTCGGGCTGCATTTCTGGGCACTGATAGGGCTGCATTGCTGGGCACTGGTCGGGCTTCATTGCTGGGCACTAGTCGGGCTTCATTGCCGGGCACTGGTCAGGCTTCATTGCTGGGCACTGATAGGGCTGCATTGCTGGGCACTGGTCGGGCTGCATTACTGGGCACTAATCAGGCTGCATTGCTGGGCACTGATCAGGCTGCATTACTGGGCACTGATTGGGCTGTATTGCTGGTCACTGACCCGGCTGCATTGCTGGGCACTGATTCGGCTGCATTACTGGACACTGATTGGGCTGCATTGCTGGGCACTTGTCAGTCTGCATTGATGGGCACTGAACAGGCTGAGCTGATGGGCTCTGAACAGACTGAGCTGATGGGCACTGAACAGGCTGCATTGATGGGCACTGAACAAACTGCATTGATGGGCACTGAATAGGCTGCACTGATGGGCACTGGTGAGGCTGCATTGATGGACACTGATCAGACTGCATTGATGGGCACTGATCAGGCTGCATTGATGGGTTCTGGTGAGGCTGCATTGATGGGCACCGATCAGGATGAGCTCATGGACACTGGTGAGGCTGCATTTATGGAAACTGGTGAGACTGAATTGATGGGCACTGGTGATGCTGCACTGATGAGGCTGAGCTTCTTGGCTCTGGTGACGCTGCATTGATGGGCATTTGGCATTGATGAGGCTGCATTGATGGACAATGATGAGGCTGAGCTGATGGGCACTGGTGAGGCTGCATTGAAGGGCACTAGTGAGGCTGCACTTATGGGCACTGGTGAGACTGCGCTGATGGGCACTGGTGAGGCTGCGTTGATGGGCACTGGTGAGGCTGCATTGATGGGCACTGGTGAGGCTGCATTGATGGGCACTAATGAGGCTGTGCTGATGAGTACTAGTGAGTATAATACACTCTTTAAATGTGCTTTAAAATGCATGTTTTTCCCTTTTTACGAACAAGAAAATAATGACGTTATGCGGTTGGGCTGGTATAATAATGTTATGGGGCTGGTATGAAATGATTTCCAGAAATAACATATATATCATACAATCATTATATAAACACAAACCACATACACTGCATATATCATTTGAGGAAAATATGCTTATAAAATAGTTTACTATTTGCCAATAAAAAAATATATATACAGTCAGGTCCATAAATATTGGGACATCGACACAATTCTAATCTTTTTAGCTCTATATACTACCACAATGAATTTGAAATGAAACAAACAAGATGTGCTTTAACTGCAGACTTTCAGCTTTAATTTAGGGTATTTACATCCAAATCAGGTGAACAGTGTAGGAATTACAACAGTTTGTTTATGTGCCTCACAATTTTTAAGGGACCAAAAGTAATGGGACAATTGGCTGCTCAGCTATTCCATGGCCAGGTGTGTGTTATTTCCTCATTATCCCATTTACAAGGAGCAGATAAAAGGTCCAGAGTTCATTTCAAGTGTGCTATTTGCATTTGGAATCTGATGCTGTCAACTCTCAATATGAGATCCAAAGAGCTGTCACTATCAGTGAAGCAAGCCATCATTAGGCTAAAAAAAACAAAACAAACCCATCAAAGAGATAGAAAAAACATTAGGTGTGGCCAAACCAACTGTTTGGAACATCCTTAAAAAGAAAGAACGCACCGGTGAGCTCAGCAACACCAAAAGACCCGAAGACTACGGAAAACAACTGTGGTGAATGACCGAAGAGCTCTTTCCCTGGTGAAAAAAACACCCTTCACAACAGTTGGCCAGATCAAGAACACTCTACAGGAGGTAGTTGTATGTGTCTCAAAGTCAACAATCAAGAGAAGACTTCACCAGAGTGAATACAGAGGGTCCACCACAAGATGTAAACTATTGGTGAGCCTCAAAAACAGGAAGGCCAGATTAGAGTTTGCCAAACAACATCTAAAAAAGCCTTCACAGTTCTGGAACAACATCCTATGGACAGATGAGACCAAGATCAACTTGTACCAGAGTGATGGGAAAAGAAGAGTATGGAGAAGGAAAGGAACTGCTCATGATCCAAAGCATACCACCTCATCAGTGAAGCATGGTGGTGGTAGTGTCATGGCGTGGGCATGTATGGCTGCCAATGGAACTGGTTCTCTTGTATTTATTGATGATGTGACTGCTGACAAAAGCAGCAGGATGAATTCTGAAGTGTTTTGGGCAATATTATCTGCTCATATGCAGCAAAATGCTTCAGAACTCATTGTACGGCGCTTCACAGGGCAGATGGACAATGACCCGAAGTATACTGCGAAAGCAACCAAAGAGTTTATTAGGGGAAAGAAGTGGAATGTTATGCAATGGCCAAGTCAATCACCTGACCTGAATCCGATTGAGCATGCATTTCACTTGCTGAAGACAAAACTGAAGGGAAAATGCCCCAAGAACAAGCAGGAACTGAAGACAGTTGCAGTAGAGGCCTGGCAGAGCATCACCAGGGATGTAACCCAGCGATTGGTGATGTCTATGCATTCCAGACTTCAGGCTGTAATTGACTGCAAAGGATTTGCAACCAAGTATTAAAAACTGAAAGTTTGATGGATGATTGTTAATCTGTCCCATTACTTTTGGTCCCTTAAAAAGTGGGAGGCACATATACAAACTGTTGTAATTCCTACACCGTTCACCTGATTTGGATGTAAATACCCTCAAATTAAAGCTGAAAGTGTGCAGTTAAAGCACATCTTGTTTGTTTCACTTCAAATCCATTGTGGTGGTGTACAGGGCCGGTGCTACCACTAGGCAAACTAGGCAGCCGCCTAGGGCGCCCTGCTGCCTAGGGCGCCCAGCCGCTGGTGTTCCTACTATCTTTTTTCTGCAGCAAGCAATTAAGTCTCAGCATCAGCAGGCAGCCCTGACTCCGTTCGCACATAGTGTCAGCGGCGGAGGACTGTGTCTGTGTTTCCGACTCCCAAATGAATGGAAGCAAGCAAACATTCATTGATGGGCACTGGTAGGCTGCATTGAGGAGTGCTGGTAGACTGCATTTGATGGGCACTGGTGAGGCTGCATTTGATGGGCACTGGTGAGGCTGCATTTGATGGGCACTTGTGAGACTGCATTTGATGGGCGCTGGTGAGGCTGCATTTGATGGGCGCTTCATTAAAAAGCTGGGGTTTACATGGGCAGGGGAAAGGGGGTGGAGTCAGGGGTGGAGCCAATGGGGCGGCAATATGAGGTTTCGCCTAGGGTGTCAAAAATCCTTGCACCAGCCCTGGTGGTGTATAGAGCCAAAAAAGATTAGAATTGTGTTGATGTCCCAATATTTATGGACATGACTGTATGTCCCCGGATTTCACTTTAAAAATCTGGTCACCTTATTGTAAGTTGGAGACATCCTGTAAAGACGTTATTCCACTGCATAGCTTGGTGTCATTTGCAAACACTGAAATGTTAATCCCAGACCCTATATCATTTATAAAGTTATTAAAAAGTAAGGGTCCCAATACTGAACCTTGGGGTACACCACTTACATCTTAGACCATTCAGAGTAAGAATCATTAACAACTACTCTCTGAATTCTACCTTTTAGCCAGTTTTCTATCCATTTACAAACTGATCTTTCCAAGCCTGTAGACTTTACCTTACACATTAGTTGTGTGTGGGGAACTGTGTTAAATGCTTTTGCGAAATCCAGGTATACCACATCCACAGCCACCCCTCTGTCCAAGGTTTTACTTTACCTCTTCATAAAAAGAAATCAGATTTGTCTGACAACTTCTGTCTTTCATGAATCCATGCTGTCTGTTGCTAAAAATATTTTTTTCCAGAAAGAACTCGCATATGTGGTCTAGTATTAACCTCTCCAGTATCTTCCCAACAAAGTTAAACTAACAGGTCTATAATTTAGTTACTTGGCAAAGACTTTGATCCCTTTTTAAATATGGGCACCACATTGGCCCTATGCCAATCCAGTGGTAGCATGCCAGTCAATAACAAGTCCCTAAAAATTAGAAACAGTGGCTTTGAAATGACAGACCTCAATTCTTTCAATATCGCAGTCCGGATAAAAATCGATGATTGCCGCCATTACTAAAAAAATGAAAAAAATAATAATAATAAAAATGCCATAAATCTATCCCTTATTTTGTAGACTCTATAACTTTTGCGCAAACCACTCAATATACGCGTATTGCGATTTTTTTCCCCAAAAATATGTAGAAGAATACATATTGTTCTAAACTGATGAAGAATTTTTTAATTTTTTTTATTTTTAAATTGTGGGTATTTATTATAGCAAAAAGTAAAAAATATTGTGTTTTTTTCATTGCCGCTCTTTTGTTTATAGCGCAAAAAATAAAAACTGCAGAGGTGATCAAATACCACCAAAAGAAAGCTCTATTTGTGGGAAATTAAGGACCTAAATTTTATTTGGGTAAAACGGTGCACGACCGCGCAATTGTCAGTTAAAGCGACGCAGTGCCATATCGTAAAACATGGCCTGGTCGGGAAGGGGGTAAATTCTTCCGGGGCTGAAATTGTTAAAGCACAAATCTATCTATTTTTAATCACTATTCTCCGTTTCCATATTCAAAAGCTGTCCTCCATTTCCTTATCCACTGCTCATCACTAACCACTTCTAGGTTAAATGACACCCAATGTTATTTAACATTCTTCCTGTGAGCAAAGGCTCAAAAGCATGGACACACCCCCAGGAGATGCACCACTACGCCTGTCTGGGTTCACAGTACTGCTGGGCAAAATGAGAAGGTATGTGGTTAAGGAAAACACCGAACAAGAAGGTATGTATTTACATTTTTGATGGGTGGGAGAACTAGAGTCTGAAGATGGGCTTTCAATCGAAAATTTAGACAAGGCTGTATGAAGCACTGACTGGCTAGCCGAGAAAATGTTATGTTAGACCAGTTTTCAAAGCTGGTCACATATTTAGCAATTTGATGTTACAATTTTTATAGATGTAGCCAGGAGCTGGCTATAATTCCTGCAATTCAGGGACAGTGTACAGCGTTGTTAATGTGGGGTTGTCTCCCTCTAGTGTTGGCTTGGACTCTGTGTTATTTCCTTTTAGACAAAACTTAAAGCAGAGCAAAGCATTGTGGGATGTGTAGTTCCGAATGCTGAAGTTTTAATTCCAGCAGGACTGGTCTGAACTACAACTACCAGATTGCTGAGGAGAGGAGAACAGAATGCTAGGAGAGACTATAAAAAGGAAGGTCGTGGCCTAGATCACTCTCTAGGGATGCCAGCTTGGATCTGCCAGCAGGAGCTCTGTGTCAGTGTGAGCTGCTGCGAGTTGTGGCTTGCACAGCGGGGAGTCATACAGCTGCATCCAGAGGGACCTCTGCAGAGGTACCTACAGTGGACCAGAGACTGTTCCAGATGCTTCAGCGACGCCTGTATTACAGATGCAGGTAGGCTGCGGCGTGGTGTGATGGGGTCAGGCGCCATTCCCAGAGCCAGGATTCAGAGGAAGTTCCTGAAAGAGTCTTTAATATCACCTGCATTGCTGCCAGCAGTTTCTGTAACCAGTGTGTTGAGCGGGCATTTGCCCATTTAGATTCTGCATATGGACATCACTTATTCAACCCAGCTTTCTGGTACTTGTGGTGCCACTGGAAGTAGGTTCACATACTCTAACGAACACTGTATGCAGGTATCTGTATCCTGTTCATATCTTTACCACCAGCAATCTCATTGGATATAATAATATTCTAGCCATATAGGAAGGAGTGTGAAGTAAAATAAAGATACACCACAGATTAGCCAAATTTGCTATACCCTATCATCAAGGAATACCCTATTCTTAATACTTCAAGGCTAGCTGAAGATTTTCTGTATTCCAAGGAGTAAACTCTTTGCTGTATTCCAAGGAGTATCCTCTCTTTATTCGCTCAAGTGACTAAAGTTATTTTTAGCACATAGGGTCTGCTCTCACTTTGGAACTCTACTTAAAGGAGCCAGACAATTCAAACACAATAGTTTGCATACTGTTTGTCATTTTGTACTGATGTTAATGGCCTGTGGGTTGAGGAAACAGAAGTAAGTGAACCATAAGTAAGTGAACCTGACAAAGTAAATTAAGTGTCAGTTACATAGCCTTCTGCTGACCTGTTCACATAGGTTACTGTGACAGAAACAAGGTCTGGCACAATTTGGTTATTTTGTATACTTTGCATTTCTCTTTACTACCAAAAGGTTATCAATTACAAATAGTATTCATAAACAGTGCTATATCGTTAAGATAAAAATACCTTTGCGATTTACAGTGTTATGTTTTATGTGTCCCTTTTACCACAGAAAACAAACTTGAACTGTTTCACTGGTATTGTGTAAGTTTCTTATTATTGGTGACAGTTTGTAAAAAAAATGACAGAACCCAGGGTGTCAGAGGTGACGTAGGATTTGCAGAGTCGGGGCAACCAGTGGGGTATAGATTCTTTCAGGGGCCCTTACGAGGGTAGCGCTACATAAATACCAACAATTATGCAATGGGTGGAATCTGATTGGTTGTACATTGAATGGATTGTTTAGGAGACCTTCAGACTACACTGTTGTTAATAAATCTAAATAAATTACAAAGATATTGTAGAATCCAATTGTAAGAACCGTCATACAAAAAATAAGGGGCTGCCATTCTTGACCTTTTTTATGAAATACTAGTTTTCTGGTTGTCTTTAGCTTCAATAAACCCTGGTATTTCTTCTGGTTCCTGATCATTGACTTAAAGAAGTAAGGCCAAAAGATGAGCACAATGATGAAACTATTTTTTCAGAAGGGGAGATCAGTAAGGACAGCCTAAATATTTTTGAATGGTTTATTTCAAGACACAAAACATGATGTGCTTCAATCTGCTGTCTTATTGATTATACATGACATTTGGATATCATCCAGGTTGCTCAGCAATGCAATATCACATTTTTATGAATAATAACAATAAATTATGGAACTCATTTATTTGATATGGGAAGACACCTAATGTTGTCACTCAAAAAGCAAACAATTGATTTGTTGGCTTGTAAGCATTAAACATTAATGTTAAACATTAATGTAAACATTATCATTATGCGTTATAAGAAAGTTTTGAAAGGGGTAAATAAAGGTACATGTCCTCCTCAGCTCATTAAGCAAGAACATAATTACAAATTTGAAGAACACCTCTGAAACTGCCAAATTTGCAATAGTTCAAAACCGGTTTTATTTAAATATGTAGAAATGTATAGTCTGATTTTGTATCTGGTATATTTTGAATTATCAGCTTGTCTGTGTGCTTGAAACATGGTCAATTTGGAAACACATCAGTTAAATTTAATTTCCTCTTGTATCTGCCAATGTGTGGGTTGTAATAATAACACAGCACAAACTCCTCTAGCATGTTCTACTAGTTTCACTGGGTTTTACACAACATATGTTATTATACCCAGGAGAGTCATGATCAGCAACATACCACATGTCCTCATAGTTGCCAGGAAAATATGAGTATTGGAGGGATCATGGATCAAAGTCATAGATAATACAGTATTGTTATGATGTGATCCATCTTTTCAATAGCTTAAATGTTTTTATTCTGTACATAGTTTCATTATAAATTTGACTTTTGTCTAAGTAACAGATTACATTCATAATCTCTGTATAGCCTTGTGTGGAACCTGGAATTCTGGTGACCACCGATGTTCCTAATAGATTTATAAAAACAGCACAGAACCTAACTAGCCTATAACCACACAAAACAGAAATATCAGTGTAGCACATACCCCCAGAAGAGCCGCTTGGTATGATGGGTAGGTCTGCAGGCTTCAGCTGGCTAGCGGTGGGGCCCAGTTTGTATGGTGGCGCACTTAATATATGTGAATGGTTCTCTGTGCAACCTATTATTAATGTGTATCACATGTTCTATTAAGTGCAATCTTACCAGTCTCAACTAATATGTGAAGTGCTTCAGCTCACACTGAAATATGTTTCAAACATTCATCCTCAGATATTCTTATTTTAAAAGTGCATAAAATCTAATTTATCTGAAAGTGCTATACAATATGAGACCTAATTTACCCCTCTAAATATTAGGTTCAATCTTTCATATACCGTTTATCAAAATGACAATAAATATAATATCAATAAAATAATATCAACACTATTCACATATTCAATGTGCAAACTATCGTCCATGTAATGTATGTAATATAAATCAAGTCCACCGAATAAGTCCTTAGTATCCACAGGTATTTGTAAACTTTTCTTTGTGTAGTATTCCCCAAATGAGTTCTACCACCCTTCACACTGTGCGCTCACCTTCAAATATTGACCTCATTATTCTGTAGGTCACTATGCACATTCCCCTTAAAGGACCTCATTCACCTCCTCTGGACGCCTCTAGATATTATCCTTTCCTCCAGGATTAGTAAGTATCTTTATGCCTCACACCACCATACAATAGCTCTTCTGCTCAAAAAATAAATAAATAAATAAATAAATAAATAAAAAGCACACATAGTGCTTTATCCTTTTAAAAATCCACTTTATTAAAAGACCAGAATAACACATAACACATGCTATAGTGGACCATTCAGTCAGTGCACTGCCATAAAAGTGCTTTAAAATAATCAGATGTATTGCCCTCTTAACATAAAAACTTTGGCATCACCTCACCAAACATCCAATATGGCTACCTCCAGGTTGCACAATGATGTCATTAGACTCTGCCTTGATGCGTTTTATCACTGCCCATGTGACTTCCGCAAGGGTAAACTGTGGTGCAATTAATTATTGACCCTTTAAACCTGCATGTAGAGGTTGGTTTTGGGGTTATTCAGCAGATGGACAGTCTCCTGTTGTACTGAACTTCTTACAGTGGGCAGTAAGCACAGCCGCAACTGCTCACCAGTCCTGGCACTTACTGAACCTTGTCCTGGACACCTGTTTGTTTCTTCACCTCCAGAACTCAATCCTTGGTGGCTCATTTCTTGCAATCTGGTCCTCAAAGCTCAGTCTCAGTACCCTGATCCTCACAGACTTAATTCCCGGGACTCTGGTGCTCAGGCTGTCACTGGAGTCTGTATGCACACAGACAGAGGCAAAGAGATGTGTTCCGCTCTGATCCCCAGCAGAAAGAGAGCTTTCTCTCCCCTGAAAGCCTGGAAAAGCTCTCTTTTCTCCTCCCCTGTTTGTGGGGATTTCTGGGTGTTAAAGTTTGCAGTTGCAAAAACACCCACATTGTATGAATCCCGGGAGTGGTATGAAATGGTGCCTATAACCTAAATCATAAGAGGAGATGCTTCCAAAAATACCATACAAAAACACCACAAAGGAATATGCACCTACAAAAGCTACTAGTTCAATTAAAATTGTAGTTTATCCACTTCAGCCCCGGAAGGATTTACCCCCTTCCTGACCAGAGCATTTTTTGCGATTCTGTACTACGTCAATTTAGCTGATAATTGCGCGGTCGTGCGTCGTTGTACCAAATCAAATTTGACGTCTTTTTTTCCCCACAAATAGAGCTTTCTTTAGGTGGTATTTGATCACCTCTTCAGATTTTATTTTTTACGCTATAAACAAAAAAAGAGTGTCAATTTTGAAAAAAAGGAATATTTTTTACTTTTTGCTATAATAAATATACCCAAAAAATATATAAAAAACAAATTTCTTCCACAGTTTAGGCCGATATGTATTCTTCTACAAATTTTTGGTAAAAAAAATTGCAATAAGTGTATATTGATCGGTTTGCGCAAAAGTTATAGCGTCTACAAAATAGGGATAGATTTATGGCATTTTTATTTATTTATTTTTTTTACTAGTAATGGCTGCAATTTTTATCGGGACTGCGACATTATGGCGGACACATCGGACACTTTTGACACTATTTTGGGACCATTGTCATTTATACAGCAAACAGAGCTACAAAAAGCCACTGATTACTGTATAAATGACATATATCCTTAGATGCAGACAAGCAAAGAAAAAGTGTTTCCACCGCTCAGGCTGACACTGACCCAGGTGTAAGTAGAAGTTTCAGAGCAGAAGAGCTCCAGGTGCTGGCTGAATGCTAGGCAAAGCAGGCTTGAATGGAGGAGAAGATTTGGATGCCGCACACTGGATGTAGTCAAAAAACTTCACTTTATTGAAAAAATGGGATCATCAAAACAACAAGACTGTCATGCAGAAAGTACAGGTAAGCTGACGCGTTTCGCACTCAGGACTGAGTGCTTACTCATAGCTAACAAATATTAAAAAGACAAACTCTTATATAGCTCAATGGGGTATCACATGATTGACCAATTAGATGGTCATTGAGTCTCAGCTGGAAGCCAATTTAATGAGGTCTCGGCATCTGCTGGCTATTTGGTGTGTTAACTGATTGAGAAATGTTTTCAAAACCGTGACATGTAAATAGATGACAAAGAATGTGAAAAAAGATGTGTAACCTGATTCGCCAAGGTTCCCTGGAACGTCCTCTTCTCTAGAACCACCAAAGTGTTTCTTAAGTGTTAATAAGCGAGAAAACCTGTTAACGTCCAAAATAGTGTGAAATAAATCAATCATATTTCACCTATGATTTCACCTTCACCTATCTCTTTTAATGAAGTGTGTGCACTGCAAGATGTAATAACACTGGCAGATGATTCGGATCCACCCCCCATGGATCCCGCTGATTTACAGTAAAAACTAATAATCAGATTTAAATCTGATTTTTACCCAGTGGCATCCAGGGGCAAAGATCTTGATGTATTTCAGAGGTTGGTGGAGGGGGAATTAACTCGCTTGTCTCTTTCCTATACTGTTTGAACATGGTCATAACACCTACACTATCATGAGTCCTTATAAAGAACATTTCATGTTCATTTTTTACATTTTCACGTTTTGTCAGCCATTTTCTATTTCCTCTTGTTTTGTGTTCCGGTCAGATGGTGCCAAAATAGGAGTTTTTTCCATCTATTGACCATTGGGGCCTATGTACAAACATATCCAATCTTATACATGAATATATAATATTTACCACCTTGATTGGTATATATGCCCGACAAGTTCCCCTACTCTGCATACTCAGTATAGTAACTATGGCAGAGCAGGAATTCCCAGGGAACCATGGCCAACAATAGATGTATGTAAAAGGTCATATTAATAATAGCAATATACAATATCTTTTATTGTTTCGCGATATCCATCATGTTCGGGTGTTTTATATACCTGACCAAAGTACAAGTTAATTTTATCTGAGGATGCATATCGCGACAATATTGAGATAAATAGATTTATTCTATTTCGTTTTCTACACATTTCTGTGTTATTATATCTACCTTTTTCATCGTTTTCTTTTGATAATTATTCATGATTTGTATCATGAGGTTCACAATTTTATTTCATTATTATTACTTTTATTCCAGCTCATTTTTCATCACATAGATATATATGGAAACTTTCATTGTCCTATACATCTTTCTAGTTGTGTAGGAAACACCTGATATATATATTAGGTTTTTACGCAATATGATTTCACACTTTTTTACCTTATTTTATTTTATTCATTTATTTATTTTTATTTGTTCACATTTTGTACACCCTGTTGTCCATATACATATTTTTTTGGACACCTTGGGATCATAATTCAGATATATTAAGCTTATTTATATGTACATAAACTGACATACATTGTATCGTTTGTGTTTAGTGCTTATTTTGTGAGTGTAATGTTGCAATATGAATATGTAGTTGTTTCTCTTTAGAATGCAGCATTATAACATTTCTTCTCATCGTCTTCATAGATTGGATTCACGTCGATCATTATATGCCTGTTTTCATCTGTTTCATTTGCCGGTGTTAATATATGAGTATTGTATTAGTGGATTCATAAGATGTATTATTCCAATATGTTTTGTTTGGAGGTCTTGGCATTTGCTGACACACATATACTGAGACATGCTTTTATATGAGCCACCCGAGACGGATCACAAACTAACATATTTTAACTTAATTGTCTGTCCGGATAATTTTTACGATCTCAGTCTGGTAACATTCTCGTCCAACCTGTAGTATCTTACTTGTTTTTGATTTGTTCTTTTTTGTGACCCCTCAAACTCGGGTGACTGGCCGAGACCACCCCCAACTTTATTACCATCATTATAATTCCATCTAGACATTTAGTGTGACATAGATTAGCGGCGCTCTATTATCTTGAACACCGCTGCTTCATTCCTGAAATTCCAAACACACCCTGTTCACGGCCAGGCTCATCATTTAGAATCACTACGCTACAAGTCAGTCTACTGGGACCCTGCATATATCACTGCCATTTGACCAGATCAGGGCTACCCTGATCAGCGTGATTTTATGTCTTCGTATCCCAGCCTATAGTATCTTACTTGTTTTTCATTTGTCCTTTTTTGTGATCCCTTAAACTTGGGTGACTGGCCGAGACCTCTACCAACTTTATTACCATCACTATAATTCCATCTAGACATTTAGTGTGACACAGACTAGCGGCGTTCTATTACTTTGAACACCGCTGCTTCATTCCTGAAATTCTACACACACCCTGCTCTCGGCCAGGCTCATCATTTAGAATCATTACGTTACAAGTCAGTCTACTGGGACCCTGCATATATCACTGCCATTTGACCAGATCAGGGCAACCTTTATCAGCGTGATTTTATGTCTTTGAATCCCACAGTTTATTTTTATTATTATAGGGCCCTATATGTACCTTGTTATCAACCGCGGGCATATCACGCATTATTTCAGGTCACATTGCTCTATATTTCACCTGTATTATTCCGGCTTATTATAGAGAGCTTCATCCACTTCACCGGCATATTATAGAGAGTCTCATCATATTTATATATTTTGTTCACATATAGTTTCATTACATTCACTCTTCACATTTACTTTGCACATTGTCTGAATATTTTTATCAATATATTTTCTCTTTTTTTAATGAGAAATATTTTTTACACATTTTTTCCTTTCACTTAATAGTAACCCCTTTTTTTGATACTTATCACTTTTCATATATACACGTTATAGAAGTACATTCATTATCATATACACGTTTATTGATAGGATTCACTATATATATATATATATATATATATATATATATATATATATATATATACACACATATATATTTTTTGCCTACACATGTACATATACACATCTTTTTTCACATTCTTTGTCATCTATTTACATGTCACGGTTTTGAAAACATTTCTCAATCAGTTAACACACCAAATAGCCAGCAGATGCCGAGACCTCATTAAATTGGCTTCCAGTTGAGACTCAATGACCATCTAATTGGTCAATCATGTGATACCCCATTGAGCTATATAAGAGTTTGTCTTTTTAATATTTGTTAGCTATGAGTAAGCACTCAGTCCTGAGTGCGAAACGCGTCAGCTTACCTGTACTTTCTGCATGACAGTCTTGTTGTTTTGATGATCCCATTTTTTCAATACAGTGAAGTTTTTTGACTACATCCAGTGTGCGGCATCCAAATCTTCTCCTCCATTCAAGCCTACTGTATAAATGACACTGGCAGGGAAGGGGTTAAACACTAGGGGGCGTCAAGGGGTTAAGTGTGTCCTGGGGAGTGATTCTAACTGTGGGGGGGTGGGCTCACTACAACATGACAGAGATCACTGCTCCCGAGGACAGGGAGCAGTAGATCCCTGTCACGTTGCTAGACAGAACAGGGAAATGCCTTGTTTACATAGGCATCTCCCTGTTCTGCCTCTCCTCACCGCAATCGCGGGCCGCTGGTGAACATCAAGTTCACGGGACCCGCGGGCACCGACGGGTGCTCGATAGGCGGCAAATTTAAAGGGACGTACAGATACACCAATTTGCTGCCTGTGCCATTCTGCTGATGTATATGTGTGTGCAGTGGTCGGCAAGTGGTTATTGGACATGCATATGTAGCAGGCATGTTGTAATACAATTTCTCCTTTTGGCCACAAGATGGAGACAGAGAGATGCTGACTTGTCCTTCCAGAAAACTCAGAGACACAAATCAGACTGGGAAAAAGGGGAGTTTCAGGAAGTGCTGAGGTAAATGAGGAGAGGGAAGTGCTGAGGTAAGAGAAGAGAGACAGGTTTTCCACACAGCATTACAGAGAGAGAGTGCTGACAGAAGATCTGTGGAGGGCTGTCTGAGGAGAGGGGATAGAGGACAGGAGTGGTAAGGTGACGGGACTGTGCGGTGGAACTCCACCTAAGAAAGAGAGGGCCACACTGTCTACTAGCATCTGAGAGAGAGAGCCACTCTTTTCCCGAGACTGCTGCCAAGAGACTGAGAATAAAGGAGCCAGGAACAGTGTCACCCACATGGTCCCCCACCTCCCTGCTCAGCAACTCAGCGCCATCTAGCCTAGCAGAGACAACCCACACGCCGCTTTGGGGATCACAAGACCCATCCAGGTGCCCTGTTGGTCGTTGTCCCATCACCCTGCCAGTTCAACTACCAGCCATCCTGATCGGCCTACAGGAGGAGGTGATCAAGTACCTTACAACATTGCCAGTAGGCTGAACCACCATTTGGGACTTCCGTTGTGCCATCACGCAGAGGATTGGTGAGTGGGCGTAAACCCAACATCTTTCTTAGTACAGTACAGACACTGCATACAGACACATATTCCCCTTTCTACTGTCAGAGGATGCTTGTTTGAAGCTGCCACTTTTAGCCATTCTTTTCTTACAAACCACTACCTAATGGGATTTCCTAGAGGATCACCTACTCTCTTTACAAAGGGCCCCAACGTTTGCTAGCAGAAGGCACTAGTACCCTTCAACTCAGGACCTGTAACGTAACAGAACCGTGCTTACTGTACCTGTTAACCCATTTCTTCTTTTTGTATTGTTACTTTCAATGGTGTTTGTGGCCCAGAAGGATCTGAGAAGTTGATAGATCTTCTCTCCTCCCTCTCAGCATCTGTGTTATGGGCATATAGATTACTGCCTTTTTCTAAATTTACAGTTGCTAAGTATTGAAGGTTGTCTTTTCTAATGTATTCTTTGCAGAAAGGTTTAACATTGTTGTAAGCTTCCATATGCTTTAAACCGTGATAATATATTCAATTTGTTTATTACTACCAGGTGTGTGTCTGTTTTTGGTGATAATCTACAGCCAGGATAACAGTATTTTCCACATGTGTCTTTAATTGTGTTTGCAGTAATTTAATTTAACCAGGTGTGCTAGAGGGGCTGAGGTCATTCTTGGGGGTGAGGCAGAGATCAGAGAACCAACATTTACCAAGTGGCTCCTTCGGGGGTGGCGCTACACATATAGTAAAATAGTATATATGTGGCAAAGCTTTTGATATATGTATGTCTAATAAACTACACTTTCCATTGAATTAGTAGCCTTTGTAGGTGCATATTCCTTTGTGGTGTTTTTGTATGGCAATTTTGGAAGCATCTCCTCTTATGATTTAGGGTATAGGCACCATTTCATACCACTCCTAGAATTCATACAATATGGGTGTTTTTGCAACGGCAAACGTTAATACCCAGAAATCCCCACAAACAGGGGAGGAGAAAAGAGAGCTTTTCCAGGCTTTCAGGGGAGAAAAATCTCTCTTTCTGCTGGGGACCAGAGCGGAACACATCTCTTTGACTCTGTCTGTGTGTCTATAGACTCCAGTGACAGCCTGAGCACCAGAGTCCTGGGAATCAAGCCTGTGAGGATCAGGATACTGAGACATATAAATATGTTACAGAGGGGTGGTGCCATTATTGAATTTGATGTTTATCTCATCCACATGAGTATCGTATAATACAGCTAGGTCACCTCCACCTATGATTGGGCAATGAAAGAGCAGCAGTACACTAATATGTTCATTTGATCTCTCTTCCTGTATGAACGTTCCCTATCAGCACATGTGCATGCAGCAGAGCACCTCCTCCCAGTAATGCAGTGCAAAGGATTACAAAAGGCTGATACCTGGACAGATCCAGGGACTTGCACAAAATGTTAAATACTTTTTTTTTTTTTTTTTGTGAACCCATGGCTGCATTGATTGGCATTTTTGTATGTGTCTGCCCGGAGTTCAACTTTAAAAGTAAAGCTTGATGCACCCAGGCTGTTTTGATGTATTTATAAAGTCATGTTCTGACATTTCCAGAAAAAGCAAGTCACAAACACCCACTAGAAAAGCAAGTTCTTCCTAACTGTGGACTTTAAGAAGTTGCTGTTAACCACAGTTGGGCGTTAATTGTCCTGTGCGGTTCTGGCAGTGGCAGTGCAGAGACTGGAAGTTTCTGTGCTTGGTGAGGAGGACGAGGCGACTGTTGAAGGTTGCAGCACAATAGAGCTCAGTGTCACCTCCAAAGCTCAGCACACACTGCTTATTCAGACATGCTAAAAATGCCTGAGCTCAAAAATATCTCGCTTCTGTACAAAGCTGTAAGCAGGACGTGGGAGACACATTTATTTGCAGCCAACAGATTCTATGGCTTGTAAAAGAACATGGTGACCGCAATGTGCCTTCCCCACCACTCTCCTCATCGCACTGATGTACTCCTCCCGAGGGCAGAAATTCCCTTAATATACCTGAATTACTGGGGAATTATTCCTTTAGGATCCTCAACACTCACATGTATTTCACATTTGTATATGTGTTGGCCCAGTTCCTCAGCCCCTCCCCTCCCTACATAACCTTTTATGTAGCTGTCAGGAGACCAGCAATGGGGAATACTATATACTTATACAGTATCTCACAAAAGTGAGTACACCCCTCGCATTTTTGTAAATATTTTATTCTATCTTTTCATGTGACAACACTAAAGAAATGACACTTTGCTACAATGTAAAGTAGTGAGTGTATAGCTTGTATAACAGTGTAAATTTGCCGTCCCCTCAAAATAACTCAACACACAGCCATTAATGTCTAAACCGCTGGCAACAAAAGAAAGTACACCCCTAAGTGAAAATGTCTGAATTGGGCCCAAAGTGTCAATAATTTGTGTGGCCACCATTATTTTCCAGCACTGCCTTAACCCTCTTGGGCATGGAGTTCACCAGAGCTTCACAGGTTGCCACTGGAGTCCTCTTCCACTCCTCTATGACAACCTCATGAAGCTGGTGGATGTTAGAGACCTTGCGCTCCTCCACCTTCCGTTTGAGGATGCCTCACAGATGCTCAATAGGGTTTAGGTCTGGAGACTTGCTTTGCCAGTCCATCACCTTTACCCTCAGCTTCTTTAGCAAGATAGTGGTTGTCCTGGAGGTGTGTACTGAGACTGAGCTTTGAGGACCAGATTGCAAGGACTGAGCCACCAAGGATCGAGTTTTGGAGGTGAAGAAACAGACATGTGTCCAGGATAAGGTTCAGTAAGTGCCAGGACTGGTGAGCAGTTGTGGCTGTGCTTACTGCCCACTGTTAGCAGTTCAGTACAACAGGAGACTGCCCATTTGCTGAATAACCCCTAAAACCAACCTCTACATGCAGATTTAAAGGGTCAATAAACAAGTTCACCACTGTTTACTCTTGCAGAAGTCACATGGGCAGTGACGAAACGCTACAGGGGAGAGTCTAATGACCTCATTGTGTAACCTGGAAGTAGCCACATTGGATGTTTGGTGAGGTGATGCCAAAGTTTTACACTATTTATTTTAAAGCACTTTTTTGGCAGTGCACTGACTGAATGGACCACTATAGCATGTGTTATGTGTTATTCTGGTCTTATTCTGGTCTTTTAATAAAGCGGATTTTTAAAAGGATAAAGCACTGTGTGAGCCTTTTATTTTTTGTGCGCAGAATATCCACATCCACAATACAGCACTCCCCATGAACTACAGTTCCTATGGTCCCGTGTGGCTGCATTATCAGGTCTCCTTAAGCTGCTGCAGACACTCTGGCTGAGGGGTGGAGCCCTTGGGTTGAAGGAGCAGGTGAAGGATTACAAACAGCCTAACCTGTCAGTAATACAGGCAGTTGCACACTCACAGAGGAGTCATGGTGCTCCTCCCGGTCCTGCTGGGTACCCGGCTACATAAGTGTTGAGTACAGCCTTCCTATAAGTAGTGTTAACACATAATATTGGTGCAATATTGCTGATCATTTATATTTGCTACATTATCCGTAGATAGGGCATAGTTGTCACCACATCTGATCTGAGTAGACTTTACATTTTCTGCAAGATTTTTAAAAAAGTTTTGTAGATTTAAACTAGAAGGCTTGCATTTTCACACATTTCTACCAATATAGGGTTTAACTAAATATTTAAGGGTACTGTATTAAACGTTTGATGGGGCTTCCTAACATCTGGACCTTTACCCTGATCCATATTTTAAACTTAATAAATACCCCTTCTAATGAATCGGATCAATGCAAAGAGCTCTGCTACAGAGTGCAGTTTCATCAAATGGCCCGAAGGGAAGGTATGTATAACACCTCTTTTTTCACAAGTTAGTGCCTTTTTTATTTCGTTGAGTCTCTGACTACACTTTAACACTTTCAATGTTTACATTTCTGTGAAATAAATACATAAAGTCTGCTTCACTCTTCTAAATGGAGAAAAAAAGGAGAAGATCCTGCTCCTAATTAACAAAGGGTTAGCAAGCCCCTTTGTTATTAGGAGTGATCTTCTCTGTTTTCTATGTTGTGCAGTGTGAAAGACACTGCATAGAGAGCAGAAGGTTTAGCAAATGGGCCGAAGGGCAGCAATGTGAAGTTTTAGAAAACGTGCCAAAAGGTAGGTATGTATAATGCCATTTCTTTTACAGGTTAGTGCCTCCTTTATGCTGACCCCCCGACAGGGGTACTTTAACACATTGAATGTGTACATTGCTGTGAATTAAATACATTGGGGGAATTAACAAAGATTGGTGCAAGCATAAAGCCTGCTCCACTCTTCTAAATGGAGTAAAAAAGGAGCAGACCCTGCTCCTAATTATCAAAGGATTAGCAAGACCCTTTGTTAATAAGAAGCAATCTGTTCCATTTTCTATGTCATGAAGTGTGAGAGACACGGCATAGTGAGCAAAAGATTTTGGGGCGATTGCTCTGGCTCGCTCTGCCTGCCCCCGGCTCAGCATAGAGGAAAAGGGAGGAGGAAGGCTGTTAACTCTGCATTTACCAGGATGGGTTTTCTCTGCCGATATGCAGGTTGTGCCCATGTAGTGTGTTTACTGCATGGGCAGCGATAGATATGTGCGCTGCCTGCCAGTTTACTGGCAGTCAGTTCCCATTCCGTATGCAAGGTCCAAAAGTTTTCTATATTGAAAATTGCGGTGATCCCTTTGTTGGATATGGAACCCATGCCAGTTTCTATTTTACTGCCACTTTCACCAATTTCCTGCATCATTATAATGACAAAAAACATTGTAAATTCTCCCATTAGTTGGCATAGTCATAGTCACTTACTTTAACCTTGTTAATATAGAATCATATAGGTTATCACCTAAACTGTTGAGCTATCCTAAGTGAGTTGCTACCAACTTTAATCGAATCAATGTGTTTTAACAATAACTACATTGTAAAGTACAAAATAAAATCTTTTCACAAAGTTTATGATTTAATACTGTAGTAATAACGTATTATCTGAACAGAAGCTCTCCTAATTTGTTTCACTTTTGCACAGAAAGAATGGCAAACTGCCTCTGATGAATGGAAAAATTTGCTCCCCCAATGATTTCCCTGGAGCTAGCTGGTGTGGGGGCCCTCCTCCCTCAGCTACCCCTCTGCACTTGAGACTGGACACCCTTCCTCGGACACCCTTATTATTGCTTTTGCGCTATACACTCTTTAGCTCGCTTTTTTGGCAAGCTAGCGAATGCATTGATGAAGTACACACGTTTCTATATAGCCCAATGCTCAGCAGTCCAGTTACGGTAGGTTTCTTTCTCCCCTCTTTTTTATATTCTCTTTCTTCTCCTCCTTTTCCCTTTTTGCTCAGATTCCCTTCTACTCCTTGCCTGGTCCCCTGATAGGCCCATAAGCCCATTATTAGTTGTTTTTTTTCTGCCTAACATGTTGTCCTATCGAGGTCCCTGTGGACCCAGCTGTTTTTTGCGCTGACTCTACCCGCTATTATGTGTATATGCCTACCTTCCTCTCACTTCCTGTTGTGTTTATAGGACAGGAAGTGTAAACATAGATGGCCTAAATAACTTGATTGCTTTTAACCATTCCATATTCCATCCTAAATGATAAAAAAAGTTTTGGCTTTAGATACCTTAGTAAATGTTCACTTAGCCTACAGCTATGGCCAAAAGTTTTGAGAATGACCCAAATAGTCATTTTCACAAAGTCTGCTGCTTCAGTGTTTTTAGATCCTTTTGTCAGATGTTACTATGGTATACTGAAGTATAATTACAAGCATTTCATAAGTGTCAAAGGCTTTTATTGATAATTATAATACGTTTATGCAGAGTCAATATTTTCAGTGTTGACACTTCTTTTTCAAGACCTCAGCAATTCACTCTGGCATGCTGTAAATCAACTTCTGGGAGACATCCTGACTGATGGCAGCCCATTCTTTCATAATCAATGCTTGGAGTTTGTCAAAATTTGTGGGCTTTTTTTTGTTCACCTGCTTCGAGACCACAAGGTCTCAATGCGATTAAGGTTTGGGGCGTTTCCTGGCCATGGACCCAAATGTTGATGTTTTGTTCCCCAAGCCACTTTGTTATCACTTTTGCCTTATGGCAAGGTGCTCCATCATACTGGAAAAGGCATTGTTCATCACCAAACTGTTCTTGGATGGTTGGGAGAAGTTGCTCTCGAAGTTGCATTCCTGTGCAACTCATATGCTATTCAGTGTGATGCAATTTGAGCCCATTCAGTTTAAATGGGCTCAAATCACACCACATCGTACCAAAGATGTGCATGCACCAATTTTAGAAATGCACTCAAATGGATCGCATGGACATTTTGTACCATGCAATCCAATGAAGGCAAACACACTGCGTTTGCAACCTGCATTCAGGGTGTCGTTAACATTGCACTGACACCTGCTGCAGATCACAAAGGCAGTGAGATTTAAATGTGGTGTGAAAGACGCGCACAGATCGCGGGTTTCCTGCACTGAGTTCTTTTGTGAACTGAGGCTTAGTCAGTAAAGTAAAGCTGTGCCTATGTTTATTATCCAATCATGAGCAAGAAAAAAAATCCCAGTTTTGTAAGTCCCCTACACTTTATTAACAATAAAATAACTTCACGGTATTCACTAACATTTTCTTTTAGTAAATCAACCCTATTGGATTCTATGGTCTGAAATCTGGACAAAAAAATCTATGACATTCCCCTGTACAAAGAATATGTCTAGGTGGAGAGGAAAACAATCTTTATAGACTTTAGTCTGTGCCTCCTACCTTAATGATGTTCTTCTCATCCGTCATGGTACTGATGGTAAACGAATTAGAAGATTTTGTTTGTATTAGGAGTTCCATCATCCTTTTGGTCCTTGAAGTGCCCAACGTTGTTTTCAAATACCCGCCATAGAACAAGAGGGACAGTCTTTTTAAATGTCATATACTGTTGACCTTCTTACAGCAAAATGTTGATGGTCGAGAATTGCATCAACAGTGTCTGCAGCAACTGTCCAGAATAATGAAGTGGTAACTTCAACGTGGTGCCAATCAGAGTGGATTCTGCAGCTATGTCCTATGCTGTGCCTGGCACTGCTATTTAGAAATAGTTACCTGGCCTGTAGCCCAGACATCAGGAAACAGAACTCTGGAATCATCAATGGGACGGGCACTAGCTAGGCATTCTGTAATACAGCAGGCGGTTAAAGCTGTTAAGCTTTTGACAGTGTGATAAGAGATGATTGTAGTGGATTTAGTCACAAGAAATGAGGCAGTTAAAGGACACACTTGCCAAGTATAAAGATGACCTTTATTACTTAAGCAACTTGTAGTTAGGAGTATTTAACCACTTCAGCCCCGGAAGATTTTCCCCCTTAATGACCAGGCAATTTTTTGCTAAACGGCACTGCATCGCTTTAACTGACAATTGCGCGGTCATACGATGCTGTACCCAAACAAAATTGACATCCTTTTTTTCCGACAAATAGAGCTTTCTTTTTGGTGGTATTCGATCACCTCGGTGTTTTTTATTTTTTTTGCGATATAAACAAAAAAAAAAAAACTAAAGCTTTGAAAAGAAAGCAATATTTTTGACTTTTTGCTATAATAAATATCCAAAAAAAATTGTGTTCCTCAGTTTAGGCCAATATGTATTCTTCTACATATTTTTGGTGAAAAAAAAAAAATCGCAATAAGCGTATATTGATTGGTTTGTAGGGTGCAACGGATCGTCACCGATCCGTGATCCGAACGGTTCAGCCTATTTGGATCTGCACACATGCGCTCCGCGGAGCGCGCCACTGCCTCGGCCTTAGGAAAGGCCGCAGCTTCAGCCTAGCTCCGCAGCGGCGGCCATCTTGGTACACCCGGCGGCCGTTTACCACATGATCGCTCCGTCAAATGACGGATCAATCACTTGTAAACAAAGCGGCGTACATGACGCCGGTTCCTCTCTCCCCTCTGTGTACTGATCTGTACAGTGGAGGGGAGAGATCGGGTGGCAGCAGTGGCAATACCCTGCCATACTCTGCAATACTCTGCCATACCCTGCCAATACTCTGCAATACCCTGCAATACCCTGCCAATACTCTGCCAATACTCTGCCAATACTCTGTCAATACTCTGCCAATACTCTGCCATACCCTGCAATACTCTGCAATACCCTGCCAATACTCTGCAATACCCTGCCAATACTCTGCAATACCCTGCCAATACTCTGCAATACCCTGCCAATACCCTGCCAATACTCTGCAATACCCTGCCAATACTCTGCCAATACCCTGCAATACTCTGCCAATACCCTGCAATACTCTGCCAATACCCTGCTAATATATTATTACAGTGGGGGAGATTGTGGATATTATTCTGGGGGAGATGATGTGGATATTACAGTGGGGGAGATTTTTTTTGTTGATCCGAAAATGATCCGAACCGTGACTCCTGATCCGAGGAACGATCCGAACCGTGAGTTTTTTGATCCGCTCCACCCCTATTGGTTTGCGCAAAAATTATAGCATCTACAAAATAAGGGATAGATAGATTTATGGCATTTTTAATTTTTTTTTTACTAGTAATGGCGGTAATGGCCCTGCAGTGAGTGTGCCCGCACCTGCTATAGCCGTTAAAGGGACCAACGTACAGCTACGGCGATTCGCGGGAAAGAGCCGACCTGCCACAGTATAATGATGGCGGCTTGTTGGCAATCGGTTAAAGTTTAAGTTCACCTTCAGCACCAAAAATCGAATAACTTCATAAATCATGCCTAACACTGATTACAATCTTAATGTGCATAATCATTTTGATGTAAAAAATGCTTACCTCTGTGTTCTGGATAGGGATGAGCCGAACACCGCCCTGTTCGGTTCGCACCAGAACATGTGAACAGGCAAAAAATTTGTTTGAACACGTGAACACCGTTAAAGTCTATGGGACACGAACATAAATAATCAAAAGTGCTAATTTTAAAGGCTTATATGCAAATTATTGTCATAAAAAGTGTTTGGGGACCTGGGTCCTGCCCCAGGGGACATGGATCAATGCAAAAAAAAAGTTTTAAAAATGTCCGTTTTTTCGGGAGCAGTGATTTTAATAATGCTTAAAGTGAAACAATAAAAGTGTAATATCCCTTTAAATTTCGTACCTGGGGGGGTGTCTATAGTATGCCTGTAAAGAGGGGGGGACGAGAGAGAGCCCCCCCTCCTGAACCGTACCAGGCCAATGCCCTCAACATTGAGAGGGTGCTTTGGGGTAGCCCCCCAAAACACCTTATGCCCATGTTGATGAGGACAAGGGCCTCATCCCCACAACCCTGCCCGGTGGTTGTGGGGGTCTGCGGGCTTATCGGAATCTAGAAGCCCCCTTTAACAAGGGGACCCCCAGATCCCGGCCCTCCCCTGTGTGAAATGGTAAGGGGGTACAAGAGTACCCCTACCATTTCACTAAAAACTGTCAAAAATGTTAAAAATTACAAGAGACAGTTTTTGACAATTGCTTTATTTAAATGCTTCTTCTTTCTTCTATCTTCTATCTTACTTCTTTTCTTCCTCCATCTTCTTCTTATGGTTCTTCCTCCGGTGTTCTCGTCCGGCATCTTCCTCTGCAGCGTCGGCGTCTTCTTCCCTTCTTCTCCTCGGGCCACTCCGCATCCATGATGGCATGGAGGGAGGCTCCCGCTCTTCTCTTCTTCTCTTCATCTTCTTGTCTTCATCTTCTTTTCGGGCCGGTCTGCATCCATAATGGCATGGAGGGAGGCTCCTGCTGTGTGACGCTTATCCTCTTCTGACGGTTCTTAAACAACGGGGGGGGCACCCGGTGATCCCGCCCCCCTCTGACGCATGGTGACTTGACGGGACTTCCCTGTGGCGTCACGGGGAATGCCACAGGGAAGTCCCGTCAAGTCACCGTGCGTCAGAGAGGGCGGGGTCACCGGTGGCCCCGCCCCCCCATTACTTAAGAACCGTCAGAAGAGGACATGCGTCATAAAGCGGGAGCCTCGCTCCATGACATCATGGATGCAGAGCGGCCCAAAAAGAAGATGAAGACAAGAAGATGAAGAGAAGAAGATGAAGAGAAGAGTGGGAGCCTCCCTCCATGCCATCATGGATGCGGAGCGGCCCAAGGAGAAGAAGGGAAGAAGACGCCGACGAAGCGGAGGAAGATGCCGAACGAGAACACTGGAGGAAGAACCAGAAGAAGATGGAGGAAGAAACCGAAGGAAGATAGAAGATAGAAGAAAGAAGAAGCATTTAAATAAAGGAATTGTCAAAAACTGTCTCTTGAAATTTTTAACATTTTTGACAGTTTTTTAGTGAAATGGTAGGGGTACTTTGTACCCCCTTACCATTTCACACAGGGGGGAGGGCCGGGATCTGGGGGTCCCTTGTTAAAGGGGGCTTCCAGATTCCGATAAGCCCCCCGCCCGCAGACCCCCACAACCACCGGCCAGGGTTGTGGGGATGAGGCCCTTGTCCTCATCAACATGGGGACAAGGTGTTTTGGGGAGCTACCCCAAAGCACCCTCCCAATGTTGAGAGCATGTGGCCTGGTACGGTTCAGGAGAGGGGCGCTCTCTCGTCCCCCCCTCTTTTCCTGCGGCCTGCCAGGTTGCGTGCTCGGATAAGGGTCTGGTATGGATTTTTGGGGGGACCCTAGCCGTTTTTTTTTTAATGTTGGCGCGGGGTTCCCCTTAATATCCATACAAGACCTGAAGGGTCTGGTATAGATTTTGAGGGGGACCCCACGCCATTTTTTTTTAAATTTTGGCTGGGGTTCCCCTTAATATCCATACCAGACCTGAAGGACCTGGTATGGAATTTAGGGGGACCCCCCACGTCATTTTTTTTATTTTGGTTCGGGGTTCCCCTGTGGGGAATTCCCATGCCGTTTTTATCAATTAACTTTTATGTGTATCGTCGGACCGGCAAATAATAGCCGCAAGTAGTTTAAATGACTTTTTTTCCTTTGAAATGTCATTTTGCTGTCAGACTGTTCTAAACACGGGAAACATGCGCCCCTTTACAGGCACAGGTACGAAATTTAAAGGGATATTACACTTTTATTGTTTCACTTTAAGCATTATTAAAATCACAGCTCCCGAAAAAATGGCCGTTTTTAAAACTTTTTTTTGCATTGATCCATGTCCCTTGGGGCAGGACCCAGGTCCCCAAACACTTTTTTTGACAATACCATGAATATAAGCCTTTAAAATTAGCACTTTTGATTTCTCCCATAGACTTTTAAAGGGTGTTCCGCAGCATTCAAATTTGCCGCGAACACCCCAAATTGTTCGCTGTTCGGCGAACGTGCGAACAGCCGGTGTTCGAGTCGAACATGAGTTTGACTCGAACTCGAAGCTCATCCCTAGTTCTGGATAACAAATTGTCAGAGGCATTTCAAAAAATGCATTCAGAGCTTCCTACTTCTTTCTAGCAATGCCATCTGGGAATGTAGTTTACTGAGCCAATAAGAAAGGAAACTACGATTCCCATGAATCATTGCATTCTCTGTGTGCCTGGGACATGAACTAGCATTTCCCTGCTCAGCTTTCTCCCCCTGTCTGACACACACATTCTGCCTCACTCGTATCTTATAATAAGAATAAAAATGTGTGTTAGAAAACATCACAAATTTCCATTAAATCACAGAAATAATTTTTTCTTCATTGCCCTCTTTTTTTTTTCTGTTTCTCAGTATTTCTCTTGCTCTCTCTATACCTCTCTCTCTTTTCTACCTATTTATTTTCCTACCTATTCTACTAACTATCTGTGCACTTTTAATAAAGTGCCTGATATCTTCACGCACTAAGTGCATCCAATCAAATGTATTGCTAAACAAGAAAAAACAACAAAAAATGCTTAGAAAATGTATTGATCACTTTAAAACCCTCAAAATTAGGTGCATAAAATTCAATGCTGTAAAAATAAAAAAGTAACGTGTCCACTGTCCTTCCTATTTACGCGTACAAAAATATAGTGTATATTTTTAAGACATTATGTAGTTAACCACTTGAGCTCCAGAAGGTTTTACTCCCTTATTGACCAGGCCATATTTTGTGATACGGCACTACATTACTTTAACTGACAATTGCGCGGTCATACAATGCTGTTCCCAAATAAAATTGATGTCCTTTTTCCCCCACAAATAGAGCTTTCTTTTGGGGATGTTTGATCACCTCTGCGGTTTTTATTTTTTGTGCTATAAACAAAAAAAGACCGACAATTTAAAAACAAAAAAAAAAAAACAACATTTTTTACTTTCTGCTATAAAACATCCAAAAAAATGTAAAAATCGAATCTTTAGACCAATATGTATTCTGCTACATATTTTTGGTAAAAAAATCCCAATAAGTGTATATTGATTGGTTTGCGCAATTGCGTTATAGCGTCTACAATCTATGGGAATTGTTATGGACTTTTTATTTTCTTAATTTTTTTTACTAGTAATGGCAGCGATCAGCGATTTTTAGCGGGACTGAGATATTGCGGCGGACAATTCGGAGACCTAATTGACACTTTTGACACTTTTTTGGGACCAATGACACTAA